>OX453005.1:28613738-29949724 GCA_949699075.1 Asteroscopus sphinx | reverse complement strand
GTACCACTAGTTCCTGTTCTCCAAGTTCCCGTGTGTCACCGTGTCTCAAGCCTCCGAACCTTCGACCCTCCGAGCCTCCTGTCTGTGTGCCTCCGCTGTCTCCGGGCTACTACATCTCCTACTCCTGCCTGAGCTACCCTCACCGAGAAGACACGACGTGACACCACTGACGTGCAGTCGACTGTACTTAACCAAATACTTATAATATTATAAGTAGTCTTTAAAAAAAATAGAAAAAAATATATTTTATAATATTTAAATAAAGCGGAAAGTGTGGTTGTATCTCCCCTATTGACTGCTTTTGAGCGTAGGTTCGTTTTCCACATTATTTATTGAGTTACTTCAATCGAAAATAATAATCTTTACCACGTTGTACACGCCGCCTTACTTACATGTGGTTTGAAGAACGCTCGAACAAGGCGCAGCTCTTTGAGTCAAATGCAAATAAAACGATGGTTTTCTACCAAATCGTAAATCAGAGCGTTCGGCTAAGAGCTTCGAGTACGCGTTCTTTCATTGTAAGTTGTTTACTCGCAAATTGACGAATAAATGGATTCACTTGTGTATTTTGAGTAAAAGGATAATTTGGCATGTGCTGCGTCTTGTCTGGAAATAAACTGAAGAGCGAATAATTTTACATGTTAGAATAAAACAAAGTTTATCCGGATTAAATCGTGTAACAACATAACATCACGCCTGTATTTCCCCAAGGGGTAGGCAGAGGTGTATAGTACACCCACATTTCGCCAGTTATGTTATAGTCCCATGTAATAGGGGACGAGCCTATTGCCATTAAATCGTGTATATTCATCATCATCATCATTACAGCCGAAAGACGTCCACTACTGGACATAGGCCTCCCCCAATTAAGGGGGGGATATGCCATAATCGCCACGCTTGGCAGGCGGATTGGCGATCGCAGTTGGTTGGTTAAATACTCAGAGAACGCTGCTGCCCATCCTCTGGGGAATCCCTTAGTCGCCTTTTACGACACCCATGAGAAGAGATAAGGGTGGTGCTATTCTTTAAGTCCGGCACCACACGGACTAAATATATATATTAATTAAATTATATTATTTTATTATATTTTAATCTTCTACTATAGAATACAAATCTTTATAATTGTACTTACCACTCTCTAACTGATACCCAAATCAAAATTTGTATCTAACTGCTAAAATTGATTGTTTTAAGCTGTAGGGGAAGGCCGGTGTCTGTCACACAGTTATTTTACTATTAGCACGGGCACCGCCGTTAACTCTATCTTAAATACCTATGTGCAAACAAAACAATACTGTTATAATATCTAAGTAAGATAGATACACTCTGAATAATTTTTTTTTTTATTTTTTTTATTGGTTTTCCTGACTTTTCGCAAGGTTTGCAGCATTTCGTGGTCGCAGGTAGACTATGATACGCGATTTAATCCGGTTAAACTTTGTTTATAATGTGTAGTGATCGCGAAAACCTAAGAAATTAATTTTACATGTATTTTCAAACAAACAATTACAAAATAGGTTCTTGAATTTGGTAGCGTTGTCAATTATTTGTCCCATACGGATTTATTTTATCGTTGACTTTCGCAACTGTAGGTACCCGTTTGTCCCTACAACTATGTAACTATAGTTAATTTTTCCTAGGCGTCCATAGTTGAATTTTCGTGATGAAGATGTAAATTGTGGAAAAAAATACTTACGAGCAGGATTCGAACCTGCGACTCCTGGTTTGAACACCAGTGCTTTAGCCGCTAAGCTACAGTGAACTCTGCTCATGATATGCAATTTAACTTCCACTTTGAATCCGTCTTTGTGTGCTTCGCATGCGATAATGCGTTAAAATAATAGAATAATTTTCTTAATGATTTCAGCATTTTATGAAACCCAGTGAAATAAGCAGTCATTTTTAACCAAGCGACCTCTATACAAGATGTTGGTTACAGAAACCATTCCATATTTCTAGAGTATATAATAACAAATATGCTAAATCATCTAAAAATGTTATTCAATAACGAAATTATCACTTAGAAACATAGCGAGGGTTTGAGAATAAATCCCGAACGACTTTGAAAATAAGTCACCGGCGTCATTGTCAAAGGGCGGAAAATCCTGCCCATTTTTTGGTGGTTTCGCACGCATCGTTTTTGAGTCGCACGCGACACACGGGGGAATTTGTTCGTTTACAAATTGTAGGTAGGTATAAAAAAAAATGTTTTTTTTATTGATTTGTCTTCAGTACCACTGGTATAGTCACCACCTTAAATATGGCACAGATACAGATCTACATGTTGTATTATTGCCATAAAAAATATCAAAATTTCTCACCATACACGACAATGAACATTATTTAAAACATTACTCTTCTTAATAACTTCTTAGGTTTTTGCGATTTAATCCGGTTAAACTTTGTTTTATTATTACTCTTCTTTTTTGGACAATCGTGTGAAAAGAAGGGTGCACAGGGGCAAAATCGACAAGTAGGTACGCACGTCACACATTTATCAAAAATACATTCGTCGCTCACGAAGTCGATTGCTTTAGCTTTGTGTAGCAATTACAGTGAAAATAAAAGTCTTTTACTCTCTTTGTGCTGGTGCCAGTAAATACTTATAATTTTTGGGGATATGACGTGACTAGACAGTAGTAGATAGGTACAGTCTAACAAATCAATTAGTATCCAGGGTCGCCAGATATAAATGAAGTTTTCTCAGAAGATCATAATTTTTTTCGAGTGAAATATCTTTTCAATAACGGATAAAGTTAAACTGTATTTATACAAAACCCTAATCAAACCATTCTATAATAAATTCCTGAGAAATCTTCATCTATATCTGGCGACCCTGTATTGTATACTAATTGCTTTGTTAGACTGTACAGTCAGCCGCATGTGCACGTCTGTGGTAACAATTTGACCTTGAAAGCGTCTTTTTGTCGAAGCAGTATAGGTAGGTAGGTAGGGCGGTTTTCTAATTCAAGTGTTACCACTGACGTGCAGTCGACTGTATCTAATATTCGCGAATTTTTAAATTCTGTTGTTTTACACTCCTAATTATTTTAATGACTGGATTGTTTTTGGGATTTAATGTGGAAATCATTAATCTTTTATATAAAACCATCGCTTTTGATTCACAACTTTTTTAAATGTGAACCATATATTCATAAGGAGAAGCGAGTACAAAATATTCGTAATTTCGTAGCATCAACAAAATTCTAAAAAGCAATAAAATAATACAAAATAAAAATTATTTCTAATACAAACGCCTAGAAATTACTTTTTCAGAGTTTTTACGTTTCTTATCCGCATCAAACAGTGCTAATTTAGCGTTTTATGAGAAAGATAAGATCGTCGAGCCGAGGGGAGGTCGGGGCTAAATGGCAAGCGAACATAACACTATAATACGGGGTCGTCCGGAGTCAACGTTGCTGTGTCCAATTTATTTTATTGTTCTTATATCGCGCTGGTTCGCTCTGGCCGCGTCCACTCGTAAAGATGCGATCTCATTTCTGATACTTATAAAGATACCTATTCTGTTCGAAGATATCTGGGAGAATTGTATATTGGAGAAATTTAAAGAAGGCCATTTTGGAATAAAGTATACAGGTTGTCCCATCGCAATGCTTCATAGAGGAAAACCAACTAACCTAACCATGACCTTGGTTGATGGCAGGTTGATTGTGTAATGGGGTAAATTGATGGATTGATAAAAAAACAGGTATTTTGATTTTCAGCATCAATACGTCAATCCAAGGTCGACGATTGAACTGGTTGATAACAAATTGAGTGATGTGATCACCTTACCGCACCCTCTTACGAGGTCCAGCCCATTGTAATTATGTTAAATTTTTTAAATATTAACATTAGATTAACAAAATGCTTATTTACTACTACTACCACAGAGGAATCCTCTGTTCTAGTACTTCGTGCATACTACACTGAAAGAAAGTTCATCACATCAGTTTAGCTATTTTAACAAGAATTTGGTTACCAACTAATTAAAATTTGGCAATTTTTGAAGTAGCTAAACTAGTTTTGCCATTTTTGTTCAGTATAGTTAAATTGATAATTTCTTGCATTGATCTGTATGTAGTCTAACATTTATTTCGATGATCCCTTGTCATTTTTAAAAAAAGTAAAACGTTTGCCTACTCTATGTAACATCCTATGCGTGTGTTGCTGACACAAATCTTTACCTGCATTACTGCGAACACCAAGAACAACTATAGTATAATTTTTGTAGGTTGTTGTTTGTTCCATGAAGGAATCGTACTCGCAACCCATAGAACACTGCGCCCAACGAGTTGTTTATTATGACAACCTTTTTAGGGTTCCGTAGTCCTACAAGGAACCCTTATAGTTTCGTCATGTCCGTCCGTCTGTCCGTCTGTCCTAATCCTATACAGCTTAATAACTTCTACAGTTATAAACATAAGTAAATGAAATTTTGTTAAAAAATGGTCTAGATATAGATCACAATTTTAAAAGAATAAAAAAATCTTCATTACGTGTTTAAGGGATGGCGCCCATACATGTGAAACGGGGATGAAATATTTTTTTTCGCTGCACCCCCTCGTGTGGGGTATCATTGAATAGGTCTACTAAAATGAAGGTAATGTTTCATACATAACTTTTTTATCAGGTATACCATCTGTGAAATACAGCCCGCCAAAGTGGCTTGCAATGTGTCCCCCCCCCTGCCATTTCTAAACTATGCAACGTAGAAACTTATAATCTTCCACATTGATAGAACTTTACAAAAAGTCTCTTTTAAAATTATTTCGAGTATAATGTGATAATAAATTTTAGAGTTATAGTGAGAAAACTGCAAAATACTTAAGACGTCCTAGTTCAAAGGTGACTTTAGAGAAAAATTATCTTATCAAATAATGCTCCTTTAGTTACTTCCTATTTAAAAAAATCACAAAAAGTAACTTTGTGTTATATTGGTATGACAGTATGACACACTTCTTCTTAATTTAGCTTCTTAAATTCAGCGCTGGGTGGCGCTGTTTGCAAAAACTAAAATAGTAATGATTAATATTTGATTTGATTCGTTTGTAATTAGGAACATAGGAACCCTATAATACTGAGCATGGCCCGACATGCTCTTGCCCAGTTTTTTTGTTTTCGGGTGGTAATCCTTATGGATACCCTCCGTCTGGGGAAGGCGGAGGGATATATCGGCCTCCGACTAACGGCCGAAATTAATTACACATCTGATGGTCAAGATTTGAGTATATCGGAGCTTTATTCCTACCCCCGATATAGCTACATTCGTTGTGTCAATAACAAAAAGCGGCAAACCGGATAACAGTTAATCAACAGATATCAGGAAAGCCATGGTAAATCCTTCCCTCTAACCACACGCTAGCCATTATCAGCACAAAATAGAGGAGCTCCGGGAACTCCAAAGGACCGCGCCGGTGCCCTCTAGCCACTAGGGCCTTTGGCACGTCCTGGGAAACAATATTGTTTCCCTTACAGCAGCACGTGACCACTACGTGCTGCTATCCTCCCCAGTCGCATAATAGACGCCTCGAGTCACCCAACTCTTTCCACGATCGCAGCGAGTTTTGAGAATTTATATTAGCCCAATCTCATGAGCCAACTACATGAATTATATATTGAAACAAGATTATTCCATATCATACAATCCTACGATCCTCCGGAGAGATAGATCTACTCAGGAAAAAATAAAAAATGCAAAACTTTATTTCTGTCGAATCCTCGTAGAAACCCCTTGCCACCGCTGTGTCAATAATAGAGAATAAAGTCAATATTTTTATCGGCAATCCGCGACAATCCTTTGTAAATACGTCAGGGTATAAAATGGTATGAAAGGATAAACTATCAGGGTATAAAGGGATAACCGCTCCATCTGTATATTGGTATGAATAGGGGTGGAAACGTGACCGCTAAGTCACAACTTTGGAATAAATTCTGATTGACTGTAAGAAAGAGCATAAAAGTTCTAAGCTTACTCCCGATACAAGCTTTTTTTGGTTGTTTTCTACCAAATGAAATTTTCAAGGCAGCCAACGTCGTTTTGTTACTATAGTTGGTCATTCTTCAATACAAATGCTGTATGGTGATTATTTCACTGTTTAAAAACTACATTCAAAAGTAAGAATTTTATCGATTTATCTTGTCGTTATAAATCTAAGCCTATGTCGAAACAGAATAATAGAAAAGTTTTGAAAATTGTAAGCTTACAATATAAAATTTAATTAAAATAAGTGGTTATGGAGTATAAAAATTGCAAAATAGTTACCGTACTGGGCCCTACTTCACGTAATTTCATGACGCGCCTTTTGCTTAACCAATTATGTATTTTAACCACAAAATAAACAAACATAATTGAAGCCCTTTCCAAAAATAAATCCTGGCTGCTTAATAACCCTGACAATAGAGCAATGTTAAAACATATTAATAAAACATAATCAACTTCATGTTGCTATGCAATAACTAAATTATATCACAGGGTTAAATTGTTCGTTTAAAAAATCCACAGGAAAATGTACGGAACTCGTTAAACACGGGAAATTGCTTCCGGTCAGCTGTGGTGTTGTTTCACTTACAGTTCCGTTTTAGGGGTCCGCTAGTAATAAGTTTTAATAAAATTGGTTTTAAGTAACTTTGACGCTGTCTTACGGCCAAACTTAATGTCCTACCTATCCATAGTTTGCCCTACTACAGATGGAAATGTGACATTAGTTGTACGGAGCTTATGTCAAATTCCCATCTTTAGTAGGCCCAATCGCGGATATATAAGATATAATAACTAGCGGGAATAACTGTATGCACTGTATAGGGTGCCTAAAATGCCAGATTTTTTGAAAAGAGTCTGTCTAACGTGAATCCTGGTAAAACGCATAAATGAAAAATAAACTTACGCGTAAACGTAATAAGGAACGTGCACCTCTTTGTACTCACTTTTTATAATTCTTTACATGTATGGTAATTTTTTTAATTTTTTTCTTTCCACAATTGAAATCGTTAGATTTCGCTTCGCATGCGTAAATGCGTTAAAAATAATTAAATAATTATGTATGGTAATGTTGTGAATATGTAATTTTACAGAAAGACTGATTCGCAACTTTGACAACATCATCATTTCAACCGAATGATATTCACAGCTGGACTTTGCCATAGATGTGTGACGAATTATACAAGTTATCATTTTAATCTCTTGTGGTTTTATTCCAACAAAAAGACGCAAATCGTCGCTGTCATTACATAAAGTCAGTTTTCTTGTACTTTTTGTTATAATTTCACATATTGTTGTCTCTTGAAGGGCCATATTAACATAACTAACGCTTTTATTATTAGTTAGTCTTCTAAGATTTGACAACTACCTAAAATTTCAACTAATGCTTTTATTTTTCTTGAAAAGTGCAGTTTTAATATAATTATGACATTTTGCTATGACAGCGTCGAAATGTTTCACAAGTGGAGATAAATTAATAATTTCTACTGAACCACGAAACTTTAAGAAATATGGTCTTGGACAACACTGTGTTGTTTTATTTTTAGCTCTCCGCCATTCACAACATCAGTGCCGACGTTTAGCGTGTTTTTACTTGAAAGAAATTGCTGATCCTATCTAGCTATAAATCATAGCACGATCATGGCTATCATCTAGGTCTGCGTCTGGCGAGATTATTATCGGTTGTTTTTTTCATAATGCTTTCTATTTTCGACTGGAGAGAAGAGGTCGTTCGATGCAGAGACACGATGACCTTAATTAAAGCTGAAAATAATTTCGATGGTACTGTAACATGTCTGTTCTCCCCTCTGGACCCCCCCGCCCCTGACATAAAGGCTGGATCCGCCCTTGGTCCCTAAGTAAACAGGAGCTGCTGCTAACATGGAAATATACCCTCAACACAAATTAATTCCCAACATGAACACTGCAAGACGTATGACGTGTCACCTGAGTTGCCAATTTGCAAGTAGCAGCGTGTATGAAGCAGTGGCGAACTTAGGCAGACTTTAATTATAGCTTCAGAACTCCAGTATGGCTTGCGGATTAGAATGTATTATGTTGTGGGAAGGTGAGGTTATTAGCTTGTAGGATTTACATGTAATAAATTTATATATTATACGTTTTTATATAAAAGTAGCCTTGACCTACCTACCCGTTTACATGGTTTGTTGTTTTTTTTTATCTAGTGTTTTTTTTATTTTGGTCTAGTGGTCGCAGACTGCCTCGTTGGTCTAGTGGTCGCAAGCGCGACTGCTGAGCGTGGGGTCCTGGGTTCGATTCCCGGGTCGGGCAAAGTGTTATTGGGGTTTTTCATTAGGAAATTCTCAGTAGCAGCCCGGAGTATGGATTTGTGCCCGGTTAATGGCAATAGGCTCGCCCCTTTATTACATGGGACTATAACATACCTGGCGAAATGTGGGTGTACTATACACCTCTGCCTACCCCTTCGGGGAAATACAGGCGTGATGTTATGTTATGTTGTTTTTTTTCAGATACCTACGTCGTTCTTCTAGGACGCTGAATTCAAGATAGGTACTAAGTACGTACGTCTTTATTATACGAAGGGGTCGACATTGTATTTTCAGTACATTCAGCAGTATCTACACTCGCGACACTCGCTCGTACTCTTGAGTGAAGTTTAATACGTGTCTACACTGGCTGATCGGTAACCACTGGTTAAGCTCTGTGGTTAAGTACGCTCTCAACTTGAGACTGACTTGAGCGAAGTTTGGCTCAATGCAATGTAACCTGTGACTATACAAATTCCTTTTAAGATTTTGGACTGATTTGAAGATAATTGTATTGTATTGAATGGTTGTATTATTATCAAGCCATTTTCTTATTTACATTTGTTATCGCATCAACAATTATAAACTTTTCGTTAGCGACCGTGATCTCTGCACTCTAACTAAACCAAAGGATCAAAGGTTTGATTACTGCGCTAGTTCAAATGATTTTTTTTGACGTACTACCTACTTATCTATACTGATACACGTTGTATAGACTAACAACCATTTATGTATTGTATATTTTTACTGTTTCAGTATTCTTTCAGTACATTTGAGTTAAAAAGCTAAATGTAAATCTAGCGAGTAAGTTGAGTAATAAAAACAAAATATTACTCAATTATTTCGACAACCCTATTTTCAAAGCTTTACTTAATAATAAGTCCCGTTGTTGATTACATTACTTAGCTTATATTCAATACTAAACACACACTACAAAAATGCATATTTAACCGGACAATACCGGAAAAGTAATAAAAACGCGCGCGGGAAATTCCATTTATTACTATTTTCACGCAAGAAACTCATTTTCACATCGTTACGTTACCATAACACATTGGAAATTCAATTCGGACTCTAACTGCCCTACAGCAGTCCATAAGGCACTTAAAAAGAGTTCTTATGCTCTTGTGTTAAGGTTGATAGTGTATGTTTTGGGGTGTAAATCTGAAATAAGTAAGCAACACACTGAGTGAACTCAGCTGCGATATCATAGAGGTATTATTAAGAGCTCGTTTGGGATTCCTCTTGTGTTATACGTGTTTTGGTTTTGTTTCCATTGTTTATTTTGGCCTTTAGCTTTAAGCAAGGTCGTAGGCAGGGGATTAGGGGGTCAAACCACCCCGAAATGCCTAAGCCAAAACATTCTTGAGAAACAGCATGGGAGATAATAATACAATATGAGAGATCGCATGTCACGCGCTTTATTTCTGATGATCTTCCACGTCGCGCGTCGCCTTTTAATTAACATAACATAACATCACGCCTGTATTTCCCCGAAGGGGTAGGCAGAGGTGTATATAGTACACCCACATTTCGCCAGTTATGTTATAAGTCCCATGTAATAGGGGGCGAGCCTATTGCCATTAACCGGGCACAAATCCAGACTCCGGGCTGCTACTGAGAATTTCCTAATGAAAAAACCCAATAACACTTTGCCCGACCCGGGAGTCGAACCCAGGACCCCATGCTCAGCAGTCGCGCTTGCGACCACTAGACCAACGAGGCAGTCTTAGTCAGTCAGCCTTTTAATTAAATTTGTATTTATGTAAAATTATAACATGTTTATTTTAAAATAAAGCTGTTACTACCCTACCCCGTTATATTAAAAGATAAGTAATTTTTTTTTCGTTTTTATTAAAATACATTTCTGGATCCTTAAGGAAATTATAGAGATATGTATAGAATAAAAGTCAGCTTAAGCTAACCTTATTTAAAGTTTCAGGAAATTCGACATACCATCCTCAGCCCTCGGAACATAGTGACCGAAAAAGTTATACAAATTGTAACAAAAAAAAATTTTTGATTAAAAACTGTCATTTGAACAAAAGGTTTAAATGTCCAAATTTTAGTTTCTACTTGTGTACCTATGCAAAATTATAGCCTGCTTGGACAACAGGAACTGGCTTAAAACTTACAAGTTTTTTTAGTTTTTTTTTTATTTGGCTGACTTGCAAGATTTATAGCGGACAGACAACGAAGAAAGCTAAGTTAAAAGTTTAAAATTAAAATATTGTCTGTCTCACCTGAAAATTAAAGGCTCGTCATTGTAATGACTTTCGGAATTCGGTCTCAAGAAATAACAATTGCCTATTTGGTTAAGAAAACTATTGTTTTAGCAGAAACAAGCTATTTCCAAGAGGACCTCGTATCTCGTGTGTCAATGGACTCATACTCAACCCTCCCGTGGCATCCAATATTCACGTCTCGCACGGGCCCGGTGCGACTGGATCATTCGCACTTATTGTGTCAATAGCGTTGTTTATTGTATGTGTGGCTCTCACCGGCTGCTGCGATAATATTTAATAACTTTGCTTTATTTTTAATAATATATGGATAAGAAGGGTTAATAGCGAATGAAATAGGGTTTTTAGGCTAGCCTAGGCACCCTAGGGTGCGGTCAACGTTAGGATGCACGGGCAGAAGGGGCTCGCCTGCTTGTGGCAAGCCAGGACCTGTCGGGGGTGGTTGTGTGAATACTCACGGGTTCCCACGCCCCCGGGATAAGGTAGTTAAAGGAACACCGTGGTGGTTTTAGTCGGTAAGAGTCCGACACTGGTTCCGCCTACCCCAGTCGGAGTGCGTCCATGAGGATTTCCCCACGGCAAAAAAAGAAAAGAAAAAAAAAGAGTTTTTAGGCTCTTTTATTTATTATTGTGAGGTTTTCTGAAAACTCTCGAGATTGTTGAACATATGTAAATGTGTGTTGTGTGTGACTATAGTCCTCTTTATCTTGAGGCCTAATATGTATTTTGTCACTGGAGTACGACAAAGGACTCTACCTTTGACGCTACCATATATCATCATCCTCCTGCCCTTATCCCAATTTATTTGGGGTCGGCGCAGCATGTTTTTTTCTTTCATACATCTCTATCAGCCGTCATCTCCGTGTTCACTTTCTTTATATTCATATCATCTTTCACACAATCCATCCATATTTTCTTCGGTCTCCCTCTTTTCTTATAGCCATCAACATTCATACTTAAAACTTTCCTCGTAACATGCTCCTCATTCCTCCTCATCACATGTCCATACCATGACAGTCTATTGCTACTTAACTTCTCTGTCACTGGCGCTACTTTCAGACTCCCTCTTACATATTCATTCCTTATCCTATCCATTCTCGTTACACCACACATTCCTCCTAACATTCTCATCTCAGCTGCATGCACTTGCCTTTCATTAATTCCTTTCGTAGCCCAACATTCCGATCCATACAGGACAGCAGGTCTTATCATGGTCTTATAGATTTTCCCCTTCAGTTTAAGAGGAATTCGAGAGTCACATGTAGTTCCCGTAACCTGCCGCCATTTCAACCATCCTGTGTTAATTCGGTGCTTGACTGTCCGGTCTATTTCGACATCGCTTTGCACAAGTGAACCGAGGTACCGAAAGTCTGAGCAGACTAGCAAGGGCACGTCATCTAGCGCAATAGCAACAAAACCGGAAAGACCGCCGAAATCGCAGAACATGTATTCCGTTTTAGTTCTGCTGATTTTCAAGCCAACGTTCTCCAGATTTTGTTGCCATTTCGCCAATCTACTCTGGACCTCAAGTCCATCTTCACCAACAAGGACAATGTCGTCAGCAAACAGCATGCACCAGGGTGCCTCTTCCTGGATTTCTGATGTCAAAGCATCCATTATCAGCAAGAAGAGGTAAGGACTTAGAGCCGACCCTTGATGCAAGCCTACAGCCACACTGAACTCGTCGGTGTTGCCAGCGGCCGACCGAACGTGGGTACTGGATTGGCTGTACATAGCACGAATTAACTCCACATACTTTGCAGGCACACCTTTCTCTTTCAGCGCCCACCACAAGACCTCGCGGGGTACTCTGTCGTACGCCGTCTCTAGGTCAACGAACACCATGTGCAAGTTCTTATGCGCACGTCTATACTTTTCGCATATTTGGCGGAGTGCAAATATGGCATCCGTTGTCCCACGACCTGGCATAAATCCCATCTGGTTTTGGGTGATATCACTCTCCTCTCGCAATCTTTTCTCTATCACCTTCTCCCATACTTTCATACTGTGTGACATGAGCTTTATTCCTCTATAGTTGTTGCAGTCTTGTACATCACCCTTATTTTTGAAGATGGGCACTAGCGTACTATTACACCATTCTTGTGGGATCGTTTCTTCATGCAACAACTTATTGAAGAATAAAGTCAGCCAGTAACATCAATCTTCTCCTAATAATTTCCATACTTCTACTGGTATACCATCTGGTCCCACTGCTTTCCCATTTTTAGGGTTCCGAAGTCCTACAAGGAACCCTTATAGTTTCGTCATGTCCGTCCGTCTGTCCGTCTGTCCGTCTGTCCGTCTGTCCGTCTGTCCGTCTGTCCGCACAGCTTAATAACTTCTACAGTTATAAACATAAGTAAATGAAATTTTGTTAAAAAATAGTCTACATATAGATCTCAATTTTAAAAGAATAAAAGAATCGTTTTTCCGTATTTTAGGGGGGGCGTCCATACAAGTGAAATGGAGAAAAAATTTTTTTTTTCGCTGCACCCCCTCGTGTGGGATATCATTGTATAGGTCTACTAAAACTTGCAATGTGCCATTTCTAAACTATGCAATGTAGAAACTTATAATCTTCCACATTGATAGACCTTTGTGAAAACTCTCTTTTAAAATTATTTCGAGTATAATGTGATTATAATTTTTTGAGTTATAGAGAGAAAACTGAAAAATACTTAAAACGTCCTAGTTCAAAGGTCATTGACCTTAGAGAAAAATTATCATAGCAAATAATGCTCCTTTAGCTACTTTCTATTTGAAAAAATCACAAAAAGTTACTTTGAAATGACAAACGTCTTAAATTTGGCTTCTTGAATTTATCGCTAGATGGCGCTACTAACAACACGCTCTGAGTCGCGAATGCTGCCGATTATTGCAAAAACTAAAAAAGCATAGCCATGATTAATATTCGATTTGATTCGTTTGTAATTACACCTACTTAAGGAACCCTATAATACTGAGCATGGCCCGACATGCTCTTGGCCGGTTTTTTCATACCTCGAACCTACCATATAAATACACATAATATAAGTAATATAATATGCTAACTTAAAAACTGCACCTAGTAACCCTTTGTGCAATGCATCAATAGATCTTATCAGGTCGCAGTGGCTTAGGGGCGTTCAAGACCCCTACCTCTTTCCTCAAATAATAATAAAAACCCTTAGTGCAAGCCTGGCGTATCATTTCCAGACACAAACGATTTTAATTGTGTCTGGAAATTATACGCCACTCTTGCGCTCATAGGCACACTATACGATATTTAGGGCTCATTTCCAGACACAAATGATTTTTAATTATTATTGTGTCCGGTAATTATACGCCACTCTTGTGCTCAAAGCTTTAGTTGTTTTACTGAAATCGAATTAAGTAGGTAGATACTGTGGTGCTTTTGGCACTTGCCGCAGTAAGTCTGTGGATGGGTGACCGTTTTGTTACACATCGTCACCCCTCCGTGCCTCGGAGAGCACGTTAAGCTGTCGTTCCCGGTTGTCACGAATATCTATGGCAGTCGTTACGGGTAGTCAGAAGCCTGAAAGTCCGACAACTGGTCTAACCTGCGAATGTCAGTATTAGCCAGTAACTGGGTTGCGGGGGTCTGATGGCAGTCTCTCCGTGTATAATACTGATGTTCAGCCGCATCTGCCTAGACTGGAAGCCGACCCCAATGTAATTGGGAAAAGGCTCGGAGGAGGATGATGGTAATTATACGCCACTCTTGTGCTCAAAGCCTCAGTTGTTTCACTGAAATCGAATTAAGTAGGTAGATACTGAGGTGCTCTTCTGTAAGATCTCACTAACAAATTCACTTATGAAAAGTACCTATACGACAAAAAGATTTCGCTGCGGATTCAGAAGTGAGATTGCTAGTGAGGTCTTACTGAATAGCCACGCTGTTACTGTTACATTGTACACACGGAATTGTACGGAAAGCCTTTACAATGCGAGGTCAGCTTATACTGTAAATGTACAGCTTGATGTGTAGCCGTGTGTACATACTAATAATTGGGCAAACAATATTAAAATAATCGTTTGATTATTAAGCTACAATACACATCCGCAATTATATTAAAAGATCCGGGAGTACTAATAATTACACAATATTATAATGCTTTATTTTAACATTGTGTGCCCAATTATTAGTATGTACAATGTCGGATGATGAATCAAGCAGCTGTAAAAATAATGGAATTTTTGGTGGAATAAATAATCTATAAAGTAGGTATTATATTAACGATTTAAATTGTCAAAAGAAAAAATCGCTCACGAGCAGGATTCGAACCTGCGACTCCTGTGAATCTTGATTCAATTCCTGATTTTTCTTTCCACAATTTAAATCGTTAGATTTCGCTTCGCATGCGTATATAAATGCGTTAAAAATGATAAAATAGTTAGGTATTATCTGTGCAAAATATTGGATTAGGTCCAGTATACACATTCTCAAACCCACTTTATTAATGGGAGTAGAAATCTTCATTTTCTTTGTTAAATAAAGGTATGACAGATATAGACAAATATTTCCCCCGGCCACCAAGTTATCGGATATGCGGGTCTTGTCCGAACTGGATTACCGGATTCGTGTCAATATTGTTTATTGTGCACACACTGGATGGTCGGCAGCCCGTATATATTACCTAGTTATTAATTAAGAGAAGTGGTTTAGGCCGGCCGCTGTTATTATATTGCGCTCGTCAAGGAAATTATGTGTGCTATACAATCCAAAATAATATATCCTTAGTTGAAGATAAGCTAAAATAACATATTCTCTTTTTAGAAACTAAGTATCTTATGATGATATGTGATCACACAGAACTAGATAGAACGGTTGTAATCACAATTTTACTTGCGATTCATGCGTGGCAACTTTCCGAACAAACTACGCCTTACATTTTGACGTCATTATCTTTAAAAGCTGACCAGAAAAGCTGCCACGCGCGCCCTGCCCACATCGGGCATTCTATCTATTTCTGTATGTGATTATAATATGAAGCGAATCAAATGTGTTGTGGGACATTTGCTATCTTAAGTCAAATAATAAGTAGATAATTAATTAGGTGACAACTTGCTTTCATATTTTCCCACGTGCGTTGGGAGAGTTAGGGCCGGTTCCTGAGTTTGCAATTCTTAGCTAAGTATTTAAGTATCATTTGATTATGGTTTCGTACAAATTATGCTCAAATCATAACGTAAAACGGAGTGAATAGGGACAAAAGTTGGCAAGGATTTTAACATTGAAATTAAAGATAGTTTGTTGCCCACAGGCTTTAGAATGTTTACCAAATGATGGCAGATCATTTTAGAAGTATTTGTGGGCACAAAACTACATAATTTCAATGTTAAAATTCTTCTTGCCCACTTTTGTCCCTATTCACCCCTGCATTTCTATTCAGTATTCCCCCGTTTTACCCAGTACTTAAATACTGCCTACTTAACTAAGAATTCTCATCTAAGAAACCGGCCCTTTGTCACTTTTTTTAAAAGAATCTTCTAAACAGCCGTTCTAGGCGGTTTTGAAGAGAGAACGGCCAGAATCCCAAATCTCTTTCCTTTTTTCATCCATCCTAGCAGTTATCCACCATTTACAAAGCCCATCCTTCCACAAAACAACTCCAAATCAATACAACAGCATTACCATATGACACACATACGAACACACGTCCTATTCATGCCGAATACTAATACCAATATGATTTATATGATCTTCGTGCCAAAGTAGCGCCGCCAGTGACAACTTTATGTTGGCGATGGTGCCTTTGTTTTTCTGTGGGTGCCACTTGGTGATGTCGCTTGAACTTATGACTTATATTGCCTATTATATCCTTTTTGTAATGGTTTATTGAGATTAATTGAAGGCTGGTTAGGTTGGCTGAAGTGATTTGTTTTTCAGAATGGTATCTTGTAGATCTTTGATGATATAGTTCTTAGTAAGTGAATGTGGTAGGTACCAATTTTCGTATTATTACGTCGTAATTTTTCTAATAAATATCGAAAGGAAATAGGCATGAAGGAAAAAGTGAGCCAACTTGCTATTGTCATGTCGGGCATTTTAATTTTTCTTTTCTTTATTCTTCACACCGTGTTTATAAGGCTACATTATAATTAAACACACAAAAATCAGGATGATTCTACTAAAAACTAAATGATTAAAGTTAGCTGCGGGGTCAAATGGAGGATCGTTGCAGTTTTACTTATACTAAAACACCAATTTAGCTGTTAAGGTACACTCAAGTTATTGGTGTAAGTGACAAGTTCTTAAAACTATCATCATTTCAGCCGAAAGACGTCCATTCCTGGACATAAGCCTCACCCGAAAGGGAAGGATATGCCATAATCGCCACGCTTGACATGCGGGTTGGCGATCGTAGTTGGTTGAATAAATACTCAGAGAACGCTGCTGCCCATCATCTGGTGTACCCCTTAGTTGCCTTTTACGACACCCACGAGAAGAGATGGAGTCTTAAAACTATGCATAAGTTTAATTACTCAAATCAAATCACCGAAACTAGCTGCGATGATATCAAAGGTCTTAAATAATGAGTGGTGGGTACACACGACCCGCGCTATTCATTGCAGGCTTAATTAACACTGTTTGTGGCGAGGGCGATGTAATCGCGGTCCCATAGACCTAACTTTATGTGTTTGGGGTAGCATTCTATTCTTTATGTTGCATGTGGTCTCGGAAGGTTAATCTTGTGGATTACTTCGGGTTAAGTTTTGTTGCTTATTACCCTATGTTGTTTCTATTTTAACTTGAGAATAGAGCAAAGGTCCTAGACTATCCACCACCAATTCTCGCGTTATAGAGATAAATATCGAATTCGAGATAATCTCTAGTTTTAAATCTCTATGAAAAATGTCGCCAGTAATGCCAATCACTCTTTGTATTTAGAGCGCTAGGCATAGACATACATATCTCTAACGTGACATTTAGAGAATACGAAAATTTATTATCAATAAAGAAAAGAAAGAAAGAAAATATTTATTTCAGTCTCGGTACAGACGAGAGAAAAAAAACTAAAAATAACATAATAACAAAAAAACTTAAAATTGACATGCCTGTATGAGACTAAAAAAGGCCCCCATCTGTGCATATGCTACAACACCGAAATGTTGCAGCGCTGGTTTTCGGATGGGTCCCGATAGTGAGGCCACGGGTTAATACGAGCAAATAAATATAATTACAGTAAACCTAAATTGTGTATAACTGTATATGAGACAAATGTAACAATTACTTCAATCGACATTCACCATCTTGTTTCGACATTATGTCGAGTTCGAGATAATGTCTACGACGCGACAATCACCCCCCAGTATCGTAGCTCCCTAGAAGGCCAATTCTCGTAAATAAAACCGTTCAAAACATAGTTCCAAACTAATCTCAATGCCTTAAATCTCAATCTTCTGACATTCCAGATAATAAGATTCTTTAACAGTACCTTCTTTTCAAAATTGTATAAGTACCTAATTATTGTAGTCTCTGCTATAACATTTATATTCAATGTCATGCATGCCTATAATTTGTGTAATCACTATGTAAGTTATACTTTTTAGTGTCTTGGTCTATATGCGTTGCTGTGATTATGCTGTTGATGTGCTAAATAAATAAAAATAAAATAAAATATTCCTCATTGCCGTTTATTGGTGACATTAATGACCTGAGTGTAAGTGTCACAAATAAACGGCTAAAAGGAACATCTGGAATGTCAGAAGATGATTATCGTGCCCAAAACACGTTTTCTTGAAGTTTTCTATATAGCCCAGCGGCCTACAGGCTGCTGGTCGGCGAATGCGCCCCCTTGACGGTTGCGCCCCTTACAGCCGCTGCCGCGGCCAGCTCCTAGCTGTGACGCTGTCTACCACTTTTTTAAATCGTTTATTGAGAAGTAGGTACATGAAATGTACATTTACAGTACGAGAGTATGCTTCCGTATGGCATGTATGTCTGCTCTGATGATATAGTATGAACTTTGACAATATACCTATAGACCAAATGTCAAGAACAAAAATTTGATACATTCAAAACCCTGCCGATTTGCGTAGTACACGCGAATTACGCACACACTCACATTCAAACCAAGCCGAACTGTTTATTGTATTTCGAATCACCGAACGTGTCACCACGACACTTAACTGTCAAACAGCTTTGAAAAAAATCATAAAATGCCTTCGTATGTCGTGAAACGGTGCAAAAATAATTCTACAGCGCATAAAATATCAGATGGAATTACTTTTCACAAGTTAGTAATTTATTTTAATCATATTTTAATGTTTACTATTCATTTTCGTGTAACCTTACCGCGGCAAGGAATATTCCTGTGTTGCATGTTAATAAATTATAATTTACCCCAGAAATCAGGTAAAATTAATCGTCATGTTACTTTTCCGCTTTTTTTACTTTTTAGCTTTCCGAAAGACCATAACAGAAAAAAAGAGTGGGTTGAATTGTAAAATTGTAATACGTAATAGCATAAATGAAAATAATTGGTCACCATACAATTATTCACTCATTTGTAGCGAACACTTTGTTGACCATGATTTATACATGACTAAAAACGTGATCCCTCCTTTTAGGCTGCGCCGCAGTCGGGTGAAAATTTCTATTAAAACAACATAATGAATCCTTCATATCTACCACAGTGGAATCCAATGAAATGAGTAATTTTTGATAATTTTGCAAATAATTTACCAAGGAATAGTACACAAGTATCCAACCAACAGCAGTAATTTTATTTTTAGTATAATGTTCCATTTTTTAAGTAACTACTATGAATAATTAAACCCTGATTAATTATATTTCAATTGTTTTTCTTACATCTAGCATTTTCTTCGCTGCAGTGAGATGAAAAGTTGTATGTTTTGCACGGCTGCAAAATTATTTGCGTCTCGTGCCTTTACATTTGTTTGATTATATTTTAGAATTCAATCTTAAATCCTTCGCTTGCTTTATTGAAGAAAACGCGCTAAATAACAACTTTACAATCTTGCATAGGAAATAACAATTTTTTAACCGACTTCAAAAAAAGGAGGAGGTTATGTATTCCGCGGGTTTTTTTTTTTTTTTTTTTTTTTTTTTTTTTTTTTTTCATGTATGTACACCGATTACTCCGAGATTTGTGGGCCGATTTACGTGGTTGTTTTTTTATTTGGTAGAGAAAGTCCGCGCGGTGGTCCCATATAAATTTTATTGACTTAGGTTAAGTAGTTTTTTAACCAGCTTCAATAAATCAGTTAATTTTAGCTTTGCGTATCTAGATGATCTGCTCATTGGTTCCTCATTCTGAGAATTCTTGGCCGATATGCGTGTTTTTTTTTCACGATAGTGATTGGACGTTTGGAAGAACATGAGCGAGACCTTTGCCCAGCAGTGGGATAGCAAAGGTTAATAAAAATATATTCTCAAATTGGTTATATAAACATTTATGAATCAACCCTCAACTAAAAAGTATAAAATAAAAACTTTTTAACAAAAAATAAAACCGACTTCAAAAACCTTAACTAAAAAGTAAAAAAATAATCATTGTATGTATTTTAAAATCTTAACTTAAACAACATTTTGAAGGCGGCGCGTGATTTTCATGTACGTTCACATAAACTGTTTTTACTATAGATATTGCGCTCGACTGTACATTACATGACGCAAAGGGTCAACCACGCGCCGCCTTCAAAATGTTGTTTAAGTTAAGATTTTAAAATACATACAATGATTATTTTTTTACTTTTTAGTTAAGGTTTTTGAAGTCGGTTTTTTATTATATAGTAATATTCTATGTACGGCCAGGGAAACGAATTATTTAGCAAATTGAGACACAAATTTTGCCGTATTTTGCCTTTCTAGCCCTGATCCTAGTCGTTGGTATACTGATAACGAATGACAATAATTGTGATTAGTAATATACGGAAAATTTAAATTGACAGTCAATCCGTGTCTTTTCATAATTGGATCGTATTAATTATTTAAAGACTTGATATTAGTCGTGGTCAGTTGTTTGATATCAGGGGTAAAAAGATTTTATCTAGCAACACTCCGATCGCTGTCAATGTCACTCATACATTTGCAGACCCTGCATCAATTCAATGTTCCGCTGGAATTTGTCTTGAGTTTTTACTTGGTCTATGAGTATGAATATATTAAGAGTGTAATTTTATGGGCGCTTTTGTTCGATAGCAGCCAATTTTATTATACAATAAAACCAAATAACAATACAAGTTTAATTGAAACTGTCAAACTTATGCCTTGCCTGAAAAAAATAAAAAAATAGTACATTACTGTCGAGGCCTGAAATGAAGCAATTTACGGCCGAGTAATATTGGAAGTACGAGGCGAAGCTGAGTACTTCCCAAGTGATTTTGAAAGGACGAGGTGCAAGCCGAGTCCTTTTTAACTAAACGAGGCCGTTAATTGCTATTTCGGCCGAGACTTGTATAGTACTTTTCTCTCATTTACGAGGAAACACAACACAAATTAATTCAACATTATCTCATTTTCATTCACGCCAATTCGCCCGCGCGCGGTTGTTGTTCTATTTTCAAAGTTTTGAAAAAAAAAAATGCGCATTCAGCCTGTATAATGATCAATATTTGTACCTAAAAACACCTAATTTATGTAAGTGTGTACTTAAAAACCTCGGTAGCATAATATAAAACCGGCCAAGAGCATGTCGGGCCATGCTCAGTAATATAGGGTTCCTTAAGTAGGTGTTACAAACAAATCAAATCGAATATTAATCATGGCTATTTTAGTTTTTGCAATAGACGGCAGCATTGGCGACTCAGATAGTGTTGTTAGTAGCCGCCGCTAGATGGCGCTATAAAGTGCCAAATGCAATAGACGGCAGCATTGGCGACTCAGAGAGTGTTTGCTACTAGCCGCTAGATGGCGCTGTACAGTGCGAAATTTAAGAAGTTTGTAATTTCAATATAACACAAAGTTACTTTTTGTAATTTTTTTAAATAGAAAGTAGGTAAAGGAGCATTATTTGCTAAGATCATTTTTCTCTATGGTCAATGACCTTTGAACTAGGACGTTTTAAGTATTTTTCAGTTTTCTCTCTATAACTCAAAAAATTATAATCACATTATACTCGAAATAATTTTAAAAGAGAGTTTTCACAAAGGTCTATCAATTTGGAAGATTATAACTTTCTACGTTGCACAGTTTAGACATGGCAGGGGGGGGGACACATTGCAAGCCACTTTGGCGGGCTATATTTCGCAGATGGTACACCTGATAAAAAAGTGGTGTATGAAACATTACCTTCATTTTAGTAGACCTATTCAATGATACCACACACGAGGGGGCGCAGTGAAAAAAAAATTTCCATCCCCATTTCACATGTATGGATGGACGCCACCCCTAAAATACGTAAAAACGATTTTTTTATTCTTTTAAAATTGAGATCTATATGTAGACTATTTTTTAACAAAATTTCATTTACTTATGTTTATAACTGTAGAAGTTATTAAGCTGTAAGTAAAGGATTAGGACAGACGGACAGACGGACAGACAGACAGACGGACAGACGGACGGACATGACGAAACTATAAGGGTTCCTTGTAGGACTTCGGAACCCTAAAAAATAAAAGTGTCCAGCAGTTTCTATTATTGTCCTGTTGGATATTACCGGCCTGTTATTTCGTTGCGTACGGAAAAGAGCCGATTGTTGTATTCTTTTTTTTTTGAATAATGAACCAATTTCCGAGCAAGTGGGAGAAAAATATGTTTATGAATAAGAATTATTGTAATTTATTAATTTAATAATTTTCTCGTAATATTTTTACATGATTACGTTTTCATATCGTCAGTCTATTATTATTTAAAAAGTAGATAAAATAACTAACTTAATTATTCTACTAGAGTAAATCTACAAATTATAACAAAATAAAATAAAGTTTTACCTAAGCTTATTTGATCCGAATGAGACAGTGCAGTGGCACAAGCATGGGTGCGATGTAACCACACAGTTCTTTGCTTTATCATATAAAGGTTTTTAAAGCTTTGCTTATAAATACAAATTGAGCCAAAGATTAAAACATTGAGTTTGATTTAATTCTTAGGGTTACCTATGGGTCACGCTTTCCAAGTCTACCCTACCCCAGTCACCTTCTGGCTTGAAATCTACTTTACTATAAGCATTCTCCATTAAGCCTTTCACTTTATCTGATTCATCCCTGAAACGGTTACCCAAATCATTCATAGAATTGTCTACTTTATTTTTAAACTTATTGGCATCGTTACCAAACTTATCTAAGTTATTTTGTACATTTCTTCTTTGATTTTCGACGAAATTGTTTGAGTTTTGTTTAAATTTGTTCATGGAGTCCTTTGCTTTGCTGCGTCCTTCATCGCTCCCATCTTGTACTTTATCATATGCTGTATCTATTCCATTTTCAAAGTCTTCTTGTACACCTCCAGCAGTGTTGATTGCAGAAGCTCTTATATCAATCAATCCAGTTCCATCTTTTCCGCCATTTTCACTATCTCCTGAATCCTGTCTATCCTTAGTAGTATTATTACGAATTCTGTTTATCGCGTCGTTGATGCTTTGAAGTGTCTGTTTTATGCCAGAATTTGCTGATTTATTATTTTTGACGAAATAATTCCTCAATTTATCACATATAACTTTTGTGTCATTATTTAGTTTAACTGGTGTGTTTGGTTTATTTTCAGCGTGCCTGGAACCATGGCCAGTTAGAAAACTTTTAATGTTGAAAATGCGACATTTTACTTTATCAAATAACCTTCCTATGAATCCTTTCCCCTGGTTTTGATTGTTGTCAAATACGGAGAATATACTTATGACTTCTTCTCTTACAGCTTGTGACGCATCGTGTATTTTGAGAGATATTGTGCCTACTATGCCTGGTTTATCGACGGTATAACCAGTTGCGTTTCTTTCGCTTCTTCCAAAAACGAAGCTTTTTCCATAATGAAGCGCACCACCTATGTTGTGTGTAATGGAGCTTGTGGTATCTTTGACTGTTCCTAATAATCCGTCTATTAAACCACACTGAGAATTTGCTATTAATGTCACTGACACAATTATCACTAGATATTGCTTCATGTTGTTTTCGTGATGAACGTCTTCTGTATCCTTTGATTCACTCAATATCCATCCACACCACCCCACATCCACTTTATTTCAATGTCTATTTACTTAAATGAATGTTGGTACGTTAGTAATTATATGCGATCCTAATAAACATGCATGCATGCATGCATTGAACAGAACTATGTAACTGACATATATTATTATCTGTCGACCTGACCTAAAGTGTGGCTACGTACTCTTTATCACGTTACTGTATTATCCAATGATTTCACTCGGCAAAAGGACAGTCATTTTATATTTTGTCACCAAATTAGTCATGGTAGGTGTACAATAGTAGCATAGAATTTTTTGATGAGTTTCGGTAGACTTGAAGCACTTTGGAAACGCACAAAAACTTGTTGCATTGATTCAAATTACAGTTACACATAAAGATCCACTTCAATGGCGTTACTCTTGGCTTTGTTTAAATCATCTCTTTTACAAGGCTTAAGCGGCCAGTAAGTAAGAATGGCCCTGGACTGAACGGAGACCCCGCATTCTCTTCTCGCAGGAGTCGCATCCCCATTTGCAGATATTTTGTCTGTATCTGTATCGACCGACTTGAGTCCAGGATACCCAGATTGGCCAATGGTGATAGTCACAAGAAAAACCTTCAAGCCTTAGAAGTTGAACAAACAGACAGTCAGTATTTTTTTTATATTCATACAAGTAGAACTTAATAAACAAGATACCGTAAACTAATTACCGTGAACTTTGCACTAGTAATTAATTGGAATTTAACTTGATTAGCGAGTGAAGTGTTAAGGCTAAATAATTGTAATGAACAACAGGGTAAAAAAACCGGCCAAGTGTGAGTCAGACTCACGCAGTAAGAGTTCCGTACCATCCATCGACCTGATACCCTATAGAAACTGATTTAAACGTCAATGGACCGTTCGGGAAATATGAATTTTTGTATCTATTTCTTACGCAGGTACCACCACATAGGTCTATTTTTGCCCTATTTTTAGTATTTGTTGCTAAACTACATAGTATGCACTATAATCAAATCAAGTTTGACGCTAGTATGGATTACCGTTTTGAAGATACAGCAGGAACAAAAACGTTGATTGATGTTTTTCCAGGTTTGTTGTATACTAGACATATTTTTTATTTATATTTATTTATTTATTATATTCTTTATTTATTATATTCTTTATTGTACATACACCAAACAACAACAAAGACAGTAGTTTATAGATAGATTATGTAATCTCTTCCAGACAGCCTTTGGATGGACTAGAAGAATAAATATAATAATAAATATATGATATTATAATAATATTATATATTTTTAGTATTTGTCGTGATATGCACCATAGTAACGCATATTCTGTTATTGATTTTAACTTGTTATCTATTACCGTTACAAAGATACAGCCCTGTGACAGACAGACGACTGGACGGACGGACAATGTAGCGAGCGTAATAGGGTCCCGTTTGGCACCCTTTGGGTACGAAACCCTAAAAATGATAGTAAACGTGATTCTCATATTTTCTCTTGAGCCATAAGCATCTACACCGTGTATCAGAAATGCGTGCTCATATTTGAAGAGCTTGATTCAGTTATTGCTACCGAACAACATTTACTACGAGGTCAACCCTGAAATCGCCAAAAAATCAGCTGATCCCGAAATTTTGTCGATTTATGTAGGGATCAGCTCAGTGAATTAGTCAGGGAATTCTGTATTAAGTTTACATAAACTAATAAACGATTATTATTATTCATATAGGTACTTTATCCGATACTAAAGTAAATGCGACTTTTTCGATCAGTTTATCCAACCACACCATCTCAACAGTCTCTGAAATCCAGAATTCTAAATTCCATTGTATCTAGATTCAAACATTCTATCACGTTGAGAGCTAAACAAACCTAGTGTTTGCGCTGAACGAGTAGGTATCTTTATTTCATTTCCGTTTCCGTCGCGCCCGATCAAACCGACAGACGTTTGAGAAACACAGCGGGCAAGATTTACGAACCACGACGTTTTGTACAATCAGCAGAAATAGCTTTTCGTGGTCTTCGTTAATAAATTGTAATATCACTGTGTGTGTGTGTTTAGTGTGTCTGTGTGTGTGTGTGGTGTGTTGTGTGTGTATTGTGTTGTTCTGTGTTGTTATTTTATGGCCATATTTAATATTTGAGCGAATGGAACCGTGCAACTAGAGTCGACCTTGCATCATCATCATCATCATTTCAGCCGAAAGACGTCCACTGCTGGACATAGGCCTCCCCCAAGCATCGCCACAACGACCAGTACTGCGTTTCCCGCATCCAGACCTTGCATAAGTGCTTGTAATTAGTTATATTTGAAATATATACACTATACAGGTTGGCCGATAAAATGACGTCTAAAGGAAAAATATTTAGACTTCTTTTGTCATGCCCCATATAATGTAATTTTTTATATAAATCATCATCATTATCAACTCAGCCTATCACAGTCCAGTGCTAGACATAGGCCTCTCCCAAGCTCCACCATAACACTCGGTCAGAAGCTCAGAAGGTGCAGCTTCCATAAAATTAATATTTTTTACTCAACTAGGGATCTATTTGGGCAGTTAATAAGTGTGGAATCACATCTTGCTCCAAAAACCCTGAGAAGTGGTTAGCTGTTTCGAGTACCTAGGTAGTTAATTGCTTACTTAATAAATTATCATTATAATACAAAATGGTTTATTTTCGTTAACAAGATTTTAGGTAACATTTGTTGGTGATTGTAGCCTCCTTTTAAGAAAATAATGCCTGTATTAAGAGATTAAAATAAAACAAGTTTAACCGGATTACATCGCGTATGGTGTCGTCCCGTGTGGTGCTGGACATAAAGAATAGCAGCAACCTTATCTCTTCTCATGGGTGTCGTAAACGGCGACTAAGGGATTCACCAGTGGATGGGGAACAGCGTTCTCTGAGCTTAAACCAACCAACTGCGATCGCCAACCCACCTGCCACGCGTGGAGACTATGGCGGAACAGCGTTCTCTGAGTTTAAACCAACCAACTGCGATCGCCAACCCGCCTGCCACGTGTGGAGACTATGGCGGAACAGCGTTCTCCGAGTTTAAACCAACCAACTTCGATCGCCAACCCGCCTGCTACGTGTGGAGACTATGGCATATGCCCTTGGGGGAGGCCTATGTCAAGCAGTGGTCGTCTTTCGGCTGGAATGATAATGGCATCGCGTATATTATTAAAATTGGTTGCTTGTGAGCGAGAGGCAAATAAAAATGCCGTAGGTCATTAGCAACGGGTTTTTTGCTGACTCTACAAGTTAATTTAATCTACAAACGCGAGCTTCGCCAGTTTATCTCGCCGCCAGAGGGCGCTACGGTCCATTGCCGAACAGAATATCACTTATAATTATTTTGTGTAAGCTCTTACGTTTATTTCGATACGTAAGAAGTATCAGTGGATAGTAAACATAACCTCCTCCTTTTTCTGAAGTCGGTTAAAAAAAATTAAACCATCTTATGTTCTGTGGATTATATGAACATTACCTTCCTATGAATTGAACTTATAAATTGGTCTTCAAGGCTGAGTGAATAGGTTTCTGCTGGGCATCGATGGGCTGGGCACGATCGCTTAACATCATGTGAGGTAACGGTTATTTGTAAAAGATAGGCCCTATGTAAAAACTTTAATTAGATATTTATTACAAACTAACACAGCCAGAAAGACGTTATCGCGCATCCCTCGGTAGCTTATCTTCCCAGGATAAAAAGTTGCCTTTTTGTTAAACCGGGTTATGGTCTATCTGTGTGCCAAATTTCATCCAAATAACTTCAGCCGTTTCAGCGTGCGGCGTGTTGAACGCCAAAATTAATATCCAATCTATCCACGATTTGCCCTACTAGAGATAGGAATTTGACATAAGCTCCATACAAAATATGTCAAATTTCTATCTCTAGTAGGGCAAATCGTGGATAGATTGGATATTAATTTTGGCCCTAAATAAACAAACAAACATCCATAGTTTCGGTTTTGTAACATTAGTAGGAAGTAGGATAATGGGATGTTTTGTCTGGTCTACTGGTTAGTACAAAAGGCAGAGAGGATGGAAATAGTGACCAATGGAAACTGCCGTGCTAGGTATACACTAGAATACCTGAGTGCGTGATAAACGCAGGAACACTGTCTACAGTTATTGATGAAACCGATTGTAAAAATATTTCAAAAATTAAGGTGGCTTTTTTACACATATTTGGAACTGAACATCCTCCGTCAATAAGTCCCTCGTTCAACCAGTCACTCTGTATAATAATATACATGCTGAAATTTTAATCGCTTATTTCCCGAAAAGGGGTCATTGTACTCATCATTATGAACATCTTTTACTATGGGACCAACCCTGAAATCGCAAAAAAAACCAGGTGTTCCCTACATTTTATCGATTTAAGTGAACACAAATGTATGGACCAACTGATTTTTTTTCGTGATTTCAGGGTTGGTCCCATAGTAAAAATTGTTCATAGTAAAATGACCTCTTTTCGGGAAAGAAGCGATTAGAATTTCAGCATGTATGTTACGGGTAAAGTTAGGAGAAGGGATTTCAAGGGATAAACCTAGTTTTATCCAGGTACACCTAGCCTAGGATTATCCAAGCTCTTTGGGTAAAGTCCAGTCAGAAATTTCCTGAAATTTCTTTAAAATCTGTATTAATTCGGCATTTCCTCAGATACACTTAGGTTTCCCAACGCTGACTGGGTAATGTTAGGTGTTCTGTGATGTTTGTGTGAGCACGAGGGTTGATATGATATGAGAAGGAACTCCGACAAGCCTTAACTCGACAAGGCTCATCAGTACACTCCGACACGGTTGAGTTAGGTTCGAAGCAACGACTATACAGTCCGTTGCCCGAAGGGCATGGCGGAGGTCCCCGCGAAGGGCTCCTATTTTTCTTGTAAGATCACAAGAAACCTAAACTTAACTTTTACTACGGAACCAACCTGACCAACCATGAAATCGCAAAAATAAACAGCGGTTTTATTTTTCGCGATGTTAGTGTTGTTCCCACTTTAGTATATAAACTAACAATAAGGTTGTATACTACATTAAACTAATCACGTTTTCGGAGTTCAAACCCTCATTTATTTTCTATATTCAGAAGAAACCTTTAATAAAACAATTTATGTTAAAATTAAAAACAATTTTTTTATTAAGAGTTCATTTTTTGGTAAATGCAAAGAAATTATTACCGAGATAAAACAACCAAAATATAAAACTATTACACATTTGTATGGCATCTAAACGTTTTTATTAGTTAATAATTAACTATAAGTAGAAGCTGTATATGGTGCTTTGGGGTAATTCCAGCCATGGGGTAATTCCACAGGGTAATTCCGTTAAAATGGATTTGATTGATTTGTTTTTTTTTTAGTTTTGGATTTTTTAGATTTTTTAATTGCTGGCAGCAATAGTGTGAGACGTCATTCTATTTTTATTCTACCCCTCACTTATTAAGAGCGCGTCGTAATATTGTTATGTTATCCTACAAAAATTCATTCCGGAATTACCTCATGTCTGGAATCACCCCGAGACCCCATACTTAATAGTTATAATGTAATAATAAATAATTAAAAATAATTACAAAATGTAACAATGCTTACGTTTTATTAGTGGACTTGGCATTTTTTCACAGAAATTAATTAATTAACAAAAATTGGTTTCAATCGATTTGATACAAGAAGAAACAATTACTTATTTGAATAATTTTATAAGATAATTTTTATATTTTTACATCTATAAATCTATTTTTATACAACTAGCTATTATAGTTTGATAAATTTTGATACTTACAGTTATTAAGTACATTTCAAATCTAAAAAAAATCACATTTTAATCTACAATATCTTTTTCTGTGAAAAAATGTCACTCTGTAAAAATTAAATAATCTAAAATATTTACATTAATATATTTAATTAGTAACTGGCAGTTTCAGAAGGCACATAATAATACATTTTTAGGAATTTATTTATTACCTAAATGTATTTAAGCATAATTTAAGCTAATACGATATATATGTAAGGCACTCTATGTGTATACTACATATATATATATTGAAAAATATGTACCCATTGAAATTTTCTTAACTTTAGCTGCAAAGGTGACTATAATTTTTATTTAGCATAGCTTGATTTTGTTGGTACAATTAATTATTGCTTTTAATTTATAATATGCTGTTTGAACCCAGTTTAGCACTATGAGAGATCAACTGGGTACCAAGAACCATTTTCGATATTTATTGAGATGATGCCTCCCAAAATATTATTATAAATTTTATTTATGTATAGCAACCTTATTAGTAACATTATAGACCTTTCGATCTGTATTCGAAGTATAGATCAGAGATGTATCGAATAGGCGATACTATTTTTGACTTTTCGGCCTGGGATGAATAAAAAATGGCGGACGGAATCTCGCAAAGAAAAGATTGAAGCACTTCGTTTTTTCCTAAACGCACTATAATTTCGAAAGAATTTCAACACACCAGATATATATTGTTATTTTATTTGTGACACTACGACAATGACTACTGAATTTTTCTTTCTTTCTTTCTTTCTTTATTTATTTTATTTATTTATAATTTATGTACACACAATGACATATGAAAGGAGACAGCATTAAAATTATCTAGTACAAAGGTACTGCTTATTTCAAAGAAATTTCTACCAGCAGACCTGCGAGAGGAGAAATAAGTAAGAAATGTAGACAACAGTGTGTAAAAAGATAGGAAACTTAAAATTAGTTCTAATAAAGCAATAGATACTTAAATAAATACATATAAATTATATAGGTATAGGTAAATATGATATAAATATTATGCAATAACAAATTAAAAGGAAAGGTAATGCTCTTTAACACGTCTTTTGAAGACAGATATGGATTGAGAATTCCGTATGTTAGGCGGGAGTGAGTTCCATAATCTTACTGCATGCACAGAGAAGGCATAAGAATAGAAATCCGTTTTGTGAGGTTGAAATTTAAGAACAGTTTTAAGGTGAGATCTGCAAGGAGCATCAGAAGGTTTGAAAAAAGAAAAACGCTCTCGTAAGTAGGAAGGATATTTAGGATTGTAAAGGGTGTTATAAAGGAGACATAATATGCGAGTGTTCCTGCGAAGGCGAATCGGGAGCCACTTGAGTTCCTTGCGGAAGTGAGAAACATGATCGTATTTTCTAAGACCAAAAACAAAACGAATGCACAAGTTTTGCAGGCGCTCAAGCTTGTTTAGCAGCTCCTCAGTGGCATCCAAATAACAGGCGTCAGCGTAGTCGATAATCGGCTGAATCAGAGTTTGAGCGAGAGAAATCTTAGTCTTTAAGGGCAAGATATTCTGGAGACATTTTAGCGAATGAAAAGAGAAATGTACTTTACGACTTACCTGATTGACGTGTGTACGCCAAGAGAGATTAGAGTCTAACATGACACCAAGATTTTTAGCAGAATCGGTATAGTCAATTTGCACACCATCAAGATACAGAGGCAAAAGGGTTGACATATCAAGCGAATTGCGTACAAACCTGCTACCTATGACCATGGCTTGAGATTTAGTGGGATTGATTTGTAGGCCATAAGACCTAGCCCATTCGCTAACACAGGCCAGATCAAGGTTCATTGCAGCAATGGCTGAACCAGCATCCGCTGCAGGAAGTCTTTCTTACCGTCACACGAGATTTGTTGCGTAATCGCGGCTTTTTGTTTTACTAAGGGTGTGAATGTGTGCGTGCCAGCCCGTACTTTTAAGCGAGCCGTCTTACTATGGATGCCTCACTTTTTGTTTAGCGAGATTCCGTCAGCCTTTTTTATTCGTCCAAATTTTCGGCAAATAGTTGCAAATTAATATTAATATACACACGTGACCCTACGTAATATTTCCTAGAAAAATCTACCACAATTTTTTCTAGTTTCTATGTACCTTTTCTTTGCTTGTACAATACATTTTGATATTGTTAGGTTAAACATGTATTGTTATAAAAATATAATTATTATTATTTATTTTTATTTTATGACACATACTCTTTAGATTTTTAACCTTCAATTATTTATACCTGACATATTCGATACACCTCTAATAAAATTATGTTATCTACCGCATTTAGTAATTTAATATCTAATTATTAACTTAGATCACATTTCTCAACAACTCTCGTACATACACTCATTTTTACATTTATCACACGACAAGATTTAATCTTTCATTCATTTTTATTATTTTTAGACATAATAAAATTATTCATGTTGTATAAATTACAATTTCTAAAAAAAAACTAAATAATTTAAACAACATGAATATTTTAAAACCTCGGCTTACATAATTTCTTTTTTTTTTCATCTTTTATTTTCTAATATGGCGTCCGAAAAATAATTGTTTATCGTGACTAGTTTATATTACGATATATTGTATATGTACATGCAATAAAAATAATCAGAAACCTTACATTTCATCTTCTTTGTAAAAAAGACGCGAAAAGTCAGCTGATAAAATTCGTTATGTCATGAGGTAAAACTATTGCATTACAAAAAAAAATGGCTCCCTTTTTCTACAATCAATTCGGACTACATACCTTCCTAATGTACTGTAATTTTTACTTCTAATTTCCAAATAAAAACAAAGTAAAATAGTAATAAAAGTTACAGTCAAACATATTTTATTAATTTTACAAATAAATTAATAAAATATCGCGCCAATTTCTGACATTACGTTGACATCAGATATTGGCGCGAATGCTATAATGACGTCACTTAACATTTAGAAATGATGACTTTGTGATGTCAGTACTTAGTACCGTCAGTACCTGTCGAAGCTAGTGGAGTCGCGACTCGTGACGTCACTGGCGGCGTCAGTGGACGAGCTGCCGGAGTCGGACGTGTCGGGCGTGTCGGACGTGGCGCCGGCGTCGGACGCGGCCGTGTCGCTCGTCACGCCTATGTCAGTAGTGGTCGGATATCAAAGATGTTCGTCGCGTCCGTTCAGAGGTTGTCGCTCAGCGTGGTCCGAGGGACGGTTGCGTTTGAAGAATCCGCACTGGAAGTAAAATATATTGTTACTTTGATAGTTCTTCGGCACTTTGGTAATGTTGGCTTGGCTGCCCAATTTTTCTCTACTAAAGCCAAGATTGGAATATACAACGTCAAATCAAATTAGTTGGCGAAACTTCACAAACGTGTTGGGTATTGACTATTGATAAAAAAACAAGAAAAAATACGATTTTCTAAACTCATAACTTTACTTAACTAAATCCAGCTGATTACAGGATCAACGGACGCGCGATGTGAAAACAGTTTTTTTTACAAATTGTAGGTGTTATGATATATATGATGTTAACCTAAAAGATCACGTCGTATCCCGTGACTGTTGATCCCGTGATCAGCTGACTTGAATTTAATGATGAGTTTAGTAAATCATATATTCGTACTAGAGAAGACACCTCGATTTGAATGTTTGTAACACGTTTTAGAGCTCCTGCACTCTCACTCGCTTAGCCACGCTATCAACCTGCTGACTGGCTAATCTTTTCCCCACGACATGAGCTATTATCATTATGTAGCTCATGTCGACACGAAGAAGAAGAAGAAGCCACGCTCGCACCGCGCGTGCCCCGCGGCCAGCAAGTAGCGCGATATTTTTTGTTCGTAATGTCTACTCTAATTGTTTTAATATCATTAGATATCCATACCCACGGAATACAAAACAAGTTTTCTTTATTCCATGTAGATACCCATCACGTCTGTGAAGTTTGGCCAACTAATTTGATTTAACCTTATATAATTCGCCTACTGAGCCCACTCCAAAGACGGTAAGGTTGCAGACAGATGCTCCATCTTCCATTACCAAAAAACATCAAACACAGAAAAACTATTAGGTATGCTTTTTACTAAGTCAGTGTATGCACCAAGATAAATTTCTCATTTCTCCAAAATTCCAAAATAGCAGACTGCTATTGCAGTATTCATCTATTTATCTAATTTAATAAGAACATCAACCATGTTCATACGCAGTGGCGTAGCTACCGTAGAGCTAGGCGGGACAGTGCCCCGGGGCCCCCAAGCTCAAGGGGCCCCTCGGCCCCATGAACGACGTTCGAAAAAGTTATGTAATATCCTAGTTGAATAAAGAGTAGAAGAATAGAATAGAATATATTTATTTGCATAAAACATGGTATAAAAAGGTGTTCTAATTTAAATATGAGATCATTCATGTTTTGGTTAAAATTAAAGCATGCAAAATTGTAGACATTATAATATTTTTTCGAAGAATTCCCTTTAGGGATAGTCATTATTTTAATTCAGCCATTCGTACAATTTGTTCTTAAACAGCCTGCAATTTAGTATTTTTAATGTAATAGGTAATTTATTATAGATACGTACGCACATAGCAAGACAGCTTTTATTATATTTTACATCTCTCATATTCGGTAAGTAGGTCCTTATTACCTCCAAATGGGGCTTGTAGGTAACCAATTAGCGCTCTAGGGTAATAATGTAGCTAGAAAAGCCCTAGGGCGGTAAACAATTTTAAAAAAAACTCTTCACTCTTTCAAAAAGTTCGCGTACATCTAACCATCATACTGGCAATAGACATGATGCATTCAGCCCAATGACAAAAGAAGTCGCTTCGCTATGCAGCCCATGGTATAATAACACCAGGTAGTCTCTTCCCGTGACAGCTAGGTCACGTGATTGCCTCCGTACTACGTCATCGGCCGTGGAGCCAATAGCGGGCTGTTAGCGTGACACTTGTCAGTTTGATGTGCTGCCACTTTGTGAAAATAAATTACCCTAGCAAAATGCATTTTTTCATTTACTTTTTTCTATAAAGAATCACTTTTTAAGTAGTAATTTAATATAGTTTCCTTAATTAACTAATTAGATGAATAACACGAGATAACAAATAGTTAGGCTAGTTAGGAATTTATTTTATATTCATTATGAACAAAAATCTCCTTAAGTATATTGAAGATATCAATCAATGGCAGCACTGATCCTGACGTAGCTTGGAGGCATCGCGCTGTCATTGCGGGAAGAGAATACCTGGTGAAACATCTTATTATACCATGATTCAGCCTTGTCTTCGTATGAGTATAATAGTCATCAATTTTAAATATCGAACGGCGAAGCTCAATTTCGTTCTAGAATATTATTTTTTTAAAAAAGATGAAAAAAGGCGGGAATAGAAAACTTTTACTTTAAATATTGTTTGTTTTTGGGATTTTTTTATAATTACGTGCTAATTAGGAAAAAAACATGAGTTCTGCAAGTGATGAAGATATAAGCTGCACTCCCGATTCAATGAAAATGGAAGCTGAAGCAGAAATTAACAATATTTTGCATATTCAGCTTTCAAAAAATGAAACATCTTTCACAAGAGATCTTCAAGAAAGCTTCATCCCGTCAAAAAACACCTGTCCCTAAAATTTGAAAATTGTTCCCATTTCACTATAAATTTTAACTAATAAAATGTTTTATTCTTGTAATGCCGGTTTTTTTCTACTTACCTCACAATCGAGATGTAAAGCAGAGTAGTTAGCTCGGGTGTAAGCATCAATTGCACCCTCGAACTATAGGCGCCCTCGCTGCGCTCGTGCGCCTAAATATCTCGGGCTGCAATTGATGCCTTACAGCCCTTGGCTACTAATCTACTATTGTTAACCTAGGGATCTCATCTAGTACAAGTCTGTATTGGTCACGCCGATATCGAGAACATATATCTTCCGCTGTTTTGAACAGTTCTTTATGTGTAAAGAATGTTCGACTTTTAAATTTTTACCCCGGGGCCCTTGGTTACATAGCTACGCCACTGTTCATACGACAACTTACTTTGTACAGCGCGAAGATCAGCAGCAGTAGCAACAAGGCGCCGATCACGGCCGCCAGCACCACCACCCACAGCGGGATGCCGCCGCTGTCCAGCGCCTCCAGCTGCGGCGTCACCACGGTCTGCGCCTCGGCCGTGTGCCACGCCGGGTCGGACGGCCGCCCCACCATGGGCAGCCGCGCCACCCGCGCCGCTGCCAGCGTGGACAGGATTACTGCCTGCTCTTTGGAGATCTGTGAGTGAGGAATGAAAGGATTGTAATATTTACAATTTTTGTTGATTTCTACATAATGATGTCGATTCTCTTGTTCACAAACTAAACTTATTGTGAATTATCATTTATCCCTCTTGTATAAGTACAACGTGTAACAAAAACCCTGTTGTTCCTGTGAGCTAGCTATTCATACGTAAGGATACAAGTCATTTGGAAAGACTCTTCAATAATTGGGATGATGAAACTCTTCAAGGATTGGATGGGATGGGCGTGAATTTAAATCTCGCAGACCCTTTCACACCGAAATATGTATATCGCGAGCACGTGCCGACACGCGCGAACTCGCGATTTACCGTTTTGCAATGTAATAAATACTCTTTTCATGCAGCAATAAAGTTTAATGTTGTACCAAAAAACATTTCAATTCTCGCCTCGCACATCCTCACCTATCCAGACCTTTCACACCAAAGATGGGCGTAACGTGAATTGAAATTTTGCTATACAAATTTCAATTCTCCCTCGGCCCATCCACGCCACGCCTCGTCGGTGTGAAACCACCTTTACTGTTCTAGTTTCTACGTTTCTTTCAGCTATTATTAAAACGTTACCTCATTGAGCACGGAAGCGTTGATCCTGGAGCGGAAGGCGAACCAGGCCTCCTGTCCCTTCACCATCCGTCCGGTAGTACACCTCAGTACCTCACACTTGTACTTCTCCTCGCACTTCTCCAGAATCTTCTTCAGTTGCGGGTCCACCTAGAACGAGAATACTTGGTTAATATCATTGTTTTGTCGCAACTACTTAAGGCCCAGAACGCCGCGGAATAAGAGTGAGCGAGAAGCAAAATACGAAGCTTGCCGGGAAGGAGTAGTGCAGTATGAAGTTGACCCCGTTCCGAATGAAAGTGCATTTAAGCAAAAAAAAAAATTACTCTATTTACTCAGAAAATATCTGTATTTTCGATAAAATTGCTTAATAAAATTATTTCAAAATAATAAAACAATATTTAGGTAAAATATCATACCAAAATACCAATAAATGTTGGATATATTTAGGAAACTGTTTGAAAATAAACCATTTCCGAGGTATTTTTGGAATTTTATATGAACGAACCAAATAAGTGCATTCATGTTTTGGACTTAATAATATTGTCACGTCTATCCTCGAGTAACACGTATTTTAATTTCAGTACCATAGAGTGAGTACCTAGTTTTTGAGCGGGATTCGCATTAGTTTGTTGAATTTCGGGTTTCGGCTCCGTACTTATTTAATCTAGTTAAAAGGTAGAGTCCTGTTCTCCTCGAGAGACAGTTCCGATCCCCTATCGATATGGAAGGATTATAGCACATGTTATACCTACATTCCGAGTTTATAAATAGGTAATAATAAATAATAAAAAGATAAATAAAAACAAGCAAAGCAAAAGGTAAGTACAACCATTTCTGAAATAGGTAGAAATTGTGTGTGTAGTGTGAGTATGTAGGTATGAGGGTGTGGGTCGTGTGTATATATGTGCGTTAAATGAGTGAGTGTGCAATATTGTGTAGTGTGTTTGAGTTTTTGCTAGAAGTTACATAAGTGTGTGTGGTCTGTGTGTGTGATCACTTATTCAGGTACTCTTCAGTTTCGTCATAGTTAAGGGATTGAAGGTATGAGCGAACAGTCTTTTTACAGTTTTTTTTTTGTAGTGTGACTGCAGGCCTTTCTTCATAAGATCCCCAGTTCGTTTGAGTCGGGAATAAACTACTTTACTACGCAGAAATCTCGTGTCTAGTCCGATATTAAATAATCATCCCTTCAGCAAACTGAACTTTCGTCAATACTATTAAGAATTTGGGGAATCTGGGTTCATATATTTTAAGCATGTTGGAATGGTCTCAGACTCACTTCATCCTGACGACGTCTTCTGGTGTTCTCGCGACGTTCAGTAGAAGAGCTGTAACCACCGCCAGAGTGAGTGCTGTACGATGTTTGTCCTCCTGAAATATATTCATGTTATTGCAAGTTCTTTAAATAACAATATAATTTGTTATTCTAGTTAAAAATCTGTCTTGGAAAGCTCAAGGGTGCTCAATACTATCTGAGACTAGAATCATAATAATAATGTCCTCCCGGCCGAATTTCGGTCACGGGGGCCATTCTCAATGGAGATTAGCCATCTGCGCGGGACATATTATAGTGCACAAGTGTGTGCGCAAACACAGGTGCACTCTCTATTCCCTCACTCTCTTATTCCGATGGGACAGCAATTCGACACGACCGGAGAGAGATCAGGCGCAGGACCGACGGCTTTACGTGCTCTCCGAGGCGTGAAGGGGTCTCGATGTGTAACGAAACGGCCACCCATCCACAGACTGACCGTGGCTAGTGCAGCGTAACCTTGCAGATCGTACAATCCACACGCTTGCTACTTAGCCACGAGCCCCTTAATGACTAGAATTATTTTAGTATGCTAGTATTTATGACAAAGAAAAATATATGAAATTAACCTGATGAGGAGGAATAAGAGTATTGACTGCCGCCTCTCTGATATCCTCCACTTCCAGCCTGATATCTTCCACCACCAGCCTGGTAGCTCCCACCGCCCGATTGGTAGCTTCCACCTCCGGCTTGAGAGCTTCCACCGCCAGCTTGGTAGTTACCGCCACCAGCCTGGTAACTACCGCCACCAGCCTGGTAACTACCGCCACCAGCCTGGTAGTTCCCACCATTTACTGCCGCAGTACCAGCTCCTGAACTTCCTTGACTACCTCCAGAACTGCCAGTAACATCAGCAATACCATATCTGAACTCATTATTAGGATTATACGCAGCGTAAGATCCAAAACCTTCAAGTGTGTCTTCTTCTTCATCACCAACTACAGTCACGCTTGAAGAGCCTCTAAAGGTTGAAGAACCAGCTTTAGATACGTCTGGGTTGACTGTTTCAGTTGTCGCCCATGAGCCGTGAACAAATCCTTGGCCAGATCCTCCTTGAGAGAAGCCCCTAGAATCTTGAGCTGCAGAACCTTGGTTGTTAGTTGCTGAACCTTGATTGTAACTTCCAGATCCTTGGGAATAGGTGCCAGAACCTTGGGAGTAAGTGCCTGCTCCCTGTGAATTTCCTTGCCAAGAACCTTGAGCATGGCCTTGTGAAGATGCTTGATTGACACCGCCTTGGTTAGCATATCTGGAAAAACAAAGTTTTTAATTTAATTTACGTATTTATATTGGAAGATATTAAAGTAAATATCAGAAAAGTTTGTGGTACTAAAAATATCTTAAGTATCACCCGAAAACGAAGTATCATTATGTCCACCTTATCAATAACCCAATTAAAAATACTGCATAAACTTACACACTGAAAGAGCTGCCAGGTTCTCCCTCGTGTCCAAGATTTCCATACTCAGTACTTGTCTCTACTTCCGATATAATGTTGTGATTCTCGTCGTACACAATTGTCTTATTCTTCACCTTTACAACCTGGCCTTGTCCATAGCCACTCTGGGAAAATCCTTCTTGAACGCTACCCTGGCCATGGGAGTAAGATCCTGCGGCAACGGCAGCTTCGAGGTTCTTCCTGATTTGTTCTTGTTCTTCGGCAGTCAGTCCTCCGTAAGAGCTAGTCCACGTCTTGTTATATGTGTAAGTACCACCTGATTGTCCTGCGCCTTGGCCAGCAAATTGCCCACCAGATTGGCTTCCACTGTAAGAACCTTGGCTACCACTGAATTGTCCACTGGAACCTTGACTGCCACTGAATTGTCCACTGGAACCTTGACCGCCACTGAATTGTCCACTGGATCCTTGACTGCTACTTAATTGTGTACTGGATCCTTGACTGCTACCGAATTGTCCTCTGGAGCCTTGACTGCCACTGAATTGTCCACTGGAGCCTTGACTTCCACTAAATTGTCCAGTAGCACTTTGGCTACCACTACCGCTACCACTGAATTGGCCGGAGCTCGAGCCTCCAGCGTAATGACTGCTCGAACTTTGGCCGGTACCGTAGCCGGAGCCTCCTTGGCTGAATTGACTACCAGACGTACTGCCACCTTGAGAACTGACTTGACCACTGCTGGATGACTCCGATGCCCAGTAAACTGTAATGATATAATTACATAGTTTTTTAACCGCCATAGTTGATTACACTATAAAGATGATCCTCAAAGTATTGACGTTGACTTGCACTTGATTTGTTAGAACTTAATGATGTTTAATTACCTTGTCCATAATATCCACCGCCACCTGATGTTTGTGATGCACTGTAGAATTCGCTGCTCATCATAGCTGGAAACAAAAGAACATTCAGTTTGTGAATTAACAAAATCAAAACAAATAATGTTTTGAACTATATTTACGGGACATTTCGCGCACAATAAAATCAAAACAAAACAAACATTTTAACTAGGTAACTTTTTCAGTCTGCTCGTGACCACGGCCAATGCAACTTGGCCGAAACGTCGAGGTTAGTCAAAATGTTTGTTTTGTTTTGATTTTATTGTGCGCGAAAAGTTCCGTTAATATAGTTCAATATGAGTGAAATTCGCGAAAATTAAAAACATCAAATGAAGTTTTTATTACCTACCGCATAAATTAAATGTTAACACTATTTGGAGTTTTTCTTAAAAGATTATTTTACCTTCTCTCTCCTTTCCCAGTAGGAACGCATAGGGGTTCTGAACGAACAAATTCTCAGGGTTGATGTGTCTTGCTACATCGCACTTGACGTTGCCAAGCCATTGTGGTTGAACCAGCATGTACATCAGGTTCTCTCCTGGAATAGTAAGTAAAATTTAAACAAAGCAAATTTGGGCAAAAATCACAATAGAATGTATCCCAAACAGCCGAAAAAAAAAACACGGTAGACTTAAAAGGAGATGACAGGTTCAGCTGGAATCAATATTGTCCCACTGCTGGGCACGGGCCTCTGCTCAGTATGAGAAGATTGAGACCTTCACGCTTGAGTCCACCACGCTGGCCAAGTGCGGGTTACCTAGGCTCATAAAAACATAAAAAATAAATACTGCTAAAGATTTCAAAAAAATATTTTTCGAATTTCTTCTTCCGGGCATCGAGCATGCGATCTCTAAAAAAGTGAACTTATAATATACAACGTTACTTTTTGTTTACGCAATTTGAGAAACTAGTTTGTTCAGAATCACCAGGAGAATCTATTGGGATAGTTTCTATACCATGTTACATTTTAACCAAATAAAATTTTGAAACTCAATTTGGATATTATGGTTAAATCCAGTACATCAGCTGATCAATTAAGGACCAGCAAGTTCGTCTCGATTAGTTTCTGTGCATCAGGTAGTCCCTGCATGACATTCTTCACTTTTTCCGCTACCAACTGGGGAACTTACAGTGACTATAAAAGCATGTACTTTTATTATTTAGAAAAAAAAACATTACAATTGATTCTCCTCGTGATTATTAACAAACTAGTTTCTCAAATTGCGTACATATCATTTCATCGTTTTCAAAATTGCCTTCAATTTACTAGGTTCTCGAGCACATGTGTCAGTTAATGAGTAAGAAATGTTTAATTATAACTCACCATCCAGCGTCTGGTAGGGCCACATAAAGTATATCTCAGTCTCATCAACAGTGAAGGGTCCCTCATTCTTGATGTTGTACTTGTGGATCACTTGCGGGCCCAGTTTGGTGTCATCCTTGATGTTCTCAATTTCGTAGAGAGACGCGTTGTAATGCAGCTCAGGTGGGTCGGATGTTCTGTAATTGATAATGGTACTTTATTACCAATTTTGCACTTCAATGGTATTTTTGTAACTAGTTGGTAACACAAAAACGAAATCAAAAACTTAACTAATTATCATATCATCCATGTAAAAAGTATTTTTAGAGCTACGGTTTTTCACAACATTTTCAGTTAGAGTGTGACATTTTAACAATTTTTCATTAAATCATGTTTACCAAAATTTCTAGGGAAAAAAACATTTTGATTTATCAAAATAACCAAAGATTTTGAAGTGAAGTGCGACATCTACTTGACGGAATATCATACCTAAATCTATTGCAAAAATATTTTACTCGCAATTGTAACTTACCCAATGATAGACAGCTGAGCCTTAACAACGACGCCAATGTTCATATGCATGTTGTTATCATAAATGGTGCCTTTTTCAGGGTTTGTGGAGTTGGCTTCCATGTCAAAGTTTAAAGCTGTGACCCGTGAGTCCACTTCCAGGATCAGTCGGAAGTTCACCTAGAAAAGAAAAAAATCGTTTTAATTATATAAACTGGAAAGAAAAATACGCTCACGAGCAGGATTCGAACCATTTTACCGTTTTAATGTGATTTTTCTAGATGTATAAAAATTTTTTACTTATCATAACGAAAATTTCAGTGTTTATCGTATTTGGTACAGTGTAAGCAAATGTTATGTCGTTGATAACGTGATATTAATAATGTTTATTATTTTGCAGCCAGTTATTCACTTTGACGCTGTAGCTATATTTCATTAATTGATAATTACACATAAAGAGAGCTCTTTTACCTTTGATGATTTTACATAACATAACATCACACCTGTATTGAAGGAGTAGGCAGAGATGTATAGTATGGCCCACATTTCGCCAATTATGTTAAAAGTCCCATGTAATAGGAGGTTTGAAGATTCTATTTCAGATTAATTAGGGTTCCGTACCCGAAGGGTTCCAAACGGGACCCTATTACTCTCGCTACGCTGTCCGTCCGTCCGTCCGTCCGTCTGTCTGTCACAGGGCTGTATCTTTTGAACGGTAATAGGTAACCGGTTAAAATTTTCTCAGAATATGTGTTGCTATGAGGTGTATCACGACAAATACTAAAAACAAAAAAAGTCTAAAACCAAAGGGGGTCCCGATACAAGAAACCTCAAAAAACATGCATTTTTTTCAACGTTTTTGTTCCTGCTCTATCTTCAAAACGGTAATATATACCAGCGTCAAACTTGGTCAGATTATAGTGCATATTATGTAGTTTAGTAACAAATACTAAAAATAGGACAAACATAGACATATGTTGTGGTAACTGCGTAAGAAAAACATGCAAAAATTCAAATTTCGCGCACTGTGCGTTGATGTCTTTTGATAAACTCTCGTAAATTAAATCAGTTTTTATGGGGTATCAGGTCGTTGAGAGGTACGGAACCCTTACTGCGCGAGTCTGACTCGCACTTGGCCGGTTTTATAGTTACTATTGCATAAAAATCCCTAAATACCAAAACCGACTTACCTTCTGTCCACTAGCCATAGGATTTCCAAGATCACACTTTAGAGTGCTATTTCCATCAGCAAATCTGTTGGTAATGGAGCAATATATGGGCGTTTCAGCTTCCTTGTCCAGACGTTCCATCTTAGCGTAGGTAACTCCTGAAGGGATAACCAGATAGTAAGCTGCTTCGAAGGCGTCTTCTCCTGCGTTCTCCACTTTGACGTCGATGTGGACATTCTCGCCTGAACCTAGTAAGTAGTTGATTGTTGGGCTGTGGAAAAATAATCGTTATTTTAACAGTCTAATTTTGAACACCAAAAAAATTGTAATACCAACAGTTCACAAAAATAAATATATGATACCTAATAATTTAACATGATAAGAGGTAGTGGTTAAAATAGAATTTGCGGTTGCATTTGAAAAGCAAATTGTTTGATTCATCAAAACTACCAAATACAACTTGTAATAGAAGTCCGAAAAAATAGTTTAGGGGTAAAAGCACTCATCAATATGAACAACTTTTAGTATCGCAGCAACTTTGAATTCGAAAAATAGCTGTTCCCATACATTTTGTCAATCAACATGGCAATGTTTCCATATAACAGTTGGGTTTTTTTTTCACTGTTTTTGAGTGCTTTTATCCCTTAAAGGATTATTTTGGACTTCTGTTACACGTTGTCAATACATATATTACAGTCAAAACCCGATTTCTAGTCAAAACTAGTTTTACCTTAGTGCAATCAACAAAACTAGTTTTGCCTAGTTAAACTAGTTTTTTCCTAACACGTTTAGGCAGAACTAGTATTAGTAGGAAAAACTAGTAATTTGGTACTCGATGTGAGTAACAAAACAACTTTTGACCTACGTTTTAAATTCATTTAAATATGGAAACAAAAATGTTAAATGCTTACGTAGTAGAAGCCATCCTGAGATCCGGTATACAAATGTTATCAGGTCCGCAGTTCTTCTGGATGTTGAGCGAGTCAGCGTGCACGATGCTCCTGGTCTGGTCTAGAACTGGTGGCACGATGTTACCAGACGGCTGCGTCACCAGGTCGTATGACATTTTTACTTCAATCGGAGTTAGCTTGTCCCGGATCTCCTCCTGAAATTCAAACGTTTTTATTATGATTTATATTCTTATCAGATAATTCAAGATTAGCGATATTTTGTTTGGTCAAATATCGTAAAGATTTTAAGATAACTGTTTAGTACTGTCATCATCATCATCATCATCATTTCAGCCGAAAGACGTCCACTGCTGGACATAGGCCTCCCCCAAGCATCGCCACAACGACTTGTCCTGCGCCTTCCGCATCCAGCGAATTCCCGCGACCTTCACCAGGTTGTCGGTCCACCTTGTGGGGGGCCTCTATGCCCTACCCCTGATTATTACATTATATAATTATATATGCTTGGGGGAGGCCTATGTCCAGCAGTGGACGTCTTTCGGCTGAAATGATGATGATGATGATGATAATTATATAAATGTATACATTTGCAAAGTTTACATACATCTAAATACACAAGGATGTCCTTGCACTCCTGTTGTCCTTGCGTCAGTAGTATCTGCGTCTTGTACGTCGTCTCTCTGGTCTCAGCAAGGAACAGCCGCTTCGTGGTCTTCTGACGCGAGTCCAAGTCCAAGGTCACCTCGAATTCTGGAGATTGGTGAAGAAATTATTACCACAATGTTTTAAACTGGTGCAAAATGTATCGTGTCGTGTACAACAATTACATTTAGTGCTATTACAACTAACACCAATTCAATCACGAGTGGAAAGTATTTACAATTCATAATTTTACTATTAATCTCATTATCTTTGTATGGTACTTTCAGTACCAGTTAAAGTGATATGAAATTAACAGTGATATTATAATGGGGATTGGTTGATTTTGGCTTAGTGTTGTACCAATTAGCGCTACTTCGACCACTCACCGAAATAGCAGATATATCCCTCCGCTTGGAAACAAACAATACATTATTGTGACTCTGAATTTTGAACATGAATAAAGGTGAATGATGTGAAATAGATATAGAATAGGCTGAAAGAAATAGTAGATAAGGTAGTCTTTAATTGTAATTTTCCTACGAAAAATTTATTGCAATGATGTGAAATAGAGATACTCATTTTAATACTGAAAGAAATAGTAGACAAGGTAGTTTTTAATCCTAATTTTCCTATGAGTAATTTATTCAAGTAGGTAGTGCCTATATCCAGCAGTAGACATATTTCGGCTCAAATTATGATGATGATGATGATGTGAGGTATTGAATGATATTTTGAAGTAAGATACTTTCAGAAATTATGTTTACTTGAATAGAGACGGCACAGTATAATGTGTTAATCATGATGAGATTCACAAAGAAATAGAGACACTTACTAATCTGCTGATCCACATTAACGCCCCCGTATGTTAAACAGAACATGAGCTGCGCACACGCTACCGTGGAACCGTTAGCCAGGTGACACTTCTTGTCTGTTAGCGAGATCAGCTTGCTGTCACCCAAGAACTTTACGTCTGCTGATACTTTCACTACAGGACGAGATCTGGAAAAAAATAAAAATCATTTTAATACAACCTATCTTACAATCTCAGTTATGTACTTTTTTCCAGTGTTATTTCATATAGCCCTAGACCGTAAAAAACATTAGTCCGGTTGATTATATTATTATATTTTCTTAGAAAAGTAGGTAGTAGTAGTAACCTCTTTTTAACGGGAATACCGGTAAACAGGAATTAACGCGCACATAAAAAACGCTAAATAAATAATAATTTAGCAACGCGAAATTTTAAAAGTAAATAAGGTTTAGGGTGATAAGATAATGCTTGGGAAAATGTACAATTGTTCAAAAGAAGGCACAAACAAACTCGCAAAGCTCCGTGATCATAAAAATTAACTTACTTCAAAAACACAACACTATCGGATTTATAAGCACCAACAGCCAAGTCCGTGTAATTGTTATTATCCAGGTCCACACCACCAGAGAGCGAGAAACCGAAGGTCGACAGGGTGGGGGAGATCTCCTCGGCGGTTATGGCTTGAGAGTACTTCTCGTGGATGCCCATCTCGCTGCCGTGGTAGATGTAGACCACGCCGCGGCCGTTCTCGCCACCGTAGGGGGCACCTACTGCTATGTCTGTAAAATGGTGAGAAAGATTTTGTTTAGAGGTTTCTTAAATTAGTGCGTATTTAACGTGAAATGGTCAATGCACGTATTTAGTTACCTCCAAAACCGTCGTAGTTGATATCTCCAAGGGATGTAACTGCCAAACCGAATCGACCCCGAGATACTTCACCGGTCCTAGCATGGCTCCTTGTGAAAGACTGGAAGAAGATAGAAAATCACATGTAAGTACAATTATTATTGATTTTGATATTGATCACATAAATTTTTATTTAAACTTTAAGAGGCAGAGAAAGAAAGAGCTGTTAATCTGTCAATCCTTACCCTGTCTTTGTCTTGGTAGATAACATAAATCCTTCCATGTTCAAAGCCTTCAGCCTTAGTCCTGGTGAACATCGGGGCGCCAACAATGACGTCATCGAAGCCATCACCATCAATATCGCCAGACGCAATACTGTACCCGAAGTAAGCACCGATCTGTGAGCCACTGATGTTTTTGATGTTTTGAAGCTCCCAAGTGTAGAGAACAACCTGAAATATTAGTAAAAATAATATAAAATTTTAGTATAAAATCATTGACACTTCGCGCAAATACGAGGAAATATAATGAAGCAAGGAGTTGCAGTACTTACACTAAGCACTAAAATCTTAAAATCTTTTATCAAAAATATTTACATGATGCACTGTTGGGGCACTGTTTTATATCTGTTAATAAGTGAAACCACACAGAACAATTATTTTTTAAAGATATATGCTTACCAATCCTCTCAGTGCAGCTCCTCTTGGCACTCCAACGGCTACACTCTGAATACCCTGGCCAGCAAAATCGCCTACAGCTATGGAGTACCCCATGTAAGAGTCGTCATACTTAGGACTAGCTTCGGGAGTAGCTATCAAGGCTGGGCGACTGGCCATCGATTGGGTCATCAGCTGACCTAAAATGAAGTTAGAATTTAGTAAAGTTTACATAGATGAGCTGTTTATAGTTTCGTCTGGACGATTTGCTAGGTGTTAATAAGAAAATTGATTTTGATATACGAATTAATAGATAATAACTTCTTAGGTATTCGCGATCACTACACATTATAATAAAACAAAGTTTAACCGGATTAAATCGCGTATATTATTTAAATTGGTTTTCCTGATGTTTCGAAAGCTTTACAGCATTTCGTGGTCGCAGGTAGACTAAGATGACAATCGTCTTTACAGATACCTCGAAAAAAAAAAAAACTACCGAACATTATTATTAATTAAAATCGTTTCGATGCACGCAGTAATTACTCACAATATCATTATCTTTTACAGTGTTGCGTGCTGTTTGGGACTTGATTATTTTTAGGACTGGGTTCCAAACAGGTGGTACCTGCCAACCATCTTCTCTATTAAAATGAGGATGTTTTTTTAATTCCAATAGCCTCACGGAGCATTCTAGGTGCATATCGGTTTTCCTTCGCCAGAACTTGTGGTTTATCAAATCGAAGAAAATGGTTGGGTTTGTCTAGGGCATGTTCACACACTGCAGACTTTGTGAAAACATCCTAATTTTAATAGAGAAGATGGTTGGCAGCTACCATCTGTTTGGAACCCAGTCCTAAAAATAATCAAGTCCTAAACAGCACGCAACACTGTAAAAGATAATGATATTGTGAGTGATTACTGCGTGCATCGAAACGATTTTAATTAATAATATTGTACAGCAGATAAAAATTATTTTTTTTGAAATATCTGTAAAGACGATTGTCATCTTAGTCTACCTGCGACCACGAAATGCTGTAAAGCTTTCGAAAAGTCAGAAAAACCAATTTAAATAATATACGCGATTTAATCCGGTTAAACTTTGTTGAATTAATAGATTTCTGAAAAGCATGATCAGCAAAATATGTTTCAGTATAATTAATACACAGACTAGTAAGCTTCGGTCTATGAATTAATATAAAATCAAGTCTAGAATAGTGAAGAGGGTTTGCAAAATCGTCCAAAGAAAACCTAATAATGTTTAATACATTGAAACAGCACAAAACGTCAATCATTCGTGTTCAAATGTTCCATGATCTGTCATTAGATGATGTACAAGCGATCCAGCAGCCAGGATAGGCAGTTTCATATGATGATGGTTGTAACATCGTATTAACGTGTCCTCTATTACAGGCGTCTGTATAACGCTTCTTATTAGGTTATTATTAGCATACATATGACCAAAAAATGTGTCATCACACCATATCAAGCGTGAGATTCAGGGATATTTTAATATGTTAAATATATCACCAAATCCTTGTTACACAGCGACCGCATTAATGTACATAATGGTAGAATTAATTTTGGTAACTGCTCTGACAGAACACTAGCCTGAAATACATTAAATGGTAGGTTTGCTAAATTAGTATAACGTTTAACAGAACTACCCATCGTTGTATCTTTATATGATAGTTCTAAATATTAAAAGAAACACTATTCATTCATTTGTTTTGCTGTGTTCTGCCAGAGCTAAAGCCGATGACATTTTAAAGTTAAGTTTTAAAGCATGGACACTTCTGCGGTTATAAAACTGTTTAACTATTAACAAACACCTATTTAACCCGTATTTAAATAAAATTAATTAATGGGAATCATAATTCTTATTTACACGATTTTTTTAATATAATATATTTTAAAACATCATTAGAATCATAGTTTTATACTTCGCTAAAGATATTAATTATTTAAAAGATTTAAATGATTATTGGATCATCAACATGCTGTAGTTGTGATGATTAAGCTTGGATGTGTTCAAAATGTTCCTCATTCTTTAGGCATCGTGAGGTAAAAATATTTGCGTTGCAAAAAGTGATTGAATACTATGATATCATCCAAGTAGCCAAAATGTTAGCACAAAGATATGAAATGGATAAACTATGGTCTAATTTGTCGTGCACAACGTTCGTTATTTATTATCTACCTCTAAAATGTTTATAGAAATTAATGGTATATCAAAGATTGGAGAATGTGGAAGGTATCTGATAGAACCCAAAGGGTAAACCTTAGAACACCATGACTTGAGGAAAGCTAATGATTTCTTCACTATTTATGGCAAATATTATGAAATGAAAATAGATGTTGATTTAACCAAAATATCTGCCATCAATAGCTGTGTGCAGTTTCTATTTTAAATCCATTTTATATGTTCAAGTATAAAATTGAGATTTTATTCAATATTACAATTGTGTAGTTTCAATCATCTTCAATAAAATAAACTAGTTAAATGAGTTTTAATAAAACACAAATTAGAACATAAAATCTTATCGTTTTTAACAAAAACTCAAAAACAAAATTCAACCTTTCATCAGTTAGAAATCATGATTCAATTTAGAAAGCAAGCAAAAGTTAGCAACCGTTTTTAAAGACAATAATGTTATTGCGTTAAAAGCTAATAATTATACTCGAACAACAAAAATGTGATTTAAAACAACTGTCCATGTTCAAGGCGTTGATAAAGGATTAGGCGAATTTAGGCCTTTCTATGTTATTGCAGTTAAGAGTTAAGATGTCAATCTGGCTGAACTTCTGGATATGTTTACCTTCTTCCGGTATTTTCGGCATATAGTAGAAGAACGATTCTTTCGGATCTATGGATAACGTTCGCCCTGTGAATAATTTTAGTGTCAGTTTCATTGAATTCATCTCCAATTTAATGTTTGGTTTGGAGAATTTTGTATTTAGTTCTGTCAGTTCTGTAGGTTTGTTTTTATTTTCTTTTTGCTCTCGATCAGTCAATTCAACACATTATATTTTACTTTTATTTGTCAAATAGACTGGTTCAATAGTTTGTCTTTTATTTTTATCAATGTTTTCTTAGTGGAGAGCATCAATGTTTATATTTATTGAACTTAGGTTATGTATTCATTGATCATTAATGTCATAATACTGTCCAATTTTAACTGTGTTATCCGAATCGTATGATTTCGCTGCTACTATCTATATTATTGTAGTAGTCAATCCATGGTTGATCGAGTTAGTTTCACACCAGTCTATGATGATTTCTTCCTCTGTAGGACTAGCAGCCCATGCAGCTCACTAGTAGCTACTTGACTATATTGGAGCTATCAAATCGTATGCACTATATTAGATAGTTAGCAATCGCCTTTAGTTATGTATGTAACATTACCTTGCCAGAAGAAACTGCCAGGAGCACCCATGAATAGTCGTTGCCCATCCTGAAAATAATAAAATATTTAATTGAAGTGTGCTTCTTAAAAATGCATTTTTTTCAGATGGCTAGACCCTATTTTTCAGATGAATAAGGTTAAAATTGGGTTTGTCTCCACGGATCCCGGTGTTAATAAAGACTTAATTTTTTATTGTTAAAAATAGCTATGTGCACGTTAACATCTCAGGAACCATCTGACTTTTCCCCTAATTAACCCCCTTAGGGGATGAATTTCCAAAAACACTGAAAAAATAAGGAAATTTTGTGCAAATTTTCATTCTCCTAGGCCCACCTTTAGACTTTGCGTTATCTGTCAGTCAGTTTTAAGAATGTTATTAAGCAGATTACTATTGCATAAAATCTGCGTCTACAGCGTAATGGATTTAAAACTTTCCTCCCACGCCCACCAAACGCCATATTAGACGTTTAAAAAAATACTTCAGAAACAATAAAAGCAGCTAACACCATGTTAAGCTTCACTCCAGCTTTTATACGAGCATCGGAGTGTTTTACGATTAGACCGTACATTTTAATGTCCACACACTTATGGTAATGCACGGTCGAACCCTGCCCTGGCCTAATTGCGACCCAGGATAGATAAAGTGCATCGGTTTATAAGTGTGTGATGTTATTCAGTCCGTCTGTGTTCGACTTACGAATTAAGTGACCGATTGGTTGGAGCTTAATTTTAAAGGAGACGCGTGGTAAGAAATCTGTATATTTACTCTACTTAATAGCTTTTTTATTTTTATTAACTTGCTCTTTATGAATCTTGCTGCAAGTTCAAGACTCACAAAGTAACTAATTCTACTTAAGATTTTTGATATTAAAAATAACACATGAAAAATACTTAATACCGTTCTTTTTTCTTTAGAAGAAAACATATTTTTTCAACAACGTAACTCCAATATTATGTTATGACAAATGCTCTTATAATATTTTCATAAATACGTGTGGGCGCAAAAAACAAAAGAATCTACCTAAGGTCATTTTTTTAACTTCTGTTTCGTGATTTGTTAAAGCAGCGTGTTCGGTGCTATTATGAGCGTTAAGCGAATTACGAAAAAACCTTAAATCAGTCCATTTTGTACTGCTGGTGAAATGGAAAATAATAAGTAATATTAGGTATATGACATTCGTCATAACTCAAGCTGACTAGCATTTTGACTTATTATAACAAAAGTTTCAGCATCTGAATAATTTCTTTACCCAGATTTTGTCTCTGTTGACTATAAGTTAATTTCATCTCTTGATACTACAACATTTTTAAAACCACCAACGCAATTTACTCTTAATCCAATCCTCAATTACTTTAAAACAGAATATTCTATTTAATCACCGCTACCGCTTATTCCTTCACACCACACCCTTCAAAGACAAAAAGCAGACACCCACCACACAAATCGGTGCGTGTGAACGTGTGAGATAAGCCGCGCAGGCTCAAGTTACAAGTAACACACTTGACGCGAAGAAACGCCACAAAAAACGTGTAAACATGCGCATGCGCATTTTAAGTTAATTCAGTAGTATGGGCCGTGTCTTTGCAAATTGTCGCTGAGATAACAGTTTTTATGATAGGAACATAGTTCATAGTTATTTATTGATAATAGTAATTATTATAAGTGCATTATTAACATGTGCTTGTGTTCGTATAACAAAAACAAAACAGGTTTTGATGATGGTAATGGAGCACAGACCAGTTACAGTAAGCCTCTAGACGTCGATTAGCCGGACACCCCCGGTCACAACGCATATGCAGTACCACTGCATATCATACACCCCGCCGCCAATCAGGACGTCAGTCCGTCAGCGAGCGGCACCAATCATACGGAATCATACCACCGAACTTTTACGCCCACCAATCATAACGTGCCGTTCGCCCCCCGGTCCCCGCCAACATTTTACGACTGCGTTCTCATGCAAAACTTTGTTTAAGCGGCGTCTTGAGGCTTACTGGTCTGTGTAATGGAGGTAATGAATTTGTTTTGTATTTTTTTTTAAATTTCGTAAGCTTGGTTTGATTTGCTTCTGAAGAAGAAAATAAGGAAGTAAATATAATTTCTCTTTGCAAAAGCAAATAAATCTACCTTTTTTTGTTTTGTTTTCGAGGAGGAAACCTTCAAAAGGCTACCGGCCTCGTGGGGTAGAGGCTGGGGTGTGTGGGATTTTTACCCCACTAAAACCTCCCCGGTGACCATCTTCAGCACAATAGTGGGGAAACTCCGGTAATGGGTATGCTACCGGTGCTCCCCCTGTGCTACGCCTGTAAGGCACTCCCCAGGGGACACTGTCTCCCTGAACACCTTCTCGATGCCCAAGCATAGGGCGACACAAAATAAATCTACCTAGCCGTAGCACTAATTCACTTATTTCATGACTTGCCGATCAAGTTGCAGTGACGCTGCTTTTCGTGTCTGACAGCAACCGCGAATAGAGAATACGAAAAAAATCGTTGTTTTGATCAAAACTTAACTGCAACTGCATTGCAACTGCACTTATTATCTATTATTACAATAAATAAGGCCTTTAGGAAACAATTTTAATTTTTTTCGTTTATTTTATGAGCTAGTTAACTGAAAGACCATAAATAAATTGAGTTTCTTAAGTTCCGCAATGTGTTGGACACCTGACACTACTAACGCACATGCGATTTATCTTCTTCTTATCTTAACTATTATAAAATTGTAAACGTCTGTTTGTTTGTTTGTTTGTTTGTTTGTTCCAGCATCACGCTAAAACTACTGGACCGATTTTGATGTTTTTTTTTTTGTTTGAAAGCTGATGATCTGACTTAAAAACTGGTATGGGTTTTGAGAAAGAAAGAAAGAAAAAAAGAAAAAAAAAATTCGTGGTTTGCGTACTCACCCGACAGATCGAAGCTTCTATGCATTTGCACGAGCGGATAGTAATGTACGATGGAGTGGAGTGGAGTGGAGTGGACAGGGGATGGGACTGGGGATGAGACTGGGGACGGGACAGGGGACGGGACTGGGGACGGGACAGTGGACGGGACAGGGGACGGAACATGGTACGGGAAATGGGATGGGACATGAAACGGGACATGGGACAGGACAGTGGGACGGCACATGGGACTGGACATAGGATGGGACATGGGACAGGACATGGGACATGGAACGGGACGATAGTGATATAGTGGGACAGTGGGACCGTGGGATAGTGGGATAGTAGGACAGTGGCAGTGGGACGGTGGGACAGTGGGGCAGTGGGGCAGTGGGGTAGTGGGGCAGCGGGGCAGCAGGGCAGTGGGCCAGTGGGGCGGTGGGATAGTGGGGCAGTGGGGTAGCGGGGTAGCGGGGCAGTGGGGCTGTGGGGCAGTGGGGCCGTGGGGCAGTGGGGTTGTGGGGCAGCGGTGCAGAGAGGCAGCGGGACAGTGGGGCAGCGGGGAAGCGGGGCAGCGAGGCAGTGTGGCAGCGTGCCAGCGGGGCAGTTGGGTACCGGGCAGCGGGGCAGTGGGATAGTGGGGCAGCGGGGAAGTTGGGCCGTGGGGTAGCGGGGCAGCTGGGCAGTGGGGCTGCGGGGCAGTGGGGTAGTGGGGCAGTGGGGTAGCGAGGCAGCGGGGCAGTGGGGCAGCGGGGCAGTGGGTTACCGGGGCAGCGGGGCAGCGGGGCAGCGGGGCAGTGGGGCAGCGGGACAGTGGGGCAGTGGGTTAGCGGGCAGTGGGGCAGTGGGGCAGCGGGGTAGCTGGGCAGCGGGGCAGCGGGGCTGTGGGGCAGCGGGGCAGTGGGGAAGCGGGGCACACTGTGGGGCAGTGGGGCAGCGGGGCAGTGGGGCATTGGGTTAGTGGGGCAGCGGGGCAGTGGGATGGTGGGGCTGCGGGGCAGTGGGGCAGCGGGGCAGTGGGGTAGCGGGGCAGCGGGGCAGCGGGCAGTGGGGCAGCAAGCAGCGGGGCAGTGGGACAGTGGGTTAGTGAGGCAGCGAGGCAGTGGGGCAGAGGGGCGGAGGGGCAGCGGGGCAGTGGGGCAGTGGGGCAGCGGGGCAGCGGGGCAGTGGGGCAGCGAGGTGGCGGGGCAGTGCGTCAGCGGGACAGTGGGGCAGCGGGGCAGGTTGTGGGGCAGTGGGATAGAGGGGCAGCGGGGCAGTGGGGCAGTGGGGTACCGGGGCAGTGGGGCAGCGGGGCAGCTGGTCAGCGGGGCAGTGGGGCAGCGGGGCTGTGGGTCAATGGGGCAGTGGGGCAGCGGGGCAGTGGGGTAGCGGGGCAGTGGGGCAGCGGGGCAGCGGGGCAGTGGGGCAGTGGGACAGCGGGACAGCGGGACAGTGGGACAGTGGACTGGACTGGAATGGACTGGACTGGACTGACGTGGGTTAGCAGAATTTAACGCGAGCGGAGCCGCGGGTAAAAGCTAGTAATTTATAAAGTCAACGTTATAGTAACGGAAAAAATACACTATATCCTTTAATTCATGGAAATTCTGGTGTAACCAATCCAATTTACATCGCACTTTAGAAATCTGAAACTACCGGACATTACGAAAGCAAATATAAATATGTAAATACCCATAAATAATACATAAGCCGACGTTAAAGTATACAAATCTGTCATGAAGACAAAAAAAAAGTAATTCATAACCCGAAAATGGTGGTGGCAGCCCTAAAAACAACATAAAAGCCTAGTCGTTTTAGCATTGAATCAGCGTACGCAGGCCAATGAATAAATATGCGCGTGCGCACCATATACAGCAGCCAGCGCAAGCGCAGCGCACCGAATGTCACCGGAGGGCAGAATGTCAAAACGATGTTACGGCAGTGACTTATTTTGTTGTCTTTATTATAAGCAGACCAAAAGGGTTGTGCTTTGATATGGTGTTGCGACAATGTCGAAACGCCGCGTCGATAGCTTTTGTCAGTGGTATGCATTTTTAGCTGTCTGATAAATTGGTTACTCTTTAAAAACAGACTGCGTAGCATCTCTGGACCATTTTTGATCACGATGTTTTATTAGTAACATGTTACAGAATTTTAATTTATTTAAATCCTTTGAATATTTGATTCCCGGGTCGGGCAAATTGTTATTGGGTTTTTTCATTAGGAAATTCTCAGTAGCAGCCCGGAGTCTGGATTTGTGCCCGGTCAGTGGCAATAGACTCGCCCCCTATTACATGGGACTAGTACATAACATAACTGGCGAAATGTGGGTGTACTATTACACCTCTGCCTAACCCTTCGGGGAAATACAGGCGTGATGTTATTTTATGTTATGAAATATCGGGAATTCACAGAAAAAGGTTTACATTACTTTACATGCATTCATATTTAAAATGATTAATTATTTATTTATTGGGGTGGATTTAAAGAGCCTCCACCACCACGAGTGACGATATTTAATTGATCGTCTGGCGCACCCTGGGCAGTCAGCCGCGCTACCAACCTGCTGACTGGCTAAACTTTACACCACGACATAAGCTATTATCATTATGTGGTTCATGTCAATACGACAGAAGAAGCATTGATATTTAAAAGGATAGATATGTCATACCCTAACAAAACAAACGAAAAAACGTTTCGTACGCAGCGGCAGCACAATACATATAAACTAGTACAAAGTTAGTAAGTTGGTTACTTCAAGTTACTTTCGCAGCATAATTGGAACACTTTCTGTACACACACGACAGCATTTTAATATTTTTTGTCACCGGTCACCCTCGGCGCCTTACTTGACGCGGATTACTAGAAAAACGTCCTAATTAGGACGTTTTGAGTCTTCAGATTGCGAGCGCAAGTAACATATCTGTACTTTTAAATATCATTGTTTACATGGTAAATATCTCGTGACATATAACAAAGTATTAGTGGCCATATTAGATTATGTATTTAGGTATTTCAATTAAGTTTTGATTATTCTTCACCAAGTAGGTTCAACAATACAAAAAGTTTCGATTGAATTATACTATGAGTACATCCATAGTTCTTCCATCGTATTACAAAATACCCATTGAAGTGATTTATTAAAATGTACCATCAAAATCACCTGCTCAAAGCTAATTTGAAAATCCATTCCGGAGTTTAGACATTAGAAAGCTATAGTCTACGATATTAATTCCATAAAATCTATTGTAAACGGTCGCAAAGAGCTTAAAGTATTAAAGAAACTATAAAAGGCTTAGTTGTTGCAAGTAATTGAATATTCAATTAAATTGTGCATAAATATCAGAGGCGTTTAAAATCCCATGAATTTTGCATTTACAACCTGTGATGGCGACTACAAACAGATGAAATTTTATCAATATTCAACTATAACTAACTAGAAATAAAGTTCAAAATGCTATACCATTAAAATATGCAGCTGGCAGCTTCTATTGTTCGGGATCTATTGTAGTAAATGTATTAAAGATTTAAAAACATTTATAAAGACAGGTTATGAATTTTCAAACGCATCGTGAAACCGAAACTGAAAACTTTACTGAAGAATATTGAAAATTTTAAGTCTTATTACCATAGCTCGACACAACACTGGAAAAACCCGCATGCAATATTTTATTTGGCTGGTAAAACCTAGAAACGACGACGACGAATTTAAGTGTTTTCATTTATGAAATTTCTAAATGTTGATCCAGAAAGATTCCATATTGACGTACCTACAGGCTACATACGAGCTATGGTAATCGGCGCGTGCGCAGTTCCGCGTCATTACACCAAATATATTCTGTTTGATGTCATAGTTTACTTAAAACCGTTGAAATGCAAGTAAAAAAATAGGGAATTGTTTTTCTTCTATCAGTTCTATCAGTCAAGTTCTAAGAACTTGCCAAGTTTGAAAAAACTTGAGATTTCTTTGGGTTTTTCTTTGATTAGAAAATATGCTAATACCAGTAAAAATATGAAAGTTCCTATAGATAATCTGCTGAAACTTTTCTAAAGGAACATGTTTGTAATATTTCAGCACCCTTTATAATGCACTTCCCATAGAAAAATAAACAATTTTGCAAAAAAGCCTTCACAAATCAGTAGTCAATTCCGCAAAAGTCCTGTAGTCATCGATTTCCCGCGCGGTTCGCGCCACCATTGTCTGCAAATGGCTGCCGCTTACGGACGCGTTCCGAAACCATGTTTGTAAACTACAGGAATGTTTGACGTAGCAATGTTAAGAAATTGTGCTAGGATTTGTGAGGAAAAAGGTCTTCAAATGGTTTATAGAAATTGTTGAATATTTTTTGTGTAGGCGGGCAAACCTTCTCACACCAGCGGACGCCTATGAAGATATTCATGAATGTGGAAGCGACAAAGGTCTGAAATTATAGCAAACGACGTTTTGATACTAATGTTTGTAGGTACTCTTTTCTATTAATGATTGGTATTAATTTGATCTTATAAAAACTAACTTACATTTGAACAAATTCTAATAGCACTTTGTGATTTATTGTTTCTAGTATCAATACCAAAAGGAATTTTCTCTTATTGTGATTCTACAAAACTTCCCTTCTCATGTGCTTCTCACACAGCTAATGCACCTACTTTACTCTCATTCAAAACCGAAACAGGGTTCTTTAACAACATTCTTTCAATCACAGCTAAGACTTTTCAAGTGATTATAAGTAAAATATCTACCTACATAATAATGTATTTTACATAATAGGTTTTCGCGATCACTACACATTTTATTAAAACAAGTTTAACCGGATTAAATTGCGTATATTACTAAAATTGATTTTCCTGACGTTTCGAAAGCTTTGCAGCGTTCGTGGTCGCAGAATATCTACTACATGCACTCGATTCGCTAAGCCATAGTCGAAAGCAAAACTACATTCAGCATACATCCAGTGAATCATGGCTTGCAAACACATCGGGCCCATTAGAATTCAACATGGTGTTCCAATGAATAGTAATGAATTGTGCTCGTTCGCACCTAGCTGCGAGGGACAAATTTATTGGGCTATAGATGGACACTTCAATAAAATTGATGCTGTTGGGAAGCGAGATAGGGCTGTAGCTAAAGGACTTTTGACTTGAATAGGTACTTAGTTGGTCTACTCAGTTGGCTGGCACATTGGAAAGTTATTATAATATGTTAACTGATGACAATTAGCAGTTATAACGATCGGTATCCAAGAGTTATTTGTCTGCTAGACTTAACCTAGTCATTCTTACTATAGTTACATATTTTTATTATGTGGTTCATACTGATGGAATAGATAACACCAAGCAATAAATCTTCAAGGATTTTTTACAACCGGCAACCGAGTACATTTATATGTTAGAAGTGGCGTCCGGTGCTATAATCCGAATAAATTGTAATTTTTTACGTATTATTACGCTTCTAATCCCTCAAACGACAAAAAAAAAACAACAAAGCAACAATTAAGGACTAAGAACACAATTTATCTATAACCTAGATACTTGCTGAGTAAAAATCTATTACTTTTAATGGGGAGACCAAAGTTTCCATCCCAATGGTCAATGATGTCAGTGAGTTTTCAGCACGACATGAAGCCATAAACATATGATAACGTACCAGAAAGCTTAATGTTTCTGTAGAATTTTGTAGAATTTGCTGTATTAAGACCAAAATGGTCACAAGCTGCAAGGGCAGCTAAATCTATATTTTATGTAATCATCTTTAAACAATAATTTCTACAGCTTACATCCATAACAAGCGACCCATACTATTTTTATTACACTGTTTAGCAAAATCATCACGTTTTGAGTTCTCGCCAAGATTGCCAACATCCATGTAACGTCTTTTTGTATCAGGTTCTGTATTCTAGGAATGAGATAGAATCGCGACTTGGATCCAGATGATAAAGTAGTATGGCTATCTGGGGCTTTGTGAGTCGTGACAGAAGTGGTCTAGATTTTAGTGTGCTGTGCCATTTTAATGAGGTTTAAGGCCATATACGTCTGTTTACGTAACCATACTGTTTCTTGATGGAGTAAACACAGATAGGGATAGGTAGAGAGCAAAAAAAAGGTCAAAAAATATTGTGGATTATAAATCTCATTGTGTTGATTCAAAACATGTTAGTCAAAACACTGGTTTTGTTATTGTTTTGTCTGACATTCATCATTGACCGGTTACCTATTTTCTTACCCCTAGATCTTCATACAAATTTTTTTTTACGAAGAATTTAAACAATATTGAAGATCATAAACAGAAGCAATAAACACGAGATTATTTATGTAAATCAAAAGGTTGTGTGATTGTGTGCCCAACACCTTTTTTTTTTGTTAAATATTGATTCTCAAAACTATTTCATGGCACGTGATACCCATACCAACACCTTTTTATTCACCTGGCAACACTAAAAAAAGTTCCATTATACTGGTGTGGTGACATTTATCACTTTTTTTTTCTCAGGTGTAAGGCAAAGGCAAGGTAGTCGTGCGGTGTCATCTTTATTGTTATTTCGTTAGATAATGGAAATTAATTGTTCGAATTTAAATCGATTTTAATTCTCGTTTCAACGATTACCGTTGAAGATTACGTACGGGTTGATATATTGTGGAATACATTTTTACGCGATATAGGTATTTTTAATAGGTTTTAGAGAATTGGAACTTCTTCTAATCTTATCTCTGTTGATTTACAATGTTGTAAGTGTTAAGAAAATTGGATACCGTTTTCTTAAGATATTGTTAATGCTTTACATATGAGATGTTTTTTATTGGTTTTTATAATTTATTGCGTTAATTTAGAGATTGCTGCATACATGTACGTGTATCTTCTCGCTTCTATTGCTCTGTTATTGCAGAAGCACTTTTTTGTTTATCTAATAGGCTTGTATTTCATAGACCATTACGTCCCGGATTCGATTTCCATAAGTGTAATCATCAGCAGACTATACTTTTTGACCAATTTTGCTGTTACCTTTAAAGGCAAAAAATTTTCGCATCTTTTTGTGCTTACTTTGTACGGTGTGTGCGGGAAGACCATGTTCAGAAGTTAACTTTTAAGGGTTGCTGTTCCTATATGCAAGTAGCATGTACGATACTCATGCAATTTAAAAAAGCATTACCTGGACACTAACAAATAAAGTCTTGCTTGGTCAACGCTACCATACTAGGACGCCAAGGGATTGTCCTGTCAGAATTTAGCGGTAAATCTCAATTGTATCCCAAATACAGAGACATAATAAAACTGCAATAAAATTCGCTCACTATTCTCGAAATAGAAATCTTAACATTTCTTGTTTTGTTTTTTGCACTGGCAACAATAAAAGTTAAATAATTCATAAGGAGTCTGCGGCAGTGGCGGCCGCGCATGCGCGTCACGTGTCCGCGGCGGCCGCTGCGATCACGATGATAATTCCACTATGGGCAAAAATTATTCTATTCTCACGATCGTAAAATCACGATGTTTTACATGAAAGTTGGTTGTTTTTTAACAAAAAATATTCGTTTTTGGTTTAGAAATGAAGAGTAACTTTAAAGGTTATATAATAATTCGATGTTCCGCTGAAATCAGTTTATATCCAAATAGTAGGTACCTAAAAATGCTTTGCCCTAATAGTTTTATAATGGTCGTATGAAATGGGTATGAGACTTCGGTATGTCACTAGTAAGAAGCTATATTAAACAGGAGTTTCCAAGACTTGTAATCGTATTAGTGCAATTTTGAAAGCGTTGCCTTGTGTCATATCCACGAAACATGTCATAACATCACCCTTTGACTTCTCTGTAATCGAGTAAAAATGACTAACCGTTACCGAAAACACCGTGACTAATTTGTCACAAGATAACATACAACCACAATAATTGCATTTTAATTCGACCACTTATGAAAATTAAATTAATAACCTCACATTTTAATGTTGCCAGGAATCAGAGCCAATAAAAAGTCAAGCGGATTTCACTCGAAATAATTGGAAACGGTACGTAATTGGTGTGACAAAAAGATAATAAACTGTCATCACATTTTTGCGTGTTACAACACCGAGAAAATTGATAAATGACAACACCGTTATGAAATCTCGCTCATAAGGGAGGTTGGCGGGAAAATTCGGAAAGATCGTGTTGTGGATTTTGTATTATTTTCCTAAATTTGTGTTTCTTCGAGTGTTAATGTGTAATAATGGTGGATTATTAAATGTTAAGTGCTCGTTAACGTGTACAAGTGTGGGTAAATGGTACAAAGTTGAAAAACGTGACTTTCGTATTTTCTCATCATCCGCTCAAAAACCTGGTAAAGTTTCCATCACTTTACTAGGGTGAGTAAACTAAAGACTTGGCTGGAGGGTCTAAGCAACCAGGCCATAAAACTACTCACATATATAACAAATAAATGACTTGGCTTAAAGGTCTTAGCAACCAGGCCATAATAATTTAAAAAAAAAAAAAAAAAAAAATCGCTCATAAGGGTAGTTTTTTGCATAACATTGAAAAGCAGTTCCTTCGTCATATTCGACGGGTACTTTACTTACCCGACTACGGCAAAGCCAAAAGGGTTATTTTTACTTTTTTATTAGAGTTTTGTAACTTCCCTCTCTATTAGGTAATTGCGCAAATGAGTTGTTGATGATGATAATGATGTTTAAAAGTTAGTGTGTAAATTTGTTTATGGTAGGTAGATACTTTTCCCTGGACACTGACGATGCGTCAATAATTATTAATAATTTTTATCATATATCTTTGTTATTAAAAGCTTACCTTAGATATAGCAGCTGAGAAACCGGCCTGGCACATGCCAGTTTTGCGCTGTCCATGGCTCGCTGGAAATTAAAAACATATCAATTAATAATCAGTAAGATACCGCGATGAATTATAAGGCTTGATGCATTTATGTACGACATTGTATGATATACATGGTGCATAATTTAAAAACATTTTTTATACATATTATAATGATCAACACAAGTGCTAATACAGTCTATCAGTCGTTCTACGTTATTGTTGGCGTCGCCTTTATAAAGTCTATGTCAATGCAATTAAATAGAAAGATAAACAAACGGATCATTAACAGTTAGTCAGTCAGCTAGTTTATCAGTCATAGAGAGTTTAGTGTTATCCAATTGTAGTGCCAATAACAAATTAATTAATTAATTGAATGATTCGATATGATTCATTGAATGAGTTAAAAACCTATGCTTTTTTTGGGACATTTTTGAATGTTTTTCTTGTAGCAGGCTACCGAGTGAATTTCTAAAAACAATTAAAAAAAACCGGCCAAGTGCGAGTCGGACTCGCGCAGTAAGGGTTCCGTACCTCTCAACGACCTGATACCCCATAAAAACTAATTTAATTTATGAGAGTTTACCAAAAGACATCAACGTCCAGTGTACGAAATATGCTTTTTTGCATGTCTTTCTTACGCTGGTACCACCACATATGTCTATGTTTGTCTTATTTTTTGCTAAACTACATAATATGCACTATAATCTGACCAAGTTTGACGCCGGTATATATTACCGTTTTGAAGATAGAGCAGGAACAAAAACGTTGAAAAAATGCATGTTTTTTGAGGTTTCTTGTATGAAACCTAAGTCTAAAACCAAAGGGGGTCCCTTTGGTTTTAGACTTTTTTTTGTTTTTAGTATATGTCGTGATACACCTCATAGCAACACATATTCTGAGAAAATTTCAACCGGTTACCTATTACACTACTCAACACAAAAAAAATATCTAATTTGGTTCATATTGTTTCATATCGAGGTTGACTAATAATAAATATATGTAGGCATTTTATTTTGATATTACGTCTAGAAACTGAGAAATATGAATTTTAAGTTTTTGACGTAAGTTTGATTTTTATATTGAGGGTATTTTGAAAATAAGATTATTTTACTAACAAAACTTACTTTATACGTTAGTTTGATTGGTAAACTTGAAAATGACACGGGTGTGTGTTAACAGTCCTAACTTATTTTGTTACATTTGTGGCGAATTTATGCCAAAATCGAAAAAAAAATTACTAATTTGAAAGAAACATATGATGTTATGAAACTCGTATTAGAAAAAAAAAAATTACAATAATCATAAATGGCAAATTTGTGCTGATCTTAAAATAATTGCTTTGTTAACTGGCTTGCAGTCAGGCTATACCAAATACTGCTGCTTTCTTTGCGAGTGGGACAGCCGAGCGCGATCATAAAATTTTATAAAAGAAAACTGGCCATCACGTGACTCTCTCGTACCGGGACAGAAAAATTATAAATTTGATCCTTTGGTTGAGCCCGCTAAAATTATTTTGCCGGCATTACACATTAAATTGGGCCTCATATTTTTTTTCGTAAAACGCTTAAATAAAGATGGTCCTGTATTACAATTTCTCAAGGAAAAGCTTCCAAAGCTTAGTGAGGCAAAAATCAAAGAGGGCGTATTCGTAGGTCCGGAAATAAAAAAGCTGTTTGAAGATTCGTATTTTACGTCTACTCTTAACCATATTGAAAAACAAGCATGGGATGCTTTTATTGACGTGACAAAGAATTTTCTTGGTAACAACAAATCCGCTGACTTTCGTCAAAAAATTAAACTGATGCTGGACTGTTTCCATAAAATGGGATGTAATATGTCACTAAACCTGCATTTCCTTCATTCGCACTTGGACTTTTTCCCCGAAAATATAGGATCAGTTACCGATGAATATGGGGAACGCTTTCATCAAGATGTGGGTGCAATCGAAAAACGTTTCCAAGGAAGATGGGAGCCTGCTATGCTCGCAGATTACTGTTGGAGCCTTGTTAGAGAAACTACAGGATCTCACTACAAAAGAAAAGCCAGCTACACTAAAAAAACTTCGCCTTTTCAATCAAAGCATCAATGAAACCTAACGGGTGGACTTGATTCTGCAAGAAAATCATATTTTTGACTAATTTCACTTATCTTAAAAATGAGATGTTATGTTAAAATCCTATTTACATATTTGTATTAGGTCAATAACAAGGAATTATAATCACATAGTAGGAACTCAGATAAAATAAAAAGTTTGTTATTTGTTGAGTAGTGTTACCGTTCAAAAGATACAGCCCTGTGACAGACAGACGGACGGACGGACGGACGGACAGCGTAGCGAGAGTAATAGGGTCCCGTTTGGAACCCTTCGGGTACGGAACCCTAAAAATGATAATGAAACGAATATTGTTGGAAAAAGTGGTGAGCTATCAAGTTGAAACCTTAAAAATATGGATGAATGTATTATTTTACAACATTTATTAATTTTAAGTTACTAACATTAGGTTTTTTTTAGGTTTTCTTTTGTTTTTACTAACACTATATGGATCTACTTAGTTTGTGATCTGAAATAAAGATTTATATATATATTATTAATTCCATTTAGTGAGTGATTGTGTGATAATTTTTATCGAAATTGGATTTGTTTACCTTTCTGTTTAATTGGATTTACATAGACTGTAGGGTAATTTCGTATCCTTATATGAATTCTGGAAACTCCAATATTATGTACAACATCATTTTTTAACTCAGAATATTGTTTCAAAATTGTTTTTACGTTATTTATATCTTATACACGCTCAACATGTTTTATAGATGTATAGGAGCAATGTTTAAAAGTCAACTTTTGCAACTCTTTACAAAATCACGCTGCTTTTATACCGACAAAAAAAAAGGAGGAGGTTCTCAACTCGACGCGTAGGTATCTTATTTTTTTTTATGTATGACCACGCGTAACTTTTTACAGAGTAGTCCGATTTTGATGATTCTGTTTTTAATGGATAGGGTATATCTCGAAGTTGGTCCCATTCAAAATCCACCCCTAAGGTTAGGAAGACAGGGGATGAGTGCTTGTTCACCCACTGAATTCTTACCTGTTAACCGATTCTGTTGAAACTTGGTACACATAAATGTAGTTCTAGGCACTACAACATAATGGAGACCTGGAGTTAGTATATATTCTAATCCTAGAGATAGATTTAAGCCACAAAAAAATTAAAAATTAATCTTCTTATCAAAAAATTCAACCGACGAAAATAGAAACTGAAAAGCGAAAAATAAAATGAAGCTTTTAGTCTTTTCCGTACTAAACTAATGTAAATAACTAATTATGAGTCGGCGCCAAACAAACAATCAACGAAGATCATTTAATTACTTTAAATAAATAATAAAAACAACATAACATCAAATACAACGTGAAATTTTCAATGATAAACAATAACTTTCCAAAAATGTGTTCGCCGCTCGACCATCACTTGCAACTTGCACGCACTTTGCTTGTTTGTTTGGCTCCGACTCATAATTAGTTCTTCTTCTTTCGTGTCAATGGTTCACACTATTATACACATAATATTATATAATTCGTTATTTACATCAGTTTAGTTAGGAAAAGACTAAAAGCTTCATTTTATTTTTCGCTTTTCAGTTTCTGTTTTCGTCGGTAAATTTTTTTGTTAAAAAGTTTTATAAATGACCGGTATCACTGAAACCTGCAGCGTTAGTACTATTAGATATTCTGTGCCTGCAGGGTTAAAAAACGATGTTTACCTATATTTCTGATATTACTGTAAACGACGATGTGGAATATTGACATTATAAAAAAATATTACACATTACGACACACATACAAAAAAGATACATGCAAACGTTAAGTTTTAGAAAAATAACAATGAGGTTTCGGACTAAGAATGGAGAGTAATTTAAATTATTATTTTGGACATTAATTTATGATATTTGTGTATTTAAGCCGTTTCCACCCTGTATTTTTTATTGTATGCTTAGGGTTGCCAATCTCATTCTCAATTACATACATTTTTTATTTTGAATTTAGTATTTTTTTTGCTCAATACTGGGTGGGTAAAAAATTGCCATTTCCAAGGCAGTAACTGATGGCTGTATGAGATGGATCAATATTTTCATTCATTAATAATGAAGTGAATGAATTTCTACTGGTCGACAGGTGCGTTACACATCGAACTTTACCTCAGACGTACTCACCCTCATCCACAGAACGATGCCCTAAACAAAGCATACATAGTTATTTATTCGTATTTTTTAAATACCTGTTTCAATAAAATTTTTGCTTTGTATAAAAATTTGCAGTGTGTAAAGTATTCGAGCTGAAAATGTCAGTTCGAAACAAATCAGGAAAGGTAAGTCAGTAATAAAAAAACAGTAAAACGATTCCTAGCACAATAAAATCTCTAAACTAGATCATTGTTATACTTAAAATGATTGAAATTATAACAAATACATGTGTGGTCCATTGCAAGACTTATGTGGGCGATCGCAAATAAAAATTAAAGTTTCACATTTCGAAAACCCATCAAATCACACAATGATATTTTTGTAATGTAACGTGACCCTTAAATTTATCGTTTTACACAAAAGCGGTATCGTAAATCATGTTCTGCCCAAGGCTCGTCACGCTAATTCCCTTGCCGCCATTACCGGCGGAAGTGAGTTGGTTTTCGCGCGCTTTCATGACCGCCATTGTTGCGGTGATGGCTCCATTGGCGCCCTTTTACAACACAGTCTTGCCATTTTATATGAGTAGTGCTTTTTACTATAAAATCGTAATGAATGAATCTTCGTGCAAATGAAAAATATTTCTTTATTTAATAATATTGGAAATTGTATGTCATATTATGTGTTAATAATACCTACCATGTTAATGACCGTGAATAAATGTGATTATGAATTAAATACATACCCATATTTTTTTTTGACGTGTTTTATATGTATTTAAATTATTGTACGGAGTGTAAGGCCCATATTACAGAAGCTTCCTCAAGTACAGTTTAAACTCCAATCACCTGATCACTACTTAAGGATAGAATCGTTACTTGAGTATCGGTCTTATTCCAGAACGGTAATTATAAACTTTAATTCAACAACATAACACACGAATTTGACCTGAAATTGAATAGAAATCTCTACTCAAGTGTAATCTGGACCACACTAGATCGAATACAGATCAAAACTCTGCTCAAATAACGAAACAGGTGACAATATAAAATAAAGCTAAACTCAGCTGAACTGTGATCAATAAATCTCTGCTTGAGGAACGTTCTAAAATCAAAGCTCAACTCAAAAAAAGTTTTAAACAGAGATCAATGCTTGAGTATCGTCCTGTAATACGGGCCTAAGTGTAATTTATGAGTGTAACTGTGTAATGTATGGAGACTGACTGGATTGATCATTACATAAATATGAATAAAAGTACATGATATACTTATGACCCTAACCACAACCAATAGCCATAACCATGAGTGTCATCACTCATCATGCACGCATGCGTCAAACACGTGTGTCTCATAACGAGGTGTTCGTAGTGATACTTACATGTTCGGCACGGGGAGAACTCCTTGACGTCATTCAGGTCTGGGGAGTTGGCCACGAAGCAGGTGCCCACGGGATCCCTCTGGTTCAGCTTGGCTGACACGAAGGACACGTAGCGGGGGGCGCAGGCCTGGTGACAAAACGAAAAAAATAACACTTAGCAATTAAATTATCTTGTATCTCTTTTCCTACCAATATTCTTCTTCTTCTTATTTCCTTTTAATACCAAATTCCACTTTATACCAAATAAATAAATTGAGGTCACGGTTTGTTTATTCGCTTGATATACTTCTAAACTCGATGAATTCTGATAGGGATTTTACCATAATTTAAAAAAAATATTGAAGGAGGCTTAGGTACATAACACAATCATATCAGTGCCGCCATTGTATCATAAAAAGCATACCAACAAAATTGTATTTTTCAAAGTAACCACAGCGTCTCCACAGCACATAGTTCAATTTAATTGCTATATTTTAAACTACAGGTCGCGCGTGGATGACGTTTATCGCGTATTCCGCAGGAACCCTTTCGTTTTTCGGAATACAAAGTAGCCTATATCCTTCTCCAGGCTACCTCTTGGTCAAATTTCATTACAATCGCCACGCAAATTTCATTCGAATCTCGTTGTTTGGATGTAGATCATCCAAACAACGAGATTCACAGTCACATTTTCCTCAAACTGAGCCAGATTCGTAATTTATTTCAAACACGCTGAATATAAAATCTACAACAATCTCTATTCCTAATAAAACTGTCACAATATCTTAATTGCGAAAATGTCTCAAATGTAAATACTTATAAGTTTTTAGTTGTTTTATTATTAGATACTATTTAATTTCAATTTAGTTGTTACTCTGTTTTATTAAATAATAATATTACAATAAAATATGATGCGCCTTTTATTTTCTCAGAGGGTGATGAAAAGTAGAGTGTATCACTCGGACGCAAAATATATTTTTGGCTCGGCCGACGTACTTTGAATCCCTCGCTACGTTCAGGATTCTACTAAAGAATCCCTCGCTATGCTCGGGATACTAATCTAGGTTCTCTCGCTTCGCTCTGGATTCAAAAAAGCGCCCTCGCCGTAAAAATATTATTTTGCTCCCTTACTTGGTCTGAGCCCTTATGATACAATCTACTATTGCAGCATATCTAGCAGCGGATATTTTTCAGGCTTGATTTATTTTGCATTGAATGCTAGGAACATGGTGGGCGTAATTGCGTATGTATGTGTTGGTGGTGGAAAACCGGCGACATGCGTTCCCGTAGTAAAAGACAGTAGATGACATTTCTATCACCTTATTATTTAGATTTCTATGTTTGCAACATTTAATGGCATTAGATCTTTGCAAAAGTTATTTATTAGGTATCTTTAATAACTAATAAATAACTTTAACATATTTAAATATGTTATTGTAGTGCCAGACTTCATAGTTTGTACCTACTATTGCTACACCCGATTGGGTAGGCTGTTGATACCAAACTTTGATAAATATCTACATTTATGTACATTTGTGTAGCAATAAATTTCTTTGTCTTTGTCTTTAACTTTTCTTCTAATGACATGCACAACATTAAACTAAGTATCATTGAACTTACGATTTCTCGGAACTTTTAGTTAAAATACCAAAATATATCCTCTGAAAATAATTCTCAGTTACTGTATACATATTATGAACTTGAAAACCGTTCGGCAGTTAATTTTAACTGTAATACTGTAATAACACGCGTCAGTGCTGTAATCCTTTACAGAGGTACAGGGTTGTCACTTTCAGTGATAGAATGATTTAAAAACTGGTAGGATCCAAAAGTTCTGAAGAGCTTTATTAAAAAAAACAGCAAATAGATTGCTTGTTCCCTCTACATAAAAAAATCTATAGTTAATATATATTTAGTTTATTATGATTTTGGATTTTGATTTTGGGTCGGCTCTAAGTCCTTACCTCTTCTTGCTGATAATGGATGCTTTGACATCAGAAATCAAGGAAGAGGCACCCTGGTGCATGCTGTTTGCTGACGACATTGTCCTTGTTGGTGAAGATGGACTTGAGGTCCAGAGTAGATTGGCAAAATGGCAACAAAATCTGGAGAACGTTGGCTTGAAAATCAGCAGAACTAAAACGGAATACATGTTCTGCGACTTCGGCGGTCTTTCCGGTTTTGTTGCTATTGCGCTAGATGGCGTGCCCTTGGCAGTCTGCTCCGACTTTCGGTACCTCGGTTCACTTGTGAAAAGCGATGGCGAAATTGACCGGACAGTCAAGCACCGAATTAACACAGGATGGTTGAAATGGCGGCAGGTCACGGGAACTACATGTGACTCCCGAATTCCTCTTAAACTGAAGGAGAAAATCTATAAGACCATGATAAGACCTGCTGTCATGTATGGATCGGAACGTTGGGCTACGAAAGGAATTAATGAAAGGCAAGTGCATGCAGACGCAGCGTAGGGCGCCCCCCTGCCAGGTGGACCGACGACCTAAAGAACGTGGCTGGGGGGGACTGGATGCGGAAGGCAGAGGACCGAGCGTTGTGGCGCAACTTGGGAGAGGCCTATGTCCAGCAGTGGACTGCGATAGGCTGAGTTGATTGATTTGATTGATTGAAGTGCATGCAGCTGAGATGAGAATGTTAAGAGGAATGTGTGGTGTAACGAGAATGGATAGGATAAGGAATGAATATGTAAGAGCGAGTCTGAAAGTAGCGCCAGTGACAGAGAAGTTAAGTAGCAACAGACTATCATGGTATGGACATGTGATGAGGAGGAATGGGGAGCATGTTACGAGGAAAGTTTTAAGTATGAATGTTGATGGCTATAAGAAAAGAGGGAGACCGAAGAAAATATGGATGGATTGTGTGAAAGATGATATGAATAGAAAGAAAGTAAACACGGAGATGACGGCTGATAGAGATGTATGGAAGAAAAAAACATGCTGCGCCGACCCCAAATAAATTGGGATAAGGGCAGGAGGATGATTATGATTTTGGAGTAATTCTTACTGATATGTATTAGTTATTAAATTAATTCATCAATGCCATTAGTGCCATGTTATTACTAAAAACATGCGTGCTAGCCATATGTCAATAAATTAATTTCAACCCCAGTCTATTCCTACTCTTACACTCGATTCCTCCAAAAACAACACGTTACATTTCAATTAACTTCGACAACCCTACGAGCTTCGAAATGGAAAGAAAACAGTTGCATGCGCGCGCGCCGCCCGTGTTAATAAAGAACAAACTAACATTATAGAGAACACATCGCCATCTGGCGGAAACTGCCGTGTGAGGCGTGATATTAATTCACTAGAAGTATTTTTACTGCATACTCGTAATAACATGAATATTATGGTACTTTTATTGTGTCACCACATTGAGAATATCAGAGCATCAAAGTGTTATTCATCCCAAATTTACGTAGCATCCGGATTGTATACTCATCATCATCATCACATCAACTCAGCCTACCGCAGACCACTGCTGGACATAGGCCTCTCCCAAGTTGCGCCACAACACTCGGTCCTCTGCTTTCCTGCATCCAGTCCCCCCCAGCCACGTTCTTCAGGTCGTTCGTCCACCTGGCGGGGGGGCGCCCTACGCTGCGTTTGCCAATTAATCATAATACATGCATAATATGTCATTACATAGATGTGTGTTGGTAGACCAACAAATTACTTTCAAGTTTGGCAGAAGTAATATTTTTTAAACACTTTCATTTTTCTTTTCTTTATCTTATTGGCTGAAATCAGTAACAAACAGCAACCCTGTAAAATCGCGAAAAAAAAATCTGCTCCATACATTTTCGATGATCGATGACGCCGTTTTTAGGGTTCCGTAGTCCTACAAGGAACCCTGATAGTTTCGTCATATCCGTCCGTCTGTCCGTCTGTCCTAATCCTTTACAGCTTAATAACTTCTACAGTTATAAACATAAGTAAATTAAATTTTGCTAAAAAATAGTCTAGATATAGATCTCAATTTTAAATGAATAAAAAATCGTGATTACGTATTTTAGGGGTGGCGCCATTCATGTGAAATGGGGATGAAAATTTTTTTTTCGCTGCACCCCCTCGTGTGGGGTATCATTGAATTGGTCTACTAAAATGAAGGTAATGTTTCATACATAACTTTTTTATCAGGTGTACATACCATCTGCGAAATATAGCCCGCCAAAGTGGCTTGCAATGTGTCCAGCCATTTCTAAACTATGCAACGTAGAAAGTAATAATCTTCCACCAATGTCAATATAGACCTTTATAAAAACTCTCTTTTAAAATTATTTCGAGTATAATTTGATAATAAATTTTTGAGTTATAGAGAGAAAACTGAAAAATACTTAAAACGTCCTGGTTCAAATGTCATTGACCATAGAGAAAAATGATCTTAGCAAATAATGCTCCTTTAGCTACTTTCTATTTAAAAAAATTACAAAAAGTTAATTTGTGTTATATTGAAATGACAAACTTCTTAAATTTGGCGCTGTACAGCGCCATCTAGCGGCTAGTAACAACACTCTCTGAGTCGCCAATGCTGCCGTCTATTGCATTTGGCGCTGTATAGCGCGCGCCATCTTGAGGCTACTAACAACACTATCTGAGTCGCCAATGCTGCCGTCTATTGCAAAAACTAAAATAGCCATGATTAATATTTGATTTGATTTGTTTGTAACACCTACCTATAATACTGAGCATGGCCCGACATGCTCTTGGCCGGTTTTTTTTCGTGTTTTCGGGGTTGCTCCCATGGTAAAAATTGTTCGTCGTTTACCCCTTAAAAGGTCCTCACCTCTTACTGTAACATTTTATATCATTATCGATTTATACCACACTACTGCGGGGATTTGCATGTGTATAAAACATGGAACTTGAAATCTTACGGCCATAGAAATCTAAGTATATTATTTAAATTTGAAATAATCTCTCCATTTTAACTTGAAAATCTCGTATATATATAAAAATTTTATGAGACAGATTGCCAGAAAATATTGCAGTCTCAATCAGTGGATAGGTTACTGACCCACTTTAAATAAAAACAGAAGCGCTTAGAGTAGTTTTCAGCCGTTAGAAAAGCTCTTACTTTTAACCTAGGATTAAAAATTAAAATGGTATCACGGTGAGTCGCTTCTAAACACATGGGGATCCTAATCGTTATAAAAATTATGGGATTTGGATCAATTAGGATGGGATAATATGACTTGCAGCCTAACCACCACTTTCTTATGCTTCATCTGCCTAATCTTTTAACTTTGTAAACGTCGCGCGTCTTCGGAAAGTTGGTAAAATAGCAAATCTATTATTTAGACTAACGGGAGTCTCTCAGGCGATTAATGAATTATATTTTTACCCGCCTGTTTTGTCCCACTGCAGGGCAAAGGTCTCCCTTCCTTTCTTCCACTTTTCGCGGTCTATGGCAATTTTTGGCCAATCTTTTAAGTACGAGTCCAGCTCATCCCGCCATCTCTTTCTGGGCCTACCAATGAATGGCCAATGGGCCTATTAATGAATTAATTAACCTATATTTTGAAGCGAAGCTTCTATATATATGCGTGCTCGGCCGCCTTCGCTTCTGTTGAGCGTGTCCCGACGCAATCCGTTTTTTTACCATTGACTCCATGACCAAAAATTCTTGGTACCTACTTAATACTTAATAGGACGGTACCTACTATAAGTCATGTAACCATCAAAATTGGCTTTCGTTGTACTCGCCTGACGTCAACATAGATCTCATTGGGGTCAGAGCAGCCCACTACACCTGCTTTTATAGCTCACTGATCGTCGTCGTAAATTTCTGACTAACATTCGGTTTTTAATAGCCGTTGTTGCGTAAACTGATTGTACATCGCTCTTTAATCCATGGATAATGTCATGCCAAGCTTAAATATCAGCTTATAGGTAGGGTAAATATAAGATTTAAATGATTAACGATGATAATTTAATATCAGGTGTAAGATGTTGTGCAGTTATTACGTAAAAGACCTGCTGCCGAATTGCGTAACTCACTCGCGATCGCAATCATCTGGATTTCAATGTTCATTGCTCTGTGTGTTTTGACAATCCGTCATATTGACAACTACGTACAGTCAACAAATCGGAATCATGACCCACTCAGCTGATAATTCGTTTGAAATCGTCAAAACAGTAAGGTTTTCTTCTATGCTGCACTTAGGACATTTTGAATATTACAGAAACTGCATTAAAACGGGTCAGAGGTCTGTGCCGTTTTGAGCTTTGTTATCAATGCAATAGATTTATAATTGGATTGGAAATTATGTTTTTGATAAAGCAGGAATTATGTTTTGAATTTCGAATTAGCTGTCGTTTCACGTGGTTTTCCTACAAACAACTATATTTTTTAAGAAACCTATACTAACTTTTTCGATTACAGAACATTAATAAAATAAAAATAAAAATGACAAATAATGTAATAATAAATTTTAAGTATGAAAAGGTGTCAAACTTAACGGCCAAATATGTGGAACATACATTTAATTTATAATATCCTCTGTACCATATTTCACGCAATAAATGATAAATAAATAAATAACAATATTTGGAGTTAAACATCAAGAATAAAATTTAGAACAATAATTTTACTGGTAAACTAGCTGTCACTGTCAATAGCTAAAAAACATTGATAACAAGTCTGTTGCCAGGGAAATATCTGTTTAAGCGAAATTCAACCTAATTGTATTAGAATGTCTGTAGGATATTAAGCTTATCGTGGGTCATGATTCCGATTTGTTGACTGTACATCGCAATGAATATTGCTGTAATTTCAAAATGAAAGCTGATGTCAATGTGAATGCATTACACAATTACCCGACTGGTTATAAAATGGCGGATTTTAAAATATTTTTAGTCATCTTTCTTTTCCAATTGATTGTATTTCTTAGCTACTCTAATATTGCTTTAATGAGCATTCACAAAGGTACCTTCAATATGTACATTTTCACTAGATTTCGGATTTGAACCATCATAATAACCATCATCATCATTTTGTTTTTTCAATTGTAATTTGTGTATTGTAATTTGTTATTTTATTTTATGACATTTGTAATTTTGTATGCCATGAGGCTGATCACAGATGGAACTGTATTGTATTTTATTAATACCTATTTATTACCTGTGTATCACAAAATAAATTATTTGAATTTGAATTTGAATAAAAAAACATTACCCTCAGACTTGTAGTATAGTCTAAGGGCTTTGACTATTTTGAATAGTTATTAATCTAAGCACTACCCTTTGATTATTTATTGGCACTACCATAGAATAGGTAATATTCTCTTTTCTTATGGCACTACCCCAATTCACACGATAAACAAATTTACCCGCCGAAAACATGACAGCTTATGTCATTCGAATTTGACAACGCAATTGATACGTTTAATTACCTGCGATCAGCTTTGTGATAAAGGTACGTTTCTCGATAAAATCTTCGAGCATGCAAGACTCACTAACGAAGTGACTAATATGAGAAGCATCTCAAGATCGAAAAACATAAAAAGAATAACATATTTTATAAAGCATAGCCACCATGCGATATTCCCAGTTCGATTCGAATCACCATTTGAAAAATTGTTTTTTAATACAATTCTGATTTGGGAAAACGGAATTTATCGTACAGCTTACTCGTTAGATTCAAAATAGTTTTATATGCTAATAGAAAATAATTTAATAAAAAATATATTGCAATATCGACTGACTGTGATCAGCACAATGGATAATCCGTTTTTAGTGGACTTTAAATAAGCATGATAATAAATTGGTCATGCTTTTCCATTCTTCTATTCTCATCGAGAAGGGAGTTGTGTAATTCATGAATTTTAATTTACATCCAATTTATTGGATAGCTATATTTTAATTTTGTCCCTATAAAATCGAGAAGTGTGTAATAAATATGTTATTAAATTAGTTCTTGGTTTCATAAGTAATAAATTAGTAAGGTTTATTGGCTTACTGAAGGTGAATGGATCATTGAGTCATGTTGTGAATCAGCTGTTTGCTTAAGAAGAGAACAAAGAAAAAATTGTTAGGATCTGTGGTTTCAAGCTGGTTAGTCATTGACCGTTTCTGAATATTCATATGTTGAACGCTTTATTTGTTCACGTATTTGAACACGCTGGAGTCATTTTTATATACTCTCATACTTAAGTTAATAGAGGAAATGATTGTTTGTTAGTTTGCTTACCTCTTGGACAACCGTTTAAAAAATTCAAAATATTTTCTTCGAATGGACCATTGAATTTTGAATTGTCTTCCATTATTTTGAAAACCAGCTCGCCTAGAATACGAGCATTGCTAATTATTCCTCTACATAGGCTCACAACCATTCGAATAACCATTTACTGAGAGGTCCAACTAAGTAGTGAATTCTCAAAAGGCCCTATGCACATACTTTCTCGCTAATTCCTAGCGACCTTTTGTCACCCTATCAGGCCTCGGCTCATTCCTTTCAAAGGCCTGTTTAACCTACATCCGTGGCAGTTATTCTTGTAACAAATCTGGGCCAACAGTTGGGCCAACAGTGCCAATTGCTGGAGAGCTTGGGCAATCATTTCTTTCGTGAACGTTATTGACAGTCACTGCTTTGAAGTTCTCTGAATATAGGTCGTTTGAGTCGGTTCCGTTGTTTTGATAACCGATTTAAATAGGTTTATTTATTGGTGGTTGTGCAAGTTTAATTTTTGTTTCTTGACGTTACATAATGGATGGTAGATATCTGCCGTTAACACAGTAGATTTCTACAGCCCTAAGTAGAACTACCTACTGCATAAATCCTTACCTTCTTCAAATAGAAATAATTACGATGATATTTTTAAAAACATCATCAGTACCTACCTCTATTCTGCCGTCCGATGACTAAAAGGCCGTTAAGTGACAATTTTGTCAAATTTTGTTACATATCCTACGAAAAAGAGCAAATTTTGCTCTCTTCAGTAGTATATGTAACTCGAATTTGACAAAATTGTCACTTAACGGCCTTTTAGTTATATCTACTGTCACTATCGACCTTAATATTCGCGCTCTTATTGGCTCGGGCAATGTCATTGTCAATGTCCAAGCCAATAGTTTGATGTGTATTGCACCTACAATTTATAATAAAATCCCAGTTATTATAAAGGTTATTAGTTTATTAATATTTAAGAAGAAATTAAAAAACCTCTTGACAAATAAATGTTATTATAGCGTTGATGAATTTCTTAACGATATTAATTTAATTTGATCTGACATTTATTTTTATATTTTTATGATTGATATTTAAACTTTATAATAAAACAAAGTTAAACCGGATTAAATCGCGTATATTATTTAAATTGGTTTTCCTGACGTTTCCAATCAAGTTTCCGTCGTTTCCGTTTTTAGGGTTCCGAAGTCCTACAAGGAACCCTTATAGTTTCGTCATGTCCGTCCGTCTGTCCGTCTGTCCGTCTGTCCTAATCCTTTACAGCTTAATAACTTCTACAGTTATAAACATAAGTAAATGAAATTTTGTTAAAAAATAGTCTGCATATAGATCTCAATTTTAAAAGAATAAAAAAATAGTTTTTACGTTCTTTAGGGGTGGCGCCCATATATGTGAAATGGGGAAAAAAAAATTTTTTTCGCTGCACCCCCTCGTGTATCATTGAATAGGTCTACTAAAATGAAGGTAATGTTTCATACACCACTTTTTTATCAGGTGTACCATCTGCGAAATATAGCCCGCCAAAGTGGCTTGCAATGTGTCCCCCCCCCTGCCATTTCTAAACTATGCAACGTAGAAACTTATAATCTTCCACATTGATAGACCTTTGTGAAAACTCTCTTTTAAAATTATTTCGAGTATAATGTGATTATAATTTTTTGAGTTATAGAGAGAAAACTGAAAAATACTTTTAACGTCCTAGTTCAAAGGTCATTGACCTTAGAGAAAAATGATCATAGCAAATAATGCTCCTTTAGCTACTTTCTATTTGAAAAAATCACAAAAAGTAACTTTGTGTTATGTTGACGACACACTTCTTAAATTTGGCGCCATCTAGCGGCGTCGTACAACACTCTCTGGGTCGCCAATGCTGCCGTCAAGTGCCGTGTATTACATTTGGCACTGTATAGCGCCATCTAGCGGCTCCTGACATCACTCTCTGAGTCGCCAATGCTGCCGTCTATTGCAAAAACTAAAATAGCCGTGATTAATATTCGATTTGATTTGTTTGTAACACCTACTTAAGGAACCATACTGGAATAATACTGAGCATGGCCCGACATGCTCTTGGCCGGTTTTTTCGTTTTTAATCAAGTGCCAAACAGCACGCAAAACTGTAAAAGATAATGATATTGTGAGTGATTACTGCGTGCATCAAATTGATTTTAAATAAAAATATTGTACGCTACGGTAGATTACATTTTTTTATGTAGAAATATCTGTAAAGGCGCTTGTTATCTTAGTCTACCTGCAACCACGAAATGCTGCAAAGCTTTCGAAACGTCAGGAAAACCAATTTAAATAATATACGCGATTTAATCCGGTAAAACTTTGTTTTATTATAATGTGTAGTGATCGCGAAAACCTAATAAATTATTATTTAAACTTTATTTAGGATATTTATTACATTTTTATAATATAGGACTTATCCATTTACCCTGTCTTTCTATTACTTTTTAAAATATTGTTGATATTATAATGATGTAAGTATTATTAAGGTATGTAATGTTGTGGAATTAATTATGTTTTGTATTAATTTTCAAACGCCTCTTCAGACAGATTTTGGTGGTACAAATTTTATAACCCTGTGATATCTCACATTATACTCAAAATGCTATGAATGAATAAATGATTTGATTTGATTTAATGTTTATCTACAGTTGATAGCGACAGTAGATTTTAACATTTTGTAAAACTCATAATAGAGGTACAGAAAAACGGCAGACCAAAGAAAACAGTAACATTATGTGAAAAATGAAATGAATACAAAGAAAGTGACGGTGGATGATGGCTCATAGAGACGTATGGAAGAAAAATACATGCTGCGTCGACCCCCGAATAAGCTGGGATAAGGGCAGAAGGATGATGATTTAAAAGCATTTCATCATTATGAATCACGAGTCACGACACCAAGAGTATAAAATCAGTGCCACTCAAGCTATTTATTACGCATTAGGTAATAAATAGCTTGAGACACACATGGTATCGACAGGACATCGAAAATATATTTTGGATGAAGTTAGTCATTAGACTAACATCATTTATCATTGGGAGAGGCCTATGTCCAGCAGTGGACTGCGATAGGCTGAGTTGATAGTCATTAGACAATAGATGACGTTCATTGAATCACTCGCATACCGAGACTAATGAGGAAAGGTGAGTCAACTTCAAATTTTGATAGTGTACGTGTTTTTTTTATTATGGTATCGCGTTCGCCACACTGAGACCTAAAGATGGAAAGTCTTGTGATTGTAATGTCACCAGCACCCGTACTCTTAACACGGCCTCACAGTTTGTCGGTAGAAATAGGTGCGGTGGTAGAACTTCCTCGGACGAGCTCTTACGCAAATAGCTCTACTACTATTCAATTAGTCTTTGATATTACACTGATTACCTATGACATACCTACATATTACTCTGGTAAGGGTCCTGTAGTTACTGGTGTAATCAATGACGAATAATAACTGTTAGGAGTTTTCTAGGGTCCAAATAAATTAAACCAACTACAAAGGTTTACGTATTACCTATTTGTTTTCTCTTCTCTTATTTCTTGTTAACAAGTTTGAGTCATCTTACATAGTTTATTGGTCTGTGTCTTACATGACTGCGAGCAGTTCGCCATAACATTATTTCAGAAGTCCGCGCCATGTGCAACGGTCAAAAATAACTTCTGATTAAGACACGATGTTACAAATTACGACTACGGACAATGTAGTTGCAGTTATGACTACATTACGCTCATAATTCCGAAGAAATATGTCCTTGTCGACGTTAATAGGCAATAAAAGGCCGCAAGCTGTGCTAGCTTCACTACCATTTGTAGTTACCTCAGAGCAGAGCAAATAAACAAGTATAATGTATGTTGTCCGGGTTCTAATGTAGCTTGTTTAAAACACGTGTGTTCTGATGCGAAGTGTACGGGTGCCGGTGAAGTTACAATCACATAAGACTTTCCATCTTTAGGTCTCAGTTTGGCAAACGCGATTTGCAAACTCACCTAGGTATAGGTGTTGCAGTTGGTATAGGCAAAGGTAGCCGCCAAAAATCTAGTGAGACTAGGTCGTTGCCCCATCCTATGCCATAAGAAAATGTGTAAATGTTACTAATCTTAACATCTACACTAAATGGAATCATTTTCTGAGCAGATAGTGTGTATTATTTATATCTAAGAATCCCTACCTCTTTTTAAAAGTTATGTCCTATGTAGCCACCACGCGACCAGGTGACGTGACATTCTTTTATCATTACTAATCTCATACACCTCTTCCATCCTATATTTGCTAGTTCTTTTTATTATAGAAAACAATCTCGAACCTCAGAATACAGAAACAATCTCGAACGTAACTGAGTTCTAAATCGCCATTATGTCTCTCGTCACTGCCACGGCACTGTCAATTTATGGTGCATTGTAGCGAAAGAATGACTTCTACAATATATTTCGTTGCTTCTACAAACGTTAGAGAAAACGTTCTTGTTTTAGAATTCGGGGGTTAGTCACCAGAAAGCTGCAAAATGTCTTCTTATATAATTTGGGCCTATTGGTCTGACAAATCATCAGCCACATACATAATACATCTCCCTAATTTCTCAAATCCCCGTCCATTTCGTACGAGTTTCGTCACGCAGATACTGTAAACGTCAAACAACATTATTTAGTTTCGCGCCAGACCATGTCATTGTTGTTTGATTTACAACGACAGACAACAGTCGATTGTATGTATGTAGATATTACGGAACTGTGTCAACTAGGCCATCGTATTCCAATGGGAATTTGTGACAACAATGCACGTCTTCGAGTGTAAAACATATTGGGAAAATATGAGGTTTTAAATATATGATAAAAATAATCAAGATAACTTTGTCTGCCTCGGTAAAAGCTTGCTTTATGCGTACTACTAAGATTTACTTACCTAATTGCTTTTGCTGTGTAAATAAAAAAAAAATGCTAAAAAACCTTAATAATTAGAACTCAGAATAAAAATTCCATGAATTTTCACAATTTAATCCCATTCCATTCGCTCTTTTTAGACCGTTTATGAGTCACCTTTGCTCACGTTTTATTAATTTTTCGGCTAAATATATATAAACACACTTTCCCTTTATTTTGGTGTCGTAAAAAGCCCCTAAAGGCATAGAAACAATATATAACATAGATACACCTCATAATTATGTAACAATAAAATTTTATTCAAGCAAGCATACTCCTTGCATAAGACAAAGATACACAATGCAATACTTACAATAGATACAAATACAAGATACAGCAGTCTTAAAACATGCCATCTGCAAATAATACTTCTAAATGTTATGATTATTGCTAAACCAGGTGTTTCTTCAAGGAAACTTGTGTTATTGTAATGTAAAACGGATGCGAGCAAAAGTGAGTCAAGCAGTCTCATTCGCAGTATTGATTTCTTGCACAATAGCGGAAATGTAAATGACTTTATCTTGACTAAGGAGTCTGAAATAAGTATGTACTAGTCATAGGAATACTAAATTAGTGAAAGGAGCGTGAAGCTAAATGTTATTTCGTTAGAAGATAAATAAACGTCTTTTGACTTAGCCTTTAATGGCATAGTGTCAGATCGATGGGTTCCCTTTTATTATGGTTGAGCCTAAACATAATAATTATCATTATTAATTAGTCATCATTAGTGAATTCGTCTCACTCATTAACAACCTACATTGTTCTCACTCAATTCTTACAAAATCATATAACATATCTTTAACATGAAAACAGTATTTCCATGGAGTTTCTTGCCGGCTCTTCTCCATAGGACCAACATTTTGGAACTGTGCAACTAGATTATTAACGTTTTGAAAGTGTATGTAAATACTTATTCGAAATAAAAACTATTGAATTGAATTGAATTGACATTGCATCTAGGAAGTTCAATAGATGAGGTAAAACCAAGATCTAAATCCACAGGCTTATCATTGACTTTTTTGGTAGGAGTGCCTATAATACCTTGGAAATTCCTGGTTTAAAGAGCTTTTTTCATCAATCATAGCCTAATTTTCGTTTTATATTTTTGTTGACCCTGGATTACAACACTAAAGGCAGTAGTAGCGGAGTCCCAAATAAGGAGGTAATAAATTCAGAAGACAAAGGACTTCCGTTGCACATTCATTGAACCCTCAATTTACTTCACCACCAGCAAATTCGGCTTCTTTTTTGTCTTTTTCAAAAAGGCCGAATTCACAATTAAGGACCTCCTTTGTTCGTAACTTCACTTCAGTGTAAACAACATAAATCGCGACATGCTTACGTGTGAACAGTGCATTCCACTTACATATCGTGTACAGCCAGCCTTAGGTGGTAAGTTTGCGGCGCAAGCGCACGTAATCGGTTTTAAGTGTTTGCCGCTTTCGACAACGATTGTTTCGGTATTATCTTGACGATCGTAATGGATGGTAGTTATCTCAACTATCACGCTACGTTCAGTGGTGTATTGTAGTAAGTAGAGATGCTTGTAAAGGAAACGGGGTTAATGCTTAATGTTAAATGTGCTTAAGCAACTGTAGCCTAGCGGTTAAGGCATTGATGGGCGAATTGTTTAAAATCCTATTTCGTGAAATTATATTCTGAACACCCAGCTAAATAATACAGTTTCTAAAGATGACAACATAGATGAGGCATCAAGGTCTCCATTAAAATTTTCAAGTAACCAATACAGATCGGTCACCATATTACCAGCCTCAATCATCCAAAGCATCGGGTCCAATAGGATCCGGCTCTCCCATATAAAGTGTCGCACCGTTGCGCCCGCGCATCTGACATGGCAACTTTTTCTCGCACTCTCCCTAAACAGATCGGAGCGGGATTCTCGAAAATTAACTGCATTCAAACGGTCAACGTTTTTAGATATTAGAAAGAAAATGTTGTTGACCCACTCTCGATGGACAGAGATAAGAGATGACTAGAATAGACTGCTGATTGTAAGTGATCGAAAGTTTGGGAATGATTAGATATGAGGAAAAAATCATCATTTCAGCCGAAAGACGTCCACTTCTGGACATAGGCCTAAGAGTATAAGAGTTAGAGAGTGTAGTAAAAGAGTTACTATAGAAGAGAAGATAGATGGGGAGGATGGAGGAAGACTGAGAAGAAGTTTTATGCAACAAGTAAAGGAAAACATTGATATCGTGTCCTACCAGAATGTTAAAAGAGAGGCGAAATGCAAAGAAAGATGGAAAATACTGCACCGACAAGAGCCTTTTAGCTTTTAAATTAATGTTAATGTTGACGAAAAGTTATATGTCATGAAGTTTCCCTGTGAGTAGTTGCTTACAGTTTGGAGAAGATGTCATCAAATTCATAGTACCTATTGCCTATGTTTGCGCACACACTTGTGCACTATAATATGTCCCACGCAGATGGCTAGTCTCCGTTGAGATAGGCCGCCGTGACCGAAATTCAGCCGGGAGAACATTATTATTATTGCCACGCTTATGAACCTATCATTATTTTTCAATTGCGGTCACTAATTGAGTTATTTACAACCCTAAAATACCTACTACTACTTCAGCACATAAGAGGCCACAATACCAATGAGACTATCAGCCATATAACATTATAGTCACAGCATTCATAAAACCGTTATAATATGTGACATTTTCGTGCGCACACGCATTTCGCAGCTATTCTTAATTTAAAAGGAGATGAATCATCATGTCGTCCATATTTCGTAATGTACCTACGTTGAACTATTTCAAAATAAAATGGTAGTGAACATGTACTTCTTACTACTAGTACATAGTTGGTTTATTAAACATATTGAAGAACATGAATGTTTATCAGCAAGTCAGTTACTTCCTTTTCGCTTGTACCGATAATCTTGTATGGATTAAGCTTAGACTAATAATATTCTAAGGGCTTAAATTTGTGTAACAAATATTCCTAAGTTTAATTTCGTACCTTTTTCGTATCTTTTTCACGCCTTTCTCTTTGACTCAAAGGTTGACTTGTAGGGAATGACTTATGGCATTAACTCCACCTTAGGAACCACAATTATACATTAAACAATTGAATAAATTAACAACTACATTTTCAAACAAACTTTCAACAGTTTAACTTCCATTCCCTCTAAATTCTCAATCAGCTCAAGTCCACCATCTATACTTAGCTCCTCAACGTTTTTACTCAAAGCTAGTCCTCTAATTGTACACTTACTGGGCTCACCGTTACTCAATGGACCTGTACTTAGTACTTCTATAGAAGGACTAGCATCAGTTTTTTGGACCTCTAACTGTTTGTATTGAGTATGGAGCGAGCCGTTATCAGATGGATGAGATTCGCAGGTATGTGGGTCAGCGATGTGAGTAGATGGTGGTAGTGATTTGGTTCGGTTGAATGTGGAGATGTTTGATTTGATATTAAGGCATGATTGCATGAAGCTGCATAGTTAAATATTTATGTCAAAACATGTGTATTTAACCTATCGGATTGATGTATTAGTTACAACTAATACATAGGTTACAACCTAGAGCTTCTTTCTAACTTTTAATTTCCATAACAGAATGCTTGATTGATATAGCTAAATTTTAACTAAAATTCCGAAAATCTTTTTATGTTCAAGAAATCAGTAGGCCTAGTACGAGTTTGACACTTACCGATACTTCCATCGAATTCGACGACTTTCATTCATTAATCAGTAGCGCCCCTGGCGGATACGAGGAGGAACTAGTAGTTTATGAATGAAAATCGACGAAAACTATGAAAGTATTATAAAGTGTCAAACTCGTACTAGGCCCCCAGATCGTTCACACAGAATTAGGAGATAAGTTAACTATCAACTTAAGAATTGAAGGCGTCTCTTCTTGAGATGTATTCTAATTCTATTTCATAAAATTTTATATTGTTCGAAGCATACCTACATTTATAATACTTCACTGGAAGGAATGATAAAATATACCTAGTCGAAACGTTCCATCACATACAAATATACTCAGTATTCGAGTGCCATTTCATTCCTCACAACTTGGCCTTAATCGTTTCTCCAAAGGGCAGCGATAGCAAATAATAAATCAGCTCCACAATGAACACTTTTATCTGCGCAGGAAGGAAATTAGCCGCCAGAGGTCACCACTCGCGCTCTCATATTTAGCTAAGAGAATAACGAACGTGTTGTCTTGTTCTAAGTTATAGCACCTTTGTCTAAATCAGGGGTTCCCAAACTTTTTCAGTTCGCGGCGCACTTACAGGTTTAGTATTTTGTCTCGCTAGTTGAATTGTTTATTTTGTAACCGCGAATGCCTTAGTTTAGTTTCCAGAGAGTGGTAAACAGGAGCACCTCACGAAGCCCTGGTCTAAATCTTGGTTTGGTTATTAGCAGTCAGAGGTAATTATCGGCTCTCTAACTAAAATCATATTTTTGGGACATTTTACATAGCCCCATCTAGTCCCAAACTAAGCAGAGCTTTACTATAGGTACTAGACAATGGATATAATACTTAAATACTTTTTTTTGTTGTAAATACATAGGTACTTATAATACCTACATAAGAAACACATGTTCATTACATAAATATTTGTGTCCTGTGGAAATTGAACCCACGACCTCGCGATCAGCAGTCCGACACTTGAACCACTAGACCACAGACGTCGTTCTTTTATTGCATTCATGTTCAGTTTAAAAATAATATTGACACAGTTAAAAGTAGAAAGCCCTATATTATCTAAATTATTTAATCAGTTGAAGTTTTACATGTTTGTAGACCTAAGAATGAATACCACACATACCCACAATACTATACTGCATACTGCAACTAATTAGCTAAGACTCCCATATAGTAGCAATTAGAGGAAATAAGATTGCGCACAATTCACACAATTATGTCTTATGTGTTTTAATACAACTTAATTACACTTAAGTATGCTCTAAGAATGTAAACTACTTAAACTGTTAACATATTTATTAACTGAAAATGGAAAAATTTATAAGCAAGTAAGAAAAAAGAGTTCAAAAAACCAGCCCCCTAGCCAAGTTGACAATCTACACAATCTACAATCGTCAACGCGAATAGAAAACAATCAAAATGTATGGGAATGACATATCTGAACGAATGATTTTTTTCGCTGAGATATGTCATTTCCATACATTTTGATCGTTTTCTATTAGCGTTGACGATTGACGATTGTGTAGATTGTCAACTTGGCTAGGGGGGCTGATCTTTTATGAAAATAACGTATGTAAGTTACTCTTTCCATACTTTGTTTCCCTTTTTTAGAAAAATATTCTATTCATTGTTTCTTTTTTTACTTGGAAAATAAAGGGATATTTAATAAGGGAAAATATCCCTTGTTTTCGAATATGATCAAAAAGCCAACTAATTTATCAAATATCCTCACTTTATATAACTCAACTAACAAAACTCCATTAATTACAGCTTTCGCCGCACACAATAACGCTTAGCGGCCACGCCCCCTGAACTTTGCGCGCTACAGCGTGACGTAGCGACGCGTGCGCGCTACACAATGCGCACGCGTCTAGTCGAAGAGCTTTATACATCGTTTATGTTTTTTCGTGATACAGAGATTTTGAGAGGTATTTTATTGTTTTATATTCTTGAGTGTTGGATATAAAAACTCTATTGTAATGTATGAAGGCTGCATACACCTATGTAGGCTTGGTTTGTTTTTCTGTAAGCCCTCTCTGCTCTTGACGTTGTATTTGATAGACGTGTTGAATTACCAGAAAATATATTTTATTTAGTATTCTTATTTGTTTCTATTCTTATCTACAATTTACATCATTAACTCTAACAGGTTATGGGCCCAGTATCCCAGAATCTTAGATAATGAACATGTGTTGTGTGCAAAGTTAAAATCGAATAACCTTTACTATATTGACATGGAAACAGTGACAAGTACTGCAGATTGTAACTTCGTACAGAAAACCATTCATGATGAGATGTGTACAGCTGATATTTCTACTCAGACAGTGGAGGTAAATATTGAGTTGCAGGATTCTCATGGCTTGGTTATGACAAATACAACTCCTACACATACTGAAAATGTAGATGCTGAGGTGACTGGTTCTTCTTCTGAGGACTGTTTGAAAAGTTTGTATTGTAATGAAACTTATGAAACAAGTCAAGAAAGAAATAGATACTATGAAGTAAATAGCGCTGAATTTTGTGTACCTTCCTATGAAGAAGTAAAGCGTAGTGACTATGTTTTTATTAATGAAGAATTTAATGCACAAAAAGAAGAGAAAAAAACGAAGAATCAAACTTGGATGGTAGTCGTCAGGTTAAGTAAGAGACCAATTATTTCCAAATGGATTTCTATTGATCATGATGAAGAGTTAAGTACACAGAATGAAGAAGCGAAGAGAACAAAGATTCAAACTTGGATGACAGTTGACAGGACAAGTAAGAAACCAATGATTTTCAAATGGAAATTACAAAAGAAAAGAAGTGCAGATAGTAAACCTCCACGTTACAAAACAAGAATATGTGCTAGAGGTTGTCATCAAGTGAATTATATCAAAGCGACATTTCTTTGTGGAACAATGAAGATACCGGATGGTATAGTATAGAGGCTGATTCAGGTAGAGTCTGTGAATTAGGGAAATCCCTGTATGGTCTTAAGCATATTTACTTAAGCTTTGCCTAATCGAAATTTTGAGCTTATGAGTATGAATCATACAATGTTTTGATTTTGTTTTGTTCTCTAATTCTAGTGTGTCGTCAAAGTTATTTGAATTTACGAGAAGTTTTGTTTAATTCGGTATGGTAAGAAAGTTACCGAAAAGATTAATTAGGGCTTATGGCCATCGTTGTTAACTTTGTGTACTTATAATTTTAAGTTTAGGGTGTGTGCTAATAATAGAGTTTTAGGGAGAGTTTTGGATATAAAAACTCTATTGTAATGTATGTAGGCTTGGTTTGTTTTTCTGTAAGCCCTCTCTGCTCTTGACGTTGTATTTGATAGACGTGTTGAATTACCAGAAAATATATTTTATTTAGTATTCTTATTTGTTTCTATTCTTATCTACAATTTACATCATTAACTCTAACATTGAGGAATACATATGCATTATCAACTCGGCCTATCGCAGTTCACTGGTGGACATACCGACATAGTCCTCTACCAAGTTGCTCCACAACACTCGGTCCTCCACCTTATGCATCCAGTCCCCCCCAGGTACCTCCTTCAGGACGTCGGTCCATCTTGCTGGGTGGTGACTTACGCTACGTTACGATTCATGCGGTATCTACTCAAGGACTCGTCTGCTCCAACGGCCACCGGTCCTTCAACAGACATGGCCAGCCCACTACCACTTCAGCTTGTTGATTGCAATGTCGGTCACATCGTTTCTTCTCTGGATAACCTCATTACGGATCTCTTTCTTCAAAGAAACAACCAGCCCATTACTATCCCACCGTGAATGAATGAATGGATTCAGACTACAGTCCGCAAAGCTGGTCTACTGCGGGTTGGCGGACTACACACACGATCGAGACCTTTATGGAGCAACTCAGGTGTGCACGTTTCCCTCACGACGTTTTCCTTCACCGTTATAGCATGTGATAATCAAATTCTGATCTGCATATGAATTCAAATAATCAGAGGTGCTGGCCCGATTTGAATTCAGACTCTTCTCTGCATGGAAGGCAAGCGTTTAATTAACATTTTTGTTAAATTTAAGATCGGAACGCTGAGGTCGTTTACATAACCGGCCCATTACTGTCCCACTGCTGGGCACGGGCCTCTTCTCAGTACGAGAAGGCTAAGACCTTATAGTCCACCACGCTGGCCTAGTGCGGGTCGGCAGACTACACACACCATTGAGAACTGTATGGAGCACTCTCTGGTGTGCAGGTTTCCTCACGATGTTTTCCTTCACCGTTAAAGCAAGTGATAATCGAATATAAATCCGCACATGAATTCGAATAGTCAGTGGTGCGGGCCGGGATCGAACTCACTGAGGTCGTTTATTATTCCATAATTGTAGCTTTTTCGTTGAACAATAACGTTTAGCATCCACGCCCTCTGCACTCTGCGCGCCAAAGCGTGACGGTTCGGCGCGAGCGCTGCTCACAACGCGCATGATCCGCGCGGCGGTTAATAGATACTGCGAGGTATTGTTTGTTGCTAAGTTATGTGAAGAAATTGCAATTTGAATTGATTTATTACCTGTGATAATTAAAGTATTTCATGCAGAAATATTTGGTCTGGTCATGTCTGTCGAAGGACCTATAGCCGCTGGAGCAGACGAGCTCTTGAGTGGAGACCGCAAATCGGTAAACGCAGCGTAGGGCGCCCCCCCGCCAGGTTGACCGACGACCTGAAGAACGTGGCTTGGGGGGCTGGATGCGGAAGGCAGAGGACCGAGTGTTGTGGCGCAACTTGGGAGAGGCCTATGTCCAGCAGTGGACTGCGATAGGCTGAGTTGATTGATGCAGAAATATTTGGCACGGAACAATTACGATGCCAAGGGATTACTTTTTTTGTTATTTGATTAAATAACAAAAAAAGTGTCACAATTCAAAGGTACAGTATGCTACATCTAGTTATAACTGAATTTTGTGGAATCCTTTACTGCTAGTGCTATTATGACAAAGGGGCTTATTAATCTCGGAGGAGCGAACAGGAGCGTTTAGGAAAAGCTTTTAAATTAAACCCACACATTTTTTAAAGTCAAGGATAAAATAATTCTCAAAGCAGAAAAGCTCAAACTTATTATTCCAACCACTTTCATTCAATTCTGCCCATAAACTATTTGGCAATTGACATTAAGCATTGCAGTCATAACTCCAACCACTCAGATAGCCATTTGTATACCTAGACCATGTCTAGACCTAAAAAACTAATACAAAGGGCTATAAAAGCGAAGCGGCGGTCGCAATAACAATTTGTTACTTCCCCGATATAATACTACAGATATAACCGAGGTATAAGGTGTACCATTCAGCAGTCTAGCAGACAAATTGGCAGTCGTTCCGGAATAGAAAGAATCGGGCAATAATAATTGTAGCGTGGAGGAAAGGAAAAGTAGAATTGTATGTGGACTTTGATACTGACAATAAATATTATATACGTTACGATACGGTTTTGAGAACATAAAGGTGTAAAGATAACAGTGTAAACAATATAAACTTCTGAAGTAGTAAAAACATGAACGTGGACTATGGAACGTCGGAGATTCCGTAAATCAAAAATAAAGAAAAGAAAGAAATGGGACTTCATTTTGCCAAAATCTTTTTCAGATTGTTGAGCAAGTCAAAGCCATAATAAGCCAAGATCGCTTCTGACAAACTCCCCAACAGTCGTAGAAAAAACTAAGCCTAAAGGATTTTTTATAATATCTTTTAGACCTCACACGTACATACACGTCGCGTCGGTTAAATGTCAGGGTGGTCAATTTCCCGCCTGCATAAATTAAAAATATATAATAAACGCTAACCGCCCATGCGCGAACTTTAATATTTCAGTCATTCGGGAGCACACATGGTCACCTCTTTCGAAATGATCTGGCTTAAAATTACAAAGATAATATTGTAATGACAAAATCTTGACAAATTTCAGAATTATTATCTAGAAGAGCATTTGAAAGAAAAAGAAAAGAAAGAAAAATGATTTAATGATTAAAATGATTTAATTTTTGATTTTAATGATTTGATAAAATCGATAATTGATAAGCACTTGAATCACTTCAATACAATGATAAAATAATAAAGATGAATACCATACAGAATACAGAATAGATGCGCTTACTTTATCCATAGTGTTAGCCCGGGGGGACAATGAGTACTTATTTATAGCGAATGCTGCAGGATAGTCCGTCCCCACTTCAAAACCCATAGCTTTGCCAACGGCTTTGTTTGCTATACGATATCGTTTTTGATTCCTCTCTGTAGCTGGAGTGCTATGCCAATTAATAAAGCTTTTATAGTTGTTGTGCGACATAGTAATCCAACTATAGAAAATTAGATAAGGGAAATAAGATACGACGAAGAAAATTTGCCATTTTCTTAAAACGCAACAGATTTGCGTCGTACCATGGAATATAGACTTTCATATTGTTAGTTTTTAAAACCTCCGAATGCCAGTATTACCCAGTAACTGGGTTGGGGGGTCTGAGGGCAGTCGCTCCGTGTAAAATACTGATGATCAGCCGCATCTGGCTAGACTGGAAGCCGACCCCAATATAATTGGGATAAGGCTGAGAGGATGATATTGTTAGTAATTTCTAAAGATCGCGCTAGGTGTATGTACTGCAGGAATTTGTGAAGCGGTAATATTCTGCGATAGTAGCGACAAGAAATATCAAATCATAGCTAACTACCTAATTAAAACGGCTGGCTCAAAACATAAACACAAAAGTGGACTCATGAATCTTCTATAAAGAGAAGAAGAGCTCGATCTTAACTCGGTGAAGAACTCAGCTTCAGGAAATCAACACCATATAGGAAGATAAGTGCCAATAACAAATGCTGCTATTAAACATTTCAAAGTAAATCTTAGCATTCACAGCAGCGATCGCAGGAAACGCGCATCTCTCTATTTATAACGTGGATGCGCAAGCGCATAGGAAACGGATCGATCTACACATGAAACAAGCTCGCAAGGAAACTGCCAATGAGGAAACTTTTATTAGAAGAGTACAATAGATCAATAAAAAATTCTAGTCTAGTGTTAATGTCTTGAAAACAATAAAAAATAGTTACATGAGTAGTAGGGATTCGAGAGTTCTGGACCACTGATCCAAAGTCCCTTATTCGTCCGTCAGAGGGACAATGCAAACTAAAAAAAAAAAAAAAAAAAAAAAAGTTTGGTATCTAATTAGGGGTTTTGGACCACGCCCGATCGAATGCAAGCATCCGTTTTTTGATATCTTCAATGGATGGAAAGTTAGCTTCTTGCATTCATTAGGACCTACTTCATTTGTAATCACCTAATTACAGTAGCGAGCTCTACTTTCCTTTATTAATTAATCTCGTTAAGGTGAGCTCCTTAAGGTTCTTAATCATCTGATGGTTTGCTAATGGCTTACATTTACTATAACTCACCACGTTTCTAGCTCAGTTATGCTATGTAATGTTGGTTGACACGAATCCTACAATAATCTAAATAAGACTATGTAATACTTTATTCAATCAACTTTATTCCCATTTTAATCTTACTTCTTAAAATACGAATGAAAATAATTTAACAAAACTCAGCATAGAACATCCCTTGAATCTATACGCAAACTGAAGTAAAATCATTCTGAATTGTATTCATATTCCAGTCCCATCTTCAACAACAACAATTCCTTTAAAAAAAACTTTGATAAAATCTTCTAGGTGCTCGACCGTATCGCGTATGAGTGTTAATAAAAGGTACAGTACAACATAGAAAATAAGGCGCGTCGTCAATCTTCGTTCGCACAGACACGAAAATACGATCGACGAAAACACCTGAAACATTAAAAAAATATAATCAACCTTATACAATGCCCGTAAGGTGTACGTAACGTAGGTTAACCAATTTCCTGCATGCTTAAATTGCGTCATCTGCGCAGGTACATCGGTGGGCCATATAAAATGTGTAATACTGTACTTTACTTACCATCTAAATAGCAACATTCATAAAAATAATTGCATAATTCAGTATCAAATGTTAATGTTGTTGAATCTGCTATTGGTAATAGAATTATCTATACTAATCTATATATATACTAATATTATAAAGAGGAAAGATTTGTATTTTTGTGCAACATACAGTTTTAAAGTAAATTTAGCTTAAAAATTTCAAAATGTTAATAATACATTTGACTTCCAAACGGTTTAATTATTGCAAAATTTGCATTCGAAAAGAAAGATAGTCGTTGGAGTCTTAAAGACATTATATGTTTCGATATGAATGTTAATAAATTTAATCCGCTACGTGGTAGCTCATATATTGATCTTCCAAATGACATAAAAACTAAAACCGGCCAAGTGTGAGTCGGGCTCACACATTGAAGGGTTCCGGACCACCCATCGACCTTTTTTATTTTAAGTATTTGTCGTGATAGGGGTCATAGCAACACATATTCTGAGAAAATTTCAACCGGCTACCATTATCGTTCAAAAGATACAGCCCTGTGATAGACAGATGGACGGACGGACGGCGTAGCGAGAGAAATAGGGTCCCGTTTGGCACCCTTTGTGTACGGAACCCTAAAAAGCTACCATAAACGTAAAAAACGTGGACAATTTATGTTTTAAGTGGGCATTACTTTCGGGTTTATATCTTGTAAATAGAAACGTTGATAAGGTAACATCTTGTGCTATCCATGGAAATAAACATACATTTGATAGTATTTCTTTTCCAGTTAAAATCACCGACATGGCGAAAGTGGAGAAATTAAATATGATCAGTCTAAATGTTTTTGGATTAGAATTTAATAGAGAAAAAAAAGTTACATTCTATTGTAGGTCCGTTATTTTTAACTAACTAAATGTCGAAAATCTTATCACATCAATTTATTATACGTTTCCAACTATTCAAATTATCATTACTGCCATATCAAAAATGTACAACGGTTAGTTAGCAAGCAAATTTCAAATCATTGTCATGCTATCTATATATGTGATTCATGCTTACTTTACTTCCCGACAAAAAAAAAACATCAACAGCACGACGCGCTCACATTTGTACCGACTTACCAAATGGTGAAACTAAAAAAAGAATTGGTTTGATTAGCCAACATCAAATATAATAAAATAAAATTTGATAAATACCAAAATATGTTAAAAATATATTTTGTAATGTATGCTGATTCTGAAGATTTTTTACTGCCAATTTTGTCATGTCCCAATGATCAATCTAAAGCTTTTACACATAATATAAAAAAATATGATGTGTATAGTTTTGGGTATTATGTAAAGTGTTCGTATGACGATATATTATCAAAATATGAGACATATAGTGTCCAAAATTATGTACAAGTATTCATGAAACGTTTAAGTAAAGACCTAAAAACAATATTTGAAAAAATTGCTTCAAGCAATATCCTTTTCTGTGAACAAAGAAAGATAAAAAATATTATTTCAAACAATAAAATCTGTCATAGTTGTGAAACTGAATTAGCAGATAAACCTTTTTACGTCTTTGATTGGCATTCTGGTAGGTATATTTAGAGGTGTTGCACATGAAATATGTAATTCTGAGTTCAGGAGTCATATTCCTGTTTTTACATAACTTGAGTCATGAGATTTTTGTTATTTTTTTAAAATTATGACGCTCATTTTATTGTTCACGGATTAAGTTTTGATGACAGTGAAGTTGAAATAATACATTAGCTTTTCTAAAAAGTTAAAAAAAAAAACAACAAGTTTGCTAAAGATTCGTAGATTCCTAAATTTTTTTTTATCATGTAGTTTACATTAGTTAACTAAAAATCTTCATAACGATCGATTTGGAGAATTAAAAAGAAACTTCCCTAATAATCAAAATTGTATTCGTTTAAGAATGAAAGGTGTTTATCCATATGAATTTATGACAAGTTATAATTGTTTAAAACTAACGTCACTACGCAACCAAGATCAATTATATAGCTCACTCACAGTTTCTCATATTAGAAACGACGATTACAATCATGCAAATGTAATCTGGCTACACTTTCATTGTCGTAGTACTATGTTAGATTAGTCAGACTTATATTTGAAAACACATGTTTTGCTTTTGACTGATGTATTTTTTACAAGTTGATTTGGAGTACCCTGATGAACTCCATGACTTACATTCAGACTTTCCTTTATGTCCAGAAAATATTTGTGTGGGTAGTACTAAAGAAACGAAGTTAGTGCCAAACTTAAATAATAAATGTAAATATATAATTCATTACAGAAATCTAAAACAATGTATTAAAATGTGAATAAAGTTCATTAAAACCAAACTAACTAAATCAGATTTTGAAAAAGACTTACAAGTTAATGAACAATCCTGTCTTTGGTAAGACGATGGAAAATATTGAAGAAAGGGTCAATGTAGAATTAGTAACACACTGGCAAAAAATCACTGTAAAATTTTAGTTCCTCAAGATTTAATTGCAAAAACAGTGTTCCATAGATTATCAATATTTTCATAAAATTTAGTTGCTGTTCAATTGCTGAAAACCAAATTAATATAAGTACCTATAACAAACCAATTTATTTAGGATTTTGTATTTTAGATATTTCAAAAACTCTTATGTATGATTGTCATTATAACTACATCTGTAAAAAGTTCAACGACAAAGTTAAGTTATTATATACAGATACTGATAGTTTGATGTATCAAATTTTTACAAATGATTTTTATGATAATATAAAACTAGACCTCCCTACATACTTTGATACATCAGACTATGACTTACATAATGTTTTCGGATATCCAAAAAGATATAAAAATAAATCAGGTTATTTAAAAAAGAAAATAATGAAGAAATTTTAAAAGAATTGGTAGGTTGTTGGTTGAATTGGTAAGATCAAAAATGTATGCTTTTGATGTCGAGGATAAATTCATAGCAAAGTAATTTTTTTTTAAATTTCGGATAAGTATGCACTTTTAAAACGTTAATTATGAATCTAGTTGCACAGCAAAAGCGAAAGGTGTTGACAAAAGTATTACCAAAAAGATGAATATAACATAAAAGGGGAATTATAAGTCATGTCTATTTAATAAAAATGTTCAATATTGTAGTATGCCTAGATTTAAATAATTATATGATAAACCTGTTTTGTTATGTTTCTGAGTAAAAATTGTATGTTTTTAATATTTATGACAGTGAAGTTGAAATTATTCCTCAAAGTTAAGAAAAATACATTTCCTTTTCTAAAAAGTTAAAAATAAATAATCAACAAGTTAGATTCGTATAGTCAAGCTGGAATGTAACATTTCAACTTAATTATTACTGATAAACGATTTCGTAATTTACATGCACTCCTAACTTTCTAATCTAATTAGTAGATGGGATATAAACCCATGCAAACATCATAACTATAGTTAAATTTGTTGTTTTGTCATTGTTGTTTAAGTATTGTTTTTCGTTAAGCATGGCACTAATAATTGATATAGAAGGATTCATGATTAACGGAAAATTTACCATGAAAGAAGTTGCCGTGATGCATACCGAGAAAACGAAGTTTTGGCTGCCTGACGTCAACTTCAAAGCGCTAACATTCAAAGATCAGAAGACTATCGCAAATGTATATATATGTGCAAAATAATATCCATGGTCTAAAATATGAAAACCTAGCAATTGAGGAACTAAAATATCGTCTTAAACAAATTGATAAGGAAGTGCAACCTAAAACATGGCTGTATAAGGGCGACATATACGAGCGAGATTTGCTCAGAGAATTAGGATTCCCAGGCTGCAATATCGAAACATTAGGATGTCCTAAATTTACAAGAATCCTCGTTGAAGAGAACGAAATAAAGCATAGAATTCCGAGACAGTTACACACAAAATGCCTTAGACATGAACTCTATAAACGATCTGTAGCCGAACTACACTGCTCATTGATCGAAATTTTTATCTTCAGAGAATGGTTACAAAAACATCACAAAGGGTTTAATTGGATAAAATAAAGTGTGTGTGTGTGTATAATAGTTGTTTTAAATATTATGGTTTAAAGGTAATCTAAATACTAATAATGTAATTTATTACGTAAAACATGAACATTCTCCTGAACTACAACTATACAGCTGTAGGTATTTGTCATGAGTCAATAAAGACTTTATATATTTATTTATTTTGAGCGATTTTTTCTTTCCACAATTTAAAATCTTTTTGCTTTATAAATGTTTTGGCACATTAGCTACCTCACTGTAATTATGTTCGCTTTAAGTAATAATGTTGTTAACTCAGAATTGGATATTTTTAAATTATTGTATATGCAAAACTTTTTAATATTAGTGATACACAAGTAAATTATAATAATGATTCATATGTATATAGTTGTTAAGCTGTATGTTTTTATTATATTTTAATTTGGAAATGTTTAACTTTTTATTACTTATGTTATAATTGTCTCTTTTCTGTTCACATTTACAATATATTTATATTTAATTTTTTACACGTAAAGCAAATTTAAAAAAAAGCAAAAAGCAAGCGTTTTAATTTCAACAATAAAAAAAAACATTTTTTTTTCATATACTTATTGTACTAATACACAAACTTTTCTTTAAAAGTAAGAAAAAGAAATGTAAGTTAGCTTGCAATGTTAAAAGTTTTTTTTTTACTTTATCAAAACTAAAAGTAATTTTTTTTTTTACTTTCTCAAAACGGTTATCAAAAAATAATTTTATAAAATCTTTTTTTTTACTTTATCAAAACTGTAAAATGACTGATGTCTGATTTTTGTGTAGTTTTAAATTGACATTTTACTTCATTATCATCATCATTTCAGCCGAAAGTCGTCCACTGCTGGACATAGGCCTCCCCCAAGCATCGCCACAACGACCGGTCCTGTGCCTTCCGCATCCAGCGGATTCCCGCGACCTTCACCAGGTCGTCGGCCCACCTTGTGGGGGGGGGGGGGGCTACCCACGCTGCGCCTTCCAGTACGCGGTCGCCACTCCAGAACTTTACTGCCCCATCGGCCATCCGTTCTGCGAGCAATGTGCCCAGCCCACTGCCACTTAAGTTTGGCAATTCTTCGGGCTATGTCGGTTACTTTCGTTCTCCTGCGAATCTCCTCATTTCTGATTCGATCACGCAGGGACACTCCGAGCATAGCCCTCTCCATTGCCCTTTGAGTGACTTTGAGCCTTCTTATCAGGCCCATTGTGAGCGACCACGTTTCAGTACCGTAAGTAATTACTGGCAACACACACTGGTCAAAGACTTTCGTCTTGAGACACTGCGGTATTTTGTACGAGAAGATATTGCGTAGCTTCCCGAACGCTGCCCAACCGAGTCGGATTCAACGATTGACCTCATTCTCGAAGTTGGACTTACCTAGCTGGACAGTTTGTCCTAGGTATACATAATCGTCAACAACTTCGAGTGTAGATTCTCCGATGTTTACGGGAATGGGTGCTATATGGGAATTCGACATAACCTTTGTCTTGTCCATATTCATTTTAAGACCCACTCTATCAGAAGCTCTACTGAGGTCATCGAACATTGTACCAAGGTTCTCCATGGTCTCAGCCATGACTACTATGTCGTCGGCAAACCGAAGGTGACTGATGTACTCGCCGTTTATGTTAATGCCTAGCCCCTTCCAGTCCAGAACCTTGAAGACATCCTCCAATGCAGCAGTGAACAGTTTCGGAGAGATCACATTTCCCTGTCTCACACCTCGCTGCAGAAGGATAGGTTTCGAGGCTTGGTCCTGTAATCGGACTGACATAGTGGCGTTTTCATACAAAGACTAACACTTCGATGTACCGATAGTTAATCTGGCACCGTTGAAGAGACTGTAGTACCGCCCAAGTCTCGATCGAATCGAAGGCTTTCTCGTAGTCCACAAACGCTAAACAAAGAGGCAAGTTATACTCTTCGGTCTTCTGTATAACCTGCCGCAGCGTATGTATGTGGTCTACGGTGCTAAAGCCTTTTCGGAAACCGGCTTGTTCGGGAGGCTGGAAGTCGTCAAACCTGCGCGAAAGACGGTTCGTAATGACTCTCGAAAATAGCTTGTAGACATGGCTCAGAAGTGAGATGGGCCTATAATTCTTCAGTAGAGCATTATCGCCCTTTTTGAAGAAGTGTACCACCACACCTCTGCTCCATGCCTGTGGCGTTCTTCCCTCGAGAATGACGGAATCAAACAGCTTCTGAAGGGCCTTATGGATTGGTTTTCCACCCACCTTCAGGAGTTCGGCCGTAATTCCGTCATCACCCGGTGCCTTGTTGTTTTTGAGCTGCTTCAGAGCCATCATGTCTATTGGGCAGAGCCAGCTTGCAAAACTGAGGACCGACGATGGCAGAGTCGTATCCTCCAAGCCAGAGCTATTGAAAGAGGTCGAGAAGTTCTATGGACAGTTATACACGTCCACCCGGACACCCGCTGTAAATCGAGCTCACAACCCAAGAGCTCGATTGACCCGACACTATACCGAAGATATCCCGGACGTCAGCCTGTACATTTTACTTATAGAGAGATAATTATTAAATTACAATTTTATTTTGTACTTTAATTATAACATTCAGTTATAATAAAAAAAAGGACGTGTAATTCAAATTACCAATAAATGACTATTGACTATTGACCATTTGAAGGAAAGATTTTTCCTACAAATGGCATTTTTTGATGTTTAAAAATTTTATAAAATTCTTTTTTGATAACAGTTTTGAGAAAGTAAAGAATAGAAGAATTTACAGTTTTGATAAAGTAAAAAAAAACTATTTTTATATAAAAACTTTCCTACAAATGGTAATTTTACAGTTTTGACAAAGTAAAAAAAAACTTTCAACAATGCAAGCTAACTTACATTTCTTTTTCTTACTTTTAAAGAAAAGTTTGTGTATTAGTACAATAAGTATATGAAAAAAAATTGTTTTTTTTATTGTTGAAATTAAAATACTGCTTTACGTGTAAAAAATTAAATATAAATATATTGTAAATGTGAACAGAAAAGAGACAATTATAACATAAGTAATAAAAAGTTAAACATTTCCAAATTAAAATATAATAAAAACATACAGCTTAACAACTATATACATATGAATCATTATTATAATTTACTTGTGTATCACTAATATTAAAAAGTTTTGCATATACAATAATTTAAAAATATCCAATTCTGAGTTAACAACATTATTACTTAAAGCGAACATAATTACAGTGAGGTAGCTAATGTGCCAAAACATTTATAAAGCAAAAAGATTTTAAATTGTGGAAAGAAAAAATCGCTCAAAATAAATAAATATATAAAGTCTTTATTGACTCATGACAAATACCTACAGCTGTATAGTTGTAGTTCAGGAGAATGTTCATGTTTTACGTAATAAATTACATTATTAGTATTTAGATTACCTTTAAACCATAATATTTAAAACAACTATTATACACACACACACACTTTATTTTATCCAATTAAACCCTTTGTGATGTTTTTGTAACCATTCTCTGAAGATAAAAATTTCGATCAATGAGCAGTGTAGTTCGGCTACAGATCGTTTATAGAGTTCATGTCTAAGGCATTTTGTGTGTAACTGTCTCGGAATTCTATGCTTTATTTCGTTCTCTTCAACGAGGATTCTTGTAAATTTAGGACATCCTAATGTTTCGATATTGCAGCCTGGGAATCCTAATTCTCTGAGCAAATCTCGCTCGTATATGTCGCCCTTATACAGCCATGTTTTAGGTTGCACTTCCTTATCAATTTGTTTAAGACGATATTTTAGTTCCTCAATTGCTAGGTTTTCATATTTTAGACCATGGATATTATTTTGCACATATATATACATTTGCGATAGTCTTCTGATCTTTGAATGTTAGCGCTTTGAAGTTGACGTCAGGCAGCCAAAACTTCGTTTTCTCGGTATGCATCACGGCAACTTCTTTCATGGTAAATTTTCCGTTAATCATGAATCCTTCTATATCAATTATTAGTGCCATGCTTAACGAAAAACAATACTTAAACAACAATGACAAAACAACAAATTTAACTATAGTTATGATGTTTGCATGGGTTTATATCCCATCTACTAATTAGATTAGAAAGTTAGGAGTGCATGTAAATTACGAAATCGTTTATCAGTAATAATTAAGTTGAAATGTTACATTCCAGCTTGACTATACGAATCTAACTTGTTGATTATTTATTTTTAACTTTTTAGAAAAGGAAATGTATTTTTCTTAACTTTGAGGAATAATTTCAACTTCACTGTCATAAATATTAAAAACATACAATTTTTACTCAGAAACATAACAAAACAGGTTTATCATATAATTATTTAAATCTAGGCATACTACAATATTGAACATTTTTATTAAATAGACATGACTTATAATTCCCCTTTTATGTTATATTCATCTTTTTGGTAATACTTTTGTCAACACCTTTCGCTTTTGCTGTGCAACTAGATTCATAATTAACGTTTTAAAAGTGCATACTTATCCGAAATTTAAAAAAAAATTACTTTGCTATGAATTTATCCTCGACATCAAAAGCATACATTTTTGATCTTACCAATTCAACCAACAACCTACCAATTCTTTTAAAATTTCTTCATTATTTTCTTTTTTAAATAACCTGATTTATTTTTATATCTTTTTGGATATCCGAAAACATTATGTAAGTCATAGTCTGATGTATCAAAGTATGTAGGGAGGTCTAGTTTTATATTATCATAAAAATCATTTGTAAAAATTTGATACATCAAACTATCAGTATCTGTATATAATAACTTAACTTTGTCGTTGAACTTTTTACAGATGTAGTTATAATGACAATCATACATAAGAGTTTTTGAAATATCTAAAATACAAAATCCTAAATAAATTGGTTTGTTATAGGTACTTATATTAATTTGGTTTTCAGCAATTGAACAGCAACTAAATTTTATGAAAATATTGATAATCTATGGAACACTGTTTTTGCAATTAAATCTTGAGGAACTAAAATTTTACAGTGATTTTTTGCCAGTGTGTTACTAATTCTACATTGACCCTTTCTTCAATATTTTCCATCGTCTTACCAAAGACAGGATTGTTCATTAACTTGTAAGTCTTTTTCAAAATCTGATTTAGTTAGTTTGGTTTTAATGAACTTTATTCACATTTTAATACATTGTTTTAGATTTCTGTAATGAATTATATATTTACATTTATTATTTAAGTTTGGCACTAACTTCGTTTCTTTAGTACTACCCACACAAATATTTTCTGGACATAAAGGAAAGTCTGAATGTAAGTCATGGAGTTCATCAGGGTACTCCAAATCAACTTGTAAAAAATACATCAGTCAAAAGCAAAACATGTGTTTTCAAATATAAGTCTGACTAATCTAACATAGTACTACGACAATGAAAGTGTAGCCAGATTACATTTGCATGATTGTAATCGTCGTTTCTAATATGAGAAACTGTGAGTGAGCTATATAATTGATCTTGGTTGCGTAGTGACGTTAGTTTTAAACAATTATAACTTGTCATAAATTCATATGGATAAACACCTTTCATTCTTAAACGAATACAATTTTGATTATTAGGGAAGTTTCTTTTTAATTCTCCAAATCGATCGTTATGAAGATTTTTAGTTAACTAATGTAAACTACATGATAAAAAAAAATTTAGGAATCTACGAATCTTTAGCAAACTTGTTGTTTTTTTTTTTAACTTTTTAGAAAAGCTAATGTATTATTTCAACTTCACTGTCATCAAAACTTAATCCGTGAACAATAAAATGAGCGTCATAATTTTAAAAAAATAACAAAAATCTCATGACTCAAGTTATGTAAAAAACAGGAATATGACTCCTGAACTCAGAATTACATATTTCATGTGCAACACCTCTAAATATACCTACCAGAATGCCAATCAAAGACGTAAAAAGGTTTATCTGCTAATTCAGTTTCACAACTATGACAGATTTTATTGTTTGAAATAATATTTTTTATCTTTCTTTGTTCACAGAAAAGGATATTGCTTGAAGCAATTTTTTCAAATATTGTTTTTAGGTCTTTACTTAAACGTTTCATGAATACTTGTACATAATTTTGGACACTATATGTCTCATATTTTGATAATATATCGTCATACGAACACTTTACATAATACCCAAAACTATACACATCATATTTTTTTATATTATGTGTAAAAGCTTTAGATTGATCATTGGGACATGACAAAATTGGCAGTAAAAAATCTTCAGAATCAGCATACATTACAAAATATATTTTTAACATATTTTGGTATTTATCAAATTTTATTTTATTATATTTGATGTTGGCTAATCAAACCAATTCTTTTTTTAGTTTCACCATTTGGTAAGTCGGTACAAATGTGAGCGCGTCGTGCTGTTGATGTTTTTTTTTTGTCGGGAAGTAAAGTAAGCATGAATCACATATATAGATAGCATGACAATGATTTGAAATTTGCTTGCTAACTAACCGTTGTACATTTTTGATATGGCAGTAATGATAATTTGAATAGTTGGAAACGTATAATAAATTGATGTGATAAGATTTTCGACATTTAGTTAGTTAAAAATAACGGACCTACAATAGAATGTAACTTTTTTTTCTCTATTAAATTCTAATCCAAAAACATTTAGACTGATCATATTTAATTTCTCCACTTTCGCCATGTCGGTGATTTTAACTGGAAAAGAAATACTATCAAATGTATGTTTATTTCCATGGATAGCACAAGATGTTACCTTATCAACGTTTCTATTTACAAGATATAAACCCGAAAGTAATGCCCACTTAAAACATAAATTGTCCACGTTTTTTACGTTTATGGTAGCTTTTTAGGGTTCCGTACACAAAGGGTGCCAAACGGGACCCTATTTCTCTCGCTACGCCGTCCGTCCGTCCATCTGTCTATCACAGGGCACTGTATCTTTTGAACGATAATGGTAGCCGGTTGAAATTTTCTCAGAATATGTGTTGCTATGACCCCTATCACGACAAATACTTAAAATAAAAAAGGTCGATGGGTGGTCCGGAACCCTTCAATGTGTGAGCCCGACTCACACTTGGCCGGTTTTAGTTTTTATGTCATTTGGAAGATCAATATATGAGCTACCACGTAGCGGATTAAATTTATTAACATTCATATCGAAACATATAATGTCTTTAAGACTCCAACGACTATCTTTCTTTTCGAATGCAAATTTTGCAATAATTAAACCGTTTGGAAGTCAAATGTATTATTAACATTTTGAAATTTTTAAGCTAAATTTACTTTAAAACTGTATGTTGCACAAAAATACAAATCTTTCCTCTTTATAATATTAGTATATATATAGATTAGTATAGATAATTCTATTACCAATAGCAGATTCAACAACATTAACATTTGATACTGAATTATGCAATTATTTTTATGAATGTTGCTATTTAGATGGTAAGTAAAGTACAGTATTACACATTTTATATGGCCCACCGATGTACCTGCGCAGATGACGCAATTTAAGCATGCAGGAAATTGGTTAACCTACGTTACGTACACCTTACGGGCATTGTATAAGGTTGATTATATTTTTTTAATGTTTCAGGTGTTTTCGTCGATCGTATTTTCGTGTCTGTGCGAACGAAGATTGACGACGCGCCTTATTTTCTATGTTGTACTGTACCTTTTATTAACACTCATACGCGATACGGTCGAGCACCTAGAAGATTTTATCAAAGTTTTTTTTAAAGGAATTGTTGTTGTTGAAGATGGGACTGGAATATGAATACAATTCAGAATGATTTTACTTCAGTTTGCGTATATATTCAAGGGATGTTCTATGCTGAGTTTTGTTAAATTATTTTCATTCGTATTTTAAGAAGTAAGATTAAAATGGGAATAAAGTTGATTGAATAAAGTATTACATAGTCTTATTTAGATTATTGTAGGATTCGTGTCAACCAACATTACATAGCATAACTGAGCTAGAAACGTGGTGAGTTATAGTAAATGTAAGCCATTAGCAAACCATCAGATGATTAAGAACCTTAAGGAGCTCACCTTAACGAGATTAATTAATAAAGGAAAGTAGAGCTCGCTACTGTAATTAGGTGATTACAAATGAAGTAGGTCCTAATGAATGCAAGAAGCTAACTTTCCATCCATTGAAGATATCAAAAAACGGATGCTTGCATTCGATCGGGCGTGGTCCAAAACCCCTAATTAGATACCAAACTTTTTTTTTTTTTTTTTTTTAGTTTGCATTGTCCCTCTGACGGACGAATAAGGGACTTTGGATCAGTGGTCCAGAACTCTCGAATCCCTACTACTTACATGGTAGTCAATAAAGTATTGTCAAACGAAATAAATTTCATGAAGAAGATTTATGTTACGAGCGCTTCAAATGAAGCTAATTAATTTTATTGCCTGTTTTATATTTCATTTTATCATATATACGAGGTGTAGAGTATTGTTTCTATCGCTTAATTCGAACATACATCTAGTATTCAGTGAGGTTCCATCATAGATTCATAGCCCACACATTTATAACCAAATTCATCTCTAGGTCTTCCAAAACAAAGTCTAAATTGCAACTGCGATTGCCATGGAATTATCTTCAAAAATCACAACTCCTTTAACCAATTTTCATCCCTATCACGTTACCAATAAGTTTGATGTTACTTTGTAGGGTGTCAAGTGTAAAGGATATGGCAATTAACCACGCAGTCGGCACGTTAGTGATCAGATAGCTATCGGTTGCTATCGGTCCATCTTTACATCAGTCGAGTCGTGGTAATCCGCCGCGACGCGACCGGTTGCTATAAGCTCTATGCTAAGCGTTGGGACGCACTGGGTCGTACGACTTATAAAAGCTTAGTACTTATAATAAGTTGAATACAAAGAACCGTCTTTATCAAAAGAGAGGTGCAAAGTCGTAAAAGCAACAAGATTATTTTGATAGGAGTTCATTAAACTTTATTAGTAACTTTTTTTTTTTTTTTAGTAGTAGTAGAGCTCCTTTGTGAAAGAGCTCGTCCGGGGAAGTACTACCACCGTGCCTACTTCTCCGCCAAATAGTGATGCTTGCATTGCTGTGTTTCGGTCTGAAGGGTGCGGGTGCCGGTGAAATTACAATCACATGAGACTTTCCATCTTCATGTCTCAGTTTGGCGAACCGACTTGCGGTACCATTTAGGCAACAGCCTTGGTGGTATTGAAGTTGTTATGGGCAAAGGTAACCGCTTAACATCAGGTGGGCCTTTAGCTCGTTTCGCCATCCTATATTATAAAAAAAAAAAAAAAAAAAAAACACCCGTACGCGTTTAGACTGGAATTCGGAAAAAAATGAGTGAAAATTACCCCATTGTAGATATTTATTACTTAGAACTTACCATACAAGCCACACCCTTATATGCAAAATTCTACTAGAATGCTTTGAAATGGTTATTTCTTAAGTATCTACCAGCTCGTATTTGATTAAATCTTTCGCGCTGAAATACACCTCTTTGGTCTAGTGGTTCGAGTGTCGGACTGCTGATCATGAGGTCGTGGGTTCGATTCCCACAGGACACAAATATTTGTGTGATGAACATTAGTGTTTGTGTTGGTCTGGTTGTTTCTTATGTATTATAAATATGTATTTATAAAAAAAAAGTATATAAGTATTACATCCATTGTCTAGTACCCATAGCACAAGCTCCGCTTAGTATGGGACTAGATGGTGATGTGTAAAATGTCCCAATTTAATCTATATTTTGTAAGATATTTTGGTGAATATAGGTAGGATCGGTCGAATTTAAAACTACTTTCCAAATTCTACTAATATTATAAATCCGAAAGTCTGGATATTTCTTTATTTGTTTGTTTGTTTGTCCTTCATTCAAGCTAAAATGGCTGAAGAGGTAAATTAAAATTGGCACACAGATAGACCATAGCTAAATTATATCCCGAGATGATAATAAGTTCTCGAGGGATGCGCAATAACGTTTTTCTGTGTTCGCGGGCTAGACAATAAACCAATCATCATAATCAGCCTCCACTAGGTATAGGTCTCCATTTCTGCATGCCAACCACCCCGGTCCTAATCTACAAATAGGTCCTAGAAATAATAACAGGTCTCGCGTCCAGTGTGCCTCTTTACTGTAGGTTTAACTTCTAACTGTTGCATATATTCTAACCCGTTAATTAATAAATTGAATCCACCACTTAAACCAGGGTAGTTGCCGTTATTTATTACTATAAGCTAACCCTCCGATTGCTGGATTCCACGGAGGACGACCAAAGGTTAAGAAATTCGCTAACCTAGGTCAATATACCACCGTATTTCAAGCGGAATTATTTGCCATCATTGGTTGTATCCGTGAAAGCCTGCAAAGGGCCTACATAAAAAGGCGAATATTTATATTCTCTGATAGCCAGGCAGTCCTAATGGTTTTAAAATCAGAGGAAATCGACTCCAAGCTTATCAAGGAGTGTGTCCAGCTACTAAATTCGCTAGGAAAAACAAATTCTGTGACACTAGGATGGGTACCTGGGCACTGCGGAATTAGGGGTAATGAAGCCGCTGATGAACTCGCTAGAGCTGGTGCGGAATGCCCCACTGTAGGGCCGGAGCCAATTTGTGGGGTTCCGAAATGCATCACCTCGGCTAATCTTAAGGACTGGGGAACTCATCAAAGCATTAGACTTTGGAAAAAAACCCCAGGCCAAGAGCACTCGAAAGCGCTTCTAGTAGGCTTCAGGAAGAGATTTACAAAAGAAGCGCTTTCGCTTAACAGGAACCATATAAGGATCCTGACTAGAACCCTTACAGGGCACTGTAAACTGAACAAACATCTACACAGGATGGGCCTCACAGATATCACAGTTTGCAGATTTTGTCGCGAAAAGGACGAAACGCCCATTCATATCCTATGCGAATGTGATGCAGTGCACCACATTAGAAGTCAGCATCTTGGAGGCCACACAATCTCAGCTGATGAGATCAGATCCTCAAACCCCAAGGCTATAGTCGACTTTATGGTTGGCTTGCGGCTTGGAGAGGTGCTGTAGTATACTATTAGAGGCGTTACAATAGATCTTTTAGGTCGCAGTGACATAGGGGACTTGCATAGACCTTACCTCTTTTCCAAAAATAAAAAATAACCCTCCGATACCTTTGTTAACCTTAAAACGTTTTATAAAATAACTAAATTACACACTAAAAATATGCTCAAACCATAATTTCTTATATATACAATTCATATACAACGTGTTATTGAAATAACTGAAAACCTCTTAAAAAAAAAAAAAAAAAATTAAAAAAAAAAAACATTTAATTCAGACCTTCACGATCCATAAAATTTAAAAATATACACATTTTTGTTTTATTTTTTTTTTTATTTTTTTTTTATAAAATTTAGGGATCAGCTGATATTTTTACGCGATTTCAGGGTGGGTCCGATATTAAAAGTTGTTCATACTGATGAGTACAATGACCCCTTAAGAGGTTTTCAGCTATTTCAATAACACGTTGTATAAACACATAAAAAATTACAAAAATATGATTGTTTCATAATAGTGAAGTAAGGTAGTTAAGCTCTCACTCGTTTAAATATCAGCAAGGTTATTTTCTATTGAAGTACCTACCTACCTATTTGTAAAATTTTCAAATAACAAAAACAAGTCATTAAATATAAAATTACAAAGCCTTTTTAATATTTCACCTTCGTTCAAATTTCACGCAGTAATCCCTACAGTCTATCACAATACAATACATCATATTTAACTAACCGCGGAGAATTCACAAAAAACACTACAATGTTAAAATAATAACGAATACAAGAGAATAGCTATTAATGAAGTCGCGTCAAAAAAACTAAGATGTTTAATAGTTTTGTGAGGGTTCCACAAGGAATTTGTAAACTGAGAACTCGTTGAAGTTAAAATTGATTCTAAATATCTATCTACATTCATTAATGAAGCACAATTAAAATCTGGAACGTTTTTAAATCATCCAAAGTATTATTAAAGCATAATAATTTCATAGGTTTTTGCGATCACTACAAATTATAACAAAACAAGATTTACATAGCGTATATTATTTAAATTGGTTTTCCTGACGTTTCGAAAGCTTTTCAGCTTTCGTGGTCTCAGGAAGACTAAGATGACAACCGTATTTACAGATTTTCCAAAAAATATATCTTTATCTACCGTACAATTTTCATTAATTAAAATCGTTTCGATGCACGCAGTGATCACTACTCACAATGTCATTATCTTTTACAGTGTTGTATGCTGTTTGGGACTTGATTGTTTTTAGAACTGGGTATGGCGATGTAATCCAGTTAAACTTGTTATGTTATAATATTATTAAAGCATTCGACAAAATTGAGTTTTACTCAAATCCATACATTAGAATACATTTTATAACAAATGAAATTCTCACTTGGTACCTTTATCCAGATCATTTCGCACACCCAGAACAACACTGTATTATGTCGAAAAATCTCAAAATTGAGTTATGTCTATGGAAGAATAGCCAAAAATTTGCCGCGCATACCACGAAGACAGGCGTATTTCTATTTACAAAAATGTCCTACAGATGGCACGCTAACTCTCTATTGGTGAAGACGCGCTGCCAGAATCATACCACGAACACAAAACTATTTCTAGATGCAACTTGTCCGCCTTAGAGAACAGCACCATACCCTTTACGCAACAGTGAATTATTTTGTGATAATGCACTGTTGTTGAATGTAGTACGAAAATTACTCCGAATTATTTAGTTTTAATTCAGTATTGGTGACTGTGCTTATACAACGTATTTGATATTATTTCGAAATAGTACTCTGTTGTTGACGAAGGTATGTCAGATTTTTTGGATTATTCCAAAATGGTTCAGTGTTGTTCGTAAAAGGTGAATATCTGTGAAATGATGCACTATTGATGGTAAATATAAATGATGTCCTAATTTTATTAAAAAAACATAATAAATATATTTTTTTTACGCAGAACTGTTACTTGAATTATATTTAAAAGAAATGTATTTACAATTTATGTTGTTCTTTATTTACAAGAAGATTAATCATCTTTTTTTGAGATAATGCACTATTGTTGAATTTGAAAAATTTGTAATTGTTATTTGGCAGATGATGAGGGGTTGTGGTCTCCTGTTAATTAAAAAGGCAATGCAAGCAACCACAGTAGAAACCTGACCTTCTGTTCAACAAAACAGCGTGGAAAAGGATAACTATTGTAGCATCAACCGATGAAAGATCAGCGTTGACAGCATCAGCCGATGAAGAACATTTTACTCTGATACACTTTTTCTGCCTTTTAAACAAATACCTTGGCCTCTTTTAATCCCTAGAAGATTATCTTCTTCTTCCTCTTCGAACTCCTCGTCAGACTCCAGCTCGCCATCGTCAAGCTCCAGCAGCTCAAGTAGTTCATCTGATAAAGAATCTAATAGAGCGGGTCATTCTACAGCGAATACTCAAGGAGATTCCAATTCTACTCCGACAAACGCACCATCAACTTCCTCTGCCATTGATACTGCTCCATGAAATCCTGCTGGCTAGAAGTGTAAGATTGCTAAGAAAATTATTTTATTATTTTAACGCATTTTACGCATGCGAAGCGAATTCTAAAGATATAAATTGTGGAAAGAAAAAATCGCTCACGAACAGGATTCGAACCTGCGACTCCTGGCTCAGTACGCCAGTGCTTTAGCCACTAAGCTACCGTGAACACTGCTCGTGGTATCGAAATTATCCTCCACTGTACGTCTTTGGGTGACGTCAGCGCTAAAAGCGTATGTTTCTTTAACAAACCTTACAAAACTGATCGCTGAGTGTCAAATCCGGATTACTATTTTGAAATAAATAACAACAGGATTAGGGCATGTAAAGAGTTTTTAAGGCTACTCTGAAAATCTGTGATAGATATGATATTAAGTAGGTCTTAAAAGAACATGGACAAGACAAAGGTTATGTCGAATTGCTTTCTTAAACATAAGAGAATCTACACTCGAAGTTGTTGACGATTACCGAAAAAACACATAGGACAAACTGTCCAGTTAGGTAGGTAGGTCCAACTTCGAGAAAGAGGTCAATTGTCGAATCCAACCCAGTTGGGCAGCGTTCGGGAAGCTACGCAATATCTTCTCGTTCAAAATACCGCAGTGTCTCAAGACGAAAGTCTTTGATCAGTGTGTATTGCCAGTATTTACTTACGGCACTGAAACGTGGTTGCTCACAATGGGCCTGATAAGAATGCTCAAAGTCACTCAAAGGGAGAGGGCTATGCTCGGAGTGTCTCTGCGTGATCGAATCAGAAGTGAGGAGATTGCAGGAGTACGAAGGTAACCGACATAGCCCGAAGAATTGCCAAACTTAAGTGGTAGTGGGCAGGGCACATTGCTCACAGAACCGATGACCGATGGGGCTATGAAGTTCTGGAGTGGCGACCGCGTACTGGAAAGCGCATCATGGGTAGGCCCCCACAAGGTGAACTGACGTCCTGGTGAAGGTCGCGGGAATTCGCTGGATGCATAAAGCGTAGGACCGGTCGTTGTGGCGATGCTTGGGGAGGCCTATGTTCAGCAGTGGACGTCTTCCGGCTGAAATTATGATATTAAGACGGCGGTTTCAAAGAAAACAGATAGTGGTTTTATGAAATCTGATGCACGCCAATCACCGCAAAATAGACTCTGAAATAAAAGATAGTGTGACTAATTTCATAAATTCTGTTCCTAGAATAGAGTATCATTACCTAAGAACTCAAACTACAAGAGAATACTTCTCAAGTGATAAATTAGGCCGTTATTGTATATTGAATCTCAGTAAAAAACAGTAGAATAATAGTGCATTATTTCAGAATCAATCAGTAAAAAGCACGTAACTCGAAATAATTGTTTTTTATTTTGTTCAGTCATTTCACAACAGTGAATTAAGTAAAAAAATGCATTATTTGGCTTTATTAACGCGTTTTGAATCGACTGAACTACATAATGTTGATACGCATTGGATTCTTCACATGCAATGTTCAAAACATTTGCAATAACTTTGACGTAACATGAGATAACGGTTTTTCGTCGATTCTGAAAAATGAGCTATTTTGACTTAGTGCAGTATTGTTCTGGGGGTGCGATTTTATTGCAAAGTTTCTTATAAATTATAAAGCAAAATTGACTTCACTCAAGTCCCTAAATTAAGCAGAACCCTCACTATTACAACACACAACTCACTCTTGCCATCTTTAACAAAAAATTCGGCTCGTGACCGATACCTACGGGTCTGAGTTAATGGAAACTTAAGTACCGTGATATTAATGACCCCATGGTAACTCCTCATCACGCTTGTGGGTAATTTAATTATCTCCCTTTGTAGAAAGGTATTGAAAACATTTGTAGATTGGAGTATCTTTGGGATATTCGTTCGAGGCAAGTGATGTAAAAAAGGATTTGGTCCTTTTAGTTACAAAATTGTGTTATAGAAGTAAAACGGGGTGTATTGGAATGCAGGGGTGAATAGGGACAAAAGTGGGCAAGGATTATAACATTGAAATAAGATATTTTGTTGCCCACAAATACTTCAAAAATGTTCTGCCATAATTTGGTCTTTGTGGGCAACAAACTATCTTATTTCAATGTTGTTGACCTGAGATTTGACAGTCGATTAGTGTTGATCAGCCTTTCGGAAACTGGGGGTAAGAGTTGCTCTAGCTAGATTTGCTCTAGTTTCAACACCACTTTGAGTAATAGTAGATCTTGATCTAGCTCCTTGTGAAGGAGCTCGTCCTGAGAAGTACTACCGTACCTATTTCTGCCGCCAGTGATGCTTGCATTGCTATATTCCGATGCGAAGAGTACCTACGGGTGCCGGTGAAATTACAATCAAATAAGACTCCATCTTTAGGTCTCTGTTTGGCAAACGCGATTTTTTCAACAACCAAGGTAGCATTGCCGTTGTTATCTGCAACGGTAACATCAGATGGGCTTTCAGCTAGTTTCGCCGAAAAAGAAAACTTATTTAGAATGTATTTGTCATGGATTTAAGAAACCAGCTCGTAGTGATTTATTAAAATATGGTCCAAATATTATTTAATTTTACCTCCCAGCATTTCGATTAGCTTTTCTACGCAAATAAGTGATTCTTTTTTTCTTTCTTTCAGTAAAAACAATAAAGATGAACAGATCCAATGTCACCCGCGTTTTTCCTCAACTCTATACGAAAAGCATAAAGCCAGTACAGAATCAGAAGAACGCGAAAGACTCCAAAGAAAAGCTAATTCACTGCTAGTACAGGACACTACCTACCTAATCTTCAGATAAAGACCTACAACTTTGTCGATAATCATTGTATGATCTGTAGTCAGAACTAAACAAAGATCTTCTACTCCTAAAGTATTTTCATTATTATGGTTTTCCGCAAGGTTCTTATCTTGGGCCAATACGTTTCCTTTTTTGGCAGAGCAAGTATTTGTTCAATGTGGATTTATGGTTAAATGGTGACCATCTGTCAACGATCAATAAGAAATCTTGTTTAAGATTTTCAGTTTGAAAATCTACGTGGCAGTTAAACGTAATACTGCTAAAAAAAACAAGAAAAATGTTTTAAGCTGTTAATGATAATTAATTTTAATAACGTGGAAAAATGTAAAAGCTACCACATTATGATGTCAGTAATTATTTTAACATTACCATATAGGTACGTTCATCTGCCACAGGTGGCCAAAAGTAACAGCCTTCACATTCAAACCTAATTTCCAACATTAAAGAGAAATCCGGCAGCGAAAAAGTTTCAAGAAAATAAAGAAAACACGCCGAAATTTCACATAAAAATTCTCAGCAAATGGAGACAATAAAAGAAACGTTCTATATAAGGCGATGTGAGTCCAAATCGGACGGGTGTAGCTGTCAAGCCGCGGCAGCCATATTAGGTGCGCCCGCGCAACAAGAACCCAGGCATTCGACGCTGACAAATCACCGGACAATTTGTTAGCTCAAAAACTTTGCGTAGAGGGTGTTAAGAAGTTTGATTTTAGATTTGATTGCGTGAAATATTGATAGAAGATTCCATTTGAAATTCAAGGCCAATAATTGTACATCTTTTCAATGCACTTTATTTGGTAACTGACGCTTTTAAAGTTTGTTTCTGAATATACCTAGATTAGAATTTTTTTAATTAAATGAATAGAATATGCTTGTTTTCATCAGGTCATACAGTTATTTCATCAAGTTTTAACTTATGCCAAAGCAGCCAAACATTATAATAGATGTGCTTTAGCTCTTCAATTATCGATCAAGTGTGACTGTATTGCATAAATGTACAATCAAAAAGTCCGTTACCTATTACACATTCAATAAGTCGACAGTCTATTAAATACCACAGACCTATAAAATTAACGAAATCGCAAACATGAAATAAGTGCCATAGACAATTTTATACCTTCCAATAGCTTGTAGCTCTGGCGATAAATATTCATAAAAGCTAAAAGCAGTCCATTTGGCATAGACAATACTGTGTAACTATTTAGTGGCAGGAATATGTCGCATCAATAAACTTTAGTGCCATAAAGAGCCGGCGACGATGGCCATAGACTAGTGTAAGACAGATATGGCATCACATGAAAGTGAGCACCTTTTTATACTACCTACTGCAGCGAAAGAAACTATTCTTTTATAATTTACTCCATTTGTTGGAAATGAAAAACGAATATTTAAATGACAGCTTTTACGTGTACTATTTTATTAAAGTAGGTATGCATTTATCACTTCATTACTGACCTCATGCTGGGCACAAGCCGCTTCTCAGAATGAGAAGGACTTACGAAGACGTGATCCCCAACCACCAACAACCACCACGCAGATCTAGTGAGGATTTCATTATGTGTTACACGATCTCAATATGTTTTATTTCACATTTCACGCTTAACTTGTAACGAGGAGCAAGAAGACAAAATCATAAGGAAATGTGCATAATTATGTATTTATTGTTTTACCTACAAGCTTTCCCCATGAAACACTATGACAAATAAGGCAAAGAAACAATCAATTTGAAATGATATACCGTACATGTATGTCTGTCATAATAATTAATCTATGCTTAACCTACGGCGCAAGCGCATGTCGCGCCGTTCGCCCGTGTGACGCGACAACGAGATATCCCGCGACTTATCTCAGGAAATATATTTGCAATTATAATAACTTATTGCTTACTTGATTGTGGAAGAAATGTATGATTTATGGGTGATACACATACTACTTTTTTATTATTATATCAAATGAAACTTCCATTCAAGACAGGAGCTAAAAAGGGTTTAGACCAATCATTTTTGATTAAAAATAAATATTTTTTGGCAATATGTGATGCCTAAACATATTTTTATTTAACAATTAAATTAATTATTAGTTTTTACTATTTTATCTTTGTTTTCAATACAAAATGAATATTAAAAAAAACATGTCAAAGACAAAATAAATGTTAATACTCTTTGTAAAACACTCAGCAAATTAAAAAATCAAGTAGTGTTCGCTTTATCGTGAGAAACGAATCTTCAATAAAAAACGAAACGACTTAGTATTCAATTGATACTAATAAGAAAACAATTACGTCTCGATAAAAGACTACTAAGTGAGCACTCAACAAGTTTTGTTTTAAATAATAAAGGCAAAAAGTAATGGCGGTGAACCATCGAAGGTACTATATATAGTCTTTGCGGCGGACACTGCAATTATAAATCATACTTTGTGAAATTACGATCACATGAGACTTTCCATCTTCATGTCTCAGTTTGGCGAACCGACTTGCGGTACCATTTAGGCATAGCCTAGGTGGGTTGCAGTTGTTATGGGTAAAGGTAACCGCTTGACATCAGGTGGGCCTTTAGCTCGTTTCGCCATCCGATACTATAAAAAAAAGTAAAAAGGTCTCTGGTGATAGTAGTTTTTTTTTTTCACATTATTTTAACTTTTTACAATACCTACTTATTACCTATAACTAGTAATCATTTTAAGTAGGTACTGAATGAACAACTCATAAAGCAATTACCTAGCAAATTATTAAAGTAATTAGCAGATTTTGTAAGGAACTTTTAAATTACAACTCATCTTATGTACCTACTTTACTCAAAATCATTTGAAAATTAATTATTTCTATTCTAATCACTAGTAGGTACTAGAGTAGACATTACGAACAATAAAACTTTTTAACAAAAAATTGAACCGACGAAAACAGAAACTGAAAAGCAAAAAATAACTCATTATGAGTCGGCGCCAAACGAACTTTTAACAAGCAAAGTGCGTGCAAGTTGCAAGTGGCCGAGCGGAGAACGCATTTTTGGAAAGTTATTGTTTATCGTTGAAAATTTCACGTTGTATTTGATGTGACGTTGTTTTTATTATTTATTTAAAGTAATTTAATGATCTACGTTGATTGGTTGTTTGGCGCCGTCTCATAATTAGTTATTTTTTGCTTTTCAGTTTCTGTTTTCGTCGGTTCAATTTTTTGTTAAAAAGTTTTATTTTTCATTTTTTTGTGGTTAAAATCTAACTCCAGGTCTCCATTATGTCGTAGTGTCTAGAACTATATTTATGTGTGTCAAGTTTCAACAGATTCGGTTAACAGGTAAGAATTCAGTGGGTGAAAAAACACTCATCCCCTGTTTTACTACCCTTAGGGGTGGATTTTGATTTTGAAATTTAAATGGGGCCAACTTCGAGATATACCCTATCCATTAAAAAAAGAATCATCAAAATCGGACCACTCTGTAAAAAGTTATGCGTGGTCACACATAAAAAAAAAAAAGAGTGCAGGAGCTCTAAAACGTGCTACAAACATTTTGTTCGAGGTGTCTTCTCTAGTACGTAGTACATATTACCTCAGTGATTCTAATAAAACAAGTTTAACCGGATGTAGTGATCGCGAAAACCTAAGAAATTATTATTTCTATTCTATTACATTCTCTTCTATTATTTCAGATGGAAAACTATCTGTTTTAGGTACCTACTTTACCTATATCTAATAATTTTAATTATATTTTATTGGCAGTTATTTTATTTTCTACATCATCAAAATTATTACTAAGGCTATATATTTAATACTGCGATAATATTTAATTTATTACTGCAATAAAATTTCTATAAGGTTTATTCAATGTCGTTAATTAAACTAATAATCAATATATTAGAAATGTTATTATTAAAATAATTATAATTTTGATATTACTAACATAGTTTTTAAGCAAATAAGGTTACTAACCCTATGAGTCTTGGTTACTTGAATTAAATAAATAATAATAATAATTACAGATCTGCCTGACTTCTGTAAAAGCCAATTTATTTATGCTCTAAAATAACTAACCATTGTGCAATATAGGTTCCTAGTAGATTTGCTAATTCGATACGGTTGATTTTCAAACCTATCTAAGTAATCGTAAATTTTTCGAGAAAAGAAAACGAAATGTCAACAGCACTACAGCATTATCAATAATGGCAAAGGCACCTATAGATACAGCCTATGCCGTCGAACAATTATAAATTCCCCACGCGTTTCTGTCTCCAGTGCAAATGGAACAAAATGCCTAAACAAATTGCAGCGTCGCTGAGAGACTCAGCTTTTTGCACTAATTCGGCATTCCGAAATAAAAATTCCAACTCCATAAGTAGAGAACAAAAAGTATGTGGTCTCTGGTCTTCGACGAAGGCGTCTCCTGACTGATTTCAAATATGGAATTGAAAAAAAAAGTTCTGAAACTGAGCCGCGGCGTTCGAACGAAGTGCGTGAGTAATAAAATTTATTTGCAACATGTGTGAGTTAAACGGTTGCACTCCATTTGAATGTGGCGAACATAATATTAACAGAAGCTGTTCGCCAAGTTGTTACCTTTTTGATTAAGTTCCAAACTCGTAAATAAATAAAATCTCAGACTTTAAAAACATGACGACGGCTGTGGTCTAGTGGTTCGAGGGTCGGACTGCTGATCACGAGGTCGTGGGTTCGATTCCCACAGGACACAAATATTTTTGTGATGAACATAAGTGTTTGTGTTGGTCTGTGTGTTTCTTATATATTAAAAGTATATACGTATTATATCCATTGTCTAGTACCCATAGCACAAGCTCTGCTTAGTTTGGGACTAGATGGTGTTGTGTCCCAAATTTTTTTTTTATTATTATTTATTATTTTATTTATTAACGAGTTTGTAAATGTATTAAATACATACGTTCTGACTGTCGTTACGTTACACAATCCTTACTTTACAGTTTTTCTCAAAATAAATTCGTAAAAATTGTTTCATACTTCAAACTAAATTCTACAAATAAAGTCTATTTCAGGACACCTATTACAAGAAAATGTATTGTCAATAATTTCCACAAGATCAAAAAAACGCTATTTCCTACAAAACAGGTCAAGAAATCCCCAACCTAACTCAAATAACCCTGAAACCCAATTTGCCCAGTAGATAGTGCCACAATACGTCCACAAACCATAAAGACGGCCCCGTAACCTAATGGTGTTCAACCCCATAGGCCTTGGACTGACCCACTTGCCAAATGTCAACCATGGGGTGCTGGGATTTTAATGGAGTTTCCTTGACGTCTATTGTTTTAATAGTAATAAAGGTTTTCCAGATTTATGGTCCGTCTGACATTGTATTAATAACTGTGGGTTTGCACCAAAAACCATTTAACATGTAATGTCTCGAAACTTGTCATATGAAACTTGTAGGGTATTGTAGGTACCGAACAACTTTATTGATATGCTGATATGATAATTATAAATGATACGAGTCCTTTGATGACCAATAGTTTATTACACTAAATTAACACCAAAGTTCAGACAGAAATACTAAAGAATAAATGATATTGATATGATATTGATAGGTATATGAGAACACACGGCGCGTTCGATGATCGGTAGTGAACTAACTTAAAAGTAAATGAAAATGAATTATGAAAGTTGGCGGATAATGCTGACGCGGGTTGTACATTAATTTCGCAATGTTCGGTAGCACCGTACAAAACTAATGTCACAACTTGTTTTGTTGATTGTTACGTTCGCACTGCAGAAAACTGGGTAAATTCTTTGACAGATTTCAAGATTTGTTGTTGGCTGTGTTTGCACTGACTAAAAACATATACATTGACATATTTGTCTATGGATTTGTCACGCCTGACGTTCGCACTGATGCTTAATCATGTGTCAAAACTTGTATAAATCTCGTTTTTTGTGTTATACAATGAGGTCGGTAAACATGTATGGCCGAAATCAGATACTTTGAAGTGTATCGAAATTAATTGTGAAACATGTCAATAGACTATGAAATGTCAAACAAGTTTCGTTTTAACAAGTTGTGTGATAATGCGAACGCGATTCGATACATTGACAGAAAACTGACTTTTCAACATGTTTTTAGGTGAATGTTTCGTCAGTGCAAACTCACAGTTATAGCATCTATTACGTACACGTAATAATGGTTTGTCTAAACAAGTAGATATAACAAAAATGTTAATGCAAATGACTGCCTCGTTGCTCTAGTGGTCGCAAGCGCGACTGCTACATCGGGCAAATTGTTATTCGGATTTTTCATTAGGAAATTCTCAGTAGCAGTCCGGAGTATGGATTTCTCGCCCCCTATTACATGGTACGGTTGACCGCATGTCGGTGGTAACACTTTGACATTAGCAGCATCTTTGTTTCATAAGCAGTAAGGGCGGTTTTCGAGTTGAAGTGTTACCACTGTCATGCAGTCGACTGTACTATAACATAACTGGCGAAATGTGGGTGTACTCACCTCTGCCTACCCCTTCGGGGAATTACAGGCGTGATGTTACGTTATGTCACAGATAATATAATACTATACGTTATGTTATGTTATTTTGTTAATGCAAATGGGGTTTACTGAAAAGTTTCTGAAACACTGAATTTACGAATTATCTGTCTAATGTCAAGTGATGTGATTGTTATCGATCGGTCGGTTATTTAAAAAAAAAGAAATATGGCATTTTCTTTATCAGTACCTCTGAGAAGTAACACCGAAACAAACTTTGGGTTCAAAGTATCTTTTAAAGTCCAGACATTTATGTGTTTGTGTGATGGAAATGCAGGGCAACACCTGGACTGGCCTTTTGAAGAAAGTGCCTGGTCAATTTAAGAAAGAAAGAATGAAAAATATTTATTTGACACAACTGAGACACATACAAAAGAAAGGATATACATATACATGAACAAGAAATAGATTTATAGACGAAGAAGTAATACAAGAGTAACAAAGCGAGGAAAAGTACAGCCGTCATTGACAGTCATGCGCCATGTGTGTCTCAAAATTGTGACAAATGGGTGTCCAGCTCAGCATATTGCCAGGTTATTAAACCTGACGCTGGTATTCTGCTGCAACCCTGTTGTGACGTAGGATGTCCAGCAAACTACACATATGTGAAAATCGTTTGTGATGTGATTATGTATATAAATAAATATATATATATTTGAGTGGACTTGTCACGCGTATCAGCCATCGTGTAGCTCAAGCATATTTTAGGAATCACACCAACCCGACGCCCAACACACAACATTAGCATAGCTTTATCATGCGTACCGCCAAAGAGTGGAATTCCTTGCCTTGAATGTCATTGTTTCCGGAGAAGTATAATCAGGTGGTCTTCAAGACTCGAGTGAATAGGTTTTTGCTGGGCAAGCGTGATCCATCGTCGACCGCACCATCACTTAACATCAGGTGAGGTTGCGGTCAAACGCAAGCCCGTTAAGAAAAAAGAAAAAAGAACTTGGTAGTTGTAGCTGGTGCTAGGACCATTCAAAATACCATAGCAATTTGATGAAGTAACTTCTTACACGAGAGTGTGGAAAATTTGATCAGTTTTTGGGAAACGGAGAGAGGTAGTGTCAAAATTCAAAGCTAATGATGAAATTTTGCAGAAGCTACACAATTTAAATGTGAACTATGACGCAATCACATCTAGGCCAGTGACGTCAGGTCACATAGGTGGACTCGACAACAAAGATAGAGTGATCACCATTACGGAGCACCTTGACGACAGGGCGGAGCAGGAAGGGTGTGCCTGTCAAGACGTCCCATCGGCCAGGTATATGGGTCAACGTTATATGAGGTCATGTAGTCGTGAAGAAAACTGTAGGCGATACAGATTGGTAGCGAAAAGAATTTTGCGAACCGGTTTTGCTGCTGAATGTGTTTGTAAATTTGGATGGATTGGTTGACTTTTTCGACATTTCATAGAGTCAAGTATCCCAATATACCAAAATAAAAAAATAACTACCTAATTTTTGTAAATTGAATATTGTTTACCGGTATTTAAGTAAAAAAATTCACACGAAGTCACTTTGCTGTACTTGAATCTTATAAAATTTTAACTGTAAAAGTTTTATTAGTAATTAAAACTAAACTTTTTCCCGCGTTTTTACAAACTCGCTTTCTTGTCTGCTTGTTTGTTTGTCCGTTCTTCTGTACACATTTTCAAAATTTTAAATTAGTTATGTAACTTACCGATGAGTTAGAGACTTCAAACTTTAAACATAGTTCAGAACTAGATAACATTAACAACATGGTATATTAAAAAAAAAACATGTTTGTCTTCCTTCTTACAGATCTAAAAGAATAGTGTACTCACCATGATAGCACCGTTTCTGCCTGTACTGGTGAGCGTCGCACCGAACCATTGGTTGGACTTCTGATCGATGGGACGACCTTGGCGGTCCTCGTTGTTTCCTGATGACAAATATATTGATCATTTAGTATGAATAGCTATAAATGTATTTCATATAACTTTAACTTAGAGAGATAGTCAAAAAATAAGGTAATATAACAATAAAATAATATTCGCACCTTCGGTAAGACAAGGGCATAACTGCACTTTTTCGTTTTATGAATTTTTGACAATTGTGCCCTTGCCTTACCGAACTTTTTTCGGTTTTTAGGGTTCCGTAGTCCTACAAGGAACCCTTATAGTTTCGTCATGTCCGTCCGTCTGTCCGTCTGTCCGTCTATCCGTCTGTCCGTCTGTCCGTCTGTCCTAATCCTTTACCGCTTAATAACTTCTACAGTTATAAACATAAGTAAATGAAATTTTGACAAAAAATTTAATAGATATAGATCTCAATTTTAAAAGAATAAAAATATCTTGATTACGTATTTTAAGGGTGGCGCCCATACATGTGAAATGGGGATGAAAATATTTGTTTCGCTGCACCCCCTCGTGTGGGGTATCGTTGAATAGGTCTACTAAAATGAAGGTAATGTTTCATACACAACTTTTTTATCAGGTATACCATCTGCGAAACACAGTTCGCCAAAGTGGCTTGCAGTGTGTCCCCCCCCTGCCATTTCTAAACTATGCAACGTAGAAACTTATAGTCTTCAACATTGATAGACCTTTATAAAAAATCTCTTTTAAAATTATTTTGAGCATAATGTGATTATAAATTTTTGAGTTATAGTGAGAAAACTGAAAAATACTTAAGACGTCCTAGTTCATAGGTCATTGACCTTAGAGAAAAATGATCGTAGCAAATAATGCTCCTTTAGTTACTTTATATTTAAAAAAATCACAAAAAGAAACACACTTCTTAAATTTAGCTTCATAAATTTAGCGCTAGGTGGCGCTGTTTGCAAAAACTAAAATAGCAATGATTAATATTCGATTTGATTTGTTTGTAATTAGACCTACTTAAGGAACCCTATAATACTGAGCATGGCCCGACATGCTCTTGGCCGGTTTTTTTTATTTTTGACAATATGCCCTTGTCTTACCGAGTTACGTAGTAACTAATAGGTAATCTGTGCCGAAGGTGCGTATGAAATGCTGTCCTTGAATCTGGTTGAGACCAAGAATGATGATAAGAGCTACACCATTTGTTTTTCTTATCATTCTAGAATATTGATTGACGAAAAAAGAGACTAGATAATATGTTTTGTTAACTCCGGTTTTAAAACTGAAAAAAATTAACTAAAAAAAAGTAAATACCAACTTCAAAAATAATAAAATACCTAATGTGTGTGAAACAGTTTATGAATTGGGTGCTTTTGATTTGTCTTGATTTAGGAAAAAATTGGCACCTTCTTCCTAAACTGTTTCACATACATTATTTTATTATTTTTGAAGACAGTTTTTACTTTTTTAAATGTTTATTTCATTTTTAGGGTTCCGAAGTCCTACAAGGAACCCTTATAGTTTCATCATGTCCGTCCGTCTGTCCGTCTGTCCGTCTGTCCTAATCCTTTACAGCTTAATAACTTCTACAGTTATTAACATAAGTAAATGAAATTTTGTTAAAAAATAGTCTACATATAGATCTCAATTTTAAAAGAATAAAAAAATCGTTTTTACGTATTTTAGGGGTGGCGTCCATACATGTGAAATGGGGATGAAAATTTTTTTTCTCTGCACCCCTTTGTGTGGGATATCATTGAATAGGTCTACTAAAATGAAGGTAATGTTTCATACACCACTTTTTAATCAGGTGTACCATCTGCGAAATATAGCCCGCCAAAGTGGCTTGCAATGTGTCCCCGCCCCTGCCATTTCTAAACTATGCAATGTAGAAACTTATAATCTTCCACATTGATAGAACGTTGTGAAAACTCTCTTTTAAAATTATTTTGAGTATAATTTGATTATAATTTTTTGAGTTATAGAGAGAAAACTGAAAAATACTTTTAACATCCTAGTTCAAAGGTCATTGACCTTAGAGAAAAATGATCATAGCAAATAATGCTCCTTTAGCTACTTTCTATTTGAAAAAATCACAAAAAGTAACTTTGAAATGACATAACTTCTTAAATTTGGCTTCTTGAATTTATCGCTAGATGGCGCTACTAACACACTGAGTCGCGAATGCTGCCGATTATTGCAAAAACTAAAATAGCCATGATTAATATTCGATTTGATTCGTTTGTAATTACACCTACTTAAGGGTATAATACTGAGCATGGCCCGACATGCTCTTGGCCGGTTTTATTCTACTTTAAGTGACATAAATAATACATAGCCAAGCGATTTCTGCAACCGCGGGTGATTTGTTATCCATTGAAGAGTTCCCTACGTTATCTCCGAAGATCATTATCAGATCTTGACCAAATTTAAACAGGACCATCTCGAGATGTTAAAAAAATTTAAATCGGTAAAAAAAAAAAAAACAGTACTTTCTAAATTGGTCCACATTTGACGGAGTATTCGCGTAACAAACACACAAAAATATACAGTAGAATTACGAACCTTCACCGGTTCTCGAAGTTGATTAAAAAGATCCACAATGTGTGAAATGTGAATTGAATTCACACTTGGCATCGCCTGAAGCCGAAGACTGACGATTCTCACAGATATTCTACGTACCTACAATTAAATAAGCATTTCTCATCGCACGTTTAATATTTAAAGCATATTTTAAGCCATAAATCATCGAAAGAAATCGTGGACATCGCTGCTTCGGGTCATCGCAACTCTTTCTATTACAGATATCGTTATGAGAACACGTAATATAGAATTAACATTTAATTTTAGCAATTTATATGTCCTCTTTTATTTATTGCCGAATGAAATAATGTGATGGCGATTTTATAGAAATTGATGTTCATTTATCGGAAAATGATTGAATATCGGTAATAAATTGCGTCATTTTTTTTTCTGGTAGTGTTCAATGTTTAGTCTTTATCATTAAGGTACAAAAATTTGGTACTCCATGGTAGATAATATACCAAACCTTTTTATGAACCCTTAATAAATACCTCCCATTTTTATAACTTGACGTTTTACATAAATCAAAAAGTCTGTTCCGAAAATTATTTTTTAACATAACGTCTTTACCGCTTTTCGATTTAGCTGCCATTACTGCCAAATATGGCAGCCATGCAGTCAAGAATTCAATGCAACGAAGTAAGAAATATCGGGTAATAACTTAATTCGGCTCGAGGGGCATCCATCTTTGAGAAGAGAATTTAATTTTGAAAACGGCGAAAATATGATGAATGGTTTTTTAATTGTAATGAGAGTTTCCATTGCTTTACAAAAAAAAAATAACTACGTTTTGTTTGACAAAATGATCCGCGCACAAAGTACTAATTATTTATTTCTTTACGACTTTTAATCTTCAATTTTATCTTCAATAATTTTTTAGTGTTCCTTTTTTCAGAGTGTAAAGCGCTTATATGGCTGGCTTATCCATTTTCCAATTAACAATATATCAACAAAGTCCAAACAGATTTATCGTAATTAATAGATAGCAACTAAATGTCATTTAAATAGGTACCTATTCCATTGAAAACAGTGGAAGGGGCGTTACCGGTGCATCAACTGAAGCAAAAGTTAATTCTGACGCAGCCTGACACCAGTAATTAATATTTATCTGAAGGCTATCATCATTTTTAATTATGAACGAAGGAGGTTTGAGTAATGATGGGCTGTGCGACCTCCTTACTCTTACGAGGTATTGCGTGCTTTTTGATAATTTCACTGATAACAATAAATATTTGAGAATCAGTGTTGAATGTAGGTAAATGTTTGTTGTATCTCGCATCGATATATTTAGAAAGTAAAATTTAAAATACCTTCTATATAAATTAAATCTTGTCTAAGAATTTCCCATAACATATCTATTTATTTAGAAAATATTGTACAGGGTTATTTATAGATCACCAATAACTCTAAGGAATGACTGTGCTCATTAATATCATCATTATCATCATCATTTTAGCCGAAAGACGTCCACTGCTGGACAAAGGCTCCCCCAAGCATCGCCACAACACTAGTCCTGCGCTTTCCGCATCCAGCGGATTCCCGCGACCTTCACCGGGTCGTCGTTCCACCTTGTAGGGGATCTACCCACGCTGCGCCTTCCAGTACGAGGTCGCCACTCCAGAACTTTACTGCCCCATCTAACATCCGTTCTGCGAGCAATGTGCCCCGCCCACTGCCACTTAGGTAAGTTTGGCAATTCTTCGAGCTATGTCGGTTACTTTCGTTCTCCTGCGAATCTCCGCATTTCTGATTCGATCGCGCCGCTGTTTCCTCGTGGTCATACTAATTTGTCATACCAGTATGACCACGAGGATATACATGTCCTCGTGGTCATACTCACATTTGGTCACCTCCTTTATGTAAAACAAATATGTAAATGTACCAGTCTATAAGAAAACAAAAATGAAGATTTAGAAATAACTAGACAGAACATAACTTAGGAAAATCTTTTAATTATAATAATAACTAAGTATATATATGTAGAATAAGTCAAAATCTTAGGATTACCGTAATTTTTCTAAAAACAAAACCAACACTTATTTCTCCGTGTGTAAGCTCCATTTGACATTTCATAATAAATTCATCTCGATCGATGTACTCTTTGCGTCTTTTTTTCAGGGACATTCCGAGTTTAGCCCTCTCCATTGCCCTTTGAGTGAATTTGAGCCTAGTTATCAGGCCCATTGTGAGCAACCACGTTTCAGTGCCGTAAGTAATTACTGGCAACACACTGGTCAAAGACTTTCGTCTTAAGACACTGCGGTATTTTGGACGAGAAGATATTGCGTAGCTTCCCGAACGCTGCCCAACCGAGTCCGATTCGACGATTGAACTCTTTCTCGAAGTTGGACCTACCTAACTGGACATGACTCATTAATTTAAACAACTTTTACTTTGTACCAGGCTCTGAAATCGTGAAAACAAAATCATCCGTTCCATAGAAAATGTTGCGTATAGGTACTTGAACTTGACCAAAATTTTAGAGATTTAGAGTTGGTTTATGTAAATGTCGTCCAAAATGAGTACAGTCAATTAACAAATGACTGTACTCGGCTATCGGTGAATTAAAAATAACCCCGTATCTTTGACTACCGTATAAATATTTTTGGTAAAAACAAGAAAAGAAAACAACTGGGACAAATACCTATATATTATAATAAAACAAGATTAAAATGTAATGTACAGATTTAAAAAAAAAAACTGTAAAGGTGCTTGTCATTTTAGTATCCTGCGACAACGAACGCTGCACAGACCACTAAGCCTCAAGACGCCGCTTAGACAAAGTTTTGCATGAGAATGCAGTCGTAAAATGATGGCGGGGATCGGGGGGCGGACGGCGCGTTATGATTGGCGGGTTCAAACGTTCGGTGGTATGATTTCGTATGATTAGTGCCACTCGCTGACGGACTGACGTCCTGATTGGCGGCGGGGCGTATGATATGCAGTGGTACTGCATATGCGTTGTGACCGGGGGTGTCCGGCTAATCGGCGTCGGTGTGTGGAACGCTGTAAAGCTTTCGAAACGTCAGGAAAACCATTTTAAATAATATACGCGATGTAATCACAGGCAGTGTAGGCAACAGCAATATGCTGAGCGGTGGCCGTTTTGCGCGGATGTGACGCATATCTTACCACACTTCTTGGCTCTACAGTACGTATTTGTTCTGTGTTCTTGAATTTTTTTGGTAATTTTGTGCGTCACTTTTGTAGCAAATAAATATTTTTTCTTTCTTTTCTTTCTAATCCGGTTTTTTTTTTATTATAATGTGTAGTGATCACGAAAACCTAAGAAATTATTAAATACCTGCATATTAAATGAATTTAAACCAAGCATAGTATCGTTTTATTAAAACGAAGACCGAGAATAAGAAAATTTAATCATAAATTATTTTTCTTAATCAAAACTAGGGTGACCATGACCACGCAACGCAGAATATTAGGACATTAGCACAAAATCGTCATTACCGTGACATCGTCATGTAATGATGGCCGGTCGTTAATGAGTTAATGACCAGTCCCTCCTCCCTCTCGCCGCGCCTACACCGCGCCCCCCGGCGCCGCCTAATCACGGTGGGGTTAGGCTTTTAAACTGATTGCAGTGGTACAGTCACGGACAGAAAGGATTAGTAAAAATTGATGGAAATTATACCGAGAGAGGTAAGAAAGATTAAGACGAAATTTTGAGCGATTAAGTTAATTGACAGATGGTTATACGTATTTTTGATTTTAATGTTATGTTTGTGAGATATAATTAAATACATGTTGTTCGAACTTTCACGGTAATTTTATGGTAGGGAGCGGATAATAATTATAACGATTATTTCTAAAAAATATTCGAAATATCCCATTCCTATAAAGTGACTTGATATTTAGCTTGTATCTTCTTATTCAATTAATCGTAAATAATTTTACTCAATACAAAACCAATTCCTCAGCTGCATCTTCCAACCAAAAATTCAATTCACATTTAATTTATCTCATCGGATTAACTCATCCGTGGACAAGCGTACAATACAATGACACGTCTGTCTAGTTAGTAGCTACTACTGCATCTTGAACCTTTTTTTATATTTTATTAGTGTACTTACACGCAGACCGGTCTAATAGCCTCTGTAATGGCCCCAACACTTACTAATTGTACCGACATTTGTTTTAGAACACGTAGTTTATCGAATGAGTCAGCAGTGAAGAATTTTTAATTTAAATCTGTGTTGTGGAGAGTATTTCCATTTTTAATAACAACTAATTTTGTATAATTAAACTCAGCGGGTAAGCAGTATGTTAACGATTTTATTAAAATTGTATTATGATTCAGTTACTATTTTGTAATTTTAATAAATTTAATTGATTAAAAATGCATACAAAGCAGCAGGTGACGAACTTTTATTAAAATAAAGATAATATTTCAGCGAACAAACTGAAATGAAAATCAGTTAACAGAATAAAAAAACAGCAATAAGAAAAATGCCAAAGACCACCTGCCACCAGGAAGTAAGACACTTATCATTCACCATAAAATAAAGATATAAATAACGGTAAAAACACACAAGGCCTACCCCCGCCCCATATTTGTTTTTACAACTTAAACACCACTCAAAGGCTTCAATTCTTGATTTTTATCGCTGCCGATATTCTTAATGGCTCCCCATATAAGTCGTGATGATATCCCAAAGCCAAAATTAAGGCTTCTCTCAAAGAAATTATACGCGAGTTAAAAATGACAGTGGGCAAAGATTAATGACGTCATTTTTTGTTTGTATGAGGCCTGTATGAAGACGTTATACATTACAACGTCAATTTCTTAACTGTTATGGTGCTCGTAATTAACTGTATGACAGAAATGGACTCTAATGTGATTGGTAGTTGGCCATACTGGGCCACGTTATCTGATTTCACAAAAACGATGGTTAACAGAAGCGCTGATATTAAAAGTTTTTTTTATCGATGGGAAATTTTTGTTATGTGATTGATGTCTTAATAATATTGCTGGTATTTTTTGTTGTTATTTTGGGGTCATTGTAGTTAGTGCCTGTCATGCCTTGTTGGTACGGTCAATTGAATTTAAGACATGTGCCAATTAATATTAAAAATCTGATGTTGGAGTGAATGGTTTGATAGAACTGTGACATGAAATTAATCATTACCTAAAAAAGGCATGACATGAAAAAACTGATTGGGCTTTCACATAAGTCTTGTAAAACTCAGTAATTACCATAAACTTATTATACTGACGTAAAGTATAGTAACTTTATGGTAACTACAGAGAACCTCATTGACACATAGGTATTACCAAAAAAAAGTGTTAAGTACTATACTTTTAGTCTTTGTTTGTTGCAGTAGTCTTTAATTAAGTGTATGTATTTGATTTTTTATCGATTTTTAACACTCCCTAGAATGTCCCCCAGACATAACATGACATAAGATAATTAAAAATATTCTTTAACCATTTACAAAACAGCGAAAATATTTTAAAAGCAGCAAAGCCCCCTTCGTGACCACGACCGTGAAAAGGGGAACTATTCTCCTGAATATATTACAATGACATGACACACGGGTGTCTCAAAAAACATTTTTATAACCTTAAAATTACGTTGCAATAACAATAAAGGTACTCCCCCACGTCATAATTTCATCGGAGCGTAAAATAGTAGGAACAAAGCGACGTGGCAATGATACGGTTCAATAAACAAACGTCCGAATTGTAAAAACATAATGGACACCCTATGTATCAAATGAGGAAATTTATTTTATTGTTCTTTTTTTAACCGACTGCTTTGTCATCAATTATCAAGAAATTTTTGAATATTCTAAATTAAGCTGGTTTTTCTGGCAGTATTTCTACAACAATAAACATAATGGACATAATGTGTCACTTTTTTTTCAATTTAGGTAGTAGTACATAGGTAATCGAAGAAAATAAAATAAACAGGTAATAAAAATCACAAACACCGTAAATCAGTTTTTTTTTAAAATATAACAGGGTAATCAGTATACAATAAAACAAAAGCCAGTAAAAGTGCACTTTTATAATGCTGCCAGAACTCGTGACGTCACGGTCGAGCGCCTTGATAACGGCGGGTATAAAGGGAAGAAGTGTAATAAATGTCATTTATATCGGTTTTACATTTTGTATAGTGATTGTTGGAGCGCATCCATTGCTGGGGACCTCATAAAGTTTGGTATTTTAAAAATCATGACTTAATCTAGCGTTGATGCCATAGAGCACTCTTATTTAACCGACAAAAAAAAGGAGGAGGTTCACAAGTCGACGCGTATTTTTTTTTACTTTTATGTACCACGGTCCACACATAACTTTTTACAGAGTAGTCATTCTTTCTTTATTGGATAGAATATACCTCGAAATTGGTCTCATTTAAATTTGTTAAACAAAATCCACCCCTAAGGGTAGGAAAATAGGGGATGGTTGATTGTTCACCCACTGAATTTTTACTTGTTAACCGATTCTGTTGAAACTTGACAGATATATTTAGGTCTGAAGACACTACAAGATACTGGAAACCTGGAGTTTATCTGATGATATAAATTCCTCTGGAATTAAAAAACCCTGAAATCGTGATAAAAATATTACTATTTCATAGAAAAGTGCAACACCTACTCGACCGAAATATATGGAAGGGCGAATTTATTTTTCGTGATTTTAGGGTTGACCCTGTAGTAATGGTTGTCCTATAGTATTTCCTGAATCTGCTCTACAAATATGAAAATATAATACTTTATTGCATAAGCATAGATACATAAACCCTTTCACGAAAAAAAGGTAAAATAAATCAAATCTCATGCCCATTATTAATTTTACTCATCGGAGGGCTGAACCCTTCTAATTACACATTGGAACGTCAGCCATTTAAAACAAGGAATAATAAATAATAATTAGTTACTGTGAACGGTACTGATTAATACAAGGTATTAATTACACACTAGGTGGGATAGAAGCAGCTGCGTATTATCTATTATTATTAGAGGTGTAAATGGGCAAAGTAATTATTTATTAGGTAATCAATACATAACATAACATCACGCCTGTATTTCCCCGAAGGGGTAGGCAGAGGTGTATAGTACACCCACATTTCGCCAGTTATGTTATAGTCCCATGTAATACGGGGCGAGCCTATTGACATTGACCGGGCATAAATCCAGACTCCGGGCTGCTACTGAGAATTTCCTAATGAAAAAACCCAATAACACTTTGCCCGACCCGGGAATCGAACCCAGGACCCCACGCTCAGCAGTCGCGCTTGCAACCACTAGACCAACGAGGCAGTAATCAATACGATTGAAATAAATAAATAAATATCTTCGGGACATTTTTACACAGCACCATCTAGTCCCAAACTAAGCAGAGCTTGTGATATGGGTACTAGACAATGGATATAATACTTAAATACTTTTATTTTTTTGTAATTACATACTTATGATACATAAGAAACTCCCAGACAAACAAACACTTATGTTCATCACACAAATATTTGTGTCCTGTGGGAATCGAACCCACGACCTGATCAGCAGTCCGACCCTCGAACCACAAGACCACAGACATAAATACAAATAAAATCATCATCATCAACATATCGCAGTCCACTGCTGTACATAGGCCTCTCCTATATCGCGCCACTGACCTCGATCCCCAGCCATTCTTATTTAGCTTCTAACCACCTTGCGTAGATCGTCACTCCACCGAGCCTAAGGGCATCCTACGCTGGGTCTATCGCCGCCCGCATTGCACGGCCCTCGAGTTTCGGTGATGTCCCAAGTGTGCCCGGACTTCGCCGAAGGAGAGTTTATACAGAAATATGAAGGCCCGAAAGTCGGCCGCACTGCATGGGTCGCGAATGCCATGCAATGCAGTTCTCGTAACTCATCCACGCAAGGCGAGAGTAGGTACACGGTCGATGTAGACGGTGGAGTTTTTAGTGGGTGCGCACCCTACATAGTCACGCTGCCTCCCCGGGTGGTGTGGCATGCGGTATGCTATACAGTCAAACCTGGGTGAGTGAGAACTGGATAAACGAGAAAACTCTACAAGTGAGAGTAATTACCAGGTCCCATCATTTTAAGCCTCGAAAACCTCTACAAGCGAGAAACGGAAACCTCTATATGAGAGAGTCGGTTTTCACGTCTGGACCTCTATAACTGAGACTGCCATGCCCTATACCTCTATAAGTGAGAGTTGAGCGTATTTATTATCTGTTATGTTATGACACTTTCTAAATTTCGCGGAACTAACGCACATATGGTTCGCCTAACTAACAAAAAAAAAACAACAAATGAGCGTCTTTGTGTCACACCCAGGTCATTGTTTTTGCACCACATTCTTTTAGAATAGCCAAATGTACATCTGCACCGACCTTTTTGTCAAACTTATTACAGTTGATATGTATCAATTGCAAAGAAAGTGTCTACAGCTATTTAGTTACCTCTGTAAGTGAGAAAAACCGCTCCTGCACCTCTATAAATGAGAAACTTGGTTAAGTGAAAAACCTCCATGAGCGAGAAAAAGATTCCGGTCCCTTGAACTCTCGCTCATCCAGGTTTGACTGTACTACCTGACGCCCGCTTCTTCGCTCCCGTAGTATGTCAATAAAAAGTCATATGTATTCATTACAAGGTCTATCTGTGTGCCAAGTTCCATCCATATCTGTTTAGCCGCTTCAGCATGATAGAAGGACAAACAAACATCCATGCTTTTCTTCCGTTTTGCTGTGCGATTGCCAAATACTGCAAAGTAGAAATACCCAGAGGCTATCTTTAAATTCCCATAGAAAGAATGTTTTGTAAACCCTATAAAAATAGGGCCTTTAAATACTAGAAAGTAAAAAAAAACACTTGTGTATTACCCAAGCCTCAAGAAAAATCTACATGATCAACACACTCCTCAAGTTTTCTCAGACAAACCGATCTCCCGCACAATAATATTATCCACAATCCTCTCATCGGAATCACATTACCGCTTGTAATGGCCACTGTGCCAATAAACCATACCTCCGATGCCCGACGATGTCAAGAGGGCACAAACGCACGCTCAAGTAAATTCGGTGTGTTCCAATCATTTGACAAATATTTGGTCAGTAATTGAACGGGCACAGGTGGGAATGATAACTGGTCTCGCGGCTGTAAGTCATTGTACTGTCAAGTGTGAATGGTACTGGTTTTTGTTTATTAAGTTCCTATGCTAATCTGGGAATAAAAAGTTTGATTGTTGTGTAAGTGATCGAAAAATACGTGTTTTTAATACGTGTTTTTGTCAATACATTTCTTTCGATACGCGTAAACACATCGCACGTCCGGATTTAATACTTTCTAGCTCTATTAAGTTCTCATTGCAAGACTGCGGAAAATTGTAGAAATAATCCCAATAAAAAAAAAAATCTTCAAGATGCACTCCGCCCGGGGTAGGCGGAGCCAGTGTCGGACTCTTACCGACTAAAACCACCACGGTGTTCCTTCAACTACCTTAGCCGGGGGCGTGGGAACCCGTGAGTATTCACACTACCACCCCCGACAGGTCCTGGCCCGCCACAAGCAGGCGAGCCCCTTCTCCCCGTGCGGCCTAACGTCGGCCGCACCCTCCTAGGTGGCGCACACGGAACACTGCACGCCACCTCACCTCATGGGCCTTTACCAGCTGCGCCAACTACGCCAACTGTGCCAGCTACGCCAGCTGCTGGTCGGGCAGTAGACTACCCCGAGTCTGCTGCTCGCAGGCCCTACCTCCCGTCATTTTTTATAGAGGTTTTCTTCCTCGCCGTCCGGGCGGTGAAGCCAAGACCCTCGGTCCCAAGAGGCGCGAGAACACTACTCAGCGGGCACTCCTGGGGTTACGAGATTGACGGGGGCAGGGAAAGACAGTCCCCCGTCTGCCTGCCCAGTGGCAGGGTGAGTGCACACCGGGCCCGCCCCTGCTCCCCCACTGTGCCCTCTGCTGATATCAGAGGGACACGTGGAGCACCTCCCTACTAGCCCAGAACGGGCCCCTCCCGCGCCAGAATATTCGCCACAGGCAATAAAATCCCCCGAAGGTTAATCCCTCGGCAGGATTTCATTGCCCGTGCCCAGGATGCACCGGCCAAACAACTGCCGATCCCTCCAGACGTGTCCAGAAGGACAAGCAGCCGTCAGGCACACGTGGAGGTTTTCTGGCCAGCACCCCCCGTCAGGCACACGTGGAGGTTTTCTGGCCAGCACCCCTAATGTGCTTATCCTAACTATTACATGCCCAACTGTAATTGTCTGTTTGTTTGTTTGTTCGAGCATCACGATTTTGATGTGAATTATTGTGTTTATAAGCTTATAATTAGACTTATAAACTGGTATAGTCTAGTTATCGATAAAAAATCAAATACTCTGGTCTATTTAAAATATTATCCTTAAAAAAAAAAAACACCGGCAACATTTAAATCGACAGCAATAAACTCGAAACGTACTCAATCAAACAAAATTATCCCAAAATATTATTATGACAGCCACACCCGACTCGACCCTCGCAATAAATAAATCAATAACAAACAAAACGCTTGTGGCACTTGTACACTAAAAGTACCAATCTATCAACCAATAACTGAGGACGTTTACATTGTTTAGGGACCAATTAGTGACAAGTGGTCCACCGCAATTCGTCCAATTCGGACCGTCCTCAATTGGGACCAGATTGATGGTCACTCATTACGCACTTTATTAAAACTAATTTTCTGTATTATTTTTTTCAATTATACTGTTTATTTTCACGCATATTCATTTTCGTCTCTTATTATGAGTAAGTCTTTAAAAATAACCTAGCGAACCCAATCCATTGTCGTTAAAGTTTGGTAGTGAAATGAAATCTTTAGTTTTTCATACAAAAAAATCAACTGTTTGTCATTGAGCGCAAATTGAAAAGGTCAAGTGAGGGAAATGGTTCATTGTGTTACTTGCGGCCATTGAAGTAGCTGCCCAAGTGCCCATCATTATTTATAAACAACGGCGAACTTTAAACGACTCCACACATAGTGTCACTTTCTCTCTTAATAGTCGGTACTCAATGACAAAACGAAATGCAGCAGTATTAAACATGTTGAAGATAAAACTAATTAAAAAACTAAAAACTATTAATCAAGATTTGAAACCACAAACATGTCACGCGCGAAACCATTAAACAAATTAATAAAAAAAACCGGCCAAGAGCATGTCGGGCCATGCTCAGTATTATAGGGTTCCTTAAGTAGGTGTAATTACAAACGAATCAAATCGAATATTAATCATGGCTATTTTAGTTTTTGCAATAATCGGCAGCATTCGCGACTCAGAGCGTGTTGTTAGTAGCGCTATCTAGCGATAAATTCAAGAAGCCAAATTTAAGAAGTGTGTCGTCAACATAACACAAAGTTACATTTTGTGATTTTTTCAAATAGAAAGTAGCTAAAGGAGCATTATTTGCTACGACCATTTTTCTCTAAGATCAATGACCTTTGAACTAGGACGTTTTAAGTATTTTTCAGTTTTCTCTCTATAACTCAAAAAATTATAATCACATTATACTCAAAATAATTTTAAAAGAGAGTTTTCACATAGGTTTATCAATGTGGAAGATTATAACATTCTACGTTGCATAGTTTAGAAATGGCAGGGGGGGGGGACACATTGCAAGCCACTTTGGCGGGCTATATTTCGCAGATGGTACACCTGATAAAAAAGTGGTGTATGAAACATTACCTTCATTTTAGTAGACCTATTCAATGATACCCCACACGAGGGGGTGCAGCGAAAAAATTTTTTTCATCTCCATTTCACATGTATGGACGCCACCCTTAAACTACGTAAAAACTATTTTTTTATTCCTTTAAAATTGAGATCTATATATAGACTATTTTTTAACAAAATTTCATTTACTTATGTTTATAACTGTAGAATTTATTAAGCTGTAAAGGATTAGGACAGACGGACAGACGGACAGACGGACGGACATGACGAAACTATAAGGGTTCCTTGTGGGACTTCGGAACCCTAAAAACAATAAGTACATAAAAACAGTTTAACCACGTGCATGCGGTCGATGCACTGCATATATGCGCTTGCATTCGAAATAAATGGCGCTTCTGGAGGAGCATCAGACGACCCCGATACCTCGGCGTCTGCGCAGGCTAGAGTGACTGCTAAGTAGAAGGGATATTAGGCACTTTGTATGATTATTTTGTCTGATATTAGTATTCTCAATTTGCATTAAAAGATGATCAGAGAAGGTGGTGCAGTTGAAATTCAAATTAAACAATAAATACAACAACAATAACAATTAATTATCCAGTAGCGTCTACATTTGAATCTAAATATAATAGTTGTGTGTGGTTTTTAAAAAATGATACTTCAATCTGCATGTGAAGTGATCGAGAGCATTCGCGTTATCATTAATATTATGCACTGCTTCTGCCAACATAGACAAGATGAAAAATCATGAATTTGCAAGAGATCTAAGAAAAGATGAAGTATAAGCGGATTAAATAATTCAATGAAGTGATTCAAACTTTTTTTTAATCCATGAAAAAAATATCTAAACAGGATATTTTTTAAGGAGAGCAGATTTGCTTATTGGTTCTGTATCTGTTCCTTATTGCAACCACATTACAAAAATTCACTTTAGACCTAAATAATGATTGGCCTTTGGATGACGCGCGACGGGCGCTATAAAATTGTCTCCCATACAACGTCGTTTTTTTTATATTTTAAAGTGAACTGCAATAGTTTGGTTGCGATAAGGAATACTTAAACAATATGCAAATCCTCCTCACTCCTTAATTTTTTTCCATTAAACCATTTATCCTTTTCCTCGGATTGTCACCCTACACCACAGATTGATTTATACTTTATCAACGCGCAATGCGTTAATGCTGAGCGATGTTCTCGATACTAATACACTATTACAATCGAATGCAATCGATGCATCGAGTACTCGGAACAATGCCACTAGTTCCGAAGCCCTTTTGTTCAAGTGCACGCGAGGTGGATACCCTGGTGTTTATGATCGGCGCTCTGTAAACGTAGAGGTATCGATAATCGGTATTGTTGGAATGAGAAGCGATTTGTTTATTGATGTTGAAGATGAAATTACTTGTTTATTAGGTAACGATCTTTTAGTAGTACCACTCTACAAAGATTTATTGTTATAAGTGAAAACCTCTTAAGGAATCATTATACTCATCAGTATGAACAACTTTTACTATCGGACCAACCCTGAAATCGGGACAAAAATCAGCAACCTACATTTTGTCGATTTATGTGAACAGAAATGTAGGGAACAACTGTTTTTTATTTGCGATTTCAGGGTTGGTCCCATATCATACTGATGAGTACAATGACCCCCATGGGGTTTTCAGTTATTTCAATAACACGTTGTAGGTATAACAAAACAAGTCTTAAACAGGGTAATTTTTTTTTAAGTCGATTTAATACTTTTATTAAATTATTTTTTTAAATTTTTAATTAATTAATAACCTTTTGCGAGATGATTGTACTCATCAATTTGAACATCTTTTGCTATCGGACCTATTCTAAAATCCAAAAAAATCTACATTTACATACATTTTGGCCAAGAAACATTTTCTACGGAATTATTGTTTTTAAGCGATTTCAGAATTGGTCGCATAATAAGTTCAAATTGATGAGTAGACAATCACCCCTTATAGGATTATTGGTGAATTAAATATAACACTGTATATAACATATCAACACAACATGCAAGAACTTGCGTGGGTTCTAAGCTATGCTGCTTATCTATGATTTTCAAATCTAAATTGAAGTTGACCAATTTAGGAAATCGGCTACTAGTTTTAATCTTTTAATTCCCATATTAACAGATAATCTGGCTACGAGGTAGGCAGATTGAATGTGCTACCTGAATTTACCGTTCAAGAACGCTTTGGTAAATTATTGTCTAGTCTTCCGGAAGGAATGACGCTGGTGCAAGGCAGCGTGAAATTGAAAGCGTGGACATACTCATGTCGAAAAAACTGATAAAAAATATTCTTCGATAAAATATAGGGACAGACAAAGATGAAAATAAGAGAATGGAAGATAATGGTTATCATAAATATGATTTGTTGACTCTTATAAATAAAGCCCTATAACTAGCGATGGTGCATTGAGAAAACCTAAACGAAGTCAAACGCATCCTGGGCAGTGGGCAGACAGCGTCGCTAGCTCCCTGGCTAATCTTTACACAACGCCATGAGCTATTTTCGCTAGCTATTTGTATATCTCCTGCTAACACAATTGGTGAAGAAGAATGGAGATCAATGGACTCAGAGATATTAGCAGACGATAAATAATTATATCAAACGATATCACTTGCCTTAATTATTCATGCATCATATGTTTGGCATATCAAACAAAATATTTCATGCTCCATTTGTGGTCGGCAATTGAACACCGCAAGCCACGGTGTATAGACGGTGTGGTCCATCAATGTTAACGTCAACATGTCAGGAACTGGGTCGCTGCGGTTACGCAGACAGTTTTGAGTCCTTTCCTAGACGTGAGAAGCTATCTCGGCTAATAAGTTTTAGAATAGGTACATACATACATACATATTATCACGCCTGTTTCCCATTGGGGTAGGCAGAGACTATGGATTTCCACCTGCTACGATCCTGACACACCTCTTTCGCTTCATCTACGTCCATTAACCTCGTCATGCATGCTCGTCGGTTTAGAGAACTCTTAACCTGCCATTTTTTGAGAACATCCGCGATTTGATCGCGATACGTTCGCCGAGGTCGTCCCCTTCCAACTCTTCCATCCACACTCGCTTCGTATACTTGTTTCGTCAATCTCCTCTCGTCCATCCTCTCTATATGTCCAAACCATCTTAACATACCTTTCTCAATCTTTGTCACTACATCTTCTTTCACTCCACAACGCTCCCTTATCATGTTATTCCTTACTTTATCTCTCAAAGTTACACCACACATACTTCTCAAAGCTCTCATTTCTACTGCATTTATTCTGCTTTCATGTTTCTTCTGCCATACCCAACTTTCACTACCATACATAAGTGTAGGCACTAACACTCCCCCATGAACAGCCAGCCGTGCCTTTTCCGACACTTTGCGGCTGTTCATGAAGGTGTGTAGTGCCCCATTCACCTGATTACCAGCACTCACTCTCCTTTCAATGTCCTTCACATGCTTGCCATCTCTCGTAAACATGGAACCCAGGTATACAAAATCTTTCACTTGTTCCACCTTTTCGTCACCTATCATAACTTCTTCCTTTTCAAAAACCAAAACTTTTGTCTGTTTTGTTTTTAGAATAGGTAGGTTTAGACAAAATTGGGTTTTATCAAATGCACCGGACATTTTCTCAATGCAGCATTTTTACGCAACTCATGATAGTTCTGAATGCTGATTCCGAGTTTGAAACAACGTTATCGCTATCGAAAACGCTACCGAATGCGTCGTACTTTCATTCATAAATGAGTATTATCTCCTCGTTTCCGCCAGGGGCGCTACTAATTTATAAATGAAAGTCGACGCAATCGATAGCGTATACGTATGTTTCAAACTCGCACTAGCTACTCGAGTGCTGATTCCGACTTTGAAACTTACGCATACGCGATCGAATGCATCGACTTTCATTCACAAATCAGTAGCGCCCCTGGCGTAAACGATGATGAACTACTAATTTATGAATAAAAGTCGACGCATTCGACTGAAGCTCGGAACGGCGGATGGAGTCCCTAACGGGATTCTCCGCCACCCGCCCAGTAAAGCAGAGGGCAACTATCTTGGGTGCCATTTGCGAAAGTCCATTCGAAAATAAAAAACTCGTAATCGGCACTCTCACTCTGTTCGCGGCCAACGATCAAGATCAAAAAGATCAAGCCCCGCGTTCTCAAATTCACGTGACTAGCAAGTGCCGCGTATTATCAATATTATTTTCACTCACATACAGTTCAAGCCCATTAACTTCAATTACTTTTTGGACAATTACCATTTATTTTCTTAACCATCATATTTTATTCTATCATGATAAGAAGTATAATTTAACAAGAGACTGTATAGTCAAGGATGATATAACAGGAAGAAAGCGAATACTGAGTTGACGGCTGATAGAGAATTAAATAAAGAAAGAAGCAAAAGATACTGACCCTGAATAAATTCGAATGATGATGGAATAAAAATTACCTCATAGTAAAAGTAAAAGTTATTTCTTTGAATCCATCACATTAAACTATGCCCTTCCTTTAAACTTCTCAGATCACAAGCTTCTTAAATAACTTCTTGAATGTCAAATATTCGCGATTGACATTCAGAATCACCTTTAATTCCCACGAGGACATACATACATAAACATACATAATACATACGTTAGTAACTGTAGATACATTGGAACAAGTTCTGCCAAACGAGCCTCTATTTGTATATCAAACCGGTTTTCAATGAAGTTATTTTAACACAAGAAGAATGGATATTTTGACGTATTATTTCATTAGGAGTATTTTTATCTATACTTCCATCTGTTCGTAAAAAAATGTTGTAGCGTTTGTTTCTTGATGAATTTGTAGGTATATCGTATCAAATAGTTTAGGTTTATAAGTGAATTTTGAGACTTAGTATTTTCAATGCTATGTCCGCTGTATGCCAAAATTTACATTCGTCACCTTGAGCAATCGAACGATTAAAATTAATAACTTATCTATCTACGATTTACTCCACTAAAGATAGAAATTTGACATAATTTGTATCATGGAACTTATGCAGCTCGGAGTCTGGATTTGTGCCCGGTCAATGGCAATAGGCTCGCCCCCTATTACATGGGACTATAACATAACTGACGAAATGTGGGTGTACTATTACACCTCTGCCTACCCCTTCGGGGAAATACAGGCGTGATATTATGTTATGTTATGGAACTTATGTCAAATTTCTATCTACTAGATGTATGGCAAATGGTGGATACATAGGTTATTAATTTTGGCCGTTAAACTGTCTGGGTACCCGCAGCAAACCTAATCGAATTTTAAAATTAGATGCAAAAAATATTTATTTTACCTTCTAATAAATAAATTCAATTCTATTCTATTCTATTCTATTCTCTTTTCTTTGACCTTAAGAATGCGAATGATTTAAAAAATTTATACATTTTTAAATTTTTTTGGTATAACCATAATTTTCTCACGCCTTCATTTCCACTCAATCCTAAAAGGCAAAACGGCGTAAAGTTACACAAGTCTACTTAATCCGTTCGCAGATATACGATCAAACGGAAACAGTGTCGGGTAGCGCGTGCGCTAACGGAATCACTTTACTTTGAAGTCCATCAAGTTCTTTCATCTCACCCAATAGATTCCTTCATAATTTATACCGAAATTAACTTCGTTTATCTGATCAAGATTGGTGTTTTGGTGAAGTAAACTATGAACTTATTAGATTTGTAATTTTAGCACTGCTGCCGAATTGCGTAACTCACTCGCGATCGCAATCATCTGGATTTCAATGTTCATTCTTCCGTGTGTTTTGACAAACTGTGTTATGGGCAACTACGTACCACGCAATGGATATAGCTTTAATTTCAAAATGAAAGCTAATGTCAAAGTGAATGCATACACAATTGCCCCACTGGTCTTCTAAATTAATTTCTGTTATTGCTTTAAAGTGTGATAGCACCAAGAAGACTTCAGAATGATACTATAATAAAATCTTTACTGTTGACTTAACAGTCCATAGTGTTAGTTACAAGATCAGCAGTATTTTATAAAAACATGTTAGTTTATATTTATACATATAACTTTATTTCATACAAAACATGGTATAGGTTTTAACGATGCATCTTCTTCTATAATGTCGACACAGCTACATAATGATAATAGCTCATGCCATGGGAAAAAGATAAGCCAGTCAGCAGGTTGGTAGCAGGTCTGACTGCCCAGGGTTCGCCGGATGATCAATTAAATATCGTCACTCGTGGAGGCTCTTTTTAATTTCTCTTTTTAATGCACCCTATGGCCTAAATTAATATCCTATCTATCCACGATTTGTCCTACAAGAGATGGAAATTTGACATAAAATGCATGGAGCTTATGTCAAATTTGAGCTATCTCTAGTAGGGCAAATCGTGGATAGATATAAATTTTGGTTTGTTATTATCGCATTATCGCCAGCGACAGTAGTGCTATCGACTGTGCTGTATATTTTAGTCAGCGAAGAGATGCGATAACTGCATAATATTAAGTATTAAATTACCTACACATAACACTTCCAATGTCCATAAAGCAGATACAACAGTTAAACAATCACATACGATTTAGTCACAGGCTACGGGACAGAAAAAGGTTTAAAAACAAAACTCCCTCAATAATTAAATGTTGAAGAACTTAAAATCATCAGACCCACAATTAGTCTCTTTTTCTAACTAATTCACCTAACTCGTTTACAAGTTGAACATAATACACAAACCCATTGTTAATCTAAGCACAGACCAATTTAAAGCAACATCACCCTTCACTATCTTTCACAGTAATCATCTGTTAACAGACCTGCATGCCAACAAGTCAGCTTCCCAATTCTACAAAATTCACAACTCTGGGCTAGATTCGTACGTTGGACAACATAGAAGCAAGCTCTGCCGGATGTGGCTCATTTACGAAATAAACCCACGCTTTTATTCGCGGCTAGACAAATATCTGAATAAAGTGTACCTCCACTTGATGCGATGGGTGAAGCTACGTGAAGATGTAAAGCTATGCTAGGTAATATAAGTTATGTGATATTGGTTAGAAGCGACGATGTTGACACCAACATGAGTTTTTTCACGTCATGTAGATAAAACAATGACAAACAACAAACAGACTGCCCTTTCCGAGTTTGAAACATACCGCATACTGTATCGAATGCGTCAACTTTCATTCATAAATCAGTAGCTCCCCTGGCGGAAAAGTGTAGGATCTACTGATATATTAATGAAAGATGACGCATTTAGTAAAGTATGCGGTAAGTGTCAAACTCGGAATCGGCACTTAGATGTCGAATAAAAATAGAATCAGCAAACGCAGCGTAGGTGAACCAACGACCTGAAGAAGGTGGCTGGGGCCTGGGGATTGGATGAGGAAGACTAAGGACCAAGAACTTGGGTGACGCCTATGTCCAGCAGTGAACTGCGATAGGCTGTTATAGAACAAAACCCTTTGAAATCTAAGCTGAAGTTCTGATAAAGTAGCCTCACTAATAAAGCTCACGTACAAATGTAGGGATCTACTGTGAGGCCTTTAGCAATATCGCCAATGAATCCAGTGTAATTTATTATGCTGCAATCATTAAACAGGCTATCAGGAGGTCATTGCGATATAATCCTTACAAGATTGCTTATAAAGGCTACGTAAGACGTCAGCTGTTTGTCACTTAAAATATATTCTAAGCTTAACAAGATAAGCGACGCGAGTAATGTCAGCTGGTAGTAGAGTATGACCCTTATGTAATAGCGTGGGTGAACAAACAGCACACAGCGTGTCCAAGCTAATTTGGAAATAGTGGCCGTTTACGAAGTGGCGACTAATATCCGAGAATCAACGGGTTTTATTGTTCAATCATTAATCATTTATTTAGATACACAGTTGATTGTATTATTACTTTATTAATTGGGTGTAAAATTGCATTTCTTCTTAATCTTCGCTCTTTTGTAAATACCTTTTGTTTGTTATGTTTTCTTAATTTTACTGGATTTGCACGATAGTTAACAATTTGATTATCCCGCTTACTGAGAAAGCTAGGTTAATATAATCAGGACCTTGATGATTTTACCAGCCCCCTTAGCCAAGTTGACAATCTACAATCGTCAACGCTATAGAAAACAGTCAAAATGTATGGGAATGACATATCTCAATGAATGACTTTTCGTTGAGATCTGGCCCAAACCCGAGCCGTATCGTGTATTTAATTTTATCTTGTAGTTATCGACAAATTTTGTATGGGAATTTTACTAGCGCCACCGTGTGCCTATTTGTAACTAAACAATCCCATACTTTGTCGATAACTACCTACACGATAACATTAACGACACGATACCGCAAAAACTCATGCTACCTCTGTATACGTTTTCTACCTAAAAATCTAGTTGCGTAATACTAATTCCTATTAGATTATCGTTCCATTATTTTCATCGCTTAGAGTACTACCATAATCCCATTACGAAATAAACCATCACAACATAATAAACCCAGTGAAATTAGGTGAATCTATAAGTTGATTATTGACAAATCAACTTGCCGGTGGCCGGGTTGTCCCACGCACGGCCGTGGCGCCCACACTGGGCCCACGTGTGGGCTTAATACACCGCTGACAGTCTACTATCACAGCGTGGCTTGTTTCGGGTGTGTGACAATCAATAAAGAGGTACGTTTTATTCACTGTCGTCAGATCTGTTATACTAAATAAGTAATTGGCTGTATCTGTAGTTCTCGTTGCTCGTTTTATTGAAAACATTTACAATAGGAGAGAAAAAGAAAATTACTTTAACAAGAGGCCGAAAAAGGCAAAAATAAGTGATAGTCATGTGCGGATCACAATTTGATTATCACTTGCTTTAACGGTGAAGGAAAACATCGTGAGGAAACCTGCACATCTGAGAGTGCTCCATACAGTTCTCAATGGTGTGTGTAGTCTGCCAACCCGCAATAGGCCAGCGTGGTGGACTTAGGCCTGAATCCTTCTTATTTTGAGAAGAGGCAAGGGTCTCTTCTCTTCTCTTCTCTGGGCAAGGGCCCAACAGTGAGACAGTAATTGGAGGGTTATGAGAGGCCGACCAAAATCCAAATGCTGCATTTTTTTCTTCTCACTTCACTCTACTTATAATTAAGTAGTATGAATGAAATAATATACGCGATTGTCTCTATGTTTTATAAATCTAAAATCATTGCATCTACTTTTGCAATTCAAATTCAAAATTCTAATTCTTTATTTATTAACCGACGAAAAAAAGGAGGAGGTTCTCAATTCGACGCGTATATATATATTTTTTTTTTTAATGTATTGCCACGCATAACTTTTTACAGAGTGGTCCGATTTTGATGATTGATTGTATAGCTCGAAGTTGGTCCCATTTAAATTTCAAAATCAAAATCCACCCCTAAGGGTAGTAAAACAGGGGATGAGTGTTTGTTCACCCACTGAATTCTTACCTGTTAACCGATTCTGTTGAAACTTGACACACATAAATATAGTTCTAGACACTATGACATAATGGAGACCTGGAGTTAGATTTTAACCACAAAAAAATGAAAAATAAAACTTTTTAACAAAAAATTGAACCGACGAAAACAGAAACTGAAAAGCGAAAAATAACTAATTATGAGTCGGCGCCAAACAACCAATCAACGAAGATCATTAAATTACTTTAAATAAATAATAAAAACAACGTCACATCAAATACAACGTGAAATTTTCAACGATTAACAATAACTTTCCAAAAATGCGTTGTCCGCTCGGCCACTTGCAACTTACACGCACTTTGCTTGTTAAAAGTTCGTTTGGCGCCGACTCATAATTAGTTATTATATAGGTACATAAAACCTATACAACTTAGGTTTAAAACCTATATAAAAAAAATATCCACGGCATTTAAAAGTTTAGGTGGATCCACACTTTCATCACAAAGAACTCTGGAAGAGCGGTTCCTAACGCTGCTTCTTCGTAACGCAACTATGGTTCATCAGCCATTTTAAACGAATATTTACTGTTTTCGGTGTTACCTATTCTTGATCCTGGACAGTAGGCTGGATAACAGTGGGACGGCTATCTGGCATGGCAGCGGAGACTTTCTCACGCTGTTCCCTTGACGCCAACATCTCCCGGCTGCAAATTACTCCACACATCGGGCACGTACAACACCCAGCACCCAGCAATACAGCCTCGCAGACCATCCATAGCTTCTCCGATTTCAGATGCCCAGGGCTGCCAACGTGGCAGCCCTGGCAGGGTCGCCATGTAATGTGTGGCGTATCGGTGACAAACCAAGGAGACGTGTTCAACGTTCAAGTCACTTTATTGTACTAACTTAACCTAAGCTTACATACTAATACAGTACATATACGGGGTAAGGCTAGCTAGCTAGCTAGCTAAAGTATCTCATTTTATTTTAAATTGACAGAGTAAATAACTCTGTCAATTTAAAATAAAATCAGGTACTACAATCTGGTTTTCTTAGGTACAATCTTCTTAGTTTTGTGAGAACAGTGTGGGTTAATATAAGAATGAACATATAAGTGTTTGTGTTGGTCTGGGTGTTTCTTATGTATCATAAGTATGTATTTACAAAAATAAAAGTATATAAGTATTATATTCATTATCTAGTACCATAGTACAAGCTCTGCTTAGTTTGGGACTAGATGGTGCTGTGTAAAAATGTCCCAAAATATTTATTTATTTTATTTACCTATTTATTTTTAATGTGCCAACAATTTTTTCTTTATATCGCCATCAATGGTCACCTTAGAATTTCTTAATCTATTCCTTTGATTATTTACCCGTCTAAATAATCAAAGTCCCATTCATAAAGTCAAAACCTTCTTATGCGCATATAAGCACCGCTGACTGTATTAGGCGCGCGACAGATGGCCGATCTTGCACGAACGCTCGCCGTGATCTCGAGTCGTGTTGAGGAAGATAAACGGATGGTTTGTACTGTTCATCACATATAACTAAACGGTTGGAGGATGTGTAGTTGCTTCCGTGTTCGTGGGTTTCCTCCAGGCAGAACAAGGTCCTAGTAACTTACTGCTAAGGAATCCTATGCAAAAAGACCCTTGAATCTTTAAACCAATGAATTGAAGAGGTTCTTGGTTATATTTTTTATTAGGTAATGAGTACTTAATTCCAACGCTCATAATTCATGAATAGATAGGTTAAACGAACTTGAGGCTGACAACACCAAAAAAATCAGACCTCTGCGATCACTATCGTTTTGTACAGAACTGAAAGAGAGACAATGAGAGGAGGGACGTCGGGTGCGCCGCTCAACTTGAATGAAAATTAATATTACCTATATTTTTTAAATAAAAAACTAGAAGCTTATTTGAAAAACAAAAACAGCTATGTTTTAGATTATTGTCTTTCTTATGTCTTCTTAACTTCATTTATAATATTTTGTAAATAGTATAGAGATTGTTTCCTCTAAAGCATGTTTTATTTTATTTTTCTCTAGAGAAAACTTCAAGAAAACATGTTTTGGGCGCAATAGTGTTTTTGAAAATACGATCAAGTTTAACATAATTATATTTTTCACTCCCACAAACTGAATAGGTAGATACAGCTAATAAAAGAACCCTATTTAGGGTATTTGGCTGTTGTCAGTATCTTTATGTGGTAATAATAACTGTACACGCAGCACGCAACCTTCATAAGCACTGATATCATTGAAGTGATTGCAGTTTACATTATGTATTATCAATATACAGGTCGAAGCTCCCACCTATAGGATAAGATGTAATCTACTGTAAACAAGTGAATGTACAAAATCGTCTTTGCGTATAACAACGTACAATGACAAAATTGGCTGAACCGTAATCATTTTGAGACATACTTAGGTGATGACGTGTTTCAAGATATACGTATTAGCAATATTCTGCAATATATTACACTGGAACTACTGAAAGGTGGGATATTTTAATAGGTTACCTGTACATTCGGGTAAAAGAAGAAAAATTCCTCTTTCGCAACTGGTAAAAAAAAAATATCTTCGGGACATTTTTACACAGCACCATCTAGTCCCAAACTAAGCAGAGCTTGTGTTATGGGTACTAGACAATGGATATAATACTAATAAACTTTTTTTTTGCAAATACATACCTTAGAATTCTATGATACATACTTATAATACATAGGAAAAACCCAGACCAACACAAATACTTATGTTCATCACACAAATATATGTGTCCTGTGAGAATCGAACCCACGACCTCATGATCAGCAGTCCGACCCTCGAACCACTAGACCACAGACGTCGTCGTCGGTTGTGAAACTCAGTTGCCATCGCGGCCGAAAGAGTCTCTACAAACAAAAGTCATTATGTCAGACTAGCTCATTTTGAGGAGTTGTATTATAGTGACGAAGATTTTATAGTTTTTTCATGAAAATATACTTTATAAGTACCCTTCGATCAACAATAGTACTACCCTATAAAGTCAGCACAGTACCCATGTCAATGTTGCCATGTATGTCATATGTTATCACCTGCCCCCCTAGCCAAGTTGCAAATGTTAATCTACAATCGTCAATGCTATAGAAAACAATCAAAATGTATGGGACTGACATATCTTAACTAATGACTTTTTTTTTTGAGATATATCACGTTGACGATTGTAGATTGTCAACTTGTCTAGGGGGGCTGTATCCTATATCTCAAGATCTCGAAGTGGTTTCGGTTTAGAGCTTGACTGCCAAAGTGACTCTATGTAGCGGATTCCTAAGAACGCAGTGTCTTTTAAAATGGCGACACTCTCCTTAGTATTTTGCCCATTGTTCTTTAAAATTTGTAAACGACTTTCAACAATCAATTTTCTAAGAGTGACACACGACCGATGGGCTTATTATGATGACCATAATAATATAGAAATCAATATACCTGTGTCGTAATAATTTAAATACAGCCTTATTTTAGACTACAAATTAATGATCAAACCATAAAAAAATATTAAAATGCTATTAACAATCTTACGAGAGTTTGATAACGGGCTATTGATAAGAAGAAAAAGTAGCTGATAAAAGAAAAAAGCGGCGGCAAATTGTTTACAGAAGTCACCGTCGATTATAAAGGCGCTTGTGAAATACAACACTGTTGGTGATAAGATATGGTTTAGGGATGTGGATTGTGGAGTATCGATATAGTAAAAATGGTATATTTTGAAATATAACATAACCTACCCAACCAAATACTGTCCCAATACTGGACACGGGCCTCTTCTCAGATGGAGAAAATAAATAAATATTTTGGGACATTTTACACAGCACCATCTAGTCCCAAACTAAGTAGAGCTTGTGCTATGGGTACGGTCGACCGCACGTCGGTGTTAACACTTTGACATTACTTACTTACTTACTCCGCTGGCGCAGCGACCCAAAATGTGTCTTGGCCTTCGATACGAGAGAACGCCACTTGCCGCGATCTTTGGCAGTATTTCGCCAATCACTTTGACATTAGCACCATCTTTATTTCGTAAGCAGTAAGGGCGGTTTTCGAATTGAAGTGTTACCACTGTCATGCAGTCGACTGTACTAGACAATGGATATAATACTAATACGCTATTTTTTTTGTAAATACATAAGAAACAACCAGACCAACACAAACACATGTTCATCACACAAACATTTGTGTCCTGTGGGAATCGAACCCACGACCTCATGATCAGCAGTTCGAACTTCGAACCACTAGACCACAGTCGTCGTCAAAAGTTAAATATAATAACAAAAAAGGCAGCTGGCTATCAAATTGCTGAGGCCGTTATAGTTGACCGATGTCGATTTAAAAAATGTAAACATTATCAGAAGTTTGTTTCCATTAATTTAAAGGGAAAGTATTTTTTATTCATGACTACTGTTAAAAAACACTTAAGCAGTCGATCTTCTACTACCGTTGTCTCAAATTAACGTCATTTCTATGCAGTTTTGCATCTAAACCGTTCGTTTGTTCATAAGTTTGTTTTTTATTTTTTCTTGCATCGTAAACTGGTCATAATAATCAAAAGCTTTTAGACATTTATTTTATTTACATCTCAGCTTAATGCACTAAAATCAATTCAACACATAATGTAATTCTATAGTATTTTAACAACATATGAGAAACGTGAGAAAATTCTTTACAACAAATCGTTTCAACTTAATTCCTGCTATTTAAAGTACCAAGGGACCGTAAGTTCAACCGTGAAATTCGATAAACTCACCATTTCTCTTATTTAATTAATGAAAATTACTCAATCAACTCTAAAGTTTAACTGTACATAAAGTTTTACAAGTTTTTAACTAGCTTACGACACGTATAACGGTAACCGATAAACTGTTCGTAATTGAAGTTAATGATTATTTATTTTCACACCCTTTTTTTCTCAAACGAGAAAGAGAAAACAGCCTTTTTGGAGTGAAGATTAAGATATAATAGAAGATTATGTTTATCCTGCTAATATTAGAATTTGTCTGTTTGACCTTCAATCACGCTGAAGTGGCTGAACAGATTTGGATACAATTTGGCACACAGATTAAATAGATAGATACTTTTTTAGACGATTCCTGGACAATAAACAGTTCCCGAGGGATGCGCGATAACATATTTCTGTGATAAATCGAATGTATAATATGTCACTCAAATATGTATATTCCAAATACAATAGGGCGTTTTATGTTAGAGAAAGGTCTCAATCCAACATAACATTGCCCTTCGGAACTATCTCTGCACATTACCGATAACAGTATCGATAAATTATCGATAAACTGCCCTCACTGGCATTCGCGGGGTATGCGCCGGTTATCAGCGGTGAACTCCGCTATCTGTGTGAAATTGTACGCAGCTTCCGGGGACCCGAGATCTTATAGCTTATTGAGTAATCATTTATAAGAATAAAGTCACTTTACTCGAATAATTTAAAATTATAATGAAAGCTTTGTGTGGTCAATAACAGTTAAAATATAGAGATACCGTTAAAAGAGTTATTATTACTCAAACTATATATTTTTTTTATTTTTATTAACTTAATTATTTATAATAAAACAAGTTGTTTAACTGGATTACATCGCGTATATGATTTAAATTGCTTTTGATGACGTTTCAAAAGCTTTGAAGCGTTAAATTTATATATAGTCATACGTTAATATTTTTTTTAATATCTGTAGACGCTTGTCATCTTAAATTGTTCCTGCGACCACAAACCCACACACAAACGTTGCAAAGGTTTCGAAACGTCGGGAAAACCAATTTCAATAATATACTCCATGTAATCCGGTTAAACTTGTTTTATTATAATGTGGAGTGATCGCGAAAACCTAAGAAATTATTAACTAAATTTTGCTTTATGTAAGGCCTAAGAAGTCTTATATGTATTAAAGAAATCCATTTCCAGACCTCAAAAATCTGAAAGGCTTATTTCAAATCACAAAATAAGGTCGGTTTTTTAACCGACTTCTAAAAAAGGAGGAGGTTATGTATTCGGTGGGGTTTTTATCAAGTACAATGCATTAGCACAAGTGCACAACTCTCAATAAAGGTATAATATGAAATGTTAAAATGTTACATTGATAATAACCAATTATAACCAATTGTAGAGATAGATAATAGAACCTTTTATATCTTTAAAGCGTTACAAGCAGCATATTATCTGATCAAAACATTAAAATATCTCTTATGTATAGAAACCCAAACATTGAATTACCATAACAATAATTAAATTAAGGACAAATTCCGATTACAACGTTCAAATTAAGCCGGTAACCACCCACATGCGCCTGCGCCTACGTCACAGTTTCGCAATCGATCGTTAACTACCGCTAAACATGATCCAGTAACCGAAGGGTTAAGCTAAAAGGTTACTACAGAATTAGCGTAGCGAAAGTTCGGTCAAAGAATGAATGATTCATTCAGAATGAATGTTTGAATGTATGATTCACCGGCGATTTCTTTATGAGGCAATCAAATCGGATAACATGAGTGTTAGCGCTTGAGGCATGCCGTAATACCTATGGGGTATTGCCAAGAGGATATTTTACCTTTTCAAGAAACATTTCGTTTTCGTTTTCAGTGCATTTAACTAGTTTTTGCAACATTTACTGTTTTTCTTTTAACACATAACAATAAAAGTGTCTTTAAAAAAATATAACGGTGCTTAGTATGGCCCAACAGTCCCAAAACTCCTCGTAATGTGTACAATAGGTAAAGACGGAACATAAAAAATAGGATGATTAATTCAAGCTAACATGATACGAATGTTTTTTTTTACAGTTAAGAACCAATGTACTTTTTAAATCACGCACATTATAGACTCAAATGCGATAGGCTGAGTTGTTGATGATGATGATGATGATGATAGACTCGAATATTTGATAGCACCACTCTAGTGCAGACTACAGGAAACAAAATTCATTTTCATTTGCCTGTAAGCCGGAACAGGAAGCCTTAGTCAAAATCTTTGATCGTTCTAAATATACCACCGCTTTACGTCGAAGTCGAAATCCATCCACTTTCTCATGGACATTACAAATATCAATGTGGGTTAAGAATCGACTCACGCGCACGCGTTAAGTGCGCTTGCGCATCCTGTGCGTCGTAAAGTTAAGCCCATCGTGATAGCCCGGATACTTGCCGATTTATTTACATTGAGATTTGCTTTGTGATTTCCTTATTCATTGCTTATTTTTATTTAAGAGGTTAAACACCTTTCTAGAAAGACTTTTTCTTCAGAAAAAATTCTGACCTCTTAAGGTCTTAGTCTGATTTTTTTCTTATTAATAAGACGTTTTGGTTTTTTGTCTTCTGAATGTTATAAATTCGTTTTTTCCATATTTCAGAAGTTAATTTCACTTAATGTCATGTCCTTTTAAATACACTTGACAGTATACTAATTTATAACAACCAGCTCCTTGGCTTCACGCATTTTTTATTCGCAAATAATAAATCCAAGTCAGACCAGTAAAAGGCATTATGTATTTTTAAACCACTTTTCTTGATATATTAGTAAGGGCTAAAGGTTCCAACATGTTTGAGATGAAATCACTTCGCAGAATCCGAACATGGCCGGAGCAAAATCTCTTTAGCACAATTTAAACCTGCCTTCTAACAAAGCATTTATGTCTAATATGAAGCAAGAGCATTACTCGTTCTGACAAGACACATTATATCTATCTAGCGAACGGACAAAGCGCGGTGGCAGCGCAAGAGTCGGTTGACCCACAAAATGTTAAATATCAGAATGTTAACTTGGGACAATACGCCAAATAAGACTGTAAAAGCACGCTAAAAGAAACGAATACATGCATTTTGCGACTTTAACGATTCGAAGATGTTTTGTTTTACTTTTACGGTAGAGAGTATTTCTGTAAATTCCTTTTTGTTGTTATTAGTAATCCTTCTGATGCCTATATTTGGTGGATTTGCGCAAGAGTCAGAAAGCCGTATAAATCAGGCGCGCGTGCGCGGTAGCTGTCCCGCGCATGCACACCGCGACACACGTCATACAGACATGGTACCGTCTCATCTGTTCGTGATTTCGGTTGGATTAAAGTGAAAGAGTATGTTGGTTGGAGGAGCAGGATCTTTGTGTTGTTCGAGCAACCATAAAAAAAGAACTGGATCTTATTAATTTTTGGATTTTATTTTGGAATTACTTTTGGTCTCTATAATGAGTGGTTTTAAAAACCTACGTAGTATTAAGTTGTATCAATTTTATTTTTGGGTCGGAACGCTCGGTTAATGGGGTCCGAGTACGCGGTACGCGCTTCCTTTTTGAGGAAATCGCTAAGAGGCTGATCGACACTTCGCGTGACCAGAGGCAAGTACTATTAGATATTCTGTGCCAGAGGGCTGGCATGTTCTTTGGTCAAAGAATAAGCGTTGTCATTCAACGTGGCAATGCCGATGCCCAATGACAGCGGTGTGGAGGAATACTTTGACGCCTAAATGCACCTTTTTGTATCATTTTATTTTGTACATGGTTTTTTGTTGTTGGTGTAAATAATGTGGAAATTATTTGTGTATCACAATTTGCTTGTGTATTTAATATTCTCATTTAAATCATCCTCGGGAATGGTTATTTAACCACTTATCTTGCGACCAGAAACTTGTCATATTAATATCTCCTTATTCAACAAAGACAGATGGAATTGAAATTATTCAATACATTTTATCTGCAACCATACATTTTGCAAATATTTATGTACAAAGGCTCCATTGAATAGCAACATAAATTACGTTATTAATAAAGCTGGACTCCGATAAGAAGTGCATGAATAATACCGATAATACCATAAAGGTAGCAGAGACAAGCAGACCTTCATTGATTTCATCTCGCGATGATCTCATAATATGAAGATTAATTCTTTACATTGTACTGTCATTGTAATGCTGTGAGCGAAACTATTTAGTAATCATGTTTCTGAGGTAATTTATGACGGAGGGTAATACTAATAGCAATACTGTGACAATGACGGGTAGCTGTAAATACTGTAGTAATTTATTGCACAAGATTCGATCTGTAGGGGTCATCTGTGAGATAAGATCTTTGGAGTAGGTATGTGGGCCAATACGGGTCATTAAAATGTCTCCATTCGTTTTACACATTTTAGTTCATCACAGTAGCGTAGCTATGTAACCAAGGGCCCCGGTGCAAAAAGTTAAAAGTAGAACATTCTTTATTCAACTAGGATATTATATAACTTTTTCGAACGTCATTCATGGGGCCGAGGGACCCCTTGAGCTTGGGGGCCCCGGGGCACTGCCCCGCCAAGCCCTACGCCAGCTACGCCACTGGTTCATCACAATAAGAGATACATAACATAACAATCAAATTACTATCCCACTGCTGGGAACGAGAAACCACAGAAGCTTCTCAGAATTAGAAGTATTTAGGCCTTAGTCTACCACGATGACCGACTGCGGGTTAGTGGACTACACAACATCGAGAACTGTATGGATCACTCCCAGGTGTGCAGGTTTTCTCACGATGAGCTCAAGTCATAATCAAATTGTGATCCGCAAATTTTAGATATTTTAATAATTTCTTAGGTTTCGCGATCACTACAAATTAGTTATAATAAAACAAGTTTAACCGGAATATATCGCGTATATTATTTAAATTGGTTTTCCTGACGTTTCGAAAGCTTTGCAGCGTTCGTAGTCGCAGGAAGACTAAGATGACAAGCGTCTTTACATAAATTAAAAGAAAAAAACTCCCGTACAATTTTTATTAATTAAAATCGTTTCGATGCACGCAGTGACCACTCATTATATCATTATCTTTTACAGTGTAGCGTGCTGTTTGGGACTTGATTATTTTTAGAATTGGGTTCCAAACAGGTGGTAGCTGCCAACCATCGTCTCTATCAAAATTAGGATGTTTTTTTAATTTCAATAGCCTCACGGAGCATTCTGGGTACATATCGGTTTTCTTTCGCCAGGACTTGTGGTTTATCAAATCGAAGAAATTTGTTTTTTTAGATATTTTAGTTCACCACAAGAAGAGATATGTTTGGATCTAAAGTAGTTTGCACCTTTAGTTTGATAACAGTGCAGTGCAGTGCGAGGTGCATTCCAACTTCCAAGTGCATTTTATGCGTAGGAGTTGATAACGTGCACAGGCTTGGTACTAATAAACTTAAATTTATTGCTATATATTTAATATCCCTACTACTTGACTCAACAACGAAGACAGATACAAGACGGACACTAGACGGTATAAAATATTATAAGATTTTTGTGAATTAAATATTTACGCCTATAACACGCTGAAATGTTAATGGTTGTTTTCCTGAAAAGGGGTTATTGTACTCATCAACGCAAAGACAAACAATTTTGCTTCAAGCAGCTCTTCATCATCAGCCTAGGGCTACCCTACGTTTACCGATTCGCGGTCTCCGCTCAAAAACCCTTTTACCCCAATTGCCATCGGTTCTTCGGCTAATGTGGCCGGCCAACTACCACTTCAGCTTGCTAATCCTGTAGGCTATGTCTACAACTTTGGTTGTCTGTCGGATCACCTCGTTTCGGATACGATCCTTCAGAGAAACTCCGAGCATCATGCAGCTATTCTGGCTTAAATCAGACCAGACGGATAGATTTTCTATTCTGTCTACTTTACGCCGCTGAATTATAATAAACGACATTATAAAAATCAAACAGTTCACTTACGTGGATTCTTGTCGAACTGCATAGGACTACACCTGTCCAGGGTCCGCACGTTTCCCTCCGCGGCATAGTTTCTGTACCCTGGCTCGCACCGGTACACCGCTCCCGGTCGAGACACGTTGTACTCGTATGCTGAGTACAGCTGGTCTTCCGGAGCACCCACCAGGATCCTGTGAAAGAGATGACGGAATTAGTTTAGGATGTTAAAGTAATATATGTGGCTGATTCTAAGACGTTTATCTGGATAGTGGTTATGGGTTAGTTATATCTTCCTTTTACCCGATTGCCCCAGAAGGAGGGTCATGTTTTTTTATAGAGGCCGCTGTCTTGCAGTGGCTTACAGTTGCATTGTGGGGCCATGGTCGATAGACTGGGGGTCTATCGTCTGCATTGTACGACTTTTGAGTAGCGGTTATGTCCCAGGTGTGCCCGGACATCGTTGAAAGAGAGTAGTATTTAAGGAGAAAGAGGAAGGCCCCGAAATGGGCCGCGCTGGATAGGTCGCGAATGTCATACATTGTAGTCCTCGTGGCCCATCCACGCAAGGTGAGAGTAGGCACACGGTGGAGTTTTTAGTGGGTGCGAGTCATATGCGAAAGGCATTTTCTCCGCCTCAAAAAAAAGGTTGATGAATTGTGGTGATAATTGTGATATTAAATGAAGCGTATACCTATGCAGTAAGAGATGCAAATGTGCAGCACCCACCCACCTTTTTGATATCACACTTCACTCATATAAAAAAATGATAGAAATTGTTATAGGATTGGTGCGACACAAATAGTAGAAAATGACCCATAGCCCATAGATTCTTTCCAATTTACCACTTTCCACTCCACAGACAGATACCCAGAAAGAGACTTTTGATTCTATAAGCTTAGGTATAGGTGTACCAAAAACTAAGCTGCACTCCGTACATAGCAACACAATGCTCAATAGTGCACTATACTCTACAGTACTCCATGAATATTCATCACCTGGTATCACCATCAGGACAAAGCAATCACACCATCATAGCTCAGGAAACGGGTCAAACAATCAGGCGACGCTGGCAAGCCGCCAGCACGCAAATAGATCGGGGTTCAATCCCGGTCGGGTAACTCGCCAAATCGTATTTCTATACGCTGACTCATGTGTGACGTGTGATGTGTGTCTGTTTGTGTGTGATGTCATGGCAACTTGGTTAATTTTGAATTTATAACGCAAGGTTTGATTGAATGGATATGCATATGAAAGTTTTAACTATTCGACCCATTAAACTGGTTTCTTTGAAATAATCAGACTTGATTCACGCATAGGTCGATTTGAAAATCGAGTTTTGAATGTCAAGATTCGATCAAGATATCCTCGTGGTCTCTTAGGATCGTTTATGGGTAAGGTAAGGAACATTTTTTTTGCGCTGTCGCACAATGGAAATTACAGCTCTTCTCTCTCAACTTTTCCGTTGTGATACTGCTGGCTGAGTGGAAAGTATCACAACGGAAAATATGTTTTTTAATTCAAATAATGGGCTTTCATTTTGACCGCCACCTCACTTGATGTTAAGCGATAGTGCGGTCAAAGTACACGCTTGCCCAGCAAAAACCTATTCACTCGAGTCTTGAAGGCCACAAGCGAAAAGCTGTAATTTCCACAGTGCAACAGCGCAAATTACAATCACATGAGACTTTCCATCTTCATGTCTCAGTTTGGCGAACCGACTGCGGTACCATTTATTTTGGTGGTATTGCAGTTATTATGGGCAAAGGTAACAGCTTAACATCAGGTGGCCCTTTAGCCCGTTTCGCCATCCTATACTATAAAAAAATATATAAAAAAAATGGTCCTTTCTCTTATATCTTCTCAAAGAGATGTTGTGTTTTCAATAAAAATAATGCACAAAATCTCGACGTTTACTTATTGCAGTTATCAGCTCTTTAACATACCCGCTCAAGCTCAGGCTTTACCAAAATTTCCTGAAAACTCAACAAAACCTTTATTTTTATTTCATTTGTTTATTCATTTAAGTTTTCCTTACTTTGTACTGGAACCAACTAAAGTCTTGCAGCAACGATGACCTATGTTTACGTTTGTATGAATAATAACTCAAGATAAAACATGATAACTTTAATGAATATTTTTATTGCATAAATAGCAGTGACCAAACTTATGACTAGACTGACTGTGAATTAACTTTTAGATTAAAGTCGCTTGAAATTGAAAGTCCAAGGAGATTCGAATAATATTAAACATCTATATTTATCAATCTCGGACATTCACTAATAAACATGTATTTAATTTAAAGTATCAATTACAACCTAAATAAGAAACTCAACGCATTCACAATGAATATTAATGGAATTAGAAGTTCCATTTATGACAAACTAACGATCGAAATATTGAGAACAAAGGTCAATAGATGAAATAGATATTATTCCCTATCAGGAAGTCAAAAGAGATGCGGAACGCGGAGAAAAGAATGATGGAAAATACTTTACCGCCAAGAGCATCATCATCATCCTGCCCTTATCAATTTATTTATGGTCAGCGATGCATGTTATTTTCTTCAGTGTTCACTTTCTTTTTATCTGTATCATCTTTCACATAATCCACCCATCTTTTCTTTGTTCTTCCTCTTTTCATATAACCATCCACATTCATACTCGAAACTTTTCTCGTAGCATGCTCCTCATTCCTTTGCATCATATGTCCATACCATGACAATCTGCTACATCTCAATTTTTCGTCACTGACGCTACTTTCAAACTCCCTCTCACATACTTATTCCTAACCACATCCATTCTCGTTACTCCACACATTACTCTTAACATTCCATTCGTAGCCCGACATTCTGATCCACAAGAGACAGCAGGTCTGATCAGGGTCTTGTAATTTTATTCCTTTAATTTAAAGGGAATTCGACTTTACTGACCTAGCTCTTAAAATTCATGTTTATTAAATTAAATTAAATTAAATTTTTTGCTAACCCTAATATTTCTATCAAAAGTCTTTCGCTTTTGTTCCTTCCTTCACCTTCGCCTTTTCCGGCCTTCGTTGTTGAAAACCCACTTCCATTTAATTAAATTTCATCCTTAGAATCGTCCTCAGATTGGATTGTCAAACACATTTGAATTTTCTCTATTCCTTTTCGATTAACGCATTTAAATAGCTTCACATAAATCGATTACTTAAATACGACAAACTCGAAACATCAAAGCTCCACGTTTTACGTTTTTACGTCTCCATAGGTAGACAAGGTGTGGAAATAACTGACTGGAAATAGTCCCCTTTCCGGCGCCGAAAATAGACAAGTCACTGCGGCTCGATGCCGATGCCGTGGTTATCACTATTATAGGGAAACGGGGACATGTGTAGTGTCGGAACGAAGGCTCAGATTAAGGTAATTCAAAATTCAATCGTTTTTGTTTCCGTTTTTATTTTTACAGTACGTTATGCTCTTATGAAATATCGTTAATTTGTTGCACGTCTCCAAAAGTAGGTTCTATGGAGAAGAGCCAGCAAGGAACTCGATTGTTATTTTTTTTTTATAATATAGGGGAACAATCTGTACAATATTGTGATTAAAGTTTAATATGACAGGACAGAGGACTAAAAAATTAAGGGGTTTAATTCAGGAATACCTTCAAATTCTTTGTTAAGAAATGCCCAATCTGCTTTATTCATTCTAGTGATTTTTCATTCCAGATTTTTCATCTTTAAACCTTTCCATAGCTATATCTAATTGGAGCAGATTTTGTTGTTTAAAAAAATCCTTATCGTCCCACTGTTGTATAAAGGCCGCCCCTGAGCCTCCACCCTTCCCTATTGTTGGCCACTTGATAAGTTATGATTTTCTTTATTGCAATAAAACAATAACGTGATACGTTATACCTAAATTACTCGACTGAAAAACTTCATTACCCTTGTTTCTAAGTTGTTTGAAGAGAAGAGACAGTTAGTGTAGGGTTAAAAGCCGCACACTACCCAGCCCTTCGACAAAATGACATGTAGCTAATATTAAAACATTAAAATCAGAAAAACAAAAACCACCGGTAGCAGGTGGTTGGCGCCACGCCACATATGAGTCACCTGCCAACCCTAATTCTGTCGCCGGTCATAATGACCCACACCGTCTGCACTTAGCCACGGTTTCATGTGTATGCGAACGTACGCACATGCATCACTTCTCGTTGCGATTGTACAATATCAGGTGTAGAACAACAAAAGTGGGATGGAATTTAATAATAACAACAGTGTCATCCCTAATTTCTGTTGACAGTAAATGTAGCCTGTAATTATCCATGTTCGCTTTTGCTTCACTTTTCTTAGCTTTTATAAAATTTTGTAGGTATAAAGAATACGCCACAGATTAACATTGTTCGTAGAGTGCACGATAAACCACGAGCCACGTCATTAGCAGATCTCCACGAGGAAATGAAGAGAAAAGTAGCTAACGTACAAGTGCCAGCCCTATGTCTGTCGCGGAACTCGCAGACCGAATTAACCCTGCAAGTGCAACGTATGTGCTAATGTACACACCTGCAACGGGCAGCAGTCCTGGTATAAAATGTATAGGTTGTAGGTAGTCAAGAAATCAACGAACCGAAATACAGCTGTTGATAAAGTTTGACATGTATAGCAGCTAGAGAGCTTGTGTAACATTTGTGGAATTAGCATTGGACAAGTTTAAATCAATTAAAGGAGGCCTATGTCCAGCAGTGGACGTCTTTCGGCTGAAATGATGAATGAATGATGAAGTTTAAATCTATTTTGGCACTGTTTACATTTAACTTATAACGAGAAATAAATAAATAACTTTTTTATGCAGATCTGCCGGAAGAGATTTATTTAGAAATAAGCAGTAGGTACCTAGGTGGCTATCAGTATTATGTTATTGCTATAAGTGAACCATAACATTTGGGCAACAGTCTAACCTTTTTTTTTTTTCTTTTTTACGTGGGGAAATCCTCATGGACGCACTCCGCCCGGGGAAGGCGGAGCCAGTGTCGGACTCTTACCGACTAAAACCACCACGGTGTTCCACTTCCAACCATTGGCCGGGGGCGTGGGAAACTTATAGTCGTCCAACCATCCCCGGCAGGTCCCGGCTCGCCACTAGTAGGCGAGCCCCTTCTCCCCGTGCGGCATCATCGGCCGCACCCTTTTCTTGACTGGCGCGCGCAGAACACGACGCGCCACCATCACGGGCCTTGACTGATCGAGCAGCGGGCTACCCCAAGTCCGCCGCCCGCAGGCACACTCCTAGGGTGGCTGGAGGTCAGCGTACGCCCTCCTGCGACGCCCGGTCCGTCTCCTGCGGGTGGGGAGAGAGGTCGTTGCCTCTCGAACCCTCTCCGCCGCCTCCTTTGCGGGCATCACCTCCTCGCAAAAGGAGACGACGCCCTCCCAAGCGTTCTCGCTCCCGACCATAGCCAAAACAACGGCCGGAAGCGAGAGATCGCTGCCGCCTACTGCAGTTATAAGGTCACGGCGCTGCGTGGCCCAAGCTGGGCATTCCCCGAGTGAGTGCTGCGTGTCCTCAAGGCAGCTCCCGCAGTGATGACACTCGGGAGTCGGCTCCCGGCCTATGCGACACAGATACTTCCCGAAGCAACCGTGCCCCGAGAGTATCTGCGTCAGCCGGATAGCAGTTGTTATGGGCAAAGGTAACCGCTTGGCACCAGGTGAGCCTTTAGCTCGTTTTGCCATCCTATACTATAAAAAAAAAAAAATTTATGAAAATTATAAGACTAATTTATACTTCTTTATTCCCTTAGTTATCATATCAAATACATACAAAATACATCAATCAAAGCAAACGACTCCCTTGAAACTCTTCACCCCAAACAACACACGTCTACAATCATAATCCTGACACTTACAACATTGTCCTAATCTATATCGCAGTTACAATTACTTATAGCTTAACTTGACACTTCATGACGGCGCTAGTTGCTATGGAAAATGCAGAGACATGACATTTGTCATGTCTCTGGGAAAATGTCAACGATATGTCAAATTCTGTACTTTTAAATTAGTTCCTTTTTTCGCCACGTGTCAAGTTAAACTGGGTGTTTAAACAACAATGTATCTTCAACAAAATATGTAGGTACCCTCTCTTCGGGTCGGTGAAATGGTTCAGCTATAGGCGTTTCCGACGCTAGGCGTGCCGCGACTAATCTACCAATGTGGCGAGAAAATGACGAGCTAAACTTAGCTTTGTAACTGTATTTCAGGTTCTGTTACGAAGTCAAAGGAGAGTAACAAAAAACAGTAATTTTTATTAGGTGGTGAGCAACTGTAATGTAAATATACTTAACTCATTTTTAGGGAATTATTTACATGCAGACAACGATAAACTGATATGAGGCTATGAGCGCAAGAGTAGTGTATCATTTCCAGACACAATTAGAAATAATTTTTCTCAAGAAATGATACATATAAATCATATAATAATGATATATTAGAGTTCAAAAATGACACCAAATGACACCACGGGAATTGGTCCCTACGAAAACAGAACAATCTGAAGTGCAATTGATTAATGATTAGGACTCAACATAAGGAGACCCTATTATATTTAAGTATTTACCAACACATCCCCGGACTTGCAGGGGCTCAACAGTTGGACCCTATAGATGGATGAGAGTGTGAAAATTAGACTCATTTGTAAGCGCTAAAGGTTAATTAAATTAAGCCATATTAATGAAGCTTGTGTCGTCATTTCTATCGCAGCTGTAAATATTTAATTATGCTGTCGTACATTTGGGAATTGCGTTTTCTTAAAAATTTATTCCTTTCTCTCTTCTCTCTGCACACTTGAGTAAGACGGCAGTATTTTATTTCGACAATTTTCGCTCACTAATCTAAATCCTTGCTATATCAATGCCACTGCCAGAAAATTACACCAGCAACATGCTTGTCAAAATCATATCAGATCTTACCAACATTGGTACACAATTAATCTCCAAGGCTTGACGCAACGTTGGCTAATGACGTCGCTCATCAGGCATCATTGTACCCCCGCTTCAATAGATACAATGGGTGCAACATCAATTACGAACAATGCGGACATACGCATTTATTATTAGATAATGTTCATCAGCGAGAAATGATCTGAGAGATTAATAACCCATGTAGCTTAACCTGTAAAAGGTACGATGAGACAGGAAATATCTGTGTGTGGTTCAATCTCTTTCGATTTGATAACTTACGCAAGAAACAAAGCAATAACTAATTTAATTCCTCAGTGGATCGGTTAAGAAGTCTTTGAAATGGTAGTTCTATTTCATTGGACTTATTCCATAAGTGGCAGCCTTCCGGAGTTCCGGGTGACGTCAGCTATTTTTGTTCTGGAACGGATCGTTGTGTTCCTTATCCGGTCTATAAGTTTTATGCCCAGAACACTCCGTTCCATAGTTTTTCTTAGATCAACATAAATTGTAGGAACGAAATCCAGAAAACCAAAGGCATTTAGATGTTCCTTATGTATGGCGTGCTGTAAAAATGCGTGTTATGTCGACAGAAATACATTTCTAGTATATAAGGAAAATTGCGTATAAAGACGACCTCTATTTAAATACTTATTTAGCTATAATCCTTCTGACCGCAAGAAAAAAACAAAAACAATTACAACACAAATTCATTTATTCATAAAATAATTTTCCTCCTACAATCGTCATTGCATTTACAATTAAATGAATCATTATTCCTTCTAACAAACGTTACCACATGACGTGTTTGTCCGTCTGCTCATAACAATTAGCGAGACAAATCAACCTTCGCGCCAAATTCTTCAATTCAGAAGACGGCACTCGGTTATACAGTCCACTGCTAGGCAAAGATCCGTCCATAAATACACTAGCCATCAGTAATCCAGTAATCGTAGAGCTATCGCTCTCTTCCCAAAAGATGACCCTTTGTCTTAAAAAGGAAAATCCAAATTGATGCATCCGTTTCTGAGATGTGAGTCAGTCAACTGACAACTAAAACATTTCTTGCCATTATGCCATTTATATTCATACTTATGTAGCCTTGTTTAGACATAGACGTAAAAAAAACTAATCACTTTATGTACAAAGTGTAACAGAATAAACACAAGTCCTAAAAGCAGTTTCTTTAGAATAACTAGGAGAATGGATTGGTATGGTTTTACATACACATACAAGGCTCGTAAACAATCTATGTAGTTACTACTATTGGCTATTTGCTGGTAGCAGTATACGTCGGCTTCAACGTCATTATCATTTCAACCGAAAGATGTCCACTGCCGGACATAGGCCTCCCCTAAGCATTATTACAACGACCGGTCCTGCGCTTCCCGCATCCAGCGGGTTCCTGCTTACTGAAGAATACATATTGTCACGCCTGTTTCCCATTGGGGTAGACAGAAACTATGGATTTCCACCTACTATGATCCTGACACACCTCTTTCGCTTCATTGGAAACCAAGCTTACTGCAAGAAGTCATTTACTTTCATAGAAAATTATTTACAATTTTGTTCTTTATGAATGCTTCTTCTAAGCAGATTCACAGTGAGTATATTAACCAGCCAATTACTTTGAGTATTAAGTTGGTTTTATACTCAAAGGCCAATTACAATATTGACGTCTTCTTCATACGAAAAAATATTGCAACAGAAAACCTTAATTAGTGCCAATTGGAATATTATAACATGATCACAAGACATAATCAGATTCGATAGACGGAAGAGGAGACGAGAGAGGAAATGCGGCTCTAGTAAACGACTTGACCAGACTCTGTGGCCTATATGAAAACATCAAGTTCTAACCAAGCCATTGCAGACCATATGACGCATTATAATATCAGCAAGTTCAGCAACATACATCTGCACACAGTCCTATTCTCATTTAGCTAAGAACAAGGAAACGTCTCTGTTTACACCACATCTGGGCTACACACAACGTTATCAGATCGTCTCATGTTGACAATTAGATACGCGTTGCATCACACAATGTTGCTGTAATGAGAACGATTTGATAAGAGCGGTAATGTACGAATCTAGAGTTGAAGACAATGGTGTTTTGTTTGCCAAGAAATTATCATCAGCCATTCATTAAGAGAATAATCTCTCGCCACCTTATATCAAAATCGGGTTTAGCAGTAGATTTATCCTAAGCCGGGACACCAAACACTATTTTTATGTGTGGAGTTTGACGTTAGCCGGTTTAAACAAGTGTCTAAACATGGTCTCTAAATAGTAACTATACATAGGCACCTTCCAAACATAAACCTAAAAACCACACGGTGGCCATCCTCTGCACAGAATAGAGCACCGGGAATTCCAATGGACCACGCCGGTGTCCCTCCAGTGCTACGCCTTTAGCACGTCTCGGGGAAACGACAATGTTTCCCTAAAAGCAGCACGCGACCATCACGTCCTCCCCAGATAAACCTACCTATAACTCGTCGTAGTTCTACAACTAAGGGGCTCGTGGCTAAGTAGCATGCGTGTGTATTGTACGATCTGCAAGTTTAAGCTGCACTAGCCGCGGTTAGTCTGTGGATGGGTGACCGTTACGTTACACATCGAGACCCCTTTGTGCCTCGGAGAGCACGTAAAGCCGTCGGTCCTGCGCCTGATCTCTCTCCGGTCGTGTTGAATTGCTGTCCCATCGGATTATGAGAGTGAGGGGATAGAGAGTGCACCTGTGTTTGCGCACACACTTGTGCACTATAATATGTCCCGCGCAGATGGCTAGTCTCCATTGAGATTGGCCGCCGTGAACGAAATTCGGCCGGGAGGACATTAGTTCTACAAATATGGCGAACTATTTATGAGGAACTTCCAACCACTATTTCGGATTACCCCTCAGAAAACTCTAATGCAAATAAAATGAGGTGGATTTTAATACCATGTTTGTGGGCATGTGGTATAAAACAGACGTACAAAGCAACAGTGGTCGTTTGCATAGAGATCGCGGGGCGTCCATATAATACGCGGGTTATGCAAAATAATGCTTTGAACGTAGCGACAGGTGCCTTGAATGGTGCAGCGATGTGGATGCACCGTGCATATACGTGGGACACTCAGAAAGTTTTGCGAAACTAAAAAAAATTGTTCTATACGTACATATATTTTTATCAAATCTTTTCAAAGTACTTTCCACCAGCCTCTATACACAGATTCATGCGCCTAAACCAGTTTTCAAAACACTTTTTCCAGTCCGCCGCAGACACCTCGTTTACAGCCTGCTCGAACGCAGCCAGCGCATCTTCCGGCGACGAAAATTGTATCCCTTTGAGCTGATTTTTTATTTTTGGGAATAAAAAGAAGTCACACGGTGCTAGATCAGGGCTGTAAGGAGGGTGACCCAGGAGTTTGACTGGCGTGCTGTCCAGGAAGTCCCTCGTTTTGAGTGCGGTGTGCGCAGGTGCATTGTCGTGGTGGAGCAGTAGCCCGCGGAGCCCTGTGTTTGGTCGCTTGTTGCTTATAACAGAGAAAACTTCTGGCAAACATTTGGTAGTATACCATTCGGCATTAATGCTTCTTTGATCCCGTAAGGGAATTGATACCAAGTGGCCAGTCAAATTAAAAAAGCTAGCGATCAAAATCTTACCCCCGCTTCTAGATCGCTTCACTTTGGTAGGCGTTGGCTCATTTTGAAACACCCAAACAGTCGACTGGCGCTTGGTTTCTGGGTCGTATTGATAAATCCAGGACTCATCACCTGTAACGATGTCGTAAACACGCCGAGACGAGCCTGCTTCAAATTTGTTAAGCATATCACGGCACCATTCCACCCGGGCCTGCTTCTGAGCATCGGTGAGGTTGTGCGGCACCCAGCGTGATACTATCCTCCTCACGCGAAGATGGCTGTGTAGAATCTCGTGAACGCTTCCCGATCCAATCTTCAATATGTGTTGAATCTCCTGATATGTAATTCGCCTATTGTCTTGGATTAAATTTTTCACTGCTAGCACGTTTTCTTCGGTAACAGCCGTCAAAGGGCGACCGCTTCTTTCGTCATTCCCCAAAGTTGGTCGACCGCGCTTGAATTCGTTATACCAACGATACACGGTTGCCTTGGAAGGGCCTTCATCCATGAATGCCATTTGAAGTCTATCGTACGATTCATCCGGTTTCAGGCGACACTTGAAATCGTATAAAATCATAGCTCTAAAATGTTCCCGGCGCAGATCCATATTTCAGTGAGACACAATACTTTGAATTAACTCGCAAAAAATGTGGAGGGAAATTTTGAAATTGGAACTTACTTATTTTTACTTATAAATAATCATATTTTCGAAAAACATTATAACTGGCCAGTCTCCCATATATAAAAACTTTTTTTCGCAATACTTTCTGAGGGGCCTGGTATTAGCAGGTGGTGTGTTTCCGTTCAAGTCACTACTTCTCCTTCTATCGTGTCGACATGAGCTACATAATGATAATAGCTCATGCCGTGGAAAAAGATTAACCAGACAGCAGGTTGGTAGCGGGGCTGACTGCCCAGGGTGCGCAGGACGACCAATTAAATATCGTCACTCATGGAGGCTCTTTTAATGCACCACTACCTACATCTTATTAAATTACTGTTTTTAATAGTATATTATGTAACCAGACCATATATAACCCGCTGCTGGGCACGGGCCTCTTCTCAGAGTAAGAAGGATTCAGGCCTTCATCCACCACGCTGGCCTACTGCGGGGTGGCACACTGCACACACCATCGAGAACTGTATGGAGCACTCTATGGTGTGCAGGTTTCCTCGTGATGTTTCCTTCACCGTTTAAACAGTAATTATTCAATAATCAGATAATTCTGAAAGTTACAGCAGTTTATAAATAATAGAAATGAAAAGATATTTTTTTAAATATTTATCTACTTTTAGAACTTATAAATATGAATCTACTGGAAGGCGCAGCGTGGGTAGGCCCCCCACAAGGTGGATCGACGACCTGGTGAAGGTCGCGGGAATCCGCTGGATGTGAAAAGAGCAGGACCGGTCGTTGTGACCGACCGGTCCTGCCTATGTCCAGCAAGTCTTTCGGCAGAAATTATGATCATGATAAAATATGAATCTGATCTACTCCGTCTAAAGTCTAAAATCAAGTAAGTACTCCACTCACTCAGCCCACAATGATTCTGAGAACCCAAGCTTACCGCAAAAAGCAAGAAAAAACAACGAATGAAGTTTTTATACCTGAATTTCTTAGTATTATGTAGAAGACCTCTAAAGTCTTTCATATAGGCTGCAGTAATATGAGAAACACTTTGATTAAAAAGCTAAGCATAAATCAGGCGCCGTGCGAGGTACCAAACCGTTTAGCCCCCTTCGCTCATAAGGCTTCACCATATTGAATGATTTATATGTCTTCAATCATTCAGCCGTGCTTGATTGAAACCAAACTCTTTAGCATTAATAACCCTGCATGCATGGGTGTTGATTTACACCTCTGCAAAAAATCTTGATTCAAAGACGTATCAAAGTAAAAATTTGTAGATTTTACTTCTGAGTTAAAACGTAGTGATTATATCAAAGACATTTGTATACTGGCTCTGATTAGAGAATAAACTATAATCTGAGGTTGAAAGGGTAATAATCGGGGGTCTGATGGCAGTTGCTCCATGTAAAATATGTACTGTTATTCAGCCGGAAGCTGATACCAACTTATTTATGTAATTCTTTTTTATTTGCAAAAAAGAATCTGGATCTTTAATATAAATAATATTGTAACCATCACTCAAAACCACTAATGAAGACAAAACTGAAGACACAGATCTCATTAGCCCAAGAACATCTTCCAAGCAACTATTTTACTCAAACTTTGATCCAAACAAAAAACAGGTACTACTCGCGCAGATTAAAAATGGGATTGGAAATGGCGGCAATTTGTATTTGCTTCTCTCTACGTACAGTGTTGTGGGAGCAAGAGGAAAATAGAACAACAGTAGTACCGCCATTTCCATTTTCAATCCCAGTCTCTATACATACGAGTAGTGTAGTACATTTCAACGTAAATCAACTGCTAAACCAGCACTTTTAACAATACATTTAATATCGCGTGCCGTCAGCCATTGTGGCAACACAGGATTGCTTGCAATCTTCTCATTGAGACAATCAGCTAGATACGGGAGTCGCGAGGGTGCGCCGGAGTGCGGGCTAGCGCAAAACGTTGCAAATGTACTTGTATAAATAAATGGGTAACTGCTACTGAAATGTTCTTTTAGAGACTATTTCAAAAATAAAGGTCAACATGAGAGTATTTTGAGAGGGGCTCGTAGCGAAGAAAAGACTGCGCGGATTGTACGATATGCACGGTTAAGCTGCACTTGCCGCGGTCAGTCTTTGGATGGGTGACCGTTTCGTTACACATCGAGACTTCGAGACGCTTCCGTGCCTCGGAGAGCACGTTAAGCTGTCGGTCCCGGTTGTCATACGAATATCAATGGCAGTCGTTACGGGTAGTCAGAAGCCTGAAAGGCTGACAACTGGTCTAACCTCCGAATGTCAGTATTACCCAGTAACTGGGTTGCGGGGGTCTGATGGCAGTCGCTCCGTGTAAAATACTGATGTTCAGCCGCATCTGACTGAAAGCCGGAAAGACTGGAAACCGACCCCAATATAATTGGGAAAAGGCTTGGAGGATGATGATGAGATTATTTTGAAACTCAGTCCTTTTATAGCATGAGTGGAATTTTAAACAAAATTGATACTTAGATTAAATGTTGCTAATCGACTTCTCAATATCTATCCAAATCAAACAGACTTAGAAATGGCAGAGTTATTTTGCTACAGGCTGCCTTTACGAATTTTCTTGATAAAAATATTTACTGCAGTTATCATAATACATGTAAAACCAGAACAGCATCAGGCCAAACAATTGAATTTCAGCTAAGGAATCGTATCGGGGACCTCCGTAACCAGACCACACAAGCAGACACGACCCAGTTAATGCACCCATTTCAGTTGTCATCAAACCAAATATCCCAGCACGAACAACTCTAGAAAAAGAACAACCAATACAAAAGCCCATAGATCTAACAAACAATTGATTCACAAGACAATACAACGCATGCGCACATGTAGCAGTATCAAATAACATACAAAACAAACTTGCGTAAGTCTGCATCCAAAATGCAAATGGCGGAGAAAGTCAAGCGTAGGACGCATTTTTATTAGGACCTCACTAGACGCCGCGATTTTGCCAAGGCGTTTGAGATTTTTCGGCTATCGTTTACTGGCTTCTGGCGTATAGTCAATCAAAATTTAAATTCGTTGTCAAAATATATAAACTGATTACCGAGATTAGTGCATTAAATATTTAAAATTGTTCTTAAGCAATTGGAGCTTCTATTTTTTTTTAAGAACTCTTCTTTGAAGCAGAAAAACATTTCGACGTTTTGGCAAGCAAGGAGGCCAAGTGTTATAAGGAACAATTGCTTACTAAGCTAACATTAATATTAACTGGACAAGGGCAAAAGATGACAAAGAAAAACAGAATCACCAACGGCAAAGACAAATCTACAAATAAGAAAGTGTATTTCAATATCAGTGTTAATAAACTTAAAATATTTTAAGATCATTAAGCAAAACTGTTCCCGAATGTCCCAATAGGTAACTATTACCTACATCTTTATTACTCTCAAGATATCACATATACCTATAAACCCAGTAGTGGGATTAAATAATGTGTAGGAGCACATTAACGAGGCTACGATTGAAATATCAGTCGCAGTTGCGACAAATCGTGGGTGTGTGGACGACCTTCTGCCTTCGAAAGGGCCTACGTTGCCTAATAGGCTTTAGGTAATGAATTGTAAGGGACTGTAACCTTTAATTTAATAGATTCTTTGTTAGTTCAGAACAATAGTTTAAAATTAAAATTTACATTCGTAATTTTCATTTCTCTGGGTATGATTTCGGCATTATCAAGAGGATGGAAAAGGTCTTGGCAACTGAAATGTGTAATCTACATAAAAAGGCAAAGAAAAAACGGTTCAGTACCACTTTCTCCTGTTTGTCAAGCGATTTTTTTGTTTAGTAGCTATTGACGAGCTATAGTGTTATCAATAAAAATATATGGTGTTTTTTCAGCATAGTTGAATCAAAAATATCATGAATGACCTCTCGTTTTAATAAAGATTATAAAGATTATTATTATTATTATTATTTATAAAGATTTCTCGTCTGCTTGTGGTTGGCCGGAACCTGTCGGGGGTGGTTGTGCGAAATTGCGAATACAGAGGTTTCCAAGCCCCCGGCCAAAGGTAGTTGGAGGAACACCGTGGTGGTTTTAGTCGGTAAGAGACCGACACTGGCTCCGTCTTCCACGAGCGGAGTGTGTCCCTGAGGGAGGATTTCCCCACGTCAAAAAAAAAGCATTACTTTAAAGACTAAACGCACGAGGCTGATAACTTGACAAAGACTGAAATACAGCAATGGTAGAAATACAACGGCCTATTGAGTTATCATTGAAACATTTATCGATTCTTAAACTATTTTAACTCATATTTATGAGATTCTTGTGTGTTGAATACCTGAGAAACATTATATCCGTATTATCTTCTAAGAAACTCCAAGGTGAGGACGATGCTCAACTCATAAATTAACCAACTTATCTCCAGAGTTATTAGATATAAGTGATAAAATATAGAGGCTTAAATATGGATATTAACACGACGGGCAGCGCAGGGCTTTCATTATTAGCTTATCTTAATTTAACATCAACACAGATACTAGGGTCCCACAAAATAATTAGTGGATTAATCCCACTTTACAGGACGCTGTACAAGTGATGAACGACCGGCGGTTTTTATAAGAATAAGAATAATTTATTTCTCAAAAAATACGGGTCCAGACAGATGGATGAAGAGTCACAGTTAGTTTTCAAGTAAGTAAGTTTTGGCATATTGTTACGACGGAGGGTTAAGCAGAGTGGACTGAAATACTTCAACCTCGATTTTCCTGGACTTAGAGACGTTTTCAGCAGGCTGAAATGCATTTTCAGTCCGTATCAGAGGAGGCTCTATCACATACCAAAGAATCGAAATTTTGAGTAAGTTGCCGTTGTTTTCAGGCGCCTGAAACATGTTTTCAGGCCGTTTCAGGAGCCAACAAATCCGATGCCGACATTTCCTGAAAACCCATTTTCAGGCGTTTTCAGGACCCCTTATGGCCATTTGACACCCACATGTAAAATTGTTGATGAGTGAGCGAGATAGAGCTAAATATCAGACAAGGATAGACGAAGAACCTTCTGGAAGAGAGTGAGCAGGATAGAGCTAATATAAGACAAGGATAGACGAGATTCGACAAGCTTCGAGAACATTCCATTCTAGAAGTGAGTGAGTGAGATAGAGGATAGATGAGGTTCGACGAGGTTCGAGAACTTTCTATTTCGAGAATGTGCAAGTGAGAAAGAGTTATCTTATGACAAGGATAGATGACGTTCGAGGACTTTCCAGTACCACGACTCGCGGCCTATATAAACGGCGCAGCTGAGCGCCAGTGGAGTTCAGTTTGGATCAAGCGATACAAGCGATAACATCGAAGCGATATTCGGAGCGATTTAACTAGTAACTTTGTGTGGTAATAAGCGATTCAGTGTAATTGTTCAGTAATAAAGTGTTCTCTACGCATTTAATTGGCTTTCTATCTATATACGAACCCCCAGCTCGTAACATTTGGTGTCAGAAAGCGGGATAGAAAATGCCGATTACGCCAAGAGACGAGGAACCGACTGGTAATGAAACGCCGAGTCGGATGCAGACGAGACAGTTAACGGCGAGACAGACAGCTCAGGACGCATCAAGAACTATGAATCAGGAGGAGGTCGTCCAACAGGGACCTCAGCCTCAAGGTGGAAACAACGATATTGCCAGCTTATTCAACTTGATGCAGCAAATGGCAAGAAGGCAGGAAGAGCAAGTACGCGAAACACGCGAACTAGCCACAAGGCAGGAAGAGCAAGTACGCGAAACACGCGAACTAGCCACAAGGCAGGAAGAGCAAGTACGCGAACTAGCCACAAGGCAGGAAGAGCAAGTACGCGAAACACGCGAACTAGCCACAAGGCAGGAAGAGCAAGTACGCAGACAGGAAGAGCAAGCCGCAAGGCAAGAAGAGCGGTTCTGTAGAATGGAGAAGATATTTGAGCGAGGAGCAATATTGGAGGAACTCTATCTCTCTGCTAAAAACAAACTAGATGAGGTGGAGATCAAGGTAGATGAGGTGGAGATTAAAGTAGATGAGCATGAGAAAAAGGTTATGGCTCATGACCACCGGATTACGCAGTTAGAAAAGAAGGTCAACAGTGCACACCTTGGACCAGTTCCCATCGTTTCCGCTGGTAATACAGGGGTGTCTTTAGGAAGGTTTAAGGTTCCACCCTTTGACGGAACCTCCTCTTGGACCGCATATAAGCTGCAATTCCAATCGGTGGCAACAGCAAATGGATGGACCAATGACCAGACGAAGACTGCTCTTATTTTAGGGCTTCGGGATCAGGCTTTGACGGTGCTGGAAGCACTCGGTGAGAACGTCGCCTACGAGCAGCTTTTGGAGGCCCTAGAAGCACGATTTGGTGACGCCCATTTAGAACACGTCTTCCGGGCCCAACTGAAAGAGCGTGTTCAGCGCTATAACGAAAGCTTACAGCAATGGGCGCTGGAGGTGGAAAAGCTTGTACGGAAGGCCTATAGGTCCACGCCTGTGCTCATCGATAACCTACTAGTACAGGCCTTTATCGATGGAATACGAGATTCGGAAGTTAGAGCGACTGTGCGACTCGGACATCACCAGACATTGAAGGACGCACTGGCACATGCACTGGAAGTAGAAGCTGTTCGGACGGACCCTAAGACAAGTCGGATCCGCGAAGTGGCCGAACGCAACAAAGCAAGTTGGGGACCAATTTGTTACCTGTGTGGAGAACGGGGTCACATCAGAAACAGCTGTCCGAAGCAAGCCAGGCGCGAGGAACCTCGTCGGTTCACAAGCAGAGCGGTGGGAACAGCCACCACCGAGCCGCTACAGGGAAACGAGTAAACGCCAGGACCGAGGGGCGGGTGCTGGCTGGTGTTCAAAAAGCCCCGAAAATCAAGATTAGGCAAGCCCAAGACGGAAATAGCCTGATAATCGACGGTGAGATTGATGGAATTCCCTGTGAAATGACAGTAGACACAGGAGCGTCACATACAATTATCAGCTTTGGGCTTGTGAAACGTCTCGGCGGGAACCAACCTTGTCGGAACAGAAACGTTCAACTTGTGACAGCCACCGGCCAGCACATAGCCGTCCAGGGGGAGAGGGAGTTGGACGTAAAGCTTGGTGAGATGATGTTTACGCATAAGGCCATCATTGCTGATATCGTCGACGACTGCATTATTGGACTCGATTTCTTAAGAGCACACCACTGCCAGATTGACATAAAGCATGGTGTTTTAAATTGCGGATCAGAAGAAATATTCCTGAAAGGAGGATCTGTTGGGAATGTTTACTGCGCGAAAGAGACCATTTTGCCTCCATGGTCACAAACAACGGTTCCAGTTCGTTTAGCTCGAGGTAATATTGGAAACAATCATCGCTGCGTAATTGTGGAAAAAGTGGATAACAATAGTCCTTGGATAACGGCACGAACGCTTATAAAAGGAACAGGCATGGATGTTGTATCAATCCTGAACTTTAGCGATACCGAGCAAACCATAAAAAGGAACACAGTTGTTGGAACCTGCGGCCAAGTCTCGTGGTTGCGCAAATGTCAACAACCGTGCGGAGGAGAAAACATTGCGCAATCCAACATTGACATAATGTCACTGCTGCAGGGCTGTCAACGGGATCTGTCAATGGAAGAGCTTTCCCAAGCTAAGACATTGCTGCAGCAGTTCAGTGACTTGTTTTCTTCAAATGATGCTGATCTTGGAAGGACTGGACTTGTTCAACACAAAATTGACACTGGTGATAAAATTCCAATTCGTCAGCGAGCACGAAGGGTGCCAGTCGCACGTGAAAAGGAGGTTCAGAACATGATTGAGGAAATGAAGAAGAGTGACGTCATTGAACCATCATCAAGTCCGTGGTGCTCTCCTGTGGTTTTGGTCAAGAAAAAGGACGGAAGCATGCGGTTTTGTGTTGATTATCGTCAACTTAATGACATTACGAAGAAGGACAGCTACCCTTTGCCGAGGATAGATGACACTTTGGACACGCTGGCTGGGATGAAGTGGTTTTCAACGCTAGACCTAAAAAGTGGCTATTGGCAAGTGGAGATAGATCCTAAGGATAAGGAAAAGACAGCCTTTTCGACAGGAGGGCTTTGTCAGGGCCTTTGGCAATTCAAAGTCATGCCTTTTGGCCTATGTAATGCCCCTGCAACTTTCGAAAGACTAATGGAAATAGTGCTCGCTGGATTAATTGGCGAAGCCTGTTTGGTGTACCTGGATGACATTGTGATTGTTGGGCAGGACTTTAACAGCCATCTTCGAAACTTGAGGTGTGTTTTGGAAAAGATTCGTGCAGCAAACTTGAAACTAAGTCCCAAAAAGTGTTCTTTTTTCAAGCGAGAAGTCAAGTACCTGGGACATGTGGTTTCCACTGAAGGGGTTCGCACGGATCCAGAAAAGGTGGCGGCTGTTAAGAATTGGCCAGTACCAAAGGACAAGACAGGAGTTCGAGCGTTTTTGGGACTTTGCTCATACTACCGACGCTTTGTGAAAAATTTCTCAGATATAGCAAAACCTTTACATAAGCTCACTGAAGAAAAGAGGGCATTTGTTTGGGATGATGCCTGTGAGGCTGCATTCAGGGAACTGAAAAACCATCTGTGCAATACACCCATTCTTGGATACCCGGACATCGAAGGCGAATTTGTCGTAGACACTGATGCCAGCAACACCGGTATAGGCGGAGTGTTGTCACAACGCAGAGGAGATCAAGAAGTAGTTATAGCCTACTTCAGCAAATCTCTGTGCAAACCAGAAAGGAACTACTGCGTTACTCGAAGAGAGTTACTCGCTGTGGTCAAGACTTTGAAGCACTTCAGTAAATATTTGTTAGGGCGCCAGTTTCGACTTAGAACTGATCACGCTGCACTAAAGTGGCTACTTCAATTTAAGGATCCTGAAGGGCAAGTGGCGCGTTGGATAGAACAACTGCAGGAGTTTAATTTCACCATTGAGCATCGTAGTGGGAAATTACATGGGAATGCAGATGCTCTATCAAGGAGACCATGTCCAGACGAATGTAAACACTGTACAAGGCAAGAGGCCAAAGAAATAGCGTCAGTTAAGATGTTAAGGACGGACACAGTGAGTGCGGAATGGAGTGATGCATCCATGCAAAGAGCGCAACTAGAGGACAATGATTTACGACCTCTCGTAGAATGGATGCAAGCTGGAAGTCCCAAACCCAAATGGAGTGATGTCGCCAGAATGAGCACTACAACAAAAAGCTATTGGGCTCAATGGGACAGCTTCCTTCTTCACAATGGTGTTCTATGTCGAAAATGGGAGAATGCACGAGGAAACGAAGCGCACCTACAGCTAGTCGTGCCCAAATCAAAAATTTCTGATGTCTTACGGGAGTACCATAATGGATCTTCGGGTGGTCACCTAGGCGTCAAAAGAACTCTGTTAAAGATACGAGAACGGTTCTACTGGGTTCACTGCAGAGACGATGTGGAGGATTGGTGTCGCAAATGTACCAGTTGCGCAGGTGTAAAAGGGCCACACACTCGTACCAGAGGATCGTTGAAACTGTATAATGTTGGAGCTCCATGGGAAAGGATAGCATTGGACGTGGCTGGACCATTCCCGATATCAGAAAGCGGAAATCGCTATTTCCTCGTCGTGATGGATTATTTCACCAAATGGCCAGAAGTCTTCGCTATACCTAATCAGGAAGCCACAATGGTAGCAAAAAAATTGGTCAGCGAAGTGTTCTGTCGTTTCGGGGTACCATTGGAAATTCATAGTGATCAGGGAAGAAACTTTGAGTCCCAAGTTTTCCAAGAAACTTGTAGAATAATGGGCATTCACAAAACGCGTACAACATCTTACCATCCACAATCTGATGGAATGGTGGAACGATTCAACCAGACCTTAGAGAGGCATTTGGCAAAAGTAGTGGACAAGCATCAAAAGGACTGGGACGAGTATATTCCACTGTTTCTTTTAGCTTACAGAACTGCAGTACATGAAAGTTCATCGGTAACTCCAGCCTACGCAAATTATGGGAGAGAACTCCGTTTACCGGCAGACCTTCTTACCGGATGTCCACCGAATACACCTAGTAACATAACGGAGTATGCAAATGAATTGCGAAACCGGATGAATGACATACAAGAGCACATGAGAAAATCGGAGTTCCAGGCAAGTGCAAGAATGAAAACGCGGTACGACAGAAAGCTGAACCATGAAGTATTCCAGGAAGGTTCCAAAGTTTGGTTGCACAATCCGGTACGCCGGAAGGGAAAATCTCCAAAATTACAACCTGATTGGGATGGGCCGTATATAATCATCACGAAGATCAACGATGTCACCTACCGAATCCGAAAGGACGGACGCAATCAACCGAAGATTGTACACATTGATCGACTGGCCCGGTACTACGGAGATAATGATGCTCGGGACGAGCATGTCTTAGGAGGGGGTAGTGTTACGACGGAGGGTTAAGCAGAGTGGACTGAAATACTTCAACCTCGATTTTCCTGGACTTAGAGACGTTTTCAGCAGGCTGAAATGCATTTTCAGTCCGTATCAGAGGAGGCTCTATCACATACCAAAGAATCGAAATTTTGAGTAAGTTGCCGTTGTTTTCAGGCGCCTGAAACATGTTTTCAGGCCGTTTCAGGAGCCAACAAATCCGATGCCGACATTTCCTGAAAACCCATTTTCAGGCGTTTTCAGGACCCCTTATGGCCATTTGACACCCACATGTAAAATTGTTGATGAGTGAGCGAGATAGAGCTAAATATCAGACAAGGATAGACGAAGAACCTTCTGGAAGAGAGTGAGCAGGATAGAGCTAATATAAGACAAGGATAGACGAGATTCGACAAGCTTCGAGAACATTCCATTCTAGAAGTGAGTGAGTGAGATAGAGGATAGATGAGGTTCGACGAGGTTCGAGAACTTTCTATTTCGAGAATGTGCAAGTGAGAAAGAGTTATCTTATGACAAGGATAGATGACGTTCGAGGACTTTCCAGTACCACGACTCGCGGCCTATATAAACGGCGCAGCTGAGCGCCAGTGGAGTTCAGTTTGGATCAAGCGATACAAGCGATAACATCGAAGCGATATTCGGAGCGATTTAACTAGTAACTTTGTGTGGTAATAAGCGATTCAGTGTAATTGTTCAGTAATAAAGTGTTCTCTACGCATTTAATCGGCTTTCTATCTATATACGAACCCCCAGCTCGTAACAATATGTAACCTACTTCTTTTTTAAATTACCATCTGATTTTTGTACCCATTTTCGCAAAATAAATGAATTGAATTGAACTTTTAAAGAGAACAATATTCATTTTACTTATTTATCGTGTATGGAAATGAGAATATGAGAAAAACCAAACCTAGGTCACGTTAAGCCGTCGCTTCCGGTTGCCACACGAATATCTAAAGCAGTCGTTACGGGTATTTAGAAGCCCGAAAGTCTGACAACTGGTGATTGGGATGTCGGTGTTACCTAGTCCAGTAACTGGGTTGCGGGGGTCTGATGGTGGCCCTCCGTGTCAAATACTGATATTCAGCCGCACCTGCTCTCCGATTTAGAACCACACGATAGCCAGTTCCTTCCATGCAGGAGGGTGTGAGTTCGATCCCGGTCTGAACCTCTGACTTTTCGAATTCATGTGCAGATTCATCATTTCAGCCGAAAGACGTCTACTGCTGGACAAAGGCCTCTCCCAAGCATCGCCACAACGACCGGTCCTGTGCCTTCCGCATCCAGCGGATTCCCGCGACCTTCACCAGGTCGTCGGTCCACCTATGTGCAGATTAATATTCGATTATCACTTGCTTTAACGGTGAAGGAAAAACATCGTGAGGAAACCTGCACACCAGAGAGTGCTCCATACAGTTTTCGATGGTGTGTGTAGTCCGCCAACCCGCACTAGGCCAGCGTGGTGGACTAAGGCCTTAGCCTTCTCATACTGAGAAGAGGCCCGTTCCCAGCAGTGGGACAGTAATTGGCTGGTTATGTTATCCTCTCGTCTGTGTAAATCCGCCATTTTGGCAAATTTTGACAATGGCGGATCTCTGTGATCAGACGAGAGGTTATGTATGTATGATAACCAGTTGTCGACCGATTCGGTTTGTTGTGTCTTTTTCTCTCGCTGCGTGAATCATCAGACAAAAAGAGGTAACAAACCGAACCGGTCGACGACTGGTTATCTGGTTATGGTGTCTGGTTACGTGTGGTTCTGAATCAGGGAGCTGGATGGACTGGAAGCTGTCCCCAAAGAAATTGTGAAAAGACCGGAGAGCGAGAAATGTACTATACATATTATAAGGTATGTAGGTACTGATAATGATGATGGTATTCTACTATTCCAAATGTTAATTAGCTCAACGTTAATTATTTATTTTAGAAAAGTGTGCTATTAAAACTTGCCCCAATAATTCCTTTCTGTTATTTTTCTGTTACAATTAAATAATATTCATATCCGTTTTCTATCCGTAACTTACAATAATTTTGAATTTGACACAAATGCTGAGCAACTCATTCACACGACGACATGATTTCTTCCTTCTCAACATCAACAGAGATAATATTTAGTCATTTCTATTCCGAGATCCATGTAATCGCTTGTCTCTTACGACTTGCCCCAAAATCATTATAATTCGTTTACGAAGGCTAACTACGGTAATATATGTTGCACACGTACTCGACTTGTTTATTGTGCAGTAATAAAGCGTCAACTCTTAGGACCACCCGCGCGTAGCCCGCCTTACATCTGATCGTATGATGATCACAGCGTTCGGTCTGTTAGCTTGTTTGTACACGAACAAGTAAAAAGTTTCCAACTGTGAATGAATTATTTCTCTATAATGTTAAATTGGCTTTTGTATTTATGATTATTGTACCTGTTTATGTGTTTTTATCATAACTTATTTCGTAATTTTTCATGGTGTTTTAACAATAAATTGTCCAAACGATAGTCTGCTATTTGGAATATTGTGCAATGTATAATAAATGCCAAGTTCTTTCAAGTAAGTTCTGCCGTGGATCGTGATATACATAGGAGCATCACCATTACAATTTATTTGATATTCATTATGAAATTTCTTGTTGTTCCGTATGGTGCCAGGCGTAAAGAATTGCACCAACCTATACCAGGCCCCTCAGAAAGTATTGCGAAAAAAAGTTTTTATATATGGGAGACTGGCCAGTTATAATGTTTTTCGAAAATATGATTATTTATAAGTAAAAATAAGTAAGTTCCAATTTCAAAATTTCCCTCCACATTTTTTGCGAGTTAATTCAAAGTATTGTGTCTCACTGAAATATGGATCTGCGCCGGGAACATTTTAGAGCTATGATTTTATACGATTTCAAGTGTCGCCTGAAACCGGATGAATCGTACGATAGACTTCAAATGGCATTCATGGATGAAGGCCCTTCCAAGGCAACCGTGTATCGTTGGTATAACGAATTCAAGCGCGGTCGACCAACTTTGGGGGATGACGAAAGAAGCGGTCGCCCTTTGACGGCTGTTACCGAAGAAAACGTGCTAGCAGTGAAAAATTTAATCCAAGACAATAGGCGAATTACATATCAGGAGATTCAACACATATTGAAGATTGGATCGGGAAGCGTTCACGAGATTCTACACAGCCATCTTCGCGTGAGGAGGATAGTATCACGCTGGGTGCCGCACAACCTCACCGATGCTCAGAAGCAGGCCCGGGTGGAATGGTGCCGTGATATGCTTAACAAATTTGAAGCAGGCTCGTCTCGGCGTGTTTACGACATCGTTACAGGTGATGAGTCCTGGATTTATCAATACGACCCAGAAACCAAGCGCCAGTCGACTGTTTGGGTGTTTCAAAATGAGCCAACGCCTACCAAAGTGAAGCGATCTAGAAGCGGGGGTAAGATTTTGATCGCTAGCTTTTTTAATTTGACTGGCCACTTGGTATCAATTCCCTTACGGGATCAAAGAAGCATTAATGCCGAATGGTATACTACCAAATGTTTGCCAGAAGTTTTCTCTGTTATAAGCAACAAGCGACCAAACACAGGGCTCCGCGGGCTACTGCTCCACCACGACAATGCACCTGCGCACACCGCACTCAAAACGAGGGACTTCCTGGACAGCACGCCAGTCAAACTCCTGGGTCACCCTCCTTACAGCCCTGATCTAGCACCGTGTGACTTCTTTTTATTCCCAAAAATAAAAAATCAGCTCAAAGGGATACAATTTTCGTCGCCGGAAGATGCGCTGGCTGCGTTCGAGCAGGCTGTAAACGAGGTGTCTGCGGCGGACTGGAAAAAGTGTTTTGAAAACTGGTTTAGGCGCATGAATCTTTGTATAGAGGCTGGTGGAAAGTACTTTGAAAAGGTTTGATAAAAATATATGTACGTATAGAACAATTTTTTTTAGTTTCGCAAAACTTTCTGAGTGTCCCACGTATCTTCTCATGGGTGTTGTAAAAGGTGACTAAGGGATTCACCAGAGGATGGGCAGCAGCGTTCTCCCAACCAACTGCGATCGCCAACCCGCCTGCCAAGCGTGGCGATTATGGCATGCATATCCACCCTTGCTTGGGGGAGGCCTATGTCCAGCAGCGGACGTCTTTCGGCTGAAATGATGATGATGAGGTAAAATTCTGAATAAATTTTTTTCAAGTCATAGGAACTTTTGTACTTGATTTTTGTATGAAATAAATTAATTTTAATTAGTATCTCGACGCTACTTATGTGTTTGTATGTCTATTCTCCAGTTTACTAAAAAATACGCGGTTAGGTCAACAAGCATGAAACTTAAAATAATTACAACAATATACCTACCTACATCAAAGTAAATTAAAGAAGTGGTTACCTTTCACTTCATCATATATTTTATGAGTAACACATGGGAGTTAATTTGCGCCTCTATACTTGTTAAAATTATAAACTGACAATAAAATCTTTATTGCTTAACTTGTAATATTATGTGAGAATCGTCGATTATGCAAATAATAATTATAGGTAATTAATTATAAAGGTATGTATTACAGAAGTTAATTTAACATTTTCTTGTATCAAAGTCGCAATTAGCAGGTAAGCAAAATAATAATACTTATACATTAAGTTGGTCATTGTATATAATATACAACGACATTATATTTGATTTTCATACATTTTTATACTTATGGTGTCCTTCTGCAATAGGTAATTTATTTTATATAATGTAGAACTAGAATGTCTGCCTCGTTGGTCTAGTGGTTGCAAGCGCGACTGCTGAGCGTGGGGTCCTGGGTTCGATTCCCGGGTCGGGCTAAGTGTTATTGGGTTTTTTCATTAGGAAATTCTCAGTAGCAGCCCGGAGTCTGGATTTGTGCCCGGTCAATGGCAATAGTCTCGCCCCCTATTACATGGTACTATAACATAACTGGCGAAATGTGGGTGTACTATTACACCTCTGCCTACCCCTTCGGAGAAATACAGGCGTGATGTTATGTTAGAACTAGCATATTTTTGCAAGTGTCAATGTAACCTAGAATCAAAAGTACATGTACGCCCCCAGTGGCAAAACATTGTAGCTGCTATACCTACTATTTAAACACCTTACATGCATGTGCTTTCACATTGTATTGTATACTCATGTTTTAAGCAAATCATTTTTTCATTCGTTCACCTCTAATGGGGTCATTGTACTCATCAGTATTAACAACTTTTATTATGGGACCAACCCTGAAATCGCGAAAAAGAAATCAGGCGTTCCCTATTCATACTGATGAGTACAATGACTCCTTAAGAGGTTTTCAGTTATTTCAATAACACGTATAGGTAGAGATTTTAATTAAATTTCTTTTTGTACGTTTTCTATCTATATGTCTATATCACAAGTCGGTTAACGGACCAACTAATTGATACTAATATACTAATATTATCTTTATTATAAATAAATAAATAATTTTGGGACATTTTACACATCACCACCTAGTCCCAAACTAAGCAGAGCTTGAACTATGGGTACTAGACAATGGATATAATACTCAGATACTTTTTTTTTGTAAATAAATACTTATAATACATAAGAAACAATTAGACCAACACAAACACTCATGTTCATCACACAAATATTTGTGTACTGTGGGAATCGAACCCACGACCTCGTGATCAGCAGTCCGAAACTCGAACCACTAGACCACAGACGTCGTCAAATTATCAATTGGTTGTTTTAATTTTCTAAAACAATCAATCAACTCAGCCTATCGCAGTCCACTGCTGGACATAGGCCTCTCCCAAGTTGCGCTACAACACTCGGTCCTCTGCCGCATCCAGTCCCCCCCAGCCACGTTCTGCAGGTCGTCGGTCCACCTGGCAGGGGGGTGCCCTACACTGCGTTTGCCGATTCGTGGTCTCCACTCAAGGACTTCGACAGACATGGCCAGCCCACTGCCACTTCAGCTTACTGATCCTACAAGCTATGTCGGTCACTCCCGTTCATTTCCGGATAATCTCGTTAACATACAACTCTAAAACAATAGGTTATGTTAATATTCTCGCACAAGTAAGTCATTTAAAACTAGGAAAATACACATAACATTAACAGACCCATTATTACTCTTCCAAAGCTCTATTTCCCCTTTCTACCGTATAATTAATCTATATTTATCGTAGGTAAGCAGGAAGGGTGGCGGTTAATTACACTCGCCGTTAACAGACTCGTCGGCGGTGTATTTCTGTTAAGTTTTTAATTAAATCACTCGACACCTGTGCCCCCCTCCCCCCACTGTTTTCTCGGATCGGCGCGTGCGATGCGCAGGCGCACGTGCGCGGTATTCTTCGTTTTAGATCCATTTTATGGTAGTGCACCGAATGAATTGTTAAGTGTGGTTTGGTTTGCTTTTGTTTCCGGAATCGTAAAGTTACGAAGGTTTGAACAACTGTTACAATGAAATTAACTGGAGAATAAATTGTGTTAAACTCACAGACAGTAAAATATATAGATGAAGTGCTGCGAACAATCATAGTGAAGCCAAAAAAAACTATGCTCCTTCGTATACAACCAGCGCTCACGCACACCCATGCACCTGAAAGGTATTTGCTTTCGCGATGCTCACTGGACGATGCCGCGACATGTGTACTGAGAGGGGTGAGCACGGTTTGAGGTGCACGTGTGTGCGTGAGCGCTGTTTGTACACGAAGGAGCATAGTTTGTTTTGGCTTCACTAGATTGTTCGCAGACTTCGTTAGAATAGATGAAAAAACAACGGTAGGTATTGATCATAGAAACACTTACAGCATCCATCCGTAGTTCAAAATTTCTCCGTTGTACTGGCTTTACTTCCGATAAAAAGCGAGAGTGCCAAACAACAAAGCACCATAAAATAGAAAGTACACCGATCATGAGAACAAACAGTCGTATTCATAACAGAGCCATATTAAGACAAAGAGTGTTATTTACCACAGTACTGCTAAACAGCGCGCGTGCAGTGATAACTGTGGCGGTAACATAGAAAGGTGCCAATGTGTATGTGAGTGCAAAAGACAGGTCTCTAGAAAAACTTGTTGATTCAGCGATATCTGAAGAAGTGTGTGAATAAACATGGTTACAGAAAAGAAAATGGTTCAAATAAAACTTGAGTGAGAAGAATAATATTACCTATAGTCAACTTGCCTATGCCCGCGGCTTCGCCCAAGTATGATTCGGTTTGTAAAAAGAAGTTATCGCGCATCCCGCGGGAACAGCTTATCTTGCCAGGATAAAAAGTAGGCTGTATATTGATTCGAGTTATGGTTTATCATCTGTGTGTCAAATTTCATCCAAATCCGTTCAGCCGTTTCAGGACAAACGAACAAAACGTCCATTCTTACGCATCTTCTTCTTAATACCAGGCCCCTCAGAAAGTATTGCGAAAAAAAGTTTTTATATATGGGAGACTGGCCAGTTATAATGTTTTTCGAAAATATGATTATTTATAAGTAAAAATAAGTAAGTTCCAATTTCAAAATTTCCCTCCACATTTTTTGCGAGTTAATTCAAAGTATTGTGTCTCACTGAAATATGGATCTGCGCCGGGAACATTTTAGAGCTATGATTTTATACGATTTCAAGTGTCGCCTGAAACCGGATGAATCGTACGATAGACTTCAAATGGCATTCATGGATGAAGGCCCTTCCAAGGCAACCGTGTATCGTTGGTATAACGAATTCAAGCGCGGTCGACCAACTTTGGGGGATGACGAAAGAAGCGGTCGCCCTTTGACGGCTGTTACCGAAGAAAACGTGCTAGCAGTGAAAAATTTAATCCAAGACAATAGGCGAATTACATATCAGGAGATTCAACACATATTGAAGATTGGATCGGGAAGCGTTCACGAGATTCTACACAGCCATCTTCGCGTGAGGAGGATAGTATCACGCTGGGTGCCGCACAACCTCACCGATGCTCAGAAGCAGGCCCGGGTGGAATGGTGCCGTGATATGCTTAACAAATTTGAAGCAGGCTCGTCTCGGCGTGTTTACGACATCGTTACAGGTGATGAGTCCTGGATTTATCAATACGACCCAGAAACCAAGCGCCAGTCGACTGTTTGGGTGTTTCAAAATGAGCCAACGCCTACCAAAGTGAAGCGATCTAGAAGCGGGGGTAAGATTTTGATCGCTAGCTTTTTTAATTTGACTGGCCACTTGGTATCAATTCCCTTACGGGATCAAAGAAGCATTAATGCCTAATGGTATACTACCAAATGTTTGCCAGAAGTTTTCTCTGTTATAAGCAACAAGCGACCAAACACAGGGCTCCGCGGGCTACTGCTCCACCACGACAATGCACCTGCGCACACCGCACTCAAAACGAGGGACTTCCTGGACAGCACGCCAGTCAAACTCCTGGGTCACCCTCCTTACAGCCCTGATCTAGCACCGTGTGACTTCTTTTTATTCCCAAAAATAAAAAATCAGCTCAAAGGGATACAATTTTCTTCGCCGGAAGATGCGCTGGCTGCGTTCGAGCAGGCTGTAAACGAGGTGTCTGCGGCGGACTGGAAAAAGTGTTTTGAAAACTGGTTTAGGCGCATGAATCTTTGTATAGAGGCTGGTGGAAAGTACTTTGAAAAGATTTGATAAAAATATATGTACGTATAGAAGAATTTTTTTTAGTTTCGCAAAACTTTCTGAGTATCCCACGTATATACCAGGCCCCTCAGAAAGTATTGCGAAAAAAAGTTTTTATATATGGGAGACTGGCCAGTTATAATGTTTTTCGAAAATATGATTATTTATAAGTAAAAATAAGTAAGTTCCAATTTCAAAATTTCCCTCCACATTTTTTGCGAGTTAATTCAAAGTATTGTGTCTCACTGAAATATGGATCTGCGCCGGGAACATTTTAGAGCTATGATTTTATACGATTTCAAGTGTCGCCTGAAACCGGATGAATCGTACGATAGACTTCAAATGGCATTCATGGATGAAGGCCCTTCCAAGGCAACCGTGTATCGTTGGTATAACGAATTCAAGCGCGGTCGACCAACTTTGGGGGATGACGAAAGAAGCGGTCGCCCTTTGACGGCTGTTACCGAAGAAAACGTGCTAGCAGTGAAAAATTTAATCCAAGACAATAGGCGAATTACATATCAGGAGATTCAACACATATTGAAGATTGGATCGGGAAGCGTTCACGAGATTCTACACAGCCATCTTCGCGTGAGGAGGATAGTATCACGCTGGGTGCCGCACAACCTCACCGATGCTCAGAAGCAGGCCCGGGTGGAATGGTGCCGTGATATGCTTAACAAATTTGAAGCAGGCTCGTCTCGGCGTGTTTACGACATCGTTACAGGTGATGAGTCCTGGATTTATCAATACGACCCAGAAACCTAGCGCCAGTCGACTGTTTGGGTGTTTCAAAATGAGCCAACGCCTACCAAAGTGAAGCGATCTAGAAGCGGGGGAAAGATTTTGATCGCTAGCTTTTTTAATTTGACTGGCCACTTGGTATCAATTCCCTTACGGGATCAAAGAAGCATTAATGCCGAATGGTATACTACCAAATGTTTGCCAGAAGTTTTCTCTGTTATAAGCAACAAGCGACCAAACACAGGGCTCCGCGGGCTACTGCTCCACCACGACAATGCACCTGCGCACACCGCACTCAAAACGAGGGACTTCCTGGACAGCACGCCAGTCAAACTCCTGGGTCACCCTCCTTACATCCCTGATCTAGCACCGTGTGACTTCTTTTTATTCCCAAAAATAAAAAATCAGCTCAAAGGGATACAATTTTCGTCGCCGGAAGATGCGCTGGCTGCGTTCGAGCAGGCTGTAAACGAGGTGTCTGCGGCGGACTGGAAAAAGTGTTTTGAAAACTGGTTTAGGCGCATGAATCTTTGTATAGAGGCTGGTGGAAAGTACTTTGAAAAGATTTGATAAAAATATATGTACGTATAGAACAATTTTTTTTAGTTTCGCAAAACTTTCTGAGTGTCCCACGTAAAGGAAAAATTCAACACCGTCAGCAGATTACATGGTAGCTCCTGGAGTAATGAACCAGAAGACACAGCTTCGAATTCTAGTCACCAGCTATTTATAACTTTGGTGAAGAATTTGCCAAAGTCCCCCCAACTCAGGATTAGTGCGCCAATACTAATAGAGCATTCATGAACTCATCAGTTTCACCTCGGTCCGAATCAGAGTGTATTTCAGTTGGTTACGTTATTACTAGTACACTAACGTTGCGCAAGCGCCGACCGTGAACGCTAATTGTGATCCATGTATTTGTATACAGACTCTGTATTTTTAAATAGTTCGTCTGCATTGCAAGCGAACTGTTTTATTATTATGTGGAATGTTTGTTTTCTATGCACCTGGGAGAAGATATACAGATCGAGAGAGTTTACCTATAGCTACTATAATGCATAAAATAAGCTGCTCGCAATCCTAGATTTCGCATAAGGGTAAAAAAAGGGTAAGCCTTTCTAGCAGTAGAAAGCATTATATTCGAGTCGGTCAGAAAATTACCGTTGGAAACTTTATCATTAGGCAATTTGCTACTGAAATAGCGCTTTTAAATATGCTTTCTAGGCGCTCGCTGCATTCTTATACAACCCTACTATCCTACTTATCCCACTTCCTACTAATATTATAAACTAGCGGACCCGGCAGACTTCGTCCTGCCCGGAAAAGCAGCGCCACATATCATTAAAATCGTCCCTGCCGTTTAGGAGAAGATCAGTGACATACCGACACCAGCGCCACCTACCAGGTCCAATTGTGTTTTCAAACGATCCAGGAACCCATTGAAATATACACACAACAAATCGATCCAGCTGTTTAGGAGGAATTATTATGTTGAAATTTGAATCGCTTTTTTCCCGAAAAGGGGTAATTGTGCTCATCATTATGAACAACTTTTACTATGGGACCAACCCTGAAATCGCGAAAAAAAATCAGGTGGTCCCTACTTTTAATCGATTTAATTGAACACAAATGTAGACAAACTGATTTTTTTTTGCGTTTTCAGGGTTGGTCCCATAGTAAAAGTTGTTCATAATGATGAGTACAATTACCCCTTTTTGGGAAATAAGCGATTCAAATTTCAGCATGTACGTGGGACACTCAGAAAGTTTTGCGAAACTAAAAAAAATTGTTCTATACGTACATATATTTTTATCAAATCTTTTCAAAGTACTTTCCACCAGCCTCTATACAAAGATTCATGCGCCTAAACCAGTTTTCAAAACACTTTTTCCAGTCCGCCGCAGACACCTCGTTTACAGCCTGCTCGAACGCAGCCAGCGCATCTTCCGGCGACGAAAATTGTATCCCTTTGAGCTGATTTTTTATTTTTGGGAATAAAAAGAAGTCACACGGTGCTAGATCAGGGCTGTAAGGAGGGTGACCCAGGAGTTTGACTGGCGTGCTGTCCAGGAAGTCCCTCGTTTTGAGTGCGGTGTGCGCAGGTGCATTGTCGTGGTGGAGCAGTAGCCCGCGGAGCCCTGTGTTTGGTCGCTTGTTGCTTATAACAGAGAAAACTTCTGGCAAACATTTGGTAGTATACCATTCGGCATTAATGCTTCTTTGATCCCGTAAGGGAATTGATACCAAGTGGCCAGTCAAATTAAAAAAGCTAGCGATCAAAATCTTACCCCCGCTTCTAGATCGCTTCACTTTGGTAGGCGTTGGCTCATTTTGAAACACCCAAACAGTCGACTGGCGCTTGGTTTCTGGGTCGTATTGATAAATCCAGGACTCATCACCTGTAACGATGTCGTAAACACGCCGAGACGAGCCTGCTTCAAATTTGTTAAGCATATCACGGCACCATTCCACCCGGGCCTGCTTCTGAGCATCGGTGAGGTTGTGCGGCACCCAGCGTGATACTATCCTCCTCACGCGAAGATGGCTGTGTAGAATCTCGTGAACGCTTCCCGATCCAATCTTCAATATGTGTTGAATCTCCTGATATGTAATTCGCCTATTGTCTTGGATTAAATTTTTCACTGCTAGCACGTTTTCTTCGGTAACAGCCGTCAAAGGGCGACCGCTTCTTTCGTCATCCCCCAAAGTTGGTCGACCGCGCTTGAATTCGTTATACCAACGATACACGGTTGCCTTGGAAGGGCCTTCATCCATGAATGCCATTTGAAGTCTATCGTACGATTCATCCGGTTTCAGGCGACACTTGAAATCGTATAAAATCATAGCTCTAAAATGTTCCCGGCGCAGATCCATATTTCAGTGAGACACAATACTTTGAATTAACTCACAAAAAATGTGGAGGGAAATTTTGAAATTGGAACTTACTTATTTTTACTTATAAATAATCATATTTTCGAAAAACATTATAACTGGCCAGTCTCCCATATATAAAAAAATTTTTTCGCAATACTTTCTGAGGGGCCTGGTACATTCAATCCATCTCAGGGGTGCTACACACATACATATTCGATTCGTATTTGTTGAAAAACAAAGCTGACCCGAAGCAACTTCTACATAACATGTTCGACTTTAATCCGGCTCGTGCCGATCGGCAAAGCCACCCACTCTCGAGTCACTTTTGGTCGATCAGCAAAACCCGAGCGACATAAATAGGCAGTTACTTTTTACCGCCCGGCTATGCATCAATGCTCACCAGAGTCATACGTAAACTAATAGGTAATTTGTGCCCGAGTACTGATAAGCCGAGCGGACTTTTTCCAGAACATTCATCTACATATATCCGATTTTGTCACCCGGCTGTGCCGATAAATATGTGCCGGCCCGAATATTGTGTGTAGCACCCCTCAAGGGTACTATATTCTGATTTAAAGAGCAAAACGACGACGACGTCTGTGGTCTAGTGGTTCGAGGGTCGAACAGCTGATCACGAGGTTGTGGGTTCGATTCTCACAGGACGCAAATATTTGTGTGATGAACATAAGTTTTTGTGTTGGTCTGGGTGTTTCTTATGTATTATAAGTAAGTATTTACAACAAAAAAAGTAAATAAGTATTATATCCATTGTCTAGTACCCATAGCACAAGCTCTGCTTAGTTTGGGACTAGATGGTGCTGTGTAAAAATGTCCCAAAAACATTTATTTGAATATATTTTTATTTATTTAAAACTGTTGAACGCTTGCCTTTCAGAAGGGTCTGGATTCGAATCCAGCCCGCACCTCCGACTTCGGATTCATGAGCGGATCAGAATTGAAGGAAAACATCGTGAGGGAACCTGCACACCTGAGAGTTCTCATACAGTTCTTAATGGTGTGTGTAGTCCGCCTACCCTCAGTAGACCAGCGTGGTGGACTAAGGTCTGAATCCTTCTTATTCTGAGAAGAAGCCCTGCATCTTCTCTATTGATAGTATAATGTGGAGCCATTCTAGTATTTTGTTTTCTCGAAGAACTACACGATTGGTGCCGTGGTTGAACGCTTGACTGCTACTTAAAGTGCCTCAGGTTCGATTACAGCACGGAACAAATATTTGTATGGCCTACAGACAGGTCTGGGTGTTCGTGCATGTGAAGGTGTGTTTGTTAACACACCCATATTGAAGTATTCGTAGGGTTTTTAAGGAAATAACAATATCATGCCTGTATTCCCCAAAGGGGTAGGCCTAGGCAGAGATGTATAATAGTACCTACCCCTATATTCGCCAGTATGTCCTAACTCCCATGTAATAGGGATGAAAATAAAGAAGAAAAATAAATCTTTGACTTTGCCTTGATTTTTACTTTGAATAAAGTAGCTTTCTAGTGGTGAAAGAATTATTAAAATCGGTTCAGTAGTTTCAGAGTTTATCGATTACAAACAAATGAACAAATCTTTCCTCTTTATAATATTAGTATAGATGAATGATCTAACGATCTATCCTATTCTATCTATGGAATGGTCTATTTTTGAATCTGCAAGCTGGGGTCTTGAAATCTTCTAGGTTTGCAAAAAACACCTTCCAACAACGATTGCCGTGTGGTGCCCGGCAATTAAAAAGAATAGACCCCCCCCCCCTCTACCCACGGGTGTCGTAAAAGGCGACTACGGGTCAAAATCAGGAGGATGGGCAGCAGCGTCCTCCTATGCAATAATATCCTGCAACATCATTCTCTGCAGTCACCAACCCGCCTGCCCAGGCTGGTGACTATGGTCATACATCCCTTTTGAATACACAACAACGACCGTTTACTTTAAATTCCAGGGGGTCTACTCCCGTTCGACGATATTCGATAAATCGTACGATTCATCGCACAATTTGCTACTCCGGTCAACCATCGTTCCCTTATCGCATGCGATGATCGTGTTTTGACGTTTGTTTTTCTCATCTCCGGTAAATTGTATACCACTATGAGCCGTATTCTATCTTAATTGTGCCTTTTTTATGTGCCTATCTTTATTATGTAAGTATCAGTCGGAACGAAAGTTCGTACTTCGTTTGTCGTTCGTAAAACGCGAGTAGACCTACAGTACAGTTTTCGCGTAATCGGCTGTTCAGTCAGAAAATTTGCGTTAATGAACACCGGTCTTAATATGGATATATACATAATACTTCATCACTTGTTTTCGTGCGAAAGTTGGTCTTGTTTACATACCGTAATCAACATGAAAATATTCAGAAAAATACACATGACATATACCTAAAATAAATAACGTTACTGTTTCAAAATGTCAATGATCTGTTATCGCATGTCCGTGGGATGTGATTGCCCTGGATTAATCTGGCTTTTTATGTAACTAAAGTAACATGTATGGCAATATCTGTATATTCACAAATAGAATAGTTCCACTTTAGACTGACAGCTGTCCCCTCGTGCTCCTAAGTTAATAAATATCTGTGTAACGAGTGGCATTATCGCCCCGCTTATAAAGTATACCATCAAAATAAATAATAATAAAACAAAGATGAGCTACAATTAAACCATCTAACATGGTCTATAACACCACAGAACGGTACTAGGGTCAATTCGGCAATAAATCTTGCCGGTGTAGAGTTACTTGCGCCTGCGCCGCCTCTCCGGTTTCTCTACAAGACGTCAAACGGACCACCGAGCACCGGATGCGTGGGAAGTGGAGTACGCACTTTTTTACGCATCTTGAATATACCTACCTACAACATGTAGCACAGGGTTTCTTAAAGTGGGGTCCACGGACCACTTAGGGGTTCGTAAAAAGTGTGCTAGGGGACCGCAGCAGCAGCAGCAAATAAAAATCGCAATCGATTGAACGTCGCATATGACATGCGCGTTGCCTTACCGAAGACAATCCCACAATTTAAAGTGCTCATTGAAGCCAAACAACAGCATCCTTCTCATTAATTAATTTTACATAACATTTGATTAAGTATTAGTAATTATTAATACATGCTGAAATTTGAGTCGCTTAATTCCCGAAAGAGGGTCATTATACTCATCATTATGAACAACTTTTACTATGGGAACAATCCTGAAATCGCGAAAAAAAAAACTGTTGGTCCCTACATTTGTTTTCTCTTAAATCAATAGTATGTAGGGACCACCTGATTTTTTTTTCGCGAATTCAGGTTTGGTCCCATAGAAAAAGTTGCTCATAATGATGAGTACAATGACCCCTTTTCGGGAATTAAGCGACTCAAATTTCAGCGTGTATAAACGGTTTCATTTTTTTTTTTCTCTTTAATATGCTTTGACCCCTGGTCCGTAGAATTTTAGAAATTCTGGAAGTGGTCCGTGTCTGCAAAAAGTTTAAGAAACACTGATGTAGCAGAATGCAAAGCCTGAAAGTAGTTTGTTGAGAATCTATTGCTATGGTTTTTATACCTTGTTACACATTACCAATTTAATTTTCCAAATCCCGTTTAGATACTTACGATAAATAAGTATGTCAGCTGATCCCGAGTAGGTCCTTGACGTCCAGGAAGACCAACGAAATGGTTTTCCTTGTGACAGGTAACCTCTAACGGCCAAAATTAATATCCGATCTATCCACGATTTGCCCTACTAGAGATAGGAATTTGACATAAGCTCCATACAAAATTTGTCAAATTTCTATCTCCAGTAGGGTAAATCGTGGATAGATTGGATATTAATTTTGGCCGTAAATAGCTTCCTGCAGCTATCCAGAAACCAACTCGGGAACTTACCTTACCTCATCATCATCATTTCAGCCGAAAGACGTCCACTGCTGGACAAACGCCTCACCCTAAGGAGAGGGGGGATATGCCATAATCGCCACGATTGGCAGGCGGGTTGGCGATCGCAGTTGGTTGGTTAAATACTCAGAGAACGCTGCTGCCCATCCTCTGGACTAACTACGTATGTCATTTGATAAAAAGCCTCTTGGCTATAAAAAAAATTAGCTGTTATTTCAATGAAATGTTTGTCAGAACATTAATTTTGTACAACCAAAAAATTTTAAACACCAAAGTTTTAAATAACAACCCCATGATATTTACAACACAAACCTTCATTGACAGAACAGTTGCTTCAATAACGCGGTGTTTACACTAGTGACCGCCATATGTCTTGTCATGCGTAGGCGCACCGAGTCACCGTCAACATTCTAGGAACACCTCCGTAGGTGAAACATACACAACGGAAACGCGGAATAAATAGGAACGGACAGAAAATCAACTTGAAGAAATCCGCGAGCACAATCTTACAAACATGACTTGCAGGGCAAATCTCATACCAGCAGTTGGCAAAGTGAAACCAGCACGCTGCACGGGTCATAAGTAATAGGAGAAACCCCGTGGGTTTATTTGTTTATTTGATAAAGAAAGATCAACACTGATTAAGTTAAATTAGATATTTTTGTAGAATAGAATAGAATAATCTTTATTTGCAGTAAAAGTGTGGCTTATACATGGGTTGTTACATGATAGAAGATAGAAATTAGCGATCAGACAACATCTTTGTCTTTACAGTGTAGTCCCAAAATTATTGAATGATGTTATCAATTATATTGTACTGTCTAAATATGTAATTATGAATTCATCCATTATCAAAGTCAAAGTCAAAAGTTTTTATTTCGAATAAGCAATTACATGCACTTTCAAAACGTTAATAACTATGAATCTTGTGGAACAGTTCCAAAAAGTTGGTCCCATGGCAAAGGGCCGGCAACAAACTCCACGGTTATACTCTTTTCATGTTCCTATTATTTATTAATACAGTTCTTATTATTTATTAGTATATTTCGCCAACAATAATTAAGTCGGGATTCCGACATAACCCTATGACTTTTCCAGGAGAAGGCCGAAGGTTATAGTTTATACCTACTTGACGATTAATTTCCCAACGTAAAAATGGGTGAATCTCGTAGAAATTAAAAGACAGTTGATATTACGTGAGCGATATTATTCCACCTTTCGGCGTCCATATGTCTGTGAACCTGATATTACGTGTATATGATACCTTCTGTATTTTCTGTGATGAATCACAGTGATACTTAAATATGAATCAGTCAATTTGGTCACGCTTTCGATACACAGCACGTTTTCTTGTTTTCATTGTAAAACTTGAGTTGAGTCAGAGTAACCTTTAGTTCACCGCGAAGGTTAGATAGTGCAAAGGTTAAGTCCCGTTTTTTTTTCTTTTGAAGCGAAACAAGCAAGCCTGTTCCGTATGGTGCCGGACATAAATAATTGCACCACCCTATATCTTCTCATGGGTGTCGTAAAATAAGCAGTGGCGTTCTCTGAGTAATTGACCAACCAACTGCGATCGCCAACCCGCCTGCCAAGCGTGGTGATTGAATGGAGGCCTATGTTAGTACTGTGCTGCATGTTTGTTATAACTTTATTTTTATTTTTATTGTGTGCAAACAATATAGTATATTCTATCTATCTATGTCCAGCAGTGGACGTCTTTCAGCTGAAATGATGATCATGATGAAGCAAGCCTGTGCACTCATAGATGAAATCTGAAGTAAAAATATGCACTGGAAACCTTTGTTTTATGAGATTATCCAATTAATTATTAGGTACAACATCAATACTAAAGGTGGCAATTAAGTGTAATTTGCAATGATTTATTTATGAATCGGGCAGTTTTTGTTAAGAGGCTGACAACGCCTAAAAAATCAGACCTCTGCGGTCACTGTCGTTTCGTACAGAACTGAAAGAGAGGCAACGAGCCGAGGGACGTCGGATACGCCGCTCAACTTGAATGAAAATTATCATTTTTTTTTTTTATTAAATATCTAAAAGCTTATTTGAAAAACAAAAACAACAAATGTTTAGATTATTGTCTTTCTCAAATGTTTTCTTAATTTTATTTATAATATTTAGTAAATAATAGAGATTGTTTGCTTTAAAGCATGTTTTAATAGGTTAGTTTACAATTCATTTCTATCGAGAAAACTTCAAGAAAACGTGTTTTGGGCACAATACAGTTTCAGAAAATACGATCAAGATTAACATATATTTTTTTCACTGCCACAAACTGAATAGATACAGCTAAAAATGTTTTTAAAAGAAGCCTATTTGGGGTATTTGGCTGTTGTCAGCGTCTCAAGCAAAAAAGCATCTAAGCTTTTTTTTTTAGCTTTTTTTCGAAGACTTTAATGTTTTCAGTATAAAAGATTTTTGCCTGCCATTGATAAAAAAACAACACCTGCGTTGTTAACCAAAAAATACGACTATACACCACCTGTTTGTTGCTAGTATCAAGTATCATCGTAACAAAAACCAACAAAATCCTTCACTAAACCACTATAACTTAGGATTAGAAACAACGCATTGGTGTCGATTCTCTTGTTCACGAACTAAACTTATTTTAAACTATCGCTCTCTTTTACTAATAGTAGATACAAGAAAGGGATGGCAACCATTTAAGAGCTGTCAAATTAGACAAAATTAAAATTTCCATACAAGTTTAGACGTGATCTCGGAACGTGCCCACTAAAATACAAAGAAATGTAACACGTAAACTAATTTGACAGTTCTAAAATGGTTGCCATCCCTTTCTTGTATGTACTGTTAGTAAAAGAGAGCGATAGTTTAAAATAAGTTTAGTTCGTGAACAAGAGAATCGACACCATTGTATGCATATCAAAACAAAACAGTCATCGTAGTATATTATATCTATTCCAGTTCCAAAACGTGATAAAAGTATAATGATCTAAAATGTCTAATAAACAGTCTACATCGAACAACTAATTTACCACCAATGTAATTTACCGATCCAAATAAAGTGCGTACCTCCGTAGTTGGCGGTGAATGGGCGCTGACGTCACAATGCCCACGCGCACGCTTGCCATATGGTCACCGCCTTAATTCTACCGACGACTGTTCGATTCAATGTTTTAAACTTTATACTTTTTATTGCGAGTGTGGGGACAAAAGTTGTAGATTGTAGATCGTTTTCATACAATCTACTTGTAAAATATGTATAAAAGAAATGTTGAAAGTACTTAACATGCCTTTGTCCATGAGCCTGAGAGGGAAAATGCATAAGAAGCAGGGACATGGCGGCATGGGCAAGGTAAATTGGGCCCAACCACAGTGGACAGTAAACTGGCTCGTTATGACCTATCTTAAAATTTAGAAATAACATGATCTATAATTTTTTTTTTTAGAGTTAAACCAATCAAGTACAGTCGACCGTACTTCAGCAGTTTAATCTCAACAGAATTTTTATTTCGTAGTAAGCAGTAAGGGCAGTTTTCCTAACACAAGCGTTACCACTAGCTAGGGAAATTGAGGCCATCAAACCCGCGAACCCGCGGGTTCACAAAAAAATTACTTTATAGTAATCATTTTAATAATCTATCAAAAAATTACAAATAACAAGTACACATCTTGAGGTATACATACTTGCCTCATGCTAGTTAATATAAAAACTTTTTAACAAAAAATAAAACCGACTTCAAAAACCTTAACTAAAAAGTAAAAAATAATCATTGTATGTATTAACATTTTTAAGGCGGCGCGTGGTTGACCCTTTGCGTCATGTAATGTACAGTCGAGCGCAATATATATAGTAAAAACAGTTTATGTGAACGTAGTACATGAAAATCACGCGCCGCCTTCAAAATGTTGTTTATGTTAAGATTTTAAAATACATACAATGATTATTTTTTACTTTTTAGTTAAGGTTTTTGAAGTCGGTTTTATTTTTTGTTAAAAAGTTTTTATTTCATACTTTTTAGTTGAGGGTTGATTCATAAAAGTTTATATAACCAATTTGAGAATATACTTTTTATTAACCTTTGCTATCCCACTGCTGGGCAAAGGTCTCACTCATGTTCTTCCAAACGTCCAATCACTATCGTGAAAAAAAAACACGCATATCGGCCAAGAATTCTCAGAATGAGGAACCAATGAGCAGATCATCTAGATAGGCGAAGCTAAAATAAACTGATCTATTGAAGCTAGTTAAAAAACTACTCAACCTAAGTCAATAAAATTTATATGGGACCACCGCGCGGACTTTCTCTACCAAATAAAAAAACAATCACGTAAATCGGCCCACAAATCTCGATCGGTGTACATACATGAAAAAAAAAAAAAAAAAAAAAACCAACGCGCGGAATACATAACCTCCTCCTTTTTTTGAAGTCGGTTAAAAACAGGTGAGTGTTACAACCAGAACCCTTGCCAAGTTACAAAATTAATTAAAGGCAGAATAAGTAAGTGTGACAAAGTTCAAAAAAAAATCTTTATTTTAATTTGTTGGTGGAATTTTATTAAACTGCTTCTAAGTACTTTCTTGTACTGTCAGTATTGCCACTGCATTCGATAAGTGTCATCTCTCGTAAAATTATTAGATCATGTGATACTAATAGGGTGGGTATGGATACGAATCAAGATTCTGCTACCCATTCAGTTCAGAGGCTTTGCTGTAATTTATCTTATAAATCTAGTAAGTAGGTGAGGATTCTAGTGAATCCCCCAGTCTTAGTTCGGCATTTGATAACTCCGTTCGAATACACGTACCGCACATAGACTGTTCTGATTTTAATATTTCTTTCAGTACCGCAAATCCCACGGATCCCGTAAAAAATATAAATACGTTCAAATTTATTTATTTGCGGGATTATATTCCCTAGTTACCACTGACGTGCGGTCGACTGTACAACAATCAATTTCCTTTCTTATCAAGCAGGAAAATGTCGCATCAATTCGATGAAGTCTATTAAGGATAATTGCCATTTATGTACATAAACTATAATTATTCAGGATCCACTGAAAATTTTCCAACATTAAACCTGTAATGTGTGTAAAAAAGGAAAACCACATTTGTTATACCATAAACTTATATGACTTAGCTTTAGGTAAATAATTTATAAATATGGAAAAAGGGTGACAAAGAACATTGGCAAAAGATCCATATTAAGAAAAGTAATACCCATTAATAAGTATATTTTCCATAAAGTTATTATACTGTTTGATATTTTCTATATTGTGGTAATTTACCACATTGACTAACGGTAAATATTTAGCTGAGTAGAGTTATTGATTGATTCGTCATAGAAAAACCCGAACTGCTTGCGTGACCAGACCGTATACCAAATGACTAAACCACACAGGTTCTGTTTGTTCGTCATATAATTATTGTGTAATTACTAATGTGCTATTGAACAGTAAAAGTTCCAGGAATAAGATCTAGGCTAAACATTTTGCTTAACCTGTAAACGACGCGTTAATAACATTTATTTAGTGTTTTTTTAGTAGTAATAGAGCTCCTTTGTGAAAGAGCTCGTCCGAGGAAGTACTACCACCGTACCTACTTCTCCGCCAAATAGTGATGCTTGCATTGCTGTTTCGGTCTGAAGGGTACGGGTGCCGGTGAAATAGCAAACACATGAGACTTTCCATCTTCATCTTTCAGTTTGGCGAACCGACTTGCGATACCATTCACGGCCAAAATTAATATCCAATCTATCCACGATTTACCCTACTAGAGATAGAAATTTGACGTATTTTGTTATTTTTTTTTTTTTATAGTATAGGATGGCGAAACGAGCTAAAGGCCCACCTGATGTTAAGCGGTTACCTTTGCCCATAACAAATGCAATACCACCTAGGCTGTTGCCTAAATGGTACCGCAAGTCGGTTCGCCAAACTGAGAGATGAAGATGATGAGATGATGTATGGAGTTTATGTCAAATTCTCATCTCTAGTAGGGCAAATTGTGGATAGATTGGATATTAATTTTGGCCGATAGGCAACAGCCTAGGTGGTATTGCAGTTGTTATGGGCAAAGGTAACCACCATTTAGCTCGTTTCGCCTTCCGATAATATAAAAAAAAAACATAGTAAGGCCGGTGTTTATCAACGTTAATTTTCTGATTAAACGTCAGATTACTCGAAAAATTAACTGAAATTGTGGATTATCGATGGTGAAATCAAGCGTTAGTGTTACTTAATTTCCTTTTCAGTTTCATTCCGATAAATCAAGGTGGTAATAGATTTATATACGTTTTAATTTTCGACGTCTCAATTTATGATAGAGATTTTCCTACTCTAATATTATAAATACGAAAGTATGGGCTTTTGTCTGTTTATTGTCCTCAAATCACGCCGAGACGGCTGAATGGATTTTAATGTTAGGCATACAGACAGGTATATAGATCTTGTCCTGGATTAGTAGGTACATTGAACATTTTAATCTACATACCGTGCGAGTGAAACAGCAGGCAATATTTTTAAATATATCAATTGTCTAGTACCCATAGCACAAGCTCTGCTTAATTTAGGACTAGATGGTGCTGTGTAAAAATGTCCCAAAGATATTTTTTATTATTATTTTTTATTATATAAAAACTTCTAGCTTCCTTAATTTTAGAACAACAATTAAAATTATCCTACTAATATTGTAAATGCGAATGTAGGAATGTTTGTTTGTCCTTCAATCACGCTGAAATTGCTGAACGGATTTGGATGAAATTTGGTACACCGGTAGACCAAAATCCGGATTTACGTATAGGTTAATTAATTATGTATAAGTAATTAATAGCCAGGAAGATAAGCAGTTCCTGAGAGATGCGCAATAACGTATATTTGTGATAAAAGAATTACCTATATACATAGAATTAAAATAACCTATATACTATCATGGACAAATAAAAAAGGCGGACGGAATCTCGCTAAAAAATAAGTGAAGCACCCGTAAGTAGGACGGCGTCTGGCGCGCACACATTCTGCACATTCACACCCATAGTAAGACAAACAGCCGCGATTACGCAACAATGCTCGACTGACAGTAGTCGTTGTCGTAATGTCACAAATAAAAGAGCAATATAGCACCGTCTGGTGTGTTAAAATGCTGTCGAAATTATAGTGGGTTTAGGAATAAATTAAGTGCTTCAAACTTTTTTTTATTAATGGTTCTCAAATCGGACAAGACAATAATCACTTGTACATTAAAATATCTTAAACATAAAAATTTAATTGCATGCCTTAAAATAGTGAACACAGCATGCATTACTACTTACTTAAATTTTCTTAGCGAGATTCCGTCCGCCTTTTTTTATTCGTCATGTTGAAAAGTTCTGCTTGTCATTTACAACTTCATTTCGTTCAATCTTTTATCGATATGAGTTGTATCACAGAATTATCAGATCATCTCCCATTCCCATCGCATTCATTCACAACTCGCCTTCACTGCTTGGTCTCCCGCGGTGCTTCAGATACCGCTAGTCCAAAGCATACTGTAGAAGTTCTATGATTGATGCTGAATGATAAATGCTAATTTCTGTTAAAACCGTATATTGACAGTATACACAGAATAAATTGATAAAGGGGCGAGGGAGCACGCGCGACGACGTTCGTTGCGGTCTAATGACGTACTGATTCGATATTAAGGTCGATTTGTGTAAATTGTGTAAGGTGATGATTAGGCTAAAATATACTGTAGGTATAGTTCACCGTACATGCTCCCGGGCGAAAATGTTACAAATTTTTTCAAAAAACAATGAAAACAAACAATCATTTTAAAATTAAACAATTTCTTCCCTGTAATTATTTAGATTTTTCGGTATAGGGGAAGTTGCTATATCTTGTTTATTATTTAAACTATAAGTGCTAGCTACTAATTTCACTTCACTAGGCTGACGGTCAGCCATGCTCTGATTTCGCGTAAACTTCACTTTGTTTACTTCACTAGGATCCACGTCACTTGGTTACACATACATTTCCGATTGGACGATACTGTCTGGGCCGACGCAAACACGACCTGTTTTGAACATACCATCAATCACCATCACCCCAGGACCCAGGCTTTCCTGAAGCATGTTGGGGTCAGCTTCCAGTCTCACCAGATGCAGCAAAACATTTATCTAAAACAATAAGGGATTGCCGTGCGTGTGAATTCCGTAACCCACAGCGTACCGCGTCTGAAGTGTGCGTAATAGGCAGTGGTGTCCTAAACCCAGTCCAGTTTTTTTATGGTGTAGCCATAGTGTGGCGATACGAGCTAAAAGCCCACCTGATGTTAAGCGGTTATCTTTAAATTAAATTAAATATTCTCTATTCGGGTACCTAGGACTCATAATGTGTTAGTACAAACTTATCAACTATTGTTAGTAACAATTCAATAAAATAAACTAAAATCTACGTTTTTTCTGGATTCTCTCCACATGCATCGCTATACAACGATTCAAGTACAGAGAATCCAGACGGCTGGCTATCATAGCCATGTCGCAAGGTTTGGGCTGGCTCGCACTCTGCAGAGCAAGGATGCACATCGATTGCGAATAATGGTGTAAATGCAGTCTACTCATAGAGGAAATGAATATTCAAGTATTCCGTGAGTCTACTCCTGTTACTGCAAACATTCCTGATGCACTGCAGAATCGACGCAGCCCCAACAACGCCCGGATGCGTGACGTAGAGCGTTTTACGATTTTAGAGTATATCTTGCTCACAGTGCACTGGTGTAAAAAAAGACGTACAATACGCATGGAACAAGGTGATCTTAGCCTGCAGTGAGCAACGCGCAAACCTGCGGGCAAGCATGTTCGCTCGCACGGACAACGCCCTACGTTCTCGTTCTATGTCTACATTGTCCATAACAACTGAAATACCACCTAGGCTGTTGCCTTAAATATATTTCAAATCGCATTCGCCAAACTGAGACATGAAGATGAAAAGTGTCAAGAGATTTTAATTTGTGATTATCATCTTTCAAGGTTTACTAATAAGTTTATCTTAGATTGCCGCCTTAGTAAAAAGCCTATCAAAGCACAGCGAGACTTCGATGTCAAAAGAGCAATCATCCATCCAACAGCAGTTGCCAACATTGCAGACTTTAATGATGTATCCACCACGAGCTAGATAAAATAGTAGATACAAGAAAGGGATAGCAACAATTTTAGAACTGTCAAATTAGTCGGAATTTAAATTTCCCAGAGACATGACATACGGTGGTAGATGTCAAATCTGTGAGATTTCCATACAAGTTTAGTCGTGATCTCGGAACGTGCTCACTAAAATACAAAGAAACTAAACGTAAACCAATTTGACAGTCAGTGGCGGATTTACCACCAGGCTGAGTAAGCTGGAGCCTAAGGGCGGCAGATTTTAGGGGCGGCAAATTTGGGGCCAACATTTTTTTTATGTCTTACAGAAATTAAAAATAATCATATTTATTGAAAAGAACGATTGAGCTTTTATTAGCTCAGAAATATACAAAAACTATTTCTTGTGCAACCAGTGGCGGCTTTAGAGCAGTGCAAATGGTGTCATTGCACCGGGCACCGTCATGGGGGGCACCAAAATCATCAGTAAGATTCGTTATTGACCGATGACGATCGTTTTGCGTTCTTATTGCATTCAGTCCTTTTTGCCTGTGCGTTTTTGGTGTATATTTAAGCAACTATTCTATTACAGTTATATGACTTACACATACGTGGGACACTCAGAAAGTTTTGCGAAACTAAAAAAAATTGTTCTATACGTACATATATTTTTATCAAATCTTTTCAAAGTACTTTCCACCAGCCTCTATACAAAGATTCATGCGCCTAAACCAGTTTTCAAAACACTTTTTCCAGTCCGCCGCAGACACCTCGTTTACAGCCTGCTCGAACGCAGCCAGCGCATCTTCCGGCGACGAAAATTGTATCCCTTTGAGCTGATTTTTTATTTTTGGGAATAAAAAGAAGTCACACGGTGCTAGATCAGGGCTGTAAGGAGGGTGACCCAGGAGTTTGACTGGCGTGCTGTCCAGGAAGTCCCTCGTTTTGAGTGCGGTGTGCGCAGGTGCATTGTCGTGGTGGAGCAGTAGCCCGCGGAGCCCTGTGTTTGGTCGCTTGTTGCTTATAACAGAGAAAACTTCTGGCAAACATTTGGTAGTATACCATTCGGCATTAATGCTTCTTTGATCCCGTAAGGGAATTGATACCAAGTGGCCAGTCAAATTAAAAAAGCTAGCGATCAAAATCTTACCCCCGCTTCTAGATCGCTTCACTTTGGTAGGCGTTGGCTCATTTTGAAACACCCAAACAGTCGACTGGCGCTTGGTTTCTGGGTCGTATTGATAAATCCAGGACTCATCACCTGTAACGATGTCGTAAACACGCCGAGACGAGCCTGCTTCAAATTTGTTAAGCATATCACGGCACCATTCCACCCGGGCCTGCTTCTGAGCATCGGTGAGGTTGTGCGGCATCCAGCGTGATACTATCCTCCTCACGCGAAGATGGCTGTGTAGAATCTCGTGAACGCTTCCCGATCCAATCTTCAATATGTGTTGAATCTCCTGATATGTAATTCGCCTATTGTCTTGGATTAAATTTTTCACTGCTAGCACGTTTTCTTCGGTAACAGCCGTCAAAGGGCGACCGCTTCTTTCGTCATCCCCCAAAGTTGGTCGACCGCGCTTGAATTCGTTATACCAACGATACACGGTTGCCTTGGAAGGGCCTTCATCCATGAATGCCATTTGAAGTCTATCGTACGATTCATCCGGTTTCAGGCGACACTTGAAATCGTATAAAATCATAGCTCTAAAATGTTCCCGGCGCAGATCCATATTTCAGTGAGACACAATACTTTGAATTAACTCGCAAAAAATGTGGAGGGAAATTTTGAAATTGGAACTTACTTATTTTTACTTATAAATAATCATATTTTCGAAAAACATTATAACTGGCCAGTCTCCCATATATAAAAACTTTTTTTCGCAATACTTTCTGAGGGGCCTGGTATAATACAATAAAACCAAAATATTAATTAAAAAAATTCGCGCTCGCTTCGCTCGCGCTATTATTACATCTTCACTTAGGTGCAAAAACATCATGTCAGGTTTTCGTAAATTTGCACTTGCAGTAATGGGCTAATTATGTAATGAGATCTCGCATCGCCTGAAAAACATGCTAGAGCCGCCCCTGTGTGAAATCGTTGGACTGTAAAAATAATCTAGGAACCTGAACTGAAACTTGTAAAGGTACCGACCTTTACAAGTGGCGGCAAAATATGAATAGCCTACAGACGGCAAATGTGTAAATCCGCCACTGTTGACAGTTCTAAAATTGTTGCCATCCTTTTGTTGTATTTACTATTAGTAAAAGAGAGCGATAGTTTAAAGTAAGTTTAGTTCGTGAACAAGAGAATCGACACCACTACCTAAAATCTCACAACAAAAATAAACAAACTACTAATATAGTTTGTTTGCAACTAAACTTTACATAACACAAACATAATACTGATTATAAATAAACATATACTACGATAACGCATGTTTAGAGATAGATTAACAAATTAATATTCAAGACCCGGCGGCCCAATTCAATTAAAAGTTCAACTGTCTGATAGCATTATCTGTTTGACTTCACTTGTCCTACATAAGTGTATACTAATCATTTTACCTGTTTCTGTTTGAGTAATAACATAATACCACGCCTGTATTCCCCGAAGGGGTTGGCAGAGGCTCACATTTCGCCAGTTATTGTTATCAGGCCCATGTAATAGGAGGCGAGCCTATTGCCATTAATCGGGCACAAAAACAGACTCCTGGCTGCTACTGAGAATTTCCTGATGAAAAAACTTAATAACACAGCTTTTTTTGCTTTGTTTAGGTAATCCTTTCTTTTATTTGCTTTCAAGTTACTAGTGAGCTTAGAATGGGGATAACATTATTGGCTAAAGCACAGATTACTTATCATTCAAGGGGTGAATGTACTCAACATAGCGACAACCTTTGCTATGGGATATGGGAGCAACCCTGAAATAGAGAAAAAACCTGCTGTTCCATTGTATTCCATACATTTTGTAGACACACCGAATACACCGATGACCTTATACATACAACGTTTCGACGACGTCTGTGGTCTAGTGGTTCAAGTGTGAGGCTGCTGATCACGAGGTCGTGGGTTCGATTCCCACAGGACATAAATATTTATGTGATGAACATAAGTTGTGTTGCTCTAGGTGTTTATTATGTAGTATAAGTATTTAAATAAAAAGTACATAAGTATTATATCCAGCGTCTAGTACCCATAGTACAAGCTCTGTTTGGTTTGGGATTAGATGGTGCTGTGTAAAATGTCCCAAAAATATAATTTTAACTAACTAAACTAACATTTCATAGGTTTTCGCGATCACTACACATTATAATAAAACAAAGTTTAACCGGATTAAATCGCGTATATTATTTAAATTGGTTTTCCTGACGTTTCGAAAGCTTTGCAGCATTTCGGGGTGGCAGGTAGACTTACGGCCAAAATTAATATCCTATCTATCCACGATTTGCCCTACTAGAGATAGAAATTTGACGTATTTTGTATGGAGCTTATGTCAAATTTCTATCTCCAGTAGGGCAAATCGTGGATAGATTGGATATTAATTTTGGCCGTAAGATGACAAGCGTCTTTACAGATATTTCTAAAAACTTATTTTAATTTACCGTACAATATTATTAATTAAAATCGTTTCGATGCACGCAGTAATCACTCACAATATCATTATCTACGCGATTAAATCCGGTTAAACTTTGTTTTATTATAAACTTATATTTTTAACTGCATACCATGCGCGAAAAATAAATCAGCCCTTCTATACATTTCAGTCGAGTTTGTAATTGTATTGCACTTTTTCATGACACATGTGATTTTTTTCACGATTTCAGTGTTGTCGTTGTATTAAAAGTTGTTCTATGCTATGTATTGAATGAGCTATCCAAATGTGACTACTTACACCTTTTTGTTACACGTTGGTTGGTATATTATTAACTTCGAAGCGGGTAAGGTGTTTTACTTCATAATCATCACCCTAATGATTGCCTTTGTATGCTGAGGTTAGCTTTTAGTCTGACTAGATAAGGCTAAATATTATTAATATTAGCTTTTCCACTGTTCTTTTTGCGCAGTTTTAGATTAAATCTTGCCAGTCAGTTTTTAACAGTTTTTTTTAAATCTATTTATTAGCTTATGTATTCCAGATAAAGAATCACTGTGGAACGAGATATTTTCTGGCAATAATACTATTCTTTGTTTCTCGATAAGGAATGACAATCCCGAACTATTCAAAGTTACACGTAACTAATTAATTAACATATTAATAATTCAGCAATCAATAGATTTGCCTAAACACTCCTTTCGCATAATAAATAATCGCATTCACAAGCAATAAGGCCTACTGATTGCATTTAAATAGCAATTAAGTTTTAATGTTACGTCGTTTCCGGTTAATGGCGCGGCATCCGGCGCGGGGTGCGCAGGCGCATACAAAGCCTGCACTTGGTGCGCGGGCGCCACATCTGGACAGTCCTCGGCGACTGCGTGGTCACCATTATATCCGGTCGCTTGTTTTAGTGTAAGGTTGCCACATGGGGACCCTTTCCTTAAGCGCTGAATTTTTGGGTTGAGTAACGTTAGAAGTAAAAAAATATTGCCCATTTATTATAGATACTTATATGATTATATGTTATGTGTATAGAAAAATTAACTAGCTTTCCATTATTTAAAGAATTTTCAACCGACTTTAAAAGGAGGAGATTATGTTTTCAAAACGTTTTTTTTGTTTAGCCAAACACTGTTGTTTTCTTTTACGCAACATACAAATTACAGGAATTAGTATCCAAATTATTCCAATTAACCTGACTTTTTAATTCATAATTGTCAAAAAATCATTCGTCGTTCCTGAAACATTTCATAATTAGTTATTGCAACATCAGAAGAAGGCACTGTTACTTCTTCTTTGGAAGAGCGGTTATTTCAGCAAGTGGCAACCCTGCGTCAATGTCACGCGTTCAATGAACGTTAGTTTACGATACTTCCACACAAATACGGGTAAACTTTCCAACAGCCGTAAATTATGTTATAAACAACCGTCTATTGTTCGACTGTGATTTGATAATAAACACCTATTAAATACTCACTCACTGGTCTGTGAGTAAGATCTAAGTACCTATTTTGCAGAAGAGCTTTAGTATAGGTAATAAAAAAAAAAATCAGCATAAATAACCCACATGTCTACTTGTTATATTAAGCGGTTACCTTTGCCCATAACAACTACAATACCACCAAGGCTGTTGTCTAAATGATATTGAAAATCGCGTTCGTCAAAGAAACAAAGATAGAAAGTCTCATGTGATCACTGAGGTAATATGTACTACGTACTAGAGAAGACACCTCGAATCGAATGTTTGTAACACGTTTTAGAGCTCCTGCACTCTCAATCCCTTAGCCACGCTCGTCGCGCGCGTGCTCCGCGGCCAGCAAGTTTCGTGATGTTTTTTGTTCGTAATGTCTACTCTAGTGCATGTGATTTTGTAATTTAACCAGCACCCGTAGGCCGTAGGTACCCTTCGCACTGGAACACAGCAATGCAAGCATCACTGTTTGGTGGCAGAAATAGGTGCGGTGGTAGTCTTCTTGTATCGTGTCGACATGAGCTGCAAAATGATAATAGCTCATGCCGTGGGGTACGCGGTGGTAGTTCTTCCCGGAGAAGCTCTTTCACAAGGGCCTCTGCTACTAAGTAAGCTGCTTCTCTCTTAAACTATTTAAAGAAGAGTCAGACTGTTGACCCGTAATGATTGATCGACGATTATACGAACGCTGCCTTTCCGTCACTTATGTATTTTTATGAACTAGAAATGCAATGTCATCTAGCTAAAATAAGAGATCATGCATGTATTTAAACGGCTTGTTCTTCTCCATCCTGTCTGCTGCTAGATGAGTAATTAATAATAACAATTATTAATTGTAAATCACATTGACTGGATTCACCTTTGTTTACCGTAAATAGAATAGAATAGAATAGAATAGTATTTATTTGCATCAAACATGGTACAATAAGGTGTTAGAAAACATTATTTTGAACTAATACATGTTCCACCAGGTACTGGCATACAAATTTTTTCATAATGCATGTTAAATAAATAAATAAATATTTAACAATACTTTTAAATTACAATGGAGTTCATTATAGTTTTTTTTCTTTTAAATTACAAACTTTAAAAAAAAAAACTACTTAACATTCTACAACATTATTAAATCAAAATTTATCCCATTATAATAAAACCTTTACAATTATTATTATTACACTAATTACATTCATAACATATATCAATTATAATTTATTTATGAATTTCGATTTTAGTTTATATATTACAATTTTAATTTATTTATCAATTACAATTTTATTTCATAAATGTTAAATTATAATTTATTTATTAGTTACCTACATTTCTACATTATTTATCAAAAAACTCCTTTAAATTATAAAAACAATTTTCTATCAGCCATATAAATAATTTGGATTTGAAGCGCCTCACAGGAAGCTCTCGAATCTCTTTCGGGATCTTGTTGAAAATTTTAATTGTTGATATATGGCAATTTTTATGGCGTAGTGCACTTTTATGACTAGGCATTCTTAATCGTGTTGGGTCTCTACGCGTGTATTTGGCATCAATGTCACAAGACTCGAAAAAATTAGGATGCTCTTTTACAAAAACTCCAGCCTGCATGATGTATAGTCCTGTTAATGTTAAAAGTTTTTTTTTCTTAAATATTGGCCTACAGGATGTTATTGGACTTATGCCGCAGATAGCTCTTAGGCACTTTTTTTGTATCAGGAAAGCTTTGTTAATATGTGTAGAGTTCCCCCAGAGTAGAAGGCCGTACCGTAAAAAAGAAGTAACATATCCGTGGTATGCAGTAAAGGCAACTGCTTCACTCGCTGTGCGTCTTCAACGCTTTAAAGCAAATACGAATTGATTTAGTTTCTTGTGTACGTATTCTATGTGCGATTTCCAATTACAATGTTGGTCAAGAATGAGTCCAAGAAATTTATATTCATTACTGTTTAAAATATTTTGTCCTTGACAAACTACGTTATACTTTTTTTGTTTATTATTGTAATTTTGAAAATTAACGTATCTAGTTTTATTTAAATTAGCACATAAATCGTTTATAGCCAGCCAGTTTAAAACTCGGTCAACTGTTTCATTGAGGCTATCTTCGTGGGATTTATCTGATATATCCGCGACTATGACTGATATATCGTCAGCAAAAAGTATACATTGATGTTGAATGGCTGTGGGTAAATCGTTGATGTAGATTAGAAAGAGTAAAGGACCGAGTATACTTCCCTGTGGAACACCAGATATAGTTTGAAGATATCGGGATCTATACGATTTATACTCATGATTGTCGTCAATAGAGCCAATTTCTACACTTTGCTTCCGATTAGATAAGTAGCTTTTTATCCATTCAGTTACTATACCTCTGATTCCATAATGTGTACATTTTTGTATGAGCAAATCGTGGTTAACAAAGTCGAAGGCTTTGCTCATATCAAAGAAGATAACTGATACTGGTACTTTTTTATCTATGTTTTCAATGACACTTTTAATTAATGTGAAAGCAGCTAAAGTCGTGGATTTTTTTTTTTGGAAGCCGTTTTGTTCTTGTTTTATAATTTGGAATTTTTCTAAATAACACATAAGTCGACTGTGCATAATTAAAACGTGCTTGCAGCACCAACTTCCTCGTGCCAGCACACTCATTCGCACAATCACATTAAACTTGAAACGGTGATGACGTGTCTGTCCACCTTGACTCAGAACACGTTGCGATGACATAACGCCAGCTCGTGATAAATACACGATGTTGCTAATCCCTATTTAAAGAAACTCTTATGATATTGTAAAATAAAACTTAAGTGGTCAGTCGGTCGCTTAGTCACAGACACAGTAATCAATTCACATAATATTTACTTCCGAAAATATTTAATAAAATAGACTTATTTATGCAAAAGTCTAAAATAAGTAAAAACATGTTAAAATCAAAACTGAGGGATTTGCTTCTTGATGACGAGGAGACGTCACCCACCAGGCAGTGTAAAAAATAAATAATTGAAAGCCAATCTCTTATGTCGTCGAGAAATTAATCCACAGTAAATTATTTTATAATCATACAACTTACGTACGGTTAAGATAATATACAAATGTATGAGCGCATCTCGCCGTTGAACTTAATAGTCTGGCGAGTTTTCTGTTAAATTAAAACTAAAGAAATTGTACTTGTGATTATATTTAAAAAAAACATAACACGGTAGATTTATCCCATCTTTAGCCTGACCAGGTATGATCAGGTCAGCTTCTATTACAAACAAAGCAACTCAAAATATGAACACGAAAAACAAACATGGATAGGCAAAAAATTTGAAGGCAGTAAAATTCTTAGTCCGAACTCGGGAATAATTTCCGTAAACTCAAGTATAGTCGACGAACCCTCCGTCATTGAACCATTTACGTGCCGTTTAACGTGCATTGATGAATTGCTAATTTGATTGCCCTTTTGTGTTACTAATGGAGCAATACCTGCGTAATTCATGCGCCTACGCAGCCGGACAAGTACAGTCACTCGAAGCCATTTGCAATAAGTAGATGACCAAATATAATATCTTTAGTAGACGTTGAAACGGAAACGGAAATGTAATTTACACGTCGATTATGAGTAGAGTGGTTTGCTGTTATCACATGTTTTGGTGTAAGCAGAACTCTAAGTAGTCATGTTTGTGCTATTTAAAATTAGATGTTTAGTAAGTAATCAGTTTGTCGTGTGAATGGTACACCTTCTTACATTTTGCCTGGAACCACAGAATAGTTTAAAGTACAGCGTGGCTATTCTGTAAAATCTAAATCTAAAAAATACAAAAAAAAAAACATTTCTTTGAGACATTTTTACACAGCACCATCTAGTCCCAAACTAAGCAGAGCTTGTGCTATGGGTACTAGACAATGGATATACTACTTAAATACTTTTTTTTTGTAAATACATACTTATAATATAATACATAAGCAACACCCAGACCAACACAAACACTTATGTTCATCACACAAATATTTGTGTCCTGTGGGAATCGAACCCACGACCTCGTATCAGCAGTCCGACACTCGAACCACTAGACCACAGAGGTCGTCTAGTTATAATGTCCCCCCGGCCGAATTACTAGCCATCTGCGCGGGACATATTATAGTGCACAAGCAGCACAAGTGTGTACGCAAAAACACACTCTCTATTCCCTCACACTCATAATCCGATGGGATGGCAATCCAACACGACCGGAAAAGTAGTAAAAACAATACGAAAGAAGTAATTTTACTACGGATATATTATCTGTGACTGCGGATACCACAGATAATATAAGCGGATGCAGAAGTGAGTTTGCTAGTGAGATCTTACAGAATAGCCACGCAGGAATGACTGGAATCTCATTGATGAAGTTATCAGTAAGAAGGCTTCATCTACCTTAGAATACAGATATTTCTATATTCTAAGGGTTCTACCCACTTCCGTGCAGTGATTAAATTCCGACGGCATCTTTTACACGACCCTGTTGAAGCGAAACGGTAGACCAGCAGTTTCTGCAGGGTGTAAGAACTGAAACCTAAAAGTAAGAACACCTACAATCTCGTAAGATTTTCTTTCTCAAAGCCTTTTCCCAATCATGTTGGTGTCGGCTTCCAGCCAGTCTAACCAGTTGCAGCTGAACATTAGACTTTTACACGGAGCGACTGCCAGCAGACCCCCCCCCCCGCAGCCCAGTACTGGGTATGGGTAATACCGACATCCTAAGGTTAGACCAGTTTTCAGACTTTCGAGATTCTGACTACCCTAACGACTGCCACTCTCTCTGTGCTCTCCGAGACACGGAGGGGTCTCGATGTGCAATAAAACGGACACCCATCCAAGGACTGACCGCGGCTAGCTCAGCTTAACCTCACAGCTTGCATTCCACGTGGTTATTACTTAAATACTTAGTCACGACCTACAATCTCGTACGATAATGTTATTTTTTGCGGACAAAGGGCAGGTGAAAGTGAAAAAAATATCGAATCCAGAGCACTATTTCGCCACCGTTAATCAGCTTATTGATTATATTCATACCATATGTGTAGTGAGAGGCAGCAGGACTACTGGCATTTACTGTTCACTGATAAACGTAATTAATAATTACCGCCGCGCTCTTATTTGTGAGAGAAGGCGATTATTAAAGCGATATCGGCGCACAATCGCGCGAATATAAACGACAGTTTTGTTGAGGGTAGTAATTATTTTGTCCGGTATGCTTTTAAATGATAAATGGATAGTGACTTTCATGATATTGCACGTTTTTAGCGCTTAAACTGAAATTAGCAATTGCAAACTTTGGTGCCACTGACGATGCATCCAACAGTCCAAATGGCGTGGCCACATTCCAAAATCTGTCCGTTAATGTTGAAATTTATGTTATTTTTAGAAGCAGTCAAGCTTTTTTGGATCGTCGTCCGAATGGATGCATCGTTTGCCCACATGGTTCTTCGAAACAGACAGATTTCATATATGTTCGTTTGTTTATCAAAAGTCAATGATTGTTCTAAGCCAGAAGATTCAAATTTTGCTTCTGAAAATTATTTAATTATTATTTCAAGTTCGGTCAGCATCATAAGTCGATGATTATTCCGATTATTTATTACTAGTGTTGATTCTCTTATTCACGAACTAAACTTATTTTAAATTATCGCTCTCTTTTACTAATAGCAGATAGAAGAAAGAGATGGCAACAATTTGAGTGCTGTCAAATTAGTCTGAATTATCCATACAAGTTTAGTCGTGATCTCGAAACATGGTAACAATTAGGTAATAGATCAGTCCCGTTATACCAGGCCCCTCAGAAAGTATTGCGAAAAATATTTTTTATATATGGGAGACTGGCCAGTTATAATGTTTTTCGAAAATATGATTATTTATAAGTAAAAATAAGTAAGTTCCAATTTCAAAATTTCCCTCCACATTTTTTGCGAGTTAATTCAAAGTATTGTGTCTCACTGAAATATGGATCTGCGCCGGGAACATTTTAGAGCTATGATTTTATACGATTTCAAGTGTCGCCTGAAACCGGATGAATCGTACGATAGACTTCAAATGGCATTCATGGATGAAGGCCCTTCCAAGGCAACCGTGTATCGTTGGTATAACGAATTCAAGCGCGGTCGACCAACTTTGGGGGATGACGAAAGAAGCGGTCGACCTTTGACGGCTGTTACCGAAGAAAACGTGCTAGCAGTGAAAAATTTAATCCAAGACAATAGGCGAATTACATATCAGGAGATTCAACACATATTGAAGATTGGATCGGGAAGCGTTCACGAGATTCTACACAGCCATCTTCGCGTGAGGAGGATAGTATCACGCTGGGTGCCGCACAACCTCACCGATGCTCAGAAGCAGGCCCGGGTGGAATGGTGCCGTGATATGCTTAACAAATTTGAAGCAGGCTCGTGTCGGCGTGTTTACGACATCGTTACAGGTGATGAGTCCTGGATTTATCAATACGACCCAGAAACCAAGCGCCAGTCGACTGTTTGGGTGTTTCAAAAACTTTTTAACAAAAAATTGAACCGACGAAAACAGAAACTGAAAAGCGAAAAATAAAATTTTGCTTTTAGTCTTTTCCTAACTAAACTAATGTAAATAACTAATTATGAGTCGGCGCCACACGGCAAACAAACCAACAAAGTGCGTGCATGTTGCAAGTGGTCGAGCGGCGAACGCATTTTTGGAAAGTTATTGTTTAACATTGAAAATTTCACGTTGTATTTGATGTTATGTTGTTTTTATTATTTATTTAAAGTAATTCAATGATATTCGTTGATTGTTTCTTTGGCGCCGACTCATAATTAGTTATTTACATTAGTTTAGTTAGGAAAAGACTAAAAGCAAAATTTTATTTTTCGCTTTTCAGTTTCTGTTTTCGTCGGTTCAATTTTTTGTTAAAAAGTTTTATTTTTAATTTTTTTGTGGCTAAAATCTAACTCCATGTCTCTATTATGTTGTAGTGTCTAGTTGTAGTGTCTAGAACTACATTTATGTGTGCCAAGTTTCAACAAAATCGATTACACGACGACGACAGGTAAGAATTCAGTAGGTGAAGAAACACTCAACCCTTGTTTTCCTACCCTTAGGGGTGGATTTTGATTTTGAAATTTAAATGGGACCAACTTCGAGATATACCCTATCCATTAAAAGAAGAATCATCAAAATCGGACCACTCTGTAAAAAGTTATGCGTGGTCATACATAAAAAAAAAAAAAAAAAAAAAAAAAAAAAAAAAAAAAAAAATATACGCGTCGAATTGAGAACCTCCTCCTTTTTTTCGTCGGTTAAAAATGAGCCAACGCCTACCAAAGTGAAGCGATCTAGAAGCGGGGGTAAGATTTTGATCGCTAGCTTTTTTAATTTGACTGGCCACTTGGTATCAATTCCCTTACGGGATCAAAGAAGCATTAATGCCGAATGGTATACTACCAAATGTTTGCCAGAAGTTTTCTCTGTTATAAGCAACAAGCGACCAAACACAGGGCTCCGCGGGCTACTGCTCCACCACGACAGTGCACCTGCGCACACCGCACTCAAAACGAGGGACTTCCTGGACAGCACGCCAGTCAAACTCCTGGGTCACCCACCTTACAGCCCTGATCTAGCACCGTGTGACTTCTTTTTATTCCCAAAAATAAAAAATCAGCTCAAAGGGATACAATTTTCGTCGCCGGAAGATGCGCTGGCTGCGTTGGAGCAGGCTGTAAACGAGGTGTCTGCGGCGGACTGGAAAAAGTGTTTTGAAAACTGGTTTAGGCGCATGAATCTTTGTATAGAGGCTGGTGGAAAGTACTTTGAAAAGATTTGATAAAAATATATGTACGTATAGAACAATTTTTTTTAGTTTCGCAAAACTTTCTGAGTGTCCCACGTATATAATAAAATACCACAGGAAGTTAGAAAGTTAAATATGACTATGTTTAAAAGGCGCCTCAAGGATCTACTGATACGGAAATGTTACTATAATATATCAGACTTTCTAAATGAAAAAGCTTTACTCCAAAAGCTTGATATGTTCCTGTATTTGTGTAACAATAAAAAAATTGTGGTTTTAATATTTTGTAGACATGAATATATTATTATAAATTTTTTGTCATTTTTAACATTGACATTGTTTCTGAACCACTTACTTGATTTGATTTTATTATATTGTAACAATTGTATGTATCGCCATTTTTTATTTCTTAATTAATTCAATGTATCTTGCATTTGATAGTAATATGAAATTATAGCCATTACCCAAATATTTGCATGCTATAGAGGACTGTATCAATGTGACTTATAACACCAATGTTAACCTATGTTCAGTAAATAAAGAATTTTATTGTATTATTGTATTGTTTTTTTTTTTATTATAATATTGAGGCATATGTCCAGCAGTGGACTGCGATAGGCTGAGTTGATGATGATGATTGTATTGATCTGTGATGCCCACTGAAAATACGAAGAAGTGGAACACGTCAACTAATTCTACAACACTAAAATTGTTGCCATCCCTTTCTGGTATCTACTATTAGTAAAAGAGAGCGATTTTTTAAAATAAGTTTAGTTTGTGAACAAGAGAATCATCAACATCAATGACATAGAACCCATTTTATTTAAAAATAAGTATATCACTATATTGGTCATTAAAGTATTATCTACTCTATAATAATTTGTTACCAAAAAATATAAGTAGGTACCTACAAGTTTTAATTTATAAATCACTCTTGAAACTTTGTACATTGTTAACCTAATTTCATTGCTAGTCAGTCGGCAATAAACAAAAAATAATTTAATAAGATATTTAATAAAAGTACAGACGTACGATAACTAACAACAGTCTCACTTCTGAACCACCACCTTTGACCCAGCAATCTACGCCTAAGATACAGATCCACAGATTAACAACAACCAGATATGAACCTATCCCACACCAGCAGATCACCTTGTATCGAAAGCGCATACCGAATTACCGATACACTCGCGGTGCGTACGCGCGGTTCTGTGTCAAGGAGAACGATACATTTACTCGGAACTCAGTGATCAGCACATGTTTATGGGAAAAACATTGTTTTTTTTATTGCGACAATGACCTCTTTTCAGTGACGTCATGAAGGCTTTATTACCTAGTATAGATTTATTTTTAAGAATTTAGGTATTGTAGTCATAAGTTCATAACTCAGACAAGACTCACTATAAAGTCTTACAATACTTATTTGTAATTGATTGTGATAGAGGTTTAACGGCCAAAATTCTTCATTCAAATGTCTTCGTTGTTGAAGAGCCAAATAAATAAATAAATAGTTTAAAAACGACCTATCTATTAAACCAGTCTAAAAATGTTTGTGAAAAAATGTTACATAGGAGATATTAGCAGCTAATCGTCAAAATTCTATTTATGCTTATCGTAAAAATTAAATATGAAAATAGCAAAATATGTATGAATATTCCACATCAGAACTTCCCTTCAGATAAGATGAGAAAATCGTTAACAAGTTCAATGTACACAATGATTCAAGTTCAAAACCAGACCTATTAATTTAGCAGACATGTCGTGCAATTAGTTTTTAAGTGACAATTTACACTCGCACCACGCAATAGCTATTTTAATAAATTACATAAGTGCATATTATTACATATTAGTCCTATTACCTACTCAATTTAGATGGTACTTAAATTAGCATGAAAGAACAACTAGATGAAGAGAGGTGTAGGACCGAGCCAACACAGCTATTTAATCAATCTCTAAAGCAAAACTATTTAAAGGTAACGGAAAACATCGTAAGGAAACTTGCTCGCTTTAGAAGATACCAACAGTGGAAAGGTAAAAGTGCTAAAGCGCCAATTTGGCCTTTTGACGCTTTAGTCGTTTTGCTAAAAGCAGAAAGACTAAAGTGCCATTTTGACCTTTTGACGCTTTAGCGTTTTTGCCTTTCAGCTGTCTGTAAACTAGTTACTATGAAGTTGAGTAGCAGTACAGCTCTTTTGTGAAAGAGCTCGTCAGGGGAAGTACTACCACCGTATCTACTTCTCCGCCAAATAGTGATGCTTGCATTGCTGCGTTTCGGTCTGAAGGGTACGGGTGCCGGTGAAATTACAATCGTATGAGACTTTCCATCTTCATGTCTCAGTTTGGCGAACCGACTTGCGGTACCATTTAGGCAACAGTCTAGGTAGTATTGCAGTTGTTATGGGTAAAGGTAACCGCTTAACATCAGGTGGGCCTTTAGTTCGTTTCGCCATCCTATACTATAAAAAACCTACTATGAAAGCTTTTAAAATTATTTGTCACACTGTTAGGAGGATACCTAATTGTGAAAGCAAATAAATATAAAGAGACAATGCAAACACAGAAAATATACCTCATTATATACGGTTTATTTGTACATTCTACATCATACATATAAATGAGTAACAAGATGTACACAACATTCTGAAATAACAGAGAATATAAACATCTAAGTGGGTACCTAATCTATTTCAGTAGCGTTGGTAAGAGTGGCATTAGTCGAATCTACGTCATTTACAAAAACAAAAGTTGTGATAAAAAAGAAGAGAGGAAGCTTCGGAAGCGAAATATTACAGTATTGTTTATTTATCTTAACGCTAACTCCCTTCTGTTGTTGGTAAAAATGTTGCTTGGATCCCCTTTTAGTATCAGTCATGAGTCAGTAAGGAAAGGAACGATAGTGTAGTGGATTTAAGCATTGCATTTACGTCTTTGGGTCTTTGGATTTTGAGGATTATGTTTTGCAGATCGTACGAAATGACACCAATATGGGTCTATACACGCTATAATAACATAGCTTCAATAGGTTAACCTAATCGCCTTGACCAAATCAATCTCTTATACAAGCCAAAATTAATATTCAATCTATCTACGATTTGCCCTATAAGAGATAGAAATTTGACACAAGCTCCATACAAAATGTGTCAAATTTCTATCTCTAGTATGTAAAGCGTAGATAAATAAGATATTAATTTTGGCCGATAGTCAAATGATCTGCCAATGCCTCACTGTCTCTACAATTAGCATATTGCAAATCTAGACTATCTTATCAGTCTTATAAAACTTGTACAAATCTAAAAAATTACCAATACGTTGATACAAATGTATTCAGTCATTTCCAAACGATATAGTTTCGTTAAGAGTGTTTTAGAACATTTGCCGCGCAAAGTAAACGCAGACGTTGAGGTCGTCCGCGGGCGCCATATTAGTAATGAGGTCACGGAGACTGCGCCTGCGCAGCGCGATGAGAGACGATGAGCGTAGATCTTCTTTTGATATATCTGTAAGATGCTGTTTAGATTTTGGCTCAGAATACAATTTTTAGTTTACGCTGTGTCAAATAAAAGTTTTAACTAATGCATCAGCTTTGAGTTTCGTGGAAATTGGCTGAATAGCGTATGTTAGGTACACTTGTCACACGTTTATCGGTGCATTATTTTGCTACGATTGGCGCAACGGTTGAGCGATCGATTACTGCACTTAGGGTCACGGATTCCATTCCCGCACGGAACAAATACTTGTGTGATCCACAGAGAGTTGTTTCGGGTCTGCGTGTTTAAATGCATGTGAGATCTGTTTGTAAACGCACCCGCGATACACGAGAAGTCCTAATGTGGGCACCGTTTAAAAAAAAGCCAAAAGAAACATTACTATGAAAGCGGAATAAATAAAACAGTGTATCTGGAACATAGATGACCACAATCTCTGTGGTCTATTGATTCGAGTGTCGGACTGTTGATCACAAAGTCGTAGATTACATTCCTACAGGACACACGTATTTATGTGATGAACATAAGCGTTTGTGTTGGTCTGGGTGTTTCGTATGTATTATATGTATGTATTTACAACAAAAAAAGTATATGAGTATGTAGGTACTATATCCATTGTCTATATCCTCGGTACAAGCTTTACTTGTTTGGGACTAGATGGTGCTGTTTAAAATGTCCCAAAAATATTTATTTATTTATCATAGTATATGCAGCAGCAACTCTTCATCATCAGCAGCTCTTCAATTTATTTTACGTTAGCGTCTGGGCTAGAACTAGAAGGGATCATTTCAAGGAATCATTATGATTTATGACGCTTTATACGGGAATGAGCCAGCAAGTCATCGAACTACACAAGGAAATACCAAATTTTCTGGTTTTTAATTTACTCATTTCTGTATAAATTACCTAAAAAACGTGATGTATAATATAATTAATAATAATAAGAATCACATGATGAATGCATGACCTTACTTTTAACTTACGTAAGTCAAGTTAGTCAAGTCTGTTGTCATTTATTGCAAAAAATACCTAGACACAAGAAACTCGACTTGTCATCACCACAAAGTGGGCGAAACTGTACCTAAGGAAAATACAGCCATTCATGCAAAATGCACAATTGTGCAATTTAAGTTTCGTTCTTTAATACTTAATGGAGGTCATATGTGTAATCCTTTTAAATCTTTTTTCTTTTTTTTTGACGACCTCTGTGGTCTAGTGGTTCGAGTGTCAGACTGCTGATAAAGAGGTCGTGGGTTCGATTCCCACAGGACACAAATATTTGTGTGATGAACATAGGTGTTTGTGTTGGTCTGGGTGTTGCTTATGTATTATAAGTATGAATTTACAAAAAAAAAAAAAAAAAATGTATTATATCCATTGTCTAGTACCCAATGTACCCATAGCACAAGCTCTGCTTAGTTTGGGACTAGATGGTGCTGTGTAAAAATGTCCCAAAGATATTTATTATTTTATTTTTATTTTATCTTGCTCCTTATTGCTGAATGCTCCTGATGTTGATGCATCTGTTTGACGACGTCTGTGGTCTAGTGGTTTGAGTGTCGGACTGCTGATCACGAGGTCTTGGGTTCGATTCCCACAAGACACAAACATTTGTGTGATGAACATAAGTGTTTGTGTTGGTCTGGGTGTTTCTTATGTATTATAATTTATAAGTATGATTTTACAAAAAAAATATGTATATAAGTATTATATCAATTGTCTAGTACCCATAGTAAAAGCTCTGCTTAGTTTGGGACTAAATGGTGCTGTGTAAAAATGTCCCAAAAATATTCATTTATTTATCTAAAGGTTTTTAATACCTGCAATGTTCCGAGGGCTTTTGACTTTGTTTTCGATGTTGAGAAGTAGATATTGAGAAGTTGAGACATTCGATGTAGGTATTGACTTTCGATATGACGTAGGAAACCCCTTTGTTTTTCATCGCTTTACGCTTTCCGTACAAAAAGCATCTAGTTTACAGTCCTATAAAGGAGGTTGCATGTCCTGAAAGATTATTAACGGCCAAAATTAATATCCAATCTATCCACGATTTGCCCTACTAGAGATAGGAATTTGATATAACCTCAATACAAAACAAAGACAAAGACATTTATTGCTTTAAACATTAGACATTTAGACATTTTTTGTTTTTTTTTTACGCACGGCTTCACATCAAGCTGTACATTTCCAGTATAAGCTGATCTCACATTGTACGGAAAGCCTATGCAATGCGAGGTCAGCATAAACTGGAAATGTACAGCTTGATGTGTAGCCGTGTGTACATAAATGTAGGTGTTTATCAAAGTTTGGTATCAACAGCCTACCCAATCGGGTGTAGCAATAGTAGGTACAAACTATGAGGTCTGACACTACAATAACATATTTAAATATTTAACTTATTACTATCAGTTTATACCAAAATATTCATTTATAGTATAAAATACTTTTTGAATTAACCACTTTTTTAAAACTCTCTTAAATGACTTACTATCTAGTTTTTTTATGTCTACAGGTAAATGGTTAAATACTCGTATAGCTGTGATATATGAACTTTTGTAATAGATTATATTATATTATATTTGGCAAATTTAAATCATATTTATATTGACTACGTACATGTCAAATTTCTATCTTTAGTAGGGTAAATCGGATAAATAATAATAAATGGATAGATTGTATATTAATTATGGCCGTAAATCCACAAAACACGTCATCTACAGTTTTTCTAGAATGTCTCGTCTTCTGTGAATAAATCAAAACATAGCACACTCCATATTTTCGCTTGGAATGCATCTAAAAATACCAGTTTTAAGAGATGAGTCGTCCCGGTGCTAAGATAAGGGAGCATCAGGTCCAGAGGTTATCGCACACAAACGAACATGCACAAGCACCGATTCACTGGAAACTATCGCTGCTACACTGATAATGGCGACGTTTTTAAAAAATATTTCTCTCTGATAAGCCTACAGTTATAAGTATTGCCTCTAGATTTGGATGCGTTGTGTGTCAGCGCGGCAAAAATATGTGAGACAATAACTCGTCTCTGCGTTATCTTCACAGTTAAATAAATTAATATTATCATAAGAGACAGAAGAGAGGTAAATTATTGTAATGTAAAAAAATGCAAAGCCACGTTAAACCAGATAAGGCGTTTGACGATCGAAGTGTTGAGTTGAAATTGAAATCTAGTCCGTAAAAATATAGGTTAAATAAATAAATATTTTTGGGACATTTTTTACACAGCGCCATCTAGTCCCAAACTAAGCAGAGCTTGTACTATGGGTACTAGACAATGGATATGACACTTGTATACTTGTTTTTTGTAAATACATAAGAAACACTCAGACCAACACAAACACTCATGTTCATCACACAAATATTTGTGTCCTATGGGAATCGAACCCACGACCTCGTGATCAGCAGTCCGACACTCGAACCACTAGACCACAGAGGTCGTCCCTTGACAGATTCTCAAATACAAATAATGTCAAAATACGTTGAAAATTTACGCATTGACATCTGTCGCAGGACTCGAAGCTATATTTTACGAACTATAATAATCTCTGAACCTCTGAACCTATGCTTTAAACAGAATGCAATGAAGCAGAACTTAGCAACGAAGATTTGTAAGTAAAGGATAGATAGGCAGCCCCTATGTCCCGAAACTACTTTTTGTTAAAAATCTACGATTTCATTTAAAAAAAAAAAAATCCTTTAACTCACGCCAGATTTCTACAAGTCATGTCGATCAATACCCCCAACTGACAAAAAAGCTCTTCTTTGAACTTAGCTATTTTAAGACACATTTTCAAGTTATAAGACCATGATAAATGACAAAACTGCATCCCAAACGCCTCAGCCGACGACAGAAACTACATTAAACATCGATCAGTGATCAATAAAAGAGTTCGGGGCACAGCTGCGCGAGCGCAACTAACTCATTACTTATCTGAACCATTAGGCGGATAAAGAACCACTGTTGTGACTCGCTGACGAAGTTAATGACATGTACGTACTAAAAACGTGTGTAATAGCCTCTGGGAGAAGGCTCTGTATTGTTTTTATTCATTTGTAAGACTCTACCGATTGATTCACTTCTCTTAATTTATGTAAATCTTCGTAGTATAGAAAAATTCTGGTGTAATCGTTACTAAATGCATTGGGAGGGCAACAAAAATTGTATATCTTACCCTCAGACCAATAAAAACTTTAAAAAATATAGTTTTTGCATATTGAAAGCTCTTCTTCCAAGTAGAGCTTTAAATTTGCAACATGGCATGATGCTCTTGAAAAAATAACTGACGCAGAACATCACCATGTTGCTGCCACTTGTTCATCCACTTGCTTCGCAACGCTTTTGACAACGCTACACAAAAGGTCTTTTCTCAAGTAGCCACAGACAAATTAAACACCACAACGTTTTGCCATCTGAACCCAAGAAGCATTATTTGGAAACGAATGTAACGATAAATCAAGCGGAAAGCATCACCCTCGGCAAACAAAAATAACGTTCACGACTAAATTAAACTAAAAAAAAAGTTAAAAAGGGCGCGCGTTGTGGCCACGCATGTGCTGCACATGTGACGTGTTTCCGGTTAGAATTTGCGCTGCATTGTCTATGGGGTGGTGATGAACAAAAAAGTTCAAAGTCACTTATGACGCGATGGACAGTCGATCCTTTTGGGGTTCATGGACCGGTGGTAAATTCTGGCGGTTTTGATGCAGCTTATTGCACTAATAACTACATTTAAGGGGCCCAAAAAATTAACAACCAGACCAACAGATGTCACAGATGGTTTTAAAATCATACTTTATTTGTTACAGAAAGTAAAGGTCTCACATCTCGCACTTGTCCAAATAAGTTATCAGCGGTTATATTTGTAAAGACGCTTGTCATCTTAGTCTACCTGCGACCACGAAATGCTGCAAAGCTCTCGAAACGTCAGGGAAACCAATTTAAATAATATACGCGATTTAATCCGGTTAAACTTTGTTTTATTATAAGTTATCAGCGGCCCAATTACATAATCGAATGCATTAAAAAAATCAAGTCAAATACAGAACACCATTAATTAAAGTCCTGTCTAATTAACCAGCCGTTTTTATTTTTTACATAAGTAGGTAAGTAATAAGAAATTGGCAACGTATTAAATAATTACCTTAAATTAAGGCAATTAGTTACCTCATTTCTCCAAGAAGTCATTAATATAATTACATAATTAATTCGGAGCACGATTCACATTGAAGAGAACAGCAGAAACCATACTTCAATGCACATAAAATGTCCATTTAGTAAAATTAGTTTTAACTTGTTATAAAACAAAATACAATCGGTTTATTTTAATTTTGACCACAATAGTGCTGCTCTGTTCGTAATTAACACGTCCTTGACTGTTGTTAGTGCTTCATCAATGTACGCTCAAAAATCTTACGTTTAATACTAGACACATTATTTGCCAGATCCAAATGTGCCTTCCTATTAAAGACAAGAGCCGTGCCTTTTTTAGGGTTCCGAATTCCTACAAGGAACCCTTATTGTAATATCGCTTTAATTTGCACCAATTTTTTTTCATCTTTAATGATTTTAATATTTTTAACTTCAAACTAAAAATTCAGTCTTACAGATATCCTAATTATTTTATTATTTTTAATGTATTTACGCATGCGACGCGAAATCTAACGATTTAAATTGTGGAATGCAAAGTTAGTCGAGTCTATTACGAAACACTATTTCTTAATAAGATATCGCTGACGTCACCCAAAGACGTACCAAAGTGGAGGTTAAATTCGATACCACAAGCAGTGTTCAAGGTAGCTTAGTGGCTAAAGCACTGGCGTACTGAACCAGGAGTCGCAGTTTTAAATCCTGCTCGTGAGCGATTTTTTCTTTCCACAATTTAAATCATCTTTAAAATAATGTCTACATTTTTGACTGTTCATCCTATATTACACTTAAAAGAAACTTCTGGTCCATAATGTAACCCAACATCTCTCTTTTTGGTACAAATTTAAAAGCTTTCAATTGAGATTTTAAATCAGTCTGCTCATATCGAGACCTTAATAAGATGACAACACTTGGCGACGCCAACGCTCGCAACACTCCAATGTCCAACAAGCATGGGCGCCCAATAAAAGGCAATCAGTTGGTGCGCTAAAATTCGCACCAGTCAGCCAGCTAACCAGTCAGCTGCCTCAAGAGTGATGTCATCGCGCGATATACGCGCTCTTGAGCTGCTTACCTTGTGTACACTTACGCCTAAGCTTTGAATTATTATCTTTGTAAGAATTGCGATAAATATGTTGGTACGTGGTAGTTGGATATGTAGGTTTCATCATCATCAGCATCATTTCAGCCGAAAGACATCCACTGCTGGACATAGGCCTACCCCAAAGATGTAGGTTTTGGAAAATATATACGTGGTAGATATGTAAGTTTGGGAACTTAACTATGTTTTGATTTGAGTCAATGATTCTTCTCAATTCTTTCATATAAGCCCGCAATGATGTCTTTAAAAAGATGAGAACCGCTTGCAGTCCCTAAGGACTGTTTTTTCGAGCGAATGATTCCTTTAAATTCTAGCTTCAAGCTCAAAATGAAGTCTTTAAAAAGATGATTACCGCTTGCAGTCCCTAAGGATTGTTTTTTCGAGCGAATTATTCCTTTAAATTCTAGCTTCAGGCTCAAAATTAAGTCTTTAAAAAGATGAGTACCGCTTGCAGTCCCTAAGGACTGTTTTTAAAGCGAATTATTCTTTTAAATTCTAGCATCAGGCCTGTCTTTAAAAAGATGATTATCACTTGCCGTCCCTAAGGTCTGTTTTTTGAGCGAATGATTCTTTTAAATTCTAGCATCGTACCCAAAATGAAGTCTTTAAAAATAAGATTATCGCTTGCCGTCCCTAAGCCCAAGAGGTTGAAGATGATCATCTTCATCATAAACACGAGTTTAATATAAACCAATATTAAACCCATATAAGTTACAATAAAATCAAGGAAGCTACGAATGAATATTTATGTCTTCACCGAACATGCGACAAAGTCGTCTTCAAAGTAAATTATAACAACATTGTTCTGAGCGGGCACGACTTTATTGCTGGGCTGTAAGTCTAACCTAGATTCCGGGCTACAAGCACTAGTCACAAAATCGCAGTAAACCGACTCCGAAACATGTCTTAGATCGTTGTACATGCTTCTCGTGACCACGAACTCGAGAAAACGAAAATAAACAAGAATGTAAACCGTGATGTTACTCTAGAAAATATTTGATAAATGACCTTCCGAAAGTGTTCGATTATTTCGTATTATGTTGATCAAACAAAATCAAGGTAATTTATAACTGGTCTCGCCGGATAGAGGTGCGGAAGAATAATTACCATTATTTAAAAATAGATTCCTTCATCTTTGAATATGAATTCTTAATCCTACTAATATTATAAATAAGAAAGTATGAATGTTTGTTTGTTTGTCCTTCAATCGCGCTAAAACGGCTGAATGGATTTTATAGCCCGGATTAACATATAGGCTGCTTTTTATCTCGGGAAAACAGTTCCCGAGAGATGCGCGATAAAGTCTTTCTGGGGGTCTACTCGCGTTCGACGATATTCGATCAATCGTATCGTTCATCGCACAATTTGCTACTCCGGTCAACCATCGTTCCCATATCGCATGCGATGATCGTGTTTTGAAGTTTGTTTCTCTGGTCTCTGATCAATTTCATACGACAGTGAACAATAGTCTATCTTTATTGTGCCTTTTTTATGTGCCTATCTTTATTGTGTAGGTATCAGTCGGAACGAAAGTTCGTACTTCGTTTGTCGTTCGTCAAACGCGAGTAGGCCCCCTGGAATAAACCGAATTATACGCGGGCGAAGCCAGCGGCAAAGGCAACTTAGCTTATAAATAAAAAAATTAAACGTAGTGATTATATTATCTTTGAAAAAGATGTTGTAAATTACCTATATGGAAAACTTGAGCTGAAAGAAAGACCAAATTCCTGAATATGTCCCGAGGATCGTCAGGACAAAAGATATGTCTCTTAAAAAGCTCTCCCGTCTCGCTATCGGAGATCCAATTTAAGTGCAATAATAAGAAAACAGAAGTCGTTAAACCTAGATCAAGAACCAGCACAAAGAGTATATAACCACTACGTTTAAACCAGCAGGCAGTCGCAACTTTTAATTTGGCAAACACTTGTCTAAACAAATGTTTCATTCATACGGTTGCGTTGTTTCAGCCGACTCCCGGACATGTAAAACTTGCCAAGTTTTATGTAAACACTAACTGTGACTAACAACACGATATGCATTAGCACCGGCTATAAAAATATTTAATTTCATCATCACCTTGAAATTGCATTTATTTTTACCATCTTCAAGATTTACATAATAGTTGCGCGCGAAAACCATAAAATTATGGTGTATAAATATCAGGCTAAAGCGCTTTGTAAAAAATATATGAAAGAAAATACTTACATTTTCCTATCGCCATCAACGTGCGCCTGTACCGTAAATCCAAACATAGAATTCGGATTACCCTTATAAACCACCCTTGAGGGTATGTCCACGTTGAACCCTAGCGCACCAGCGCAAGCGCACAAAAATACACACAACGCTAACGCCATTTTAAAGTACACAATTCTTCACAAACACAGAAAAATATACATAAAATAAATATCGCACACTATTTGTATGAATTTACATAATTCGTCCTCATGTCGTTCGAGTAACTTTTTACGATGTTCGTATTCACGGCTACGGGCGACACATGCGTCCCGCGCGACGGTCGGCAAAATACTGAAGTGAAAAATACTGTCTGCTTCTGTAGCGGCGAGGCAAGGCCGCGATGAGGTAATAGCGTGGAAAATAAGTCGGGAACGAAGATGATTTTCGCGCGTTTTCCCAGTAATATGAGTTCTGTTCTGATACATGCTCGTATTTTTGTTTATGCGTAAAACTTAATTCGGTCACGGACTATTTAGAATAGGAGGAATAATTTATTGATGGTGTTTATTGGAAACTGTGCCTGCGACTTGAACCGCGCATGTTTTTCCTTCTATTTTACATGTTTTGTTTTGGAAAAAGTATGTATTATTAAAAGAAAAAAAAACATACTCTATGGTTACAAATGAAATATTCTTATACATATTTACAACATTTTAATAACATATAAATTTGATTCGAATCTCTCACAACTATACAGAACGATTACAAAAATAATAATAGGTGTAGGTATACAACGTGTATCAGAAATTCGTGGTCATGTTTTCAGAGCTCATTCAAGGCATAGTATAGAATAACTTTTACTATGGGACCAATACTGAAAACGCGAAAAAATCAGCTGATCCTCTACATTTTGCCGAGCAACATCGATGATTTCAGGTGAAAAAAATCATCGATGATGCTCGGCATAAATGTAGGGGTCATTTGATTTTTTTCGCGTTTTCAGGGTTGACCGCGTAGTAAAAGTTTGATAGCATGCTCTTAAAATATGAGCACGCATTTCTGATACACGTTGTATATAAAATTTATGCTTACATCAATAATAATTAATTACATATAAATACTGAATGCAGTAAAAATCTACTTCACAGCGTTTTGTGCTTACTTATACAATAAATTTTTATTTATTTATTTATTTGACATAAAGAAAAAAATACCAACGTAACAATATCAAAAGTTATGACATCATTTGACAGATGACTCAAAAGTCATTAAGAAGTAATTATACTTTAAACTGAAATTAGGAATAACCAATTAATCATGGAATATTACAAATGTATGCATGACATAGAAACAAGTTAGTGTTTTTTAACAGAGAAACGTGTACTTAAGGGGCGACATTGGGAAAAATAGGGATTTTAGAATCAAAATATTTTCATTTGTTGATACATCGTAGATTGAATTTTTATATACATGATTTTACATGATATTTACTAGATTCTGGTGTAGAGAAAACACTATTCAATAAAATTTGATCGATAGATTTATTTTCCAAAGTATGTACTGTTTTTACACTATTTCGCTTAGTATTTTTTGCGCAAAAAAAAAAGTGTAATCCCAATAGTTTTTCACATATTTTATCTGTTTTTTTTTTAATCTACCTTCTGGTATAAGTATAACAGATTTTTATTTACATGTTTATTCGCTAAGAAATGTGCAAAAATGTAAAAAAAAACACGCGCTATTTGCCGTTTTATAGAAAGGGACAGTTCCAAAATCAATGCCGCACCTTAAACACAAGTCCGTTCACTCAAAAAGTGGCGCGTGATGATGATGAACCATATTAATTTTATTCACCTTTATATTGCATTAAATTCCTGCTTGCCGTTTAGGTGTACCGCCACTATTTGAGCAGATGGACTAGATTAAAAAAATGCACTTTCGCTGTCAGCAAAGCAGACACAATAGTTAAACAATCGCTGTGAATCATATGTGATCCACGGGACAGGGAAAGGGCATATTGCAATTTGATAGTACAGTCAACTTTGAGCAATCGTCACTTACTGTTAGTAAGTGACGATTGCTATTGTTTAGTGTTTTAATATTAATTTATTAATTAAAACTTATCATTTATTATTTTTGTTACCATATAGAGACGACTGTATATAGAATAATTTTATGATAAATTAAGACAAGCAATTCACTTCTGAGATAATTAAAATTTAAATTCTAAAATATTTATCGACTTTTTCTGTCAAATGTACTTAAAAGCAACTGCTTATTTTATTACAGCTTCAGTAATAAAGTGCAATGTGTTTTGTTTTTCTAATAAAATTGTTAAGTAATAATTGAAATAATTTCTAAAGAATAAATGAAAAATATTCGTAATAATAAACTAGATTTTACATTAGGTGAGTAATCAACAAAAACAATTCCAAGGCGCAAGACAAATGACGTCACTCAAATATTCAACAGCTCAAAAGTTTGTTCGCATAATATTATAAACAGTAATCTCAATAATAAATCACTTCATTTACATTTATTTTTAATGTCTGTCTTTTGACGCTCATTTTATCTTCCTGTTATCAAATTCTTAAGATATCTCTATTAACTAAAGTTTTTGGTTTTAAATTAATTTACTTTGACCTATAGTCACCAACAAGGATTTATTTTATTAATTTCACAACTTAAATGTCATTGCAGGTTTTTATCCAATCCAAAAATGATGAGAGATTTATGAAAAAATCATGATGGTGTGTGTAGTCTGCCAAAATGCATCAGGCATAAGAAAATAGCTTGGTGGAATAAGGCCTAAATAAACCCTTCTTATTCTAAGATACATGTGCCCAGCACTGGAACAGTCGGTTATGTTTGAACCTCGCTCACATGTGAAAAAATAATTTAAAATCCCATAAGACCCAGAACGCCGCGGAATGAGAGAGAGCGCGAGGCAAAATACGAGATTTGCCGGGAATGAGTAGTGCGGCATGAACTTGAATGCGCCACGCCGATTTAATACACTCCATAAATTACGTATATTTTCTAAAAAAGTGCCAAGTAAAATGATTTCTACATAATAAAACAATATTTAGGTGAAATATTATACCAAAATGCCATTACAAGTAGGATATACTTACGGAACTGTTTATATTCAGAGGGATAAAGTCTTAAACTAATAATGGCAAATAAAATAGAGAAAACAAAACTTTTTAACAAAAAATTGAACCGACGAAAACAAACTGAAAAGCGAAAAATAACTAATTATGAGTCGGCGCCAAACGAACTTTTAACAAGCAAAGTGCGTGTAAGTTGGAAGTGGCCGAGCGGAGAACGCATTTTTGGAAAGTTATTGTTTATCGTTGAAAATTTCACGTTGTATTTGATGTGACGTTGTTTTTATTATTTATTTAAAGTAATTTAATGATCTTCGTTGATTGGTTGTTTGGCGCCGACTCATAATTAGTTATTTTTCGCTTTTCAGTTTATGTTTTCGTCGGTTCAATTTTTTGTTAAAAAGTTTTATTTTTCATTTTTTTGTGGTTAATCTCTAACTCCAGGTCTCCATTATGTCGTAGTGTCTAGAACTATATTTATGTGTGTCAAGTTTCAACAGAATCGGTTAACAGATAAGAATTCAGTGGGTGAACACTCATCCCCTGTTTTACTACCCTTAGGGGTGGATTTTGATTTTGAAATTTAAATGGGACCAACTTCGAGATATACCCTATCCATTAAAAAATAAATCATCAAAATCGGACCACTCTGTAAAAAGTTATGCGTGGTCATACATAAAAAAAAAAATATATATATATATATACGTGTCGAATTGAGAATCTCCTCCTTTTTTTCGTCGGTTAAAAAACCAGCTGATTCCTAAATTTGTGTTCACCTGGTGTTCACACAAATCGACCAAATGCACTGAACATCTGTTTTTTTTCGCGATTTCAGGGTTGCTCCCATAGACCCTATAGTAAATGTTTATTATTTATTTATTTATTATATTCTTTATTGTACATTACACCAAACAAAGACAATAGTTTACAGAAAGATTAAGCAAGTACAATGGGCGGTCTTATCAAGGCAATCTCTTCCAGACAAACTTTGGATGGACTAGAAGAATGGGAACCGATCGTGGGTAGGTACGCTGTAAAAGTAGGTACGTTTCGTACATAATATACCTACTTAAATATAATAATATAAAGTACATGGAATTTACTTAAATAAGTATGAGAAATGTTGTTCGTAATAAATAAATAAATATAAATATTTTTGGGACATTTTTACACAGCACCATCTAATCCCAAACTAAGCAGAGCTTGTACTATGGGTATTAGATAATGGATATAATACTTTTATACTTTTTTTTTGTAAATACATACTTATAATACATAAGCAACACCCAGACCAACACAAGCACTTATGTTCATCACACAAATATTTGTGTCCTGTGGGAATCGAACCCACGACCTCGTGATCAGCAGTCCGACACTCGAACCACTAGACCACAGACGTCGTCAATGATGAGTAAATCCACCACTTTAAATATTTGCCATTATTAAAGTAAGACCTCACATGTTAGGATTTTTTATGATCGAGCCCAAATAAGTGGGATTCCTGCTTCGGACTCAATAATATTGTCACCTTCAGTACCATGTATTTAATTTCAATACCATACAGTGAGTAATTTTTGAAGCAGGTTTCGTTGGCAGCAACACTCACGGATTTCGGCTTCTTAAAATATAATAAACTTAACGATTTTGATTGTTCCTACCAAAAATTTAAACAAATATTGATTACTCATAAATAATTCTAATTAACCGATAACCCAGTTAACACAACATCTTCGTATTCGGGGAAACAACTTATGCAAATGATAGCTCGTTAAGAGCTCTACACACATTCCGATTCTAATATTATCAGATTATCGACCAAAAGATATAAATAAATCAGATGAATAAAGAAGTAGGACGTCTCACTAGTCCAGAAGTGTTCTTTCTGCGTTCAATCTGGTAGTTGACTACTGTATAAAAATACCAAAACTGTTATATTATTTTAAAGAAGGTACAGAAACGACAACATTATTGAAAAAAAAAAAACTATGAAAAAATGTAAGAGATACACGCTTTTACAGTTTTTGGTGTCGTGCTAAACGGACATCGTACAGAGAGATGTCAAGTTACTATGAGGGTTTTGAACAATGACGTCATACTTTGCTGTTTCTGTCTAGTGAACAAATTTAAATCGCTTATAACTTGGACATTTTATCATTATTTTTATTGGTATTTTCACTGTTGCTTATTTTTTTGAAAGTTTCGAGATTTCTAATCAAAAAATTTAATTGAATTGAATTGAATTGAAAACTAATACTACTACTTAAATTACGGTACTGAAACGTGGTCGCTCACAATGGGCCTGATAAGAAGGCTCAAAGTCACTCAAAGGGCAATGGAGAGGGCTATGCTCGGAGTGTCCCTGCGTGATCGAATCAGAAATGAGGAGATTCGTAGGAGAACGAAAGTAACCGACATAGCCCGAAGAATTGCCAAACTTAAGTGGCAGTGGGCGGGGCACATTGCTCGCAGAACGGATGGCCGATGGGGCAGTAAAGTTCTGGAGTGGCGACCGCGTACTGGAAGGCGCAGCGTGGGTAGACCCCCCACAAGGTGGACCGACGACCTGGTGAAGGTCGCGGGAATCCGCTGGATGCGGAAGGCACAGGACCGGTTGTTGTGGCGATGCTTGGGGGAGGCCTATGTCCAGCAGTGGACGTCTTTCGGCTGAAATGATGATGATGATGATGAATTGAAAACTAATAAAAATAGTCACTTTCCCCATTGCCAAGTTAGAAAGCCAATTCTCGTAATTAAAAACCTTTAAAATATAGTTCCAAACTAATCTTAATGCTTTAAATCTCTATCTCCTGACAGTAGATGTTGCTGATTGCCGTTTATTGGTGACTAGCTGTGCCCGCGACTCCGTCCGCGTGGATGTCGGAAAATAACTTCGTGTCATAATTATGAACACAATATCTTCAAATATATACATATAATCGCCTACACAGACGATTACCTACCTACACTATTTACCGACCATACTATATTTTGTTTTTACAACCAACCGGCTAAGGTGATGGAATTTCACGGAATTAGCCCTAAACTCCCTCATTCTGAGAAGACGCTCGTGCCCAGCAGTGGGAAGTAATTGGGCTGATTATGTTATTCTATAACACTAATCACATCTCTTCTTATGCTGAGAAGAGGCCCGTGTCCAGCAGTGGGACTGTAATGGGCTGGTAATGTTATGTTATTCTAGAATACTAATAATATCCAGTTCATTAACTCTTCTCATTTTGAGAAGAGGGCCATACCCAGTAGTGGGACAGTAATGGGTTGACTACGTTATGTTATTCTATATTTTTTAGTTTCTTAACTCTTCTCGTTCCGAGAAGAGGTCCGTGCCCAGCAGTGGGGCAGTTGGTAATGAGCTAATTATGTTATGATAATCTATTACACTAACAATATCCAGTTCCTTAACTCTTCTCATTCCAAGAAGAGGGCCATGCTCAGCAGCGGGACAGTGATGGGCTATGTCATGTTATTCTATATTTTCTATAATACTAATAGAATCCAGATGTATTTTTAGGAACCTGCAACCCGCATCCAACCAACAATCATGACCTCTACTTTGTATGCAACTTAATACAATAGAGGGGTCAAGCTGTATCGCTGGATCTACTCAACCGATTCAGATAAAACATACCCTATATTTTAAATTAGACTAATACCAATACAAATGCTAAGTTTCATTACGATCCGTTCAGCCGTTTTCACGCGATGAGGTAACAAACAGACAGACAGACAGACAGACAGACATTTTTTTTTTAAACGATTGATTCGTGTTCTATAGCTTAGTCCCCTTTGCCGGTTTTCGCGAAAAAAAACTCAATGTACAGACTTTTCGACCTTTACAGTACAAAAACAAGACACAGAACAAACAAGTAAAAATACAATAAGAAAGTGTGATATGTGTCTCAATATTGTACCAAATGGGTGTCCAGCTCAGCATGTCATCATCCTCCTGCCCTTATCCCAATTTATTTGGGGTCGGCGCAGCATGTTTTTTTCTTCCATACATTTCTATCAGCCGTCATCTCTGTGTTCACTTTCTTTCTATTCACACAATCCATCCATATTTTCTTCGGTCTCCCTCTTTTCTTATAGCCATCAACATTCATACTTAACATTCATACAGCTCAGCATGTGCCAGGTATTATACCTGACGCTGGTATTCTGCTGGATCCCTGCAGTGACATACGGACGTCGAGCAGACCAGATACATGAGAAAAAATTAAGATTGATTGCTTTGTAACGTGTGTTATTTTTAATGTGAGTATAATATCCACAAAATATATAATATATATAAGTAGGCAGGTATATTAAGAGTGTGAAAGGAATTAAATAAATAAATATATATTTAAATATATTCATAACCGTAACAGGCAAAAAAAAATTTATGTGAGTAAAATAGTAATTAGTAATTACCAAATTATCACTTTTTTGTTTTTGTTCCCAGCCTTGTAAAAATGGATTTTGCATAAGGCCAATAATTAATTAATGATCCAAGTGTCACAAATAAATAGCAAACAGGAACATCTACTGTCTGCAGATTGAGATTTAAAGCATTGAGATTAGTTTGGATTTAGATTAACTATATTTTGAACGCGTTTTATTACGAGTATTGGCCTTTTTAACACGCTTTTATTAGGTCGACCTGTATGTAACTAACTATGTAATGGAATCTAAGGTAACTAATTTAACCATCTTCCAAGGGTCGTAGCGAAATGAAAATTGGCAGCTGTATGTAGTTCTGATGACAATACAATAATATGGTACTGTCGAACTGATCTGATGATGGAGCCGGAAGGTATGAACTGGAACTTCATGATGGAAAATCGTATCATAGCTGTTTTGATTGATTTCTTAGAAAAGTCTTGTAATGAACTTTGACCACGATTAGGTTTCAAGGTCTGATGATGAAGCCGGAAGATAGGCACTGGCATTCCATAATGGAATATCGTATCATAGTCGTGTTTGCACTTGTGAGAAAGGCCATTTTTTCTTTTTACGTGCATTTATAAAAGCGTGTTTTTCTAGTGTTTTTTAAACTATTAATTTATTTGATAACTTTGTTTTCCTTTTGTGGAAAAGTGTTTTGTAGGTAACCTTAGTTATAATAGGGTATTTGACTACAATTTTTTTGATAAAATTTTTATAACTATCAGAAAAAAAGATGAATAACAATGAAAAACAAATGAAATATTTTTAATAATGCCAGAGATATAAGCGTTTCAAAATTGTTTACTAGACAGAGACAGCAAGCACTACACTGCCGTCTGACGTCATAGCTCATTAACGCCATCGCAACTACACACAGTACAATGTCCATTTCGTACAATTTCAAACTAACAAGTGTGTATCTCTTCCATTTTTAACCGACTTCAAAAAAAGGAGGAGGTTATGTATTCCGCGGGTTTTTTTTTTTTTTTTTTTTTTTTTTTTTTTTTCATGTATGTACACCGATTACTCCGAGATTTGTGGGCCGATTTACGTGGTTGTTTTTTTATTTGGTAGAGAAAGTCCGCGCGGTGGTCCCATATAAATTTTATTGACTTAGGTTAAGTAGTTTTTTAACCAGCTTCAATAAATCAGTTTATTTTAGCTTTACGTATCTAGATGATCTGCTCATTGGTTCCTCATTCTGAGAATTCTTGGCCGATATGCGTGTTTTTTTTTGCCACGATAGTGATTGGACGTTTGGAAGAACATGAGCGAGACCTTTGCCCAGCAGTGGGATTTTAAGGTTGCAGGTTAATAAAAATATATTCTCAAATTGGTTATATAAACATTTATGAATCAACCCTCAACTAAAAAGTATGAAATAAAAACTTTTTAACAAAAAATAAAACCGACTTCAAAAACCTAAACTAAAAAGTAAAAAATAATCATTGTATGTATTTTAAAATCTTAACTTAAACAACATTTTGAAGGCGGCGCGTGATTTTTTTCATGTACGTTCACATAAACTGTTTTTACTATAGATATTGCGCTGGACTGTACATTACATGACGCAAAGGGTCAACCACGCGCCGCCTTAAAAATGTTGTTTAAGTTAAGATTTTAAAATACATACAATGATTATTTTTTACTTTTTAGTTTAGGTTTTTGAAGTCGGTTTTATTTTTTGTTAAAAAGTTTTTATATCATTTATTTACTTTTTTTTTTCAAATCTTATAATTTTTAATCTTTCTTCAAAATAAAATTTATAAATAATTGTTAATTTTGAGTAATAGTCAAATACCCTATTGTGACCGATAAAGAGGATTATAGGGCACCCTTGAGTAGAAGGAGGCCTTCGCAAATCATTCGACACAATACCGTCTCGACTCAAAGTAAAGCAGTGGTTCCCAAAGTGAGGGCCGTGACGACATGTAAAGGGGGGCGCAGGCGAGGGGTTAAAAGACACACGATAATTGTAAGAACTATAAAATTGTGGCTCTGGGGAAGGGGGCGTCGTAGAATAAACTTTGGGATCCCCTGAAGTGAAACATTGAGATGTGAGCTTTATATCGTATCACGTAGCTTTTAGCTTATATTGTTTGTTGGGGTGCATTAAAAGAGCCTCCACGAGTGATGATATTTAATTGATCGTCCGGCGCACCCTGGGCAGTGAGCCCCGCTGCCAACCTGCTGACTGGCTAATCTGTTTCCCACGGCATGAGCTATTATCATTATGCAGCTCATGTAGACACGATAGATGAAGAAGAAGAGCTGGTTGGCGTAAATTTTAGTGAGCTGACAGCTCGTTGACAGTGAACCCAAAAGTTAGAGTTGAGTTGATATGGTGCGCAAAGGCCTTTTAGCCCCCGATAGTCTAGTCGGATTCTTAATCAGGACATACGAGATTGCGCACACCGGGAGACCCGACTTCCCAAGGGCTTAGGCAATGGTATAGCGGGTGTACGAAAGTTCCCACATCTATGCCTACCACTAGCGATTGCCTTGATGATTATATTTATAAAATTAAAGTAAGGTGCTCTAAATCGGAATATATGTTAACTATGTAAAGCTCTTACAAGACGACATCATTATGTACAGTGTACACTTCCCTAAATAGGTATTGTACAAACTCGAACAACTGGTATCAGCGACATTTTTCGTGCCAATCGTAGACTGGCACGAAAAATGTTTGTGGGCTGACCGTATGAGTTACTTTCCTATATTACTTCTTATGCGTGTCCTAGGTGAAATTATTAATGTACCAAAAATGGTATTTTTGAACCTCAGACACAAGAAGGCAGGCGTTACACGAATGCCTCATAATACATACATACATATTATCACGCCTGTTTCCCATTGGGGTAGGCAAAGACTATGGATTTCCACCTGCTACGATCCTGACACATCTCTTTCGCTTCATCTACGTCCATTATCCTCGTCATGCATGCTCGTCGGTTTAGAGAACTCTTAACCTGGCATTTTTTGAGAACGCCTCATAAATTCATAATACTTACTTGAGATTCACCTATCCACGTATAATAACCGATAACGGACGACTTTTTGATGAGTTCAAGACAATTAGCGATATTTGACATGGACATTTAATGAATATTACTCATAAGTAGTAATTTCTAATTTAACAAATGCGAACGTAAGGCGTGGAAAAACTAGGCAGCCATAGAAATCTAAATAACAAGGTAAAAGAAAGGTTATCTACTGTATTTTACTACGGGAACGCACGTCACTGGTTTTCCGCCACCAACACATAAATACGCAATCACGACCACCATGTTTCTAGCATTCAATACTTCGATAAAAAAATTATTGATCGAAAATTCAATACAAAATAAATTAACATAACATAACATAACATCACGCCTGTATTTCCCCGAAGGGGCAGAGGTGTAATAGTACACCCACATTTCGCCAATTATGTTATAGTCCCATGTAATAGGGGGCGAGCCTATTGCCATTAACCGGGCACAAATCCATACTCCGGGCTGCTAATGAGAATTTCCTAATGAAAAAACCCAATAACACTTTGCCTGACCCGGGAATCGAACCCAGGACCCCACGCTCAGCAGTCGCGCTTGCGACCACTAGACCAACGAGGCAGTCAAGTCAGTCAAAGTAAAGTAAGTCAAGTTAGTCAGTCGAGGCAAAATAAATTAAGCCTAAAAAAAACCGCTGGTAGATATGCTGCAAAATAATTGTTTTGGGACTCTGCGTCCAAAACAGCACTGATACTGACAAGCAAACGGTTAGCGCACTGGTGTCCTAAAAGACACCTGTACGCGGCGACAAGTTCACGCGCCTTTGCCACTTCTTATACCTTTATTTCGATTTCAATGCAGGCAGCACACTAAAAATTATTTTCGAACCTCAAGTTGAATACGGTCCTAAAGTTGAGCTCCCCTGAGCGGTGCCCGCATGGTCTACCATACGTTATTATCAATAATCTCATTCACAATCAGTGGCGGTTCAAATATTTCGCACTCATTCAGTGACAGTCTTTTTACCGCTACCACAGACCAATAGGTCTAAAGAAGCCGCATAAACAAAGCTTTGCAAGGGAACACAGTCGTAAAATGTTGGCGGGGGACAAGGGGCGGACGGCGCGTTATGATTGGTCAGCAAATTATTTTTTTCTTCACATTAATGGTGTACAATAAATACTTACAAATAGCACTATAAGTAGGTATACCACGTAACTGGTGGGTATGAAGTGTTTGTTTGAACTCTGGTACCGAACGTAAGAATTAACTTGTGTTATGGGTATAAACAATTTGGTGGTATGATTGGTCCCGTTTAGACATGGGTAACTCAACAAAAATGCATGAGCTGCAGCTCAGCTCACAGGGCTGTGAACAGGCTCACAGATCAGCTCAATTAGTGTATGTGCCTACTTCGAGTTATGATCTGTGATGCGAGTCGCTGAGCTTACAGAGCGTTCGATCTGTTTGAGCTGCGCTCGCTCGCTCACTCTGCGAATTACCGCCGATCTGTCGCCGCTCCCGCTCACCGGTTCAAACAGGTTTTTATTGATATGGACATCTTTTATCTTTCGTGCAACGAACGTTGTCGCACAGATAGATACTATTCTTTGAGCCGTGAGCTGCATATTTTGTCATTGAGCTGCAGCTCAACAGCTCAAGCTTATTGTTCTGCATATTTGAACCGGTTCTGAGCCGAGTTACACACCTCTAGTCCCGCTCCCTGACGAAGAGAGACATCGATAGGCGGCGGGGCGGCTCTTATGCAGATATTGGTCTAATTGGCGTATTTAGGCTTACTGGTCTGTAAACATAATTTAAAATAAAATATCCACTTCCGTTAACAACAAAAAAACTCTTAAGTAACCTTTGTTCCTAATAAGTTTATACCAAAATCATGATAATTATAACGTTAAATGAAATCATATCTTGTATGTGTAACTATAGAATTTTAAATCCAGATCATAATTTATACCTATGAAGATCATTTAACAGTCTTACTTTTGGCAATATTCTCTCTTTTCTCACCTATGTTAAAGGAACTTATTGCTTAATACCAAAGGTTAAAGTTAAAATTAAAACCGGGATTCTTGCTTGTTATCTAACGGCCAAAATTAATATCCAATCCATCCACTTGCCCTACTGGAGATATAAATTTGACATAAGCTCGATACAAAATACGTCAAATTTCTATCAGAACTCGCATTAGACGTTGAACGCTATACGATCAAAGTTTGAACACTCGCTTGGCTAATAGAAATTCTTCATTTTGTGTCAATGGTGCAGATTCCCTTATTCACAAACTTAGCATATTGTGAACTATCGCTCTCTTTTACTAGGTAATATTACATGCAAGAAAGGGATGGCAGCAAACTTAGTGCTGTTAAATCAGTCGTAATTTAAAAAACATGCAAGTTGAGTTGCAAGTCGTGATCTCTGAACACGCCGATTATAAATACCATGGTATAATAGCACCAGGTAGTCTCTTCCCGTGACAGCTAGGTCACGTGATTGCCTCCGTACTACGACATCGGCCGTGGAGCCAATAGCGGGCTGTTAGCGTGACACTTGTCAGTTTGATGTGCTGCCACTTTGTGAAAATAAATTACCCGAGCAAAATGCATTTTTTCATTTACTTTCTTCTATAAAGAATCACTTTTTAACTAGTAATTTAATATAGTTTCCTTTATTAACTAATTAGATGAATAACACGAGATAACAAATAGTTAGGCTAGTTAGGAATTTATTTTATATTCATTATGAACAAAAATCTCCTTAAGTATATTGAAGATATCAATCAATGGCAGCACTGATCGTGACGTAGCTTGGAGGCATCGCGCTGTCATTGCGGGAAGAGAATACTTGGTGAAACATCTTATTATACCATGATAAATACGAAGGAGTGTTAACACGAAAACTAATTTGGCAGTTCTGAAATTCTTGCTATCTCTTTATTATTTTCACTATTAGAAAAATGTATCATCCTCATCAACTCAGCATAACGCAGTCCACTACAGGACATAGGCCTCTCCCAAGTTGTGCCACAACACTCGGTCCTCTGCCTTCCGCATCCAGTTTGATGAACAAGAGAAACAACACCAACGGCGTGTTTTATGATGGTCTTTGACCAGAAAGTGACAAATAAAGGAGTAAATGATATTAGACCAATTCTTACAACGTTTTTCTCGTAGCCTTGATCAAAATATTTTTATAGTACAAAACTATAAGCGGAACTGACTTAAGGTGAATGCTACAGGGTAGCCCGCGAAATTCAAATTTTTTGGCGTTTTCTGCAAATTGTAGCTTTATTACGCGTTGTACATCGGTCAAAATATGATTGGCGGAAATAGTAACAATATATCTAAGGAATAATACTCATAAAAAATATTAACCTAGCTCTATAAGCTGTATGAGCTCGAAAATCGATAATTTTATCGTAAATTAATATTATCGAACTAGTACAGCTAATAAAGCTAGATTAATATTTTTTATGAGTATTATTCAGTAGATATATTGTTATTATTTCCGCCAATCATATTTTGACCGATATACAACGCGAAATAAAGCTACAATTTGAAAAAAACGCCAAAAATTTTGAATTTCGCGGGGTACCCTGTAGCATTCACCTTAATATAAAAGTTTTTCGCAAGACAGGCTCTGCTAATACTGATTTTTTCACCATTGCCATCGATACTTTTGCGTAGTTTTCGTCCACGAAATTTTTGCGATAATCGGCATAAAGGAAAAAGGATAATCATAGATCAGTGCTGTTTACGTCTTATAGCTACGACAATACAGGTGATTTGTTAAGTTTTATCAACAACGTGTAACAGAAAAAACGCAAGCTAGGCTCACACACCCTAATTGAGGAGCGTCTTTTCAAAAACCATTATATCCTAATGACTATAAGGTGCAAATTAGCATGCTTAGCTGTACAAAAAGTAACCAAAATAATATTTATGGTCATTAGGATTAAAACTGTTTTTGAAAAGACTCTCCTCAATTAGAACATTATGAATACTTTCTGGTTATACATTAAGGTTTTTTTTTTTTTCATAAACCAAAATTACGTGGTTTTTAGCCGTCAGTAAGTTCCCGAGTTGGTTGCTGGATAGCTGACACACGGAAACCTATTTCGCTGGTCTTCTTGGACCGCAAAGACCTACTTGGGATCCGCTGCCATACTAAGGCTTATATTCAGAAACTAATCTAAGCGTGAAATCATGCTTCCGACTGTAAAAATTGCACTGCATTTGACAAAAGCATGAGTTTACGCTTATATTCGTCTCTGAATATGTATAAACCTTAATTTTCCTTAGTATTCAAAATAAATTTATAAAAAAATAAATGGGTTAAATGTAACAACAACATAACACATAACATAACATCACGCTTGTATTTCCCCGAAGGTGTAGGCAGAGGTGTAATAGTAGACCCACATTTCGCAAGTTATGTTTTAGTCCCATGTAATAGGGGGCGAGCCTATTGCCATTGACCGGGCATAAATCCAGACTCCAGGCTGCTACTGAGAATACATAAATATAACATGGTTTAAAAACCACCAATCGTTACCAATCGTTTCTCGCAGTGATTCTGAACAAACTACTTTAAAGACTTGTTTATTCTGTTACACGTTGTATACATATAATTGACACAGACACACTTACTTTCAAAAAGCTTATATTACACCTAAATGATACAGCCTCTTATACTAAAGAATGTCTTCTTTCGTTCGATACAGTCTAGGTTTGGTTCGTACTTAAATGCTTACTATAATTTATATCTTACGCTATGATTTGGAGAACTTGAACACGCTCGGTGTGCTTTTCTTCTGCGGTTTGCTTTCGGCAACCTAGAAGGAAGATATCTGTTAATTTTAGGTTTAACTCTTATCAGCTTCAGCTTTAATGAGCAAGGCGGGATGGTGACCCCAGAAATGGTGGTAAAAGGGTTGAACGCACTCATGAAACCTACTATAAGAAAGACGGGTGACGGGTAGCAAAGCTTCCACACATTTGCAAGCGGGAATAGAACTTACACGCGAGATAACGGTGACGTTTTTTCTCGGTTTACTTCCTCGGTTGAGCGCGCAGCGACTCTATCAACCTACCACCTAATATCTATTACCTAATAGTTTAGAGTTTCGCTTCAAAACGATTACGAAATTGCTGAGGAAAAAAAAATATAGCATCGCGTCCTTATGGTGATGTAAGGAACATTTCTTCCTTCTTTTGGAGGGTCCTTGTGGTGTAGGTGGATGGGTGTCTGTATGGTATGATAGTTGTTAGGGTGTGTTGATGTACGCTAAGGGATTTAGTCGTTAACGTTTGTGCTTGTGCATATCCCGACAGTCTACTCAAGATCACCAAACCACCGTACAAGTTTGGTGCTAGAAGCAACCCAGTTCCGAGTACTCACTTACAAAGACAATTATTGCGTTTTAACCTGCTGAGTACCGGAGTTCTAGACACAATTAAAATCCCATCATGACTGGTATATTTGGACCCGGCTGGGCTTGAGCAGTATCTATGTGCTATAGCTTAAGCGGTTGTTGTTGATTATTATGGTTATCACTTACAGTTCTTTCTCCCAGTAGTAGCCTGGCTTTGTCTTCTTCGTGCGGCTCCGGCGCAGCTGCCGCCCGCCTGTGTAACTGCAGCTTTTGTCGGATAGCTTGAGATACTATCACCCTGTATGAAGAAAATATGTTTAGCTCCAACATATTACAAAGTTATTTAGTGTAGCGTTATTGGCGTGGCTAAATCTGCTGGCTTGGCCACGTGCAACGCATGGAGCTGGATCGAGTAGCTAAGAGAGCGTATCTCTGCCGACCAACCGGACTGATGGATCGCCCCAAATATTGCTGGGGTGATGTTGTGGAGGCTGTGTGAATTCCAAGCTACCAACTGCCGATAGATCGCGCAAGATCGTAAAGATTAGAGAGTTCTCGGTTTGGAGGCCGAGCGTCACATTGGTTCCCCGAGGCAGAGGAGTACCCAAGTAAAGGACTCAAAGCAGAAACAAATTTATGTAGATTGATAAGAAAGTCATAGAATCAAAAATGAAGAGATTCGCAGGAGAACGAAGGTGAAGGCATTCTTCGCAGAACGGATGGGGCCAAAAGTTCTGGACTGGCCGCGTACTGAAGGGGCAGCGTGGGTAGGGCCCCCACAAGGTGCACCGACGAGCTGGCGAAGATCGCAGGAATCCGCTGGATGCGGGACGCAGGACCGGTCTATGTGGCGATGCTTGGGGGAGGCCTATATCCAGCAGTGGACTTCTTTCGGCTGAAATTATGATGATGATGATAGGATATAGATAAATAGGTAGGTTTAAGAAAATCAGGTATATTTCAAAATCGATTTCGAAAAAAAAAACCTATCAATTGACAATTATTATGTTGTTTCTACCTGCTCGGAGCTATTTGCCCATACAAAGTGCCAATTCTCCTTTTACAGTAGCATAAGCCATAAGGCAATTAGTTGCGAAGGTGAATAAAAAGGTAAACTCGTCATATATCCGCCAATAGGTACCTACCAGTAAAATCGTGGGATGTGTCATAGCATATAAACGCTTGAATTAATTGCATACAGTCTGTAACTTAGTTGGCATAGTTGACATACGTGCTGCGAAATATCTGACGACTTTGCATCGCTCATGGCAAGTTTGAGGTGATTCATAAATGACGTTACCAGCACATCAGCATTATTTTGGGAATATTGTCATGTTTACTTTTGTTTGGTAAATCATAAATTCGTGAAATTTAAATATGTATAGAACGTCAATGTAAAGATTTGTTGTAATGTCTATTTTTAAATCTTAACAAAAAAGTCGTTCATGCGCCAGAGACATAACAAAAACAAATCGACAACAACAGTTCAAAAAAACAAGCAGATAGATAACTTTCAAATAGCGAGTTTCTGTAAAAACGATAAACGGAGGTTGAGAAACTTAACACCTACTTTTAGGTAACATACTCTAAAAGGCCCTATTTGACACGTTTCGTGGCAGGTGTAGACTGTAGGTGCACTGCAGTCATCAATCACTGCGAAAGGAGTGCCAAAAACACTGATCTAAATAACGTAGTTTGCGGATTTTCCATTATTGTATGATTTTTTCGAATATCGGTTCTTCAACATGAAGCGCACGTCCTATCTTCTTCACTTCTTATCTTGATAGTTGGAACTATGCTGTATCACAAGAAGACTGATTTTGATACTCCTTGAAACACTACTCAACCTAACAATAAAGAAATTACTAAATAAAATCTGATATTAATACGACTCCTTGAATCACTTTTGAACGCCAGCATGCTTAGACTTAAAAAATTACAAGGCAAGACCTGAACGACCTTTACACTTGTGTTTTTGTGAGGTACTCTTAAACAATATCTTAATATCCTTAAATGTATCAACTCTATCCTTCGTCCTGGTATTACACTTGGTTGCCAGCAACAGGTCCAGACAAGTCCAAGTAGCATTATGGAACTCCAGAGATGCCAACACCAGTGAAAATACTCTGGGCGTCTTCCAGATTCATCTCCTACATAGCATGGAATAGTTATATCATTTCACTCACCTCCTCGTATCACTCTTGGTAGCCAGTAGCAGATCCAGCCAGGTCCACGTAACATTATGGTACTCCAGAGTAGGTATTACTAGCGGCAGGTCTCTCACGTCTTCTAAATTCTTCTCCTTGCTACCCTTGTATGATACCCTAACAGGGACCTCAGGGATCTTGATGTAGATGAATAGTTTGTTCTTCTCGGCTCGCTCCTGGTTCATGAAATAAAGGAGATATTGAGAAAATAAATTAAGGAATTTTAATTTAATGTCCTGTATCTGACTTTTAGGATTCATGTGCAGATCAGAATTTGATTATCACTTAGAAGTTTTTAAACTTTCGCGAATTACACTCATATTATCATTTTTGATCATCACTTCCTTTAACGGTGAAGGAAAACATCGTGAGGAAACCTGCACACCAGAGAGTGCTCCATACAGTTCTCAATAGTGTTCTCGATCGGTTCCCACTCTTCTAGCGACTAGACTAGAATCTAGTCCATCCAAAGGTTGTCTGGAAGAGATTGCCTTGTGCGATAAGACCGCCCATTGTACTTGAACTGAGCAGCCTGAAGTCCAAGGACTACGTGAGTGATGACGCGGAGTGTCCGCGCGGCGCGTCCGTGTCGTACGACTCCGTGACCATCGCGTGCGTGCGCGCAAACTCAACGAACGAAACGACACGAGTAAAAAACAACGGAGTCGCATGAGCGCCACCGACACGACGGCGACCCTCCGGGGGCCGCACTTAATCTTTCTGTAAACTATTGTCTTTGTTTTCGTTTGGTGTAATGTACAATAAAGAATATAATTAATAAATATATAAATAAATAGTGTGTGCAGTCCGCCAACCCGCAGTAGGCCAGCATAGTGGACCAAGACCTGAATCCTTCTTATTCTGAGAAGAGGCCCGTGCCCAGCATAGGAACAGTAATGGGCTGGTTATGTTATGTTAATTGAATATGTTGAGTACATAGAAAGACCGCACCTGATTCGCAATCTTTACATCGTCTGGAAATCAGTTATTGCAAAAAGCAGCTGTTAACTTCTTCCAGTCACCACAACCACAAAGAAGAACAACTCGCTCGAACTCCCATCAAGTTTTAGATATATTCATTAACCTCTCGTATCCGGCCCGAACGTGGATCCATGCGAGACATAATCGAAATTCAATTGTGTCTGGAACTGCGGCATACGAGAGGTTAAGAAGCTTCGCTAATCTCATTCATTCATACGTCATATCCATTGACGCGCAGCCCAAGTACATACAACAGGATACATTTTATCGACATACCACGCGAGCAAAGGAATGGGCATCAGCAAGTGCAAAATAATATTCAAACCAGTACAAACCTTCATTTTCTCAACATCATCTTTATCCTTTTTATCCCTCTTCACATAAAAGTTGGAATTAGAGTCTTTGCTCTTCTTCTTAACCTTCTTAGACCCTGTGGACACAAGGCTTGATGAAGATGCTCCTGCTTTCAAGGTACCTTCCGTTTCGTCCTCTCCATCTTCTATGGAGTCAGGGTCGCGCTCAGGGAAGCAGAACTTGAGCATCGTGTTGAAGAACTTCTTTGTAAGGCCTGAGGGAAAAATATTATTATGTCCACTGCTGCACAAGGATGTTCTAAAATGTCGCAACGACGAATGCTCTTATGTAATGGTAAGTACTAAAGCGAAGAGAAGTAAAAGATCTATAAATATGGCATCCAAAATTTCAATGAGTTATTTTGCGCGTGTGGTGTCGTAACTATTGACACAGCGAGACATAGGAAATACAAACGTGTAAGTCATAATAACACTTGTTTTAATTACAAGTGACCCGAACACGTATACTTTGTATAGCCGCCGCCATATTTGTACAGGTGATTCCTTAGTGGAGCGTCCTTACGCAAGACATAGGTTTGGAAATGTAATGCTAATATCATGCTTTTAACTTGAATGCCGAATTAGTCGAGGTATAAGAAGCATCAGGAAGCAATGTATTTTTAGGTTACTATAACACATGCTGTTGAAAAAATATGTTTTTTTGTGGTGTGGCGATACGAGCTAAAGGCCCACCTGATGCTAAGCGGTTATCTTTGTCCATGACAACTGCAATACCTAAGCTGTTGCCTAAACGGCATTGCAAATCACGTTCGCCAAACTGAGACATGAAGATTGGAAGTCTCATGTGATTGGAAAGTCACCGGCACCCGTACCTTTCGCACCGGAACACAGAAATGCAAGATTACTGTTTGACGGAAGAAATATGTACGCTGATAGTACTTCCCCGAACGAGCTCCTTTACAAGAAGCTCTACTACTATTAGATATTGCATTTTGAACTCTATTATGTAAGCCATAGAATATTAGTAAACCTACTGCAGTCGGCTAGACATTTTATACATCACTACACCTCGGACACTCAATACAAAATAAATGCTAGCACCACCTACATGCACAAGATTACGTCTGTATACGAACGCACACACACGTATAGGTTAGGGATGCTCGCCGCTCGTAGTGCCGAATGGGTTCCAAGCGCTTCTCAGTAGTTCTGAGATGGCGTGCTTGTATAGCGACTGGCGATTGACGACCATTGCAATCGTGCAGTCCAAGTGCCGTCAAACTGCGGGCACGTGCGGGGCGCAAGTGAGGAATGTTAAATTGACGGGGGGTGGTGAGTGGCCGTTATGTACTTTAGTACTATTAGATATTCTGTGACATAATAACCTAATACTGCATAAATTGATGGTGTATTTTCACAAAATCTCAAATATTATATTACCTATTCTAATAGGTACAATGTTGACTTCGAAGTGTTCTTTAACAGCGATACCACCGACTGGCGGCCGATCACGACAGAAGACACGCAAAGCAGCGCGTCTTGCAAGTGGTGCTCGTCCAGATGGCTCTTGTGGTACTAGGACCTAATGTGATAAAAAAAAAAGGTAAACTCCCAGCGATCACACACCATGTAAGATACAACTACATACAGGATAGCAAATTACAAACACTTTTAAAAAAAAAACAAAGAACCAATCTGCGCATTTCGCTGGTTTGCGAAAACACTGACAGAACTCAAAATTGTTTCAAAATTTAAATAAATACACGAACAGAATCAAGTGGGGAGCGTTCAAGTATTACGTAACGCAATTTTTGGAGATTTTTGACCCCCCCCTTCCTCCATATAACGTTACGTAACCACCACCAAGTGACCATTTTTACCTGGAAGTCACAATTATGTGGCGTGAAGTACCGGAAAGTAGCTAATATTCCTATGTTATTGTTTTAATCGCGTTAATATTATTTATTAACATTTGAAATGTCGTTCCGAAGGGTTAAAACAATGTTACGTAACGCGTAGTTCAAACCCCCCTCCCGCCCCTGTAACGCACCGTAACGTTTCAAAAGACCCCCCCCCCCCAAATGCGTTACGTAATACTTGAACGCTCCCTGATTGTCGGTGTTCTCGCTAACAAGCGATTTGTTTATAAATACTGTTTTGGATGAATGTATTCAATTAAATCGATAATGATGTTACTTCTGGGAAGGGTTCGTTGGGCAGCAAGTTCTTGACGCGAACGTAGCCGACCTCCAACTGATGCTCCACCGAGTCGTCTGACCTCGACGTTTTCGTATACCTACACAGAATTAAAAAACATACATGAAAATATACAGACGCAACTAATGTTATTTATATATTTACTTTGCAAATTGCATGTTAAAGTCACATATACAAGTAGGTTATTTTAAAAACTTGACGGCGCGCTGCTTCAAATTTTCCTATTTGACCACCTCTGAAGAGAAATGCCGAAACAAACTCAAGTCTCTAATTACATTTTAGGAGGTTTTAAAGCAATCATAATAATGTTTAAGAAGCCAAAAGAAATTGTAGTTGTTTATTGTTTGTTGAAGAAGCCGACAGAAGGATCCAGTTGGGTTTGGCAGCATTTGACAAACTTCGCCGAGTCTTCTCGTTGCCTATACCGCAAAGTTTGAAGACCAAGGTCTTTAACCAGTGCGTCCTGCATGTCATGACTTACTGTGCCGAGACGTAGACACTGACAGTTGGGCTAGTCCACAAATTCAAAGTCGCTCAGCGAGCTATGGAACGAGCTATGCTTGGAGTTTCTTTGAAGGATACAATCCGTAACGAGATTATCCGGAGAAGAACCGGAGTGACTGACATTGCTTGTAGGATCAGTAAGCTGAAGTGGCAGTGAGCTGGCCATGTTTGTCGAAGGACCGACGGCCGCTGGAGCAGACGAGTCCTTGAGTGGAGAACGCGAATCGGCAAACGCAGCGTAGCGCGCGCGCGCAGCGGGGCGCCCCCCCGCCAGGTGGACCGACGACCTGAAGAACGTGGCTGGGGGGGACTGGATGCGGAAGGCAGAGGACCAAGTGTTGTGGCGCAACTTGGGAGAGGCCTCTGTCCAGCAGTGGACTGCGATAGGCTGAGTTGATAAGTCTTATCCGACTAATAGTTTAAAAACTATATAATCTTACTATCAGATCTGAGTCCAATTTACAAAAAAAAAAACCGAAGCAAAGTAATAGAAACCTAATCTTGATCCCTTGCTACACATATTATTATGTAGTATACATTTTGTGTTCTCTGTAATTTGTCCTGTTACCTTTTCATATAATTAAGTATAAATATAATAAAATAAAAATATTTTCGGGTTAGTCCCAAACTAAGCAAAGTTTGTGCTATGGGTACTAGACAATGGATATAATATTTAGATACTTTTTTTTGTAAATACATACTTATAATACATAAGAAATACCTAGACCAACACAAACACTTATCACGTTCATCACACAAATGTTTGTGTCCTGTGGGAATCGAACCCACGACCTCGTGATCACCAGTCCGACCCTCGAACCACTAGACCACAGACGTCGTCAGTATATTTTATGTGTGTATGGCAAAATAAATAGTTTAACTAGGATAACATAACATAACATCACGCCTGTATTTCCCCGAAGGGGTAGGCAGAGGTGTAATAGCACACCCACATTTCGCCAGTTATGTTATAGTCCCATGTAATAGGGGGCGAGCCTATTGTCATTGACCGGGCACAAATCCAGACTCCGGGCTACTACTGAGAATTTCCTGATGAAAAAACCCAATAACCCTTTTTTTTTTTTTTTTTTTTTTATATAGTATAGGATGGCGAAACGAGCTAAAGGCCCACCTGATGTTAAGCGGTTACCTTTGCCCATGACAACTTCAATACCACCAAGGCTGTTGCCTAAATGGTACCGCAAGTCGGTTCGCCAAACTGAGACATGAAGATGGAAAGTCTCATGTGATTGTAATTTCACCGGCACCCGCACCCTTCAGACCAATGAAACCAGAAACACAGCAATGCAAGCATCACTATTTGGCGGAGAAGTAGGCACGGTGGTAGTACTTCCCCGGACGAGCTCTTTCACAAAGGAGCTCTACTACTAGTATTACACTTATTTTTTTTTTATTTTTTTTTTTATTTATTTTTTTTAACTAGGAGAAGAAATAAATAAATAATAATAATACTGTAAATACGGTACGGTTAATACTGTATTTTTCTGGTGTACAATAAAGAATAAGAAATCCAAGGCTCACAGGAAGTTGGTGAGCAGTAGATCAGCAATTCCGAGCTGTCCGTCGGCGTCGGTGAGCCGCCAGCGCGCGCTCTTGAAGCAGATCTCGTTGTAGCGGTGCGGCGGCGCGTGCGCACCGCGCGGCGCGGGCGCGGGCGGCGCGCGCCCCGCCTCCCTCCACGCGCGCACCATCGCGTCCAGCTCCTCGCCCAGCGACCACACGGACTCCTTGCACTCGTTCACCTACGTCAAAACATCATCATCATTTCAGCCGAAAAACGTGCACTGCTGGACATAAGCCTCCCCCAAGCATCGCCACAACGACCGGTCCTGCGCTTTCCCGCGACCTTCACCAAGTCGTCGGTCCACCTTGAGTGTCCCTGCGTGATCGAATCAGAAATGAGGAGATTCGCAGTAGAACTAAAGTAACCGACATAGCTCGAAGAATTGCCAAACTTAAGTGGCAGTGGGCGGGGCACATTGTTCGCAGAACGAAAAACACATATGAGGCATAATAATAATAGTCAACGACAAACCATACGCCACATACAAACATTATAATGGAAAATAATAATTGGCTAATTATATAATGGAAAGGATTTATTATTCTCACACAATTCTTTCCAAATCATGTAACAACCCATTGTACCATTTATTATTTGAAAAGAGTATATCCCGGAGTTTCTCGCCGGCTCTTCTTCATAGGACCAACTTTTTGTAACCATGCAAATATATTCGTAATAAACGTTTTGAACGTGCATGTAAGTTTATTCGAAATAAAAACTTTTGACTTTGATACCGGCAGTCATGGATTTTTGATTACTATCGTTACAACAACAGTTGCCAGCATCCAGAGAACCATATTGGATTATCTTTATTTGCTAATGTGGTACAGAGGATGCTGAGGATGGTACATTCTAAATAGGTGCAAAGACACATTTTGCCATATCATACACAGTATGCAAATTTTTACAAAATAAAGTAAGTAGTAATAGCTATCACTGGACCGATTGTGAAGTCGATAATATTAAAGTTTTGCTGCTTTCATATTTTTCCAAATCTTTCCCCAATTATGTTGGGGTCGGCTTTCAGTCTAACCAGATGCGGCTGAACATCAGTATTTTACACGGAGCGACTGCCATCAACCCCCCGCAATCCAGTTACTAGGTAATACCGACATCCTAAGGTTAACCCAGTTGTCAGACTTTCGAGCTTCTGACTGCCCGTAACGACTGGCTGATAGGTATGCTATCCGAGGCACGGAGGGGTCTCGATGTGTCAACGAAACAGTCACCTATCCAAGAAGTGACCACGGGCCCCGCGAAGTTTTGCTGCTTTATAACTATATAAAAACATTACTCAAGTTCTGACTTCAAAGAAATTTTCAAAATATTAACAAACCTGGTTATCTAAATTCTTCAGCTCATCCATGGCGACGGGGTCGTTGCCGGTCATTGACCTGTTTTTGAGATAGTATTCCTTTTCCAGTCGACGTAGCCTTGCAAGAGACTCCCTGACCTGTCACAACAAAAATGCGTAGTAGTGTAATTTTGAAAATGTAAATCATGCTGTACACACGGCTACACATCAATCTGTACATTTCCAGTATAAACTGACCTCGCATTGTATAGGTTTTCCTTACAACGCGAGGTCAGCCTATACTGGTTTCTACATCTTGATGTGTAGCCGTGTGTACTCAAATTAGTACTAATATATCCTTAGCCTCGAAAATAAAGTCAAATGTAAAATGACATGGTATAAAAACCATAATAATCGATTCTCCTAGTGATTCTGAAAATACTACTTTCAAGACATTATAATAAAACAAGTTTAACCGGATAGTTAGTTTAGTTCCAGTTTCAAGACGCGTTAATTCCGTTACACGCTGTACGCACGGCTCATTGTACGGAAAGCCAATGTGAGGTCAGCTTATATTGGATTTGTATAGCTTGATAAGTAGCCGTCAGTGGCGGCTGCTGCCCGAGAGAAGCGGTGGTGCACTGTACTGTTTTATTTAGTGTTATGATTTAAAATACAATAAAAATATTTGATACCAGTTTCTGTCCAAATCGACTGTCCGCCAAAAACGTTCAAAGAAAAAAGAAATCCACACAAGCATTGCTTTTTATTGTTTAATTCACTTCTAAATTAAGAAATGGCCTAGGCAGTTCAGCTATTAATTTTATTCCCAGTTTGTTTTGAGTAAAGAAAAGAAAACTATAGTAGTCAATATTAAAATTAATGCTCATTTTTACACAATTCACAGTTACAGTAACGTATAAACACTATAAATAATAACAAAACAGGTAGAAATTTAAACGAGCGCAGTAACTATGACAATGAGAGGGCGATCGGTCAATCTCGGAAATCTTCGGTGCCGTGCGGCGCACGAATCTAGGCTAGTTACTTCATAGTAAATGTATTAATTATATTCCCACGCGCCAGGTGATATAGCTCGTATTTCATAGAAGTTGGAAGAGCGCCCTGAGTGCGCTCCGCGAAGCGCACGGAACTTTTTTGTTCGCTGGCAAATAAGTTTTGACTTCTTCAGTTTAGAGATTAAATTGATTTCTCGTTATTTCATAACTATTCATAAGTATAAAGTAGGTGCGTAATATTAATGTTTTAAATATTTTGTGATTCTTTTTAAACCGCCACTGGTAGCCCTGTGTACAGTCAACCAGTTCATCTAAAAGCATGTAGATAAAAACCAAACACCTTACACAAAGAGTAGGTTAAGTAGTAAGTTAAACAATGAGTTACACACGGTCAACAGTTCCTTTGAATCGTTCAGTAACTCTTCTAATAACTAATCGATGGTAAGCAACAAATGTGTTTTGTTTTTAGTCACACATCGAAACAAAACTGTCCTAACAAATTACTTTCTGTAAACACTTCGCAATAATACCCTACCATTATTATGTTATTAGCAATGATGATGATATTTAATAAATAAATAAATATCTTTGGGACATTTTTACCCAGCACTATCTAGTCCCAAACTAAGCAGAGCTTGTGGTATGGGTACTAGACAATGGATGTAATACTTATATACTTTTTTTTTTTATTAGATTCTATGATAGAATTTCCTCAATTTACTTCTACAAAAAAGTATGACTCATCGATATAATAGCAATTCCGTTACTTGAAAAGGTTGGTCATGCGTGAAATTATCTATGACGCATACCTACAAAATCAAGTTACGACTTCATCGCCGATAGCAATAAGAACCGCTATTTCGTCACGCCACATAAGTCTTCGGTAGTATAGTGGTAAGTATCCCCGCCTGTCACGCGGGAGACCGGGGTTCGATTCCCCGCCGGAGAGAATTTGCATTTTAATTTTGATATTTTTCATTTAAATAGCATATACATTGAAGATATTAATTAAAAATTTTTATTTTTTTTCAATTTTTTTTTTTTTTTCATTTTTTTTTTTTTAATTTTTTTTTTTTTTTTCAATTTTTTTTTTTTTTTTCAATTTTTTTTGCATTTTAATTTTGATATTTTTCATTTAAATAGCATATACATTGAAGATATTAATTAAAAATTTTTATTTTTTTTCAATTTTTTTTTTTTTTTTCATTTTTTTTTTTTTAATTTTTTTTTTTTTTTTCAATTTTTTTTTTTTTTTTCAATTTTTTTATTTTTTTTCAATATTTTATTTCAGTTTTCAATATATATTGAAACTTAAATTGGTCGTTAATTAATTACGCAGCAGTTTTAATAGACCTTAGGCAGAAAAAACATTACCTTAAATTATTTTTCTCCCACTTGCTCAGAACTTGGTTCATTATTTTTAAAATAGAATACATCAATCGGCTCTATTCCGTACTCAACGAAATAACACGCCAGCAATTTCCAACACGACAATAATAGAAATAGCTGGACAGTTTTTTTTTTATCGTGCTAGCGAGGTCTTATAGGTACACACTGACATAAATTAGGTGTTTTCAGGTATACGATATTAGGGGTGCTAGCCAGAAAACCTCCACGTGTGCCTGACGGCTGCTTGTCCTTCTGGACACGTCTGGAGGGATCGGCAGTTGTTTGGCCGGTGCATCCTGGGCACGGGCAATAAAATCCTGCCGAGGGATTAACCTTCGGGGGATTTTATTGCCTGTGGCGAATATTTTGGCGCGGGAGGGGCCCGTTCTGGGCCAGTAGGGAGTTGCTCTACGTGTCCCTCTGATATCAGCAGAGGGCACAGTGGAGGAGCAGGGGCTGGCCCGGTGTGCACTCACCCTGCCACTGGGCAGGCAGCGGGGGTCTGTCTGTCCCTGCCCCCGTCGATCTCGTAACCCCAGGAGTGCCCGCTGAGTAGTGTTCTCGCGCCTCTTGGGACCGAGGGTCTTGGCTTCACCGCCCGGACCGCGAGGAAGAAAACCTCTATAAAAAATTACGGGAGGTAGGGCCTGCGAGCAGCAGACTCGGGGTAGTCTGCTGCTCGACCAGCAGCTGGCGTAGCTGGCACAGCCGGCGTAGTTGGCGCAGCTGGTAAAGGCCCATGAGGTGAGGTGGCGTGCAGTGTTCCGTGTGCGCCACCTAGGAGGGTGCGGCCGACGTTAGGCCGCACGGGAAGAAGGGGCTCACCTGCTTGTGGCGGGCCAGGACCTGTCGGGGGTGGTTGTGTGAATACTCACGGGTTCCCACGCCCCCGGCTAAGGTAGTTGAAGGAACACCGTGGTGGTTTTAGTCGGTAAGAGTCCGACACTGGCTCCGCCTACCCCGGGCGGAGTGCGTCCATGAGGAATTCCCCACGGCAAAAAAAAAAAAAAAGGTATACGATATTAAAGGTTGAATGCGCATTCTTTTTTCAAAAGTTTGAAAATAGAACAAGAACCACGCACGGACGAATTGGCGCGAATGTAAATTAGATACTGTTGAATTAACTTGTGTATTGTTTCCTCGCAAATGAGAGAAACGTACTATACATGTCTAGGCCGAAATAGCAATTAACGGCCTCGTTTAATTAAAATCACTTCGGAAGTACTCGGCCCGCTTGGCCGTCAATTGCTTTATTTCAGGCCTCGACAGTAATGTACTATTACTGTATCTAAAATACCTCAAATTGTGTTTGGTTGTCAGAATTCAGAATGTTATCATCCAAGGAAAAAATCGCGAAGAAACCTGCACCACTGAGTTCTTTATTAAGTTCTAGTCCGCCAACCGCATTAGGCCAGCGTAGTGGACTAAGATGTCCTTCATAAGATATCCTTCTCGTTCTGAGAAGAGGCCAGTGCCCAGCAGTAGGACAGTAATAGGCTGGTTATGTAATATGTTCTACAGTTGTAGTGATAGTAGTGTCCTTTGAAACAATATTTTTTTAATCCACTTAGTGCGAGTATTACAGGTACTACAAAACCTCAATTTCCGTCGTCATAATTAAGTCCTGCAGTGCGATTTTCAAACGTTCGAAAAGTTTTCGTATCCGAAGTGAAAGTTGACCGGCAAACAAAACAAAACGACCACTTCCTGCGACCACGAACGCTTCAAAGCATTCGAAACGACAGGAAAACCAATTTTAATAATAATACGCGAATTTTAATAATATCCAGTTAAACTTGCTTTATTATGAAACAAAACGATTGAGAACCGTACGGGTACGGAAACGCTATTCATAGGTCTTAATTTTCACATCGAGTGCTTTCCGCTTCGATCAACAATTGTTAATCTAAAGTCCCGGCTCCTGCCAACAAAATCTAACAAAACATGCTAACATTTTGTTTAAGCCACTCAAATGTAGCCAAACAGCTAGGCCACGCCCCCATTTTGTAAGAAAAACATGTTAGATGTTAGAAATAACAAAAATATGGTCGCAGGAGACATAGATTAAGGCTTTCCGACAGCAAATGGCTCTCGAAAGAGTTTCTGTAAATCGATTGTGTTTGATCGATGTTTCGATCTCGGATTTGCGAATAGCATTTACGGCCAAAATTAATATCCAATCTATCAACGATTTGCCCTATTAGAGATAGGAATTTGACATAAGTTCCACACAAAATATGTCAAATTTCTATCTCCAGTAGGGTTTATCGTGGATAGATTGGATATTAATTTTGGCCGTTAGAGAACGCGTTCTTTAACTTTCCTCTCGGATTCGAAATACATTCCGACGGTTGTGAATAAGGGTGCTGAAATCGTTACCTGTGTCTGCAGCTTGTGTATGAGTTGCCGCGGATCCTGGTCTTGATGCAGCTGTAACTGGAAGCGCATGCGTGCGCGCCTCTCTAGCGTCCGCCTTCGCTCCGGCTCCACGTGGAGAACTACGTTGTTTACCACGTCTAGAAGCATCGCGTACTGGCGACAAAATTAACAATTTATTTATTTATTTATTTGTTCAGTGGTATACATAACAGAAACATTCTAAAGATGTAAACATAAACTCACTAGAGTTTTACCGTACAACAGTATCATCGACTTTACAAACAGGTAAACAAAAATATAGTTAACAACATAACATAACATAACATCACGCCTGTATTTCCCCGAAGGGGTAGGCAGAGCTGTATAGTACACCCACATTTCGCCAGTTATGTTATAATCCCATGTAATAGGGGGCGAGCCTATTGTCATTAACCGGGCACAAATCCATACTCCGGGCTGCTACTGAGAATTTCCTAATGAAAAAACCCAATAACACTTTGCTCGACCCGGGAATCGAACCCAGGACCCCACGCTCAGCAGTCGCGCTTGCGACCACTAATATAGTTAACAAGGTAGGATATTAAATGAGTACAATTTCACTATAGCTAATACACTTTTCTTTTTATTTGTTAGCGTTTGTATCTGTACACGGGTCTCAAGGCGCATGTAGCAGCCAAGTGGCGCCCCCATCAGTAAAATATTTATTACTCGCTGAATACATAATTTATCGAAATTTCGTTTTTAACAATTGAAGTACAAGTAGATAGAAAAAGTGCAAAAAAACAACTATCTATAACTACAGCGAAATATAATTCACAGAGTCAATAGTTTCTGATTAAACTACAGTACCCGTACTTCAATAGTTAAAAACGAAATTTTGATAATAATTGTGATTACAACATCGTCAACAACAAACAGCTAGAACTTCACTTGGCGCATTTACAAAAATACAAACAATACAAAAAGTTTATATTTTCGTTAAAAAAATTTGCTTTTAAGCAAATAATGCCTGTATTAGGAGACTCCGCTCTTCGATCATCATCATCATCATCATTTCAGCCGAAAGACGTCCACTGCTGGACATAGGCCTCCCCCAAGCATCGCCACAACGACCGGTCCTGCGCCTTCTGCATCCAGCGGATTCCCGCGTCCTTCACCAGGTCGTCGGTCCACCTTGTGGGGGGCCTACCCACGCTGCGCCTTCCAGTACGCGGTCGCCACTCCAGAACTTTACTTCCCCATCGGCCATCCGTTCTGAGAGCAATGTGCCCCATCCACTGCCACTTAAGTTTGGTAATTCTTCGGGCTATGTCGGTTACTTTCGTTCTCCTGCGAATCTCCTCATTTCTGATTAGATCACGCAGGGACACTCCGAGCATAGCCATCTCCATTGACCTTTGAGTGACTTTGAGCCTTCTTATCAAGCCCATATATATCACTATATCATCACATAATGTTATTGCTGTCGTATTTTAATCCATTTATATTATATTCGAGGACGAAGCAATCTACTGGGAGGGTCCATATTAATTCACCTGCAGCGAGTTGGTGCACACATTGAGGTCGTGGTGCATCAGGGTGAATGAGTCGTAGGGCTGCTGCTGTGCCCAGCCGGTGCCTTGCCCGCTCACTGACTCTGCTTCCTCGTGGGACACGTAGTAGAACTCGCAAGCGCACCGGGATACTATCCGTTGGAGCTGTTGATAAAAAGTATCAGTAAAAATAGGCCCAGTTTTGCTGACTCAAATTTAGATTATATCGATAGAAGTATGGATGTATCCCACACATCAGTACCTCTATTATGAGTTTTACAAAATGTTAAAATCTGTTGTCGCTATCGACTATGGAAAAATATTCGCGCTCTTATTGGCTTGGGCATTGATATTGACATTGCCCGAGCCATTGAGAGCGCGAATATTTACTTCTTCTGCTTCTATTGTGTCGACATGAGCTACATAATGATAACAGCTCATACCGTGGGGAAAAGATTTGCCAGTCAGCAGGTTGATAGCGGGGCTGACTGTCCAGGGTGCTCCGGACGATCAATTCAATATCGTCACTCGTGGAGGCTCTTTTAATATTTACTGATTCTATTGAACAAAAAAATCTACCCAAAGAAACTGCAATGTTTGAATGTTGTGTGGCTCGTTAATTTGACACGTAGTTACTTTGTCAAACAACCAGCCTGGTATTTTGGCATATGGCCATTGAATGGCACTGTCTAAGACTGCATGCCACCGAAGATGATGTGAACGACTTTCACCGAATTTCATTAGCTCGTGCCTCACTAAACTGCTGCTCCGTTACTTTATTGTAACGAGTGCTGGTGAATCTCTGCTGCTAGCTCGGAGATACATCTGGTATCGTACTGATCTCTGTGCTCTGCCATCATTTTTCTATGTTTTGTCGTGATGATCTATGATTAATGTTACTTTGTTATACCTGTGCCAGCCCGGTATCAGCGCTGGGCCCGACGGTGCGGCCTATAACACCGCCAGCAGAGTGGCCGCTGCCCACCAGCCGAGGCACATCCGGTAGAGTACTGATTTCTGTGCTCTGCCATCGCTCTTCTATCTCTTCTACTGATACCCATTGGATGTTCTCTAGAAAATAAAGATATTCATGATTAGGACTTATTTCGAGATGAAAGGAGCGCAAGGCACACAGCTAACTTAAATGCACCATGTGCAGGTGATGTATTCCACAAACCAATGAGGCTTGGAAGTGTGACGACTTTCAGACAGGGATATTAATCCAAGTGAAGTGATACGATCCAATACAACGAATGGCGAAAATGAATGGTATATTATGAGAATACTGTGTGTTGTATAGTATAACGAGCTGGTTTCCTTAACTCCACGTCTAAGTGCATTTTTTGCGTATGGGTGGGAACTTACGCGATCCACCCCAACTCCTCAAAAAAGGCCAGCAACGCCTTGGTGTTGCTAGTGATCTCTCTGAGAGTACCTGGGTTACCGAAGTACTTGGCCCTTTATGTGGCGACCTCAAAGCAGTAGAGAATACTGTGTTCCAATTATCTACGGAGTAAAGAAACTCGCATTTGAAGCGCTTATTACATTATTCTGAATTCAGAAATCTTAATTAGTATTCAGGAAAGGAAATCGGGAAGAAAATTAAATTCAAATTCATTTTTGTTAGTACTGTGCTCATGTTTTTTATAACTTTATTTTTATTTTTATGGTGTGCAAACAATAAAGTATACTCTATCTATCTATCTATCTACCATTTATTCACATAAAAGTTGATACATAACACAGTTGGTCTTACATCTAAAAGTGTGATAACAGTTTATCATCAGCATCATTTCAGTCGAAAGACGTCCACTGCTGGACATAGGCCTCCCCCAAGCATCGTCACAACGACCGGTCCTAGGCTTTCTGCATCCAGCGGATTCCCACGACCTTCACCGGGGCATCCTTGTGGAGGGCCTACCCACGCTGCGCCTTCCAGTACGCGGTCGCGATGATAAGAGTTAGGTAAGTGTAATCAGGAGGTTCCGTTCCTAAATTCAAATTAGGATTTCTAAATTCAGAGTAATGTTATGAGCGCTTTAGGTAGGACTGGTGTATTTAACAGGGTGCTGATTAGGGCTGCTGATAAATACTACATAGTTACCTAGCAACTGATCCCTGTCTGCCGCACTAACGGTCGCATAATACTGCATAGCAGAAAGCGCGCCACTCCAAGCAGCAGCTGCGGGCTGTCTGCGCACGCGCTGACGAACCTCTGCTCTCGCTGCGCACAGGATCACGTACCCACGAGTCTCACAACCTTTGAGGACGACTTGAGAGTTCACCAGCTCGACTGTGGAGAAATATGGATACGTCAGTTTATATTAAAAACATATTATTCAGATTTTAGGAAAAAAGCTAACTTCTACAGTTCTTCGTCGTAAACGAATAACAGAAAGACAACTGACGTGTCCTATCAAACAGAAGTATATCTCTTTGCCGGCTATAGAAGCAGAAAAAGCAGTGTGGACAGGATTAGGGTAAACGCAAATTTGTCCGCGCCGAAGTCAACGAAGATTCTTCATCAACATCATCAACTCAGCCTATCGCATTCCACTGCTGGACATATGGCTCTTCCAAGTTGTACCACAAATCTCAGTCCTCTGCCTTCCGCATCCAGTCCCCCCCAGCCACGTTCTTCAGGTCGTCGGTCCACCTGGTGGGGGGGCACCCTACGCTGCGTTTGCCGATTCGCGGTCTCCACTCAAGGACTCGTCTGCTCCAGCGGCCATCGGTCCTTCGACAGACATGGCCAGCCCACTGCCACTTCAGCTTACTGATCCTACAAGCCATGTCGGTCACTCCGGTTCTTCTCCGGACAACGAAGTTTCTTTAGGTCTCGCAAACCTATCCATGCCGAAAGAAGGCGTTAGGTAGGTTGCCCACGTGTAACCTAACTGGCAGAATATAGGCAAAACGGCCGCTTGTCGCATCGCATTTTCCGCGCCAAATCTGATTACGTCTTCCGAATTCGTCTGGGATTTAGGGTACCTTCCGAATTTTTCCGGAGATTCACCTGATTCAGCCCCCGATTCAGAACATTTTTGATAAGCAGTTGTCGACCAATTTGGTTAATTATCTCGTTCCGACTACGAATCACGTAACGAGAAAAAAAGAGAAAACAAACCGGATTGGTCCGACAACTGCTTATCGAAGATGTTCTGAATCGAGCAGGGCAGATTGGTGAGCAAGGTTTTATTGGTTTTCATATAAATAATTCTAAAATTAGTTTCGTTCGTCTCGTTCGACGCACTTGGCACGGGCAAATGTATTTTCACCTATAGCCTAGCCTCAAAGACAGTATTCCGGTCATTAAACATTACACGAGCTTAACAATGCCATTCAGGAGTCGAATCTTGACGGAAAGAAAAACATAATCTTACTAAGACAGGCAGTGTGAGCATTGTCATCGTCGAGCACGTGCCGTATGTGCGGCTGGTGCGGCGGCGGCGCGTCGGCCTCGGCGCCGCTCAGCTCGTCGCTGAACACCACGGGCGCCTCTCCCCCCGCCTCCGCCACCAGCGCCGCCAGCATGCCGCCCCCGCACGTGCCCGTGCCGCCGCTCACCTGACGAACATACCACAATGGAGAATAACGACACAAATAGATAGGATGGTTGCAATCACAATTTTACTTGCAATTCATGCGTGCGCAACTTTCGAACAAACTTTTTAGACATTTTTAAAAATTGACTTTAATCAAAGGAGAATGGGCGTCTATCAGCGGCCATTAATGATGTTTATGCCAAATGAAAGAGCAGAAAAGTTCATTTTTGTATCAACATTGTTTTATTTCTAACTTTTTATCCAAATGGAATTTCCAAAAATTGTTTTCATAGTCTTATTATATGTTTTATAGTCTAACAGAAAACGTTTGTATTATTGATGGCCGCCGATAGACCAAGCGCAGCTACAGCTTTTCTTACTGCAGCTAGAAACAGCACAATAAGGCATTTTTGCGGGTTTTTTTTACAGTATTTTTAGAAACAAGTCATAGGGCGTACTGAGAAAGGCTTTGAAATGCCCTGCACTATGGTGCAGAGTGTTGGCACGCGCGCCCTGCCCTCTTGGCCATTCTATCTATTTCTGTGGAGGATAACGACACATTCCCACAGTTAACTCATGTGAGCCAAGAAGGACTCGTGGTTATTACGTTGATTGATCGATTAAAGATTAAGGGCCTGTTTCACCTCCTGATAGGCACTAACTGCTAGATCAATTCGAAAATAGAACAAGATTTGTATGAAATTATCTGCCAGATAAGTTAACAGGCACTTATCAGGAGGTGGTGAAACGGGCCCTAAGCAATATTGCTGCAATCAAATGTAGTTCAGTGAGTGAGTGGCTTAAAAAAACTGACAAATCTGCCACGTTAGAGAAATAAATTTAAAATTAAATAATGTGTCTACATTTTGTAACTTACCTGTGTGGTGACTGGAAGTGGTGGTGATATGACATCAGTCTCGCGCTGGTGTTTGGGAGATGTGTTCGGCTGCTCCTCTTCCTTGAGAGCCTTTGTTGACAAGTTCTTTTTCAATTGCTGTGAATTAAAGAATCAAACATTTGTTTGCATACCAAGTGTACAATAAGTTCTTAAATTATACAGTAGGCACTTATAACTTAGCGGCCTTCTACAGGCGTGGCTTTGGGAAATGAAGTTGTCATCAGAAATCTGGGCAGCACAATCCACTTTGATGGTCCGGTACTGCTGTCACAAGTGCTGATTATGTCTTTTGATCGACCTTACAGCCCATAGACGCCTCATAACAGGCAACCGATGTCTGTCAACACATCTGACATTGAAAACATTAAATCAGTTTCGGCCACTTATCTGAACCGTAAAAATTTCCGCGTTAGGCAATAGCCGATAACCGTTTTGGTAGGGCCAATCGGATTAGTATAACCCGCTTCCTCGTAACTCAGCTAGTTGACAGAATTTATGGTACACATTACAACAAACAATAGGCGTCTATTTGGCTGTATAGTCGATGTATCTTTTAAAGGCTGTTATAAAAGATTTTGTAGTAGATCCATGTTAAGGCGCATGTAGCAGCCATGTGGCGTCCCCATCAGTAAAATAATTATTACTCGCTGAATACATCATTTATCGAAATTTCGTACTTAACAATTGAAGTACAGGTACTGTAGTTTAATCAGAAACTATTAACTCTCTAAATTATAGTTAGCTGTACTTGTAGATAGAAAAAGTGTGAAAAACGGCCACTTTTGGCACTTTTTCTATCTACAACTACAACACGCCCGTTAAACATACAAATAAGACCTGTTGAACTAGCTAACGCCCGAATATGTTGAAAAAGTGTACCATATATTAATACAGGACAAGACAAATGATCAATGTGAGTAGGATGGAATGAGATGGGCTACCTTTGTGTTGTCCAATTATCTTACCTGTGTCTTGATATAAGTATCAATGAGAGCGAAGGCCAGATCCCGGTTGAGTTTGGTCCAGGCTCCTCGTAAGTCATGTACGGCCAGCCGATGGGTTGGCGGTGCAACTGCGCTGACTCCTGCTTCTCGACCGTAAGATACCCGACGCACTGACAGGCAGTAGCATTTCTCCATCACACGGGGATTTAGTGCTGAATACTAAAAGAAAAAAACGAGTCATGAAAATATTCGTGTCCACAAAAATAAGGTGTTATTTCTAGCTAAACGATAACCATACGACATCTCTATTGGATAAGTGCCGGAAGAGTTAACCCCAATATTTTAACAACATAACATAATCACGCCTGTATTTCCCCGAAGGGGTAGGCAGAGGTGTATAGTACACCCAAATTTCGCCAGTTATTTTATAGTCCCATGTAATAGGGGGCGAGCCTATTGCCATTAACCGGGCACAAATCCATACTCCGGGCTGCTACTGAGAATTTCCTAATGAAAAATCCAAATAACACTTTGCCCGACCCGGGAATCGAACCCAGGAACCCAAGCTCAGCAGTCGCGCTTGCAACCACTAGACCAACGAGGCAGTCAATATTTTATCAAGTCCTATTTGACGTTACTCAATTTCATCACGTTCGCATAAAGTCCAGCCATTCCCAAAGAGGGCGATAACGCCCCCCTGTGGCTGCTGCAGGCCTAAAGGGGGGCGGAAAGAGAGAAAAAAATGGGGGCGTTGTGTAAAGGCTTGGGGGGCGATTTGTTATTTCATCTAGCTAGGAGGACTCTTAGACACCGACTGAACTCTCGACTTTCGAGTAGACAAAATAAGTTTGGGAACCACTATAAACTAACTGCATCTAAAAGACCAACTATTGCTATAAATTTAAACTTAACCATAAGTGAAACGATTATCAAGACATCGCTCCATATTAGAGCCAACATCCAGTCACCAACTACATCTGTGGCAGACTTGGCCCAAACATTTAACCAAACAAAATACCTACCTCCTCTCCATCCCTCTCATCAGCAGCCAAGGTCTTCAGCCAGATCTCGGCATCGTTCAGATCACAGTTCATGTACACAGTGGTCCAATTGGCCCTGGGCCTTCGTACCAGGCCATCGTTAGTCGCGACTAGGGAGAGGTGGTGCTTGGAGCCGCAAGTTACTCGAACACCAAGCATTTCAATGCCACGTTGGAGGGATGATGATGACCAGTAGAACACCTTTGGAAAGTAACGTAATCTTCAGTAGAAGTTGTCTTGTGGAAGTGTTTTAATGGAACGTTGAAATGCCGACAACTTCAACTACAGCTATATGAAATAAAAAAAGCGAAGCAGTAGATTAAGATAAAATGATTTTGAGACAAAATTCAATTCAATTCAATTCCATTCATTTATTTTGCGAAATTCTTATAGAAAAAGAAATAGTATCAAAACCTACCTACCATTTTTAGGGTTCCGTACCCAAAGGGTGCTAACGGGACCCTATTACTCTCGCTATGCTGTCCGTCCGTCCATCCGTCCGTCCGTCTGTCTGTCACAGGGCTGTATCTTTGTAACGGTAATAGATAACCAGTTGAAATTTTCAGAGAATATGTGTTACTATAAGGAGTATCACGACAAATACTAAAAACAAAAAAAAAGTCTAAAACCAAAGGGGGTCCCCATACAAGAAACCTCGAAAAACATGAATTTTTTCATAGTTTTTGTTCCTGCTCTATCTTCAAAACGGTAATACATACCAAGGTCAAACTTGGTCTGATTATAGTGCATACTATGTAGTTTAGCAACAAATACTAAAAATAGGGCAAACATAGACAAATGTGATGGTGCCTACGTAAGAAAGAGATGCAAAAAATCACATTTCGCGTACGATCGTTGATGTCTTTTGATAAACTCTCGTAAATTAAATCAGTTTATATGGGGTATCAGATCGATGGGTGGTACGGAACCCTTACTGCGTGAGTCCGACTCACACTTGGCCGGTTTTTATACACAGATCTTAAGTTTCAATTAAAAAAATAAGTAGAAAAAGTCACCTGTAAATTATGCAACGTTACAGACACGCTAACGTTGCGGTAGTGCCGAGACAGTTGCGGCTTGCGCGGGCGCTCGTTCTTGAAGATACGTCCGCGACGAGTTGGTCGAGTTATACCCGATAATATCAGTTTTAAACTCTCGAACCACCTGAAAAAAATATCGTACATTTCACAATGAGTTTTTCAAGCACCACAAAAGTCAGTATGATATAACATATAAATTATAATGAAAAGGTTTAAACTTGTACATATTTTTACCTAAGAGTACTGCCATATAACAATAGTACGGGACCGTTTCCTTCCTTATCTACTGGTTTTGTCTCCATACTGAGGTGAAGATCTAGTCCTTGGGATCGGAATGCTCTGTATGAGTCGTGTTCCTACAAGCAAAAATATACTTTAAGACAAGGTGCCTAAAAACTAGATTGGATGGACAACTTATTGCTGATATTATACACATTTTGATAGAATCATCATAAGCAGCGGACGGTGATAGAATCAAAGAAAGGTGACTTCTCAAACACAAATGTGCCTGGAAACCTTTAGATTGCTTAGCAAAATGCAGCTTTAAAATATACCGTTCACTTCATAGTATTGAACTCTATTCACATGTGCAGCAAAGTTCAGATTCGCACTAATACAAAAGGAGTATAAAGATTACCTGATTGCTAGAATACTCAGGCAGTCTGGTCGGAGCGCAGGGGGCTACAGAATGGTGATCACGAGGGTCAGCAACACATTGCCAACCCAATTTGACCGAGAGACGTAATGCAGGCACACGGAGTACACGACAGTCGTCGTATTTGCTGGCTGTTCGGACGTAGACATCCAACGTTCCTAGGAAGCCCAGCCTGCCTGTAGAAGGCAATAATAATGTAGTCTTTCACAAGTAATACTTGATGCACACTTGCTACTGGTATAATTAACTAAATTGTCATGGCTAGAATAGATTAGATGACATCATTTTGCCACATTAGATAGGCAGAATAGAAAATTGGATATATTTGCGCAGACTTGTGACCAGGATTAATGCAACTTGATCGAAACTTTATATGATATTTTGATATTACTCAAATCAAATCACTTTATTTGCAAATATGTGTACATAATAGATGTTAGGTTACATAAAAAGTCTTTCCATATTTTTCCATGAAAGACAAAATGACAACTAGCCTATGCCCGCGAATTCGCCCGCGTGAATTTCGTTTATCGCGCATCCCTCGGGAACTGTTCATCTTCCCGGGATAAAAAGTAGCCTATATGTTAATCCGGATTATGTTCTATCTGTATGTCAAATTTCATTAAAATCAGTCCAGCCGTTCTTGGGTTATAAATGATGTAACTAACCCGACTTTCTTTTATACACGCTGAAATTTGAGTCGCTTATTTACCGAAAAGGGGTAATTGAACTCATCATTATGAACAACTTTTACCATGGGAACAACTCTGAAATCGCGAAAAAAAATTAGGTGGTCCCTACATTTTATCGATTTAAGTAAACACAAATGTAGGGACCAACTGATTTTTTAGTCGCGATTTCAGGGTTGGTCCCATAGTAAAAGTTGTTCATAATGATGAGTACAATGACCCCTTTTCGGGAAATAAGCGACTCAAATTTCAGCGTGTATATTACGATTAGTAATTACTGCACGCAAATAGACCTAAATATATAGGGTAGTCTCTGCTCATCATTCCGCACTACTTTTACTATGGGACCAACTCTGAAATCGTGAAAAGAAAAACTGTTGTTCGTGTTCCATACACAAGTGGATACCAAACCCGATCAAAATGTAATGAACAAAAAATAATCCTGTATATTTAAAGTCAGGTCAAATAAGTCATAGATTTCTAAACATATAGTAGCATTAATCCTGGTAGCAATTAAAACACTTACCATTAGTCCAATCCAGTACTAGGTCAGTCCAAGTGACTTCCATCTCTTCAGTAGTATTATAAGGGTCAAGCGATACGTGCAGCAAACAGGTGAACTTGGCACAGTTGACAGTTAAGCGACCATGCATCAGGAGTCGAACCTTATCCCACCACGAAAGAGGAGCTGATGGGTCTAAGGATGGTCGGGAGACTTGGTCGAATGCTGAAAAAAAAAATGTTCAAAAGGAAGATCAGACAATTATCATAACATTATACTTAAACTGAATGGTGTATAGAGACCGAAATCGTTGTATTTTATCTGCTTATTCTATAGAGCAGAAGTTCTCAAACTTTTTTGGTCACGGAACCCTATTGACAAGCAAAATACTTGACGGAACCCTACAATAAAACAATAGTTTTTAAAAGTGTATTCTTTATTATATAAGCATAATAAAAGTACAATGTAACAGTTACTAATTATTACTTACTTTACCACATGCCAAGTACAATAATTGAAGATATTAAAAATTAAAAAATCCAGTCTATTGCGATATTTTGTTTTCGTGGCTGCATAGGTTGAGAATCCTGTTTCGCACAAATATGTTGTTGGGAACGGGAGAAGAATATTCAGAGCCATTCTGCCAAGCATTGGATATTCATCACGGATTCTGCACCAAAAATCGTTGAGAGGCGTCGTTTTGAACAGTGACTCCATACTTGTGTCTGATGACATTTCTAAAAGAGATTCATATATCTCGTTTGACATACTTTCGGGCTTTTGCAAGTTGGGTAAAAAAGGATTATGAATCCATGAATTCAGCTTCATTTTTGTATTATGTTCTTCGGGAAAATACTTTACAAAAGATGCGCGCATCGAAGTGAGATATTGGACCAATTCTTCAAACACATCATCTTGAAACATTTCCGAGTCGTTATCGCTAACAAACTCACTGAGTGACGTAAAGCTTTCTATTTCTCTCTTACCAACGCAAATAATCCAAAAATCTAATTTTCTTTTGAAGGCAGTTATTTTGTTATAGGCCTGGAACACTGTTGTCTGTTTACCTTGCAATGATAAATTCAATTCGTTCAGTTTTTGAAAGATATCCGCCATAAAAGACAATCGGAACAACCAAGTTTTATCATACAAACGGTCTTTCAAATTAAAAGAAACTGTATCTGCTGAAAGAAACATTTGTAACTCGGCTCTAAGTTCAAATAGCCTTGTTAAAGTTTTACCCCGAGACAGCCATCGCACTTCTGTATGGAGCAGCAGTGTTTTATGTTTGCTGCCATAATCTTCACACAATAATGAGAACAATCGGGATTGTAGTGGTCGTGATTTGATAAAATTAATTATTTTTACCGCTTCATCCATAACTAATTTTAGATTTGACGGCATTTGCTTCATCGCAAGTGCTTGTCTATGCAGAATACAATGGCTGGAACTACAATTAGGCGCTTTACTTTTTATTCGTGATACTGCTCCTGCTGTTTTACCTGTCATCGCCTTGGCCCCATCTGTACAAATGTCAATGCAATCGTTCCAACTAAGATTATTTTCTTTAAAAAATATGTTTATTTTATTAAAAATTTCTTCCCCGGTAGTGTTTGTGGGCAGCGGTGAACACATAAGCATGTCTTCTTCAAAAGAACGTTCATATGGATATCTCACGATAACCAGCAAGATAGCCAGACCAGTGACATCAGTTGACTCATCCATTTGCAAGGCGAATCGTGTTTTTTGTAGACGTGCAACTAGTTCTTGTTTGACGTAGCTTGCCAGATCATGGATTCGCCGTGAAACAGTATCGTTTGATAGCGGTACAGTAGAAAGATGCTTTGCAGATTTTTCATCGAGCATACATTTTGTTATGTCTAACACACATGGCTTTATTAAATTCTCAGCGATAGTGTGCGCTTCACCTGCTTGTGCAATGCGATAGCTAACTAAATATGATGCCTCCGTGGCCTTTTCATTGATAGTTTGTGTTACAAGCATCATATTTTTTTGACTTTCCAATAACTGTTCTTTTTTACGAACAAAAAATTCTTTATTCTTGTCTTTAGACTCGGGGTGTACAGTTTCTAAATGTCTGCGCAATTTGGCAGGTGCCATGGAACTATTAGGAAGCAGTTTACTACATAACATGCAGAGAGGTGAGCCGTTGGAATCAACAAATCCGAAACTGATATATGATTCATCATACTTCCTTTTTTTCGTCTTTGAAACCGTGGAGCTTGACGTCGTGGCATCATCGCCTGGATGGGTAATTGCTGTATTCTCCGCGCGTACTGCTTTTGAACATTCAGCGTCATTAGAAGATGTTGTTGCAACACGTTTAACACCTTTAAGCCAACGTTCCATTCTTCTTTATTAATAATGTTACACGTCAGGATGGTGGGGTCAAAATAATGCACAATCGTTACTGCGTTTATGAGACAAAGTTTAGTCCAAAGAAGAAATGTACAAAACTGATACAATCAGAATACAGCAGGCAGTAGAACTTACAAGCAGGCAGCAGGCTAGCCAGCTTGTAAGTAGGTAGGTACGAACTTATCGCTCCGAACGCTAATCGTCAACTGACTGACGAGGCGCGACTTGTTTTTTTTTTTTTTTTTTCGACTTGAGTCTCCCAGGTGGTACCGAAGTACCATTTCTGCTTAACCGGGCTTAGTTGGCGGAGAGTCCCATATGGGACTCCATTCGCCGAAGGTTTTTTCCCTACACTTAAAAACTAAAGTCGCGGTTTCAATACCGCAAGCGGGCGTCCCCCAAGGGGGGGCTCGAACCTCGCTGGGGCATTGCAGGGGGGACCCCGCCGTTCCTATGTCCCCCTAGCAGCCGTTGCTGCATCGGGAATGAGTTTTTCCTCGAAAGTGGCGGACTTTCGGTATATCGGGTGTGGACGAGGTGCGACTCGCGATCGCCGCTTTTATACTTAGTCCTAGACTCTAGCTCGAACATTCTCAAAAATACTCGAGTCGGCGCCTTTGATAAACAAAAAGCGGAAATAAAAATAGAAATACAAAAAAATGCGTTGTAAACAATCTCAACTTTATGTCTTTGAAGATAGAGCCGAAAGTCGCTTGTTCACAACTATATCGTCTAATTCAGAGGCGGCTTTTATCAAAGGGACTGCGCGCTTACAAGTATACGCGCGGCGGGCGGAGTCAAAACGTTCGACCAGTGACCAGAGAGAGGTGTTTTGATTTTTTTTCTAAATTCTTGCGGAACCCCTAGAGGGGTATCGCGGAACCCTAGGGTTCCGCGGAACACACTTAGAGTACCGCTGCTATAGAGAATCAAAGTAGACCTGCTGTTGATCTAAAAATTCTTAGATACGAGTTCTAACGACAAGCGCACATAACTTCTTCAGGATTATTCTCAAAATATAAAGCGGCTTCTTATAGATATTTTATTATTATTTTAGGCTTAGAAATCGATATAAATTGACGAGAACGCGTTGTGGCCTCTTAAAAATATCTACAAAGCGAAATTCGAGAAATAGCACTTTCAAAAACAACCAGAACAAGTTGTGGCTTACTCGAAACAACCACAAAGGGATATTCACTAAGTTCACTTTTTGCGCTCAATAAGCGTTTTGATTTTTAGCCTAACAGATATAGCCCAAAAGCTACCGTTAAGTTTCATTCAAGATCATGAAGCCTTCTGCCCTACTGAAATTTAACACAAAGTTAAAATAAAATACATATTATCACGCCTGTTTCCCATTGGGGTAGGCAGAGACTGGATTTCCACCTGCTACGATCCTGACACACCTCTTTCGCTTCATCTACGTCCATTAACCTCGTCATGCATGCTCGTCGGTTTAGAGAACTCTTAACCTGGCATTTTTTGAGAACATCCGCGATTTGATCGCGATACGTTCGCCGAGGTCGTCCCCTTCCAACTCTTCCATCCACACTCGCTTCGTATACTTGTTTCGTCAATCTCCTCTCGTCCATCCTCTCTATATGTCCAAACCATCTTAACATACCTTTCTCAATCTATGTCACTACATCTTCTTTCACTCCACAACGCTCCCTTATCATGTTATTCCTTACTTTATCTCTCAAAGTTACACCACACATACTTCTCAAAGCTCTCATTTCTACTGCATTTATTCTGCTTTCATGTTTCTTCTGCCATACCCAACTTTCATTACCATACATAAGTGTAGGCACTAACACTCCCCCATGAACAGCCAGCCGTGCCTTTTCCGACACTTTGCGGCTGTTCATGAAGGTGTGTAGTGCCCCATTCACCTGATTACCAGCACTCACTCTCCTTTCAATGTCCTTCACATGCTTGCCATCTCTCGTAAACATGGGACCCAGGTATACAAAATCTTTCACTTGTTCCACCTTTTCGTCACCTATCAAAATATTGCACTCTGTCATAACTTCTTCCATTTCAAAAACCAAAATTTTTGTCTTACTAACATTAACTTTCATTCCTTTACTCTTCAAAGCACCATCCATAATTGTTACCATCTTCTGTAACTCCCCCTCCGACGATGCAAGGATAACTTGATCATCGGCATAGAGGAGACAAGTAACCCATTCATTTCTAAACCATTTTCACTCTCTTTCAAATCTTTCAAACAACTGTCCATGAATAGATTGAACAGCCACGGCGACGCTACACATGCCTGTCTCACACCCTTATCGATGCTGAAATAAAATAAAACACTTACACAGATTACAATGCGCTATAACAGGCTCCCAGCAGGGACCGAAGGCGTAGCTGTACTCTGCCATCTCACAGCACAGGTCGTAGTACCACTTGAGAGGCATCATACTGCGCTCCAACTCCTGCGCACCCCACGGCGCGCCTTGGTCTATGGTTACCGTGCGGACAGCTATAGAAGAGATCACCTGAATTAATATATGACCGCCACATTAGTTTGGAAATTGTCGAAGATGAGGTCTGCTTTGAGATCTGGAAAATGATCTGCTCTTGAAATCAGCTTGGGTTTCATTTTGAAGCCATATAAGAACCTAGATGAACTTTTAAACCAACGAACAAGAACCACGAAAAAACGGTTCGGTTTGTCCACGAAGACAAAAAAAAACAATTAAACAATAACACCGATTAATATACTCATAAAAACAATGTAATATTTCGGATACTATAAACAATTACCAATGACCTTAACGGCGCACGCGCTGTTACTGCGTGATATAGTTCATAACTTTTACGAAATAATTGTAATTTGTAATGCGTAACATATCGTGCATTATTTAACGGTCGATATAATTCCGAGTGAAATCAATGTATCCTTGGCTACTTGGTTAACTTGTATAAAAGACATGAGATTTTGACGACATGTATCAGTTTCTATCTGGACTTACTTTTGTGGTAACAACATTCAAAACAACAACACTTCAAAATGTTCATTAAGGTATATGAATTTGTAATAAATTCAGTGTTAATCATGTGTACAATGTGTTAGTGTATGTGTGGGTGTACAATAAAGTACATAAATAATGTGTTAAAGTCAAGTTTAAAATTGTCAAGTTTAGCGGCTAGGCCCTAGCCGATCCATGACACTAGTTTCTGGATTAACATATTTATACGTCAACCAAACCCACCCCTAATTGGAGTACCAATTAACTATAACATTTTATGGATTTCGCAAAAGCATAAGTGAAATTGCCGGATACTATAACTATTATATTAATCTGTGGTACTGTTCCTAAAATGTCAAAAGCATTTTAATATAATATGATCATGTATAGGTACCCAAAAAATGCTCATGGTCGGTAAATATCTACTTCTGAGCAAGAGCCTTGAAAGGCCTCTTGATAGATCACTACAAAAAAATATCATAAAGTTCTAATATTTCTTAACCACACGGGACAAAAGGGCCTCCGCCATGCAGTCCAGTCCCAGTTCAAGGCTATAAATAAGTTTCTGGAGCCTTTAACTCACATAACCTTATATTTTCAGGTGGTTTGCGTATTATCTGTAGCTATCGCAGTGGTCTCTGGGTACGGCCATTCTTCGCAGTTCATCCACCGCCACGACGGGCACCACGAGCCCATACATCAAGGACACGACCATCATGATTACTATGTGTGTAGCTGGTTTGGTACATTCTAAAAATCTGCTTCTTTATTTTATCGTTACCTTTTTCTAGTGAAGAAGCCCTTTTTTTTAAAATCCTATAATTACAGTGAACACGGTTGCATCAACGAGTTGCTGAGTTGCTAGCAAAAATATATTAAGCACGTTCATAGCAACATTTTCTCCAGAATCCATGTTGTTATCACCAATGTTAACCAACTGTTGCTCAACAAAATTAATTTTATTATTTCAACGCATTTACGCATGCGAAGCGAAGATGGGATGTTAATGATGTCACCGAAAGACGTAAGTGGAAGTTAAATTCGATACCACGAGAAGAGTTCACAGTAGCTTAGCGGCTAAAGCACTGGTGTACTGAACCAGAAGTCGCAGGTTCGAAATGGTTCGAAACGTGCTCGTGAGCGAATTTTTCTTCCCACATTTTACATCTTAACAAAAGTGAATCGAGAATACGGGGCTTCAACATTTAAATCTGTTTGTTTCACTTTCACAGTTTGAACATTTGTACACCAAAAGCCAACAGCTTCCGCGGGAAATTGACAGTTCAAATTGATCCCGGAAAAAAAAAAAAAAAAAATTCAGGTTGTCTGGAAGATATCGCTTTTAGCGATAAGACCGCCCATGTACCCATAATTTATACGTTGTTCCTGTTTACTACTATTTTCATGGTGTACAATAAAGTATATTCTATCTATCCCGATAAAATAAAAATTACATCCTCCAGAGCTGGGTTAAAAACATCAAGTAACTTTTGCGCAACGATACACTCAAGACTACCATAGTCTTACATTTAGAGACAAATATAAGTGTGAACTCATGCTTCCAACTGTCAAATAGCACTGCATTTTGACAGTTGGAAGCATGAGTTCACTCTTATATTCGTCTCTGAATATAAACCTAAATATCCACTTCAAGCCCAACGTTTTTATTTTCAGACCTACCCAAAATACGAGTTCGGCTACGAAGTAAAGGACTCTCACACGGGCGACCACAAGTCACAGCACGAGCACCGCGACGGTGACGTCGTGAAAGGACACTACTCGCTGCATCAACCTGACGGTTCCATCAGACACGTTGACTACCACGGCGACGACCACACCGGGTGAGTGTACAGCAGTGGTTCTATCTCGCGATACTGAACCTCTGGGTCTTTTATCAACTACTTAATTAATGGACATGGGTTTAAAAACACGCAACATTTTCGAGAGTCAGCTTAAGATGCCTTATGATGGCTTCAGATAGATTTAATTTCTGGGCTAAAGTATGTACTTGACACGCTAGTGCTGCCGGATAAGATTTCAATAAAGACCTAAAAGGCTAATTCTCGTGATTAAAAATAGTAAATGTCTATCTCATTACAGTAGAAGTTCCTGTTTGACATTTGATTATGACATTTAGGGCATTGATACTAGATCGGAACTTTATTTTGAACATTTTAAATACCAAGAATTGACCGTCTGTTTTACAAATACCATAGTGTGATCTGTCAATTACCTCCCACAGTTACTGGTTTCATAATGCCTAGCCCTATGTCCAGTTTTATAATAACATTAAATAGCTTAACTATTCTCAAATAATAAAATTGTGTTCGTCCCCAGCTTCCACGCCGACGTGAAGTACAGCACCCACCATATCGTGCCTCATCATAATTACTGAAGCCATTCAAAGTGATCTTTTCACAAAAACGTTTCTGTTATTTAAATGTTTTTAATTTTCTCCTATTTATTATGTTTTTACAACTGTAAATAAATACATTGACTCATAAGACAATTTTTTTTATACCTATATTTATATCAGAGTGAAGTATAATTTGGTCGAATTTTACAACCATTTCTCCAAAGTTCGTGAAGTTTGACGTAATCGCAAAGCATATCAGTTAACTCGTTGCAGTCTTTACAACAGAAGTCATACCCAAACAACTTTGCTAAACTGGTACAGAGAAAAGTTGACAGTAACAACTAACAACAGATACGGGATAACATGACAATAGAGGACATTGACCCGACTCGCTACACATATTAATCTGTTGTTGATGTCATCTATAAATACAAGAGTTCCTGTGCAGCGACCGTGTTATCAACGTTGTCATTACCACGACACGCCAATGATAATAATTTTACAAGTTTCGCGGAACCATAACCGTATGTGGTTATCAAATATCATTGACATGACAGAATGCATGTAAGGAGGGGTCAACGTCCGATATTGCCTTATAATCCCGTACGAATTATATCGTACGTGGTTTATACATTTGCTATGATAAAATAGTGTTTGTAGAATACAAAATCCTTAAATGTCCTACCTCGTGGCGGCGCCTGTTCCTCTGCAGCTAGTAGCGTGCCCCACATGCGAAGGTCGCTCATGCTGAGCAGCGGCTGCGGGAAGTCCCTCAGCAACAGCTGCCACTGAGTACAGCTCATGTTGATACTCCGGCACCAGAGGGTGGTGAACTCGATGCCGTCTTCAGGCCATGGACTGCGATAAAGATTGTGTCAAAAACACGAAATTTTTACAATGCTGAATATATGAAATTAGGTAAAGGGAAAAGTGACTATAAATCTACATTTGAATGTGACGTAACCACACGATAAAGTTCGCTACACATAAATATGGCAGCATGTTGAGTAACAGTGTAAGACATAAAGGTATTATACTGACGTAATAGAGACACTGTCACCTCATTATCACGTAACTGAAAACGAAATGAGTATATGTGCGAAATTGACACGTGTAGGAGTGATTTTTAGTGATGTGACATGGACGTTTCCGCATTATCGATATAGTTCAACCGGCCTTACTTTTAAGGAGTGGTAGTATTTTAAAACTGCTAAGCTATAAGTAACTATTGACAAAGACAAAGACATTTATTGCTTTTCTGTGATCAATGAATGAATCATTGTGATTTCCTTCCAATGTGCGGCCGGACTAAATCAACCTTTCAATACTTTCAACCGACTTCAAAAAAAGGAGGAGGTTCTCAATTCGATTGTATTTTTTTTAAAGCAGTAACGGACACTAACTTGTGACATGTATGGTGCTAGGTAGTACAAAAAATATATAATTGAAACTATCGACATATCGATATATTTTGAGCAATCCATATGCGAAACGGTTTCATTTTCACGTACACAATATTTTTTTATCTAACACATAATTATTTAAAATAACATATTATATAGAAAATAGGGTATTTACTGCATGTTATTAATGTATTACTAAATAATTTTAAGTATAACTTCTATGAAAATAAGCATTATGAAAGTACTATTGTCCTGCAGATACTTACGCCTGTGAAACGTCTCTTTCTTTAGGTTAATGATGTAAATTACACAGCAGTATAACACAGAACACTACACGATTACGATTATGATATTAATTGGATAAAATACAGAACGATCATGAAATAAATCATAAAATAATACGAGATTATATTTTGATGGGACGCTATGGGAGATTACAATTTTCAAAATGGGTTCTACTGTCATTTTATTATGTCTCTTTCTAGCATATAGGTTTTTTCGTAAAGATCGGTATCGCAGTCGCACACTTTATTGGTCTATTACGTCAGTATAGAAATGTCTTTGGTGTAAGATTTGTTTCAGAAAATCAATTTTTTTTTTCTTAAAAACGCCACCAGAGCATTTCTTTTACAGTTTAATAATAGACGACTGTTAAGACATACCTTAACATAATATATTCTTTTCTTTCTTAATATCTTCCTTATGAAAACCAAATTATAAATTGCTAAAAACATTATTCAAAAATTAATCTATAATCGTTTTTACATGGCATGGATACGGTGAAAGGTGTCACTCAGGTGTTTTATGATGGAGTCTCTTTTACACCTATTCGTAGGGCATTGTTCTACCCTGGTGTCACCGTACCCATGATATATGAAAATGATTATAGTACAGTACGCGTTATATAACTGTGCCGCTCTGAAACCAGGCTTTGCGAAGGATCGCGCAGGTATAGTCGCGTAATTAGTGTGAGCAGGACATAAGGATGCATCGAACATTAACGAACGACTGAGACAGCGAGAATATGCAGCCCCCGCCATCTTGCCATTTGAATGAACAACCTATCAGAGTATTGCCGCCATTACCGCTCATGCGTGCTGCTGATTTGGCAAAATTCACTACTGCGCAGCCACCTGTTTCTCACTCAACAGCGGCACAGTTATATTACGCGTACTATTTATTTATTTATTTCCACAAAAAAAAATACACACTATTGGCAGATACAGTGTAGAATATAAACCAGTTTAGGTTTTTCTGTACACCGCTTGGTCCGTCGACATTCATTACAACAAGATGTGGGTGGGTGAACACGACGCATCGCGCTCGCTCGCCCCATGCCAAAATTCCCATATAGGGTATATGATGATCAACTAATTTATATTACTTCTCAATAGCAAATAACTTACATAAGTACAGTATGTTTATTTTTATTTTTCTTAGTTTTATTAAATCATAAGTCATTATTAGGTTTTAATTCCTCTAAAATGTACCCAAAGGGTGCCAAACGGGACCCTATTACTCTCGCTACACTGTCCGTCCGTCCGTCTGTCTGTCTGTCACAGGGCTGTATCTTTTGAACGGTAAAAGGTAACCGGTTGAAATTTTCTCAGAATATGTGTTGCTATGAGGTGTATCACGACAAGTACTAAAACCAAAAAAGTCTAAAACCAAAGTGGGTCCCCAAGTGCACACTATGTAGTTTAGCAACAAATACTAAAAATAGAGCAAACATAGACATACGTGGTCGTACCTACGTAAGAAAGAGATGCAAAATTTCACATTTCGCGCACGAGCGTTGATGTCTTTTGAAAGAAAAAGAAAAAGAAAGAAAAATTATTTATTGCCACAACAAGACGACATGCGGTAGGTGCACATAAAAAATACTTAAAACTTAAATACTTACTTACTTTTGATAAACTCTCGTAAATTAAATCTGTTTCTATGGGTATCAGGTCGATGGGTGGCACGGAACCCTTATTGCGTGAGTCCGACTCACACTTGGCCGTTTTTTTTACTTTTTTTACTGTAACTGAAGGATTATGCGAAAAAAGGAAACACTTAGCTAAGATGCAAACTGGTTTAATTAACTTTATAACCGAAAGGACAAGAGCGGACATCAGTGTTCGAAAGAGCGATGACAAAAGGAACGATGTTCATGACAGATGAACGCGTTGACAGATGACATTTCGTTTACCACTATTATATTGTTACCATAAACTATAACAGTAACACCTTTGTTCTCCTCACCTGTCGTAATCCATATCCCTGAGCTTCGCCTGAGCGTTCTGAGCTCCGTGTATGGTGGTGTCGGCGAGCGCTATGAGCGAGAACCGCGTGAGGCAGCAGGCGACCAGGCGCGAGCGCGGCGGCGGCGCGGCGCGGCATCGCTGCACGTAGATCTGCGCGTCCTTCTGACGTAGCGCCGCGTACAACTCCTCTACCTTACCCGCTGGTAGGAACAGGTGCGGTTTGCACAGCTCTTGCACCTGCATACAATTGATTTTCCATCTTACATTGAAATAATGAAATATGGTATATAATCTGACTATATAATCCTCGGCGAAAATATCACGATCAAATCGCGGATGTTCTCAAAAAATGCCAGGTTAAGCGTTCTCTAAACCGACGAGCATGCATGACGAGGTTAATGGACGTAGATGAAGCGAAAGAGGTGTGTCAGGATCGTAGCAGGTGGAAATCCATAGTCTCTGCCTGCCCCAATGGGAAACAGGCGTGATAATATGTATGTATGTATTGAAATAATAAAACGATAATAAAACAAAGTTTAACCGGATTATATCGCGTATATTATTTAAATTGGTATTCCTGACGTTTCGAAAGCTTTGCAGAAAAAAATAATTAATCTACCGTACAATATTATTAATTAAAATCGTTTCGATGCACGCAGTAATCACTCACAATATCATTATCTTTTACAGTGTTGCGTGCTGTTTGGGACTTGATTATTTTTAGGACTGGGTTCCAAACAGGTGGTAGGACTGGGTTCCATTGTCTAGTACCCATTGCACAAGCTCTACTTAGTTTGGGACTAGATGGTGCTGTGTAAAAATGTCCCAAAAATATTTAATTAAAATTCCAATGTTGCCGTGTTTCAGAAATACTTGAGCGGGTTTCAAAAATTTATGTTTTGGTATTTGGGCAACTGTATGTTAAGATCTGTTTCGCATCCATCCACTATAAGACGTTCTCGTAAATGGGCTTCCCCCCTTCCATGGGTCTTTCCGGTGCACTGTTAACTGTTATGCAATTAAAACAGACCTGTAAAAGTCGTAAGATAAAGAAATCGAGTTTTTAACAGGTTATACCTTCGCATCCAGCATGGTCCGTCGTTTCTGGCTTTCCTTGTATTCGTCTTCAAGAAGCTCGTAGTTGTCACGAAGTTTGACCTCGAATGGATCGTCACTCATCTCTATTAGAAGCTCTTCGATCTAGAAACAGTTAAAACATTATAGGTACAGTATGACACAAAAGATGAGGCGCGTCGTCAATCTTCGTTCGCGCAGACACGAAAAGACGATGGACGAAAAGACCCGAAACATGAAAAAAAAAACAAACATTAGAGGATAACAATAAGCACAATGTAAGAAATAATAATAAATATAAAAGTTTTGCAACAGTTATCCAAAATGCTACAAGTAAAAGTAATACTAATATTTCTAGTTTTAATAATAAAAATAAATTCAAATGTCCAATGTGTTCTGGCGATCATTTCCTTTACATTTGTGAAGTTTTTAAAAAATTAACAATCGAGGCACGTATTAAAAAGGCCCGGGAACTTAAAGTTTGTATGAACTGCTTAAGACTGGGTCACAATGAAAAAAGGTGCAGAATGACTCGCTGTAAGTACTGTTCAGCTAGGCATAATACCCTTCTGCACATGGAATGTACAGATTCCCCTCCCATACAAAACCCGATGCCCAGTATGTCTGAAAGTGTTGCTCTTTCTGCTAACAGTTCAGGCCATATGCAACCATGTACTCGCTCGTTTGTTTTGCTTTCCACAGCACTGGTGAAGGCGGTGGATGTCAATGGCGAGAGGTTCAACGCACGGATCCTGCTGGATAGCGGTAGTACAGCCAATTTTATTACGGAGAACTTATGTGATAAGCTACGTTTGTCCCGGAACGACACGAACTTCACAATAACAGGTATTACCAACCAAACTAGTACTAGTGCGCAATCTTGCAACCTCACAATCGAGTCCATTTATAGTGATTATTCGGTTAACATTGACTGTTTAATTTTACCAGAAATCACACATAAGTTACCGTCGTCTCCAATTAGTTTAAAACACCTGATTATACCTATGGGTTTACAGCTGGCGGATCCAACATTTAACACTCCCTCAGCTATAGACATATTAGTCGGTGTAGATGTTTTTTGGAACGTCATATCTGCCAATCATATAAACTTAGGCAAGAATCAACCGAAGTTATGTGAGAGTAGACTAGGATGGTTAGTTTCAGGCTCAGTAGGCTGTCACTCACGTACGTCTCATTCACATTTTTGTAATTTTGCGAAAACTAAGCCCAATACGGATTTAACTAAATTTTGGGAACTGGACTCAGTTTCCGAAAAGCATTCCCTTTCTTTAGAAGAACGGGCATGCGAAGATAGTTTTTACACAAATACAAGCCGTAAGGATGACGGTCGTTTTGTAGTCACAATACCTCTTAAGTCCGATCCTTCTGCGTTAGGAGATTCGTACGGTATTGCAAAACGACGTTTTTTATCATTAGAGAAACGATTTGAACGCGACTCTAATTTCAAAATAATGTATATGGAATTTATGTCCGAGTACGAGAATTTAGGTCATATGACTGAAAATTCTACTTTAAAGTCAAAAGGTACGGTCAATTTTTTCCTGCCTCACCACGGAGTAAAACGCGAGTCCAGTGTAACGACTAAGCTACGCACCGTATTTGATGCGTCTGCGAAAACTACGACAGGTGTATCTCTTAATGACTTGCAGTTTGTAGGCCCGACCGTCCAAGACGATTTGCTATCAATTTTGTTGCGTTTTCGACAGCATAAATATGTTGTTTCAGCGGATATCGAAAAAATGTATCGCGCTATTGAAATCAATCCTATTCAGAGATCACTACAACAGATAATTTATCGTAAAAGTCCTACAGAACCGTTGAAAACTTATACATTAAACACGGTAACGTATGGCACAGCATCTGCTCCATATTTGGCCACTAAGTGTTTAGTTAGTCTAGCTGACAAAGCATCGAATGCTTGCGTTAAGCGTTCGATCCAACATGACTTTTATGTCGATGACTTTCTTAGTGGGTCAGACACAATTTCAGGAGCGTTAGATCTGTGTAAGGAAACGCAGTCTATTCTAGCTTCCGCTCAATTTAATTTAAGAAAGTGGCAAGCTAATAGTCCCCAAATTTTAAAAGAATTAGGATCTTTAAATAATTTAAATAATTTAATATTGGACCTTATAGATAACAACAATAATACTTCTTCAAAGACTTTAGGTGTGCGTTGGTTATGCGAGTCTGATAGATTAGGATTTTCTATTAATATTGAGTCCAATAGTAAAATAACAAAACGACATATGTTGTCGGTAATTAGTCAGATATTTGACCCACTAGGCTTAGTGAGTCCATGCATTGTAGACGCGAAAATAATAATGCAGAGACTCTGGATGGAAAAATGTGAATGGGATGACGAAGTGTCACAAGAGGTACAAAACTCATGGTTATTATTTGCAAGTACATTGCCTTGCTTAAATTATATAAATATTCCGCGATGGATTTTATGTAATAATTCTATAACTCATGAAGTTCATGTATTTACAGATGCGTCTGAAAAGGCTTATGGCGCATGTCTATACATTCGCTCTATAACCAGTTCAGGTACAGTCACTGTTCGCCTATTAACTTCTAAAAGCCGTGTGGCACCAATTAAACCTACTACTATTCCGAGGCTAGAACTATGTGGGGCTCTGTTAGGTTCCAGGTTGTGCACAAAGGTAAAAGATTCACTCACGTTACCAATCCATCGATTACAATATTGGTGTGATTCCACAATAGTACTAGGATGGTTGGCAACACCGGCCCGACAGCTAAAGCCTTTCGTTCGAAATCGTGTTAACGAGATTCAAGAAAGCAGTTCGGGTTCTAAGTGGAGATACGTGCCGACTGAGGATAATCCAGCGGATCTTGTCTCTCGTGGGCTGAAGGCTGATCTAATCAGCGATTCTGCACTTTGGTGGTCAGGCCCTCGATTTTTATTTAATAATGAAAATGCTTGGCCGCAACAGCCCAATAAATGCGTGAAACAGGATCTACCTGAAATAATTTCTAACCTAATTGATAGTCACAATAATAATAATTCTAGTTCCAATTCTAACCTAACAAATAGTTCAATTATCCAACAACTAATTCACAAAAATTCTGATTTTAATTATTTACAACGTATTGTAGCTTACATTCTAAGATTTATTTACAATTTAAAAAACACTATTTATAAATTAACGGGTTCTCTGTCTACTGAGGAATTTAAGAGTGCCTTATCTTTTATATTACGTGTAGCTCAATGTGAAATGTTTCCAAGTGAGTACGCTGCCCTTAAATCGGGGAAGTCGTTGTCACGAAAAAATAGGTTAATTTCTTTGACTCAATTTTTAGACGGTGACAATATTATTCGTGTAGGGGGCAGACTGGATAATTCCCCCTACGAATATGACGTAAAACATCCAATTTTAATGTGTAGTAAGCATCATTTAACTAAAATATTATTTCAAATGCAACATAAAAAGCTACTACACGCAGGTCCACAATTGCTTCTAGCAAATATTCGCCAAACTTATTGGCCCTTAAGAGGGAGAAATCTTGCTAAGTTTACTGTAAATAAGTGCCTAAAATGTTTTCGATTTAAAGCTCAAAATGTGCAGCCAATTATGGGGCAATTACCCAACACTAGAAGCACTTTAGAGTTTCCCTTTCTTAATAGTAGTGTCGACTATGCTGGGCCTGTATTGATATCTGACCGGAAAGGTCGGGGATCTAGGTTGATCAAGTCCTACCTGTGCATTTTTGTGTGTATGGCTACTAAAGCTGTGCATCTCGAGCTTGTCACGGACCTCACTAAAGAGGCGTACAGGGCTGCCTTAAATCGGTTTATCGCACGTCGTGGCAGGCCACGTACTATCTTGTCCGATAATGGCACAAACTTTGTCGGAGCGTGTAACGAATTATATAAATTTTTGCAGGAGTCTGATGTTGCATACGACATAGCCCAGGAAGGAGTAGAATTCAGGTTTGCACCGGCATAGTCGCCACATTTCAACGGCCTCGCCGAGGCTGCGGTTCGTGCAACCAAAAACCATTTAAAACGACTTCTGCAGCTTACTCATTTTACTTATGAGGAAATGGCTACGTGCCTAACTCAAATAGAGGCAATTTTAAATTCAAGGCCCCTCACTCCTCTTTCCACTGATCCTCTCGACTTCTCTGCCCTTACTCCCTCTCATTTCCTTATTGGACGCTCACTTATGTCTGTTCCAAATCCGCAGGTCACCAACGCCAGCATCAATCGTTTGGAGCGCTACCAACGTGTGGAATGTATCAAGCAACACTTTTGGAAGAGGTTTAATCTCGAATACGTCTCTAACCTACAGCAGAACACGAGATGGCCTACTTCTGCCAACGGCGACATAGCGTTGGGATCGCTTGTTCTTGTAAAGGACAAGGCGCTCCCGCCGCTTTGCTGGCTGCTGGGGCGCGTCGTGCAGGTGTACCCCGGCAGCGACGGCGTCACAAGGGTCGCGGAGCTGAAGACGAAGAGAGGGACCATTCGGCGCGGCTTCAACAACATCTGCCCTCTTCCTCTTTGAAGTACACTTCAACCTGGGGAACATGTCTATGCACGGCATGCCCATGGCGGGCTGGAGGAGCGCGGTGGCTGAGGCGACGCGCGTCGGGTCTTCGTGGCGGCTGAGGGGGGCGCGGGCGGCGTGCCGGCATCGGTGCAGCGCCTGCGCCGCCCCGCACTTCATTTCTTACCACGACGGTGGTACTACGTTACTTTATTGTTATCTATTTTCCAAGTACAAATTGTAACCTACAGTCCACTCTTTTATTTCACTGTTCCTGATACGAACACTCAAGCTCGAACAACCCTATGCAATGCCCATAAGGTATTAAAATTGATTGCCGTGCCGTCTTGTTCTATTTCTCTCACACGCTTCCGTACACTGCATGTCATCGTAGCGGCAGTGGCTGGGACTTTTAGCGCGCAGCGATGGTGCTTTCTGATTGGTTAACCAATTTCCCGCATATTTAAATTGTTTATCTGCATAGGTATATCGGTGGGCCATATAAAATGTGTACATATCTAATCGATATATTATTTCAATTGATGGTGATTGCAATTACATACGGTTTAGACTTACGGTTATTACTTTTTGGGAAAGGAAATTTTAATCGCAAAATCTGTATAAGTTATCCTATTCTGAGATTTTATCATTTAAAAACGAGAAAACATGAAAATGCTGAAGAAAATTATAGCCTAAAGTCATGAGTCAAACGCGCGTTTACTTAAAAAGAGTAAAATACGAGAGTTATTAGGGAAATCGCGATTTCCTGGTAGGCATCCGGTCCCTGTCTGTGGAAAGACCGATATTCGGTTCCACAGATCCGCCATTGTCAAAATTTGCCAAAATGGCGGATTTCCACAGACGAGAGGTTATACAACTAAGAAACAAGGTCTGTTTTTAATAAGATGTAGCTGACTTCACACAAAGATGGATACAAAGTGGAAGTTAAATTCGATACCACGAGCAGAGTTCTCGGTAGCTTAGCGGATAAAGCACTGGGCCCCAATCCTCGCGTTATAGAGATAAATATCTGATTCGAGATTATTTCTAATTTTAAAACTCTACGATTAATGTCACCGGTAATGTCACGTTAGAGATATGTCTACGCTTAGCGCTCTAAAGTTTAAAGCGCTAGGCGTAGACATATCTCTAACGTGACATTCTGAGAATACGAAAATTTATTTTCAATCGACATTCGCCATCTTGTTTCGACATTATGTCGAGTTCGAGATAATGTCTACGACGCGAGAATCAACGGTGTAGCGAACCAGCTCCCCGATTCAGAACCACACGATAACCAGTTGTCGACTGGTTCGGTTTGTTATCTCATTTCGTCTGATGATTTACGCAACAAGAGAAAAAGAGATAACAAATCGAATCAGTCGATAACTGGTTATCGTGTGGTTCTGAATCGGGGAGCTGGAGTCGCAGGTTCAAATCCTGCTCGTAAGCGAAGTTCTTTCCACAATTGATATCTTAAAGAGTAAAATACCTTTATATGCAGGTCACTAGGTAGCGGACTGTCAGCAGTGAAAGGTTTCTTCTTGATTTCGTGTACCAGTTTGATCCATTTGAAGAGCGACACGAAATCACCCTGCACTGCCTCCGCGAAGCGATGCTTGTAGGGAAAGATCACGCGAACTGAATCTATGTTAACGGACCTAAGAAGAAGAATTATAATGATTTATAAGTCCTGGATTGAAAAGAAAAGTTTGATATTCGGCTAACTCTAATGTCAATCTCCATCTAGTGCACTTTACCTCTGAAAAAACTAACAAAGTAAAGGATTAAACATCATCAACTCATCAAGCATTACAGATCAACACACACAAACAACATCAGAAGGCAAATTCTCGTAATTCAAAACTTTCAAAATATAGTTTTAAACTAATATCAATGCCTTAAATCTCAATCTCTTGACAGTAAATGTTTCTTATTGCCGTTTATTGGTGACAATAATGAACTAAGTGTCACAAATAAACGGCAAACAGGAACATCTACTGTCAGGATATTGAGATTCGTTCGGAACTATATTTTGAACGTTTTTAATTAAAGTACGACACAGAAAATAAGGCGCGTCATCAATCTTCGTTCGCGCAAACACGAAAAGATTATCGACGAAAACACCCGAAACATTAAAAAAATATAATCATACTTAAGCAATGCCTATAAGGTGTTAAAATTGATGTCGTGACGTATTTTTCTACGTTCACACGGTTCCGTACTCTAACGGCTGGGACTTTTGGCGCGCAGCGATGGTGTTTTCTGATTGGTTATCCAATTTCTCGCGTATTGAAATTGTGTCATCTGTGCAGGTGCATCGGTGGGCCATATAAAATGTGTACTACTTTACGAGATTTGGGCTTAAGAACATCAGATTTGACAGCCCAGGTACTTAGGCGATGAACAAATAAATTTAAATTGTCTTTGGCGACGAAGGACAGCAACTGACTCAATTTTACTGTACCAGTCCCAATTGAATGACTCTGTAGTCCTTTGCTAACTGTCACCGTGTGATGATTTAATAGCTACATTATCTCTATTTAAAGTAAGTTTTATATCAAGAGCAGACTTCTACATGATGTGGTAATGATGTTCAACTAATCTCCTTACCAAACTTTGTTCCACGTAAGCGCAAACCCCTCGTTGGCTCTTCTCTCGACCCTGACGTCGTGGTCATCAGCTGCTCGCTCCTGGGAGTAACCTTCCACCATAATGACCTCGTCGCCATTGAGGATCATGTTAAGTTTGCTCCATAAGATGGAGAGTCCACTTTCGTAGTCGTAAGCTATCGTCATGTCGTCTGTAAAGTGGATAACATTTTAAGTATTCTCAAGAATATGATCAGCAGACTGTGTATCAGGACTTATTTGGATACACAATAAGTCCTTCAACTTAATTTAAAGGCCTTAAATTATTATGACGACGACGACCTCTGTGGTCTAGTGGTTCGAGTGTCGGACTGCTGATAACGAGGTCGTGGGTTCGATTCCCACAGGACACAAATATTTGTGTGATGAACATAAGTGTTTGTGTTGGTCTGGGTGTGTTGCTTATGTATTATAAGTATGTATTTACAAAAAAAAAAAAGTATTTACGTATTATATCCATTGTCTAGTACCCATACCACAAGCTCTGCTTAGTTTGGGACTAGATGGTGCTGTGTAAAAATGTCCCAAAGATATTTATTTATATTTATATTTATGATTATGCTCATGTTTTTCTTTACAGACGAACATGGACCGATAAACACAAAATTATCAATTGCCTTCCAACTTCTGAACCTTACTGGTTTAATATATCCCAAAAGTATAAATAAATGCCAACTTGTTGATTCAAAGTAAAAAAAAATGTCTCAATCAATCACAAAGATATACAACATAATAACTCACCGGTAGCAAACAGCATATTATTTTCTTTCGACAATATCAGCCCCAGATTAGTCTCTCCCTTAAACGCGACTCTCCAATTCAACGCACTCCCTTTCCTTTTCACAACTCCTTCTCTTCTCATCCTCAAGTCTTTTCGAAAGTCCTGCACGGCTCTAACAAACGTGAGGACTTTCAGGTGCAAGTTGGCACTCCATTCGAGGTCAACATTCTCTATGAATTGGAAATCTAACAGGGCACAGTACCTCTCTTTGGAGAGGACGTAATCTATTCTAGCTAGTTTAACGTGGAAGAATGTTGTTGGGATTTCGTCTGAACGCTGGCAGTGGATGTTGCCTGAAAGAGTTTAATGTCTTATTTTCCGTCAGAGGTTTCAACGTTTGGCGGTTTCCTGAGTGCTGTAGCCCAACTTGGGAGGTTTAGCAGTGGACTCTCAATCAGCCCATTACTGTACCACTGCTGGGCACGGGCCTTTTCTCAGAATATAAAGGTTAAGGCCTTATTTCACCACGCTAGTCTATTGGGTTGGTGGACTACACACACCGTCGAGAACTGTATGGGACACTCTCAGGTGTGCAGGTTTCTTTACGATGTTTTTCCTTCACCGTTAAAGTAAGTGATAGTCAAATTCTGATCCGCACATGAAACGAAAACCGGAGTTGCGGGCTATGTTTGAACTCAGACCTTCTTGCATGAAAGGCAACAGTTCAACCGCTAGGCTACCAGTCCTTCAGTGGACTGCAATAGGTTAATTTTGTTTATTTGAAGCTATCACAATAACTTAAAATTGTGTTAATTACACGTAACATTTTGTAAGTATTAGCAGATGCATATACGTCTAGGACTTAAAAATCATCAGATTGTCTTTTCCAAATATACGTTTACACAAAATATACCTAGACTGTAGAATTAAAACGAGATAAAGACAGAAACTCACCTTTAAAAGGCACCATATCCACAACCTTCAGTCCAGAAATCACCGCACCAGACTTAGTAACATTCTTTTCTAACGTCACTGCATCTATCCTGGTCATCAAGCACATATTCTGGTTCACTATTAGGAACAGATTGATATGCGAGAGAGCCACGTTCACGGAGATATTTGAGGGGGTCTCCTGAACCTCCTCGATCGGCGCAGGTCTGGGAGAAGTGCACTTGTACTCGTTGAAGCAGTCAGTAAGGGATATAATGGTTTGAGCGATGACTGGACTCCATTCTAGACGGAGGCAGTCGATCATGGCTTCTACCTGTGGTTATGTAAAACAGACATATAATTTATGTGGATGTTTTCCTGTTTAACTGGTTTTCTTCATATCAGAATTATGGAGTAAGACAGAAACAGGGATAAATTCAAGTCATTTAATATCAGAATCTATATGGATTACTCAAAGTCCCGCTAACGGCCAAAATTAATAACCGATCTATCCATAATTTACCCTACAAGAGATAGAAATTTGACATAAAATGTATCATCATTTCAGCCGAAAGACGTCCACTACTGGACATAGGCCTCCCCCAATTAAGGGGGGAAAAAAATGTATGGAGCTTATGTCAAATTTCTATCTCTAGTAGGGCAAATCGTGGATAGATCGGTTATTAATTTTGGCCGTAAGACGAGATGGAAATTGTTCCAGATATATGACAGAAAAGTCATGTAAGAAAATTACATAAAAAAAATATTTAAAAAAAATGCTTTATTTCAGGTATCAGCCCATAAGTTGTTAGCGATGAGTTAGAAACAGATTGTGCTTATTTGCTACATTAGTGTCATTAATACTTAAATTACTGTAACAATTATTTGCATGAGCCTATAGCGACCTCCACCCAGTGTCTTTGAATGGGACAGTCCGGTCTTTCAACAATCATTTTCAGGATGCTGTTCCGAGTGTTAAGTAAGCGCTGCAGTAAGGAAGCTGCTTTCTTACGCATGATGGCGTGGAAGCCATCCGTGTGAGCTTCAGCAAACACTCCCGACGCACTGCATCGCCACAGCAGCCGCAACAGATCTAAAGTCGCTGGCGACATACTATACCTTGGAATCAGTAGATCCATGTGAAGCCCACTTGACAAGTGCGACTGCCAGCAGCGCTTCACCCCACGAGTGATTTCTTCGCGGCGGCGGCGCGCGAACTGCTAAAGCCGCAGGTCCAAACGCCGCCCAGCCCCCGTCTACTAACAACTCAGCTCCCCATTGGCGACCCCCTACCGCCTGCCGGGATACCGAACAACGGTACCACTCTTCTGTAAATTACATTATACTCGTTAACTAGGTCTAAAACCACCTATTATTAAGCTCGGAAAGATGATCATTTGATGATATATTTATGATAAATCGATTATTAAAAAAAATACAGTACATGTTGGTTAAAGTCAAAACAATTTACACAGTATATATTTAATATTTAAAATCATGCTATGGGATAAGAAACCTTAATTTCATTGCACAAAGTTCAGTTTCTAATGCAACTAAAATAATTTATTATATTTTTTTTAAGTTTTTGTCATTAGAAAATCGACTTAGTTTAAAATGTCTTGAAAGTTTACATTTGTGTAAGATTCTAAGATTTATAATTATGCTTATTTCACAAACCTCTAGTTTCAAGCAGCTGATCCAGCTTGACCTTAACTCCGCTGCATCCAAAGCCAAGCGCGTTTGCACTTAATAACCGTGCATGTACTGTCACTGAACGCAGTTCTGCACAACCTTGCACTATGCACGACGAGAATATCCGGGCCACCCAGAGTGGTGGAGATGATGCTGAATGAAAAGGTATGATGTTAATATTTTGGAGTATGAAATCATCTAACTGACTATTCTATTGACTGCCTCGTTGGTCTAGTGGTTGCAAGCGCGACTGCTGAGCGTGGGGTCCTGGGTTCGATTCCCGGGTCGGGCAAAGTGTTATTGGGTTTTTTCATTAGGAAATTCTCAGTAGCAGCCCGGAGTCTGGATTTGTGCCCGGTCAATGGCAATAGGCTCGCCCCCTATTACATGGGACTATAACATAACTGGCGAAATGTGGGTGTACTAATACACCTCTGCTTACCCCTTCGGGGAAATACAGGCGTGATGTTATGTTTTTTTTTTTGTTATGAAATCATCTTATTAGTGGTCTCAAGAACGACTGCGGATCTTAAAGTTATGGTTTCCTGACGAGGAAAAAACTCATTATATTGTTTTTTTTTTTGTATAAACAGAGTGGGTCAAAGCGATTCACCTGATGATAAGCTTAGTAATCACCGCAACCAACAACAAGGAAGACGCCGACGCTTTGCCGACCTTTTAAAAAGAAAAAAATGCTCTTTTCTTGAAGGCTCCAATTTTGCTTGAAAAATAATTTTCTTTTTTACTTTGTCTTATAAGAGGCTTAGGGGTTAGGGACAAGTCTTGTATAAAACGACAAGCTGATTTATCACCAAAAGTTTTTGACAATGATGATCTATAATTGTACGCATCAAAAATCTAGGTAAAGACCCATGGGGCAATATCAGCCTGACAAAAAATATTTAAAATTATTCTAAAATAAAAATATCATAAGGAAAAACCAAAAGAACTTACAAGGCGTTTCTACATCCATAATTTGCAACGGCGTCGCTTTTTTTATTTTCTCTTTAACTGACGTGTACCATTTAAATGCTTCGGCGTGATCATAGCTTATGTTTAATGTGCTTATAATTAAGTACAAGTTTAGTACGCCTTTCTCCAACTGAAAAAACGTCAAAATATTTAACACAAATACTATAATAAAACAAAGTTTAACCGGATTAAATCGCGTATATTATTTAAATTGGTTTCCCTGACGTTTCGAAAGCTTTGCAGCATTTCGTGGTCGCAGGTAGACTAAGATGACAAGCGTCTTTACAAATATTTCTAAAAAAATATTTTAATCTACCGTACAATATTATTAATTAAAATCGTTTCGATGCACGCAGTAATCACTCACAATATCATTATCTTTTACAGTGTTGCGTGCTGTTTGGGACTTGATTATTTTTAGGACTGGGTTCCAAACAGGTGGTAGCTGCCAACCATCTTCTCTATTAAAATTAGGATGTTTTTTAATTAATAATATTGTACGGTAGATTAAAATAAGTTTTTAGAAATATTTGTAAAGACGCTTGTCAACCTAGTCTACCTGCGACCACGAAATGCTGCAAAGCTTTCGAAACGTCAGGGAAACCAATTTAAATAATATACGCGATTTAATCCGGTTAAACTTTGTTTTATTATAATGTGTAGTGATCGCGAAAACCTAAGAAGTTATTACAAATACTATGACAACGAAAATTCTATCGCCAGCTGCTGCAGCTGGTACTGCTCCACCTGCACCCCTCTGTAACTACTACAGTGACGTCACATACTTTAGCGTCCAGCTTAAGCTTGTTGAGCATCGCCAGCTGATGCCTATCTGCCAGCAGCTGGTACTGCTCCATCTGGAACGCGATGTAAACTTGCGGTAGACCACTCATTTCTGTTCCTTTCTCGTCATATAGTACTGATGCTGCACTGAATCTAGAGTTAACCTGTTAGAAGATACAGAAAGTATTAGTGATTGATTTTTAATAATTGTGGAAAGCAGTTATAACCATTTCAGTAAGTCATAAAACTTAAAAATATGGATAAAAATCAAGCTACTCAGATTGCAATATTGTTTATCTACACTCATATCCTCATATCGTAAAATTCGAATTATGAACTCGAAAGTAATGTCATAATGGCATACTTTACGCACATGCACCTGTAATGAATTTAAAAATAGTAGTTTATGAAACTGTTGCATAACAGGAGTTATTAATATATAATAACCAAGGAGTTTTCAATCCTTTTTTTAGCAGTCGTACAGTTTGGCACCAAAGAGTACACAAAATTCAGGGTGGCGCTACTAGTCATACATTGAAAAAAAATATCGTTTAAAATAGCGTTTTGGCAGAACTTTGAATTGTCATATTGCTTTTAATTTTATTTAAGTGTTTACAGGCATATTTTTTGTATGATAAAACAGAGATTGACGGATTCCTGACAAGGATAGAAAATTAGTTCCGATTATAATGTTTTCGCCAGACTATATTTTATCATCTGTGTTGACGCGCGCTAGGGCGCGTGCGTGGCCGCGCGCCCTGGCCATGGATTTGGTCGTCATAACTTGTGAATTTATTGTGATTGTTTACGCATTTTTTTTTGTTAGCCTAAAGTTTTATTCTGGCAAAAATATCTGACAACAGCAGTGATACTGAAGTGAGGAGAATATGACCCCGCCTGAATTTCTGGATACAGCAACGTAAATGACGAACAATCTTTTACCAGAAAAATCAAGAAAAACTAACGACAATGTTACCATGATTTTGACTTTGGTATTTTATTTAAAATTGTATGAGTTTAGATAAAGTAGTGTATGAAACTGACATAACTAGGTATTAAAACACGAGTGTGAGTTTAAAAACCGATCCTTAGGCGAGGTTTTTATTAGTATCACACGAGTGAACCCTGTTATGCAACAGTTTCATAAACTACTATTGCATGCATGGCAGCATCAAAGTTCTTTATTTATGGAGAGCAATGAAGAAAAGATAAACTAAACATGGAATCAATAAAGGTCATAGGAACTTACCTGTAAACTTTGTAATGACATTTCGAAATTAGTATTTACACTCCTGTCTTTACAACTTAGTCTTGTTGTGTCTATCTTTAAGCTGAATATCTGAAATATAAATAATAATTACTGTTTCTGTAGGTAATATGGACATTGCCCATGGGGTTATAGGCAAGAGGAAACTACTAACTCCCACAGCTCCCTTGTAAGACATCTCAGATGAAGATGGTGATAAATTAATGTCCAAATAGACAGCCAGTTCAAAAAATAAACATTAAAAAAAAGTCAAAACCGACTTCAAAAATAATGAAACAGTTTATGAAGTAGGTGCCTTTGATTCGGTTTGATTTTAGAAAAAAATTGGCACCGACTTCCTAAACTGTTTCACACTAATTTTATTCTGTTTGAAGTCGGTTTTTACTTTTTTTTTTAGTTTATTTTATTTTTCTATTTTGAATGGCATTAACAATAGAAAGACAAGTGATTGCTGCATTCTTTACTTTTTTTTAAGTTTATTTTATTTTTCTATTTTGAATGGCATTAACAATAGAAAGACAAGTGATTGCTGCAATCCCGGGTGATTTGCTGTCATCTATTGCAGAGTTACCTTCTTTATCTCCGAAGATCTTCATCAGATCTTCACCAAATCTTACTTATAATACTTTCTGAATGCAAATGTTTAACTTGTTGATGAAAATACTAAAATCGCTATATGTATGCCTATAATATTTGAGAAGTTCCCTCAATTCCACATGGATCCCATCATCAAAACTGGATTTTAATCAAAATGAGACCAATCTGGAAGTATATCCCTTCAAATAAAATAAATCGAAATCGGTTTATAAATGACGGAGTTCTGAGGTAACAAACATAAAAAAACCTATCGACTTGAGAACCTCCTCCTTTTTTTGAAGTCGGTTAAAAAAGCCAGTTGAAGTTTATCAAAGCCTACTACTTTGTGTTCTGTGCAAACGGGAAAGATGTGGCCAATTAATCATGATAAGAGCAAGAAATACCTTTGGTATAACAGGTGAGAGTCTGGGAATTATAGTTGCAAGATGGTCTTCATCATTGAAGTTCCTCTGCAGAGACACTGGTCTGCGCTTTTTGTGTCTCTTAACAAACTGGTACAGCTCGTCTTTAAACGTTACTGTCGTATTGCTGATTATTGCATGGATTTTCTATAGAGAAAACATGGAATTATTTTATTTAAAACTAATTTACAGTCGTTTCACAACTCAAATAGGTTTTGTTGAGAACCAGGTACCAGTTATCTGACAAATGCTGAACTCGGCCTATTTGGCAAAGCCGTAGGGCACAAAACGTAATTATTTGGCAACATGTAATTTAGTAATAAGTTATCAGATCAGTAACTGCACTATCGATTTGGGAAGTCATATAATGGTAGTTGTATGTAAGTTAATAAATAAAAAAATAAAACAAATAAAAAAATATAGTTTATTGTTTTTCGTGCTAGCCGGTTGTGGCATATAAAATAAAAATCTTACTTCTTTCTTCTATTTAATTTCTGAAAAAAGTGCGGGTATAGCCGCATTTTCTAAGATATTTGGATAGGTAATTGGTCTACCAATTACCTACCCAAATGCATTATATTTTCAACATAAAATTTCTTTTATCATGCACTTTCGCGATGAGATTTATATTTTTTTCTAGTACAAAGGATCATCTTACCTCAACATTCAGAGGCCCATCAGCCTTCACGGTGCCCTCAATCACCAAACAGCAGGCAGCCTCTCCTAAACACTCTCCCCTCCCCACAATCCTCGCCTTAGCATCCACAAGCTTGGTAGAGAATACCAGCGCACGCGCCGGCCCCCCCGCCGCGCCGTCGGCGTGTACCTCAGCGGCAGTGGTCGTAAAGGACCAAGGACTGTCTACAGTGCCATTGTGAATGGTCACTGATGCATTGAATATGTGTACACCCATAAACTGTTACAAAAATAAAATAATTTTTATTTCACCTAAATGCATTATTTAAAAACAAAGAAAGAACTTTCTTCTCTTTTTTAATAAAAACTTAATATTAAAAAACAATAATAAGGTTGTAGCTCGTGATGCTAGATGGATCAAAGATACAAAAGTTAAGTTATCATGATAGCAGTTTTTTATTGGTCTACAACTTCAGTTGGGTGAATTTAATTTTGTTTTGGAAGACCAGCTGCAATTAACTTCTACCCACTTAACAACTTTTTTGGTGGTATATTATTATTATTATTATTATTTGAGGAAAGAGGTAGGGTCTTGAACGCCCCTAAGTCACTGCGACCTAAAAGATCTATTGTGACGCCTCTTGCAGCATTACAGCACTTCCCCAAGCTGCAAGTCTATCATAAAGTCGACTATGACCTTGGGGGAGGAGGATTTGATCTCCTGCATTGAGATGACGTGGCCTCCAAGATGCTGGCTTCTGATGTGGTGCACTGCATCACATTCGCATAGGATATGGATGGGCGTCTCATCCTTTTCGCGACAAAACCTGCAAACTGTGGTATCACTGAGGCCCATCCTGTGAAGGTGTTTGTTCAGCTTGCAGTGCCCAGTAAGGGTTCTTGTCAGGATTCTTATCTGATTTTTGTTCAACGAAAGCGCTTCTTTCGTAAACCTTTTTTTGAAGCCCACAAGTAGCGCTTTCGAGTGTTCTTGGCCTGGGGATTTTTCCCAAAGGCTAATACTTTGGTCAGTTCCCCAGTTTTTAAGGTAGGCTGTAGTGGTGCATTTAGGAATGCCACAGATTGGCTCCGGGCCCACATTGGGGCTTTCAGCACCAGCTCTAGCCAGTTCATCAGCGGCTTCGTTGCCCCTAATGCCACAGTGTCCAGGTACCCATCCTAGTTGGTGGTATAACATCAGCTTGGCTTTAATTATGTCAATAAAGAATTTATTTATTATTTATTAATTACATGGCTTTGCTTGTCTTTATTGGTCAAAAAAAAAGTGGCTCCATGCAAAAGTAAACCAGACTCACATTCATAGATGTGGTTCATGGCAATAAATGGTCCTATCTACTAATAAAAGTTCAAACTACAATCACTAATCTTCAAATAATTTCCCTATGTTCAGCGGTCGACATTTACAGGCAGGCAGTGTTGATAAGCCAGGATACAGGCTAATTTAGGCCAATAGTATGTTTTTATAAAATTATTTTTCCTTATGCTTGAAATAAATATCAATACATAATGAGTATGCACTTCAGAGGCAATGCTAATAATATAACTTAATTAAATAACAGCAGGATAATGATAATTTAATTAGTGATGCTGTCTCTAAGTAGCACATTGATATGAGTACTATTTAAAGGTGTTTGGTTATAAATTGTATACAGTGTGGAACATACACCATAATGCAAATAATTGTGACTGTATTTCATTAAATTATTGTATTTTAAAATAGTTCCTTTAATAATGTATAACAACATTATTGTAGGTCTTTAAGTATTGCATGTCTGATATGGGTAAACTGTTAATTTACTAAATTTGCAATGTCAACTGCACACCATGTAACAGTTATGCAAAGTGTTATTGAAATAACTGAAAACTTGCAAATATCTCTGTTCCCTACATTTTGTTGATTTATGTGAACACAAATGTAGGGAACAGCTGGTTTGTTTTTCAAGATTTCAGGGTTGGTCCCATAGTAAAAGTTGTTCATAGTGTTGAGTACAATGATCCCTTAAGAGGTTTTCAGTTATTTCATTAACACATTGTATGTAGCAATAAATGATTCTGATTTTGATTCAACCCTATACCAGGGAGTCGCCCATTTATGTTCACATAACTCCACAAAATGTATAGTACAACAATATTTTTCTAAAGACCGATGTACAACACTGGGTGCCTCAGAATCATGTACTGATTATATTCAACCTATAGGTTGGTCCTTAGTATAGGTTTTCATTATTATGTCCCTTCCATCCCATATGCTAGCATTCAAGATAAATGAAAGAAAACTGTTGCAAGTATGCCGAATGAAGCTCATGCATGAATCTAGATTTAAGACCTTTCATTTCCGTCATCTTTGTCATTTCGTTTAACATATACTATGTATGAGATGGCAGTTCTATAATTATCTAGTAAAGTTACTGTTTACACAAGATTCTAGCAAATCTTTCTAGTAATTGGCTGTTTTTCAGAGAATTAGTGTTGACAAATACATCTTAGAAGATGATTGTTAATAATAGTATAGTAGCAGGAAAACAGGCTGATTTCCACAACTCTGTCTAAGCGCTAATTAGTGTACGGAAAATAGTTAATGATGAAAGCTAATTGTAGCGTGCCTAGTAAAAATTCAATTGCAATCCTATTCAGGCTACTCTCAAGACAACGAAAATCTGCCAATTCGTCACAGCCATCGCCTCTAGCAGCAGAGTTCTGTTTGGACAGCAGTGGTTTGAGGATTGTTTCAACAACAACACTCCTCTTTTCCTCAACATTGTTGGTTACTTCAACTCCTCGGATGACAACAGACACCAGTTTATTAATTTCAGAATTGAAGCAACTGCTTTGAAATGATACTTCATCTATATGCTGAAATGAAAATAGAACCAGTTCAAGTGTCACTTATGCATATATTTCAAAGGATCTTATTTGAGATAACTCTATTTCGTTACCAGTCACCACTTCACCAGTGATTGGATTTTGGGAATGCATGAGTTTGTAATGGCAAATATGACTATTCCTGGGATTATTGGTTTATCTATATTTTGATGACGTCATTGAATCCCAGTAATTGCATCCCCAAAATCTGACCACTGTTCATTATGTAAAAAAATATTGAAATGTTATTACATTTTCATTCAAGCATTATTTTTATGAAAAAAAAAAACATTGCATAAACATTGAACTTTAGATGTATAGGGAACACATTAATATATAAATACTCTATTCATGTATGTTTTCAAAGAGAAACATGAAAACTAAGCAATGTTTTAATAAAACTTAACATCCTTCGCGCACTTAAAGGGTTGGGTCTGAAACAGTATCTTTACACCATATTCTTAGAGACAAGAGCAGCTATTAATATCAAACAGAACTTACAATAGAATACCTATCTTTGGAAAGGCTCACATCTTTGAGTATCAACTTTGGCACAGCGATTCTGCCAATTTTCAACTTTATATGGTACTTTCTCATAAACAGCCATGCCAGTAAAGTCGGTAGCAGCCTAAAATTAACCCGAATGTTACCAAAATAGTAAACAAAACACAAAACAATAATAAAAATAGCGGTGTCATCGCACAGTCGGAACTCTTACCACGACACGCAGGAGTAAATAAAGACAAATATAAAACACAATATCAATAGGGCGTTCATTTTGGAACGGTTATTTCATTTCGTTTAATCATCCACTAATTAATTGAGTAAATATATTCATTTAGATCGAGATTCGCTTCGTATATAACCTCAAAATTATACCCAGCTTTCATCTGTCAATTAGGATTCGTTCAAAAACTTGTTACACTTAAAGGGTCGCGTTCAGCTATGTCGCCCGACGTCGTCGGACGACGCTCCTCGGAGCGTTCCTTGGGCGTTTGTGTGTATGGCTCATATTTAGAGATGAATCTAAGCGTTAACTCATGCTTCCAACTGCCAAATGCAGTGTTATTTGACAATTGGAAAAGCGTGAGTTTACGCTTAGATTCGTCTCTGAATGTAAGCCACTAAGGCCCGTATTCCAGAAGGATACTCAAGCGTTGATCTCTGTTTAAAACTATTTTCAAGTTGAGCTTAGATTTTAGAACGTCCCTCAAGCAGAGATTTGTTGATCACAGTTCAGCTGAGTTTAGTTTCGTTTTATATTGTCACCTGTTTCGGTATTTGGGCAGATATTTGATCTGTAATCACTCAAGCGTGGTCCAGACTACGCTTGAGTAGAGATTTCTATTATATTTCAGGTCAAATTCGTGTGTTTCGTTGTTGAATTAAAGTTTATAATTACCGTTCTGGAATAAGACCGATACTCAAGTAACGATTCTATCATTAAGTAGTGATCAGGTGATTGGAGTTTAAACTGTACTTGAGTAAGCTTCTGTAATACGGGCCTAAGCCTATGATCGCTCTGAGTAACTGAACGACCAAAGTACGCTCCGGGCGTTCGTCCGCCATCGTCGGGTGATAATACTGAACGCACCTCAGGGCTAGACGTTCAGCAATGCTGTCAATCCTGAAATATTATTTTCCTTTAGTTTAAGTGGAAAATACCCTAAATTCAAACATTTTTGCAGTTTTCCCCCAAAATACGTTTGGAACAAAACAGTAAAAACGTTTTGCGTAATGTGTTTTTTGTTGTTGTTGAATAGTAGTGAGTTAACTGTACTCTAGGTAGTGAGTAAGTAGTTCATCTTCACATCACAACAACAAGGGTTCTTTAGTCTTTATTATCAAAGGTAAATATTAATGCTCTATCTGTCTTTTTGTAACGTTTAATGGTTCACCCTTTAATTTCTTTACCACTCAGGCACCGCGTACGCGTAGATCACTTAGGCCCGTATTTCAGAAGGATACTCAAGCGTTGATCTCTGTTTAAAACTAGTTTTAAGTTGAGCTTTGATTTTAGAACGTCCCTCAAGCAGAGATTTGTTGATCACAGTTCAGCTGAGTTTAGTTTCGTTTTATATTGTCACCTGTTTCGGTATTTGGGCAGATATTTGATCTGTAATCACTCAAGCGTGGTCCAGACTACGCTTGAGTAGAGATTTCTATTATATTTCAGGTCAAATTCGTGTGTTTTGTTGTTGAATTAAAGTTTATAATTACCGTTCTGGAATAAGACCGATACTCAAGTAACGATTCTATCTTTAAGTAGTGATCAGGTGATTGGAGTTTAAACTGTACTTGAGGAAGCTTCTGTAATACGAGCCTAAGTCAGTAAGTTTTCTTTCAGGGAGGGTATAGGGGAAAATACATACCCTAAGTTGTGCACACTGACGTTCTTTAATATCGCACGACAACGCATAGAGAATACTCAGCTTACTCAGAGCGATCATGATTATAACGAACGCCCTAGGAGGAATAATTCATTCAAGCGAACGCCCAAAGAACGTAAGTGTGCGTCGGCCGGCGGCGGTGTCGTGGGGCGATATAACTGAATGCAGCGAAGAGAATATGATAATACTCTACGGTCCGTATTACAGAACGTTCCTCAAGTACAGTTGGATCATAGAATCGTTACTTGAGCATAGGTCTTATTCCAATACGGTAATCATAAACTTCAATTCAACAACATAACACATGAATACCTATAACATGAAATAGCAAAGAAATCTGTGCGTGGTCTCGACCACACTTGAGTGGATACTGGATCAAATCTCTGCTCTAACACCTAAGCAGGTGACATTTTAGAATAAAGCTAAACTCAGCTGAACTTTGATCAACGAATCTATAATCATCATCAACTCAGCCTATCGCAGTCCACTGCTGGACATAGGCCTCTCCCAAGTTGCGCCACAACACTCGGTCCTCTGCCTTCCGCATCCAGTCCCCCCCCCAGCCACGTTCTTCAGGAATCTATGTTTGAGGAATATTCTAAAACTAAAGCTCAACTCAAAACTAGTTTTAAGCTCGAGTTTCGTTTTGTAATACGAGCCTAAAACTACCACAGTGTTCCTCTAATTACCTAGGGTCGGGGCGTGGGTGGGCGGGCTCTACATTCTCCAACCACCCCCGACAGGTCGCCCAGCTCACCACTAGTAGGCTGTTCCCCATGTGGCCTTAACATCAGCATTCGGGTGCATTAAAAGGGCTTCCACGAATGCCGATATTTTATTGATCGTCCGGCGCACCCTGGGCAGTGAGCACCGCTACCAACCCGCTGACTGGCTAATCTTTGCCCCACGGCATGAGTTATTAATATCATTATGTCATGTACCTCATGTCGACACGATAGAAGATCGGCCGCATCCTACAGGTACGCACGGGAAACTGCGCGCAACCCTCACGGACCTTGAGAGGCGGGTGGTGGGCTATTCCGAATCCACCACTCGCAGACCTACCCCTAGGGTTGTCATAGATACTGCAGCGTCCAGTTTGTCTCATGCGGGATGGGATATCCTAGCCTAAAAATTATATGGACCTTGGTCCGGGCATTTGGACTGGTTGACAAGAAAACGTTGACACAGTGGTGGCTATAGGGTAGGTTGGCTGGGGCGGTGACCCAATCAGTCAGAATTAGGGGCGCTGGCGCACGGCGTGGCTCCTCTTGACCCTGGTGCACATCTTGATCTTGACACTTGACCACAAGTGTGGCGGGCTTGTCACAATTATAAAAAAAAATTAAAGAACTAATGAGAATAGCCAGTAATCCATTATTATAACAAACTTTTGATTTTGGCTTGGCTATCCGCAAACTTTTATTTCTAAAGTTACAAGAAAATTGCCTTAGATGTTTCTATACATTCGCTATTTATTACCCGACTGCGCCAGAAGGAGGGTTATGTTTTTCGAGTGTATGTATGTATGTATGTATATTTCTTTGGCACGCCCTGTAGCCTAAACGGCTTAATGGATTTCAGCTTGATAGGTGTCGTTAGATTCGCCTTAATTGTGAGAGTGACACTGGGTATATCAAAATTATAAAAATCAAAATGGCCGCTTTTTGGCGCCATATCGTCTTCAAAAAAATTTTGTTTCCCTTCAAAACCTATCGAGTGGGGTATCAAAATAAAGGGTTTTATAAATGCTTTACAAAAATATATACAACTTATATGTTTAAATGTAATTTAGAATGAGAAATGCTAAAAAACAACAAAATATTCAATGCTAAAAAATTAATTATACCTACATTTATGTGTGACTTTAAAAAATAACATAAATAGCGCGATAAAACATGACAGAACAAAAATTTTAAAATAAAAAAGTTAATTAACAAAACCAAAAAACCCGACTGCGTGTAAATATAACTGAAAAGATGTAAACAAGACTTGTGTAGGTATATGTGAAAGTATCAAATCAACACGCAGGCGGAGGCTACCTGTGAACTACTTATGTAATTAATGACCAAAAACATACTATCAGCTATCTCGGGAATGTGCATGCCAGTCCAAAAAAAACACTCGCTTCACACACTCCTGGTATTCAGCACTCATTTTATCTATTTACAAATCGTCATCTATAATAACAGAGTTTTTCAAACGCACAATCTTTCAATCCTGGGAGCAAAGCAAAAAAATATTTTCAATCTTGAGTATCTTTTTTCTACAGGTTTCTACGGTACCGTACATTTTTTTTGTATAAATGCTGTTTCAAACAAGTTTCAAACGCACTATTATGATGTCAATCTTTGGGGCAGATGTTTGCACCTTGGGCCAATTTTCCCATTCTCTTTTGTATGAATAACACTATCCAAAGTTCCTACCAAAAACACGATTTTAAGTTTAAAAATTCAATGTATGGCTAGTGGCCCCCCATTTTGTGTACTCTAATAAGCCGAACTGTATTTTTATAGGTATCTATTTCCTTTCGAACGAAAACAACACTACGTATATTTAAACCTTTATCTTTATTTATCAACTAAAGCTATACAAATTTTTAATTTAAACCTACGATAAATTAAGGCCATGATCTCTTGGCAGAAAAGCCTTCATACTTTTTCCGAGTCTTCAAACCAGACACAATAGTAGAACTCTTGGGAAATGCGGATATTCCATTAAACAATGTGTCTTTATCTGAAATAGAAAAATGCATTTATAAATCGAGACAAGAACTGTTTTTTGTATAACTAAAAGAACGTAGATATACGAGGAAGTTCATCATTATACTAACCAGGATGGTATCTAACATAGTCTGGCTGCACATGCAAGTTCTTGGGCAGTTCCATTCTTTTCAGGGCATCAAATGGTGTTGCTGTGTCCACAGGTGTTTTGTAAAATTCTTTAAGGTCAGCTGAAAAAAATGTTTCAGTAATTCAGTGTACTTAGTTGATTATTATTTAATTAACACAGAGTAATCAAAGCAACAATAACGCAACTGTGGTTTAGACTGCTGTTTCCTTTGTTTGCCCCGTTTGCCCATAAGAGCGTTTGATTATACTTTCAAAATTATTGCTCTAATCTAACATGTCAGAACTCCTTTTACTTTCAAAACCAGAAAACGAGGTACATTGACATTGAAATACAAAATTAAAAATACATTGACATTGTTGATCTGTAAACGTGCCATAGTTCTAGAGAAAATGAAAAAAACCAGCCAAGTGCGAGTCGGACTCGCGCAGTAAGGGTTCCGTACTACCCATCGACCTGATACCCCATAGAATCTGATTCAATTTACGAGAGTTCATCGAAAGACTTCAACGCATAGTGCGCGAAATATGAATTTTTGCATCTCTTTTTTACGCAGGTACCACCACATATGTCTATGTTTGTCCTATTTTTAGTATTTGTTGCTAAACTACATAGCATGCACTATAATCAGACCAAGGTTGATGCTGGTAGGTACGTATTACCGGTTTGAAGATAGAGCATGAATAAAATGATTGATAAAAATTTTTTTAGAGGTTTCTTATATGGGGACCCCATTTTATTAGTTTTTAGTATTTGTCGTGATAGACACCATAGTGAAAATTTCAACCGGTTATCTATTACTGTTACAAAGATACAGCCCTGTGACAGGCAGATGGATGGTTAGAGTAGCGAGCGAGAGTAATTGGGTCCCGTTGTCACTCTTTGGGTACGGAACCCTAAAAAGATAATACACCCAAATGTACAAATGCAATCTAAATTAATTATTGTTTTCATACACTTACGAGTATTACGTTATTTATTTATCTAAACATATGGAAATGGACCTGCTCCCGACTCAGAACATCTTCGATAAGCAGTTGTCAACCAATTCAGTTTGTTATCTCTTTCTCTCAGTATGTGAATTGTAGACCAAACAAGATAACTGAATCGGTTGACAACTGCATAACGAAGATGTACTGAATTGGGGAGCAGATTGAAAAGATTTATGAGTAGGTCAGCTAGATCAGCTCATTTGTGTTAGTTTAGTCTTTCTGTGAGGCTTTTCGGATAGGGTTGGCTTCCATGTGTTAGTTTATATTGTTTACATAATTATGAATACTACAACCTAACCTTATTAACCTTAACCTTACCTTACCTTTTAAACTTATTTGACGACCTCTGTGGTCTAGTGGTTCGAGTGTCGGACTGCTGTTAACGAGGTTGTGGGTTCGATTCCCACAGGACACAAATATTTGTGTGATGAACATAAGTGTTTGTGTTGGTCTGGGTGTGTTGCTTACGTAATATAAGTAGGTATATACAAAAAAAAAAAAGTATAATATCCATTGTCTAGTACCCATAGCACAAGCTCTGCTTAGTTTGGGACTAGATGGTGCTGTGTAAAAAATGTCCGAAAGATATTTATTTATTTTATTTATTTATGAATGTTTCATAATTAGAGTAAGGTAAATGGCATGTTGTTAAATGTACTCTCTGGAGTCCCTGGTGTAAACTTTGTATTTGATAGAGCCTCCATTTCAATAAAAATAGCTTTCAAGTTGTATCTTAGATTATGTTACTGTTACATTTTCTGGTTATCACATATTTTTGTCTGTGAACAGCTTCACTTAGGCTCGTATTACAGAACTATACTCAAGCGTTGATCTCTGTTTAAAAATAGTTTTGAGTTGAGCTTTGATTTTAGCTTTCCTCAAGCAGAGATTTATTGATCACAGTTCAGCTGAGTTTAGTTTTATTTTATACCTGTTTTGGTATTTGAGCAGAGATTTGATCTGTAATCACTCTAGTGTGGTCCAGACTACGCTTCAGTAGAGATTTCTATTATATTTCAGGTCAAATTTGTGTGTTGTGTTGTTGAATTAAAGTTTATAATTACAGTTCTGGAATAAGACCGATACTCAAGTAACGATTCTCTCCTTAAGTAGTGATCAGGTGATTGTAGTTTAAACTGTACTTGACGAACCTTCTGTAATACGGGCCTTAGTGTTTTTTTTAGCTTAGTTTTTTTTTAGTCATGTGTGAGCTGATCAGAATTTGATTATCACTTGCTTTAACGGTGAAGGAAAACATCGTGAGGAAACCTGCACACCAGAGAGTGCTCCATACAGTTCTCGACGGTGTGTGTAGTCCACCAACCCGCACTAAGCCAGCGTGGTGGACTAAGGCCTTAACCTTCTCATACTGAGAAGAGGCCCGTGCCCAGCAGTGGGACGATTATGTGTGAGCTGACTCTACAATATTCTTTTCATAATAATTAGACATCATTGGTAAGTAAACTTTAGCTTAACTATTGGACATCAACTTAAGAGTGCTGGTAAGTCAAGTTTCAATACATAACATGTTATATGTCAAAGGTCGAGACTACCCTGAGATAGGAGCTGGCTGCAAATTATGAATTTGTCCATTAGTCTTCTTGCCTTCTTTTCTATTGCGTAAAATAGAAGACAAGACAAACAGGGAAGTAGTAAGAACTGCTGCTACAAATGCACAGTATTTTTTTTCATTTTTTGCATGCATAGGAATTTTGTACATTATAGGATGTTTATTTACAAGCCAGATTATGGAAGAATCATGTGGAAGGTAAGTAGAAACTTATATTGCATAATAAATAGAACAGACGAACACTACAGATACACATTCCTCTTCTACCTACCAACACTTCCAATGGTATGTAGCAGTGAATTAGGAACATCATATCCTGTCTCCTCAAAGCAAGCCTTAAGTACAACAAACTTAGTTTCTAGCGCATCAAACTGGGCCTCAGAGTTCAGACCATTTGATGCACATATTTTGGTGACTGTCTCTTCAATGTTTGCAGGTGGATCCCATGGTTTGGTAGGTCTAAGAAAACTGAAAAAAGATTTAACATGTCAATTTTAATTAGATAGGTATTAGAATTTACTATTAATGTTCTGTAGTATTTTATGTACCTACCTAGTAAACATTCAAGGAATTGTAGCTAATATTATCACACACACCTGTTACATGCCATTTTATCAATGTTTATGTGGATCATCATCATCATCATCATTTCAGCTGAAAGATGTCCACTGCTGGACATAGACCTCCCCCAAGCAAATCCACAACGACCGGTGCTGCGCCTTCCCCATCCAGCGGAAGCGTGTATGTGAATATTAAGGAAAAATTAAATTGAGAATAAATGTTAATTTAAGTACCTAATATCCACAAATTACATTCATTTGTGGATATTAGGTACTTAAATTAATTAATTAATTTGAATAATGTAATCATCATCATCATCATTTCAGCCGAAAAACGTCCACTGCTGGACACAGGCCTCCCCCAAGCATATGTGGGGGGGGTGATATGCCATAATCGCCACACTTGGCAGGCAGGTTAGCGATTGCAGTAAGAATGTTATACTCAGAATATTTCAAATAATGTAATACTTTAATGGCCTATGTCCAGCAGTGGACGTCTTTCGGCTGAAATGATGATGATGATGATGAATACTTTAATGAAATTTGTATGATTTGTAATAATATTATTATCAATAAATAACTGCATGTTCAAACTAATGTTTCTTATCCATTAGTGCAGGTCACAGTTACATAACTTTTAGGGTTTTTTTATGGTATAGTATTACAAAACAAGCTGAAGGCCCACCTGGTGTTAAGTGGTTACCATTGCCTATAACAATTTGCAATACCACCTGAGTCTGAGTAGGCTGTTGCCTAAATTATATTGGAAGTTGACTTTGCAAATCCATCACAAAGATGGTGTGACTGTAATTTTACCGGTACGAAGTTTATTCCATATTGTAATAGTTCATCCAAGAATTACGTATTACGTATCGCGATCAAATCGCGCACGTTCTCAAAAAATGCCAGGTTAAGAGTTCTCTAAACCGACGAGCATGCATGACGAGGTTAATGGACATAGATGAAGCGAAAGAGGTGTGTCAGGATCGTAGCAGGTGGAAATCCATAGTCTCTGCCTACCCCAATGGGAAACAGGCGTGATAATATTATGTATGTATGTATGTATGAATCTAAGAATTAATAACAAATATTCTTTACCCTCTTGCTGCTAAAGATTCTGCAGTGGCTTGAAATTTCTTATCAACTTTAGGAGACTTCTTCTGTTTATATCTGACTGTTAAGATCTGTAAATTATTAAAATGTATAACATTTGATAAATTAGTAATTATTTGACCCTACAAGGTACGTAAGGTGTGCAACAAAATAACCTGTAAATTCTTGCGTGGAATCGCAGACAGCACGTTACGCAACATTTTGTTTTATGTTATTAATTCCACTTATTTTTATCTACCTAATTAAAATCACTATTAGTAATATTCAAAAAAGATAATAATAATTTGTATTTATGATGGATGACAAAATGATATGCACAGAAAACATGAAACGACGTTATTTCATTTCACGCAATGAATATCCGCTTCGTAAAACTTATTTCATCATTCAGCATTCTAGCCATCTAGCCCGGTATCACCCACTGCTGGTTACTTATTATTTAATTGGCTGATATTGGTTACGTAATTGTATAACATAAAAAGGTATTTTTATTCAATAGCAGTACCTCTACCTATATGCTATTTATATCAATAATGTTTTATGTGTAATACTTTTATAAAGATTAGGTAAGGTAGCTTAGGTAAGTCTTTGAATAGGCATTTATCCAGAGACTATCAGCTGTTAAATGGTGCTAAGGATTCTTGGATTATTTTAGTATCTGCTTCTTTGAAATTAACTCTCCTAAAAATATTATGCATGCTGAAGTCAGTCGTAAGTTCAATAGTTACGATCGTAGAACGAAACGCTTCTACATTTTTAGACACAGTTTCTAGACGAAACCAAACAAGTTTCTATCTTTAGCCGCAATCGGCAGCACTATCGGCTTGGGTTGTTGTTTCCTATCCGCCATTTTCCAGTCGCCATTGAAAGGTGAAAACTTCACTAAATGTCGGTGATGATTTTAAGATTTTGAGTGGTTTCTTTAAGATTTAATCCGTTTTTAGTGTTGTGAAATGAAAATGAAGTGCCCCGGACTACCATGACGCATCAAAATCACCAAACAAACGGTGCTAGTCTCGAGGATTGCCACACAAACTTCTTTGCCTTGGTAAGTCACTTTTACATTGATGAAAGAACTCGTATGTACTTTTCTTTCGACATCATTACGATTTACGTGATGCTAGTGTTGTGCGCTATTGTTCTCTGGTCTTTCGTCGTATGTTTAGGAATTCCTAAATAATGAGTCCACGACAGCTAAGTAGACGATCTGATTATCGTTAGTGGACGCTGATATACAAAATTCACCTTATTGCGCTACGACTGCCGAATCGATCTATTGCGTTAAAGTTTTTTTTATGGGATAATTTACGTTTAGGCGGCTAATGACGGCCGGCCGTTAGTCATCCTGGCATCGTTTTCGTCACAGTACAGAGTCATGTCATGTTGCTAACCCACAAAATGTCAACGCATTCGGCGAGCGAGGCCACAAGAAGCTACCGGCCCATAGAGGTCATTTTGAATTCACCTGGCCTTAACACGAACCGTAATGCGTTCGCGAGACTAGTTTCGCCAGGTTGAGGAAATAACTTTCTTATTACATTTTTCGCTTCGTACCATTCGATAATGCGACACGATAGCGAGACATAAGGGGTTATGTTTATATGCGTGTTAAAAAACCGTCGGGTCATTCATTATCGCTGTGTTGTAGTGTTGAGTAGCTTTGCGTAATGTTCATAGCTGGCGCGAATTTTATCAGATTGTGTTCGGGTGAGGATTAGCGGGTGAGGGGCGTGCGCGCGGGGCGCCGGGGGCGGTCGGTCGTCCTCGGCGAGAAGCGAGCACAGCACGGGCGCCACTTCCACCTGACGCGTTGCCATATCTCCGCGGCGGCGCGCGCCTGCCTGCACCCATCTCCCTCTCCGCTCCGCCTATCTCGACGCGATACAAATTACCGATTTCTTACCCTGCCTGCTTATTGTCTAATTATTTATGCGTCGTTTGCGGACATCACTGCTTTGTCGAATGGAATTTTTTCTCAGCCACAATGACAAGCGGTGACGCATCGCGGGCTACTAGGTGTCGTGTTTGGGTTCAATACACTTTGCTAGGAACATTGTGCAAAAAGTACGCTTGCATTAATTAAATCGATCCTACCTAATTAAATTCAATATTTATCGCTGATTGTCAAACCGAGAATGTTCACCGGGCGGGTTAACCTAGGCTCCGTTTGTATTGAGGTATGCGCGGTATCTGCGCGGCGACATCACATGTCGCGGGGTCGGTGCGCGCGCGCTCACCGGCTGCGCAGGCGTCTTGCGCTCATTCAACCGTTTATGAATGGTCGTAATGATTGTAACTTTCCCATAAGCGGGCCTCCGCCCAGGCACCAGTTGCGTGCACTGTGATTACCTAGGTTGTTGATGATCCTCTTTGTTCTTTTACCTGTTTACGCTTTGTCTTATAAGTTCTAGTACAGTCATACGCAGTAAGTCATCAAGCTATGACTTTGTTTTGACCATTGTTTACCCTTGACGCATGAGAATAAACTGGCGATAATCAGTGCAATATTTGGTTACTAATTTAGTATATTGTATATTGCACACAAAAATATTAATCGAAAATGTATTTAAAAATAATCCAACTAAAACAAGATGATTCCTATTCTAATCATAATCTATCTCAATTCCTCACCATAATGACGAGTTGACGACGATGTCCATTGAGTGACGAAATACGCCACTAACTTATTCATGGCATCTGACGAACTCAACACACAAGTCCCCGCGACCTCTACCCGCACCCCTTATCACCCTCTGTGCACACAGAGCACGACTTCAATTTTATCCTGAATGTGCTCATTCCCCCACTGTTATGAATCCACCCACTTCTAGTCTTCTAGGTTACGTCTTTACGAATTCAAATTAAGAACAGATTTTCTGTCCTGACTTCATAAATCGCTCTACTAATTAAAACTGACCAGTGTCCATTGGCCATGTAATTAATTGGTTAACAGTATTAAAACAAGTTGTTAACAACTGTTTTGGAGGCAGTAAAGCAACAGATTATTTTTATTATTTTGTGTTAGTCAAAAGTGGTTGTGTACTAATACATATATCTAAATGCGAAAGTTTGTGAGTGTGTATGTATCTTTGTTACTTCTTCACGCTGTAACGACTGAATGGATTTGGATGAAATTTGGTACACAGATAGACCATGTCCTGGGTTAACATATAGGTTACTTTTATCCTGGGAAGACAAACAGTTCCCAAGGGATGTGCTATAAACGACATCCACGTCGGCGAAGCCGCGAACGCCCTCCCATCATCATTTCAGCCGAAAAACGTCCACTGCTGGACAAAGGCCTACCCCAAATGGATATGCCATAATCGCCACGCTTGGCAGGCGGGTTGGTGATCGCAATTGGTTGTTTAAATACTCAGAGAACGCTGCTGCCCATCCTAAGGTGAATCCCTTAGTCGCCCTACGGCCCTAGTCGAACACCCTCTAAATACGATATTTATTGATTTCCTAATTACAAAATTGTTCTATGATGAATCTGTAAAGCTTTTCCGCTTTTTAATAAGCTATTTATACTTGTATGATGTTAGATCGCTTACGATGATCATAAATTCACACGAGGTCTGTTCTTAGCGTCCAGATATTACACACGTGAAATTTTCACTTTCATCTTATTGGAAACAAATTAAACCAACTCAATGTCTGAAACAGAAGCGTGATCTTGTAAATAAGTTACCAATTTTATATTTGAGAACAGCGCGACCGTGCTTTCTTGAACGACCCAAGGTCGACGCAAAAAACTTCTACCTGAAATCAGTGCATATTTGAGTGAATTTGAACTTTATGCTAATCAAATAGAGTTATTTATTTGTACGATCTTATTTGTTATTAATGTTAATAGATTTGCTCTTTTGGGTCATTAAACACTAAATTTTGTCTGACAGGTCACAGAAATGTTTAAAAGCAGTCTGCATGCGACGTTGCTCAATCCAGTTAATTGTATCTTAATTACATATTTAAATACTTACGTTACGACGTTACGCACGAATTGAGCATGTAAATAGGTGCAGACAAATTTTAATTGAATGTTAAACTGAGTAGTTCCCTTCAATTCCACATCAGGTACTTCCTATTATAAATATTTAACTGTCTGTTTGTTTGTTCGGGCACTTGGAGAATCACGCAAAAACTAGTGGCCTGATTTAGATGAAATTGGACACAGATTGACACAGAGACTTGTCAAACTTAAGTGGCAGTGGGTGGGGCACATTGCTCGCAGAACGGATGGCCGATGGGGCAGTAAATTTATGGAGTGGCGACCCCGTACTGAAAGGCACAGCGTGCGTAGGCCGACGACCTGGTGAAGGTCGGGAATCCGCTGGATGCGGAAAGCACAGGACCGGTCGTTGTGGCGATGATTGGGTCAGGCCTATGTCCAGCAGTGGACGTCTTTCGGCTGAAATGATGATGGTGATGATGGACACACAGATGGGCCATGTCCTGTACTAAAATAAAGAATACTTTTTATCGACATAGGTACACGGGAGCGAAGCCAGCTCCAGCTAGAAGTGGAATAATTTCGAGGAACTAAAGTAATAAATTATAGTAAATTAAAAACGAGCGATTTGTTATGTCGCGGGGGTCGTTATCTATCAGCTGATAACTTATCAGACTCACACGGTATCAAGGTTCCAACGAGAGCGGTTGGTGCTTCGTACCGCTATCAGCCACCACAACACTAGTACGCGATTAATAGCTTTGAAAGTCACTTCGACGGAACTAAAGATTGTGTGACCAATTATTGGAGAACAGATGCGAAAAAAATAAAGAATATTTATTGATAAAATTACAAACGTAATCTTATCTGCGCAAAATATTGTATTATTGTCTGAAGATTAAAATGATAGTAGACGCATTGACAATACGACACCTGAAGATAAATTAAAATAATATCGCTGTCACAATATCGACGATAAAGCACGTACTCGTAAAGTACTTGAAACGAAATACGTAGCACGTGTACAAATTAAAAAATAAAATGTATTCGTATATTTTATTTTGGTAAATAAAGCCCTTTGCCCCGCATCTGTATTCTCGAATCGAAACCGCAATTGAAAGCTGTGTGTTTTGTTTATTTTGTAACCAATCATGCAATTGTTGACAGTGAGACCGACCGCTACATAATGCCCCATTATCACGTATGATAAGCGAACAGTTGCGGCGGCGGTATCTCACGCTTCTTCAACACTTGAAATTAATATTACGATTGCTGTTAGGTATAATGTTTAGCCAGGATTGACAACTAGTTTAATTTACGGCATAAGTTAAACATTTGTTTTGTTGTTTCCTAGGGAAATAAACAATCCATGTGACGCGTTACTTACCTACATAAGTATGACGCGCTATTTATCTCAGGTGACCTCAGACTGGAAAATGCCAGATAATTGAAGTAACTACTTATAAAGTGTTGTCATGTATGGCAAACGAATGGAGTGTGAACATTATGGGGTAATGACAAGGTAATGAAGCTTGTGGGAAAATGCAGTCAAAAAAGGCATTTTCTTTCGTGTCAACTGTCAATGGTTCACACTTTTTTTATATAATATTTGGCCACTTCTATGGCGGTGATTGTGGCTTCATTTAAGTCGGCTCTTGTACAGTTGACAGGGCACAAGGCACAAGTAAGCAAATGGGCCATGGACTGAATGGGGGCCCCACAATCGCATTCAGTTTTTGAGTCTCGAATTCCCCATTTGCACAAATTTTCTCTGCAGCGACCGACTTGAGTCCGGAGCCGGTTGAGGGATTTCCAGACTGGCCGCGTGAGGTCACGACCTGGGGGCAGGTGTTCATGCGGTACTACAAAATCAGGTGGTGGTGGGAGCTTTAAAAAAGGCATGGGAATGACTAACAAGTATTGCTCACACTGCAATAATATGGTGAAGTCGTTCATAACATCAAATCCTCCAAGGTCACTTTTAAAATAAGCATCTCGGTTTATAAGTAGCGTCAGCACAATTAAGAATACCTATTCTTTTTAATTCATGCAATTTGGGCGCTAGAAAACAGAAACTCTCTTTGAAATCTCGTGCCAACCAGTTTCAAATAAGCTGTATAATATCAAATTGAGTATTGACTCGGATAATCAAAGTCATAAAACATGAACGTTTTAATTAGATACCTAATCTCTGTTTTTTTGTTACTTTTCGTATGTATTTTTAATGCAATTGCATTATAGACGAATTCGTCTATAATAAAATAATTATTAAAAGACATTATGTTAACAATTTTACACACTAAATAATTTTTTTTAACCTAATTACATGTGCAGAACTAGTAATTATATTTTAACAGTAGTTATTTGAATAAAGAGATGGGGCCAAGATTATTTACTAATAGTATAGTATAACGAGCTGGTTTCCGCAACTCCACGACTAAGCGCGTTCTTTGCGTACGGGTGGGAACTTACTCGATCCACCCCAACTCCTCAAAAAGGCCAGCAACGCATTGGCTTTGCTAGTGATCTCTCTGAGAGTACCTAGGTTACCGAAGTACTTGGCCCTGTGTGGCGACCTCAGGGCAGTTTAGAAGCACATGAGCTGCTGTCTCGTCTTATGCAGGCTCTGCACAGTGGGCTGTCTGTAACATCTATGACAAAAAGATGTTTGTTAAAGGACCCGTGTCCAGTTACAGCGGCTGTGACTGTGCGCAACTGTTGTTTTGAAAGTTGGAGGGCTTGTTTCGTGACTTGTGATTGTTTACTAAATAAGACGAGAGAGAAAAAACAGAATATACGTATTAATATTATGAAAACAATAGTATGGAGGTCGGTCAGTCCTCGAAGCGAGCTTGCTCGTCCTTCGCGTGCAATCCACGCAACGAGATCTTTTATTTGACCCACATTAAAGAGAAAGGTCCGTATCGCAGAGTCTACAATTAAAACTATTTTCGAGTTAACACGTAAACAAATTACTCATTACTTGATGGCCTTGTTTAAGTTGGAGTCGAATAAAATAATTTTAACACACAAAATATTCTTATGTCAACTGCGTCCGCACAAATATTTTTAATTGTAAAAGTAGTTCGAACTTGAAAACTGACTTTTACTTTTGACAATAACTTATTCTGGTCGACGAAACGTATTGTATAAAGACATGTTCTCACGAAACAAAATATTTAGGATTTGAGGCGATGGCCAAATTGACTTTCAATACGGCTAAAATAAGAACCGTCATCAAGGACGCTCAAATATTTGTGTTAATAAAATGAAACCAGTCTTAAATACTCAGACGATATGACATCACTTGATGCGATCCTGACAGCATCTTCGTAACGTCCTTTTCCTCTTGTTGTTACGAGCCACATTCTGGGTCAAGGTTCTGTTTTGATGATACTATCACGAGGAAAAATGTTCACTCTTTCTCATTTGGTTACGATTTCGATTTTTACCATTCGTTCAGCGATATTGGAATCTTTTATTTGTTTTCCATATTTTCTTTCTAAGAAATCCGTCCTAGAAGAAAACCTTTGATGTTTTACTTTACGTGGTGGTTTATTTTCGTTTCCACGTTTTTCGTAGTATTTCAGCGATATTCATTCATTAATTCGTTTTAGTCTTTGAAACAAAATAATGTTTCACTGATTTTTGCCAGCGTAAAATTTCTATATTTTGATAATTTTCCAGTGCTGCCCTTTCGAATTTCTCGTAGTTTTTCATCAAAAGGCAATTAAGGTGTTCCGCTATAATAGCGCCGCCGGACCGGCCGCGATCGCGGTCACGATATGTGGGTCAAGATAACAGAAGTGCTCTGTGCCCGTCCCACATTCGATGCTCTGCCAGAGCTCGCCACTCTGCACTAACGCGGGTCCTGTGTCAACGTTGATTTGCAATTGCTTTACATCAAGAAGAAGATTTTTGTAAAATATACAATGCCATCGCTACTAAAGTGGACCTGTGTGGTCCGCTTTTAGATCAAGAACAAGCTAAACTGCCATGCTTAATTTGTTTATGATTCAATAACAATATTAAAGAAAGAAAGAAAATATATTTATTGTCACAGTTAACGGCGAGCAACATTTAAATAACTGCAACAGAAACACAAAGTATTTACCTATTCGGTGGTCGAACGTATATTATGTATAATGTATAGCTGTTACAGATGTACACAACATTTACTATAATAGCAATCTGTGATTGATGTGATGTGATAATCCTTTTTTTCGTGGGGATATCCTCATGGACGCACTCCACCCGGGAAAGACGGTGTGGGTAGAGGAACACTGTGGTTAGCCAGTTAGTACAGGCTAACCACAGTGTTCCTCTAACTACCTTTGGCCGGGGCATGGGATAGGTTCTGCATTCTTCAACCACGCCCGACAGGTCCCGGCTAGCCACTCGTATGCGACTTCTCCCCGTGCCGCCTTACCATCGGCCGCACCCTCCTGACAGTCGCGCGTGGATGCGCGCCACTGTAACGGGCCTTGGCTGGTCGAGCGGCGAACTACCCCAAGTCCTCTGCCCTTAGGCCCCTCCCAGTCCGGGCGGTGAAGCCAAGACCTTCGGTCCCAATGATACGAGAATATAACCACACACAGCACTGCTACTGGTGCAGGGTTATGAAATTGTTAGAGGCAGGGAAGGTCATACAGTCAAGTCAACCCGCTGTCTTCCCAGTGGCAGGGTGAGTGCACACCGGGCCCGTCCCTGCTCCTTTATTGTGCCCTCTGCTAATATCAGAGAGACACGCGGAGCAACACCCCATTGGTACCCTCCCGTGCCAAAATATTCGCAACGGACAATAGGGTCTCCCGAAGAAGAAGAATTGTTGCCCGGGCCCAGGGTGCTACGGTCCAACAAACTGATGTTACTTCCAGACTATAAAGAAGGATCAGCAGCAGCCATCAGGCTTAGGTGGAGGTTTTCTGACGCAGCAGCCCTGTTTTAAATATCTATACGCTTATTAATATTTTTACACAACGTGGACATTAGTATTGATAGAACTAAACATCAATAAAGTAGGTAGTTTGTTCAGCTGAATGCATCTCCGTACGATCGCAAAGTTCATTAGTATGACTGAAAACAACGTGTTCAGGTTCTGCATTATATCGATCGATAAAAACAAGTCTTCACTAGCCTTGTGCTCCACTTTCGCTTTTATTGGCTAAAGGTTATTTCTACACGAGTAATTTTACTCCGTAATCCGGCTACACCCCGTCACGTAAGTGTCTGAAAGCGTGAAAGTAAAGAGTGACCTATTTCTTTTATTGTGTAAACAAGACAGTATGTTGTGTGTTGACAACACTTGGCAGCGTCTGTAAGTGCCTGCGGCTAAAAGTTGATGTTTCGAACTGAAACTTTGTTTTATCATTGCAGTTGGTACTAACATACACTCACAAAAAACGTTTGGAAGATAAGCTTTATAAAAGCAAAAACAACACCTATTTGAATGTAGCCGAAAGTTCCTGTTTGCCCTTTGCATGCGAGTTTTGGCCCTCGTCTCACGGAAAACAAGTTTCACTATACGATTAACTGGTCGTGTTGTTGTATATGCGTAACACATAACTTCACGTATTCCAACTTGGCTATTAAGGGCTAACGTATGTAAAACTCGATGGTTTACTCCAACTGGAACGAAACTTGCTGCAATAAAAGTAATAAAACTTAAAGCTGGCAAATGACAATAATTTATCAGTTTCACATAAACATGACATAATTTTACAATTTACAGGCGAAACGCTAGTTTTGGACAAAGTCCTTTTAAAAAAGAAAAAGAAAGAACTGCTGTAACAGATTACCGTCTCTGTCTTGTGTATCCTAATAATGCCTGGAGATGTAAATAATTTTATTGCCTTTTGTGATTCTATACGTAATATATCATTTATTTTATTAACATTTTCTCTATAACTTCTGCTTCATAGCATTTCTAACTACCACATTTTGAAACGTAGACAATTAATGAACATTACATAATAACTACTTCACCAATGTATCGGCTTGCAAGTTGACCTCATTTGCAAATGACTAACCAAATTAACTGTCAACAGCGTACAATTCAAGTCCAAGCTGCACAGCGCCCGACGATATTATTAGTATAATAAACAAAATTACAGAATAACAATTTTTTCTGTCATATTATCAGACTTTGACACTGTTAAAAACATGATCGAATATCTGAGGGCGCTCCCGGATTAATTTTGAAACACAAAAATTCACCCTTTGCCTTTATAATTCGTCCCCCCTATCTGCCGAAGAAGTGAACGTGTGAATTCTTCGACAAAACAATCACGCATTGATTAGGCACGTTATACATAGATGCTTTGCCTTTAATCTGAATCTAATTTATTTCAACAATGTTAGAATTGTCTGGTCATGTCTTCTTGTGAATTTAAAGTGTTGCATGAGGCATAGCTTGAAGGACATCCGCATTTTTGCGACTGATAACCTATCGTCCAAACCTTGATTTATCAATGCTTGGGATTTATTAATGTTCAAATATTTCAACCTTTCTGTTCACACTGAGAAATATTTTTAGGCTTTCATTAAAGTTTATTGTGCAACTGGCTCCCATTTCCCAAATCAACCGAACGTGTGTTTATTATCATAATCTTTCAATTAAAGCAGTGTTGGTAAACGTACAAGTGGCTTTCCAGTATTTGTCGCGTCCTACTTGTTAAATAGTGCACGTAGCATTTACGTGTCACCATAGAGGCTGAGGTTTAACGCGTGAGAAGGTATGTTCTTGAGAGCAAAAGAGACGGAATAATCAAGCGATCAAGATCATTATGTAGGCGATACTGTTTCAGAACTTTGTTGATTTGTAATTTGAAAACTTCTCTAAGACTGCATCGTTTCTCTTCAATTTTCTATGTTTCTGCGAATGTATTTGCTACTCGCACCTAACTACCTACTTGTCCTACTACAATATCCTAGCGACGTCCTTTGTATTCATAAAAGCTTTGCGGCCTGCGTCGGAATCTGCATTCTGTCGGTTCGTACGAGCCATCGTCGAGTTCTCAATCTCGAGATTAAAATGTTTGCAAACATCTTGACATCAATAATTTAGCTATTGAGTTACTACTTTATTTGCTTTGCGTCTCAAGTATTTATCGTTCGAACTTTACTAGACTTTAAAATGTTTTGTTATAAAGTATAGTACCAGTAATGTCTAAAAAAAAACTGGGGCAAACCTTCAAATTTCTAGACTAGACAGACGTAAGGTCGTTGAGTTCGACGACCGCGGTCCGCGCGCAGTTGTACCGTTAGTAACGTAGCGCACCAGTACTGCCTACCTGCGTACCCTTTACCCTTCAGCAGTAAGGACGATTTTAGACTTGGAATTTAGATCTGGACTTTATGGACCTAATGTTTGAACGTATTATGTGCCACATTCTTGACAGGAACTACAGTTTTAATGACATAAATGGACATAGCGAATTATTTTTTATTGATTGTTTATACTTCATTTTTAGGGTTCCGTAGTCCTGGAACCCTTATAGTTTCGTCATGTATGTCCGTCTGTCCTAATCCTTTACAGCTTAATAACTTCTACAGTTATAAACATAAGTAAATGAAATTTTGTTAAAAAATGGTTTAGATATAGATCTCAATTTTAAAAGAATAAAAAAATCTTGATAACGTATTTTAGGGGTGGCGCCCATACATGTGAAAGGGGATGAAATTTTTTTTTTTCGCTTCACCCCCTCTTGTGGGGTATCATTGAATAGGTCTGCTAAAATGAAGGTAATGTTGCATACATAACTTTTTATCAGGTATACCATCTGCGAAATACAGTTCGCCAAAGTGGCTTGCAATGTGTCCCCCCCATGCCATTTCTAAACTATGCAACTTAAAAACTTATAGTCTTCCACATTGATAGACCTTTATAAAAACTCTCTTTTAAAATTATTTAGAGTATAATGTGATTATAAATTTTTGAGTTATAGTGAGAAAACTGAAAAATACTTAAGACGTCCTAGTTCATAGGTCATTGACCTTAGAGAAAAATGATCTTAGCAAATAATGCTCCTTTAGTTACTATTTATTTTAAAAAATCACAAAAAGAAACTTTGTGTTATATTGATACACACAGACTTCTTAAATTTAGCGCTAGATGGCGCTGTTTGCAAAAACTAAAATAGCAATGATTAATATTCGATTTGATTCGTTTGTAATTAGACCTACTTAAGGAACCCTATAATACTGAGCATGGCCCGACATGCTCTTGGCCGGTTTTTAAAGTGTAAGATCTCAGCATCACGAATCACTATTTCTAATTATTAACTTCTTGGTCTAGATTCATTTTAGTGTCAGATTCTTCTGTTGCAAATAAAATCAGATCAGTATCCTATGCACTGTCAGTTTCCGCTAACAAACATGGGTTTCCAAGACTATTTTCGACAGTTGACGATCTTGTAACCGTTTCGTGTGTCGACCTCCTTCCTGAGGTTTTCCACTGCGGCTATCCATTTGTCGTTGGCCTCGAGTTACCAAGTTACCACCAACATATCCTGACGTAATACTTCTCGAATAGTCGTAACCAAAACTAAATGGCAATTAAAAATACCACGACCGAGTAGATAATCGTCTGCTGTGATGACATGATGTCATTCCCGCAAACTTTTGAAACATTACAAGGCGTAGAAAGTCTCATTTAGCTCTGAAGTATCAAAAGGTGGCAACTTGAAAAATATTTTTCTACCACTCATCGGTAGTCAGGCAATCTTTAAAATCATCTTCGTTCTGTGTACGGGTTCGTTTTATTGTTGATGGATTCAATTTGCATAGGTGTTTGGTTGTGCTTGTGCGAATGTAGACATACATGCGCAAGCGCCGATTTGACCTCTAAAACGTTCCATGGCGCGTGCCTGTAGACGCGTTTGCCGCATAACAATTCCATTTTAATACCTTCGTACATGCAATATCATACTTGTTAAGTCGGCAAAATTAACTGCCGATACTTAACAATATATTGTTCATCACGCTTTTCAACAATAAATAAATTGCAACAAATAGTTTGTATGCTGGTCAACTAAATTTTTCATACATATTAGAACCTTTAGAACGAGTTCTAGAATAACTTTATTTCGAGCAAAACAACTCATATATATATAGGGTTAGTAACAATTTTATTATCTTAAACCTACGTGTTAGTAAACAGATACTTTGATACATGTAACTGACAGCAGTGGATTATATTTAGACAATTCACTCTGTCAGCTATCATGTTCAGAACCCTGTTGGAACTAGTGTAGAAGCAGTCTACACTCGCCGCTGCAAACATCCTTGCCGCACTGCAACGCCAAGGCAGCTCCCATCAGTTTTCTGAACGCGTTATTATATTGGACTCGAAGGGATACGAGGCTTACAATGATTGCGAATACTTCTCCTACAAGCTGCACGTGTAGAAGGATGAACAGAATGCTCTAAAGAGCGTCACCTTTACGTCTGAAGTACAAGTTCTGAACTGACTTTGGTTCTGTTATTTTTCTTTACTATTAAATAATATTCTGATTGGTGTATTTATGTTCGCCGGCTAGCTAATAAATGCGGGATCTATTATCTCTGGTCACGTGGCACGTGTCCTCGCCCTTGGTGACATACACGCGTAGTTGTACAACGAGAATGTAAATCTCGCTTTTACAAACATGGCTACGTCTGTTTTCCTGCTCATTGCCCACTACCTTCCGTACATCTATCTCTACGAGATTAATTTCCTCGAGTAGATTGTGAGATTGATTGTAGCATACAATAATTTAGAGTTTGAATCTATTCGAATCAAGTTTGTCAGTGTGCTAAAATACAATTTGCAGATGTATCTACAGTCTGTATTGTAGCGGTAGACCAAACGGTGATTTTTGTCATAGTTTGCAAAACTAAACTCTGTTCTTTTTCCCTAAAAAATTAGCTCAACATCAATCCTTCGCTTTTGTTGCATGATATTTATAATTTTAACCGTATACCTTATACAAAAACCAAATATGAATACCCCATAAAACTTTGTCTTTGACAAATTATTTTCTCGATTTACCATCGAAGTCTCAGCTAATTTTGCTCGAGAAATAAGCGTCAAGTTAAAGTTTGACACGCGTATGATACGAATCTCTGAGGTCAAAGGTAATCATTTTATCATGACAGCATTGGTAAAAACTGTGCGTCCAATATTCTTTCCCTCTCGCTATACTTTAAGTAGACAGAGTAAGGAATATCAAATGGTAAGTGTTGCCGCTTGCCGCCGCCCACTCGCAAGTAATATGGTAGTATATTGTCGGCTTTTATGTGTGTGTGTGTGTATGTATGTAGAAGGTAACTGTTGTCCGCAGTAAATATTGTTTCAATACAATGGTTTTATTGCGCTAATAAGTTAATGTAAGTAAACCGTCTTTTGTTAATTGTTACGAGCTATTTTGTAGTAATGATCTTTGACGAGGCAGTGTTATTTTGATATAATAAATCAACATGGTCATAGTATTGTTCTTTCCAATTTCTAATAGTTCGCATATTTGAGTGCTTGTCTCTTTATGATATTAACATAACAACATAACATAACGCCTGTATTTCCCCGAAGGGGTAGGCAGAGGTGTAATAGTAAACCCACATTTCGCCAGTTATGTTATAGTCCCATGTCATAGGGGGCGAGCCTATTGCCATTGACCGGGCACACATCCAGACTCCGGGCTGCTACTGAGAATTTCCTAATGAAAAAACCCAATAACACTGCCCGACCGGGACCGGGAATCGAACCCAGGACCCCACGCTCAGCAGTCGCGCTTGCAACCACTAGACCAACGAGGCAGTCAGTTTATGATATTAGAAATTATTTTTTCCGTCGTAGATACAGTTCACTTGTAATGTATTATTTTCCTCAGTTTATTATATTTACATTCAAGAACCCAGATAGTTGTGCCTATAACTTTTTTATGACTCAGCTCAATATCCTCCGTCCTTGACATTACTTACGATGCTTGCTAGAAATTCCATTCAAAATTGCCATACAGAAAAAATAAGGTAAGGCACATAGCAACTACACTACCGAGTACCGTGTGACATAAGTTCAACACGCGCAAGCCATAATAATGATGACGTTCGCGGAAGTGGACAGTGGCCAGTGGCCAGTGGCCAGTGGCCGACACACGGACCTCAATCGCCGTCGTACCTACTCCGCGGCTGCCGTAACTGTGCCATTATGTGCCGAAATACTGATACGCCGCACAGCAGAAACACTCGACACCCATGAAATTTCGCAGACTGTTTACAAACATGCTTATTTTTAGGTGACTATTTCTAATACTGTTTATGCATTTGAGTCTAAAATACAGCGACTTGACAGCGAGACCCTTGCCTAGCGTATGGCACAGGTAAACGAATCAATCGCCTCTTCCCCTCCCCAAAACAAAATGCATCTATTGACGTCACACGTCAAAAATGCAGTAGCGAAGTGCACGGCCGGGGGCGGTCGCACGCGCAGCGCGCCGTCACATCATCCTCGATTGTTTACCCCGCTAGTAACGTAACCGCGCGATGTTGCCGCTCCGCGTCTCGCCTCCTCTCACTTTCGCGATTGCCGCCGTCTAGCTCACGTCCCATACAGCTGTCCCGCTCACTCGATTAGCGGTGCTCGACTTTTTTGGACATGCAGTTTTTTTCCGTTCTAGGTTATGATCGCTTTACGGGATCATTGTTTTACAGGAAACTGATTATTACATCGTATTTTATTTATTTACTAGCTTTTGCCCGCTGCTTCCCACAGAAAGACGTTATCACATCCATCGTTAGCGCATTCCTCTGAAACTATTTATCTTCCCGGGATAAAAAGTAGCCCATGTCTTTTTCCAGGTCCAAGGGTACCGCTTTGACAAATTTCATTAGGATCTGTTATGTCGTGAAAAGGTAACAAACAGACAGACAGAGTTACTTTCGCATTTATAATGTTAGTATAATATGGATACCTATTTTAAAAACAGTGTATCTATAGAGTTTCTTATTGCCAGTTCTTCTCCATAGGACCCACAATTTGGAACCGTGCAACTAGAGCCTGACGTTTCAAAAGTGCCTGTAATTAGGTTTATTTGGAATAAAAAACATTTCAATTTAGTATTTCTAAAAGTAAGAACAAAAACATTTATAATTTTAGGCATTTAATTAAAATATATTATCAACAATGGGCAATACCCTATATCTTCTCATGGGTGTCGTAAAAGGCGACTAAGGGATTCACCAGAGGATGGGCAGCAGCGTTCTCTGAGTATTTAACCAACCAACTGCGATCGCCAACCCGCCTGCCAAGCGTGGCGATTATGGCATATCCCCCCAATATATGCTTGGGGGAGGCCTGTGTCCAGCAGTGGACGTCTTACGGCTGAAATGATGATGATGATGAATGGGCAATACTGCCGCACTGCATAGGTATGTTAGTACTATTAGATATTCTGTGGCATAGGTGTGTAAATTAGTCATTGAGTGCATTTGTCCAAATATGTAGGTACCTATAGCATGCGATGCAAAAGATATCAACGCAAAGGAAAACGCCAGCACACCGATTATTTGAGTGGGCGATCACGATAGAGTAAAGGCACTGCAATTTATAATTATTTTATTATTTTTTAACGCATTTACGCATGCGAAGCGAAATCTAAAGATTTAAATTGTGGAAAGAAAAAATCGCTCACGAGCAGGATTTTAAACCTATATTTTACAATTTATACCTTTGTAATATCCACGCAAATACATAACATTGAACATAACCGAGATACATTAAAATAAGAATATTATGTATGAGATTTTAATTTCGCGCACGGGGTGAACTACAGACTATTTAAGCCGTGCCCTCATTTAACTTTAAACTTTTCAAAAGCTTGCGCCGAGTGACGTAACTCCGCTTTAGAACCCGTTACAGGCGGTATTTTCCGGAAAAGGCACGGCTTTCGACCGGCTTCATCCGGGTGTTATCGCCAGGCTAGGCATCCATCCGTCGCTCGTTTCACATTTTAAATTCAAATAACCACAGATTTTTCCCGACAAACTTGTTCTACCCTGTGCCGTGTGCTCTTTGTCGAGAAATATTTTGAGTAATATCCACCAAGCGATTTTGTTACAGCACCGCAAGATGCTGCAGTCTGCAGCTTTTGAATTTTCATTGTGATCCATTGACCTGAGTGTGGGTGGGAAATTACAAGTATTGGAAATACATTAGCGACTCGCTTACACCATGTTTTATTGATGAGTTCCTTTGCTCAGTTCATACTCACTCGCGCAACCCGCATATATTAGATATATTCTCAATTGATAATATTCTCTTGATCGCCCATCGAACTGTTTATCTAATACGCTAGATTTTAGATAAATACTAGACTCTGATGCTAACAAATATGTGTGAGCTTTACGGGTAGTTAAATAAATTAGAACAAAATGAAGACAAGTCGTCACGTCGTACAATAGAAAGTGAAGCGGGCTGCGCGGGCGCATCGGGCGCGTTAGAAAGCGGCCGCCGCCGGCCGGCCCCTGCGCCGCCCGAACGAACATTCACGACACCGAGCTTGACGCATTCCTCCATATGTACCAAAGAATGCCATCCAACTACTTACTATAAATATACAACCTTTCAATCAAGCTTCAGTAGTTTCATAAGGCAGTAAAGCCTGATCTTTTGATCTTGGCAATAATGTCCAATAAACAGTCGCTTTATACAACCACCTCATATTTATATTACACCTTAAAGCGATTAAATCTCTGTCAACATTTATAGACGCGTATTATATTTCAATAAAAAACTAATTACTATTGCCAATAAAACTGTAATAAAACTTCCGTAGCACAACACACCATAAACGGGGAAACTTGTATAATTTTATATCTAAACGTCGCGTTTTAAGCGTCGACCAATAACCCCTCATTTGGAAGTTAACACTAAACTTGTTTGGAGTTACTTATTCCTCCCCTTATCGTGTTGGCCGATGCGACCCCACGCGTCACGTCTGCCAGGTGCGTTTAGCCCCTTCCGCCGCAGATGCTTGCGTCGTGGAAAAATGTACAATGAACTTTAAACTTTGTGTGTTACTTTATTAATGGGTAACGAATGTAGCTTATTGTACCTTTTTGCAGGAATTAAGGCCATTTTGAATTTGACGTACATTTTACGCAAAGTCGCAGGTACGAGTGAAACAAATGATATCTGATACGTAACAACTCTTCTAACCAACTGGCCATTAAAACCGAACCAAGTTTACTGTGTATCATTTAATGCTTATTTAAATGCCCAGAAACTCGGGTAAAGTGCCCGCGACCGCGAGCGGTAAAGGGTTGAAGTTGAAAGCTTTTGGGATAATATGGTGTTCGGGATTATCTACAGTGTTGTTTGTTATTTTATTAATCAAACACACTTTAAAATCATAAGAGGTCCTAATTTTCAGCCTCCAAAATTGTCGTTGATAGTTTTACTCAACCAATTTGCAGGAATTCAACAAATTAATTCAGTATAATAATAATATGGTCTATCACATTGAATAAACCAGACAATCCTGACCTAAAAAGAACATGGTCCTTAAAATTCAGAGATAACAATAAAAATTCTCATAAGGCCAAGTACCCATTAGTATAATTAGCAAACGAAAGTGAAAACTCGAAGAAACTAAAGAAAAACAGTTCAGTGTTACTGGCAGGTTGCAGTGTCCAGTGAGGGGCGATGGGTGTTTGACCCGATAAAATATTTGCATATCCAAGGTCGTAACACCACCTGCCGACTGTACTCACACTTAGCCGAGCAATTGACGCTCACTAATGGCTCTATGAATGGTAAACTAATTGGCTGCTTGGCCGTTTTCGGATAATGTCTGAATGAAAAGTTTAACCGTCGAATTATTCAATTACTTTAGTACACGAGGAAATGTTAAGAACGCTTAAGATAAAGTTATTACGGAAGCTGTCGAAACCATAAATAAGCCATGTAGAGGAATCATCAACTCAGCCTATCGCAGTCCACTGCTGGACATAGGCCTCTCCAAATTGCGCCACAACACTCGGTCCTCTGCCTTCCGCATCCAGTCCCCACCCAGCTACTTTAATCAGGTCGTCGGTCCACCTGGCTGGGGGGCGCCCTACACTCCGTTTGCCGATTCGCGGTCTCCACTCGAGGACTCGTCTGCTCCAGTGGCCATCGGTCCTTCGACAGACATGGTCAGCCCTCTGCCACTTCAGCTTACTGATCCTAAAAGCTATGTCGGTCACTCCGGTTCTTCTCCGGATAATCTCTTACGGATTTTATCCTTATTGTCGAGGACTGGGCTGGGCCTAATAGGACTTAAATCGTGACGAAATTCAAGTCTATCGGCCACGCACGCCATATCATTTCCTTAAATCTGTTGTGACAAGTTACATGAAAAAACCGGCCAAGTGCGAGTCAGACTCGCGCAGTAAGGGTTCCGTGCCTCTCAACGACCTGATACCCCATAAAAACTGATTTAATTTACGAGAGTTTTTAAAAAGACATCAACTTCAGTGCGCAAAATATGAATTTTTGCATGTCTTTCTTACGCAGGTGCCAACACATATGTCTAGTTTTGTCTTATTTTTAGTATTTGTTGTTAAACTACATAATATGCACTATAATCTGACGAAGTTTAACGCTGGTATATATTACCGTTTTGAAGATAGAGCAGGAACAAAAACGTTGAAAAAAATGATGTTTTTTGAGGTTTCTTGTATGGGGTCCCCCTTAAGTTTTAGACTTTTCTTTGTTTTTAGTATTTGTCGTGATACACCTCATAGCAACACATATTCTGAGAAAATTTCAACCGGTTACCTATTACCGTTCAAAAGATACAGCCCTGTGACAGACATACGGACGGACGGACAGCGTAGCGAGAGTAATAGGGTCCCGTTTGGCACCCTTCGGGTACGGAACCCTAAAAAGCAGCTGTAATTGGTATTCCATGTAAATATTTTAGATTCTGAGATCAAAAGAAGAAAACGAAAGCGAAAATTATGTATTGTCCATCGCAGTTGGATATTTTATTTTGAATGTTTGCATCTGTATTTGCTCCAAAACGTGCAGCGTCCAATGTAAACGTTGAGGCTTTCAGCTGATAAAATATATAAATAAAATATTATGAGTACATCATCAACATGAATTGCCGCCCAGAATATTATACATTATTTATGAAAACTACCCTCAATGGCAGACACCGCCGCGGTGCTTCGGATGTCCGTCATCATCATTATTTACGTGTTCATCAAATGTGTTAATAAATGTTTACATGTGTACAAGTTTTCTCAATAAAATAAAGTTATTTTAAATTGTGGAAAGAAAAATTCGCTCACGAGCAGGATTCGAACCTGCGACTCCTGGCTCAGTACGCCAGTTCCTTAGCCACTAAGCTACCGTGAACACAATTCTTCTTTCCACAATTTAAAATCTTTAGAATTCGCTTAGCAAGCGTAAAATGCGTTAAAATAATAAAATAATTAGTAAGGGTAGGCATATCTGTCGAGTCGCTTAAGGAACAATGTTTCTTAATAAGATATCGCTGACGTCACCCAAAGACGTATAGTGGAGGATAATTTCGATACCACGAGCAGTGTTCACGGTAGCTTAGTGGCTAAAGCACTGGCGTACTGAGCCAGGAGTCGCAGGTTCGAATCCTGCTCGTGAGCGGTTTTTTCTTTCCACAATTTAAAATCTTTAGAATTCGCTTAGCATGCGTAAAATGCGTTAAAATAATAAAATAAAATAAAGTTAGTTTACAACTTATACGTTAGTGTTAGAGCAACCACTTAATCTCCGGAATACATGTGGGGTCTACAAAAATACTCTCGGTTAATCTCTTCGCGTTAGAGCATCATTTTGCCTTATCAGCTTTTTGCAACCTAACCGGGTGTAGCTAGAATATCGCGTATATTTTGAACAAGTCCCATACAAAAGCTTCCACAGATATCGTTGGTCTCGCTATAATTCCCCGCTACAGTGCACCGCGTCTTCCGGGTGCGACGCAGAATACCTCTGATCTTGCACCTCTGTCCCTCTGGATTCTTGCCAGAGATAATTTTAGAACAATTTCGAGGTCTCTGTGCAGTTTTCGTCCTAATTATTCGGTCGATTAATTCAGTCCATGTTGGCAGGTGGGCGTCGTTGTTGATTTCTTATTGTTTTCGCAACATTTCAATGTTTGTTTACAAACGCAGTTCTATATTGTCTCGTAGATAGTCGTCCTAAGATATTTCATATTGTTTCACACTGTGTACTTGCTTAGCCAAAATAATTTATTTTGTTTGTATGAGGAGTATAGAGTAGTAATGGAATATATTGTCTCTCTTGGCGCTTGCAACGTCTTATGAGTCTCTTTCATATCTTCATGGTGCAATTGCAGTGCATTGTAATGACTGTTATGAGACATCTTAGAAGATCTATCCAAAAACCATGGCTGTTCTAATTCATGACCCGATGGAATAAATTTGGTTTAAAAGTTAAATAATTTGCCCTTTCTTTTTCCAGACGGAGCTGTATGGCATAAAATGGCGTAAGCTCGTATGGGGGGAGACCAGCGGTGGCGGCGAGGGGGAGGAGGGCGGCGCGCCGCTAGCGGACCCGGTGATCAGCAGCTACGCACGCTGCTTGGCCGGCGACATCCTGTGCGTGTGGCGGCGGGTGCCGGCGCCGCCACCGCCAGACAACATCTATGAGATGAGTACGCCCGCGCCGCCGCCCCTCTCCCTCCGAGCCGCCAAAGAGCTATGGATATTCTGGTACGGTGAAGAGCCTGACCTGAATGGTCTCGTCGCACCGGAACTGATTGCAAGCCGTGAGTACCTTTCATTGATTTATTTGTTGCTTAGGAAAAGGGTTGAAGCTATTTTATAACAGTATCTTTCCAGCATGATGTCTAGCCTTTGACATCATCATCATTGGAGCCTGTCGGTTATCCAGTCTTGGATGCAGGCCTCTTCCCTCCTTTCCATTACTGGCGGTCTTGTGTCCGACTCATGCAGTCAATCCGTGCCGTCTAATTTCGTCGACCCATCGCTGTGGTGGTCGGCCTCTTCCTCGAGTGTTGGCTCTGGGTCGCCACTATAAAAAAATTCTCGTCCAGTGGTTGGTATCCATTCTTGCAATGTGGCCTGCCCATGCCCACTTCTTCCCTGCAATGGAAGCCAGCCTTTGACATAGGTATCCACAATTACTTCTTTGACGTTTAAATTCGATATGTCAAGTACTATAACGTCATTATATACGTCAGATACGTTAGTAGTTAAATCACAAAACGGGGCGATAGTTTAACGATAATTTTTTTCTTGGATACCAAAAGTAGTTCAAATATAAAATTAACACCCATATTCTAAGTTGTTATATAATATGTTATGTAATATGGGTGTAAGTATTTACTTGCCATAGACAACATTGTATAATTAATAGATAAAGAGAGTTCTACTAAACTATTAAGTAATAGTTTTACCGCTCCAGATGTGCGCGTATAGTTTTATAATAAAAATTTGAATAAAAAATATAATTTACATGGTGTGACATTACGCAATTTGAGCAGATTATCTTGCGAAGGCGAGCGACACAATGGCTCAAGTTAACAGCTCGTTAACCAAACCAAGAGACGTTCTATCGCGACAATTAACAGAGAGATTAAGATCTCGCGACGCGGCGACGTCATGCCGATGACAATAGGAAATCCAGGAAGGAACCGGCCCGGGAAGAACGGAGCAAGTAATCAACGTAATGAATGAGGCTTGCAAGCATATCCCCACTGTTTTATAGAGTGGTCGGGACTACATTTGACTTGAAAAGTACTTTTCGCTTGTCTTTTGAAATTGTTTCTTGCGAAATAAAAAGATGAGAAGTATTAAGAAAAGGAAGGATTTTGGGGTGTTTTGTTTAGAAATGTATACGAGAACCATATAGACTCCATTTTTCTATTTTTAAATACAAGAAAGTTACGAAATCAAACTGTAGTAATCTTAATTTTGATATTATCATCATCAGCCTATTTAAGTTCACTGCTGGACATAAGCCTCTCCAGTGGAACCCCACTGACATCGATCCTGGGCCCTAATTCACGTAATTTCATGACGCGCCGATCAAGTTGCAAAAACGCCACAGTTCGTTTCTGACAGCGATCGCCGTAGAATACGAAAAGCATTGTTTTGATCGAAACTTAACTGCAACTGAATTTCTTTATTTACGTGAATTGCCACTCGCATCCAGTTGCTACCAGCCACCTTGTCAATATCATCGCCCCACCGAGCCTGAGGGCCTTTCCTGATAATATGATAAGTGTGATTTAATTTAGAGTTTATTCTTGTTTTTAATCATTGTCGCATGTAGATTCAGAAGAATCTTTAAAGCTACTGACCCTAAAGTCGATTAAAATCTACCAGAGCCTTTCTTTCCAGAAATATCTAGAGTTCAAGGCGTTTTAATTCACTGCAGCCTATTACCTTTTTAGCCTGTGCCCGCGGATTCACCCGCGTGGATTTCGTTTATCGCGCAACCCTCGGGAACTGTTCATCTTCCCGGGATAAAAAGTCTATTTGTTAATCCGGGTTATGTTCTATCTGTATGCCAAATTTCATTAAAATCAATATAGTAGTTTTTGCGTGAAAGAGTAACAAACATCCATACATCGTCACAAACTTTCACGTTTATAATATTAGTAGGATGAAATTTTAAAGCGTTATGTCCAAAAGTTGCCGAGACCAAAAATCTGCTGTTTCAGCCTTTAGAGAGAAGCGCTAACATAAAATTTCATTACTCTGGCAGAGGTAATCCTCGAGAAAATCTTCATTTATATTTAGCGGTAGATTTCGACCATAAGCCTGTGAGGCCGCCCGCCCAATTTGCGACAAGTCGACGAGACATGACCTCGATTTCGTCAGCCTTTTTAGTGGGCGGTTCTATGGGACACTTGCCCCTTTCATCTTAAGTAAATTCGTGGTGCTTTCGTTTTCCTCGTATATTCTCGCTTTTGAGCGAAGCACAGTTTTTGCAGTCTTATTTCTCATTTCCAGGCACATTCAAAATAGCTTCACGTTAAAAGGCTTTTAAAGTATTTTCTTTAGCTACAAGTACCTATACTATTTGCACTATCCCGACTTCGTACGGTAAAATTAATCGATTTTGATTCGACTACATTTTCACATGAAATGATTTCCTCACAACTTTTCCCCTCATTATATCTGCTTCCCACACTCAGTGTATTTGTTTACTAAACAAACATTTATTACCACTAAATTCAGAATATGATGATTCATTTTATGTATTAGTGATAGTCTTCGACACTGCTAATCTGTATACTATTTATTAAACAGATGTCAGTTTTTTTGCAATCAATGTGCTTAGATTTCTAAGCACATTGATTGAGTTGTGCGTTGTGATCTCTCTTTGTGATAATACCCTACCATCCAAGGCGTTGGACATGCTGCCATTGTTACTTCCATATTCCCTGTTTAAGTAAACTAGAACTATTTGGGGAATTTAATCGTAGCAAAAATACGTGATTAAGTTGTTCTTACCAAAATTAAGGAAACGAAAATAGGTAATAACATGTTTTTACGTAATTTTCCTATCGTTTTATAATGCTTTTTACATTAAAATTTGTATTACTTCACTATTCTATACGAAACAGGAAAATGTTATATTCAATCTAGCGTTAATATTATGAGTTGACATAACCCATTTGAATGGCAAGTTGTATTTCTATTCACAATGCTTTAATGGGAGTGCAATGAATAATACAACAAACAAGGATAGTCAATCTCTTTATTGCCTTTAAGATGTCAATAACAACAAACTTAATCTTATAAAGCTGTAGAGCTTATAGGTACCTTAATACTCTATCAAGATGTTTACTTGAAGCAATTTGATTCAACAGGTGGTTTTGTTTCTGAACCTCAGGGTTCGCAGCAGTTCACGAATGACTTATTACAGTCTTGGAAGGAAAAATTGAGCAGATTCTTTTAAGTCTTCTGAAAAATTAGATACAGATAGTTTTTTCTATCCATAGGCTTTATCACGGAAAACACCTGTCTGTGTAAATAAAAATGCAGTTCGATTTATGTCAATATTTATCCTATCGTTATTATTTTGTGTGTAACTATAAAGTCATGCATTTATTTTTACCATAACGTTGGCATCTTCATACCTTTAATTAAATACCACGAAACTGTAGCAGTGTTATCCAATTGAAAATAGTCACTAAATTACGTGTGCAATGACTAACAACTCACCATCATCGTTCCTCGAACGGTGAAGTTTTCCTCCTGTACTCTTATTTACATCGGCCAGCGCGTGCGCACCACGGTGCGCCCTCTAGCGGGCAAGTTCACGTGCTATTGGTCGAATACTAATATAGAACGTGACATAAATCTACATAAACGGTCTTTATTTTGGTCACCGACCATTGTTTTTGTTTGCCGCTTATGATTATCCACGCGATGTCAACGTTTCTGTACCACTTGGTATAAAATAATTTATGATCCTTTAGTTATGCTACTTTGTAAACATATCAATGTTTACAAAGAAGTATTAAAGAAAACTACTGTTGAACGCCTTTGTGTAAAGTTTTTGGACGTTACTTACTCTTTTGGCTTTGTTTTGCCTAAATCAAAATTATTTATTCAATGTTTTCACAATTGATCCCGCAAGACTTTGTTTCTGCGAACTTTTATGTGCCATTACTTGCTGGTTTTGTAGGAAAAAACAGATTCACACCTAAACATAAATATGGTACTTTTTTTCGCTTTTGTGATGGAATATATCAACCAGCACGGACGGCCAAAGTCGAAGACTGAGATATTATTATCCACTTCGAGGTTCTAAGCTTGTGTGTTTTGTTTTTTGTAAAACCATGACACAAGAAAACATATGAAGCTCCTTTCCACAAGTAGTAACCACAATATTTTCTTTCCCTCAGCCTTATCCCATTATCCAACTACATATCATAATTTTTTGGTGTCAATAAATTTTATTTATTATCTGGGGTCGGCTCTCCTTGTCTGCCTTCTCCATTTATTTCTATCCCGCGCGATCGCGGCTTCGATCTCGCTCTCCTTCAAGTCCCTCTGCACTGTCGACAGTCATGTGGCGGGGGGTCTTCCACGGCGTCCCGTCGTCGTTTGTAGGTCAAGGGCTGCTCGTACCATGTGGTCTTCTGGGCGGCGGAACACATGTCCATATCATCGAAGACATTGCTCTTTGACCTTCTCAGTAATGGGCGCAAGATTTCCCAAAACGCTCTGCTTAGTCAATTCTTGCTCATACTATTTCACACTTTAAAAGCTTAGTAGTAAAAAGCCCAGTAGCTAAAACAGTTACACCAGATCAATATACACATACTGAACGCGACGAAGGTCAATTGACGATTGAATAACTCGACATTGACATTGCGCTCCTAGCGCGTTTTTGAATAGCGATAATAAGTTATCCTTGTTTACTATTTATTCCGGTAAAACGGTGGCTTTACCGGTTTACGTTACCTGTCTTAATTTTTCCTGGTGCACCTGGAAATTAACTATTTAAAGATTGATAAATTGATACAAAATCAGACAGCCCAATAAAGTACGCACAAAGGTATAAAATGTATTATTAAGCTAAAGCACTTGTTCAATGGTGCTCAGCGAGCTATGGAGCGAGCTATGCTTGGAGTTTCTTTGAAGGATAAAATCCGAAACGAGATTATCCGGAGAAGAACCGGAGTGACCGACATAGCTTGTAGGATCAGTAAGCTGAAGTGGCAGTGGGCTGGCCATGTCTGGAGCAGACGAGTCCTTGAGTGGAGACCGCGAATCGGCAAACGCAGCGTAGGGCGCCCCCCTGCCAGGTGAACCGACGACCTAAAGAACGTGGCTGGGGGGGACTGGATGCCGAAGGCAGAGGACCGAGTGTTGTGGCGCAACTTGGGAGAGGCCTATGTCCAGCAGTGGACTGCGATGGCTGAGTTGATGAAAGCACTTATATAAAACTTTTAAATATTTTTGATTAAACAATAACGATCTAAAGATCAGTTGCTGGGAATTTTAATTACAAAACAATAAACTTAATTGAGACGTCCAATATGATGACGCAGGTAGCATCAAACGCTTTGATTTTGTACAGAATTACTAGGACAGTTTGTTTGACATATACATAGATTGATTAATTTTGAAAGTCCAGCATAAAACTGGTGCATTCCAAGTCCGTAAATTTTGTCTAGCTTAAAAAACCAATTTAGTACTTCTGATTCCATGCTCAGATTTGAGATATTAGTATTTTCCAGACCAAGAATTTCTCATACTTACAATCAATCAATCAAATTCAATCTCCGAAAATGTAACTTTTCTTCGTCCCAGATTTTCCAAGCACCTATTGTGTGACATCAGTCTTTCATTTTCAAGCATCTTTTAACAAGCACTGTCGGTATACTCCCAAAATAATTGGTATATTTCTTCAAGGAACAGCTAATTCGCTGGCCCTTGGGGCCTTCGGTCCGTCCGCAGTTGTATTACGGGATTTCTATGGTCGCTCGTGGCCGTCGTCGACTCAATTGTTTCAACCTTGCTATTCTATTAGTCAACATGCCACTCGATAGGTTGATAGCCGCACGTTAGATAAACACCTGATTATTGCGCTTTTGCTAATGTTTATGTGTGAATGTCAAGGATTTTTGGTTGTTTTGTATTTTTGTATATTTTATCTTGAACAAAGACGTTCAACGTATAACTGATTCATGAACACCATCATCAGACCGTATCGATCGACCTACTCCTGGGTCGAATTTGTAACCTAATCAAAGAATAGCCGCTCTGACGTAACACTACTACAACACAAAATCTTGCTTCCAAAAAATTAAGTCCATTCACCAGAAACCCTCAAATAATTCACAAAAAACATAATAGAGGTATAAAACAATACACTAGTTTCGATCGGATATGCCACGGAGGCGTTAGTCGACAGGAAAAGTTGTGTAATATCGCACCTATGTGCTAAGTAGCAGTAAACGTGTTATCCGCCCAGTTACGACCTACCCGATACAGATGTTAAAAACTGAATGACGCTATTTGCGAGCATGCCGCCACATCGGAACTCGTTACTTGTTACAACCTACCCTCCGACAATCAATATCCAATTAAGTTTTCGTAAGGCGTGGAAAATTTTCTTCTGCGAGTACCTACTTGTTACTTATTTACGTTTGCTGCTTGGTTTCAGCAGAGTCTAGGTCGTTCTACAGAGTTTCCAGTTTTCCACACAGCTAATTGTTCGTCTTATAGTACGTAATCGTATCATTCCGATCATTTTGTAGGACTACAATATAAGCAATAAGAATATTGTCCGTCGTAATATCGGTGCGCACCGTGTCTCCACAATTGAGTTGAGCGTGGGAAGCCCGTATTATCTGCTACCATTTCTATAGAGTCTAACAACATGTTACATGCTAATACGCCTCAGTAAATACTGTCCTAGCGTCGGTCGAAGTCCTCTCACTCGTGTCCTTGACGTATTAAAGGAAGTGCTTTCAGATCGGCCTCACTGTCATGGCTACTGTACGAGAGTACATCAGCATGACATGTGGATGTCGCTTGTTGAAACGCTGCCAACTTTCCTAAAGGGCTGATTACGCATCTTGGTTGTGTGTATATCGACAAATTCAAATTATGATGTCAATATGCATACAAATAGGTTACGCTAAGTGGATTGCTTCTAGGAAAAATTATATGCGCGTCAATTAATTCTTAATTCGGTGAAAAGTTATCCTGTTACGCAATTAACTGCAGACAAAAGGCCATTGAAGCACCATTAATCAATTCCCAAACCACATTAACGTACATTACACGTCAGTCGCATATAAATATTTGGATTTTCCAATGTATTCGCACACTGGTGTCGAGCTATTTTGGAGTGGAAACGTTTGAGGATTGTGCTTAAAATAAGTCCGTTATTGCTACGATAAATCTCCCGGTCACCCAGTTTCCGCTTATATGGAAACGGGTACCGCAAGGACGCCCCGGCGACGCTAGTCTTTATCATTTATGTTTTATTGTACGCGCATAACGGGTCATTTATATGTCTAGCACCAACTAAATTGCTGGAATATATCCTATAAAATACATAATGGTAAATTGGTCATTGCTGAAGTGCTTTAAACCATTTTAACTCTTACCAAAGCATTGTTTCAGTGGATTTATTTTTAGCGTACTCACAAACGTAAACCGGTTTCGCTCATTTTAAAACAGGATCAGTTGCATATTTGACAATGTTGGAGCTTACCGGCGGGATGCGGGATCTGTTCGCACTCTTTCGCAGATTTTCGTCCTATATGCAAGTTGCCACTGCACACGAAGGTCGCTGTTGTACGCGCGACTGCGGACAGACGGAAATAGTCGGACGGACGGAAATAACCGGACGTATAGCAATTTCCCGTGCCTACGTACCGGCCAACGAAATACGATTTACTTGAACTTTATTTACAACTGATTACCTATACAATTGTTAACTTGAGTGTTCAAATTGGTTATCCAGTCGACATAGCTGGTTTTCAGACTTCAAATTGTTCTCAGAGGCAAGAGAAATAATGATCTGGTCTTATAGTTAAAAAGATAAAGAATTTATTAGAATCTTTTATTTCCGAATGATTCTGATGCATTTCCGTTTAGCAGGCGTAGCATGACTGCTGTAGACAAGCGTTTTGTCTGCGAAAGAGTAGACATAATGACATAAAGTTCTATACAATGTACTTTTGTCTTTCTTATAGTATAGGATGGCGAAACGAACTAAAGGCCCACCTGGTGTTAAGCGGTTACCTTTGCCTATAACAACTGCTATACCACCTAGGCTGTTGCTTAAATGGTACCGCAAGTCGGTTCGCCAAACTGAGACATGAAGATGGAAAGTCTCATGTGAATGTAATTCATTCTTCCGTAGACAAATCTCTTGTCTACAATCACAGAATATCTAATAGTACTAACTACAGAACGGCCACTCACCGCCCCCCACCAATTCAAGATTCCTCGCCCGGACCCCGCACCCGCCTTCAGTTTGACGGCAATTGGACTGCAAGATTGCTATGGATGTCAAACGCCAGTCGCTATACAAGCACGCCATCTCTGAAAAGCGCTAGAACCCAGTTGGTATAACGAGCGGCGAGCATCCCTAACTTACACGTGTGTGTGCGTTCGTATAAGGCGTAATCTTGTGTATGTAGGTGGACTAGGTGGTGCTAGCGTTTATATTGTATTGAGTGTCCGAGGTGTGCTACAGTGGTCATGCTACGCCTGCTGGTCAACTTACTTTAAAGTTCCGTAATCCAATTCCAACAAGCATCTCACTTGAATCCTTGTTTGTTTTGATTGAATTTAAAAGAGCATCGTAATTTAATATACCATGGTCCTAAAATAAAGACATGCTGATATCCCTATTAACGATAAATACGCCGTATAACACGCGGCAAACCCTTATAAAAACAGAGATTAACACGTCTCGGCTGCGTATCGGTCGTTGCGATCTCCCTTTAATATTTAACCGTCCGGCGGCGATTATAATTTTAGCGGGTACCACAGTTCCACGGTTGTACGTGAGCCTATTTGCGCGGAGATTAACGGCCTGGCCCGCCGGCGGACGCGACAGCGGATAATCTGTTTAGGCCAACCCCGCGCCGCGCCTGTTCGACACCGGGGGATGCAAGGGGGCCGATTGCGGACGCGGAACTCTGCAGCCTAAGCGCGGATTTTTTCTTTTCGTTGTAGCTGAATGTTTTAATTTTTGCGGTAGCAAGTCATGTATGCGTAACGCGAATGGAGCTAAAATATTAATTTCAACACAGACATAGTAAAAAATATAGCCAAGTGCTGCGTACAATCATAGTGAAGTAAAATGCACCTCAAACCGTGCTCTCCCCTCTCAGTACACATGTCGCGCCATCGTCCTCGTCCAGTAAGGATCGCGAAAGCAAATATTCTTCAGGTGCGTGGTTTGTGTGTGAGCGCTGGTTGTACACGAAGGAGCACGGTTTTTATGGCTTCATTATGATTGTTCGCAGCAGTTAGACTAAATCAAAATGGTTTATTTTTAACCTGTTATACTTACAATAGTAGAAGTACATTTTCGATTGAAGTGACATCAAAATGTCAACGAAATTGTCTACTTTGCAATCCTCCAAATTAGGAGTAATATCGTAAACGTCCCACTAGGTCACGTCACGTCACCAGGATCTGATAATAATATCTAATCCTTACAAAAATGTTACTCATTGTTTACTATGAATATTACTAGGTTCCGAAGACACCCGAAGGCTATTTGGTACATTGTTTGGGCTAGGCACGTGGGCTGAGGGGGATGGCAAAGCGGCGCGTTGGCGAAGGGGTGGAAATGTCACGTTACCCACCCCGTGTGGGCGTGCTCGCGACTCAGATGGAACAGCTTTATTGCTGCGCTACTGAAATTAATGAAGGTCACACAAGTCTTGGATTAGATAATTTATTCAATAAGCAATATCTTAATAAGAACATTCCCAAAACTCGACGAAAAGTGTGTTGTGGTCTACTGTTTCAACTTAGCAGTTAAAATAACCTTTTAAATTATTCTGTTAACGCTAATGGTAGCAATGACTAATATTATTTCCATTCTCCATTGAGCGTCATTCAATTTGCCCAGTAAATCGTAAATACATTAATTATGTTAAACCCATGTAACCATTAAAATATATTTCCGATCCCGAATGATTTATAGCAGTACATTCTATGAACTCAAATTGACCGTCCAATCACTGGTACCTATATCTCAACACCTGGCGGGTTTGCGCATGCAAATAGCGGGGAGGTGGGTGAACGGTCGGGTTCAAGGGGTGTCAAGGTGCACCCCCGTAAGGCCCGCCCTCGCCTTAATTATTAATACACCAGCGATATACTGGCCACTTTATCGTTTGCCTTGATCATACCGACACGCTTTTGTATCAAGAAATTCTCGAACATTTATTCGGACGAGAATATAGCAATTTTCAAGATAATGCCCGTCCAAACTGTCGGTTTTTCGCCCCATTTCGCCGTCCAATAAGAATGTTTTCCGTAAATAGGAATGTGTTTGCCTCTATTTGCTCGGAAACATTCGCTTGAAACGAAACTATTGTTGACCAAAAGGGACAAACATGATAATGAGTTTGTCTACACGTCATTAAAAATATTTTTCAGGTGCCTAAAAGCTTTGAATGACCTTTAAACCCTTTGTACTGTTTTCAAAAAGACTGATAGGTGGTAGTAACGGGAACGCTTTTCCCTTGCTTACACAAAAATGGATCTCGTCAGTTTCCCATCTCACCGTAGCCGTCATCCCAAAACACTTGAACAATACAAGGACAAGGGTTTCGAGTTGCGAAGCGAGCGCGCGGGTGGTGTTTGGATCTAAGGCACGGTGCGGGCGGACGCGGGCGCGGATACGAGCGCGAAAGCGACCTATCGATTCGCGTTCCGCTGTCCACCTATTGGCCGGTTCTAACCCCTGCGAGCCGCGCGCCCCAACGCACCCGATTAAATTTACGTGTCGACCACGTGCCCAACGACCTTCACGGAACCGTGACAACACAAATAGCTGTAGCACGCATTGTGTGAAAATATGACTCGTGTACCCGCTACGTGCCGCAGAATATTTTAATATTCGGTAACAGTACCTCCGGAGGACCTAATAATGTCTTAACCATTGAGTTAGTCGTCCTGCCCCACCCTTACAGTCCAGTGTAAGTACGTTATTATCTTCTTATCGCATCAAAAATTCATTAAGTACCTAGCCTGAAAGAAAAATTATCGAGAAAAATATTAAAGACTTGTATTATATAAATACCTGGAACCAGAAAGAGTTGTTAGGTTATTCAGTTATCAGTAAACGATGAAATGTTCCGGATGTTGATAGTTAAACTGACTTCTATCAAATTAAGATATTAACTTTGCATAGTTCATTAGCCCTACTAGTGCTATTATACTTTTTTAATAGGTAACCATTATTTTGAGTCTAGTTTATAAAACTGTTGTTATTTTATTCGTTACATTATTATACAAGATTCGTGATAAAGCAGCAAATTCAATTCACTTTCAGTTAAAACCATTCATATTATGAAGATGAACCCCGCTACAGAAATCTCATAAACTGATACATCATCGCGTAATAACACATAAAAATATAAAATATGTACATAACCGTGTGCTGGGGCATCATAACAGTGTATACAAACAGCGCTTCGATGGCGACACGCGATAAATTACGTGTGAAGACGGCGATAAGTGCACGTAGCACGTACCGGCGCGCGCTTCCCGCCCGGCCCGGCCCGCCGGCCGCACGCTGATCGATACCACCCCCGCACACAACACCGATTTGTATACAACCTCGCAGCCACACGGTTATTGATATTCATCTTCGGATTACGTCAAACCTTGCCTTAAAAAACGATGCAAAAAGCTCTCCTTGTTTTTGATGTCCAGTGCGGGTTTGGTAAGTTTTTTAGTGAGCTTTATCAAAGTAAAAGAAATCTAAATAAAAGTTCAGCCAGAACTTTCGAAAGCTTTCCAAAACAGGTTTAAACTATCATCTTGTTCAGATAAGAATTCATATCACATTTTGCCATATTTTGTAGATATGGTAACCCAAAATAGCAGGAGATCAAGACTGCCTCGACCCTGCAACTAATAACAACCATAGAAGGCTTTCAAACAAACTCGTTGCGCTAACAGTTCAAGCTGCGGCGACGACTCTCAGATCAAAATTACTGAGACAGCCTTATAATGCTTATAATAACCAATATATTGGTGTCGATTCTCTTGTTCACGAACTAAACTTATTTTAAACTATCGCTCTCTTTTACTAACAGTACATACAAGAAAGAGATGGCAACCATTTTAGAACTGTCAAATTAGTTTACGTGTTACATTTCTTTGTATTTTAGTGGGCACGTTCCGAGATCACGTCTAAACTTGTATGGAAATTTTAATTTTGTCTAATTTGACAGCTCTTAAATGGTTGCCATCCCTTTCTTGTATCTACTATTAGTAAAAGAGAGCGATAGTTTAAAATAAGTTTAGTTCGTGAACAAGAGAATCGACACCATTATCAGTTATTACATAGCCTTTAAAGCAGGACCGTGTCTCACAGGCGATCACACGCGCCATCTGCCATCTGCTCCCGTAACCATCATGTTTTCTTGGCCTCTTGCCAACGTCTACTAAAATTTCCCAAGTTCATTGAGTAGGCCAATACGAACTTAACTTTTAGTGCTATTCTTTGAAACTATCTTCGCAGTCCTATTAGATTCTTAGTTTTTATGGTTAAAAGTATTTGTTATTGTTTTTGTTTGTGATGCACAATTTCGAATGAGAGCCGATGCACCATTTTAGCCTACCTTAAAAATTTACACTCAAAAGCGCTTCTATATATAGTAGTAGGCTTTAGGAAAAGGTTGGCAAAAGAAGTGCTTTCATTGAACAGAAACCACATAAGAATCCTGACAAGAACCATAAGAATAAATAATAATACTCGTGTTATTATTTCTTATGCAATAACCTTTACTGGTCATTGCAACCTGAATAAACACCTTAACAAAATGGGTCTTAGAGACGCCCATCCATATCTTCTGCGAATGTGATGTAGTACACAACATAATAAGCCAGCACCTTGGAGGCTACGTAATCTCGTCGTCAAATCCTCCACCCTCAAGGCCATATTCGACTTCAAGATTGACTTGCAACTTTGTAGGTGCTGTTACACTGCAAGAGGTTTCATACACACAATAGATATTTTCAGGTCGCAGTGGCTTAAGACATCCAAGACCCGACCTCTCCTCAAAATACTAAACAACCTCCTGTTTATTCAATCAGTTGTTGCCATTTTGAATTTTCCCTTAGTCTTGGAAATTTTCTGAATGGCAAAAGGATGTCTAATTTTTGCAGTCTCTAATTTCGGTAAAGACATTATCATACAGCATCAAATAATTCTAAAAGCTTCATTAATCCACTCTCTCGCAAAAAGCCGGAATACGTCTAGACGATGTAACACCGGAGCAACGAGAGACGGCTAATTAGCTGATTAATGCAGGCTAGCCTGCTGCGGCATAGTGCCACCCGGGGTACGAGCTTTTTCTTAATCCAACGCTTAATGCACGCACCACCTACAATGACTTTTCTCTTTCAACAACCCCAACTTAAGACCACGTCCAGATGCAAAGCAAGATGACATGCGTGATTAATATAGCAAATGATTTAACAAACGTTACGCAACGTCAGCATTGATATAAATCGTATCTAGTTGTCGGAATAAATCAGCACTTGTTTCTCTCATTTAAACGCTTCAGTAATGCGAACGCAACAGGTTGTTTTGTAGGCTAATTGTGGACGCAATTAAATCGTTTCTTTTCGCCTTCGCCTCGGAGGACGCCTCGTTATCCGTAACGAGCCTCACTCTAGATCTTTTTGTTCATGCAACATTGTTCACTTTAATTCTAATTGTCTAATCGTTGGCGTCCCTCTCTTTTTCGTCCGTCACTGTCGCTGTCTTCGATTGCAATCTTTGAATCCTTCGTAATTGGCGTATACTTTTTACGTACATTATCGGTACCATTTGATGTATCGAAATATTTGAGTTTTTACTTTCTCGTGTCTGTCTGCAGACGGGTGAGGCGACCGGCTCGGCAACCCGTCCGGCAGGGTTTGCCCACGGTCAGTGCGGTGCGACACCTGATCCTTGCTGCACATGTCCCTTGTACATGTAACGTGTTATGTAGACAGATGTTCAAGGACTACTTGGGACTAGTTTGGGTCCCTCGCTTCACATCTTTTGCAAGCTTAGAAATTTTGCGTATTTGTTGTGTTGTCCTTTTTCACGACTTGAAGAGCGTTTGGCAAATATATTTCATTTTCGAAGCCCAATATAATTGGCCGACAATAAATGTATCGCGCGCGTGCGCCAGCTCGTCGCCCGAATTCCTGACAATGGGTCTTTTGATGGCCGTTTACGTGTTGTCGGCCTGTCACTGAACTCTACTGTTTTAAATTTCAACCGACGTGCTTAAACAGGTTTTGGTTACTTTTTATATTTATTATTCTTCTATTTGGAGACTTGACTACCGAGTAAACTTTTATACGAAAAGTGTTTTGTCCTCGAAGTTACAAGATATAAGAATTTGATTACTGCAATTGACTCACGATTCCAATATTCCTGATAGGTATGGTCGACCGTGTTTGGCCTTTCCGCAATGCCATTATCCATGATCGATTTGTGTGGGAATGCATGTAATGTCGTCAGTATGTGATGGTCACCATATCAGGTTGTGTTCCGAAGGTGCCCCGCACCGTGTCGAATGGACTAGATGAATTATTTCACCTCAAGACGCGGCGGTCGGGGCGCAGTCGTTGACCCGGAGCACGCCCGTTTCATACCTATGGTATGCCCTCCACAAATAAGGGTTTCTGATCTGTGAATTCTATACGAAATAGACTACTTTATCTAGATGACTTTTTGGTTTTTTATCCCTACAAGACAAAGTTATCGTTGATATGTCCAAATTGTATTGGGTTCTACTCCCTGAGTGGGCTTTTTATCTTGAATTTACAAATGTTTTTATATTAATCATGATGATAAATGTCAACATCTGCATTACATCTACTAAGGTCTGTTTTTGAACAAATCCTATTTTATTTTAAATCACCAATATCTTTATCACATTGTGTAATATTTTCAACAATGTTATCTAAACCAAACATTATCTCATCGCGGATTGTCTGTTTGTGATGAGGTATGATGGGATGTAGATATGACCGGTTTCTTCCGTTGTCGGTACGTACGGTTGACAGCACGTCAGTGGTAACAGTTTGACATTGACAGCGTCTTTATTTCGTAAGCAGTAAGGACGGTTTTCTAATTCAAGTGTTACCACTGTCATGCAGTCGACTGTACGTAATATTATTATCTTACTAGTGTGATCATTCCATAATATGTCTGTACGCAACGCTAAGCACCTCAAGTACAAGGAAGCTTCGCTTTCGCCCTAATATTACCATATCGTTCCACTTGGTCAAATAAATCAAGAGAGTGTGGAAACGATCCGTTAGCTTTATTAATTAGTAGTTAGGGTTGCGTGGGTTGAGTGCGCGCGCGCTGTCGATGCCGTCGCGGTTATTGTAAGAATTGACTAGCGGTCTGTGCTCGAGTGAAACGCACGCACCACACTCACCGCACTTTCTAAATATTTTGACTGCAACCATATCTAACGTACACGTTTCAATTCAATACAGAAAAGAGATCCTTCCACAAAATTATTAACTGGAGACATTACAAATGCTGCAAATTCTCAATCCAGTAGCACACCTCAAACAAGCAATCCGACAATCCGTTGCTTGTTGTGCCTTACCGTTACTATTTCATCATAACAACCACCGCTACCCGTAATGCATCTCAACCATTGAGTGCTCGCATCGAATCAAATGTTGCCAACTCATAACAATGTCGTCGATGTACGTAAGTTTTGCAATATGCGTGGGCTTGCTTTGAGGCCGTGGGAATCGCAGCTTCCTTGCCGTTTTGAAGGCGCAACACTGTCATAGTTTATAACGGTGCTACAGTCACCAGAAGGTTCTGTCATTCATTTCAGGTAATCTTAGTTGACGTATCTGCGCGTTTGAGATGGTAGTGTAGATGTGTGTTTCAAACGCGACGACGAACAATTGTGAATGTGGAGCAGGTCAGATGGTTGTATTGTATATGATGTAACTATGTAAAGAGTGCGCGTAAGAACGTAAGAAGCCGGCGGCACGGGGTTGTTGAACGTTCGGTGCGTCCGCGCGTTGTTCGGCGTTTTATTAATAAAATCCTCGTGACGTGTATCGATGGGCGCGCACTGGATCGGGCTATTTATTGATGCGCCTGCGCACCGCCCGCTAGCCGCATATCGATCGGTGGCTCTCTCTATCGGTCGCATAATTATTTTCCAATTTCAAACAAATACGGCCAATATCTAAGTGTACCGTCTTCGCTCCGTACCGTTATTATCGATTCGTTTCACTTAAGTCATGTCTGACACCATAACAGTATTGCACGTTTTCTATTATAGATTGCGACAAACGCCACTGATGTATTCATGATTCTATCACAGACATAGTAAAAAATATAGACCAAGTGTTGCGAACAACCATAGTGAAGCCAACAAAAACCGTGCTCCCTCATGTACAACCAGTGCTCACGTACACACCATGCACCTGATGGATATTTGTTTTCGCGATGCTTACTGTACAATGCCGCGACATGTGAACTGAGAGGGGTGAGCACGGTTTAAGGTGCATGTGTGTGCGTGAGCGCTGGTTTGTACACACGGCTACACATCAAGCTGTACATTTCCAGTATAAGCTGATCTCGCATTGTACGGAAAACCTAAACAATGCGAGGTCATCTTATACTGGAAATGTACAGCTTGATGTGTAGCCGTGTGTACACGGAGGAGCACGGTTTTATTGGCTTCACTATGATTGTTCGCAGCACTTCGTCTATATTTTTTATTATGTCTGTGGATTCTATACGATAGTTTCAAAACACTAAATAGTTTTTCATTCTTTTTGTTGTAGCTCCTATCACTCGGCTCATTATAAATGCGAAAGTCTGTCTGCATATTTATTGGTCGAATTTCGTCTCACCTGGGCAACAGATGACGATTGAATTGCACCGAAGATACCTACTATCATTACAATAAACCGGTTATTGTCAACAAGCTAAGCTATATTGTACTCGAAAGCAAGCATAATCAAAACATTAAGCTTGCATTGAATCGAAATCTTCTTCATAATGTCTATCTTTTGCTGCATCAATAAGTTCATTATTATTCAAATATGCATGTAGCTGTAGCAGTTAATAAATCCAGATCGTTTTTAGTACCTTCAAATATTGTTTCAAACAAGGCTTCCAGTCCTTCCCCCCCAGATCCAAGTCGCATCGTTACCCGTCCTGACATAACCATTAGCCATCAAGTGGTGTGTCGAGTAGAAACAAAAACGTGAGGGTGGGCCGTGCAGCTGCGTGTCTCGAGGCCGGCTCCGCGCAGATGCCGAGATCCGCCCCGCTTGTACGTAACGACGCCGCCGTCGATTCTACTGACAACCTCAGCTATGTTGCTAGGAATATCTTTATTAGCCCGAAGAGTGCTTCTAAAAGATAGTTCTAATAATGCTGTGGTATCTAGGTAGAATTTGTTTGCCAATGGCTGCTGTAATGTTGATGTTATAGGCCTGGTTTTTGGATCTTCACACAGAATTTTCAAACTATCTACAGTTTTCTCGCTTTGTTTCTATGTCAATACTCACTACACTACTATTCTCAAAAGAGCTTTTATCTAATCCAAGATGCATATTTACTATTGAATCGACAAACCAATGTCCGCTACAAGTTAGGCAGTGCGAATCTGCACATTCGGGGGTAGGTCTTATAGGGCTCCCGTGTTGGTGGGTAGCGGGCGGTCCGTGACGTCGGTAGGGCGACGCGCTAGTGACGTCACGCGCGCACGTGGGCGTGTGCGACCGAGACAACAACACAATCACCGCACGGGAGGGACGAAGCCCGATCCACTGCCGCAGAGGGCGCGCGCGAATTGACAGATTTCCACGCGCTCGATACGATCTTGAATTACATTATCAGGCGGCGCCGAACCGGGTTAAATGCCCGTATCCGCCTATTCAATTCAACGGCCGCCCGCCCTTTTCAACAAGACTTGTAACCTTTCTCGATTGTTTCTTTTGTGAAACTGCTACAGAGATATCCTTCGATTAGATGGTGTAATAACCGGTTCGGCAGCGATGTTAACCCGTACATATCTAGATGTCGGGCTAGCAGCGGGTGCGTTGTGTGGCGGCGCGGCTCCCATGCTCGCCTGCGTATCGCGGCGAATGTTACCGCAGCGGTTAACCTCGCCCGCCGGTGGTTGTAAACAAAGCGCGCGGATTTGAACGCGACGTTGCCATGTCGCACTGCCTGCCAATGTATGTAGCTGTCACTGAGTGTTTACTATTTTTCGCCGCTTTTTGCTGCAGTTTTTTGTATTTTTTTTCACCTTAGTTTTCTTGTTTTAATTCATTACAAAAATCATACTTATATGAAACAATGAAAGTCACATGTAAAATTCAAATGATAAAAATAGAATGACCCAGTATTGTTATTAGGTACATCTCGAATTCTCCTCGCCTCAAATATTAAATTTTCTTAATTAGCTAAATAATTCAAAATCAAGAAAAGCATTACTTTACACCTGTCTTCAGTCAGAGCTGACGACGTAATAAATAGTCATGCAAGTAACCATTCCGTGTTTTACATTCACGAGCACAATGCTCACGTCTTACAGTTACAAGCTAATCTTATATTCTACCTCAGGATGTGCACTCATACAAAGAGTTGCCAAGGTCTTAATTAAACTGTTTACATTATTATTTCTAATATCATTTAATCTCCATATAACTTATTCAGCACGACTTCTACCTTAATGTTAAAAGCTTGGAAAGGTCCAGAACTTCAGGTAATTTGGTGACTTTACGCATTGACGCAAATTAAAGCACCCGCGATGTTGCGAAAGTCTACTTTTAGTAGAAGTAGTAGAACACAGCGACGCGACACGGAGATTGTTCCAAAGATTGCGGTGCGAGGGAGACGCTGCGAGTGCAGTCCGCAGAGCACTCCCCGCACTCCTCCCGCGGCCCACGTGCCGAACGATAATGTTGTTGCGCTGTCACCGCAGCAGATAAATCTTCCCGCTCCACTGTCTACTAGCTACCAACCGATCGTTAAATACCATATTTATTGCCTACGACACGCTCAATTTACCGTACCTACTCACTATATTATAGCATCTCTGACAAACGTTTCGTAAGCAACTACAATGACAAATGCTCCAACCAACCAACATGGTTTATTTATCAGTTCATATTCAATGTTAGTCTCGTCGTATGTTATCAGTGTGTTATCGCCGTCATTAACCGCAACGCGGCAGCAAACAAATAGTACTTACCTACTTAGGCAACAATAGTGATAATCGTATGGCGATTACTGCGTTCACATTGGTGTGGAGGCGGGTAGCGCGGCGGCGCGCGTCGTCTGCCCGCTATCGATCCCGGCGCAAGGTAGTGCCAACCATCACCGTTACACCGCGACAAAATATGCGACCTTGAACCTTAAACTATCTTCATTATTGCACTCCAAACTAATGCACCACCACTACAAAAAATCCAAATAAAGAAAACTGAACCACTTCAGCAAATGCACTCATAAAATTTATGAAACGAAGCAAAGCATGCGACTAATTAATCCCACCGCAGAAGTCTCAACAATTATGTAACAAACAAATGTTGGAAGGTTGCATGATATTGTTACCATTGAAGGGTATAACCGCTTTCAAATACATAGCTATAAAAAGCCATTCAAATTAGAGTTAGAGCGGTGTTGAAATCCTTTCATGCCTTCTTGCTGCGAAATCTCGTAACCATATTGAGCCAAAATAACTGTCAAACGCTCAATTTCCATCGAAGAAGAAAATTAACATTTCATTACTTGAAACCCCATCGATCGGTGCTGAAATCCTTGGTGGCCCTCAATCGCGATGGTACCACGGAGCGGGTCGAGTCGTGACTCGCTCCGGTATTCGTACGTACAGTAAACGTACCGTTTGTTGCGTTAACGGCCTTGGGAGATGAAGTCGATGGTGCCGAACCGACCGGCTCAATAATAATTGCACTGCCTGTACGAGTAGCACCAACACACATACTAGCGGTACTTAGTGAATTACCAACACTCAACTGAATCTATGCACTTCCAATCCTGTACTTTTATGTACTTGTACGATTAAAAGTAATGGATTTGAAAGCAAGTTACCTTACGACGGATGGGCAATATTTATTAACAAAAGGTAAACCTGAGAAGACCTTGCTATTTGTTACGGTGATCCCAATAAAATCCAAGATAACTCTTACATTTGTTATGACCAGGTTACTGCCTGGCCGTGTCACTTGACGCCCTTGACTAGCCACTTAGAAGATAGACTGGTTCTCCATCATTAGCAATTAAAATTATCAAATGATTAGCAAAACGGGAACTCTCGTTAGATTCTTTGATGTGACTGCATTTACCAAAAAACTTTTCGTAATCCGTCTCGTTCAGAATTGTTATTGTCACTGATAAACTAAGCGTCCGATAAGAAGGCTGGTGCTACTACTAAATATTAATTAATAGAAGCATTAGCGTTCTTATTGTGGAAAAAATATGAGACAGACACGATGGTACGGGTACACCTGGACTGCAGCACGAATGTCAAGGCTGTACGCTTGGAAACGCTCCAGTAAGACGGCAACTAACGCCGAAAAACTTTAGTAAATTTTCTCAGTTATGTACCTAGTACCTACTCTCAGCACCGAGTAATATGCCGGGCGCGTGAACGATAACCTGCTGTAACAATTCATTAACTACAGTTTTGTTCTGTTTTATTTTATCGAACCTGCAGGCTACATTGCAAATCCTGCTAATATTATAATAATGCAAAAGTCAGAGTTGGATGCGGAAGGCAGAAGACCGAGTCTTGTGGCTGGCCCAACTTGGGAGAGACCTATGTCCAGCAGTGAACTGCGATAGGCTGAGTTGATGAATGTGAAAGTATGGATGTTTTTTTATTTGACCTTTAATCTCGCTGAAACTTCAGATGACATTTGGTACACAGATTGCCCATAACCCGGAGTATTATATAGGCCACTTTTTAGGGTTCCGAAGTCCTACAAGGAACCCTTATAATTTCGTCATGTCCGTCCGTCTGTCCGTCTGTCCTAATCCTTTACAGCTTAATAACTTCTACAGTTATTAACATAAGTAAATGAAATTTTGTTAAAAAATAGTCTACATATACATCTCAATTTTAAAAGAATAAAAAAATCGTTTTTACGTATTTTAGGGGTGGCGTCCATACATGTGAAATGGGGATGAATAATTTTTTTTCGCTGCACCCCCTCGTGTGGGGTATCATTGAATAGGTCTACTAAAATGAAGGTAATGTTTCATACACCACTTTTTTATCAGGTGTACCATCTGCGAAATATAGCCCGCCAAAGTGGCTTGCAATGTGTCCCCCCCCCTGCCATTTCTAAACTATGCAACGTAGAAACTTATAATCTTCCACATTGATAGACCTTTGTAAAAACTCTCTTTTAAAATTATTTCGAGTATGTGATTATAATTTTTTGAGTTATAGAGAAAGAAGAAAACTGAAAAATACTTAAAACGTCCTAGTTCAAAGGTCGTTGACCTTAGAGAAAAATTATCATCGCAAATAATGCTCCTTTAGCTACTTTCTATTTGTTAAAATCACAAAAGTAACTTTGACACTTCTTAAATTTGGCTTCTTGAATTTATCACTAGATGGCGCTACTAACAACACGCTCTGAGTCGCGAATGCTGCCGATTATTGCAAAAACTAAAATAGCCATGATTAATATTCGATTTGATTCGTTTGTAATTACACCTACTTAAGGAACCCTATAATACTGAGCATGGCCCGACATGCTCTTGGCCGGTTTTTTATCCCATGAAGATAAACAGTTCTCGAGGGATGCGCCATAACATCTTTCTGTAATAAACCGAATTATACGCGGGCGAAGCCGCGGGCATAGGCTAGTTGCTATGTACTTAATTTATTTAATGGATTACGGGTAGACCATGCTGTTATCCTTAATTTTAATAATATTTTGAATGTAAAATACGATGTCAATTATATAGCGGGTGCTAAGCAACGCTCGCATGTGTGTCGTGTGCGGTGCGCGCTACAAACACAAGCACGTGCGCCGAGCGGCCAGCCGAATGACGTCACATGGATCATGGATCGCCCCCGCCCCGCCTCCTAGCTAGAGAAGGATGGCTATACGTCAACGGAGCGGCAACGTCGCGCGCGCCGTTTTGTTTTCGCATCTAACGTCGGTGATAGGCCGAGTTTATCTTCCGATTGCGAATGCAACAACAGCTATTTCTAGCTTTACTTCTTACCACATTGCAACAACCCGATTTTATCGCTTCTTAATTCTATGTTCCGCTATTGTGGTCATTTTCATTGTCATTTCGACCTTGAATGTTTAGTCGGTTTAATTAGAATATTAATTGAGATTTCAGTTTAGGGATACGATAATTAAGTAAATACAATGATCATAACCATAACAGAAAAAGTTGTAACTGGGATAATGGCAAGGTTAACTATCAACGATAGCAAGGTCAAGGCTAATAAGATACTTAGCTGAATTTAATCCTAGCGATATTTTTTCTTAGAATTTCCTTTTTTCAGATGACTTACAAACTTTTTCTTTTATTTACAGAAGGTGACCAGGGATCGTGGGAGAGTGGACTCTCGTATGAATGTCGTTCGTTGCTGTTCAAGGCCCTTCATAATCTTATTGAAAGGTAAAACATAAAATACAAATTAACAAAAGCTAACCAACTTACCAAAACAACGAGCATCAATAATTATCTACTTAGATGTTATTGGTCTACAAATAGTAGGTGTAACACGATGACCAAATAAATGAATCTATTTAATTTGTATTGATTTTACTGCTTTTCTATTGGTCGACTCAAACGCTACATGTTTAACATTCACAACAAAAACGTGATTGAAAAACCTATACGGTCCCTACTAACAAATAACTTGTTAATCATTGCCGATCGAGTACACAATTTGAACTCGATGATGCGTGTCACACCGTCAGCGTCGCGCGCGTACTTAGTTTCAATGCGTCTCGCGAGCTAATTGCTCGTGATTTATTATGAAATAATTCCTATTGACCGCTTGGTGTATCGTTGCTTGTATGTTCACAAAGACATTTTGCATACAGAATCGTGCATACGGTTGGTGTTCCGCAAGGAACAATACTGGGACCTTCACTATTGGCTACGCATTTACTCTTTGGAAAATCATATGAAAGTTTGATTTGTAATTATATTATTGTTATAATTTATTCGTCTGTAGTTTTAATGGTTTTTCAAACGATTTGAACATTGTAATATGTAAATTAAGGCCAAGTCTCAGAGAGTAATAGATTAGACGCATGATAAAGACAATTATACTATCAGGAAAGTGGCAGGTATCTAGTAATCCATGTTATCTACCGCGATAAAAACTATGCTAGGAGTCGCAAGTTCGAGGTAGCAAAAATTATCTACTATTTTATCTTACGGAGATTTTGCTGTGTTGTTGTAAATATTCCATCTTCAGAAATTTTCAAGAGATAAGTCTGATAAAGCAACCCAATAGCAGTCTGCTAATCCGTGTATAGATATCACAAACAGAAGAAATTTCAATTTATCTTAAACCTTACTAACTATACTCCATTGGATCTGTTTTCAAGAACACTAATTTCAAATTAGCGTAAACACGGCGAAATTTGATTAATTATACGGGTAGACAACGCGAATAAAATTTCTGACACTTCGCATTGATCAAAATTTTTTAGGAATCAGATCTCAATAATGCATAAAGTTTTGATGCTTATTTATAATTCACATGACATAAATGAAATGAGACTGGTAATTAGCGGCTGCTAACTCAGTTGCAATTTGCGCGCCGAATGTTGCACCGGGGGGTCTACTCGCGTTTGACGATTATCGATTAATCGTACCATTCATCGCACAGTTTGCTACTCCGGTCAACCATCGTTTCCATTATCGCATGCGATGTTCGTGTTTTGACGTGTTTCTCTGTTCTCCGGTCTATTTTATACGACTATGAACCGTAGTCTATCTTTATTGTACCTTTTTTATGTGCCTATATTTATGGTGTAGTGTAGCTATCAATCGGAACGAAACTTCGTACTGCGTTTATCATTCGTCAAACGCGAGTAGACCCCCTGGTGCGCGGGCGCATCGGCTTCGCTCGTAGTTCTCGTACGGCTCCGTACGAGACGAATGTCGACGTATCGCACGGGGCGTTCTAATGTCGTTTTTTGCCGCGCATTCTTTAGCCACCCGTATCCCCGAAGCCGACTAATTTAAAATACCCGCCGTTATTGATCCGATTGTTTCTCAATCCGTTATCAGGCGTATAATGACTAATGATGTAATTCGCATTTTTAGCTAAACCTGAACATCTATGTTTTATTGTGCTTGCGTCTAATTTATTTTCTCGTTACAACTGTACGATTTAAACTAATCAATAGCAATCAAATTTGCCATCGGTACATTTTTTATTATGTCAAGCAATCTATGTTATTTATTTCCAGCATATTTTATTAATTTTTGAATTTAATAGTCAAGGTGACATAAAAAGTAAAGTAAAGTTAAAAATCAGTTTTAAAGTTATTGTGACGACTTCTTAAGCTTAATGGGCGAGATCCGTTCGTCACTAACCATTATAACCATTACACATTAATTAATCTCTTTTTAAAACAAATTAGTTACGTTAATAACATATTCCTTATATACGAAATATCAAAACTTGAGTTATAAATTGCTACAGTTAATTTTAACGTTATTAACTTGTATTATTTATCTTAAGAACATACAAATTGGCTTTATCTCAGCGCAGCGCTGTTTCGTAGCCTTGAGTAGTTTAAAAAACGAACACGATTTTAACAAATTATAGTAATTTCTTGGATTTCAATCTCAGCGACTGGCTCACTAAATTCGTTGTGATAGGTTGTACTACATTTAAGATTTGACACAGCTACCTTCAGTGTACATTAGAATTTGAGAAAAAAAAATGCGTTCTAATTATTGCCCAAAATGAAGGGATATCGTCGTTGTACATTTAAAATTTGCCATGTGTATAGAAAGTAACTTAACCTCTTTTTAAATAACTGCAAAATTCAGCCCCTCTGGGACATGGGCCTTCTATTTTGTGTGCCAACCACCCCAGTCTTGTGCCGGCACAAAATGTCACATAGGAGATTTTAAATTTGCAACGACGATTGTTTAGTTTTTCGATACACACTCCAAGTATTATACCTAGTTGCTTCACAAAGAGTGATGAGTTTCTGTCCGATTTGTATCAAACTTGTCTGGTTTGTCCGCTCCTTCAATACGCATCAGTAACTATAGGAACACTATGTAACACCACATATATGATGTAAGTAGCGCATGCATCGCCATCACGCGACTCGGAGTCGGGGAGCGGTGAGCGACGGAATCTCGGCGTATGAACGAAATCCAGACGAGTCGTTGACCCCCGGTGGCGGCTGGCGGCGCGTCAAAGAAACAATGCGTCGCGGTGAACCGGGGATGCGATCCCAACACTGCGACAATACATGCACGTTCAAGTTGACGATTTTAAGGTACAACCGTGAATTAAGGATCGTTTATAAAATCGTAACTTCGGCTGTTATCAAATTAGACCCAAACGCGATAACGATAGGTTTTATTGTCCCTTTTCGGAAACGTACAACAGCCGTGAAAGATTGAGCATTAATTTATAGTAGCTTGAAGTAGCAGCCGCATGTTTCTTGTTTCATGTAGTACAAAAATAATTAATTAATCCCATGTTTATAAAATCATCAACTCAGCCTATCGCAGTCCACTGCTGGAGATAGGCCTCTCCCAAGTTGCGCCACAACACTCGGTCCTCTGCCTTCCGCATCCAGTCCCCCCCAGCCACCTTCTTCAGGTCGTTGGTCCACCTGCCGGGGGCCGCCCTACGCGGCGTTTGCCGATTCACAGTCTCCACTCAAGGACTCTGCTCCAGCGGCGGTCGGTCTTTCGACAGACACGGCCAGCCCACTGCAACTTCAGCTTACGATAATCTCGTTACGGATTTTATCCTTCAAAGAAACTCCAAGCATAGCTCGCTCCATAGCTCGCTGAGCAACTTTGAATTTGTGGACTAGCCCAACTGTCAGTGCCCACGTCTCGGCACCGTAAGTCATGACAGGCAGGACGCACTGGTTAAAGACCTTGGTCTTCAAACTTTGCGGTATAGGCAACTAGAAGACTCAGCTTCAGCTTGGGCTGAGAATATCGAAGACTAGACTACACTCATGAAGATGGTGACATTTTTGGCGTCTCTTAGTCTCATTTATTTATACACAATAACCAAAATGTAAAAATCATAACTTAAAGTTATGACTTATTGTACTTTTACTGTGAGTAGTTGTAAAATTATCCTTAAAAAAACAGAATTTTGTTCATAACTAGTAGTGAGCTTAAAGCGTGCAATAAAATACATACATACATATTATCATGCCTGTTTCCCATTGGGGCAGGCAGAGACTATGGATTTCCACCTGCTACGATCCTGACACACCTCTTTCGCTTCATCTACGTCCATTAACGTCGTCATGCATGCTCGTCGGTTAAGAGAACTCTTAACCTGGCATTTTTTGATAGCGTCCGCGATTTGATCGCGATACGTTCGCCGAGGTCGTCCCCTTCCAACTCTTCCATCCACACTCGCTTCGTATACTTGTTTCGTCAATCTCCTCTCGTCCATCCTCTCTATATGTCCAAACCATCTTAACATACCTTTCTCAATCTTTGTAACTACATCTTCTTTCACTCCACAACGCTCCCTTATCACGTTATTCCTTATCTCTCAAAGTTACACCCCACATACTTCTCAAAGCTCTCATTTCTACTGCATTTATTCTGCTTTCATGTTTCTTCTGCCATACCCAACTTTCACTACCATACATAAGCGTAGGCACTAACACTCCCATACGCCACTGCAATAAAATGCGCCAGGATTTTGCGTTAGGCTGACTTGGGCCCGTCAAGGCACAGCCGCGATCGAGTTTAAAGCTTTTACGTCTGTTTTACAGTCCTCGCTATTGTTTGCAAGCACCTACTCGTGTTTTAAATTAACTTTTACAGATTTAAAACTGTGCTTAATGAGATAACTTTAGTATGTAATATCATCTTTATTTCGTTTAAATAAAGTTTAACTTGATAGCCAAGCACATCGTGATACTCGCGGAATTTCTAAGCGATTATCCCGTTCTGGTTTTTATGTGAAGCACTCGATGCGGTCGCTTGAAAAACGTTTAAATTAATCGTCTTAATAAAAATGTACTATTCGATCTTTTTGGATTATCCCAACGTTCAAGCAAATACACTTGGAACTGATCCTGAAATGCTCATTAAAGTGTCGTTTAAGTACTCACAAATAACATTTACAGCATTTTTTGCGGCTCCCGCAGCCGGCATCTCTTTGGAACTGGTTCAAAGACCTCAGATATGCTAAATGGTCGACATTGAATTGCTTAATTCCACATACTTTTAATATTCCTGCCCAAACGGTCTGAAATGATATTACTTTTATTTCCTACTTATCTGCTGAAGCTTACATTGGTGTGTTGATTGACAATTAGTGGCTGGTTTGATATTCCAACGGACTGGTTTTCTGTTAAAATAAGCAATAGCTTAAACAAATTGTAAATGCTGAACAAGCGACACTTATCTCATTTACTTTAGTACATCTTTCAGCCAAAGAAGACATTATTTTTAACGAGACTGTAATTTGAATTCTTAATAGTCCCCGATCTTCACCCAAAGTGATAAAGAACAAATTCGCACCTGTTTGATACTAATTCAAAGCGAAGCAAATGCATTCTTGCGGCGTGTGTACTGTGTAGCACGGACACCTGCGCGCGCTCACCTAAATCTCTCCCGTTACGAACGACCAATGGCAGTTTGTACTGCTGCGCGTGCGTCGACGACTCGAACGCCCTCGCTGCGCCTGACTGAGCACTCAACCTCTGATTCTGAACTGTTGAGTTTATAAATAGAATTCGCAATCTTTTGTACAATCTCGAGCCTTATCTGCTTATGAAATAATTTTAAGTTCAAGTTATTGAACTGGCGAATAAGTTTAGATTCGACTTCTCTATGGAAAATAGCCATTGTTATGTAGTTGTAGTTTGACTAAAATTATTAACAAAATTAATAATAAAAGTGAATCACGCATTGATAAATAATGTGGCCAGTCAATTTGTATTTGAATTCGTTTTAACAAATGAAACTCATGTACGGACTTACTATACAAAACATGTTTAAAGGAAAATATAATCGACTGATACGGCGAATTATTATGCTAAATTTTATTCGAGGCAAAACTCGAGTATGTATTTTCATATAGAAAAGTGTAGAAAACTTGCAGTCTGAATCACGTGAATAAGTTTTGTTTACAACTGTATTAGATACAGTGGAGTGCGTACGTTTAAAGATAGACAGGGGCATCGCTCGAAATAAACCATCGACGAACTAATACATTATTATGCATCCATTTTTATACTTTACTCATTGCACTTCAGTTTCGGAACGTAATTCTGCTCAACAGAATCTTATTGCTTTGAGAAATGCTACGAAACGAGCTTACCTCGCACTCCTCGCAGGAATGTTCATAATATAATATCGGCATTTATAGTATAGTCGACTATGAAATTTACTTAACCACCCCAAGGTTGAATGTCACTTGCACGTCATAAACAGCAAAGTCTATTTCGCTGACAAGACCATTGTGACAGTTACTGTTGTCATCTTTAGTGTTTTTTTTTTCGACTACAATAAATATTAAATATACTAAATTAATCTCGGGCTTACATTATACAAGCGTGAGTTAATGGACGTAGATGAAGCGAAAGAGGTGTGTCTGTATCGTAGCAGGTTGAAATCCATAGTCTCTACCTACCCCAATGGGAATCAGGCGTGATAATATGTATGTATGGATGAGTTCACGCTTCCAACTTTCAAAATGCAGTCTATTTGACAGTTGGAAGCATGAGTTCACGCTTAGATTCGTCTCTGAATATAAGCCATAGAGTAATAAGACAGAGTGATAATTTCATTCAAAGTTCCGCTCAAAGTTGTGCAAAGCAAGCGGTATGTAAAATGTTCGCCGTTACACAGGTAGGCGCGCGTGAAATGTACTGAACGTAGCCTTGACAAAAAATTCAGTCAGAATTAAAAAGGCCAACTTGAATTTGCTTCACTCTGCGTGCGACTACTACGGTTCTAAGCCTAATTATTCTAAGGAAGTAATATAACAAGTAGTAGCAAAGAAGTAGCTAGAAATTCTAGAATATCGATAGTCCTCTTCACACATACAGAAACTTAAATAGTTCTTTAGTTTAACTAGGTTACTCTTGGGACAGACTCCAAGTTGTACAATTTATAAACGATAAAAATACCGCCACTGCGCCAGCTAAAATATGTTCTAAATGCAACGAAACAAAGTCTAGATTCAGTCGTTTCTCCTTTAGCAATTGTTGACATGACATCGCTTGCTATAATCGGCGATATTTATTAATGTTTACTATTGTTTACGTACATTAAAGCAACTTAACCTACGTATTTTTTAAATTAAAATCTGCACCAGTGTCATGCGTCACAATATAACAATTATTTATTAATCACATGGGAATATGATTCACATTCCATATTAGCAAGTCAACGAGATTATTCGTCAGTTTTACGCGTGAGTTGCGCTGCGTTCGCCGGTGACACGATAATATTCGCTATGGTAGTATAATCGATATGCGAACAGAGTTACGACACGCCCGAGCCAGTATAATATCGTCTTGTAATACGTTTAGTTTGGAAATTCCATGCGATGGTCTATGGAAATGCATTGCTTTGGTTATGTGTAGGCTTTGTGTAGAAGCTGTGCTGCAGTCGGATATGATTTCGCTTTGAAAGCTTACTCGGCTTACGATCATTATTAACCTCTTGTTGTCGCAGTTCCAGACACAATTAAAATTCCATTATGTCTCGCGTTGATCCAAGTTTTGGCAGACAAGGGTTTAATAAACACATGCACACATAATGGTGTCAATTCTCTTGTTCACGGACTAAACTTATTTTAAACTATCGCTCTTTTACTAATAGTACATACAAGAAAGGGATGGCAACAATTTCAGTGCTGTCAAATTAGTCGGAATTATAATTTCCGTACAAGTTTAGTCGTGATCTCGGAACGTGCCTACTCAAATACAAATGTAACTTGGGCAAAAATAAAAATAATTCATTATTTTTTTCATTGTTTCTTATCATATTTTACAGTTACAGTTTTAAGTTTTCTAATAAATAAAATATAGTACCATTAGAACCCTATTGTATTCTAAAAATAGTGACTCATCATTCATCATCATCATTCCAGCCGAAAGACGTCCACTGCTGGACATAGGCCTCCCCCAAGCATCGCCACAACGACCGGTCCTGCGCCTTCCGCATCCAGCGGATTCCCGCGACCTTCGCCAGGTCGTCGGTCCACCTTGTGGGGGGCCTACCCACGCTGCGCCTTCCAGTACGCGGTCGCCACTCCAGAACTTTACTGCCCCATCGGCCATCTGTTCTGCGAGCAATGTGCCCCGCCCACTGCCACTTAAGTTTGACAATTCTTCGGGCTATGTCGGTTACTTTCTCATCATTATCATCATTATTCTACATCATTCATTCATTATTCATTTTGACTCATCATTAATCTACTAGTTTTGTTCAGTGGCAGATAGCTAGAACAACTAGAGAGAGAGACCATCAGAAAACAAAACTGTCCTTATTATACAACCGTACGTATAGGCACTGTCTTGCACGGCGCCTCTCGTTATTTTATCGTTCAAACGGTACGCCAATAAAAGAAACGTGATACACTCGTAAACCGGCAAATGTTGCCAGATCTCGTGTTCTAAGTTGCTGAACTGTGAAATTGTATAGCTTATGTAGGCCCTAACTTCTCAATATTATCGCCCATCGTTAACTGGAGATGAGATTCTCCATTTCATGGCTTCTTTAACTAGAATATCAAATGACAATCAGTGTGAGGGGTTTACTACAAATAGGACAACATTTTGCGTATAGAGCCGACACAAATATACTCGCCGAAATCGGTGACGTCGCTCTCTCAAAATCGGTGACGTCACAACGCCAAAATCGACGACGCTGCCCAAATTTCTCTTCAAACGCAGAGCCAATGTTAGCGTTTACCATATGTCTACTACAAGAATTCCGTTTTCCCTTCGCGCTCCCTCATACCGCACCTCAAGCCGGGCCCGGCTAGTACCAATACTGACCAATAGCAACGCTGAAAAGTGCCTTATGACATACCGCGGCATTCTCGTAGCAAACGGGTAATATTATGTGTGTCCAATGAAGCTTTTCCTAAAAACATGGGCCGTCAAACGGAAAAAAACACTCCCCTAATTATTTTAATTTTTGCGGTAAGGATATTCTTTGTATGAGAAGTTTCTTAGGAAAGTTGGTTAGTTTCATTGGTAGAATCCAACAATAACTAAAAATTGTCCAAGATTACTGGGAAATGGAAAAGGGGTACTCATTCGAAAGGAGGAGGTTATTTTAATCATCATTATGATTTTTTTATTATGCGATCAACCCTGAAATTAAAAAGAAAACTGCTGTTTTCATATATTTTGTGGTATTAGTTGCTCTCCGCCTTTCGGATTAGTACATGTTAGACTTTCTGAATAACTCGAGCATCCAATCTTCAGTTGACGGACGAATAAATTAAAAGAACCAGACAAGTCTTGAACTGTACAGAAACCCAGTTCCCACATAATTCCTTATTCATCATCATCATTTCAGCCAAAAGACGTCCACTGCTGGACATAGAAAAAGAAAGAAAAAAAGGCGAGTGATTAGCACTCAAAGTTTTGGTGATTCAGTACTTGTAATACCGAATCTTATGCCAATACCGTTGACTGTTTGACAATACCGTAGTAATAAAGTTACTTGTGTTGTTGACTCCTCCAATGGGAAGGATATGCCATAATCGCCACGCTTGGCAGGCGGGTTGGTGATCGCAGTTGTTTGGTATTTTTTTTTTTTTTTTCGTTTTTTTTTTTTTAACATACATTATTATGACAAAAGCAAACCAAAAACCACGGGGGTTTGTCTGGAATGCCGTTATTCTGCAGACAACTTATTAAACTAAATACATAAATATGTGCAATAAATTAACAAACAATGGGTTCGGCGAGCGACTGCCTAAAAAAAAAAAAAATCTCTAGAGAACGCTGCTGCCCATCCTCTGGTGAATCCCTTAGTCGCCTTTTACGACACCCATGACAAGATATCATCAACTCAGGCTATCGCAGTCCACTGCTGGACATAGGCCTCTCCCAAGTTGAGAAGATATTATTATTAAGAGCTTGTACAGTCCCACTGAAGGGCAAAGGCCTCCCTACTCTCCTTCCACCTCTCTCTGTCTGTGGCTAATAAGGACTAGTCTTTTTGAAAGTTGTCAAGATATAGGATGGTGCAATTCTTTGCTTTGCTTTTTTTGCATCCGGCACCACACGGTATTCCTTATTGATGATTGATAAATACCATTGGGAGTTAAAACAATCGACACATACTAACAATAACTTTTTAATTTCCAGATGTCTTCTGTCACGGGACTTCGTGAGGCTCGGCAAATGGTTCGTCCAACCTTACGACGGCGACGAAGAAGACGTCGGCAAGAGGTACAATACATAACAGACCTTATTGTTATCGTGATAAGAGTTATTTTTACTATTGAGCCGCGTCTGATAGTGAAAGTCGAAGTTACGATATTACACGCTTGTCTTTTGCGTGTGCGCGTTACATGTTAGCTAATTATTTCATGTTGAACGTATCTCTATTTTAATTGTGCTATGATTGAGGTAAATTGGCGGAGTGGATTGGATTTTTTTGGTATAAAGAAACACTTCAAAGAAGTACTTTTACTTCATGAAATAACCGCTAATGAGACACAAATACACAATAGATAATCTCGTGTTCCCGTGCCGCCGGCGGCCTTGCGTCAGTTGATCGGTTAAACACTCATTCGACCAGCCTTTTCCTATTAGTATCGTAACTTAGGCCACTAAAGAAATACCGTTGATGTATATGGACTTGTACTGACTTGTGGAGTTTGACACTCGACTCGGTTTTAACTATTTCTAAACTGCGGTCTAAGCTCTTCTAATAAGGGACCATACACCCCATGGGCGCGTCATTTCAGGCGACCGATGTCTGTCATCACATCAATGATATAGCGCCACTATAGTATAGGTCACCTCTATTCCCCACTTGAAAACATCAAATAAGTTTCGACCACTTATGAGAGCCGTCAAAACTTCCCCGTTAGTAACTAGCCAATTGCCGCCTTGGTAGGGCCAATCAGATTGCAATACCCCGCCTCAGCCATTTGACAGAATTTATTGTACGCGTTATATTCAACATTAGGGGTCTATTGGGCTATTTGGTCGATGGACTTAGGTCAACAATTATAGCATACAGCGCCGGCTCTAGGGGGGCGTCCATAAATTACGTGAGGTGTTTTTTTAAATTTTCTGTATGGGTGAGATGTCGTGATATTTTATTCTGGATTAAATGGACCAAAATAGTTATTTTTTTTGTTTCAATAAGAAAAAAAATTGCGTGATATTTGCCGAGACCCCCCCTTCTCTCCAACGTAAGATTAGATAAGATTTGACTCGACCCCCTCCCCCCCTTAAGGGGCCGAAACCCGTAATTCATTCCGCAGCGTTCTGGGCCTTAAACATCTCACGTATTTTATGAACGCCCCCTAGCCCATGTAGCGCCCGGGTGCAATCGGCCTTTAGTAGATGCGCAATCAAAATGGAATACTTACAGTTATATTTTCCCCATTGATCGGAAATTTGGGTGCAAACGGTGCACCCAACTGCTGCCGGCGTCGGCCTTAACACGGGCGCATGGTCTTTGAGAGCGCCGCGAGTGGCGTAGGCCCATTGGAAGCGTCGCGAGCGCCGGCGTTCGGCGCCCCCTAAGACCATGCGCCCGTGTGGGCCGCACACCCTCCACCATAGGTAAAGCCGGCCCTGTAACACAGAGCGATGACCAGTCCCCACTGTCCCCAGAGGGCCGTAGAAGTTCGACTGTAGTTACTTCGCTGTAACAATAGTCTTGCTGTTTAGTAGGTCATCCTAAACTTGTAAACAGACAAATGAGAAAAGTTAGCAATAGTTTGTTATTTTACTTGCCAATATCAATATAGACTTAAAACGTAATCGATTTTACGGAAGTTCAATTTGAAGCAATTCTCTCAATGGGTTGTTTGAAATGAGCCGTGGTAAAACACGAGTGTCACTTCCTATATTAACAAGAAGATCTCTGTGTTGTGCTCGTTAAGACATCAGGGCATAACTTCGTTCACCTTCTAACATTTATTTTATACCAACGCTTTCCTAAAGACCATGTTTCTTATTGAAACTCGATTCTTTTGGAGACTGATTCCAAATATAATATTTAGATAAAATATTGCGATCTCTTCTTGGGTACGATATTCAAGATATCTAAAGAATATTTCCTGAAAACATGCATAAGTACAAGTACCTACTATTTAATTGTTGGATTTTGACAATAAATCTTTGCTTATCCCGTCAGGGGTTACAGGCATGAAGGTTAACTCTTCTCATTAACGCAGTAACCAGCAAAAGTAAGCAGCCAGGTATACCGACAACCTGATGAAAGAAGCTGGGGGGGACTGGGTGCGGAAGGCAGAGGATCGAGTGTTGTGGTGCAATTTGGGAGAGGCCTATGTCCAGCAGTGGACTGCGATAGGCTGAGTTGATTGAACCAGCAAAATTCAAAATGTCTTGCTTTTTTGCAAACTGTAGCTCTATTTAATGTTATACAATACTAATTACAATACATCTACAGCATAATACTCATAGAAAACATTAACCTAGCTCTGAAAGCTGTATTTTCTCGATAATTTTATAGTAAATTTATATGGTCTAGTGGTTCGAGTGTCGGACTGCTGATCACGAGGTCGTGGGTTAAAAGTTTAAAGAAATTTTGAATTTCGCGGGCTACTGCGGCGCAATCACCTTAAAGTCGGATTCTTACTAAAAAGTTTTACACAAATGTGGTAGCAACATTACCGAAGGTTCTCTGCAGCAATATGTCACTGTGTATCGATCGATTGCAATTTGATTTGAAGCTGCCGTCGCCGCGAGATACGGGGCGGCCTCGGCTACATTATCTGTGCTAGACACGGCGCACCTTGCGGTATTCCGGAGCGGCACCGCCTTGCACCGCCCTTAGCTAGGATTTGTCCTTATTTCATTGTTCATTTGTTTAAAAATCTTTGTCTAAAATGTAATTTTGTGGACAAGGTTTCCGCCCGCGACTTCTTTCGCCTGAATTCCCGTTTTTTCCGTACCCGCGGGAATTTCCGGAAATCCTTTCTTAGTGCTCACCTACGTTATCTAATGAACTCCTGTTCAAAATTTCATACTCCTACGGCCAAAATTAATATCCAATCTATCCGCGAGTTGCCCTACTAGAGATAGAAATTTGACATATTTTAGTATTTTGTATGGAGCTTATGACAAATTCCTATCTCCAGTAGGGCAAAACGTGGATAGATTGGATATTAATTTTGACCGCTAGACGCTGGGTGGGTAAGATGTGATAGCCTAGCGGTTGAGCGCTTGCCTTTCATGTAGGAGGGTGAGTTCAAACCCGGCCCGCGCCACTGACTTTTCGAACTCATGTGTGGACCAGAAATTTGATTATCACTTGCTTTAACGGTAAAGGAAAACATCGTGAGAAAACCTGCACACTTGAGAGTGCTCCATACAATTCTCGATGGTGTGTGTAGTTCGCCAACCTGCACTAGGCCAGCGTGGTGGGCTAAGTTTTATCCTTCTCATTTTGAGAAGAAGAAGAGAAGGCCCGTGCCCAGCAGTGGGACAATAATGGGCTGATGATGATGGGGGTGGGTTATTAACTTCCCTATTCTTCCCGCGTAGTGTAGTTGTTTCAATTCCCTTACAATCTAGAATCCGTATGACTTATATATTTGTATTGGGTTCATAAAATGACAACTATCACACTTATTACCCTTGACGAGTTAAGCAGAGGTACCTATAATACATCAATATCAGAGTTCGTACTATGAAGTGTTACTGTTAGAGCTATCATTGTTTCATTGCGAGAAAGGGATGACATTATACGTCATGCATATCGCTACCACTATCTCCCACTCGCTTCTTAACATTTATATTACGGTCCCAGAGCTGTCTTTGTAGACATGTTTGATCTTGAAATTGCTTTTGACATGCATCATGGTAGACCATTTAATCAAATCATTATTAGGTTAAAAAACCCACCAAACTCTTTGGTAAAAAAAAACCGTGAGCTTAACTCCCTCGCTAGACATAGGATTATATTATAAGGCTTTTTAATAAACATATTTAGAACTATTGTAATACTTTATTTGGCGATCCTGTACATGGTCCTTCGATCAAGGTATTCTTCATCGAAGACATGGTCACACCTCGGCCACTCAATACAATATAAATGCTAGCACCACCTACATACACAAGATTACGTATGTATACGAACGCACACACACTTACAGGTTAGGGATGCTCGCCGCTCGTAATGCCGACTGGGTTCCAAGCGCTTCTCAGTAGTTCTCAGAGATTGCGTGCTTGTATAGCGACAGGCGATTGACATCCATTGTAATATTGCGGTCCCATTGCCGTCAGACTACGGGTGCGTGTGGGGCGCGGGTGAGGGAATCTTAAATTGGCGGGGGGCGGTGTGTGGCCGTTCTGTACGATAGTACTATTAGATATTCTGTGCCATGGTCGACCCACACGTTGAAAAGCACTGCCCAATTGTATATTAATATGAGTTTTTCCGTCTGTTCCAGTCCGTGGCACCTGTCGTTTTCGTTCGCGTTCTTCCTGCACGGCGAGAGCACGGTGTGCGCGTCGGTGGACGTGCGGCAACACCCGCCCGTGCGCACTGTCACCGCCAAGCGGCTCGCCAGGGTCAACTCGCCCGACAACCAGGCTGATGCCAAAGGTAAATTGTAACTACTGGGTACAGGGAATAGTCCTTTTATCTCGCGAAACGCCGGTAGGCTTCGTTGTAGTGCGTGCATGTGTACGCTGTTGCTCTGTACATAAGCGCAGGGCCCCAATTCTCGTGTTATAGAGATAAATGTCTAGGGGCTAGTTTTTCAATAGTCTGATAACTTTTAACTGAGGAATAAATGTGACGTTTTGACCGATTTTCTATACTAGTACAACTGTCAAAGCGTCACATTTATTCCTCAGCTAAAAGTTATCAGACTATTGAAAAACTAGCCCTAATTCGAGATAATCTCTAATTTTAAAGCTCTACGAAAAATGTCGCCGGTAATGTCAACCGCTATGTACTGCTCTTTGTATTTAGAGCGCTAGGCGTAGACATATCTCTAACGTGACATTCGGAGGATACGAAAATTTATTTTCAATCGACATTCGCCATTTTGTATCGACATTATGTCGAGATAGAGATAATGTCTGCGACGCGAGAATCACCCAGAGCAATGAAGCTCTCAGTTACGTCAGATTTTACGGTTACGCACACAGATGCATGTGTGTAGGCTTCGCTACTATCAATAAGCCTCTCGTCGCTTCGTGAGATAAAAAGACTGTATTACTAGTAGTAGAGCTCTTTGTGAAGGAGCTCGTCCGGGGAAGTACTACCACCGTACCTATTTCTGCGAGTAATGCTTGCATTGCTTGGTTCCGGTGCGAAGGTGCCGGTGAAATTACAATCACATGAGACTTTGCATCTTCATGTCTCAGTTTGGCGAACGCAACTTACAATACTATTTAGGCGACAGCCTAGGAGGTGTTGCACTTGTTTCGTTTTGTTTTGTTAACCGCATAACATCAGATAAGTCTTTAGCTCGTATCGCCATCCTACAGAATAAAAAGGGCTTTAAATGATGTATATTGTTATGAGAAACTGGTTAATAGCCTAACAGCCAAAATTAATATTTAATCTATCCACGATTTACCCTACCAGAGTTAGAAATTTGACATATTTTGTATGGAATTTATGTCAAATTCCTATCTCTAGTTGGGGTAATCGTGGATGGATTGGATATTAATTTTGGCCATAAATTATTAACCAATTTATCCACGATACACAGTAGGGCAAACTGGATATAGAAATTTGGCATAAGTTGTATAGAGTTGTAAATTTATATCTCTAGTAGGGCAAATAAATTGTGGATAGATATTTAATTTATGTTAGCCTTTATTTACGGCCAAAATTAATATCCAATCTATCCACGATTTGCCCTACTGGAGATAGAAATTTGACATAAGCTCCATACAAAATACGTCAAATTTCTATCTCTAGTAGGGCAAATCGTGGATAGATAGGATATTAATTTTGGCCGTTAGTAACATTGTCTTCGTGTTTACTCATCTATCCATTATTTTGTTGTTGCAGTGATCCTGGCGCCGTTTGGTCTGGAGGGCTCGCTGACGGGGCGCGAGTGGAGCGACGCCGATGCCGCCACCGCGCGGCTGCTCGACGCCTGGAGGCAGCTCTACCCGCTGGAGCAGGGCTGCGGGGCTGTCGAGGTGGGCATACTAGTGTAGTAGAAGCACATTCTTAAGAGATATTGGGACTTGTGGAAATTGCAATGAAAGGTCGTTGGGACAATCTTGTACTTAGCTTGGAGGAATTACCTTGCCTGAAGGAGTAGTAATTAAATGAACACTTCTCATATAGCTGCTATCTTTTCTTACACAGGCAGCAACGTGACAGAAAGAGATATCTATAATCGGTATGCAAAACCGTTTTTTCGACAAAATTCCATACAAAATAACGTGGCTCAAGAAAAGAAATAGCTTCATTCCGATGTATTCGACATAAAAACAGTACAGATAATCTATATTTGTCTCTTTCTAACACTTTCTATTACTCCAAGCTGGGTCCTTCCTTCAGGGTAATTAGTGATCATCATAGAGCTTTTAACCCTATAATAAATAATGTCCTTCCGAATTTCGGTCACAGCACCCAATCTCAATGGAGACTAGCCATTTTCGCGGGACATTATAGTGCACAAGGGTGTGCGCAAACACAGGTGCACTCTCTATTGCCTCACTCTCATAATTCGATGGGACGGCAATCCGACACGACCGGAGAGAGATCAGGCGCAGGACCCATACAACCCTAACCCTATATAGACGTAATCATAACAGCTTTGTTTCAAATCAATTCCGTCAATATTTGACTAGACATAACATAACATAACATAACCAGCCCATTACTGTCCCACTGCTGGGCACGGGCCTCTTCTCAGTATGAGAAGGCTAAGGCCTTAGTCCTCCTCGCTGGCCTACTGCAGGTTGGCGGACTACACACACCATTGTGAATTGTATGGAGCACTCTTAGGTGTGCAGGTTTCCTCACAATGTTTTCCTTCATCGTTAAAGCAAGTGATAATCGAATATAAATCCGCACATGAATTCGAAAAGTCAGAGGTGCGCGCCGGTATCGAACTCACACCCTCCTGCATGGAAGGCAAGCGTTCAACCGCTAGGCTATCACTGCTGCTGACTAGACAACGCACTCTTATTGGCGCGGGCGTAGTATTCCGCGAGCTAGTACCAGATCGCCCTAGCTTGTATCTATTGGCAAGCGCTGTCTTGGTCTGATATTTATCTGTGCGAATAAATAGAACAGTTTCAGTTTTAGGACCATAATTCATCTGTATAGGGTTTTATGCTCGATGTTGATTGTAATGTTGTTATTTAAGTAAGGATAAAGAAACATTGTAATTAGTTAAGAACTCTTGATATAATCTCGCCGCCGTTACCATAGATGTCGAGATAATTATTTTACTGCACCACAACCTCTGGGTGCGCCCATAGACAAACAGTTTCCTGATACAGATAAATCGGATAAAAGAACAACAAAACTTGCAATACTGATCACTTGCACCGATACTGGCTTTAGAGTCGTCGGAATATACAGATTTACCTGTGTTTTATGTCATGTTATGTAAAAAAAAAATCTGTTCCCCTACATTTGTGTTCACATAAATCGACAAAATGTAGGGGAACAGCTTATTTTTTTTTCGCAATTTCAGGTTTGGTGAAAGTTGTTCATACTGATGAGTACAATGACCCCTTAAGAGGTTTTTAGTTATTTCAATAACACGTTGTATAACGGCCAAAATTAATATCCAATCTATCCACGATTTACCCTACTAGAGATAGAAATTTGACATATTTTGTATGGAGCTTATGTCAAATTCCTATCTCTAGTAGGGCAAACCGTGGATAGATTGGATATTAATTTTGGCCGTTAGTGTGCTCGCTCGATATATCCGATAGTGCAGCTGTATCCTTGCACGTGTCACGTGATTCACGATTGGTGTATTGTGGCAGGTGTTGTGCGGCGGCGCGCGCATGCGCTACCCGCTGCCGTACGTGCTGGTGACGCACATGGAGGGGGGCGCGCCCCCCGCCGCCGCGCCCGCCATGGCGCCGCGCGCGCTGGCCGCGCTCACCACGCCCGCGCCGCACCAGGTACAGCCCTCCTACACTGTCCACATGGCTACAAGGGGAATGTAGCGGCCAAGTGGCGCCCTCATCACTGTCGTCCGATTACTAAAAGACCGTTAAGTGACATTTTGTTAAGAGTTTCATAGTTAACTTAGGTAAAAACTAAGATTTTTTTTTTTTAAATTTATCCCATAAAGCGGTTAAATAGGGGTTGAAAATTTGTATGAAAATCGTTCATATTTGAATCTAGATCTATAAACATTCGTATTTGGCTTTTTGTTTGAAAATAACGAAATACGTATTTCAGTGTTTTTTGGAAATTTACCCTTGACGGGGTTAAGGCCCTGTCCCTGCACGAATTGTGGACTGCGGGGCGCAGTGGGGAGCTGGAGCACTGAGGCGCGCCGGCCCGTGATAACAATTAGTTATGTAAAACATTAAAATAATGTTATTTTATCATTTTTTTTTTCTAAGTTTCAAAATCATGTTCTATATAAATTTTCGTCATGTAATTAATTCAAAGTGTCAAAAATTGGCTATGTTTGGATTTTTATTCTATCAAGCGAAGTTATTTAAATCGTGTATCGATCTTTCAAAATGGATACATAAACTACTCAACTCCACCATATATTTTTCCATTCTTCCTACTTCAAGAAATAATGACGAAAAATGGAAGCCCCCGCAGTACACCCCGAGACAATTCGTGCAGGGACAGGGCCTTAAATAGGGGGAGAAAATTCAGATGGTTCCTGTGATACTCGGATGCTATGTTACCGATGGGATTTGCCATAAGCTATTTTCCATAAGCTAGTGTAATCCCTTGAGAAGTCGTCGATCAAAACTACCCCACATGAGAAGAACCTCAGACGCATAATCTAATGTAAAAAAAAAAAAAAAACTGTTGAATTTTGGGAACATTAAATATATTTTTTTTACGTGGTCCTTCTATCGTAAGTGGACACTGACCGACGACGATGCCACATAGTTTTCTGTCGCGTAGCGCGCTGAACAAGACACCGCGTAATTCCGACTGTTCGGCGCGTTTGGTGTGTCATGCCCACAGACCAGTAAGACTCCTATTAGCGGGATACCCCCGGTCACAAAGCAAATGCAGTAGCACTGCATATCTTACGCCCAGCTACCAATCGGGACGTCACTCCGTCAGCGAGCGGCACCAATCCTATCACCGAACATTTGAGCCGACCAATCATAACGCGCCGTCCGCCCTCCGGTCCCCGCCAACTTTTTACGACTGTCTTGAGGCTTACTGGTCTGTGGTCATGCCAAACGAATACTGCGAGTACAACGACCGATAAAATTCAGCCGCCGAAGTGTCGGCGTCGTACTTTCGGCAGGTTTGTTGCTACACTACACTTGAGGTCAGCTTGTTTCGCTTTCTTTTAAATCTGCCTTGGAATACGGAAGTGTGGAAACAGAATTGTCTTTTAAGCCTATAGACAAGTTCCGAGTTACATTTCCAAGATTAACATAGAATAGTAATTATATACAGATGAAAATGTCGTTCTTGAGATACGAATTGCATTTTTTATTTTCTATTCTAACATTAAAACCAGCGTGTAGATCAATTCAGACTACCAATATAGGCAGAAAGTAGTAGTTCTAAGCAATCCAAATAAGAATAGAAATAGCCTTGACTGAATCCGAACGAACTTCACTTGGATAAGTCAGCACATTATAAATCTTACCTGAAGTTGGTTTGACAGTTCAAACGTCATATTTGCGTCACGGAATTTTTATTCTTATTTGGATTGCATATTACGTGCAGAACCGAAATAACTCGGTTATACACACAATGCCAAACCTGCGATGTAGCATCGTATTTGGTAACTAGGTGTTGGTGTATTGGACTTTTGCAAGGTATGAAGTTGCAGTGTATCCATTGAGTTGCGGCGACGTACCGTACCCATGTGTTCGCCCAGTGACATAAGCTCCTGAGCTATTAGAAGTACAAAAAAATAACAATTTGTAACGTTGCAGGCGGCCGAGATTTGCTACGGCGAGGCTGCGGGCGACAAGAACGATGACTTCGTAGATCCCACCAGAAAAACACCCTGTACCTGCGCGAAGTGAGTACTAAACATTAATTATTTATAGTAGTGCTATTATATCGCGCATATATAGATATTGTTGTGTTTCACCGAGTATATGCACTGTGGGATGGTTGAGAGAAGAGATACATATTAGGCCTAGCGCATACATACAACTTTTAGTTAAACAACTGTTTTGTTGTGTGTCAAAAGTTTATATAAATATATTGAGATCATAGAACCTGCACATACTGTCAACTCGATAGTTGCTCGACAAAAAATCAAAAAGCTATATCAATTTGAATTTCATTAAAAAGTTGGACAACTATCGTACAAATCTGAAGAAAATGCTACCGCGGAGGAAGTGTGCATGGAAGTTGTATGTGACTGGTTAGAACTAGACCCGGAAATTAACTGACAGACTGACATTGTATTTAGTACTCCGACTCGAGTGTTGCCAAAGAAAGACTGGTCGAATAAGAAGATAGAAAATCGACGATCGACTGGATCGATTGTGCGCACCTCCACCCGACTAAATCCTTTAGTTGTGTGGGATTCATGAAAAGTAGAAAACTCGACAAAACAGTTGTTCAACTAAAAGTTGTGAGTATGCGCTAGGCCTTACTGTGGAGACGACACAGGTTGTTCAGTAAAATAAACTCCCATCCCAAGTTACATCTAAATGTGAGGTTCCTGCATGCTATTAAAATGAATGTTTTGTTGTGTTATATTTGTTATTTATGCGTGGAAACGTTTTGGAACCGATCATGAACCAGTAATGATATAAGACAACTTCAGAGTGTTGTTAAGTTTATCCTACAGTGCATATACTCAGTAAACAATATTTTAATTATATATAAGTAGATAGGAGCAGTATATAGCAGTAGTTGTACGAAATTGTGTGTTATGCATCTATATTTTACGTATGACATGTATGAAAGAATATATTTATTTATATTTACTGTATCTTTGCATCTGAATGAGAGTTCCAGGCGAGTCTTCCACCGCGAATATTGAACCTTATACAATAGACGATAAGCCTCAATTCAGCGGTGGATGACGAAATATGTAGTAAAACTATTAGTAAGCGATTTAACAGGGTGTAGATTGATAGGTAGATGTTATGTATGTGAATGTTTTATTTTTTATATAGCTATAATATAATTATTTGTAGTTATATAAGCAGTAGAGGGTACGGCTTCACCAATACACATAAGTATTGTGTTGATTGGTGCTTGTGACGAAGGAATTTGAGACTTATTTCTTGGAGAATCCTTTAGCAATTGTTGAGCTTTCAAATCTATTCACTTAGGTCGTTTTTTCTTTAAATTCCTTCGTCAGACACGCGACGACTCTTGTCACACTTTGACATCTCTTGTACGACATGGTATGAATTAGTTAGAAGCGGCGGTGTATTTGTCAACGAACGGTGTTTGAGTAAAATTATATATATTGGCATTGTGTGGGCATGTTACCTGTTTGATTTTAGAAAGCTATAAAATCCTGTTAGTATCCGAAATTTTATGGAATGTGTAGTGTTCCCTAGCAAAAAAAATACATAAAAAGTGACTACATTACTGATCGGTTGAAAATGGGTTCCAGTCGTGTGATAATAGATGGATTCTGGGCAAACTTTGACAGAAAAACCCATCGTCTTTGGCGATACCTGTTCACTTTGCCAATAATACAGAGCAGTGACAATGCAGAGGCGGCAATTCAGCTTTTTCAAAAGACCAGAAGGCCAATTCGTAAAAAAAAGTGCAGTTGCAGCACTGTTGCAGTTAAGTTTCGATCAAAACAATACTTTTCGTATCTACGGTGATCGCTGTCAGAAACGAACTGCAGCGTCACTGCAACTTGATCGGCGTGTCACTAAATTACGTGAATTAGGGCCCAGAACGTAGTAATTCAACAGCACCGGCAGCTGTATAGCCTTCGGTCGACGTCATCAAAGTTCTGGGGTCGATGTCGGATATCGGGTAGTCAAAGAGATGCGGTGTGAGCGGGGGTCGGGCGCGTGTCCGCCCGCTCGGGCTCGCGGCAGGCCGGCCCGGGCGGCGTGTGCAGGCTGCGCTTGTGTGCAGGTGGCGGCGGCGCCGCGCCCCCCGCCCGCCGCCCTTCCACCGCCGCGCCGCCCGCACCGCGCGCTCCCGCACCGCGCCGCACCCCGCGCCGCCCGCCGCGCAGTGAGTACTCACACACGCGACAGACCACACGCAAACACACAACCACGTGCTCTCAGGGGATTTTCAGCTATTACGAAAAATGTTAATAATGAAATCAAAAATTTCTATTTAAAAAAACTTTTCGTCTATTGAAGTATATTACATATTGTACGAAATTAACTCGTGGAGAATATGTGACAAAATTATTTAAATCTCTTTTTTCTTTCACTTTTTGGTATAAACAAAGAATCGTAACACTTAACACGGTTATACTTTACACATTTAACAGGATACGAGCCACAAATAATGCAATACCGCTTAAACAACGCATGTTTGATGCCTCTTATTATCATTTATTTTATTATATCGTAGACATCTTATAGTGCATGGACATATTATTTATCGAATGCTGATACTTGTCATACAAATTGCATGTTTTGTGTCTTTATTAAATGTTATTCATATCTTCTGTCTAATATCAAACATACGTGTGTTACTTTTGACAAACTTATTATACAGAATGTTACAGACCTTATTGTACAGAATTTTACAGGTTAATTGCTTAAGGATGAAACTTCAAAATATGTGGGAAGATGAAGTGAAATAATGCTATATGACGGCTGAATAATAAAAGAATAAGAGCAATTTGCTCGCGTGTCGTCACTTAATAATCTAGCTGCAAAAATGCTGTTAACCGCATTCCCCTAACTAAGCTTATAATGATCAATTCGGCAATAAATTTGATTCTAAAAAGTTTTCATGAAGAAATATAGACCTTGAAATCAGTTTCAATTACATACCCCCAGTATCTGGTAGGCTGATCAATTTGATCTGTTGTCAAATCTCATGTCAGCTTTTGTGATTGGCTGGCAAAAATGTTAACAACCAATCACAACGCTTGACCTCCTGAAATTTGACAGCTGATTAGTAAACTTTTGCATTGACCAGCCTTTCGGAAACTGGAGGATGGTGTATTACAGCAATTTACTGCAAGAGCTTATTAGCTGCAGAACGTTTTCTATAAAAGTAAATGACTTCTTGGAGTTATATGATCTAAGTAATAATGTTGTCAACTGTAATGGAAGCAACGAAGTTTAGGGGACAATTTCATACCTGTGTTGTCACCATATCATACTTCCTATATTATCATGAAGAACTCTGTGCGGTGTCTCTTAAGACCTAGGGCATCGCTTCGTTCCCCTTCACACATTTATATCTGCTACACTGTCACTGCTTGTAATATCGAAATTCACGCAGAAAATTATCTTATTGAAAAGAAGATTAATAATTATGTACACTTATGTACTGTACATTCGCATTTAAAGCTATTTTGAGTTATGCTAAATTTATTGCAATAATTAAGACTAGGGTAGGGGACATAGTGCAAGCTTTTCACAATACAGAATTTAAAACTACAACTATATTGTTCAAAATATAAGGGGCTAACTCTGTAAGTGCACAAAATTTAGCATAATGTATAGAGCTCTCAAAGAATCGTTAATTGGGAGATGAATTATTGGAACTTGTGGCGCCACCATCGTTGGTACCAAAGCAATGTAATTGGTTAAAATGTGTTTGACATTACTGGCATTTCACTTTTCAAATTTTGTAATTTCAAAGAGAGTAAAAAATACTTTATTTTGTTTCAGTAAAGTAACTTGAGACATGTATTACGGGCTGTCCAATTTCGAAACTTCTATTTATTTGCACAGATAAATCGGGTCACTTAGCGCGCTTGCCAATAGGAGCGCGTTATATCTAGTCAAAAATTGGCTGTACTGCTCTTCGATTCAGAACATTTTGGATAAGCAGTTGTCGACCAATTCGGTTTGTTATCTCTTTATAAATAAATAATAAATAACTCTCGTTACGTGAATTGTAGGCGAAACGAGATAACAAACCGAATCGGTTGACTGTTTATCGAAAATGGTAATTAATTACAATCACATGAGACTTTTCATCTTCAGGTCTCAGTTTGGCGAACCGACTTGCGGTATAATTTAGGCAACAGCCTAGGTGGTATTGCAGTTGTTATGGGCAAAGGTAACCGCTTAACATCAGGTGGGCCTTTATTTCGTTTCGCCATCATAGGATGATAGTATAGACTATAAAAAAAATGGTCTGAATCGGGGAGTTGATTTCAATCAAATTGGATGTGATATCGTCTATATAGAGTGAAATGCCAGCATAATGTCACTTTAACCAGTCCAATTGGTTGTGATGAGTACGTTGGTGCTGCCATCTGTTTTACGTTCTCATTAAGATGTTTACAAGCGGTGACGTTGCAGCAACATGTTGCGGTACACATGATAACATCTACCTTTCATCTGGGGTATAACTCGCCATGTCGTCTGCTCTAGTTCATGGTCTATCATTCATTGGGTACCGTTTCTATCTTGTTTGACGGTAGTGAGGTGAAAGTGAAGCGTTCTTTGTAGGTTATCGATGTTAGTTAACATAAAAACAGTTAATAAGATTAATATGAACTTTATTTGCATAATGTTCTTTGGACAGATACTTATACGGAAGAAGAAGCTAATTAGGTAACTTCATGGGGCTAACAAAAAGAGTATATTTTCTAACCTGTCTCAATAACCAGGGGGTCTACTCGCCAAATCGATAAATAATCGATATATCGTTACATTTATCGTGTCGAAACCTACTCTAAGTAACGTCGATATCACTATCGTTTATGCGAAGCAGCGAACGATAAGAATCGACAATAATTAATTTGTCTCGGACGTAACCCTATTCTTACTAGTAAATGATTTTTAGACATCAAACACCTTATTTTTGACAAACTTTGTTTTAACAAAAAAAAAATGAAGTCGTAAGACTTCGTAAAAAATCACAGTATTTGTGTATGAATTCGATAAAGACAAAGCATTCGAACATTTATTAGGGTAGGATATGTCAGATATGTTCAGAGCATTCGTTTCGTTGATGTCGTTGATTTTGAGACTTGACCCCCAGGTGTCTACTACTCTGTTGGCTATCAATCTGCTGCAAAATTGAGACTTCAACTTAAACTCTTTTAGGCACCAGCATAACAATGGTAAACAAGACATACGGATGAATGTGGGATGAATAGACAAAACGCTATTGTATAGTACTTCAACTGTCAGTTTGTCTATTTTTTCGTAGACAAAACCCTTGTTTACAGTGGTCATGCTACGCCTGCAGTTCAAGTTTAAGGCTGAAATTTCTACCGAGTATATCAACGATTGCGTTTCACTTTGACCTTCCGACCTCTTCACTCTCCAGCTGTTGAGGCTCGTCTGCTACACATTCTGTAACGTTGTTGTTTGGCTGCACAGAGGCGTGGGAGTGGGCGGCGCGGCGTGCTCGCCCGGCAGCTGCGGCGGCGGCTCGCCGGCGGCGGGCGGCTCGGCCCCGCCGTCGGCCGGCGCGCCGCCGCCCTCCCCGCACCACCAGCCCCTGCCCAACCACCAGGTGACACATACATACACTGTTATTTGCATTTTATACACGCTGAAATTTGAATCGCTTATTTCCCGAAAAGGGGTCATTGTACACACGGCTACACATCAAGCTATACATTTCCAGTATAAGCTGACTTCGCATTGTACAAGCTTTCCGTAGATCAGCTTATATTGGAAATGTACAGTTTGATGTGTAGCCGTGTGTACTCATCATTATGAACAACTTTTACTATGGGACCAACTCAGAAAACGCGAAAAAAAAATCAGGTGGTCCCTACATTTTATCGATTTAAGTGAACACAAATGTAGGGACCAACTGATATTTTTTTCGCGATTTCAGGGTTGGTCCTGTAGTAAAAGTTGTTCATAATGATGAGTACAATAAACGATTCAAATTTCAGCTTGTATAGCTCACCAGCGATCGCCAACCCGCCTGTCAAGCTTGGCGATTATGGCATATCCCCACCTGTTGAGGGAGGCCCATGTCCTGCAGTGGACGTCTTTCGGCTGAAATGTTGATGATGATGATAAGTTACCATTGTCTATCTAAATAGCAGGCTCCAAAAAGATTGACGGACAAAAAATCAAATCAAACGATGATAGGTTATATTTACCTTTATGTATTTTGATTATTTCTGCTGATCACGAGGTCGTGGGTTCGATTCCCACAGGACACAAATATTTGTGTGTGATGAACATAAGTGTTTGTGTTGGTCTGGGTGTTTTTTATGTATTATAAGTATGTATTTACAACAAAAAAAAGTATATAAGTATTATATCCATTGTGTAGTACCCATAGCACAAGCTCTGCTTAGTTTGGGACTAGATGGTGCTGTGTAAAAATGTCCCAAAAATATTTATTATTTTTTATTTCTCATATTTTACATTAATTTCTAGTTGTGTATAAACTGTATGGGCCCGTTGGCTGGACGATAATTTAATTTGTGAATATATTCTAAAGTGTAGCACCTGAAAAGATACAATCCAGGACTTTTAAATAACAAAATAGGTACAAAATATTAGCCTCGTTGGGCAAGCTTGTCGGATAAAATTATCATATTTTGAAAAAACCCTTTGAGGCTTTTCCCGTAAAGCAGATGCTGCATTAAAATGTAATTTTATCAATAACACTCTTGACGTACAAAATACTTACAATTAATATTATTTTGGTTTTCATGATAAACTGTTGCCTGTCGAAAAATCTTTTTGGGGCCTGCTAGATAGATAGACTCAGTTTACTAACTTTTGAGAGGGATTAGTGGTTGAAGGTATTGCAGAAAGGATGAGATGCCCATCAATATAGCCTTTGAAAATTTGATGTAGTGCACCACATAAGACGCCAGCACCTTGGAGGCCACGTCATTTCAACGCAGGAGATCAATTCTTCCCTCAAAGCCATAGTCAACTTCATAATTGACTTGCAATACGGGGAGGTGATGTTACACTGCAAGAAGCGTCACAATAGATCTTATCAAGTCGCAGTGGTTTAGGGGGCTTCAAAATAACATCATTGAGATGAGGAAGTCAATGAATTATCACAGCAAATGTTGTTAAAACGGTTGCAAACAAAAGAAGAAAAAAATATTAGAGAACAATGCGAGGATGCAAGCGGTTATTGGAATTAAGATCAAAAATGGAAACCTTAAGATTGATATCGAAACTTTGACACGTCAAACATTTATTCCTATTGTGCTTATGAGGTTAATAATTAATAATTCCTATAATAATAACCTGAAAATGTTCAGTGTGGTGCCGGACGTAAAGAATTGCACCACCTTATCTCTTCTCATGGGTGTCGTAAAAGACGACTAAGGGATTGACCAGAGGATGGGCAGCAGCTTTCTCTGAGTATTTAATCAACCAACTGCGATCGCCAACCCGCCCGCTAAGCGTGGCGATTATGGCATATCCCCCCCATTTGGGGGAGGCCTTTGTCCAGCAGTGGACTTCTTTCGGCTGAAATGATGATGATGATGAACCTGAAAATAATTATATCTTCGATATAATTTTTTTACGATGAACCTGTCATTAAATTATTGTAATAATGCCACTGTGTACGGCAGTCCGCGGGCGGCGTGCCCACCACACTGCATACGCCGGCGCCGACGCCCGACCCGCACGCACCACCGACGCCCGCTCCACCTTCGCTGCCGCCGCCCAAGACCTACACACAGGTAACTGCTAATGTGTAAAGTTTTTCTAAGGGCCCACACCGATGCAGTGGCGGCAAAGTGACTAATTTTGTATCAATTGGAAGTCAACTTAATTTGTTTCCATATATGACTGAATTTTGATCGCCCAAACTTAAGCCCAAGTCACGAGGCCAGTGTCATCGGTGTGCCTTGTGACTAGAGTACTGCTCTTCACCGCCTCTTCAAAATTATCTCGCATAATATAAAATTTTATAATTTACCATTTTGATTTAGTATTTTTTGTTAACTCAGAAGAATTACTATTTATTTCAGCAACTTATAATAGTCCATCTAATGAACCACAAACAAATTTGTAGCGCTTTGATATTTAGTTGACTAAATGCGTGTAGAGACTGGTTTAACTTGCGCTCCTTTAGCTCTTTTTACCATCCTATACTATAAAGAAATGTCCAGCAAGCGTAGCATGACGACTGTAGACAAGGATTTTTTCAACGAAAAAACTAACTAAATGACAACTAGCAAAGCAAAGCTGCAAAGCTTTCGAAACGTCAGGAAAACCAATTTAAATAATATACACGATTTAATCCGGTTAAACTTTGTTTTATTGTAACTAAATGACATTTAGTTGTACACAATGTAATTTTGTCTACTTTTCTGTAGCTAAATCTTTTGTCTACATTTGCTACGCCTGCTACGTAATTGAGTGCAATAAATACAACATGTTGATCTATATTCGTGCCATAATTAAGGAGGTGACTATACCACTGATACTGAACACGAATCAATAAACAAATCATTAAAAATTTTGTTTAAATACCTATTTGTGAACAAACTAATTCCCCCGTGTGTCGCGTGCGACACGTAAATGATGGGAGTGAAACCACCAAAAAAAATTGCATGTGGAAATACCCTTTGACAATGCCGCCGATGACTTATTTTCTGTCGTCCGGGATTTATTCTCAAACCCTAGCTAGTGAAAATTTGGGTATTAAATAAATAATCGTAGAATTTTTAAGTATTTTTAGATGACTTAGCACGTTATTTATCATTTGCTCTAGTCATATGGCACGGTTACAGATCAACAACATCTCAACATCTTGTAAATTGTATAATTTTGATGCTATATAACGTGTGCAGGGCGAGTCCCCGAGCGGATGCGATGCGGTGTCGAGGCGGCCCGTGCTGCCGGCTGCGGCGCCGCGCCTCGACCCGCTGGAAGACGAGCATTCACTACACATGCTCTACGACTACACCACCGTCTACGCTTGGTAAGTCATCACTAAACTTACAGGAACATAATACACAGGACGGTGATAATTGGACAGCATTTAATCAACTTCTCATTTCGCAAGTTGAGTGAAAAGGGATTTAAAATGGTATAAATTACTTACTAATTGTAAAAAAGGGTTCCTTCAGGTGGTAATATAATTGAAGATGCTGGTATACTGCAATCTGTTCTACAAAGGGTTGCAGCCCGACAAATCTACAACGGTATGTAGCGAATAATAAATAAAATAAAATAAGTATTGTCAGAAGGACGTAAAATTCAAAAGTGATTTGGTTCTAACTGAAACTCAAAAAGCCTAGTCACGTTTTCAAAACCAGTTCAACGGTCCCGCTCAAACGCCCCGCGCGTCTGCCGCCACCCGTGGACGCCCGGAGCGGGTGCGGTCCCTTGTGAGTCACAAGGTTTGAAGATTGGTCACAATTATGGACGCAATTTCTATTATTATTATTTTCAGCCTGTATTGTCCCACTGCAGGGCAAAGGCCTCCCTTTCCTTATTCCACTCTTTCCGGTCAAGTGCAATTTTGAACCAGTCTTTTCTATACGAGTCCATACGAGTTTCTATACGTAATGAAATTTATAAATGTAAAAGATCCGTTCAAGATCTGCCAAAAATACGGATACAGATCTTAATTTTATGTCGGATATCCGCGGATACGGATACGGATATCCGGCACATCACAAGTTGTGAGTACTCTATAGTTTTGTGAAAAAATATGTTGGCACCACTGTTAAAGATAGCCAATCTCTTTTTAGCACCTTCAAATATATGTTTATGAATGAAAGTCGTTGAATTCGACGGAAGTATCGGTATAAGTGTCAAACCCGTACTAGGCCCCCAGATATGATTACGTCTCTATAGGGTTCATTGCTTAATGGGTGTAACATTAGTAACTGAGGTCCTATAAAAAAACATTGGCTGTCGTGGGGACTGCTGACTGAAGTGAAAACTTAAAACTGTCAGCATGCGTTGAGATTGCAACAGAGGAAGAAACTAACGTCTATGATACAGACTCGGCCTAGTTTAGACGTTAGTGTTCATCGATAAATGTAATTTATTTAAACTTTGTTCATGATTGGTTTACTTTATGTATTTTTTTCTTGGAGCCAAATAAAATAAATAAAAATATCGCGTGTAGATGACGTAGGGTGACGCGAATTCATAAGTTTTGCCCCTACTAAAAATAGCTCAACGCGGCTAAAGAAGTTTTCACTTCAAAAACTAGCTGTTTTATACAAAATCATTGATATCGCTCGACGAAATGTAAGGATCAGCTGTATTTTTCAGTAAAAGTTTTTCGCTATGGCTAGTACGTTCACCCTAATAAAGCACCTCGGATAATAGTGTTTACAACGTGTAATTGAAATAACTCAAAACCTGAAACTAGTTTAAAGATATAACGCAATGTTAGTTGGGGTGTCTGAGGTTTTGAGTTTTTTAAATAACACATTGTCTTTAATAATATACTTGCTTTAGCAGTAATGTGTAACCCATCAATGATTTCAAGATATTCCAAGTATTGTATAATCGTGTTCTGTAAGTAATTATTCATAACATACAATTAATAATACAGTACAATCTCACTAATCCGGCACTATTAAAAACCAGAAGGTGCCGGATTATTGGAATGTTCATATTCATATTATTTATTTTCATTCCTCAATGTAAATTAGGTGGTAAACATAATGGCTTAATAGCTAGTCACAATTATGGACCCTGTAGGGCACAGCAAAATTCAATACAATTAAAATATAATCCAAATCTCAGATAATAATAATCAATTAATATAAAAATTCATAAAGGGCGCCGTATTAAACATTTCAATTCACAACAATAATTCAATACTAATATGTTCGGAGTATAGAGAAAAAAAAACATAAATTTTGAGGTTAGACTGCTAGACGACGACGCGGCGACGGAGCGCATAGGCGTAGAGGGGCGAGGGAGGCGCGTGCGGAGGGTGCCGGATTATTGGACGTATCGGTCTATTGGAGTGCCAGATTAGTGAGGTTATACTGTATTTATTTAGTAATTTGTTGCGAGTTCTACACGGACACGTCATCATAAATTTGACTGGACGTGAATCTTACACCTCGCTACATTGTACACCAGTTTGCGCATCGGTATCAATCAAGCTTTTGGTTCATTGTGTTCAAAACTTGGTGACATTTCTCCAATATTATAATAATTTAAGTAAGAAATGCGATGCAAGACCTAAATTTTCTTTTCTTGTGAATAATTTTCTTAATAAAAACGGTTGGCGTCGGTGGACCCCAGACAGAAGCGAAGCTTCTACGCATGCGTGCATAGAAGAACGTACGCGTTTAGAGCTATTCATGTGTGTGTTCGAGACAATAGTGTAGCCGCATGCTAACGGACGGGAAGTTAACGGTGACGACACGTTTTTTCTTTGGTTTACTCCCCGGCGGCCGAGCGCACAACGTTGCTGCTCGACGCGTCGAAGCTTCGCTTTAAAAGTTTAAATATTCTGTCAAATCGTAAACTAAAACTTTTCGCAAGTGTTTCTCAATGTTCAAGTAACATGTAGCAAAGTTTCCCAACATAAACTTAAAACACATTGGAAAATATCTGGTGTTAGAATCTTTACTGACCGACAACCACTTACATACCACTTTCTATCCACCATAAACACTTCCAGAACACCTTTATAATATTTTGTTATTGCTTACCCTAGGCTGGAGCACCCAGTGAAGCGTTTCAAGTCGTCGCAGAGCAGTTTCCGCGAGGAGATGGCGCTCGGCGCGGGCGCAGCCGGCGACCTGTACGCAGGACACGACCACATCAAGATGGCCGCCATGCGGGACCACACGCTGCTGGACATCAAGCAGGAGAAACATGATCCTAATGTGAGTATCATAGTACCTACTTGGTGAAAAAGAGGAGGGGAACTATTGTGTTTTGGTTTTATTACCGCGACTGCCCCTTGGCTCAACTAAACTGCTCTACTGAGTTGAGCAGTGGGTTATATTTACACGTCTATCACTCTTACTCGCAATTACCGTGTTCTACGGTTTTCAGGCTAAAAATAACTATAAAATTTACGGCCTACGGCTGTAAGCCCATGGCCGTAGCAAAATCAACGGCTTTCAGTGAAAAAAAAACAGCAGTTCCCTACATTTGTGTTCACATAAATCGACAAAATGTAGGGATCATCAGTTTTTTTTTTCGTGATTTTAGTTTTGGTCCTATAGTAAAAGTTTTTCATACTGATGAGTACAATGACCCCTTACGAGGTTTTCAGTTATTTCAATAACACGTTGTATATCAATCTGCAGATTTGCCTATCAAAGATACAAAACATACTTCTTCTTCTATCGTGTCGACATGAGCTACATAATGATAACAGCTCATGCCGTGGGGAAATTATTAGCCAGTCAGCAGGTTGGTAGCGGGGCTGACAGCCCAGGGTACGCCGGACGATCAATTAAATAGCGTCACTCGTGGGGGCTCTTTTAATGCACAAAACATACTACAACAACACAATACACTACCAACATTTATAGAAACTCAATAATGCCAATTTTCATTCTCCTTTACGGGATCATTCGCATTGATCAGAAATCGGACATTTCTGATTTCCCTTTACCTTGGTCACAGGAAGATACAAAAGAGTACAAGAACCTGTTCACGTCGGACGGGCTATGTCCGACGTTCAAGGACCTAGAGCAGATATTCGATAACTCTGACGACGCGACCAGCGGCGATGAGACAATAAGAAATGTGAGTGTTCGGCTCTTTATATTTATTCAATATGTCCTGGTTTGTAGTACTAAAACTTTAAGGGCGATAAATACACTCAATTTTATCGATAGAACACCCAATCCCAACCCCAAATACCCCAATTCCGAAATATCGCTGACCACTCTCCGGTCCCCGCCAACATATTACGACTGTGTTCTCATGCAAAATTTTGCTTATACAGCGTCTTGAGGCTTCCTGGTCTGTGACTGTGTTCAATGTTTGCTTACTAAATATCACAGGCATAGTAAAAAATATAGACGAAGCGCTGCGAAAACTGTAGTGAAGCCAAAAAAAACTATGCTCCTTCGTGTACAACCAGTGCTCACGCACACACACGAAGGATATTTGTTTTCGTGATGCTTTCTGGACGATGCCGTATCATGTGTACCTAGAGGGGTGAGCACGGTTTGAGGTGCATGTGTGTGCGTGAGCGCTGGTTATACACGAAGGAGCATAGTTTTTTTTGGCTGCACTACATTGTTCGCAGCGCTTCGTCTATATTTTTATAAAGTTCCTCATAACACCAGCATTAATTGTGTACGTGATTACAGCTGCAAGTGTCAACGCCGCCGGACTCCAACAAGTCGGTGGACGAGTCCCGCTGCGGCGGGCGCGGCTGCCCGCGCGCGGAGGAGCTCAGCAAGATGTTCCCCACGCCGCCCAGCATGGAGGCGCACGCGCAGGCCTCGCCCGGCTTCTCGCTGCCGGACGACGCCACGCCGCTGCGGCACCACCTCGCGCCGCAAGCGGGCTCGCCGCCGCCCGACGCGGCTATTGAGGTATATGCTGATTGATTGATACAATTAAATACTGATTTTGATGTGATATGATAGCGAGCACACGCGGCGATGACCGAACGCGAACTTAATCGAATTATGCACGCGGTACAAAAATGCTGATTCTGAGTAAAATGAAAACTATACTATTGATGGTCTATACATAACTGTAGATGATGATACGGTTGCATCGTACTGTTAAATTTAACACGTTGAACGCCAGAAGTTCGTTGACCCACACGGCGTTCAAAGCATTAAGTCGATCTTCTATAGTATCGACAACAGCTATACAATGAGCTAGTCAGCAGGTTAGCTGACTACCCAGGATGCGTCGGACGATCATTTGAAAATCATCACTCGCGGAGGCTCGTTTAATGCACCCCATTAAGTCGATAAACGATCTGGGGGCCTAGTACGAGTTTGACACTTACGAATACTTTCAAAGTATTCGTCGACTTTCATTAATAAATCTGTAGTTCCTCCTCGTATCCGCCAGGGGCGCTACTGATTTATGAATGAAAGTCGACGAAAACGATGAAAGTATTCGTAAGTGTGAAACTCGTACTAGGCCCACTGCGCCGAATTCTGTAATTCACTGGCGATCGCAATCATCTTGATTTCTATGTTCTTTGCTGCGTAAATTCTGACTATCCGTCTCATCGGCAGCTATGCACCATGCAATAAATATTGCTGTAATGGCAAAATTAAAGCTATTGTTTTTGGAAGTTAGTTACACTACCCCACTAGTCGAACAAAATGATCGACAGGTCATTAGTAAAGCGTGAACGGGGTCTTGCCGTGTTGTAATATGCTGGACTGTATTAGGGATGGCACACGTTCTCAGATCCAGCGTTGAGATAGTTATCAAGTTATATGTTGGTAAATGCCGTGTGTGCCGGACACAAAGAATAGCACCACCCCATCTCTTCTCGTGGGTGTCGTAAAAGGCAACAAAGGGGTTTACCAGAGATTCCCATTAGCAGCGTTCTCAACCAATTGCGATCGCCAGCCCGCCTGCCAAGCGTGGCGATTATGGCATATGGGGGATATGTCATGATCTTTTATATAGCATTTCATCATCATCATCATTTAGAAAGAAAAGAAAAGGAAAGAAAAATATTTATTTGACACAACTGATACACATACAAAAGAAATATACATGAACAAGAAATAGATATAGTGAAGAAGTAACAATGCGAGGAAAAAAGTCATTGACAGTCATGCGCCATGTGTGTCTCAAAATTGTGACAAATGGGTGTCCAGCTCAGCATATTGCCAGGTTATTAAACCTGACGCTGGTATTCTGCTGGATCCCTGTTGTGACGTAGTTGCGTTGTGTATTTCAGTCGAAAGACGTCCACTGCTGGAGTCGTGGCCACAACGACTAATCCTGCGCTTCCTGCATCCAGTGGATTCCCGCAACCTTCACCGCCAAATATAGCCTTTGTAAATGTATTGACATAACTTTTTCCCTTCCCAGGACTGGTCATATGTGTTCAAGCCACCGACAGTGTTCAAATACGTGGGCTCGTCCAAGTACGCGCCGCTCGCCACGCTTCCCAGCCAGATCCTCCCCGCGGTGACGCTGCCACCACACGCCGTGTACCGACCACGCGCGCGATCCGACCACGAGCTCGACCACGAACTGAGCAAGCAGAGGGACGCGGACGCCGAGAGCGAGACCAACCGGACAGGTTAGTAAATATATTTAGGACATTTTTACCCTCACCTATGGAGCACAAACATGGTCACTGACAAAGCGTCAAAAGTCCGCACTTGGAGTTTGTCAGCGAGCTATGGAACACAGTATCCTAGGAGTTAGACTTACTGATCGCGTAAGAAACTATACTGCGTTCCAAAACACAAATTGCTGATGTAGGCCAAACAGCTGCCAAGCTTAAGTGGAACTGGGCTGGTCACATCTGCCGCATGCCGGAGGAGCTATGGGCGAAAACAACCACACAGTGGATTCCAGACAGCAGCAAACGACAACGCGGCAGACCCAGAAGGAGATGGCGGGACGAACTTGACTCCTATCTGAAGGATTGGCCCCAGAAGGCAAAAGACAGGGACAAGTGGAAAAAGGGAAGGGAGGCTTTTGCCCTGCAGTGGGACACTACAGGCTGATAATAATAAACATTTTTACACATCACCATCTAGTCCCAAACTAAATAGAGCTTGTGGTATGGGTACTAGACAATGGATATAATACTTATATACTTTTTTTTTGTAAATACATACTAATAATACATAAGAAAAGTTAGTGACGAGCTTACTGTTGACAATACCCGCTGCTACTAGCGTCGCTGTCGCTCTCCAGTCAGATGTTACCCGCGGACCCCGCGGTGACGCTGGCGCCATATTCCACTTGCCATTGCCATTTTCAATCCTATTGGATTATTGACATATTATTTAAGATAACTCTACGTATTTACTCAATTACTAAATTTATCTCAACTTAGATAATCTCATTTTTCAAAGGACGTTGATAAAAATAGCCTTAAACTGTTACAAAGGTGAACAATATACGAAAATTACATGCGAATATTTTCGTTTCATAATATATATTGTATTTAATGCGGACAGTACAAGAACCATTTTTTATATTTTAAGAAGTATCAATACATTAATGACGTAACCGGATAAAATTGTATCATCTGTGTATCATCCATATTTTTATTTCGATACTCTATTGTCTATGATTCAATATTATAGACTCCTTTTCACACAAGAAATTCCAAAAAAATTGGTATCGACTGACAACTTGACGACAATGTAGGTTGTTTGAAATAACGAAAAAAACAAAACATGACATCAAAATAGTTATCTGTATAGCTGTGATTATATGTGTCAAAATAGTAAATATTGAAAAATCTAAAATTATATTTAGTATAATAACTTCTTAGGTTTTCGCGATCACTACACATCCGGTTAAACTTTGTTTTATTATATTTAGTACTGTCCGTGTTTATGAATGTATTGCAATACATTGGCTTCATTGAGTTGTATATGGTAAGCATCAACTTTAATTTGTACAGAAAAAGGCCGCGTCACTAAGGATCTTTAGCAATGTCCTTTCCCACTGTAGAACAAAGGCCACTCTACTCTCCACTTCTCCCTGTGATGTAAAAGGAAAGGCTTTTTGGAAGAAGTTCAGCTCACCTCGCCATTTACGTCTGGGGTGAGCTTACTGCAGGAAATAGTATTTCCTTGACAAATGGGTGTATGAACTGGTGTATTAGTGGAGGGTAGAATACCGATTAAAATACTCTGACATCTACACACGCTTCTTGTTCTATCGTGTTGACATAAACTATATAATCATAATAGCTCATGCCGTGGGGAAATGTTTAGCCAGTCAGCAGTTTGGTAGCGGGGCTGACTGCCTACGGTGCACCGGACGATCAATTAAATTTCTTCACTCGTGGAGGCTCACACACCCTTGTCACTCATATTCCAATTCCAAGTGTATATTATTTATTTTTATTTTTTATTCTTCAGGACAAACAATAATGCATAATACAAACAAAAAATCATACAAAACTTAGGTAATCACGCAACCAGCACCGTTATCCACAAAATAATACATACAATTTTACAAATACAGCAAGCACTTTTGCAGACAGAATTAATGTATATCTAATTATGAGCGAAAATTAATGTAGGTATACAAAACTTGCATAATTATGCATAATTTGAAAAAAGAGTTTACAATTCATTTATCAAAAAAAAAAATTGTGACATTGTTTTTATATTGGGCGAGTGACATAACAAATAGGTCAGTATCGGCAAAATTATCATTATATTATATGACTCCATAATTCGCCGCAAGGGAGCACGTTCACCCGCGCCAGTTCTGCAGAGCTTGGGAGCAAATAGTCTATGAGTATAACTATCACGAATTATTTGGGAACGACTTGGTATGCAAAGGTATATTTGGTTCATAAGCTGATTTCAATCCACAGAAATGGATGAGGTAGAATGATCATATCGCTTACTGAGTACGAGAACCAGTGTCGCCAAACTCACACATTTACAACTGAAATAGTACATTACAATACACAAAAAACCGCGACGTGATTGCCCTTAAACTCGTACAGTGTTTATTTAATTCAATCTTAATGCGAGTGTTTAAAATTTGTTTTTAACGATCATTTCAAAATCACTTAAGACGTTTTTCCATTCTAATCAAATCGTACGCAACTACTAGTGAGTTCAACTACTCGAAGCCAGGGGGCGCTTCATTTAAATGACCCTATTTTGGCCTCAATTACATTAGAAATAGATATTTTATTCGCATGCATGCTGGGTAGCATAGCAGATAACTATTCCTGACAATAAATAACCAACGAGTTCAACTACTCGACGCTAGAGGGTGTTCGTATCCAAACATAAAATATAAATAAATATTGATTGTATTAGATGGCAATAATAATATAGATTTTTGATGTCTTGCAACTCCAGTAAAAATAGGACTTCCGTTTTGATATTAGATGAGAAAAGAGTTTTGTACAATGTGCTTACCAAAATAAAAACCGTGTTTCTATCACAAGACTTTATTTTATGTTATTCCCCAACATAAAATTGGTTCCGATACCGGGAATCGAACCCGAGCCTCCTGGGTGAGAGCCAGGTATCCTAGGTTTTTATTTTGGTAAGCACATTGTACAAAACTCTTTTCTCATCTAATATCAAAACGGAAGTCCTATTTTTACTGGAGTTGCAAGACATCAAAAATCTATATTATTATTGCCATCTAATACAATCAATATTTATTTATATTTTATGTTTGGATACGAACATACTGGGGCGCCAGGCCTTAACTATTACAATCTTTTACATCTTAACAAAACATATTTTTCAAACAAATTAATTTACGAGCAACATCAAAATCAAAACTCAAAAAATACTTCTTATAAAACATAAACCTTATTCATTAATTGGTAATGGACAAACCTTCATTACACTAGTTCTAATGACAGTCCCCTTGGCTGTTTTTACATCTAAAGCACGTACATAACCATCTTTTCCAGGCATTACATTTACAATTCTTCCTACTGGCCAATTAAGAGGAGCTAAATTATCATATTTTAAAATCACCATATCACCTGGCTTCAAATTAGGCTGAACATTTTTCCATTTAGGCCTATTTTGCAAAAGAACTAAATAATACTGATGCCATTTTTTCCAAAATAACTGTTGCATCTGTGTGCATTGTTTCCAAAAGGATAATCTACCTACGTTCTCATCAGTAATAAGAAGACAAAGGAGATCCCGTCAGAAAATGTCCCGGTGTCAGGTAAGACATGTCGTCTGGGTCTCTAGACAGAGGCGTCAAAGGCCGCGAGTTGAGGACAGACTCGATTTGTACAAGAACAGTATACAATTCCTCATAAGTTAACACTGAGTTCCCTATTACACGTTTCATATGGTATTTAACACTTTTAATACCCGCTTCCCACAACCCACCAAACACTGGGGAATAACTTGGTATAAAATGAAAGGATATTCTCTCAGTATTACAAAATTCACTTACAGTGTTTTGGTGAACTGAAGAAGATTGTAAATCATACAAATCTTTTAATACATTAGCAGCTCCTTTATAACAACCACCATTATCACAATAAATCTTAGTAGGCTTATTCCTTCTAGCAATAAACCGCTTTAAACAAGCTAAAAAGGTATTTGTTGACATATCAGAAGCTAATTCAACATGTATTGCTTTTGTTACAAAACACACAAAAATCACAATATAAGCTTTAGTTATAACTGGACTACGAACTCGTGTTTGTTTTACATTAAAAGGACCACCATAATCGTTACCAACTATTTGAAATGGCCGTGTCATATTAACTCTATCTAGAGGTAAAGAACCCATTAATTGAGTAGCATTCTTTGCCTTCAATTTAAAACAAATAATGCATTTGTACAACACAGACTTAACTTCACGGTTAGCATTGACAATCCAATACTTTTCATTCAAACTACTGAGAACTAAACTCCGCCCTGCATGATGCAATCGAACATGTTCCCTCCAAATAATCCCCTTAGTGACATTCGACTTTTTAGGTAAGATTATGGAATGCTTTTGTGAGAAAGGTAAATCGGAATTTTCTAATCTACCCCCCACTCTTAACAAGTTACAAGAATCAATAAAAGGATTTAAATTATTCAAATTAGATTTTATATTTTCACCAGATTTTAAACATTGAATCTCATCATGAAAATGCTTACTTTGATCTAATCTTATAATAGTATGCAGCACTGATTCTAATTCTTTTGGGCAAAGACTGTTTAAGTTTTTACAAGTGATGTTTTTACAATTGTTTATAAATCTTAATATATAAGCCATTATTCTAGTCATCTTTTCAATATCTGAATATTTATCTATAATATTGAATAAATAATTAAGTTTTACACATACACTGCTTATCTTTTTTACAGGTTTTACCTCAGGCAAACAATCTATGTCAACTGAACTTTGATTACTTCCATGAAAATATTCAACATTCTGTAAATATGCTGGTCCATGCCACCACAACAGGTTTTGCCTCAAAGAACTAGGATTGACACCTCGGGACAAACAGTCGGCTGGGTTATCTGCGGTGTTGACATAGCACCAATCATAAGAAGAAGTCAACTTTACTATTTTATCAACCCTATTAGCAACATACATATTCAGTTTTACAGGTTCTGTTTTAAGCCAAACAAGAACTATTTTAGAATCTGAATACAAATAAGTCTTAATTTTATATTTTAAAGATAATGTAGCATGTACTTTGCTAGTTAACATAGATAACAATAAAGCACTTTCAAGCTCAAGACGTGGTATTGTAAGTTTTTTATCTTTGGGAGTAATTCGAGACCTTGAGCACAATAAATTAACATTTACACTTTTATCTTTGTTTATTATTCTTAAATATAAACAACAACCATAGGCAACACATGATGCATCAGCAAATCCCACTAATTCTAACACATCACACTCCTTTCCTTTAATATTTCTACATACAGAAATGCAAGGCATATTAATTAAATCTTCAGCAAATTTTATCCATTTACTATTAATTTCTGAGGGTAACTGCTGATCCCACTTTATATTATGAAACCACACCTCTTGCATTAATAACTTTGCTGATACTAAAATTGGCCCAACCAGGCCAAGTGGATCAAAAAATTTACTTATGAAACTAAGCATTTGCCTCTTAGTATACACAGATTTTAACAATTTTTCAGGACATTCAATCTCTAAACTATCAGTTTTCACATTATATGATAAACCTAATGTCTTAATATACAAACTGTTCTTATCAAAATTTCTTTTATCTAATTGCAGTAAATTATCAGGAATATCTTTTAGTAAGTTACTTTCATTTGCACACCATTTGTGCAATGAAAAGCTACCCATGTTCATTAAATTAATTAGCTCATTTTTGGTCTGGTTTAGCTCATGGAAATCATCACTGCCACACTGAATATCATCTACGTAACTAGAGTGACGCAATACGAAGGCAGCTAGAGGGTACTGATTTTCAAATTTTTGTGCAAGTTCCACCAAGCAACGAGTGGCGAGGAAGGCAGAACTTCTCAACCCATATGTAACCGTCTTAAGTTGTATACACCTGACAGGGTCATGTACTTGATCACGCCAAAGAATATTTTGCAGACAACAATGACTTTCTATGTTCGTATCCAAACATAAAATATAAATAAATATTGATTGTATTAGATGGCAATAATAATATAGATTTTTGATGTCTTGCAACTCCAGTAAAAATAGGACTTCCGTTTTGATATTAGATGAGAAAAGAGTTTTGTACAATGTGCTTACCAAAATAAAAACCGTGTTTCTATCACAAGACTTTATTTTATGTTATTCCCCAACATAAAATTGGTTCCGATACCAAATGTGATGTGCCAGTGAGTGCCAGCAGTTAGCAGTTACAGTTAAAAGTTAATCCATTGCGTGTTTGCAAAATTGCAAAACGTGATCATCCGTTGTCGTGGTGAAGACTGGGTCCAGCAAGTTATCTGGGAATTTACTCGTCACACCGGGGCTTCAGAAGCGGATTTGAGGATCGAGTTCAGGAAGATTGAAGGTAGTAAGTTAAAAGTTAGCAAGGTATCTACAAAAGAATTTACAAGAAGTTAGTTGGAAGTTGAAAATTACAGATAACTTCTATCAGAACATTCAAAGAAGTTGACAGTTACTACAAAGCAGGAAAAGTAGGAGAAGAAACAAAAATAACATCAAGAAAATATCATATTTTTTCATCATCAAGAAGTCGGCAAGTCAAAGTTCGTTCGGAAATTGCATCATAATTTCATTTTCGCGTCGTCAAGTTGCCAGCCTGCGTGTGAGCATCGAACATCGCATCGTTACGTCACTACAGGCGGCAATAATCCGATTCCGATCTGTGTCCGCCGCCATCTTTTCGTCTTGTTTACTTAGTAATAACGTGTATCTCCGCAAATTTAGTTTTTTCCTTAAATATAAGATATTTTTAATAGTAAATACATAACTGTAACAGTCTCAGATTAAGTATCAGTGGTATACGTACTGTCATAGTGTCAAATTAGGTGCAATATGGCAGAAGAAAACTACAAAAAGTTAGTTGCTAAGCGGGGCTTCATTAAAGGAAGCATCACCCGTTTGGCCCAGTATGCGAGTCGCGACATATCAGATGTTGCGATAGAATTGCTTAAAGAAAAACGTAACAAATTAGCGTGTGCGTTTAGTGATTATGAATCCGTAAATCAGAATATTCTGTGGGTGTGTCCGGAGGATGATGAAAACTATGATGCAGTGGAAAGCACTTATTATTCCACCATTTCTGTGTTGGATCAGATTATAAATAAGGCGTCAATAACGGTAAATAATTCCTTCGAAAATAAGAATATATGTAAAAAAGGTGAGTTTAAGAAATTGCCTATTATTAATATAAATACATTCGATGGTACTAACCTAATAGACTATCATCCATTTATTAACATGTTCAAGTCTGTTATTGATGCCGACCTGAGGCTTAGTTTGTGCGAAAAGCTTTATTATTTTAGGTCATTTCTGGCTGGGGAGGCTCTGGATTTAGTAAAAAATTTAATGCTCAATGATGAAAATTATTTAGTTGCTCTGGAACTACTAGATGACAGATATAATAATAAATGTGTAATTGTTAATCATCATATCAATAAATTGTTAGAAATTACACCTTCGACAAAGTGTGATGCACAAAACTTAAGGTGCATTGTTTCCACTGTTAAATTACATCTGGCCGCATTGAAAAATCTAAAAGAGCCTGTTGAGCATTGGGACTCATTGTTAGTTAACATTATTTCTAAAAAGATTGATGCCTACACTATCCGTGGGTTCCATTTGGAGCGTAGTGGCAAGGAAGTGCCTAGCTTAAAACAGTTCCTTGACTTTCTAGAGCGTCGAGCAATTGCTATGGAAAATACAGATGTGAAATCAGCTCATCAGCAAAAACCAGCCTTAAATAATCAAAAGTCCAGCAAAAATGTGACTGCAGCTACAACCTCCGCTAAGTCTCCAACAATAACATGTAAGTATTGTACACAGTCTCACAAAATTTATAATTGTGCAAAATTTAAGCTAATCACCGAAGATGAAAGACTAAAATTTATAATAAGCAATAATTTATGTAAAATATGTTTGAATAAGCATATGGGCAAATGTATGCTAAAAATAAGATGCGCTAATTGTGGTCAGGCACACAACACGCTTTTGCATGTAAGGGCTTACCCCAAGAATGAGGGTGATAATGCTGATAACAGGGTTGCCCTGTCAAATTCTGCGCATACCAATAAGGTGCTACTGCCTACAGCGATGGTGCGCTTGATATGCAAGGATGGTACTTTTGTTAGGGTCAGAGCTCTACTTGACTCGGGGAGTCAGGTGTCATTTATTGTTGATCATTTGATAAATAAAATTCAATGTACAGTTGAAAGAAGTGATGAAAGAATATTGAGTGTATGCCAAGGAGAGAATAATATTTCAAAAAAGGCAGAATTTACTGTCTATTCCTCTATTAATAACAACAGTGTAAATGTGTCGTGTTGTGTGGTTAAAAATATTGCTTGTCCATTACCACAACAATCCTTTGACACTTCACAATTTTCATTTCCTTCATATGTGAAATTGGCTGACCCGAGCTTTAACAATACTGGTGATATCGCTTTACTATTGGGTTGTGATATATTCTTTCAGGTGTTGCAGCGTGAGTTCCTGCCTGTCACTCCAACTGGACCCTACTTGGTTCACACAAGTTTTGGATATGTTGTAGCGGGGAGCTTGCCCGTTTCTGCAGGAAAGATAAGCTCATCCAATTTTTGTATTTCAATAACAAATGACAGTCCGTTAGATAATAACTTATATTCTCCTTTGGTATCTGGCAATGTGTGTACTATTGATAGTCAGCTTGATCACACAATTTCAAAGTTTTGGGAATGTGAAAAGGTGCCCAATTTATTTAAAGAAGCTCATTCAGAGCATGAGTTAGCAGAACATATTTTTGTTGAAGATGTTAGTTTAAAAAATAATAGATTTATTGTGTCCCTACCCCTAAAGGTTGATTTAAATAAAAATGGTTTAGGTGACTCATTTTCTATTGCCTTAAATAGATTTCACAATCTTGAAAAAAGATTTTTAAAAGATGAAAAGTTATATGAACAATACAAAAGTTTCATATCTGACTATGTGCGTCAGGGTCATGCAGAATATTTGGATATTAATAAACAAAATATTGATTTAAATAAGTTAAATATATTGCCCCACCACCCAGTAATAAATCCTAATAGTAAAACTACACCGGTGAGAGCTGTGTTTGATGGGAGTGCAAAAACTAAAAATGGTTTAGCTTTAAATGACATTTTACTAAATGGTCCCGTTGTTCAGAGTGAATTGTTTGAAATTTTAATTTTATTCAGAACGTACAGGTTTGTATTACTCTGTGATGTAAAGTCCATGTATAGGCAAGTGTTGGTGAAAGAAAGTCATTGTTGTCTGCAAAATATTCTTTGGCGTGATCAAGTACATGACCCTGTCAGGTGTATACAACTTAAGACGGTTACATATGGGTTGAGAAGTTCTGCCTTCCTCGCCACTCGTTGCTTGGTGGAACTTGCACAAAAATTTGAAAATCAGTACCCTCTAGCTGCCTTCGTATTGCGTCACTCTAGTTACGTAGATGATATTCAGTGTGGCAGTGATGATTTCCATGAGCTAAACCAGACCAAAAATGAGCTAATTAATTTAATGAACATGGGTAGCTTTTCATTGCACAAATGGTGTGCAAATGAAAGTAACTTACTAAAAGATATTCCTGATAATGTACTGCAATTAGATAAAAGAAATTTTGATAAGAACAGTTTGTATATTAAGACATTAGGTTTATCATATAATGTGAAAACTGATAGTTTAGAGATTGAATGTCCTGAAAAATTGTTAAAATCTGTATATACTAAGAGGCAAATGCTTAGTTTCATAAGTAAATTTTTTGATCCACTTGGCCTGGTTGGGCCAATTTTAGTATCAGCAAAGTTATTAATGCAAGAGGTGTGGTTTCATAATATAAAGTGGGATCAGCAGTTACCCTCAGAAATTAATAGTAAATGGATAAAATTTGCTGAAGATTTAATTAATATGCCTTGCATTTCTGTATGTAGAAATATTAAAGGAAATGAGTGTGATGTGTTAGAATTAGTGGGATTTGCTGATGCATCATGTGTTGCCTATGGTTGTTGTTTATATTTAAGAATAATAAACAAAGATAAAAGTGTAAATGTTAATTTATTGTGCTCAAGGTCTCGAATTACTCCCAAAGATAAAAAACTTACAATACCACGTCTTGAGCTTGAAAGTGCTTTATTGTTATCTATGTTAACTAGCAAAGTACATGCTACATTATCTTTAAAATATAAAACTAAGACTTATTTGTATTCAGATTCTAAAATAGTTCTTGCTTGGCTTAAAACAGAACCTGTAAAACTGAATATGTATGTTGCTAATAGGGTTGATAAAATAGTAAAGTTGACTTCTTCTTATGATTGGTGCTATGTCAACACTGCAGATAACCCAGCCGACTGTTTGTCCCGAGGTGTAAATCCCAGTTCTTTGAGGCAAAACCTGTTATGGTGGCATGGACCAGCATATTTACAGAATGTTGAATATTTTCATGGAAGTAATCAAAGTTCAGTTGACATAGATTGTTTGCCTGAGTTAAAACCTGTAAAAAAGATAAGCAGTGTATGTGTAAAACTTAATTATTTATTCAATATACTAGATAAATATTCAGATATTGAAAAGATGACTAGGATAATGGCTTATATATTAAGATTTATAAACAATTGTAAAAACATCACTTGTAAAAACTTAAACAGTCTTTGCCCAAAAGAATTAGAATCAGCGCTGCATACTATTATAAGATTAGATCAAAGTAAGCATTTTCATGATGAGATTCAATGTTTAAAATCTGGTGAAAATATAAAATCTAATTTGAATAATTTAAATCCTTTTATTGATTCTTGTAACTTGTTAAGAGTGGGGGGTAGATTAGAAAATTCCGATTTACCTTTCTCACAAAAGCATTCCATAATCTTACCTAAAAAGTCGAATGTCACTAAGGGGATTATTTGGAGGGAACATGTTCGATTGCATCATGCAGGGCGGAGTTTAGTTCTCAGTAGTTTGAATGAAAAGTATTGGATTGTCAATGCTAACCGTGAAGTTAAGTCTGTGTTGTACAAATGCATTATTTGTTTTAAATTGAAGGCAAAGAATGCTACTCAATTAATGGGTTCTTTACCTCTAGATAGAGTTAATATGACACGACCATTTCAAATAGTTGGTACCGATTATGGTGGTCCTTTTAATGTGAAACAAACACGAGTTCGTAGTCCAGTTATAACTAAAGCTTATATTGTAATTTTCGTGTGTTTTGTAACAAAAGCAATACATGTTGAATTAGCTTCTGATATGTCAACAAATACCTTTTTAGCTTGTTTAAGGCGGTTTATTGCTAGGAGGAATAAGCCTACTAAGATTTATTGTGATAATGGTGGTTGTTATAAAGGAGCTGCTAATGTATTAAAAGATTTGTATGATTTACAATCTTCTTCAGTTCACCAAAACACTGTAAGTGAATTTTGTAATACTGAGAGAATATCCTTTCATTTTATACCAAGTTATTCCCCAGTGTTTGGTGGGTTGTGGGAAGCGGGTATTAAAAGTGTTAAATACCATATGAAACGTGTAATAGGGAACTCAGTGTTAACTTATGAGGAATTGTATACTGTTCTTGTACAAATCGAGTCTGTCCTCAACTCGCGGCCTTTGACGCCTCTGTCTAGAGACCCAGACGACATGTCTTACCTGACACCGGGACATTTTCTGACGGGATCTCCTTTGTCTTCTTATCCTGAGCTAAATATTACTGATGAGAACGTAGGTAGATTATCCTTTTGGAAACAATGCACACAGATGCAACAGTTATTTTGGAAAAAATGGCATCAGTATTATTTAGTTCTTTTGCAAAATAGGCCTAAATGGAAAAATGTTCAGCCTAATTTGAAGCCAGGTGATATGGTGATTTTAAAATATGATAATTTAGCTCCTCTTAATTGGCCAGTAGGAAGAATTGTAAATGTAATGCCTGGAAAAGATGGTTATGTACGTGCTTTAGATGTAAAAACAGCCAAGGGGACTGTCATTAGAACTAGTGTAATGAAGGTTTGTCCATTACCAATTAATGAATAAGGTTTATGTTTTATAAGAAGTATTTTTTGAGTTTTGAGTTTGATGTTGCTCGTAAATTAATTTGTTTGAAAAATATGTTTTGTTAAGATGTAAAATATTGTAATAGTTAAGGCCTGGCGCCCCAGTATGTTCGTATCCAAACATAAAATATAAATAAATATTGATTGTATTAGATGGCAATAATAATATAGATTTTTGATGTCTTGCAACTCCAGTAAAAATAGGACTTCCGTTTTGATATTAGATGAGAAAAGAGTTTTGTACAATGTGCTTACCAAAATAAAAACCGTGTTTCTATCACAAGACTTTATTTTATGTTATTCCCCAACAGAGGGCGCTTAAATTATAGTACGGTATATGCACTCAATTACATTAGAAATAGATGTTATATTCGCATGCATGCTGAGTAGCCTGTCTACTACGGGAATGTCATTCAGCGAACCAACGACAGTCATTCGCGTAACAATACATTGCTTCCTTAAAATTATCGCAGCTTCGACCGCAAGGAACATCGTACGTAATGTATATTTTTTAAATTGTATTTTGCTATGGAATCGTTGTCAACGATTATTACATATTTTTTCAAAATTTTGCAATATTTCTTAATTATTAAGGTATTTAATACTCATTGGTGAAAATAAATCCTCCTTTTTGATGTACTGAGTACTTGGATTCTTGTTTTACAACTTATAACAGCACAGGACGGCATTTTAAACTAATAAAAGCCCCAGCTTTTTACAGCGATACGTTCCGCGAGTAACTAAATGCGTAGTTTGATCATATCATATTACCTAAGTTATGAGCTGTAGGTCATGAGCTTCATGTTCAAAGATGTGGCGCGCCCACCCCGCCCACATAGTTGTTCTAACTACTCTCCTATTTCTGTGTTTCAATCTAATTTATTATGAATAATTTTAAATAAGAGTGATAGTGAGTGCCTGTTGATCAAGACACAGTCTTCTTAGATTTAGAGTTGGTAGAGAGAATTTGTCTAAAAGAGTATGATATGTATATTTCCAGCAGGTATAAAGCGATCCGCGCCCCCTACCCCCGAGAGCCGAGACGCCCGGCCGCGGCGCCCGTGCGACGGCCCCGCCACGCCTGGCCGCGCGCCGGGCCCCGCGTCCGGGGGCAGCACGCCCCGCGCGGGCGCCCCCTGCGCGCTGGCGCCTCGTGCCCGGCGGGCGCCCGAACCCGCGCCCCCCCCGGGCGCCGCGGCCGCCTGTCCACTCATGCTCAACGTGCTGCTGGCCGACACCGTGCTCAATGTCTTCAGAGACCACAACTTCGATAGCTGCACGCTTTGTGTCTGCAATGCTGGACCCAAGGTAAATTAAAAACCCCTTTCATCCCATTTCCTACCAATTTATAAATGCGAAAGTATGGATGTTTGTGTTCTGTCCTTCGATCACGCCGAAATGGCTGAACGGATTTAAATGAAATTGGCACACAGATACACCATAACCCAGATTAACACTAAGCTACAAAAAAAAATGAAAATGCAAATAAATTGTAAATTAAGTAAATTGTAATAAATAAATAATATTTTGCATGCCAATCATACGGTGAGACATGATGTACCTGCCAAAAACCATTAACTGCTTTGTAAAAACCATGTTTCTTGCAAATAAAAATCTTTATCTTTATTAACGATTTAAATTGTGATAAAAAATAAAAAAAGACGTGTGGCACTCGGAGACTGCCGCGGTAAAGCTATTGCATAGCATTTTTTATGTTAATACAAAGAGGAGGTGCCCTAACGCCGAAACTCTAAGCAGGCATGACTCATGAGTCACCAGATTGCGGGGCGAAGAGGGGGATTACGCATGCGCAGTAACGCCGATACAACCAATGCCACCTAGAGGCGATTTGCAGAACTAAAGAGACAAGCGTGATATTTCAAAAAGTCATTAAAAGTTCTGCTATTCATCGATAGATGGCAAAACTAAAAAGTATCACCGCTGTGCCGGTCGGAGTGGGGGGTGTTAGGTTATTTTCGTTACGGAATTTCTGGATTCGGTCTCCACGCTCAAGGCCCGCGATAGAAGCTATGCAATAGCTTAAAAAAATTGCTCACGAGCAGGATTCGAACCTGCGACTCCTGGCTCAGTAAGCCAGTGCTTTAGCCACTAAGCTACAGTGAACACTGCTTATCTTTTCTTTTTATCCTGGGAAGATAAACAGTTCCTAAGGGATGCGCGATAACATATTTCTGTGATAAACCGAATTATACGCGGGTGAAACCGCGGTCATCGACTAGTATTCCATAAAAACCTTTGTGTGCCCATTTGCTGATATTTTTGTATGGAAAATGATATGACAAATTGACTTGTACCTGTAGGTGGTGGGCAACATCCGAGGCGCGGACGCCGCCACGTACCTGACGGGCTGCTCGGGCATGGGCGGCGACGGCCCGCAGCCCGACGACGAGCCCGCGCACTGCACCTGCGGCTTCAGCGCCATCCTCAACCGACGCCGCGCGCACCGCGCCGGCCTGTTCTACGAGGTGTGACCATCTATTTAGCTCCCAAAATACTCAATGAAATGCCTTCAAACCATCCATGCTACTAAGTAAAATATTACACCCATAGACTGCTATTAGATAAGAAAAATGCAATTACATCAGTACACATTAGTGATGTTCCAGATATCCGTATACGCGGATATCTGAGATAAAATTAGATCTGTATCCGTGTCCGTATCCGGCGTATTTTTGGCGGATCTTGAACGGATCTTTTACATTAATAAATTTCATTACGTATATGAAATTGTAAGGAAAGTTAGCAATGAAATACTACTAACTTCAAATCAAATTACTTTTTATTTCTTATAATCGGATATTATTATTTTTATTTAACTTATAACGTCTCCAAAAACAAACTGTAAACTATGCTATCTTGTGTCACACTAAACTATAAACAAAAACACACACAGTGCAAGTCAAAACACGTCGCGGTACTATTAGGGTAATGCCCCATTAGTGCGTTGCGTTCCGTTGCGTCGTCGCAGCGACGACGCTGCGTCGTTTTCCATATATTTTAAATGACATACCCCATTAGACCGTTGCGTCGTCGCGCGCGACGTTGCAATGGATCGACGGACAAGAGACGAAGCGGGAGGGAAGGTGATGGTGAAAATTGTTTTCATCTAACAACAACTCCCTGTATTACTGCATAAAAAACTGACCGTCACTATTTCTTAATGCTATCAAAGGAGATATCCAGAATCATCCATGGTTTCTACGTTTATTTCGGCGGTGGCGTAATAAAAGCAACAAAAGAACACGTTTGTATCTATCCATTGCGAAGGCTGAACTGCTGCGACAGCGTGCATACCCTCTTGCGTTGCGTTGCCGCAGCGTGAACGCAACGCAGGTGTGGCATACAATGCGTTGTTCCGTTGCGACGACGCGACACAACGCACTAATGGTGCCTCGCCCTAAGTAGTAACGCAAAGCGTCAACTGTTGGTCCAAAGTCACGTGCACCGGCGCCGACAGAGTACGAAGTACTACTAAAGTTGTGGTCCGTATCCGTGGATCATGACAATAATTATCCGTATCCGTATCTGTATCCGCATTTTTAACGATGTTGCGGGTCTACATTTTTAACGATCCGGCACACCACTAGTACACATTTTATATGGCCCATCGATGTAACTGCGCAGATGACAGAATTCAAATACGCGGGGAATTGGATAACTAATCCGAAAACACCATCGCTGCGCGCCAAAAGTCTCAGCCGCTGCCGCTAGAGTACGGAAGCGTGTGAGTGAAATAGAAAAAGACGTCACGGCTATCAATTTTGACACCTTATTGGCATTGCATAAGGTTGACTATATTTTTTTAATACTTCGGGGTTTTCTTCGATTGTATCTGCACAATCTGCTACTCCGGTCAATTATCAATATTAAAATGTTTTTTATTTCAAATAAACTAATTCCAAGCACTTTTGAAACGTCAGGCTCTAGTTGCGCATTGTCATCGAGTTTTGACGTTGATTTCTCTGATCTTCGGTCAATTTCATGTGACTATGAACCGTTGTCCGTTGTTGTTGTTATCGTGCCGTTTTTATGTGCCTATCTTTATTGTATAGGTATGTACATAATTATTGTATGTAATGTCGTAACGTCCAGATTGCGAGCTTAAAACAAAAAAAAACCGTCGGAATGAAAATTCGCACTTCGTTTGTCGTTCGTCAAACGCGAGTAGACCCCCAGTTATGATTGTAAAACCAGTACCGTATCCAAAGCTTGATCTGTATTATTGATTTGATTATTGAATTTTGTGTATGCAGGACGAGATGGAGATTACGGGCTTAGCGGAGGAGCCGGGCGGGCTGCTGTGCCGGGGCGCGGGGCTGGGGGAGGTGGCGCGGGTGGTGCTGGCGCAGGCCGCGGCGCCGCCCGGCGGGCCCGCCTCCGCCCTCACGCGAGCCGCCGGCCAGGCCGCCGACCACCCGCTCGCCGACGAACTCAGCCTCAATCTACTCGAGTCAGTATTATTATTATAATTGTAGCTCTAGCACGAACAATTTTGACGTATCGAAACGATAATGTAAACTTTTTTTTTTTTAATCAGAAGTACAACAGTTCTATTACATTTTGTTTAAATTTTATGCATAATTTAATCTTATGTATCATACAGAGATATGGCTAAAATCTTCATGTTAAAATAATGTATATATTTTTTTTATTCTTAACGGGCTTGCGTTTGACCACCACCTCACCTGATGTTAAGCGATGGTGCGGTTGACGTTGGTACACGCTTGCCCAGCAAAGGTGAGAGGATGGCAGCGAAATATTTCGATCTATCCTCTCAAGTGGCTACACCGGGCATCGTACCGGAACACGACATGGCGACACGTCTTTGCCCGGTGGGTGGTCGCAAGCCGTCCACCTGATTTACACCACCCAGGGATCACGTGTAGGGATTCGGAAAAGGGGTACTCTCCTACAGACGTGGGTTACTCGATCCCCAAATTATTGATCAATATGTCTCAAACGAGTATTTCAGATTAAAAATTCACTTACATATACGTTTTGATACGTCAAAATGGTTCGTGCTAAGACTACTGTTATTAAATGGTAATGTCCACGCAATTGTTGAAACTCCAAATAAGTATGACTATTTTTAATGTTACTGAGTGAACGAAATAATCTTTGACGAGCCTCGAACCTGAATAAGTGGTAAGGTTCACGCTGGTGTCACCTACCTGGTTGTCGCCCGTGACTAAATTATTGACGCACGGATGCAGATAAGGAACCCCGGTAGCAAAAAACTTCGTCTCTGCACATAACATTGTCGTGTCATCATTTTGAAAAGCCGAAAGGAGTCTGAACGAAATGGGCCCACATGTAAAATAAGAAAATACAACTGTTACCCACACAATGGAAAAAAAAGTAACGACAAATATAGTGATGTGCTGTTAATGTACGTCATAATTTTGTACTTAATTAACCAAAGTTTTATTCAGTTACAACTCGAGAATCTCCCGGGCCCGAAGCAGTTATTCAAGTTGATTAATATCTTTTCAATGTGACTAGTTGGCGTTGGCACCACGTGTTCCACACCACCATATGTTCCATGTGGTGCCGGACACAAAGATATTGCACCACCCCATCTCTTCTCGTGGGTGTCGTAAAAGGCGACTAAGGGGTTCACCAGAGGATGGGCAGCAGCATTCTCTAAGTATTTATTCAATCACCTGCGATCGCCAACCCGCCTGCCAGGCGTGGCGATTATGGTATATCTCCCCCTTTTGAGGAGGCCTATGTCCAGCGCTGGATGTCTTGGATGAAATGATGATGATTAGTTGATAGTCTCATACTCCAATTCTGATTTGTCCATTCATACAACGTTCTGACTGCAGGTACACGGACGGCGGCACGGCGGCGGCGCGGGCGCTGCGTGCGTCGCTGGCGGGAGGCGCGCGCGTTGCCAGCTCGCTGGCGGGCGGCGCGCGCGGTGCCAGCTCGCCCGCCGGCGCCGTGCACCGCTGGCCCTTCATTGGCGCGCGCGCGCCGCGCTCCTCCCGCGACGTAGTCAGGTAACATTCATTATATAGTGTCCTACAATACGCGGGAAATATCTCTGCTACTGTCAAGTGCGTAACAGGTAGCTGCGCAGTAGTCAAATTTGCAACCAAATCAGTAGTGCGCATGCGCGGTAATGGCGGCAAGATTCAGATTGGTAGTTCATTTGAGCGGCAAGATGGCGGGGGCTGCATTTTCTCGCTGTCTCAGTCGTTCATTAACGTTCGATACATGTTAGCGTCCTGCTCATACTTATTACGTGACTGTAGCTCTTCGCAAAGCCTATTCAAAGTGGCACAGTTATATTATGCGTATTGTACACACGGCTACACATCAAGTTGTACATTCCAGTATAAGCTGACCTCGCATTGTATAGGTTTTCTTTGAAACGAGAGGTCAGCTTATACTGGAAATGTACAGCTTGATGTGTAGCCGTGTGTACATATCTTAGTCACGTCAATCGTAAAACTTTTGTTGGTTAACTTTGTGTTGCCAATGAATTAGTCTATTATTGAGGTTCGTGTGACTGTGTTCACAGATTAATGCGGCGGCTAAGGCCACTCCTACAAGACGCGATACAGAAGCGTTGTTGCGGCGCGCGCATGTGGGACGGCGTGACGGGCCCGCTCACGTGGCGCCAGTTCCACCGCCTGGCGGGGCGCGGCAACGAGGACCTGTGCGAGCCGCAGCCCGTGCCGCCGCTGCTGGTGGGCCACGACCGCGACTGGGTGTCGCTGTCGCCGCACGCGCTGCGCCACTGGGAGCGCCTCGCGCTGGAGCCCTACTCGTTCGCGCGCGACGTCGCCTACGTGGTGCTGGCGGCCGACGGGGAAGCCTTGACGGAGCCGGTGCGCGCCTTCTTCCGCGAGCTGTCCACCGCGTACGAGTCGTGTCGCCTGGGCCGCCACCAGCCAATAGCGCGCGTGGCTCGGGACGGCATCGTGCGGAGCGGGGGCGCGGGAGGGCGCGAGGCGGACGAGTGGAGCGGCGCGCTGCCGCCCGGCCGTCTCGGCGAGCAGCTGCGTGCCTACGCCGACACGCTGCGCGCGCAGCTCCTGCCGCAACTAGCCGCGCTCACTGTCGACCGCGCGCTGCTGGACGCCGACCGCCCCGCGCCCGACCGCCCCGCGCCCTCGCCCATGCGCCCGCCCTCCACCCCGGACCACCCGCCCACACCCGGCAGCGCCACCGAACCTGACGACTCCAATTCTGGAACGTGTGGGGTTGGCGGTGCATCGGGTCTCGGTGCGGCCGGAGCCGCGGCGGCAGCGGGCTCGTGGGACGAGGAGGAGGGCGGTGCTCCCGCACTCGTCATCTATGTGGTGGAGCCCCCAGCGTCGCACGCACACCGACCGCTTGCGCTACATGCGTTACTGCGTCTCGCTGCGCGGACGATGGACCACCTACATCACCACAATCCTCTTGTCAAGGTATACCAATTTTCTTCTAAAACTGTAACCGATTTTTTTGAGTGTGCTCGGCCGCTGATCAACAACTACGTCAACGTCACCGTCAACTTCCCCCTCCATTTAGCACGCGGCTACATTACCGTCTTGAATACAAACACAGCTTAGCATGCGCACGTTCTATCCGTGCTTGATTAGAAGCTTCGCATCTCTCGAGCGTCACCACCCATTTTTGAAGTAAAACTTCTTTACGCACGCTTGACTTGGGGAGTAAGCTGGTGAATGAGTTACGAAAAGTGTGATTGGGCGAGGCGAACGGACGTTTGACGTGGGGAGTAAGCTGGTGAATGTGTTACGAAAAGTGTGATCGGGCTAGGCGAACGGACGTTTGACTTGGGGAGTAAGCTGGTGAATGCGTTACGAAAAGTGTGATCGGGCGAAGCGAACGGAAGTTGAGAGGAAGATATAAATTAGTGAAGTTTTACTTCAGTCGTGTGGTCTAAAGCACACTCGTTTTTTTCATTAACAATTAAATGCGTGTACAATCAAAATACGTTTGACTCTGGGAAGGTTCCAAAATGTAAAGTTTCCGTGTCCCCCACAGATCATCTCCATGGAGAGCATCAGCTCGCGCTGGGGGCTGGGCGCGGCGCCGGGCCCGGCGGCGGCGGAGGGCGCGTGCGCGGGCGCGGGGGGGGAGGTGCGCGCGCTGGCCTTCAGCGTGTTCAGCGGCGCGCGGCGCCTGCTGCAGCACCACGCTAACGGCAAATCACTCACCGGCTTCGGCACCGCCGCCGACGCCAACCTATTCCTGCAGTCCAAAGACGTGAGTACACACACACACACCCCCACACACACACAACACTCAAATTAATGGTCGGCGCTCACCTACAGCACGGTACGGTACATTTTTGTAAGCTCAAATGATTTTGAATCTTATTTTCAGAAATTTAGCGCTCACATTTCGTTGAATTGATCATACGGCGGCCGCGGCTAGTCTAATTGTTTAATATCATAAGATTCAAAATTCCTTTCAACTTCAACAAATCCAAATTACAATCTCTAGAGTGTATCTTTCTAATGCATGTTGTATCCACTTCTAGAAGGATAAGCACTTGGTCATGCCTTCAAACCACTAGTTAGCGGATCATTGTAAAAAAAAAATTCAACCTTTACCAACTTTTTTTACCGGCGGTTTTTTTTTATAAAGAGATCAAAAATTATTTTCATGGACGTCACGGAGCCCTTAAAAACATCACGACACATTGATCGACGACGGTTTGTCCATACAAAAAACACGATCCACGTGTCGGCACCCTTATGTGGCCTGCGGACTCACCTTGGGTAACGCTCGTGGTCCAGAGATTGAGAAACCCTGCACAGGCTGCACTAGTCACAACATCTGATTGCAAGATGGTTCGGATATGATTAAGAAGTGGTTATTATATGATTATTTGTACCAAAGAATGTTGCGATGCAAATTGGATTTTATTTCGAGCCACACATGGACCCCATGCAACGTGAACATTGCATGGGGTCCATGTTTGACTTATGATTTTGTAGGGCATAAATTAAAAAAAAAAAATGATGGTATGACTAACTGAACCCACGATCGGTTCCCATTCTTCTAGTCCAACCAAAGGTTGCCTGAAAGACATTGCCTTGTGCGTTAAGACCGCCCATTGTACTTACCAAAGATAATATAACCACTTGGTACTTACATAATTTATCTGTAAACTGTCTTTGTTTTCGTTTGGTGTATGTACAATAAAGAATATAATAAATATATATCATCTTTTTGAAGTGAAAAGTCTATTGCAAGTCTGAAAAGCTTCGAATGTGCTGTACATAACAGAGTTCATATAGTTTTAGGTAGTCGTATCTTGTGGCTGACATTTTACACTTACAATATACCTAAATACTTGGTATTCGAAAGAAAAGTGCAAGTCTGTAGTCAAGGAATGGTTACAAGAACTGGATTATATAACTACAGAAAATCTACTAAGCTAATAAGAAAAAACATAAGAAAAAACATATACTGACATACCTAATATACTTACAAACATGCACAACACACACAAACGCACACCCCCCACACACACACACACATACACACACGCTATTTCTCCCTATATAAGCTTCACTTTACAACCTGAATCGAAATGTATTTCTATTTTTAACCGACTTCAAAAAGGAGGAGGCTATTTGTTAACCTATAGTTACTTACCGTGGGGTGAGGACCTGGTGATCTGTAGTACAGGGCTATACCTATCTCAGACACCAGCTCCTCACATAATCATGTTTGTAAAAATGCAATATTTATGTGTACAATAGTTGTATTATGTGAGGAGAAATAAACGATTTTTATTATATTATATTATTATTATTGCGTCCTTCAGGAGAAGAACCGCGCGCCATACAAGCTGTTCTCCCCGGCGTGGGTGCTAGCAGCTCCTCGCGCGCTCAAGGAGGTGGCGGAGACGTGGGGGCAGGGTAGCGGGGAGCAGGGCGGCGTGCTGTTCCTGGCCTACTGCCTCAGCCACGACCAGCGCTGGCTGCTGGCCTCCGCCACCGACGCCAGGGGGGAGCTGCTCGACACCGCCGCCATCAACATACACGTGCCGCACAGGTATGGAATTAAATTCATCAATAGAGGAAAAGTCTCAAAAGAACGCCAAGTAGAAGGGTGTCCACAGAACAATGGCTGACAATTGACGTTAGCACAAATCACTGGCCTTTTTTTTTTTTTTTTTTTTTTATGATAAATAGATCTGCTCTTGACCGCAATCTAGACAGCTATGTCAGGATGTGGTCGACGATGGAGCGAGCAAACCTATTAGGTGCCGATTCACTCCAGCTTTAAAGGCGTTAGGGTTATAAGTGCAAGAAAATACAGATGCCGGCAGTGAATTCCACAACTTGGCTGTGCGCATTATGAAAGAGTTCTCAAAGCGCTTGGTACTGATAGGAGGGATTTCTACCAAATGTGGATAACATTTAAAAGAAATTCGACAGGTACTACAAGCATAGTTCACGGTAACACGGTAACTTAGCAGTTAAAGCTACTGGTGTATTGATTCTAAATCAGAGGTCGCAGGTTTGAATCCTGCTCGTACGCATTATTTTTTATTCTGGTCATACTGATTACCCATTTTGAGCAGTTGGACTGGCCAATTGGACATATTTCTGCCATCTGTCGATTAATAGACCACTTTTTCTAAAGCTGCAAACCCACCGCAAGCAGAACTGAAGCGTGACGAAACAGAAGCGTATCGTCAGCGGGTCTCGTCGTGTTGTAATGTACTGAACTGTATAAGACGGTGCACAAAGCGCCGTCCTGGCGGGCGTTTTGAAGGCGTGACCGATCCGCCGGGCGGAGTGCGTCTGATACGCTAGCGTTGTATTATATGGGAATGCATGGTAGTAGTCACACAGACAGGGGAACGTTTTCTTCTGGCGCTGTCATTCCGCGCGCGATCCGTCCGCTGTGTGAAATGCACGCCCCGGCAACGTTCGGTTAACGCTTCGCCTCAGTTCCGTCCCGCCCTCTGTGTGCCTGCGCTGTTTCTTTAATGTTGGTCAAGAGATCACTGTAAAGAAAACTTTTCTGATAAATATTACCCTTGATTGCAGATCGCGACGACGACGGAGCGGTCCGGCGCGGCGGCTAGGACTAACGAAACTGATGGACTTCACACTCGGAGTTATGAGCCAGGCCGCGCAGCCCTGGCGACTCGTCGTGGGACGGGTCGGACGCATCGGACACGGGGAACTTAAAGGTATGTTATATCCGTATAAATGTTGTTTTTAAGCCTCATTAGTTTAAATTGTAGGATCGATACAGACATTTTTGGTAAAAGATATGGACAACTAAGGCTTGATTTCACCAACGATATTTTTTTGGTAAAACGACCGTTTACCAACAATTGCAGTTCATTTTTCGAGTAATCGGCCGTTTAATCAGAGAATTAACGTTGATGAACACCAGCCTTAGAAAACAATTATCATCACACGACTAAGGACTAAGGCGACTAAGGGATTCACCAGAGGATGGGCAGCAGCGTTCTCTGAGTATTTAAACAACCAACTGCGATCGCCAACCCGCCTGCCAAGCGTGGCGATTATGGCATATCCCCCCATTTGGGGGAGGCCTTTGTTCAGCAGTGGACGTTTTTCGGCTGGAATGATGATCATCACACAGTTTTTTAATGCCACTCACAATCATGCTATGATCATGATCAAATAGGCTAAATCAAGTAGGCTTGATAGGTAGGACTGCCACTTGATGGAACAATCTGTCGACTGTCATGCGGCAAAAAAAGTATTCTAGGTATGTCTCCACGCATATACAAGAAAATACCTGATACCATAAAATGTCTAAATGTGGTACAGTTTAAAAAACACATGAAATTACCTTTACTTGAAATTTTTCATTATTCAATTTAAATGCCCAATTAATTTAATAATATTATAATTAGTGACCAAGAATACTATTTGACATTTTTATTTTATAACATCATCATTACATTTTATTATTTTGTAACATTACAAGTTTTATGATAATAATTAAATAATTTTACTAGCATATTGATTCAAATTTCTCATTTAGTTTTTAAATACCCACTTTGTACGCCTGCTGGCATAACATAGCGGACTCTATACAGGATAAATTTTTAATGAGTGCAGATAATGTGCATAGCGGTTCAGTATCTGTACTTTATCGCAAACACATTGTTAAAATTTACTTTAAAACAAAATGAAAATATGTCTTTGTATGGCGTACGCTACAAAATATTCTGAGTGTCCCATACAAGGTCAACATTTTATTTTGTTTTAAAGTGAATTTTAGTAATGTGTTTGCGATAAGGAATAGATACTGGAAAATAGGAAACAATTTAGTAGATTCAGCTCGACTTTGATTTATCTTGATGTTATATATGTAGGTATGTATAATATGTATATTTTATTATATGTATAATGTACATAGGTATTTATCTATTTTTATTATATGTAATTATAAGTCTGTAGTACGAAACATATTTTACTACTTTACTGGTGCATCTACCTTATTCTTTGTCTCTGCATTACCCTAAGGTACCGCCTTTGTACCCTGTTGTGCATAAAGAATTAAATTGAACATTATCCACACTCATTAAAAATGTATCCTGTATGGTTGTATTTAAGAAGTTTATATAATTTAGAAATGAGTTATGAGTTGTGCTTGTCAGGCTGGAGCTGGCTGCTGTCGCGCAAGCACCTGGCGCGCGCGTCGGGCACGCTGCGCGAGCTGTGCGGCGCGTGCGGCGTGCTGGCGCCGGGCGGCGCGCCGTGCCTGGTGTCGGCCTGCCTGGTGTCCACGGAGCCCGACTCGCGCCTGCGCCTCATGGCCGACCGCTTCACGCCCGACGAGCGCTTCAGCCAGGCCTCCATCCAGTCGCACCTGCACACGCCGCGCGACGTGTCCGCCACGCACATCCTCGTCTTCCCCACCTCCGCCACCACGCAGGTACACACTTCACTACATACTACATACATTCACTATTTCATCATCATTTCAGCCGAAAGACGTCCACTGCTGGACATAGGCCTCCCCCAAGTATCGCCACAACGACCGGTCCTGGGGCTTCCGCATCCAGCGGATTCCCGCGACCTTCACCAGATCGTCGGTCCACCTTGTGGGGGGCCTACCCACGCTGCGCCTTCCAGTACGCGGTCGCCACACCAGAACTTTACTGCCCCATCGGCCATCATTTCTGCGAGCAATGATATAATATGCATTTACTATTTAGTTTATTTTTATTTTTTTGTACTTAACTGGCTTGTGTTTGACCGCCACCTCACCTGATGTTAAGCGATGGTGCGGTCGACGATGGTACACGCTTGCCCAGCAAAGGTGAGAATATTTCGACCCATCCTCAAGTGGCTACACCGGGCATCATACTGGAACACGACTAGGTCGCTTAGCAGCACGTCTTTGCCTGGTGGGGGTGGTCGCAAGTTGTCGGCCGTGGCTTAACACCAGTATGTCACCTGATTTGCACCACCCAGGGATCACGTGTAGAGAATCTGAAAAGGGTTATTCTCCTACGGCCGTGAGTGAATCGATCCCCGGTATGCGTAATATAACTGTGCCGCTCTGAAACCAGGCTTTGCGAAGGGCCGCGCATGTACAGTCGTGTAACAAGTGTGAGCAGGACATAGAATGCATTGAACATTAACAAACGACTGGGACAGCGAGAACATGCTGTCCCCTGTCATCTTGCCACTCAGATGAACTACCTATCAGAGTCTTGCTGCGATTACCGCCCATGCGCGCTACTGACTTGGTTGCAAAATTGACTACTGCACAGCCACCTGTTTCTCACTTAACAGCGGCACAGTTATAGTACGCGTATTGTACCCAATTTGTTTTTTTACACTGTAAATTCAGTTATTAAATCTTCATTATTGTTACAAATTTAGCTAAATTTAAATTCTAATAAAGCATAAAGAAAAATCGCAGCATATGCGTCCGCGCACCAGTGTAAATTACATAATTATGTGAACTTTTTTTTGTGTAATATTATTTATTACAGAATCAGTTATCTAATTAATATATTTCGTGTAACAGTCAAACCAGATGCCATTCGAGCCTCCGATGGCGAACGGCGAGGACAGCGACATGATGTTCCTGAACGTGGACATGGGCGACGAGGACATGAGCGAGGACAACATGACGGACCTGCTGATCGGCGACATGTTCAGCAACATGTGGGCGGCCGGCAGCCCGCGCCGCACGGACGACGACCCCGCCGCCAGCCCGCAGGCGCACCAGCAGCACCACGCCGCCTACCACCACCACGACGAGAATGCCTCCGTGAGTATTCAACTGCTGGAAATTATTGTGAACTATTTGCAATATTGTTTAACTAGCCTATGCCCATGGCTTCGCTGCGTGGATGTCGTTTATCGCTCATCCGAAGGGAACTTCATCTTCCCGGTATAAAAAATAGCCTAAATGGTAACCTAATTATTTATAGAACACTATTATGTTCATACAGATAGAAAATTCATCCAAATTCATTCAGCCCGCACAGCGTGATTGAGTAAGAAACATCTTCACAAACTTTCACATTTATGATATTAGTAGGATAAACTCCTAACAATTTTTCCATTACCCTTTTTTTATATTATAAGAAAAACCCCAAAAAGGGGATGATGCCATAATCGCCACGCTTGGCAGACGGGTTTGCGATCGCAGTTGGTTGAATAAATACTCAGAAAACACTGCTGCCCATCCTCTGGTGAACCCCTTAGTCCCTTTTACGACACAAACTATTACTTTACTATAATTTTGAAATATAACAAATATAAAAAGAAGAATTATTCAGTACAGGTTACAGGCAGATTTTGATATTTGTAAATGTATCAACATTTTGTTTGTACTTTGGTTGTCAGGAGGCGGTGGGCGCGCTGCTGCAGCAGCCGCTGGCGCTGGGCTACCTGGTGTCCACGGCGCCGCTGGGCGCCATGCCGGCCTGGTGGTGGGCGGGCTGCGCGCACCTGCGCGGCGCCTGCCCCGCCTTCCTCAAGAGCGCGCTGCACCTGCACGCGGGCAGCCTGCAGGCCGCCGACGACTACACCTCGCTCACGCAGCGCCGCGACCACAACACGCACCCGCTCGACTCGCAGACCACCACCGACGTGCTCAGGTACACACGCTACACCATGGTATAACCCCGGCTCCACACGTTGGCCCGAACGTTGGCGCAACGCTATTCGCCAACGTTTGGATCGGGAAAAAGGAGTTGGCCCGAACGTTGGGGCGAGCATTGGCAGTTAGCCGTCGCGTGTCGGTTTTATCAAAGGCATTATGCGTCAACGTTGGCAATGCGCCCACACGTTGGCGGTTTGGTCAGTCTTGCCGCAGCACTCGTGCAGTAAGGTGCATCGAATGAGCTTGTTCCTACGGTCACCGCGTTTTGAAAATGTCATCCGCGTGGATGGACGCAATAGTGATAAAATTTCTATAAAAAATAATTCATGTTTATTAACAAATAATAGTGATATTCTCTTGTTTGTCAAAACATTTTTCAAAGACAACATCCATTTTTTTACTATTGTGTTATTTTAATTGAAAGTTCAGCTCTTAATCACTCATTAATCTTAAAGTGCGCAGTGTAACTTCTCTTTCAGATGTCTTTACATTGGCTCTGATGAAATAAACTATCATTATCTCCAATGTTTGGACGCTAGACATAATTACAGGCCAACGCTCGCCCCAACGTGGGGCCAACGTGTGGAGCCCACCTTATAAGAGGTGAAACATCTTATTATACCATGTGCTCGAAACACACACACGCCTTATGCAGATACGTTTACGACTACGCTCAATAGATATGGAGGGGCGCGCATTAGTGAATAGTAAATAAATACATGTATTTATTCAAATAAAGCCTTTTACATAAATTTATAATTGGACATTGACTAGAAGACAATTACTCAACAATATATTATAGCTAAATTGCATGCAACATAGTAAATAGGAGACTGTGCTGTATAATTTGAACCTGTCTACTGAACTAGGCAATAGCCTGTATCTTAGGAGGCAGAGTAAAAAGGTCTGTACCTGGATGCAGACTCAATAACACTGAATCATAACTACTTTAAATTGTCTCATTCTGATTTTTGTCACATAATTTCCAATATTAACATTAAAAATCTCCTTACAGATACGTGCTAGAGGGCTACAACGCGCTCTCGTGGCTGGCGCTCGACAGCAACACTCACGACCGCCTCTCCTGCCTACCCCTGCATGTACAAGTGCTCATGCAACTTTATCACACGGCCGCATCACTTGGCTAAGACTGCAGACCTTCGAAATGCAGCCATTGGATCAAAAGGCAGTGCCCGACTGCCGTGCTACCTGCGGCAGTGAAGTGGCACAATAGTACAGTGATGAGTTCCACTCTAGTGCTCTAATGCAACAGTGATAAGTGTCTCGAGTCGCCAAGCTGAGTGAGCAAGTGTTGAGTGTAGTGTTGTTATGTGAAACATCACATTGTTACTGTGTGAAGAAACGGATCTGACAAGGAAACAGGATTTATTTGCGATAATATGGTATTGTGCAGAAAACGTTACTATCTTAAAAAAAATATCATCTCAAACGATAACACAATAATGTTACAAGAGTTTTTACACTTTTTAACATTACAAGGTGGATAGTGTTAGATAGCGATGTGATAAGATGACATGCCTGCCTACATACTATTTATTAGAATAAATTATTGAAGTTGTTATTTGAAGGGCTTTTGTAGTGGTGATATGGGGGATGCCGTTGTTTGTCTGAATAACTTAAATCATTGTTTTGGAACCATAGAATATATTCTCAATGATTAAAAGACCGAATCTTTATATGGAGGTCTATAACAGTGTTACTGTTTAAATCCTTTAAATACCTCTCATTAAAATAACCGAATGGTAGACACATTTCTATATTCAATTTCTATTTTTATCTATTATGTGCTACTACTTTCCTTGTTGTATTTCCAAACAAGTATGTAAAATTACTAATTAGTAATTCAATCATAAATATCAATCACGGTATTACCCATATATCACTACAAGTAAAGAGTAAGAGTAAGTAAGTAAGATAAATTACTAAAAGGCAGCATAAACATAGACTTGTAGTTGATGACAGTACTTAGATAAATTAACTAGTGGAGTGTAAGTTCAGGGCCTCGTTACAATATGTTGTTGTTGTCAAGTGTTGGTGCGGTCGCCCTACAGATAGTAGGGGGGACCGTTGAGTGTTGGAGTGGGATGTAATTCACTCTGTTAAGTAATACTGCATACTTGGAAACATGTTTTAGCAGTAATTACACCCTACACTCACTAAAGAAATTCTTGTTGTATATATTTATAAACTATTCTTCACGTCAATGTCTATGTAGCTCTTGTTTCCTTTCCTATAAGTAATCATGAGTTTTTGTAGTGACTTAAACTTCTAAGAATAATAACATTGAGTTGGCTAAAGCATGTTACCATTATTATATGAAACTAGTTTATTAAAACGAAATAATCCTTACTAAACAGAGTGAATAAATTACTGCACAAAAACTTCTAAATTGAAATATCAAAATGTTATAAATTAATTACTAGAAAATTTTAAAAATGCAAGCTAGTTAAGCCGGGAAATCTAGGATCTATAAGTTTGATCACAAAGTATGGTCCAATTTGGCATATAAACAGTTTTCCAAGTTTTATAAATGATTCATGCATTGCAACCATCTCAAAAGCATTTCATTTTCATTGCAGTTACACAAATCAACATGAAGTTTAAAAATAAAAGTGGATGTACACGAAATCACTAGGTGATGCATCATTGGTTATGTATCGCTTAATGATACATCATTGTTGATGTGAGTACTTACACTAGGACATTCAATTATACATCTAAAAAATAGATATATTTGCGTGTTGCTGTCTTTGCAGACACAATATAATGGTGAATCAAGAAGTTACATTGGTGGCAGCAAAATTAGTGATATATCACACAATGTGTGAAAATCAGACTGAGTAACTGAATGATTTGTAATTCAAGTGAACATTACTTAGTGATCAGCCTTATTTAAGGCGATGTATGTGATATCACTAGATGATGTTCACTACTTGAGTGATACAGCGTAAATACAGGCTGATCACTAATCTTTTCCCCACGGCATGAGCTGTTATCATTATGTAGCTCATGTCGAGACGATAGAAGAACTGAGCACTGAACTGCACTGTTCACTTGAACTACATATCATTCAGTGACTAATCCAATTTTACAGATAATTTTGTGATGTATCACTATATGAGCCAAAGAGCCGCCGCCAATGTAACTTCTTGATTTGACATTGTGTTGTGTCATCTTTTAGTGATGTATAAAATATACATATTCGTATCGCCAATGATGTATCATTATGTGACACATAACCAATGATGCATCACTGAGTGATTTTCCGTACAGATAGATACCTTTAGTCTTAAAAACAACTCCCCTACATTTTTGTTCACATGAATCTACAAAATGTAGGAAAAAGCTGATTTTTTAATGCAATTTCAGGGTTGGTCCTATAGCAAAAGTTGTTCATACTAATGAGTACATTGACTCCTTAAGAGGTTTTCAGTTATTCCAATAACACATTGTATATCTGATCACAACAACAACCCAGAGATATAAAATTAAAGCATATTTCAATAATTTTCCATCAGGACATAAAATCAATTTTTTGACTTACTACAAACAGTAGTAAGAACAAAAACAAAACAGTAACAGTAATAACAGTAACAGTTAACAGTAGTAACAGTATTTGTTGTGTTAAACTCAATTTTATACTTTTCAACAGCACTTATCAAGTATTGACTATGTGCTGATTCAATCAACACCTGTCGTATTTTAAATTAAAAACTGTTTTCTTCATATCAAGGAAACACTTCCATGCAGTCTTGTACACATGCAAAATACTTCCTGATCTCTCATTCCAGAATCGAAAGTGAACCTCATTTTATGTAGCTATCATTGTTATTAGACAACCACATACAATTAGATCGTCAACAATGATTATATAATGTAAAAAAATAAAATTTCCCGCCAGAAAGGCTAAATGCAAATAAATAAGGATTTTATGTGGGAATACTGTAATTAGATAGTTATTTACTCACAATATCCCTTCTCTCTCTTTTACCTCAAATATTTTCACACCTCGACGTTCATTTCCGTCGATTTTAATTGTAGTTAGCTAGTATTGAAATTATTAGCAAAATAAAATTTGCATGTTTTCAAGTAACATTAGGAACAAAATAAGTATGTTGAAATCATTTAGCTTGTATTAAATATTTTCTGCAATGTAGAAAATTGAGAATCCAATTTTTATAGTTATTTGAGCCTTGTATTTTAGTACTGCTATGTCACTTTGTGTTTCTCACTCAAATCAAGTTTTTATTTTGATCTCAATAGCTACTTTAACTCATGTTGTTATGTGTGTTATGTAATCATTCACATGACTATCTTTTAAAGACCAATGTCCAAGTAATTTGACACTCACAAAGTTGTGTATGAAATTCACGATTCAAATTGTTTTATTTATTGATTCAAGCTAATTTTAACTATAACAAAAAAATTATTCACGATTTTACCATTTTTAACATCACACAATTTTTACTTTCTGACATACATTTTGCAATAACATAAACTATATTTTTTTAAATAAAAACGACGTCACAATTTTTACTAAATAGTAACATGCATTGTTGCGCATAATTATGTATTAATGTAATATATTTTTTGTAATTTTTCGTTATTTTAATAAACCGGTATGAATTACCAAAGGAGTTAGATATGTATAGTGTTTTAGATATTTTTTACGCTGACGTTTTTTATTTAATCGTCCGCCAAAACATCTTACTTAATATATAACAACAAATTATCGATTTGTTCATTCATTATTTTTATAGGCAGGAAAAACGCGATTTATTTCCCTCATCTTCCATCCTATATCTTCAGCACGATTTTGATCCACAAATCATGTAGTTTACACAATCACTAGGGAGAAATTTAGACAAATTGACTACTTATGTAAAACTTGAATTCTGTACAGTTTTATAAGAGGGAACAAAGCTCAGTGTTGCTTTACACTACTACCGCATTGCACCAACATTCTAGTAGAGAATCAATGTTCAAATTGTATTATTATAAATCACTAATGTTAACTGCCAACAGTGTCTGTGCGATGTTGGTAACATAATTCTATAACTAACAGATTTGCTAGTAAATATTTCTTATGATAATGAAATATGAAAACCTAATAAGACCCTAATTGCACAACTCTCGCAATCTGAATCACTTGAAATGTGTTTTTCTGAGTATCAATAATATCACTTCATCCTAAACACACCACTGATGCAGTGTTTATTAGGGGCTGTTTACTCATGCTTTTCGCGAATGCTGCCCAGTAGGGTCTAGGCAAAACCGGTACAATAAACTGAAACTCGGGAGAAACATATTTGAAGCAATTTCAATTAAAAGTGTTATACAATTAAGGTCTAGAATGCTAATTAGTAACACCAATAGTTTATGGTTAGTTAAAATAAAATAGTGATAAAGAGAGCCCCCTAGATGATGTTTGAAGTAGCATTTGTATAATTAGACATTGTCGTTTTATAACAAAAATATAAAATGGAGCCATTTGAAACAACAGAAGAGCGTATTGATACGTCGAATCTCCGACAGTTTAGTAGTTATAATGAAATTTTCTATTTTAATATATAATTAAAGCGTAAGCGTAGGGAGGTGTGCTGTGAAACTATCTGTAAATATGTCCGATGCGTGGTTTGGATCGTGTATTACTCATTTTTTATTGATATATTATTCCATTTTTAATCTTATTTCTGTGGACTGAGTTCAGAAAAATCTAAAATCTTAAATCAATTTTTCGTATTGAACAAATTATCAGAAATCAGATTGTAAATTATTTTTTGTTGCTTAGTACCTAATTATTGTTTGTATTGTCAAGTGATGGTAGGCAATTGTACAGGTTTTTGTATGTGATGCTTGTGCGCTGCGCCGCGGCGGTTTGCATAAATTATTTAATTGTAGACGCGGCCCACTCGCCACTTACTGAATTACGCCTAGTTGAATATGAAATGTTTTAAATGTGTTACAGCATTTGAGAATATTTAATGATGTTGTATATAGTTTTTTATTTTGTTTTGTAAAACGACATTTTGTACATATACTCGATGTAGTATCGAATACCGTTAATTATTTGCCCACATTGCCGATGTATAATGGAGCACGTTTTAAAGAAACCACTCGTAATATTTTGTACAGTTGTTAAGCGAGATTCATAGTTGAATGGATTATTTTAAGGATTTCGTTTTTTATTTGACTTTTTGTTATTGTGAATTTGTCAATTTTTTTAGGGAATTGGGATCGTACTGTACATAGACCTCACCATTTTGTCATATAGTAGTTGTAAGCGGTCAAATCTGATGATTGATGTGGAAATCAAATTTTCTAAATGGAGCAATCATTAGAAATTCGTAAAACAAAATTAGTGTAATACTTGATATTAATATAACTTTATAAATAACTGTGAAAATAGGTAATAATAATTATGAATAAAATATTACATATTTAAAAAGCATTGTTTTATTGCGACTTTTTTGATAATTGTTTGATTAAAATAGTGAAAGTAGATAAACTACGGTCTGTTTTTTCTGTCTCGTCTTATTTAGTAAACAATCTTGGAATGTCTCTTTATTCAAATAACTACTAATAAAATATAATTACTAGTTCTGCACATGTAGTTAGGTTAAAAAATGTTATTTAGTGTGTGAAATAGTTAACATTGGTGTCGATTCTCTTGTTCACGAACTAAACTTATTTTAAACTATCGCTCTCTTTTACTAAAAGTAGATACATGAAAGGGATAGCAACCATTTTAGAACTGTCAAATTAGTTTACGTGTTACATTTCTTTGTATTTTAGTGGGCACGTTCCGAGATCACGACTAAACTTGTATGGAAATTTTAATTCCGTCTAATTTGACAGCTCTAAAATGATTGCCATCCCTTTCTTGTATCTACTATTTGTAAAAGAGAGCGATAGTTTAAAATAAGTTTAGTTCGTGAACAAGAGAATCGACACCATTGTCTTTTATAATAATTATTATTGACGAATTGCATTAAAAAGACATGCAAAGATTGTTTACTAAATAAGACAAGAAAAACATCATTGATAATAAAAACGATGTATGACTCGTGGAACAACTGGCTTTGTACCACCAGTGATCATGGTCCCACCAGCAAACGGAGTGTACACGTGCCGCTTTTCTTAGCACAAAAATACATCTCACGATTCATCATCATTTTAGCTGAAAGACGTACAATGCTGGACGTGGCCTCCCCCAAGCATCGCCACAACGACCGGTTACGATTACTGAATAGATACTATATTCCTCTCGTGTGCAGCTGACTCAAGAATTTGTAAATATTCTACTTATTACATAGTTAAAATTCCATCTAAGAAAAGCTAATAGGCATTTATATTCCAATAACACTTAAAATACATGGATATTAATATACATTAAAGTAGACCAGATCAGTGCCCTTGCCAGTCTGCTCCGACTTTCGGTACCTCGGTTCACTTGTGCAAAGCGATGGTGAAATTGACCGGACAGTCAAGCACCGAATTAACACAGGATGGTTGAAATGGCGGCAGGTCACGGGAACTACATGTGACTCCCGAATTCCTCTTAAACTGAAGGGGAAAATCTATAAGACCATGATAAGACCTGCCGTCCTGTACGGATCGGAATGTTGGGCTACGAAAGGAATTAATGAAAGGCAAGTGCATGCAGCTGAGATGAGAATGTTAAGAGGAATGTGTGGTATAACGAGAATGGATAGGATAAGGAATGAATATGTAAGAGGGAGTCTGAAAGTAGCGCCAGTGACAGAGAAGTTAAGTAGCAACAGACTATGATGGTATGGACATGTGATGAGGAGGAATGGGGAGCATGTTACGAGGAAAGTTTTAAGTATGAATGTTGAAGGCTATAAGAAAAGAGGGAGACCGAAGAAAATATGGATGGATTGTGTGAAAGATGATATGAATAGAAAGAAAGTAAACACAGAAATGACGGCTGATAGAGATGTATGGAAGAAAAAAACATGCTGCGCCGACCCCAAATAAATTGGGATAAGGGCAGGAGGATGATGAAAGTAGACCAGATCATTAACACAAAATGGACTAGTGAGAGTCTAGCTCTACAGCACCCAACGACCATACAGCCCAATAGACGCCTAATATTGAATACTGGGTGTCAGGGAAACGCTTCCGAAAACGAAGATAGGTGCTGGTGATTACTGATATGAAACCACAACTTTTTTTTTTTCATACGTAACCAGTTTTGGGAGTTAAATAAAACTGATTTAAAAAAAAAAACCCATTTATTTACTTAATTTTTTAAAGTTCGCATTGTAACTCAAATAAAATATCAGCTAGCGCTAGGGGTGAACGACATCCGCTCGCATACGCAGTCGGTGTCGTAGCGAGCATAGGTAGGTTAGGTACTGTGAGTTTTGTTCGCTTTACATTGCGGGTTTGCAAAATACCAAATCACTAAAACAATGATTATAAGGCTAATGGTTATTGGTATTCGATTGTGTTTAGATAGTATCCTTTCAGTTTCAGCTACAAGGACGGGAAATGCCTCAAAACCTCTCTAAAAACTTTAAAACAATCAACACACAACTTTAAAAGCGTGTGTCTCTTACACTTTATCATCGATTTTATTTATTTTTTACCCGACTGCGCCAGAAGGAGGGTAATGTTCTTCGAGTGTATGTATGTATATATATTTCTTTGGCACGCCCTGCAGCCTAAACGGCTTGATGGATTTTAACTTGTGAGGTGTCGTTAGATTCGTCTTAATTGTGAGTGAAACTGGGTATATCAAAATTATAAAAATTAAAATGGCCGCTTTTTGGCGCCAAATTACGGCTTCAAAAAATTTTTTTTTCCCTCGAAACCTATCGAGTGGGGTATCAAAATAAAGGGTTTTATAAATGCTTTAAAAAAATATATACAACTTATATGTTTAAATGTAATTTAGAATGAGAAATGCTAAAAAACAACAAAATATTCAACGTTAAAAATGAATTTGACCATTAAAAAAAAACATTAATAGTATGATAAATAAAACATGATGACAAAACTAAAAAATTTCAAATAAAAAAAATTATAAACAAGACTTATCAACACGCAGGCGGAGGCTACATAGGAACTATTATGTAATTCATGACCAAAAACATACGTAGCCTCCAACTGCGTGTTGATAAGTCTTGTTTATATCTTTTCTGTTATTTTTACACGCAGTCGGGTTTTTTGTTTTTGTTAATTAATTTTTTTATTCACTGAATAGTTTTTATGTCTATTGTTTCTTTTTAAAAATGTTCGTTTTTTTGGAATATAGGCAAACACCTTATTTATATCTGCTAGGACTGCTAGCTATCTAATACCTAACAATCTATAAACTGAGCACCCTAATCATCTTAACACATTTCTTTCTCTTCAACAATTTATTATTCTTTCTAATAGTATAAAACAGCCTTACCCTAACAAACAAAGCTTTCAAATATTCTATTGGAAAACAGGGGCAAGGCATTCCAAATTCGTAATTTTCAAACTTTTCCATTATCTCTTGACCTATATTAGATATGAGGACACCTGGCTTTAAATACTCTTTGAATTTAGTTTCTAAGAGCATCAGAAACTCTGTGAAGTCATCAGGTGGCATCATTTTCCAGTTACTTACGTTTAGATCTAAGCTGACGCTGCAAACATACACATCTGCTTTTTGCTTCCTACCCTGGTATTCATTCAAATAAGACTTAAATGTATCGCAGCTATGCCGCTGGATGCATTTCAAGTAGCAATACCCGCAGACATACACAAAGGCATTCTTATCTGGTAAACCCCATCTATAATCCGTTGTGTAGACTAACAAAGGCTGGGGATACATTACATTACTTCGAGGTTCCTGAAACTCTTCATCAAGCAATTTTTGAGAGAAATATTCAGAATTTAAAGAATTTTCCATATTAGCAGCACCTAGGGGCCTCTTTAACATATTGAAAACAAAGCTCCTAACAAACGTTCTGTTGAATTGTCTGGGAGTGCATTCCTCGATACTATTGAATTGATTCACTTTGGTGAAGAATCTGTTTAGACTGTTGTGGTTTAGACGGCTCGTAAGCAAAGACCTTACGCCCAGAAAACTGAGCTCATCAAATAACTGCAAAACAGAATTAATAGTAATTTGAAAGCCTTCGACGAATTTCATGTTTTCTGTAACATCAGCACCATCTACTTTTCTCACTACCTTCAAATATTGAAATAACTGTAACATTTCATTTATGAAATCCTTCTGATATTCTTTATTCGCGAATGCTCTTTTGTATGGAGAGTTAGCAAACTGTGTCTTGGCATTCAAGACATTACAAAGGTCGTTTAATTTATTGAAGAAATCATTATTGTTATTAATGTTTGTATTTGAGCCATAGTCAAAATCACATGATTTAAAATTATTTTTCACAATTTTCAGTAACTGTGAAGTGTCGTACGTATAAAAGATATCTGTACCGTTTATCGTGAAATACGTTTTCTCTGGAGTAACAAACCTCGACTCTGAAGCATAAAGGAATTCTGATCTTGGATCAGAGACAAACACCCTTACATCCAAGCCAATTTCTATCAACGTCGTTAAAACCTCATCTATCCAAGTCGAAATTTCTGGAAAATAATCATATTCTGCAATAAATGCGTAAGCTATTTGCTGTTGCCAGTTTTCTAAAATGCCTTGAACCATAATCACAATGGCGTATTTGGCTACACATATATTTTGTTCACCATTGACATCGTGAAACCCTACAATCCTATCATGCTTAATATCATAATACAGATTAGGCTGTAAAAGAATGCTACCTACGGAAAAGCTACAAACCCTTTCCTTAGTGGACATGTTCTTTACTTTACATTTGAAAGCATTTATAAAATTTTCACTCAATCTTGTAGATTTTGGTAACAGAAAATATTTTAGAGACTCTTTAGATGGAAGACTGAGCAAGTCTTTTAATAAGTCATATAAATTACTGGAATAATATACAGTAATTGCAAATAATGTAAAATTCATGTTTTGCCTGTTTGCAGAAGATAAATTCCATTGGACAATTTTAGATAGACTTGGGGGCAAAAATGTTGAACACATTTGTATGAATGATTGTTTGTCATCATTTGCTGCCTCTTCTGGTTCATTGTTTTTTAATTTGTCTTGAGGAATGGTTTCTATTTTTCTTCTGGTGTTCCCCATTTCGATGGTTTGGGTGCCCTTTGAAATTTTCATGACACTTTCACAAAACTGTGAAATATCTTCAAAGGTTGGGGAACTTGGTGGGCTTTTTATTTCCTCATGCAGTTGATTCTTAATATTGCACATGTTATTTCTTATAGCCATTTCTTCTTGTCTAACTGATCTTCTTTCTGGCTTGATCTGATTTTTTTCTTGAATAATGGTTTCTGGTTTTTGTTTAATACACACTTGATCTTTTTCAAAGGCATGGTACCGTTTCCAAAATATATCCTGTGTATACATCAAGGGACTGGGTGGTTTTACGAAGTTTTCAAAATTCATTGGTACAACTAATCTTGGAGTCTCGAGGCACAAAGTAGGGAAGGCGTCTTGACTCAAAAACTTCCTTCCTTCACATGTCACAGACTTCCTCACATAACTTTTATCAAAATGAACTTCACAGATGCGGTAGTTGCCTCTGGTTTTATAATTATCAAGTTTATGAGCTAAATCTATGCGGCCCACAGCTTTAAGCCATTCATGCCTCCTGGAAAAAGTGATGTTATCTATTATGTATTTTTTTTAATACACTTGCATTTAGCTTTGTTTGATTACAAAATATAACACTAGTTTACAAAATTAAAAATTTTTCTGTTGCCGCAATCTTAATGGTTGATAATATTTTCTTTTGACATATTATTTTCAAATCTACCCTCAGAAAGGATATGATATATTTTTGTATGGAGGCTGGGCTAAAATTTGAAACTGCAGTGAACCGAGAAGAGATTATATTTTTATGAAGGTAAATAAATTAGGGAGCCTATGTTTTTTTTTTTTTTTTTTGAAAGCACCTTTCTATTGTTGTGTAATTTGTTTACAAATAATTAAATAAATAAATATCTTCGGGACATTTTTACACAGCACCATCTAGTCCCAAACTAAGCAGAGCTTGTGATATGGGTACTAGACAATGGATATAATACTTATATGAATCTACAGTACCTATAGGTGTAGCACGCTATGATGGCATTTTTCATGGTATAATAACACCAGGTAGTCTCTTCCCGTGACAGCTAGGTCACGTGATTGCCTCCGTACTACGTCATCGGCCGTGGAGCCAATAGCGGGCTGTTAGCGTGATACTTGTCAGTTTGATGTGCTGCCACTTTGTGAAAATAAATTACCCGAGCAAAATGCATTTTTTCATTTACTTTCTTCTATAAAGAATCACTTTTTAATTAGTAATTTAATATAGTTTCCTTTATTAACTAATTAGATGAATAACACGAGATAACAAATAGTTAGGCTAGTTAGGAATTTATTTTATATTCATTATGAACAAAAATCTCCTTAAGTATATTGAAGATATCAATCAATGGCAGCACTGATCGTGACGTGACGAGCTTGGAGGCATCGCGCTGTCATTGCGGGAAGAGAATACCTGGTGAAACATCTTATTATACCATGGCATTTCTGATGTTTGCCTGCTCATGAAGATCCGTAAATATTGACAGCTACGTATCAAGGAACAATTGCCGTACTTTATTGTCAATAGTGATGCACGTTACAGCAATATAATTTTTCGAATTTCGAATCTATTATTCAAATTCTATTTATATCTACTGTTTTTTAGGGTTCCGAAGTCCTACAAGGAACCCTTATAGTTTCGTCATGTCCGTCCGTCTGTCCGTCTGTCCGTCTGTCCTAATCCTTTACAGCTTAATAACTTCTACAGTTATAAACATAAATAAATGAAATTTTGTTAAAAAATAGTCTACATATAGATCTCAATTTTAAAAGAATAAAAGATTCGTTTTTGCGTATTTTAGGGGTGGCGTCCATACATGTGAAATGGAGAAAAAAAAATTTTTTTCGCTGCACTCCCTCGTGTGGGATATCATTGAATAGGTCTACTAAAATGAAGGTAATGTTTTATACACCACTTTTTTATCAGGTGTACCATCTGCGAAATATAGCCCGCCAAAGTGGCTTGCAATGTGTCCCCCCCCCTGCCATTTCTAAACTATGCAATGTAGAAACTTATAATCTTCCACATTGATAGACCTTTGTAAAAACTCTCTTTTAAAATTATTTCGAGTATAATGTGATTATAATTTTTTGAGTTATAGAGAGAAAACTGAAAAATACTTAAAACGTCCTAGTTCAAAGGTCATTGACCTTAGAGAAAAATTATCATAGCAAATAATGCTCCTTTAGCTACTTTCTATTTGAAAAAATCACAAAAAGTAACTTTGAAGTGACTTTGAAACGTCTTAAATTTGGCTTCTTGAATTTATCGCTAGATGGCGCTACTAACAACACGCTCTGAGTCGCGAATGCTGCCGATTATTGCAAAAACTAAAATAGCCATGATTAATATTCGATTTGATTCGTTTGTAATTACACCTACTTAAGGAACCCTATAATACTGAGCATGGCCCGACATGCTCTTGGCCGGTTTTTTTATGTATGTCATAGAAAATTTGATTAAATAGCGACTAAACAAAATGGCTAGACGTTGTTTATTGAATAATTTGATAAATTATTTACTTTATGTAGATATTATTCATAATAGCTAGTTGGAGTTGGTCAAAGTAATAAATCTGGTTTCAATCGCTAATAATTTGAAATGTGTCACAAACCTATTGGTTGGAAAAAGTCAAAAACGCCATCATAGCGTGCCGCGGGTATAAACTTAATTTATTATAGCATTAGACAAATATGGCTAACAAGGAATTAAATATCTTTGATCTACTATTCAGCCTACCAGATTCATAGACTCATTAAATTGTCTTCAACCTCGGCTAGAAGCAATAATGTATTTTATTTTTACACTTTGCCTTGTTTTTTAGATTGTTTTGTCTAATGCTATGATGTATAAGTTGAACATGGTTTTAACTAGATAATGTATTTTTTACCATTGCCACTCGAAAAAGGGGATTTTATTCATCAATAACAGTGATTAAAACTCTCTTTTACTCACAAGTGAGTAAAAACATTTTGAATTTGGAACAAGCAATGAATTATGTACAAGAAATGAATAAAACGTGCTGAACGTACCTACTGGCTGGCTGAATGGAGCTATCAAATTTAAAATAAGTAAATATAAATACTACAGGTTAAAAAAGGTACTTATTGAAGGAGGATATTTAGTACTTGATTCTCGTTCCAAATATGTATAAAAATTGTATCTTCATTTTTGAAATATTTTTAAATCAATTTCATCAATTTATGTGGACACTTCTGCGCTTACAAATCAAAGTTTCATGCAGTGAGGTGTGCATCTAGCATGTCTGTGTCCATTGGTGGCTATTTTCACCTTCTTCGCCTTTTGTACAAGACAGCAGACCCTAAGCAGTCAAAGCTTGCGCGAGCATTTTGACTACTATACCTACGCGTGATTTGTCGTAGAATAGAATTGTATTAGTGATTTTGGTACAGAAGATCTTAATTCTAATGTAAGCAGGTACACATACATATTTTATGATCCACAAAATCTGTCAGTTGGCTTACACTCGTGCATTATAATTATTCAAATTTAACAAAATCATAATCAATGTCAAGTTTAAAAAATAATTAAAAGTAAATAAAATCAAATCAAATCAAATTCAATCTCAAAGTTTACATACTAAGTTTAGTGGATAATCACAATTTACTGTCAAAAAAATTAATATATAATGTCATCATACCCAATCAATGTCAAACAATTTGTAAATAAATAAATTATAAAATATCATTTAGGAATTCATCAATTGAATAGCTTTGGCAATCAATAGCGTCTGTAATTTACTTTTAAATTTCATTACATTTAATTCTTTTATATGATTAGGTAGTTTATTGTATATTTTAGGGGCCATACAAAATATACTTTTGTGCATAAGGGTGGTATTTGACTCACGTAGGCATAGATCATGTATATATCTTTGTCTAAGCGGTCCAGTTCGACATTCGGAAATTTTCATAAATCAATCATTATTTTACTTAACAAACAGTGCTATTTCAAATATATATAAACACGGCAATGTTAGGATTATTAGCTGGATATAAAATGTCTTGCAGCTTTCGCTGCGAAATCTACGACAAGTCAGCTGTTGCTGCTTGTAGTAGATTTTTCTTTCATCTTTTTTTCTTTATGTGTACACCCATTCTACCATATTCTTGAATATGTCTCTCATTCACCCGGTCATGCTATGTACCACTATTTATTTTCTCGCAGTGAATGGTAGTAGAGTACACAACTCGTGAAAAAAAAAACATATTGGTCCTTGTATCCCTCGCTCCGCTCAGGATTCTATTTTTCTTATCTAGTATAATCTTAGAATCCTTCGCTGCTCTTGGGATCCAACTTAGTCCCTCGAATTAAATTCCCTTTTTACCCTTGTTGTATAATCTACTATTAATACTATTAGAAGTATTATGTTTAAGAGATACGGTGGGTTGTTTGGAGCAGTCAGAGAATACAAATAATAATGAATGATTGCTAAGAAAGACATATGAGAAGCGGAAGCTAGATTTAGTAAAACAAAACAGTTGACTTGAGATACCTATGTATTTGAAGCGAAATCTGTAGATATAAATTGTGCAAAGAAAAAATCGCTCACAAGCAGGATTCGAAACTGTGACTCCTGGCTCAGTATGCCAGTGTTCACTGCTCAGTGTTCACGGTAGCTAAGTGTCTAAAGCACTGGCAGACTAAGCCAGGAGTCGCAGGTTCGAATCCTGCTCGTGAGCGACTTTTTCTTTCCACAATTTATATCCTCAGTTATTAAGAAAGTTAATTTCAATGATTTTCACCTCTGCTGATCACCGGGATAGGTAAAGAACGACAGTTGTTTATCAATGAAAGAACACCTCCTGCATACAGTACATATTTTGCCAACCATTTTCGGGTTGTTATCCCATTATGATTTATTTACTTCAATTTATTATATTCTTATATTTTTTTCTTGAAAAAAAAAACAGATTTTTAATGTTTTTTACTCGTTATTTGACAGTGATTTGACATTTCACATTGACAATGAATTCATAAACTATATCAGTGAACTATATAGAGATCCAGCCACAGACTACTTACATATTGATTATATACTCTTTGGCCCTGTTAATTTACCGTCCGACGACGCCCGGAGCGTACTTCGGTCGTTCAGTTACCAAGTCAGTTGCTCAGAGCGATCATACAAAAGAATGCAAGGAACATAATACCCTAGTAGGAAAGATAATATAATCACTACGTTTCTAGTAGGAGAGAGAACGAATGCCCAAGGAACGCTTCTAGCCAGTGGCGGATTTGCCAGTAGGCTGGAGCCTAGGGTCACAGAATATCTAATAGTACTATCGTACTAGGGTGGCAGATTTTAGGGGCGGCTTTGGGGCCAATTTTTTTTATGTCTTACAGAAATTAAAAAGATTAATATTTATGCCTAAATGTTATTAGGTCCACACAAACATTTAAACATGTAATATGTATTGGGTCAGGAAATTAAATAAGTAACGTTTTCACAATTACTAACTTTTATTATTTTAATGCTATACACTTGTTACTTGATACAGTGCTCCAGCGCGACTGCCCCCGCTCGAGGCATCCCCGCCATTATATGTGTATGTCCTCACGTGTCTTTTTTTTTTTTTTTTTTTTTTCGAATGGGCTCTCGCAGGTGGGACCGAAGTCCCATTTCTGCTTAACCGGACTTAGTTGGCGGAGAGTCCCATGTGGGACTCCATTCGCCGAACCTCACGTGTCAAACCATCCCACCATTTAAGTGGGGAGGCCTCAATCAAATCAGTAGCTAATAAAAAGTCAATTGATCTACTGAAATACATTGACAAACTAATTAATTACTAATAAATTCGGCTAACAAGAGATAATTCAAATAATTAATTAATCAACCATAAAAAATATAACATACAAATTAATTAGTCAGTGCTTAACTTTCTAATGTAGATAGATTGATAGACTATTATAATACTTCACAAAACCAAAGTAGACAATACAACATCTTTAATGTACTAGGACCTTACAGCTCGGCCATCCTATTTCAAGCGAGTCCCATCGCATTGCTTTTTCAAGCGAGTCCCAACGCATTGCTTTTTCAAGTGAGTCCCATCGCATTGCTTTTTCAAGCGAGTCCCATTGCATTGCTTTTTCAAGCGAGAATAACAACTACAACATATATTTATTACAATATATATTTTTTTGGCACAATAAATAAATTTTTATTTTTAATTTATTTTTACTTTATACATACATTAATAACATTTAGAACTAGCACGCTTAGCTCACAATAGAGAAATGAAGTTACTAAAAAAATCCATTCTAATGTAATATTAATAATAACATAATCTACATCAATTCAAGATAAAATAATACCAAATAATATAATACCAAATACAATATTCTAATGCAATAATAATAATGTAATCTACCACAATTCAAGATAAAATAATACCAAATAATATAATACCAAATAATACAATTTAATTCCAAATTTTCATACATAATTCTACCTTGCAAAACAGTTACCGATAAGTTGTTCATTTAATTCAAAGAGAAGTAGGTAGGTATTTACAATAAAATGATTAGAACCTACCCACCTTCGTTTAGAGCATTACAAGGTTATCAGTCATTACAATAGATAAATGAAGTTACTTAAATATCTACTACTACAATTCAAGCCAAATTGTTACACATAAATGTACCTTACTAATAAACACTTATCGCTTCTTACACATCTAGTTAAAGATCTGGCACTTACAATATATTGATACAATAGGTATCTATTCATAGAATCATCGTAGGTATGAATAATTTTTATAACAATATCAAAATTGCATGATCAAAATCAATCAGGTGGCACCGATGTGTTCCTACCTATAATCTAATCAGGCGGCACTCATGTGCTCCTACCTGTTGTCATCTGATCTGGGGCGGCACTCATGTGCTCCTACCCGTTGTCATATGATCTGGGGCGGCACTCATGTGCTCTTACCCGTTGCAACACAATACAGGCGGCACTCATGTGCTCCTACCTGTTATCATTATGATTTGGGGCGGCACTCATGTGCTCCTACCCGATGCAACAATACAGGCGGCACTCGTGTGCTCCTACCTGTTTTCATATGAAAAAGGGCGGCACTCATGTGCTCCTACCCGAAACCTTTTACCTCGGGTTTCTTTTATATTGGGTCCCTTACCTTGGGACCCCTTTCCAATCGACCCTTTACCTCTGGTTTCACTTCCATCGGGCCCTTTACATCTGGTACCCTTTTAATTAGACCCTTTGCCTCAGGTTTCATTTTGGTCAGGTCCCTTACCTCGGGTTGCCTTTCCATTAGACCCTTTGCCTCGGGTATCATTTTGGTCAGGTCCCTTACCTCGGGTTACCTTTCCATTAGACCCTTTGCCTCGGGTTTCATTTTGGTCAGGTCCCTTACCTCAGGTTACCTTTGCATTAGACCCTTTGCCTCGGGTTTCATTTTGGTCAGGTCCCTTAACCTCGGGTTACCTTTCCATTAGACCATTTGCCTCTGGTTTCAATTTGGTCAGGTCCCTTACCTCGGGTTGCCTTTCCATTAGACCCTTTGCCTCGGGTATCATTTTGGTCAGGTCCCTTACCTCGGGTTACCTTTCCATTAGACCCTTCGCCTGGGGTTTCATTTTAGTCAGGTCCCTTACCTCGGGTTGCCTTTCTATTAGGCCCTTTACCTCGGGCAATTAAATCATGGTTATCCATCACTACGTGATCTGAAACTTCCATAATAAGCTTAATACCTGTCACATGCTACCACGAATAAAGTTCAAGTGAATCTCATTTTGTTACTGTAAATAATTTGTACAATAAATTTACGTCGCAAAACATAAAATAACAGATGCAATATACATTAATCTCAATCTCTTCTCTCAATCCATCCCGTTAATTTTTGATTTTAAAATTAACTTTCCTTAAAATCATGACTGTAGTTCGCAACACCTACAATCGGTGTACATAATCATCATAATGATCTTTCAAATTCAAATTCATTTATTGTGGATCTCAGGTTCATAAGATGTAAATTAATATAATAGGATCAGCCATGTCCCGCAATTGAGGCATATAATCATAATTAATTAGGTAAATAACATAACATAATATACATTAATAACTAAACAACAAATTTTTAATTTCATTCATAAGCATGTCCAATTTATTTACCATCAATAAATAAAATACCTATAAATCAATTTCAACAAGCTTCTCGTAAAGTTTATTTTTGAATCTTTTTTTGTATCAGTAATATTTCGCAATCAACGTGGAAGATTATTTACAATACGCGGACCCATACAAAAAATGCTCTCATGTAGGTAATAGTTGCGTTTTACTGAATTTAATTTTATGAATATTGCCGTTTCGTATACTCATGGAAGGGTTAAAACTTTTAGATTCATAAAATGATCAGTTTGTTGTAGATAGCAAATAGATCTAATGCAACGTTTTTGGGCTCTAAATGCACGTTCTTTTTCTACAGAGTTGCCCCAAAAAATTATTCCATAACGTATCTAGTTGACGCAGCGTAACCGTGATAGGCAGTTAACAAAACAGACTTATTTTATTTTTTTGTGCTTGCCTTGCCACTTGCTTATACCTATAGATATATTTTAATACAAAAACAGCACAATCTTAATCACTTTTTAGGTATATACTTTGTCAAGTTTGTATCCTTTTTATTACATTTAGAAACAAAATTCCTTTATTTATCTGTAAAGGTAATTCAAATCTATTGATAGTCTAGTATTCAATATAAATATTGAATTTTACGAACCCTGGTGATTACACAAATAAAAACACGGATGTAATCAGTACAACTCTACTCTACTCTCTCTACTCTGAAGAGATCTCTGTAGAGTTTTGCTAAGCAAGAAATTGTCACTTGTGTTACTGATTCTAAGCTGCAAGGATCAACAAAAGAGTTCTATCTGCCTTGTAGTTTGCAGAGTTAGTTCGTGTTGAATATTGATGGAGTTAACATCTCCGAATACCTGTTATTCACGTAAGTTGTGTATTGATTTTTTATTGCGATATATTATGATTATTTTACTATTTATATTGTATTTATTTCAGAATGTGTTAATATTTACTAATTCAATATTCATTTATCCTGTTGTTTTTATAATCTTACTTCCGATGAAAGATAATTGGTTTATGGAGCTATGTTTATTCATGTTTCTTATTATGATTCTGTACCAATATACATTATTAATCATGACTTGTTTAAATTGATAATAAATAGCAAATTGCCTATGAGCTTGTCTTTTTATTTCACAATCTCAGTCTCTGTACTGTACTTCGATCAATAATTATTATTTTATTACTGCAGTCTTACATCCTTACCTTAATTGTAAATAACATTTTAAGAGTAGGTACACCGACGAAAATAAAATTAAGTAACAACATTAAGGATTGAGCATTTTACGTTATGCCTTTGAAAAGGTTTTAAGAGAAATATTTAATATATTTTTATTTATTTGATAATAATAAACTATGTCTCCAGTCTCCACATAGCGAAGACAACACTGATGCAAAAAAGTGTCTGCTGTATGGTGCCAGTAATTTATAATAAAATACGAAAGAGTTGGAAGGACTTGAATACAACGCTGTTTAAAAAAAGGTTAATTTTTTTAGTAACTAGAGCGTAATACAAAATTAATGATTTTCAAACGAAAAAGATTTTGTCAACTATTAAAATGATGATACCTAATAATTTATTTATTCGACTTCCGATTTATTGATTTTAATTTTTATTTACTGACTTTGCATAATTTTTTAATTACAACATAATGTCTTTTGTTAATGAAATATATAGTACCTATAAAGGTTCATGTCGTGCTTACACATTCATTTAAACAATTATTTTTTTTGCATGCCAACTAGTGAAATATGGTTGTACTTTATTTATTATATTACCACCATGTAATGTACCATGTACCTATATTTGCAAAATAAAATATAGTTATTTGTCTTTAAAAATTAATGAAAGTATTGACTTTGATCATTGGATCATTTAAATTAATGATTCACATGATAAATTGTAACGATATACGTAACCAGAAAATAAGAAAAGAAAAAAAAGTAGGTACTTATTAACTCTTTAACTGTTGTACAGTAAATATTGGAATATAATTACAAAAACACCACGTGTTGATCAGAATAACTACAATTTTACACCTTCCAAGAAAAAGAATTTGTTACAAATATTTTAAGTTACGGAAATAATTTTAAAAAACAAGGGGTAATTTACTTAAAACGGGGAAAGAAAGATATTTAATCACGTTACTTACGTTTTCCGAGCAGTGGACGTAGCAAGAAAATGTGGAATTTTCTTTGTGATCCCACTTCTGACCTATTGGGTCAGGAAATTAAATAAGTAACGTTTTCACAATTACTAACTTTTATTATTTTAATGCTATACACTTGTTACTTGATACAGTGCTCCAGCGCGACTGCCCCCGCTCGAGGCATCCCCGCCATTATATGTGTATGTCCTCACGTGTCAAACCATCCCACCATTTAAGTGGGGAGGCCTCAATCAAATCAGTAGCTAATAAAAAGTCAATTGATCTACTGAAATACATTGACAAACTAATTAATTACTAATAAATTCGGCTAACAAGAGATAATTCAAATAATTAATTAATCAACCATAAAAAATATAACATACAAATTAATTAGTCAGTGCTTAACTTTCTAATGTAGATAGATTGATAGACTATTATAATACTTCACAAAACCAAAGTAGACAATACAACATCTTTAATGTACTAGGACCTTACATATGTTTCACCACTTAAGTAGATAACCCTAAGGCTACACTCTGACCCATGATTGAGCTTTCATTAGCTCAGAAATATCCAGAAATCCGTACCCAAAAACTATTTCTTGTGCTATCTAACTAAATCGTTGAATTGTAAAAATAATCTAGGAACTGACACTAAACTTGTAGAGGTCGGTAGGGGCGACAAAACTTGAATGGCCTACTGGCGGCAAATGTGTAAATCCGCCACTGCTTCTAGCCGCCTGCTCTGAGTGTGCTCTGAGTCAAAAAGCAACCACAACCCTCTCCGGACGTCGTCGGACGATAAAACTGAACGCGGTCCTTAATAGCGATGGGACGAATGGTATTTTTTTCAACTCGAAACATTCGAGTCGAGGTGTTTGTTGTTTCGAATCACGATTTGAGTTGATTCGACTCAGTCGGCTACCAAACACGTGGTGTGAATGCGACGCGTATGTTCTAATGTATTGAACGAACCGACTCGAGCCACCGAGTTGGGCACGGTTACAAACAGCGAGCCACCGAGTCAGCGAGCCATCCGAATCAGCGAGCAGCGTCAAATCGGGCGAGTCATGTGATTCGTAAGGATCGATGAGTTGATTCGTATACACGAATCGTGACGATTTCGCACCCCCTGATATGTTTTTCTCACTTGAACTCGTAGTTCACAGCTATTCCCTGCCTCACTCGCTCGTTTACCGCCCGGGAGAGCAAGTCACCGAGCCGAGCGCTGGCAAATAGCTTCGTAAAACGAATCAACCTGGTGTTGAAGAAATGTAATTCGAATCAACGAGTTCAAAAGATAACTTGCGTTATTCGAGTTAAATTATTCGAATCGCCCATCGCTAGCCCTTAACACTTTTAATTGCTTTTAATATTGTTGACACTTTTTTGACATTGACATTTCTGTGGTGATCAAGTGTGGTCAAGTGTATTTGTAATAATTTGTATTGTTTTCATTTTTTTTCAATAAATAAAACCACTCAATACCTAATTAGAATTTGAATTGCATTATCATTATCACGCGTAGTAGTAACAGCTTCATCGATGGTACAGTGATTTTGACGGTCATAACTGGACCAACTCTCACATTTTCCGCTTTTCTGTACCGAGTGTTTGTATGAATATTTATAAATGACAATGAAAATAAATGAGAAGAATTTGTGCGCTTTCGCGTCTTCCTTGACGCCGGTGGACCGCGATGGGTGGTTGGATATGAGAGGCGAAGTTGGCAAGAGCTATCAGAAGCGATGGTTTGTGCTGAAGGGGAACCTCTTGTTCTATTTTGATAAGAAAGGTGACAAGGAACCCGTTGGTGTGATCATACTGGAAGGATGTACCATCGGTGAGGATATTGGTTCAGTATTCATAAAATTGTTCATTTCATAAACAGGTTCCAGGGTACTGCTGAGAGATGGTGGCCAGAAGTCATTATCTAATGATATTACTGGTGATAAATCAGCCTGAGTTTTCTCTGCCTCTGCTGATAAAAGTGCTTTTTCACCAGAACTGTTATCCAAGTTGTGTGTTCTTTTTTTATGGCATAGAATAACAAGCTAAAGGCCCACCTGATGTTAAGCGGTTACATTTGCCCATAAAAACTGCAATACCACCTAGGTTGTTGCCTAAATGGTATTGTAAATTGTGTTCACCAAACTGGGTGAAAAAATAAAGATGGGAAATCTCTTGTTCTTTTCATATGAAAATAAATATTTCCACATGTGCGGAATTCTTTTTCTCGTGTTACATATCATTTCAGAAATATTTAAAAGGTTTGGAGTATTAAACATACATTATTTTTATATGCTGGTTTCCTGATATAGCTAGGATTATTACTATTTTTAAGTGCAGCTCGAGTCAGTGTTTCATAAGTTCCTAAAATTAGGTCTATTTAAAATAAAAACTATTTGAGTGAGCTATTTCAGTAAAATCTAGTTAGTTAGTTAGTTTAGTTGTCTTTTATAGGCTTTTTCCAGTCATTACTAAGGACCATGATTACACTTCTTGTTTCCACATATTCAATTCAAATGACATTTATTTTTCATTTCAACAGAATTAACAGAAGAAGAAGCATACAGTTTTAAGATATTGTTCCAGTGTGAGGGTGGGCGCACCTACTTTCTGTGCACCAACTCACAGGCATCCATGGAGACTTGGATGAAGGCCCTCGCCTGCGCTAGCTATGACTACATGAAGCTCATGGTGTCGGACCTGCAGAGGCAGCTGGATGAAGCTCAAGGTATTCCTCTTCTATACATCATTTTAATAAATAATCCACTTTCTATATGAGATTAACAGGCTAAAATTAAAAACAGACTGGACAAATCTCAAAATCGCAAGGCTTACATGCATCAGCTTACTAAGCTGCTAGTGTAGTTTCGAAGAAAATGTCAGGAAATATACAGAACTATAAGAAGAAATCATTGAGTATGGAAAATGGATAGAGAAACAATAGTCATATCAACGACAGTGTTATTCCGAAACAATTATTCAGTAGTTTTAATATACTCAATCTTCCTAAGTACACATGTCACACTTCAAAAGCAGCAATACTTAACACCTGCCATATCCGGCAAAACTGTAATTTTTTTCTAACGACAGTTAATTTAGACAGCAGCATCACACCAATGCAGACAAATCAACCATCTATAATTTGAGGTTGCACTTTGGTTTATACCCATTTACCCATGTGATCTTAAAAACCCCAGGCAATAAAAACCTGAGAAAAAATCATTTTAGAAACAATATAATAAATATAAATTGCTTTGTTGCTAGGGTAACTGAATTCTCGTGGATTTTCTATTGAAGAATTGGGAAAATCTAGAAATATTTATATGTATAATGTAACTGGGGCCTTACTCCCGACTGGTTCGAGTTCTAAACCAAATCAAAAGTAAAGACCCTTGTCATCTTAGTCTTCCTGCGACCACGAACGCTGCAAAGCTTTGAAACGTCAGGAGAAACAATTTAAATAATATACGCGATGTAATCCGGTTAAACTTGTTTTATTATTATTAGAATTTTTACTTGCTTTCAGCTGAGGCAGCGGCGGAAGCAGCGCTGGTGATGATAACTCCACCAGAGGATGAACCTAAAGTCCCGCCAAGAGGGCAGAGGTACAACCCCTTCAACAGAGTCACGGAGGCCGAGAGCAAGGCGGTGCAAGGGAGCAGACATCGTGAGTTATCCACTACTAAAGTCAGCTCAACATTAGACATATTCTCAAAACAATCTCAAAAAAAAAAACAAGAAAATAAATTCGTTATTAATTCATAACATCAAATGCTGCATCGAAACAGGCAGAGTAGCTATGTTGTGTGTGCAAGCAAAAATTTAATAAATTAGACAGCATGATCTGGGTGTGTCCTCAATGAGGACTCCTCATACAACCAGTTGTCCTCAGCAAGAAGGTGAAAGCTTTGTTTTACAAATAAGCATACGACATAATTATTATTAATGCCATATTAAAACATTTTTAAGATGCAATTTAAAAGGTGCGTTCAGTTACGTCGCTCTCGGTGTGAAAGTGCCCGTAAGAATGTCGCTCGATCAGTCACGGTTTTTGAACGACTTTGGGCGTCTTTATGACACTGAGAGAGAGAGAGAGAGAGAGAGAGAGAGAGTTCAAACAAACACTTCATACCGAGAAATTGTATAACTACTATTTGTAAGTGTTTACTGTACACCATTTATGTGAAATAAAGATTTATTTATTATTTATTATTAAACTATAAATTAGTCTAAAGATACAAATAATAATAAAAAATATTTTCTTTTCTTTTTTTCTTTACTGACACTCAAAACAATAAAGTACTGACAGCTGTTACAGTGGAATCCTCAAAGCAAAGATAATATCCTCAAAGACTCTGTCATTTTTTACTATTATCTGTCAATAAGAAAGCATCCTTCTATTTATTTGGGTGACCGGCGTGAATCCTCGACTCCCGCTCATATTGCTGAACGGTTTGGTGTGAAAACAAGGACAATCGATCTAAGTAATTGAACGACCAAAGTAGGCTCCGTGCTTCGCCGTGTCGTCTGCCCTCGTCGAGCGACATAACTGAACGCACCCCTTTATCTTATTATTTTCCAGACAAAGAAAATCTCCGGCCAGACTTACCCCGCAAGAAGACCCAATTCCGGGACATCCACACGTCGTACGGACGCAAGATATTAGCAGACAGGAGCGAGTGGCGGGCCAGGCTAGCCAAGCAGAGGGAGGAGGCATTGCAACCGCTCATACAGTTGTAGTTAAGCAGAACTTTAAGATTTAGAGGAGAAAAATGCATCACAGTGAGTGGAACATTAATTAGTTTTGTAACAGAGGACACGGTTACACACGGTAGTTGTACCTAGTTGTCACTGACCTAAATTCATATTTTTGTAAACACACCATGCCTAAAATACAGGGCATCAACCATACAGCCCATAGTCGCCTCTGCGAATAAATCAGAATAGGGATGTGACTTAGCTGTAAAAAATCGATTAAATCATAATCGATTCTTTTAAGTTTCATTAAAATTTATTAATTAAAAATCGGTTTATTTGAAAATAATAATTGCTTTTAAAAAAAACTATGTTTTTCGTTTAAATACAGTGTAAACTCTATATAACGACACTGAAGGGACTGTGCATTTTATGGCGTTATAGAGAGTTGTCGTTAAAAGAAAAAAAAAACCGGCCAAGAGCATGTCGGGCCATGCTCAGTATTATAGGGTTCCTTAAGTAGGTCTAATTACAAACGAATCAAATCGAATATTAATCATTGCTATTTTAGTTTTTGCAAACAGCGCCACCTAGTGCTAAGTTTATGAAGCTAAATTTAAGAAGTGTGTTTCTTTTTGTGATTTTTTTAAATAGAAAGTAACTAAAGGAGCATTATTTACTATGATCATTTTTCTCTAAGGTCAATGACCTATGAACTAGGACGTCTTAAGTATTTTTCAGTTTTCTCACTATAACTCAAAAATTTATAATCACATTATACTCGAAATAATTTTAAAAGAGAGTTTTTATAAAGGTCTATCAATGTTGAAGACTATAAGTTTCTAAGTTGCATAGTTTAGAAATGGCAGGGGGGGGGGACACATTGCAAGCCACTTTGGCGAACTGTATTTCGCAGAGGGTATACCTGATAAAAAAGTTGTGTATGAAACATTACCTTCATTTTAGTAGACCTATTCAACGATACCCCACACGAGGGGGTGCAGCGAAAAAAATATTTTCATCGCCATTTCACATGTATGGGCGCCACCCCTAAAATACGTAATCAAGATTTTTTTATTCTTTTAAAATTGAGATCTATATCTATTCCATTTTTTGTCAAAATTTCATTTACTTATGTTTATAACTGTAGAAGTTATTAAGCGGTAAAGGATTAGGACAGACGGACAGACGGACAGACGGACGGACATGACGAAACTATAAGGGTTCCTTGTAGGACTTCGGAACCCTAAAAAGAGATAGAGGATTTACTTTTACTAGCCATGTTTACAGTTTGACAGTTTGTGAGCAACTAACACCCGTATTCAAGAACGATACTATGAGAACGCACAGTAGGCTCCAACGCACAGTGGACGAAATTTCGTTTCATAAACCTTACTTGAGTGTTGAGCGACACTATGCAACTAATAAAGTGCACCCTTAGCTAAGGTACGTTAGCTATTTTACGGAACGCATAGTGTAGGTGAATTCATAATCTCGATATAATATAACATTGTTGTTGTTGCCTGTTGCGTATTTCTGTTAGTTTAATAAAAAATAGTGTTATGGTGACGAGGAATTTAATAATTATTTAGACGTATATATTTATTTATAATTAAAAATATATACCTATAACTTTATTTTTGTTTTGCTGAAGTTTTCCGGAACAGGAAGAATGATGTACTTAATTGCCATTTTATTTTATTTCAGTTATATCCGGGGATGTCATTTCCTGTGTAATTTATTTTCATTATTTTATATTTTACCCATTTTTTCCAGAGATGGCAAATTTTATTTCATTCAGTTATTTTACTTTTAATTATTTTATTTTATTTTCATTTTATATGGAGATGTAATTTCCATTAGGTACAGTCAACAAATCGGAATCATGACCCACTCAGCTGATAATTCGTTTGAAATAGTCAAAACAATAAGGTTTTCTTCTATGCTGCACTTAGGACATTTAAAATATTTTATTGGTAAACTGTCACTGTCACTTGCTAAAAAAATTGATAACAAGTATGTTGCCAGGGAAATATCTGTTTAAGCAAAATTCAACCTAATTGTATTAATTCTCTGTAGGATCTTAAGCTTATCGTGGGTCATGATTCCGATTTGTTGACTGTACGTGGTATTTTTATTTATTTTTATTCCATTTTATCCGGAGATGTAATTTCCATTTTATTTTATTTTAAATCCATTTTATTCGAAGATATTATTTCCATATTCTTCATATATTATATTCATATTCTCATATTCAAAAACTGTAGCAGGTACCTATAAAAAATTTACTGCAAGGAGCGCACGCAACAAAACCCTAGTTCCAAAAATCAACACATGTTTAAATGAATACCTGAAGCTAGCCCCGGAACCGACCAATCAAAATGCCGAATTCGTCCCTATGCGATCACTGAGTGAAGAAATACTTAAGTATTGTTTATGAAACGAGTCTATGGACATCTCCGACACTGTGAGAAATCAGACACTTTGCAGTGAGAACGAATACACTTACATAAGGGTTGTTCTTGAATACGGGTGTAAGAATATGATAACGTATAGTTAATCCATGACTCCTACTTATAGTCATGGTCAACAACTGTCTACACGTGCAAGCAATCCCAATTTGTAAACAAAAGAACGAATTTCTTAGAAAGTTCGGTATGCATGATGCCGGCAGTCGAGTTTATTACGGGCTAGAATAATAAAGTGACAAAAGAACGAACACATCTGCGCAGTTTTTACTAAAAGGATACTGTTTATTACGTAATTGTTATCGTTATTGAGAGTGGGTGTAATGCTATATAAATTGTATCATTGTATGGAAGACAAGCTAAACCAACCAAAGCCAAGTGATTTTGACGCTTTAGGGAGTCGTTAAATCGAGTGACGTTACATGGAGTTTACACTGTATATGAAAAATATCAAGAACAGATTAATTCAACTTTACAACAGTAACTATTACTTTAAAGCAAGACCGATAGTTTGTTCATCTGAGTGGCAAGATGGCGGGCGGCCGCATACCGCATGTTCTCGCTGTCTCAGTCGTTCGTTAATGTTCGATGCATTCTTATGTCCTGCTCACACTTATTACGCGACTGTACCTGCGCAAAGCCTGATTTCAGAGCGGTACAGTTCTATTACGCGTATTGTAGTTGCGATAAAGTACAGTGAACCACTATCACAGACCAGCCTCTAGACGCATCGCAACGGTCACAAAGCATATGCAGTAGCACTGCATATCTTCTTACCCCCAGCCACCAATCGGGACGTCACTCCGTCAGCGAGCGGCACCAATCATATCACCGAACATTTGAGCCGACCAATCATAACACGCCGTCCGCCCCCCGGTCCCCGCCAACATTTTACGACTGTGTTCTCATACAAAACTTTGTTTATGCGGCGTCTTGAGGCTTACTGCTCTGTGACCACTATGCAAATTATCCGCACTCCTTAAAAATTTATTCTGTGTATATTATCTGTTAGTTGATACGGTATTTTAGAGTAGCTCAGTCTAGGCAGGTATCACTGATGGATGACAATGTACGCATGGCTACACATCAAGCTATACATTTCCACTATAAGCTGACCTCTCGTTGTACAGAAACCCTATACAATGCGAGGTCAGCTTATACTGGACTTGTTTGATGTGTAGCTGTGTGTACCAGGGTTGTTGCGGATGCAAAAAATTTGATATCCGCGGATGCAGTTAAAGTTATTTCAATTTTAAGTTCATAAATAAATGAAAATCGATTGTAATAGTAATGTCTTATTTAATTATAATATTATTTAAACAAAACTAAAACAGTATTCATTTTAAATTATTAATTAAACACGTTTTAATAACAAATTTAAACATTGATGCATTATATTTAATAAAATGCAATATTGCAGCCTTCTCAGTCTCCAACCTGTTTCTTAATGTATTATTTATTAACTCAGCTCCACTAAATAGTTGTTCGCTGGGAACACTGGCTGCTGGAGGTGATAAATCCGGCACCGCCTACTTTCTTTACTTGTCATGACTTGTTTGTTCAAGTTTGTTGTTATGAATCCGTATCCGTGAAAGCTCCGCATTAATTGATGCAGATGCGGATGCGGATGCAGATGTCTGAATTAATGCGAATATTCCGCATTTGCGGATGCGGATGCGAATATCCGTAACACCCCTGGCTCTGGTGTGTACCCTTTAGTTAGGATATGAGTATTTACGCTTATTTAGTTATCGTTATACCAATACTTGCTTTGCTAGTTAGAGTTAAATGTTACAAGGCTGCATTCTATTTAGGTCATGTGTATGGCTTCTGAAATGTAGCCCGTAATAAAATAATGCAATAGTCATATTTTTATGAAAAATATACAATTTAGTTTAGTTAGTTCTTCACATGGAAGATAAGATGTTTCACCAGGTACTCTCTTCCCGCGACAGCTAGGTCACGTGATTGCCTACGTACTACGTCATCGGCTGTGGAGCCAATAGCGGGCTGTTATCGTGACACTTTTCAGTTTGTTGTGCTGCCACTTTGTGCAAATAAATTACCCGAGCAAAATGCATTTTTTCATTTACTTGCTTCTATAAAGAATCACTTTTGAAATAGTAATTTTATACAGTTTCCTTTAATAACTAAATAGATGAATAACACGAGATAACAAATAGGCTAGTTAGGAATTTATTTTAAATTAATTATGAACAAAAATCTCCTTAAATATATTGAAGATATCAATCAATGGCAGCACTGATCGTGACGTAGCTTGGAGGCATCGCGCTGTCATCGAGGGAAGAGAATACCTGGTGAAATATCTTATTATACCAGGGTTCTCCAGAATTCCACGAACCAAATTTTATTGATGTTTATAAATGTATTTAAGCTTGGATCACATTACGTTTTTATTAAATGTAAAACAAGTCCGCGGGATTCTGGGGTCAACTGTAGTCAGTATTACCTATGAACAACACTTAAATCGTTATATTGTGTTTGCTAAATTATAATGTAGTCAAATTAAATTATATATTGAATATAATGCTCATAGCTCTGTTACTCGCATTAGCTATATCACACTCACATTTCATATTTGTATAAGTACTTTAAGAATTGTTTGTTAAGATAGACCAAGCAGCGGACGTGCTAATCCTTACTTAATAATAGCCTAGACTTCAGGTTAAAGGGTCCTTTATTTACAAGAGGAGAGTTTCGTCAGGCGAGTGTCATGTTGCCTCTTTTTTCTCGCCGAAAAAGACAAAGTCAGAACGAGACGAAGACCCAGCAACTGCGCTAATCCTTACGTATAGCCACAGACCAGTAAGCCTCTAGACGCCTATTAGCCGGATACCCCCGGTCACAAAGCATATGCAGTAGCACTGCATATCTTACGCCCAGTAACCAATCGGGACGTGACTCCGTCAGCGAGCGGCACCAATCATATCACCGAACATTTGAGCCAACCAATCATAACGCGCCGTCCGCCCCCCGGTCCCCGCCAACATTTTATGACTGTGTTCTCATGCAAAACTTTGTTTATGTGGCGTCTTGAGGCTTACTGGTCTGTGCTGTGGTCTGGTCTGTGTCTCTGTGTGCCTAGACTTTAGATTTAATGCTCATTTATTTACACGGAATGAGTTTCCCCAGATGAGTGTCATGTTGCCTCATTTTTCTCGCCAAGAAAGACAAAGTCGAGACGTCACGCCTGGCGAAACTCTCCTCGTTTAAATCAGCCTTAATTTATCGATAGTTGGTCGACTGCCTCGTTGGTCTAGTGGTTGCAAGCGCGACTGCTGAGCGTGAGGTCCTGGGTTCGATTCCCGGGTCGGGTAAAGTGTTATTGGGTTTTTTCATTAGGAAATTCTCAGTAGCAGCCCGGAGTCTGGATTTGTGCCCGGTTAATGGCAATAGGCTCGCCCCCTATTACATGGGACTTACAACATAACTGGCGAAATGTGGGTGTACTATACACCTCTGCCTACCCCTTCGGGGAAATACAGGCGTGATGTTATGTTATGTTATGTTGGTTGACTAATCTGTAAATGGGAAATTAATGACTTATATGTATTCGTACTTATCAGGAATCCAATTAAAGTATCCGCAAATTAAAAGTCTGCACTCTGGAGGCTCATAGGATTGGTTTTACTTACGTTGTTCATTCAACATATAGATAGATAGATAGATAGAATATACTTTATTGTACACCATGAAAATACTAGTAAACAGGAACAACGTATAAATTATGGGTACATGGGCGGTCTTATCGCTAAAAGCGATATCTTCCAGACAACCTTTGGATGGACAAAGAAGACGTAAGATCTAGATAATGGGGATCATGATCATGTATTTCGGTCAAGGCTCCAGTTTCTGCCCTTATGAGGAAAAAGTAAGTTAAAAAAAAAAGTAATGATTTAGTCATGTTCTTACTCGTTAACATATATTTATAACTAGCTTGTGCCCGCGGCTTCGCACTCGTATAATTCGGTTTATGACAGAAATAAGTTATCGCGCATCCCTCGGGAACTTTGGTAGACTTCTGCAAGTGTTGTGATTGATAACGTAGATTTTTTGGAACTACTGTCGCTGGTTTTTTGGAACTAATATCTCTTACCCATGCTAGTATATTTATAATTTTGACGATTAAACCATACACCTCTTTAAGTAATCTTGACTTGAGGCAGGACTTGGCTAACGGCCAAAATTAATATCCAATTTATCCACGATTTGCCCTACTAGAGATAGGAATTTGACATCAGATCCATACAAAATATGTCAAATTTCTATCTCTAGTAGTGGCCGTAAATAAGGTCCATTAATAACTGTATGGATTAAGATATATTTTTGTATTCGAATTATGTATGAATTAATTATGTATGTATAACTTTCCTACTGTAATCTAAATGTATATTTGTGTGTACAATAAAGAATAAGAATTAAGAATGTATGTATTATTATACAAAGTGTATCAGTAATGCGTGGTCGTAGTTGAAGAGCTCATCGGGGAATGCTGTCGAACAACTTTTACTACGGGGTCAACCATGAAATCGCGAAAAAAAATCTGCTGATCCCACTGAGGTAATATATACTACGTACTAGAGAAGATTCCTCGAATCGAATGTTTGTAGCACGTTTTAGAGCTCCTGCACTCTCACTCACTTGGCGCGTGCCCCGGGGCCAGCAAGTTGCGCGATATTTTTTGTTCGTAATGTCTACTCTAGTACGTAGTACATATTACCTCAGTAGCTGATCCCTACATTTTGTTGAGTGACATTGATGATTTTCTAGGGAACTGTTTTTTTTTTATATGTCATGGTTGACCCCATATTAAAAGTAGTTTTATGCTATGCCCTGACTGAGCTCTTTAAATATGATCACGCATTTCAGATACATGTTGTATATTTAATCGATAATATTATTGTTACTATATTATATTATTATTAATATAATATTGTTTTAAATGTAATAGATGAAATTAATGTTAAGTTTGTTTAGTACTGTCAAACGGTGTGAACGGGGGACTACATAAATGTTCTGCTATAATCTGGTAAACATTTCAGTCTTTATTTTCTTGAAATCCTTGCTCAACTTTTGTACCCATCTACCCCTGCAGGGATGCATCCCTGTTTACCCTGTTTGATGGATCGTCATTCATCACAATGTAGGCTATGATTATGTTTAAGAATATGGCAGATTGACTTACAATATTAGACTTTGTGCATTACCCTTAAAGTTCATAATCAAAGTAGGTAATTTTATTGTTGCCTCCTTACTGGCACAGTTCTCTATACCTAACTTATAAGATAGGAGGCTTGTTTTCTCTGTCATTGTAAAGGAAATAATAATAATAAAAAATGCCTTCTTGTATTAAATTTCTCGAGTTTGACTGTTGTATTCTGAAGCAATATTTTGTCGGCCAGATTCATATTTCTAAGGACAATCACAGACGTAGTAAAAAATATAGACGAAGTGCTGCGAACAATCATTGTGAAGTCAAAAAAAACCGTGCTCCCTCGTGTACAACCAGTTCTCATGCACGTACCATAAACCTGAAGGATATTTGCTTTCGCGATTCTTACTGGACGATGCCACGACATGTGTACTGAGAGGGGTGAGCACGGTTTGAGGTGCATGTGTGTGCGTGAACGCTGGTTGTACACGAAGGAGCACGTTTTTTTTGACTTCGCTATGAATGTTCGAAGCACTTAGTCTGCATTTTTTACTATGTCTGTGAGGATAATGTGTATTTCAAGGTGACTAATTATGTAAAATATCGAAGTCTGCCATGTCAGCAACGCTTATTTTTTCATAATTATGTTATAAATCGCTTGCCAGTATAGTTATTATTTTTGATAAGTGACATGAATTGTAAATGGATTATTTATTGTATAAATCAATAAACAGAAGAACAATTTTACACGTTTTATTTACGATAACCGTCATGCCTTTGAGAGATAAGGTTGCTAATAAAAAATAAAAAAATTAGTATACTGCCGGCGCCAGACTGACGGCGAAGCGACTAAATTAGTAACAATTGGAATTCAACTTTATTTTTAACATACGACTGGAATTTGAGTAGCGAAATAAAGTCACACTGGTAGGCTCAAAGCGCCGCGAAGAGTGATCAAACAAGCGTACATAAGAGCAAAGTGCAAAACTTTGCGACAATTGTGACCAGTGGACTGCTTTTCTCCGTCACTCCAACAGTGTGCTCTAACCATTAGCGTATTTATACAAATATTTTGGTTGTTTGCCCGGTACAAAATTTACCGGAATCTACTTGAATATGTCGGCGAGATGGCAAGACTATTTGGACAAATGCCGCCGCGCTAATATACATAGTTGGTGCTGCAATTTTTATTGAACAACAAAACCGACCCGAAGAAACTTCTATATTATTATATTAGACTTTTATTCGGTTCACCCGATCGGAACTTTGAGAAAGGATATGGATCCCACCAATACCACAGACGTTCGACGACGACGACGACGACGATCCGGGGACGTTTTTCCGATCCTTTTACTATGGAGTAAAAGGATCGTACAAACGGCCCCGGGTCTATTGTCTGTGGTCTAGTGGTTCAAGTGTCGGATCACGAGGTCGTGGGTTCGATTCCCACAGGACACAAATATTTATGTGATGAACATAGGTATAAGTGTTTGGGTCTGGGTGTTTCTTATGTATTATGAGTTTATATTTACAAAAAAAGTATATAAGTATTATATCCATTGTCTAGTACCCATAGTACTGTAACGAGGTCCAACTCGTTATGCTGCTCACCCTATTTGGTTTTCCTGGACACTTTATTATCTTTAATCAATCCAAATTCAAAATTCCAAATTATTTTCAAAAATGGCTAATTTTCCACTGTTTTAGCTCAGTTCTATATTGTACGCTGAAAGACACTCATGTGTCTGTGACTGTGTCTTATAATCATTATATTATTTTATTAACAAATAGTCAATGTATCAATTTACCAGTTAAGTGAGATACAGTATACCAAAAACGTTCCTGCTTGTGTTTTTATTCTTTGTGCCGACCTACCAATCTACCTACCTACCTACCTGAATCCTGCCTCCAGCCCGAGCTCGCTACATGGGCATAGCAGCAGCTCAATCTTTTTATAGTCGGAGTTGACCTACCACGCCTCCGACCCTCCGTACTACTGGCCCTCTGTGCCCTCCATACCTCAGAGGAGTTCCATACCTCCATACCACTAGTTCCTGCAGTTCCTGTACCACTAGTTCCTGTCGTTCCTGTACCACTAGTTCCTGTAGTTCCTGTTCTCCTCCTACTTCCGTGTGTCACCGTGTGTCAAGCCACCGAACCTTCGACCCTGCGAGTCTCCTGCCTGAGATACACAACACCGGCCACGACGTGACAGTACAAGCTCTGCTTAGTATGGGACTAGATGGTGCTGTGTAAAAATGTCCCAAAATATTTATTTATTTATTATTCGAGTTCGGCTGTTGATTCCTCACCTGGCTGTGCCGATTCCTGTGTGCGGAGCTGAGTGTGTGCGGGGCTGAGTGTATGCGGAGCTGATGAGCGTGGGCGGAGCTGTGTGTGTGTGCGTCATTCATGTTCATAATTTATTATTTTTAACGCATTTACGCATGCGAAGCGAAATCTAACGATTTAAATTGTGGAAAGAAAAAATCCAAAAGTCACCCAAAGACGTACCACAGTGGAGGTTAATTTCGATACCATGAGCAGTGTCACGGTAGCTTAGTGGCTAAAAAGCACTGACGTACTGAGCCAAGAGTCGCAGGTTCGATTCCTGCCCGTGAGCGATTTTTTTTCCACAATTTAAATCGTTATTCATGTTCCTGTTAGATTCTACCGCAGTTTTGCCGGTCTATGCTGATCCGACATTTGTATGGCAACACGACTGCGACCACAGAGTACTAATGTATCACATCATCATGTGTCGTAGTCTCGGTTCATAATTTCAGCCGAAAGACGTCCACTGCTGGACATAGGCCTCCCCCAAGCATCGCCATAACGACCAGTCCTGCGCCTTCCACATCCAGCGGATTCCCGCGACCTTCACCAGGTCGTCGGTCCGCCTTGTGGGGGGCCTACCCACGCTGCGCCTTCCAGTACGCGGTCGCCACTCCAGAACTTTACTGCCTCATCGGCCATCCGTTCTGCGAGCAATGTGCCCCGCCCACTGCCATTTAAGTTTGGCAATTCTTCGGGCTATGTCGGTTACTTTCGTTCTCTTGTGAATCTCCTCATTTCTCCGAAACTGTTCAGTTTCATTGGAGGATGTCTTCAAGGTTCTGGACTGGAAGGAGCTAGGCATTAACATAAACGGCGAGTACCTACATCACTCAACTTCGGTTTGCCGACGACATAGTAGTCATGGCTGAGACCATGGAGGACCTCGGTACAATGCTCGATGACCTCGGTAGAGCTTCTGATAGAGTGGGTCTTAAAATGAATATGGACAAGACAAAGGTTATGTCGAATTCCCATATAGCACCCATTCCCGTAAACATCTGAAAATCTACACTCGAAGTTGTTGAGGATTATGTATACCTAGGACAAACTGTCCAGCCAGGTAAGTCAAACTTCGAGAAAGAGGTCAATCGTCGAATCCGACTCGGTTGGGCAGCGTTCGGGAAGCTACGCAATATCTTCTCGTCAAAAATATCGCAGTGTCTCAAGACGAAAGTCTTTGACCAGTGTGATGCCAGTAATTACTCACGTTACTGAAACGTGGTCGCTCACAATGGGCCTGATAAGAAGGCTCAAAGTCACTCAAAGGTCAATGAAGAGGGCTATGCTCGGAGTGTCCCTGCGTGATCGAATGACAAACAACATAACATAACATCACGCCTGTATTTCCCCGAAGGGGTAGGCAGCGGTGTATAGTACACCCACATTTCGCCAGTTATGTTATAGTCCCATGTAATAGGGGCCTATTGCAATTGACCGGGCACAAATCCAGACTCCGGGCTGCTACTGAGAATTTCCTAATGAAAAAACCCAATAACACTTTGCCCGACCCGGGAATCGAACCCAGGACCCCACGCTCAGCAGTCGCGCTTGCAACCACTAGACCAACGAGGCAGTCCGGTCGATCGAATCAGTCTCGGTTATAACAATTTATAACCGAGACTGCGACAGGCATTCGGTTTTGACTAAGGTGGGTTTTCGTCGACTTTCATTCATAAATCAGTAGCGCCCCTGGCGGATACGAGGAGGAACTACAGATTTATTAATGAAAGTCGACGAATACTTTGAAAGTATTCGTAAGTGTCAAACTCGTACTAGGCCCCCTGATTACTTATAATCGCGTGTCGATTGTTCTCATTGATAAGCTAATGTGAAGCGTTGTCTCACTATTATTGCCTTTCGAACATATTTTGCCTTTGTGTGATATAGCGTACCAAATAAGTCAGTCTGATCAGTTTACAGTAAGCCAGTTCACGTAACTAAAGATGTGGAGTGTCAAATAATGCTTTTCGTATTCTCTTATCTACGACGATCGCTGTCATAAACGAACTGTAGCGCCACTGCAACATGATCGGCGTGTCATGAAATTACGCGAGTTAGGCCCCAGGTTGGATGGAATAAAACAAAATCGTTTTGTATTATGTAAGTTTACTGTTCATTTTATAATATGTTATTATAAACACAACGTCAACTAGTACAGTCGGCAGCGTAAATATGCCTGCACACATTCAAAACAAGGGAACACAACATTAATATGGACATACCAGCCACCGACTGCATATAAAAAAGCTCAAGTAATATAAGTTAATTTATTATAGCCGTGAAGAATTACGTTAATGTCGTGTATTACTTACGATGCATACTATAGTTTTGGTATAACATTTTTTAACCCACTAGATAACATTGAGCAATTTATTCCATTTATAAATTATGTATACAATTTCGTGACATGTTATATAATAGGTATTATATATAATCTATCCGCTAGTGTTAAACTATACACAACAATGTGAAAGGTGCGATGGAAGACGGTTCAATGCCCAGAGTCAGCAGAATGGTAACAGTTGCACACGCTTTAGAGGTGGAGCTCAAACTCAAAATTAACGCAAATTATATATTTTATTTCCGTAAACATGTTAATATTATCATATAAGTATATAAATATGCCTCTATACTAACCATTCATTGGCATTTATTTTCTGACATCTACAAAAAAATCTCGCACGCCAATACATCTCCTTTCTTCTTTTCCCATCGTGATTTTTGTTTGGGAATCAATGTTGGTGTGCGGATATTTTATTCGAAGTCTCAAGAATTATAAATACCAAGTACAGTCCAAAACACGTTAGTTATAAAATCTAGACACATACAAATAAGTCCACGCTTTCAAAACACGGTTACAATGCATCAAGTCGCGCTGGAGACGCAACTACTCGGATTTAAGAACAATCTTGTGATATAGAGAGACTTTGTAAACATAGAGAACAAGAAGATAAACCTAAAATCAGAATAAATAATAAATAAAATAATAAATAACACAGTAGGAAGCTTCATGAAAAAAAAAACTTTTTTATATTATTTGCTTTACCGATAATTGCGTCCCCAATGCTTGCAAAACACATTATAAATACAAAGAAATATTTGGTAACAACGTCTTAAAGATTAAACATACAGAAAAACAAACAATGAGGATACAATCGTTAGTATTTACATAATATAATTTACACAAGTCACTTCACTAACCGAATATACTAAAACTACACTTAGAAAATTAGTACATTATATACTGTTCTCAAAGATTATATACATTGTGTGGTGGGTGGGAGTAAGTCTGGCCACTTCATTTTATGGTAGAAAGTGTATTTGGTCTTAACATATTAAATAATAATTATTTTAACATATTAGTACATTGATAACATACAGTACGCGTAATAAAACTGCCGCTCTGATACCAGGCTTTGCAAAGGGTCGCGTAGGTACAGTAACGTAATAAGTGTGAGCAGGACATAGGATACATCGAACATTAACGAACGATTGAGACAGCGAGAACATGCGGTTCCCACCATCTTGCCACTCAGATGAACAAACTATCAGTCTTGTCGCCATCACCGCGCATGCGCGCTACTGATTTGGTTACAAAATTGACTACTGCGCAGCCACTTGTTTCTCACTTAACAGCGGCACAGTTATAATACGCGTACTGTAGAGTTCCTTTATACGTCGTGATTAATTTTATTCATTTGGATTTTATAACTTAGTATAGATGTTGTAGTTTCACTAATTAGCTTTATTAAAAGATATATTTGACGAATATATGCTATAAAGCCAAATACTAAGCTACCAGTGACGACGATTGATATTTTGGATATTTGTTGTGATATAACAGTTCATTTAAAAAGTGCAAAATACAAATGTAACAAAAACCTATCCACGTGTGATTATATATTGGGATATATACTTGTGTGGGTACAGGGAAGCGAGTGGCCAGGTGCATGCGTGGTGGGGGCGGCGTCTGCGCGCGACGGTACAGTGTCGGCGCGTCGGTCGTTGTCGGTTACAGCTCGAAGCGCTTCTTCCGCTCGGCGACCATGCCTACGAGCGGAGCGAGCGACGCTCGGCCGCTCACCGAGCAGCGCTGTTTCGCTTTCAGTTCTGTAGAAAAATAAATAAACGGTGAATGGAAATTCATTGAATAAAATGAAACTAAAAATAATCAAGAGAAATTGGAAATGTGACTTGTTCGTATTATATCCATTGTCTAGTACCTATAGTACAAGCTCTGCTTAGTTTGGGATTAGATGGTGCTGTGTAAAAATGTCCGAAAAATATTTATGTATTTATTTATAGTACTCAAAACAGAAGGTTTATTTATTTCTATAATTTTTTACTCGAGTTCAGCATGTTCAAAAAGAGTGCGAATATTATTCGCTCGCTTCTTATATAGATAAACACCATACTAAATTGGTACTTTGAGAGATAAAGTAAGGAATAACGTGATAAGGGAACGTTGTGGAGTGAAAGAAGATGTAGTGACAAAGATTGAGAAAGGTGTTAAGATGGTTTGGACATATAGAGAGGATGGACGAGAGGAGATTGACGAAACAAGTATACGAAGCTAGTGTGGACGGAAGAGTTTGGAAGGGGACGACCTCGGCGAACGTATCGCGATCAAATCGCGGACGTTCTCAAAAAATGCCAGGTTAAGAGTTCTATAAACCGACGAGCATGCATGACGAGGTTAATGGACGTAGATGAAGCGAAAGAGGTGTGTCAGGATCGTAGCAGGAAATCCATAGTCTCTGCCTAACCCAATGGGAAAAAGGCGTGATAATATGTATGTATGTACTAAATTGGTTTTATTAAATGAATTAAAAGTATTTTTTTTTCTCAAAAGTAGGTCATTTAGGCACAGCAACTATTTACAAATGCAGGCCTCAGTAAAGAAGTTGCTTTGAAAAGGTGGATATTCCATGAAGATCATTTATGAAGGCATGTTACCTGGACGGGCGACAGCTGCAGGTTTCTGGTGCTCTCTGTCTTCGCGTATTGTATCTTGGCTGGGCGCGCCGGCCTCGCCGCCTCCAGCAGGGGACTCGCTCGAGTCGACTTCGCCTGAACACACAATTTCACATTAATACGTAATTACGCACATTTATATAAGATACCATTTTTCCATTGAGAGGTACAGAGATTAATAAAAAAAAGGTGGAAAAATAATATACAAGATGTAATTCAAATACCTGAAAACCAAGGGTACTCATCAGTATGAACACTATAAACAACTTTTACTATGGGAAGTTACCGGACCAATTCAGAAATCGCGAAGAAAAAACGGCTGTTGCCTACTTTTTGTCGAGTTATGCGAACATAAATGTATAGAGCAGCTATTTTTTTTTTTTCACTATTTCAGCTTTGGTCTCATAGTAAAAGTTGTTCATTATCATTATTATTACTTATTAGTACGGTCGACCGCACGTCAATGGTAACAGTTTGTCAGTTATTTCGTAAGCAGTAAGGGCGGTTTTCTAATTCAAGTGTTACCACTGTCATGCAGTCGACTGCACAATAAGCCCTTAAGAAGTTCTCGTGGCTATTAAAGTAGCAACCGCGCGGGTTGTACAATATGCGAGGTTAAGCTACACTTGCCGCGGTCAGTCCGTGAATGGGTGACCATTTCATTGCACATCGAAACCCCTCCGTGTCTCGGAGAGCACGTCAACGTCGGTCCCGGTTGCCATACGAATATCTATGGCAGTCGTTACGGGTAGTCAGAAGCCTGAAAGTCTGACAACTGGTCTAACCTCCGAAAGTCGGTATTACCCTGTAAATGGGTTGCGGGGGTCTGATGGCAGTCGCTCTGTGTAAAATACTGATGTTTTCGGTTATTTCAATTAGGTACATCTCGTTTTTATTTTACTGGAATGTTGTGTTTTGATGTTATTAGGCGTCCAGAATGCAATCGGAGCTCTGGATGAGGTATTATTAGAAGCGGAAGCATTTTTGTTAAAGGTATAGTGTAAACAAAACGTGTAAAAAATAACGATGCAAAATTAGTTTTTTTAAACAATTGTAGTCAAGTTTTAAAATATGTACAATTTATCCTCGTTATATTCATTTTAGTTATATAAATATGTTGAACAGGAAAAGTTCTCTGGTTTACGTATCTAGTACAGGACAAATAAAAAACGCAAAGCTGTTAAACATTGTAAAATAGTCGATTATTAGTAATGTAACGACTATCTAAAAATGAGTTCCCAAAATAATAATAATTCATCATCATCATCCTCCTGCCCTTATCCCAATTTATTTGGGGTCGGCGCAGCATGTTTTTTTCTTCCATACATCTCTATCAGCCGTCATCTCTGTGTTTACTTTCTTTCTATTCATATCATCTTTCACACAATCCATCCATATTTTCTTCGGTCTCCCTCTTTTCTTATAGCCATCAACATTCATACTTAAAACTTTCCTCGTAACATGCTCCCCATTCCTCCTCATCACATGTCCATACCATGATAGTCTGATGCTACTTAACTTCTCTGTCACTGGCGCTACTTTCAGACTCCCTCTTACATATTCATTCCTTATCCTATCCATTCTCGTTACACCACACATTCCTCTTAACATTCTCATCTCAGCTGCATGCACTTGCCTTTCATTAATTCCTTTCGTAGCCCAACATTCCGATCCATACAGGACAGCAGGTCTTATCATGGTCTTATAGATTTTCCCCTTCAGTTTAAGAGGAATTCGGGAGTCACATGTAGTTCCCGTGACCTGCCGTCATTTCAACCATCCTGTGTTAATTCGGTGCTTGACTGTCCGGTCAATTTCGCCATCGCTTTGCACAAGTGAACCGAGGTACCGAAAGTCGAAAATAATAATAATTATTGATTCTAATTGATGACATCAGCAATATTTCCTAGATTGCACAAATCGATAAAGCAGTAACTGTCAGTCAATGAAACTTGAGCTGGTTTCAGCTTCACGACAAAATCGCTAATCTGAAGTATTTTTTTAACTTATACAACGTGTATCAGAAATGCGTGGTCATATTTGAAGAGCTTATTCAGGGGATGCTATCGAACAACTTTTACTATGGGACCAAGCCTGAAATCGCGAAAAAAATATCAGCTGATCCTTACATTTTGTCAAGCGACATCGGTGATTTAGTAAGGAACAGCTGATATTTTTTTTCGTGATTTCAAGGGTGGCCCCATAGTACAAGTTGCTCTATGCTATGCCCTGAATGAGCTCTTAAAATATGACCACGCATTTCTGATACACGTTGTATAGAATTCGACTGTACCTGCTAAGCACAGACCAGTAAGCTTCAAGACTCCGCATAAACAAAGTTTTGTATTCGAACGCAGTCGTAAAACGTTGGTGGGGTCAGGGGGGCGGACGGCGCGTTATGATTGGCCGGCTCAAAAGTTCGGTGGTATGATTCCTTATGATTGGTGCCGCTCGCTGACTGAGTGACGTTCCGATTGGCGGAGGGACGTATGATATGCAGTGGTAGAGCATATGCGTTGTGACCGGGGGTGTCCAGCTAACCGGCGTCTAGAGGCTTACTGGTCTATGCTGCTAAGTGACAAGGAAAATAAAGGCAACCCAAATTACGTACAGGGATTTTGGAGACCGAACGCGGTTACGCGTTTAAGCGTTCTATGTTCGCGTTCTACGTTCTCAAGTTGCTCATGTCCTAGCTGACCGACGCGGTCAGCATGCCTGCGGCGTGGGCATGTCATGTAATACAACATCAAGAACGCAGAACGCGCAACGTATGCGTGACCGCCTTCTCCCAAGTAACACAAAACCGTTTAGAATAGAATAGAATAGAATAGAATAATTTTATTTCAAAAACAAACATAAAAGCCAATATACAACTCCAAGCCTTACAAAAGTTGTTTAATAGGATCCGCAAAGTATTAAAGTTGTTTAAAATCGATAACACAGAATTAATACTTTGCAGATGCCACTAAACATCTTTTGTAAGGCTTGGAGTTGTATATTAAATAAATAAATTAATAAATATTTTTGGGACATTTTTACACAGCACCATCGTACTAAGTAGAACTTGTACTATGGATACTAGACAACGGCTATAATACTTATTTTATTTTATTTTTTAACCTTTAAACGATTTTTAAACTAATTGTGTGTTACATGGGCTGTCTGCGAAATCCCTTGGTTCCTTATAATCGACCATTCCCACGTAACCAAACCAAACTATCCTAAGTACCAAACTAGCGTAGTGACGTTACCTGTGGAGTTGCCAGCCTTCTGCCACACGCTCGCCAGGTGCCGCAGGTGGTGCCACAGCGGCGCCTGCCTCCCATGCTGTTAGTGCACCCCATACATGTACCGTTACGCCGTATTTTATTATACAATGTGAGATAGATCTACGCTTAGAGCATGGAAATTAGATAGAATGCTTCCTGATGTGTTTAAAAACTTCTGCCAAAATGGTTTAGTCTTCGCCACAGCAGACGCGGGTCATTAGCGATGAGGTAGCGTCTGCGAACCCGCATGATTTGTAAACTGAACCATAATGCATGGAATTATGGTTTCTAATCCTACTACCAAATGATTGATGATGATGAGTGTGACATATGGTTCACATTATGGTTCAATTTAAAACTTAACCCACCCGCGTTTTTTTAGCTCGTCAACGCTACCCCCTCGCCTCCCGGCTACGCACCATTTTAGGTATGACAAAGACTCAATTTAAAAAAAAGATACTTTTAAAAATCGCGTCTAACGTCAAACGTTTGTTGCTTTGTTTAGGCCAAACGACTGTTGTCTGTTGTTAAAACTTCTCCAATTTAAATGCTCTAAGTTATGTGAAAAAAGTTCTAGGCTACGTGTGATCGCGCGAATTGAGCCAATGGCCGTTATGATTGGGGTAAGTGAATTATCATTTTTTTGTTGCCTAAATGGTACCGCAAGTCGGTTCGCCAAACTGAGACATGAAGATGGAAAGTCTCATGTGATTGTAATTTTAGCGGCACCCGTACCCTTCAGACCGTATTACTTATTAATATTATAATTTTATTATAATAATTTTTTCGCACAATTGCAGTTTTGTTTTTTAGAGTTTTAGATCATCCTAAAGATCTAGTTTTGTACTAATCAATAGAATCGAAGATTGAATAAAAAACCAAAACCAATGTGGAGATTTGTTTTCTTTTTTTTACAATAATTGATTGAAGTCGCAATAAAAGCTCAATTTGTGCGATCTAAGAACATCAGTTTTATTTTTAATCATAATTTCTCCAAGAAAGTATTTAATAAAAAAGTTTATTACGACACCAATAATAAAATTAAATCAAAAACTGTATATCGAAGGCGGAAAATTAATCAAATGTCGTACAAAATTTTAAAAATTAGAACAATCTCGACTTTAACATTGACTACTTAAGATTCATTTTTGAACGGTGAATATGACTGTTAAGTGCGATGTATGGTCATGCAAGCGTGTTGCCTATGCCTTTAAATGGTCAAATGAAGAGAAGCTAGCGTAGGCTGTACAAGCGTGTACCGTGGAATTACTTGTGTGTGTGAAGTGACGAATAGTTTTGACGTACCGTGCCAGTTTCCTCTATGAGCTGGGACAGGGTGGACGCTTCCGAGTTCTTCATTTCATTCGCCTCTGATATTAAATGTGCGCGGAGTTGTTTGTTTCTGTAAAAAAAGAGAACAAACTAACATAACAAGAAAGGTATTTTATGGAAAGGAGGTTATTTATAGTTTGGTAGCATATTGTCGTTTTGGGGTGGCAATATACGTGCCGTTTTGACACTGCCCGTTGAGAAAATAATAATTAATAATAATTATTATTAATATTAAAATGACAGAACAGAACAACAAAAGTCATATATCGCCACACACACGCCCGTTCCGTTGCGTTAAGAAAGCCGGTAAGAAAACTACCGTCATCGATCCGTTGAGAGCCGGTAAGAAAGAGGCGTGGCTTACATAGTTTTGTCATTTATTTTATCGCCACAAACAACCCGTTGGCGGTCCGAACCGTTACAGATAATAATCTGTGGTCATCACAGTGGTCATAGGTTCTTTTCTCGTAGCCAGTAGCAGTGGTCACAGTCAACAATCCACACAGATCTATATCACACCTAATCCAGGATGACATAGATAATATGTGTATATGTGTTTCATCCATTGCAAAGAGTTGATTTGAGTTGATTTTCAGTTTGTTCCACAGACTAGATAGAGATATTGCCGTATCCTTTGACAAACTATACGGCAGTATCTCTACGTAGTCTGTGGATCAAACTGAAAATCAATCAAATTTCACAAACGGTATACAGCACAGATAATATAATCCTATAGTAGTATACAGTGTGTGACGATCAAAGAATTTTTACCCAAGATAGAATGCGGACGGAGAAATTCAAGAACTTCAAAAATGAATAATATCCCGTTCATATAAAGTCCAAAATCTTTTACCAAAATCAGGGAGAAAATACCGGGCGAGCCCAGTTTTCTGAGATAGTATTACCGAGAGACCGCTGTCCCTTTCCTGCATATATGGACACCCTATAGAAAGAGACAAAGGGCTCCCCAATCATCGGACCGAATTTTAGTCAGCCGTCCGCTTTCCAGCTTGATATATAAGTTCCGTGGTGACGATGCATCCGTTTAATTCTTTTCTTAACGGATCTGCTATGCGATTCAGAACCACACGATAACCAGTTGTCAACCGATTCGGTTTGTTATCTCGTTTCGTCTTATGATTCACGTAACGAGAGAATAAGAGATAACAAACCGAATCGATCGCCAACTGGTTATCGTATCGTTCTGAATCGTGGAGCTGGTGAAAACGGCACGTATATTGTCGCCCTTAAATGGACTTGAGATTTTAAATTCAAATAGCATTTGGATCTTCTTTCTCTGCCACAGATCTACATTTGGTAGTTTCAAAAACAGCCCTATTTATTCCCGCTATTCTTGTTAATGGTCTACACTCCTTGCTGCATACGTACCTAGAGTCCAGCTGCATGATGTGGTTATGGGCCTGCGCAAGCTGCGCGGTCGCTGTGGCCAGTCTCTCTTCCAACGCGGCAGACTCCACGCACTTGACGGAATACTTCTCCGACAGGGAGAGAATCTCCCTCTTAATCTCTTCCATCTCTTGCCTGGAAAAATTACTAATAGACTTTACTATTTCGGTTGCGGTAACGGAAAGAAACGACCAGTAGGAGGAAATATACATACATTGGTATGTGGCGCTTTAGTGAACCCAAGCTAGCTTCGTCGATGTGGTTTTCATCTCTGATACAATAAGAGAAAGATGACTGAATCGATTGTTTTGACTTGATATTGGTTAGATTAGATATAGGTCAAGGTCAACAAGATTTTCCATGAGGTATGAGTTAGTAAATTAATGTGCAGAAAAAGTTTTTTTTTAACATCTACACAAACTTCTCTCTCTGTCAAGTCTGAGATTTAAGAAGAAGAATCCCCAAATACTCAAACAACACTTAACTTTAAGACGTAACGTCTTCTTAAAACTCGTTCCGTCGCTTAAATGTGCTTCAGTGTGTGTGACAGCATGAGGTTTAAAGTCTTAAGGGCCACTTAAAATTGAGTTGCGTTTAAGTATTTGGGAGGAAAGTTGGGAGGTTAATAAGACATTTCTGGGCCAGTAATAGCAGATATCGTGCGACCATATTATCTGCTGAATTCGTGGTGTTGCACACATTTTAGTCTACGCAGCCAAATTATGGCTGAATAGATAAGCTAGTAGGGGTAATAGGTATATATATAGTCCATCCGCTCAAATAGTGGCGCCCTTTGAAAACAACCGCAAGCCGCGTGCCGCCGAACATCCAAGCAAGCCGCCTCTAATACAAACGGTGCCGCCAAAGACGTGCAGTATAGCGATTCAGAACCATACGATAACTAGTTGTCGATCGATTCGGTTTGTTATCTCTTTTTCTCTCGTTGCGTGAATCATAAGACGAAACGAGATAACAAACCGAACCGGTCGACAACTGGTTATCGTGTGGTTCTGAATAGCATAGCTGATCCGCAAGAAATATTGTCATAATTATTTTTTAATTTTTAACGCATTTACGTATGCGAAGCGTAATCACAATCCGCTCACGATCCGGATTCAAACCTGCGACTCCTGGTACACCAGTGCTTTAGCCGCTGAGCTACCGTGAACTCTGCTCGTGGTATCGAACTTAACTTCAACTTAGGTCATACGGTGACGTCAGCAACATCCGATTGAGAAACAGGATCGTGTTCCTCAACCGACTCGATTAACGTTCCAGTTTATTCAAACTCGTATAGATGTGCCTGCCCTTACTAATATTTTATTATTTTTAACGCATTTACGCATGCAAAGCAAAATCTTAAGATATAAATTGTGGAACGTTTTTTTTTATATTGTCATTTCATATCATTCTATTACTTATATTATTGCTTACACGGGTGGTGATTCAAAGGAAACTTCTAGTGGAGAAGACTAGCGTTTAATTTTATGTAGTAAGCCATATTGATTATATTTTTATTAATAAAAATAAAAAACTGCCACCACAATGACATCTTTTTCTTCCACCTTTGGTTTCTATTACAATAAATTCCTGTATGCTGTTTGGATGTACCGCCACTATTTGAGCGTATAGTCTATACTTAAATCACACGTCTTTTGGACCTTTCCCGCAAAATATAAAGGTCATGTGGGTAACTTACTGGTGCCTAGAGTTGAGCTGGTTGAGCTCCCCGTTCTGCGCTCCGCGGCTGAGGAACTCTGACTTGAACTTGTCAACTTCTCTTCGAACTTCGCTCTCGTGCGCCTTCCGCATCGCGTCTAAAGCTGCTAATGTAGCTCGGGTCTCTTCCGCTAAAGCTTGTTCCTTGTCTAGCCTGGAATAACAGGATTTAAATGTAAATTTTCGGTCAACGTTTTTAAAAGAATCGTCAATTTGGTATAAATTGAGATAAATACATAAACGGCTTGGTAAAGCATACTGCATACTGTCGTTTTATGATCCAACTTTGCCTACATAGCCCTACTTTGCCTATTTTTATTTTGTTAGTAGGTAAGTTATTATAACTATGATTTACTTGAACAGATTTTATGACCGATTCTGGCGATAAAGTTATGAAGTTCCAGTGTGTTTCAAGAATTCGGTTGGTGCCATTTGGCAAAGTATGGCTGTGTAAGCAAAGTTGGAGCATTTATTTAACTCGATTTTCCCAAATTTTTAATGAATCTCTTTTAATCTCATGGTGCGACATATCGTGACTTTTCGAGAGACCTTTTCTCAGTAAAGACGGTCATAAGCTGAGTATACTGAATTCATGAGCCTCTGTAAGGCCTTCGCAGCTTGGCATACCATATCGACTCAACACCGACTCGACTCAAAAGTAGAGTATTCATAGGTCGCTAGTTCAAATCCGGCTCGAAGGACCATGTAAAGTTATGGAGTTAGCTTAATGATACTCAATATACCATTATTTTATTACTGGACCAAAGGTTTATTATACAAAGGTGCGAGGGAGCACAAGCTTATTAGGTACTAATGAGTACTAACGACTCGATCAATTAATTTAAGTAAAAGTGCTAAATCCGCAATAGTGTACAGTTTCACCGCTGCACCGTTCAAAATGTGAGCATTATATCGCGTTATGTACAGTACATTTTAGCTTGCCGACACTGAATTTTAGTGAGCTGACGGCTCTTTGACGTTGAACCGAAACCTTGCTGGCTAAAATGTACTGTACGTGACACGATATAAAACTCAATGCATTACTTAGAGTCGAGTTAGTGTTGAGTCGATATGGTGCGCGAAGTCTAGAATGCTGGGGGGGGGGGGCTAGTACGAGATTGACACATAAATATATCTGTAGTTCCTCCTCGTATCCGCCAGGGGCGCTACTGATTTATGAATGAAAGTCGACGAAAACGATGAAAGTATTCGTAAGTGTGAAACTCGTACTAATTAACTGATTCGAGTTTGAAACTTAAGTTATCGCTATCGAAAACGCTACCAAATACTTCGACTTTCATTCATAAATCAGTAGCACCCCTGGCGGATACGAGAAGGATTATGAATGAAAGTCGATGAAAACTATGAAAGTATTCGTAAGTGTAAAACTCATACTAGGCCCCCTGATTCTTAGTTTGAAACTTACGTTATAGCTTTCGTAAACGCTACCGAACGCTTCGTTCATTTATTTGAGGAAAGAGGTAGGGTCTTGAACGCCCCTAAGCCACTGCGACCTAAAAGATCTATTGTGACGCCTCTTGCAGCATTACAGCACTTCCCCAAGCTGCAAGTCAATCATAAAGTCGACTATGACCTTGGGGGAGGAGGATTTGATCTCCTGCATTGAGATGACGCTTCGACTTTCATTCATAAATCAGTAGTTCCACCTCGTTTCCGCCAGGGGCGCTACTAATTTATGAATGAAAGTCGACGCAATCGATCGCGCATACGTAAGTTTCAAACTCGCACTAGACACTATGTAGTCGTTTGTGTATATTTCTACGTAGGTGTTTCTCGTGGTTACCTGAGCTGGTCGCGCTCGGCGCGGTGCTTCTCCTCCATCTCGCGCACGATGCGGCGGTGCGAGGACTCCATGGCCAGCAGCCCCTTCTCGCACAGCGCGCGCAGCTGCTCGATCTCCTGCTGGTAGCGGGCGCGGAGCCCGTCGCCGTGAGTGTCCGCTGCCACTGCGCTCTGGGAACACATATACATAAAGTTGGGAAAAACGGCTTAAAGTCGTAAGCGCGTTTAAACGTTGTGCTTTTTTTCTGCAACGTTGTGCTTTTTTACGCATATGACGATTATCGTTTTTCACTTCTAAAAAAATTCACTTTCCTTCGTCTAGAAAGAAAGAAAGAAAGAAAAAAATTATATATATTTGCTTCAAAAGTGACGAACAAAATTACCAAAAAAATTCAAGCACCCAGAACATTTTTTTTTTTTTCAATTTATTTAACATAAAACATAAACAAAAATGACTATAAAAACATCACAGGTACAGAGCCAAGAAGTGTGGTAAGATATGCGTCACATCCGCGCAACACAATCTATAATTGATGAATTGATGAATGAAAGCAATAAATACTTTGACTTTGACTTTAATAACGATGTACCTACGATACGATCTGTAATGTCTACAATTACACTATTCTATTTACAATTAAATTATTTACAAAGTTCACTAAAAACTATACAAACAAATTACAATCGTCGCGTAACTAGTAATTACCTACCGAGGAGAACATTCAAAAACGCATTCACTCGTTGACAACGAAAGGTAAACTAAGCGCCAAAGCGAAATCAAATCAATCAAGGTCAAAAACGTTTAAACGATACGAAAATAATCATCAAAACCAAGAAGTGCTTTCTCTAAGAAATTTTTACGTAAACGAATAAAATTTAATTCTGCTGGTTTACAAACCACCAGTCAACTTTGACATTGAGTCTTATACTTATAGGGATAAGGTTATATTTCAATCGTACTATCGGAAGCGTAAGGTTGGTTTACGAAAAAGTCTATCTAAGCGAAATCTGCTTTAATCGGGAGTGAGTCAACGAGCAACGAAAAGACCCACGAGCATAAGCGCATACGCAACAAGGTCACGGTCATACTGGCTACAGAGAAAATAATTACTACGTTACAATACAGGCCGGTGCCGGCGCGGCGTGCGGGAAGCGGTGCGGGGTGGTCGGGGAGAAGTGCACACATGCAGATTTGTGGTTGTATGAGTGTGGTTGTTGCCGTATGCGGTTGTTGAACTGAATATTTTTGTTGTAACTGTCGATACGTTCTGTTTTTTAGTGGCGGACAGGAAACAAATCTTGGAGATTTTTTTGATTTTTTTTTAGTAGATAGAAAATATTGTCGATTCTGAACCGTCTCTGAAAATTTGGCCGGCTATTGAAAATTAACCCTGTACTCGCCGTGCCTTAGTTCGAAGAATACACAATGTTATCAACTTAAGCAAAGGTGAGTAGTAGTGTGGTAGTACCACGGACCAGTAAGCCTCAAGACGCCGCTAAACAAAGTTTTGCATGAGAAAGCAGTCGTAAAATGTTGGCGGGGACCGGGAGGGGGACGGTGCGTTATGATTGGTCGGCTCAAAAGTACGGTGGTACGATTCGCTATGATTGGTGCCGCTCGCTGACGGACTGACGTCCTGATTGGCCGCGGGGCGTATGATATGCTTGTGTCCGGCTAAGCGGCGTCTAGAGGCTTACTGGTCTGTGGGTAGTACTAACCTGATAGGCGGCTCGCAAGTTCTCCAGCTGAGCGGAGTACTCGGAGTCCAGCGCGGCCAGGCGGCGCTGCAGCGTGCGCGCGCGCTCCCGCAGCTGTGCGCGCTCGCGCTCGTGCTGCGCCTGCAGTAGTGTGGTAGTACTAACCTGATAGGCGGCTCGCAAGTTCTCCAGCTGAGCGGAGTACTCGGAGTCCAGCGCGGCCAGGCGGCGCTGCAGCGTGCGCGCGCGCTCCCGCAGCTGTGCGCGCTCGCGCTCGTGCTGCGCCTGCAGTAGTGTGGTAGTACTAACCTGATAGGCGGCTCGCAAGTTCTCCAGCTGAGCGGAGTACTCGGAGTCCAGCGCGGCCAGGCGGCGCTGCAGCGTGCGCGCGCGCTCCCGCAGCTGTGCGCGCTCGCGCTCGTGCTGCGCCTGAAGCTGTGCGCGCGCGCGCCGCGCCGCCGCCAGCGCGCTCGCCTGCTGCGCCAGCGCGCACTCACCACGCGCGCGCTCTTCGTGAAGTCTGCGGAGATGGTAAAAGGCATGGTATAATAATCGCTCAGCGAGCTATGGAGTTTTTTTTATTTAAAAAGTCACGTCCGCCATCTTGGATCTCTAAATAGATGTTATATTCGTAATCAGAACCCCGAGAAACCTCGAAAACGATACCCATGTTGATTTTATTTAAAAAGTCGCGTCCGCCATCTTGAATCTCAAAATAGATGTTATATTCGTAATCAGAACCCCGAGAAACCTCGAAAACGATACCCATGTTGATTTTATTTAAAAAGTCGCGTCTGCCATCTTCAATATCCAAATAGATGTTATATTCGCAATCAGTACCCCGGGAAACCTCGTCTCTCTCTCTCTCTATTAGCACAGTCTAAAGACACTGCTAAAAACTAATAAAATCCCTTAATAGTAATCAAAAGTAGGGAAAATCAAAACTCATAAATTGGCAACATCACCAAAATGGACACATCATTCTCTATGAAAATTTAAATTGAACAATTTATTCAAAAATTAAATAACCTGATAGCTAAATGTGCTACTTGCACATGAAATGTGATCCCATCCTGTTTCTTTTTTAGTCTAGATGCATTATTACAGGTAGGAACGACACAAGACTGCATAATCTAATTTAATTAGACACCGAAAAACACGTTACGCGATACGAAGTTGACAGAGGGACTGATTGGCTGCGCGTGAAACTACTCTATTTAAGAGTAGTTTTTGACGCTTCAGTATTAGGTGCGATCACGGTTTCTGGTTTATTTTAATTCTATGGCTTGGGGTTTCTTTGAAGGATAAAATCCGTAACGAGATTATCCGGAGAAGAACCGGAGTGACCGACATAGCTTGTAGGATCAGTAAGCTGAAGTGGCAGCTGGCCATGTCTGTCGAAGGACCGATGGCCGTTGGAGCAGACGAGTCCTTGAGTGGAGACCGCGAATCAGCAAACGCAGCGTAGGGCGCCCCCCTGCCAGGTGGACCGACGACCTAAAGAACTTGGCTGGTGCGGACTGGAAGCGGAAGGCAGAGGACCGAGCGTTGTGCCGCAACTTAGGAGAGGCCTATGTCCAGCAGTGAACTGCGATAGGCTGAGTTGATTTGATTGATGGTATAATAAGATGTTTCACCAGGTACTCTCTTCCCGTGACAGCTAGGTCAAGTGCTTGCCTCCGTACTACGTCATCGACTGTGGAGCCAATAGCGGGCTGTTAGCGTGACACTTGTCAGTTTGATGTGCTGCCACTTTGTGTAAATAAATTACCCGAGCAAAATGCGTTTTTTCATTTTCATGCTTCTATAAAGAATTACTTCGGAACTAGTAATTTTATACAGTTTCCTTTAATTACTAATTAGATTAATAACATGAGATAACAAATAGTTAGGCTAGTTAGGAATTTATTTTATATAAATTATGAACAAAAATCTCCTTAAATATATTGAAGATATCAATAAATGGAAACACTGATCGTAACGTAGCTTGGAGGCAACGCGCTGTCATCGCGGGAAAAAAATACCTGGTAAAACATCTTATTATACCATGGTGAAAGGTTACAAGCCCGCCACACTTTCCCAACCACTGCAACTCCTGTAAGCCAGGATCTACAATGGCGACCACGCAACTGGACACAAATGAAGCTCGGTGCGTCCCGACGAAATGATTAACCTTCTTGAAACCCGCAACGAAATGAATCAGAAAAGAAATTAGGAGGAGTTGGAAGAAAATTTGTTTCCACTTCCCTCCGTATCAAGCGGAAGACATGGTAAAAGGTTAGTTGAACTGTTACTTTATCCCCCAGTTTCTGGAAGGCTGATCAACGCAAAAGTTAACTCGACTGTCAAATCTCAGGTCAACCGATGTGATTGGTTGTTAACATTTTCGTCGGCCAATCACAGAAGCTGACATTAGATTTGACAATAGATCAAATTGATCAGCCTTCCAGAAACTGGGGGTTAGTATGTAAATTTAATTTTAACAAGCATCGTTAGAAAAAAAAAAAAAAAAAAAAACCCGCCGAATACATAACCTCCTCCTTTTTTTGAAGTCCGTTAGAAAATACCAGAATATCGCCATGCCACTCACCTGTCCAGCGCGTCCTGCAGCTGCTTGCAGTGCTGGCAGGGCACCAGCGCTTGCAGAGCTTCGACGCGGCGGCGCAGCGCCTCGATGCGATCGAGCGCGCTGGCGCCGGGGGGCGTGGCTTCGCGCGGACTGCCCTCCCGGCTCGCCCCACCCAGCTCCTCCCCTCGCGCGCACAGCTGCCGCTGCACCTCGGCCACCGCCGCTTCCACCCGCTCGAGGCTCTCGCCGATCTTCATCGAGTCTTCACTGTTACCCGAACAGTCACTGGAGAAGAGCGCTCGGCACTCGGTCGAGAATCGCTGGAACAGGTAGACGAACTCCGCCTCCTGCGCGGGGTCCGCCTCCAGCGAGGAGATGGTGTCCTCGGCGCAGCGGCGCGGGGCGGCGTCGCGGGGGCTGGAGGCGCGGTACGTGCCGTCCAGCACGGCCACGCGCGCGTCCACCAGCGCGCGCTGCGCCAGCGCCTCCGCCAGCTGCTGCAGCAGCGCGCGGCTGTCCGGGCCCGGCGAGCCCTCCCGCGGCCGCCGCTCGCCCGCCAGGCAGCCGCGGTAGCGCACTGCGATATCCTTGACAGCAGCATCCATCTCACAGCGCAGATGATCATGCGCAGCTTGCCACCACAGCTCAAGGTCGGCGCGATCCTGTGCTGTCAGCGTGAGGCGGGCACGGCGCGCCTGGTCTAGTCGCTGGTCGCAGGCGGCGGCAGCACGTGCCAGAGCACGCGTCACTTCGGCCTGTACAAGCTCTGCACCCAACGCATCTCGAGCGGCAGCCCATGCCTCACGTACGCGTGCAGCCTCTAAGTTAGATCGCTGTCTTTCGGTATCACCGTCAGCAGGTGCTGCATAGCTGAGCGTCTCGCATGCGAGAGCAGAACATAGCTCAGCTAGCTTCTCGCTCTTGTAATGATCGACCGCTTCGGCAACCTCGCGCTGCGATGCTTTCAGGGCTTCAAGATCCGCTCCATGAATGATAAGTTCGGAGCGTCTTCGCTCGCGGGCCTCTTGAGACCCATTTACGATATCGATTTTTCGAGTTAGGATCATCGCAAGATAGTCTAGTGAGCTTCTGGTGCCGACGCCGCTCCTGCTGCTGTCGCCGTTGACTTTCCGTTTGAGGTTATCTATTAGTTGACTAGTTTCGATAATTTCAGACTTTATCAATCTCGCGAAGAATCTGCTGCCGTTGGAAGACTCAAGCGCCTCTTGTATCCTACCGACGAGGACCGCTTCATATGCCAGTTTCTCTGCCAGAATTTCCAGGCTCTTCCTCTGCGTCAGCTCGCCCGCCTCGTACAAAGCCGCCTTCCTCTTTGATATCTCTAGGAGTTTCGTTCTCAGTTGTTCTTCAAGTTGCACGACCACTTGGGCGACACTATCATTTACCTCCTCCGAATTTTGTTCGCAGTCGACGACACATTTATCGAAGCACTCCTGTAGCCTCTTGCTGACTTCTGTCAAGCACTTCTCCATCGACTTAAGGCTGTATTTCTTTTCGAGACTTGGGGAAGGTGATCTTCGTGACTTAGCCGCTCGCATCGCACTCATTTGGCAAAGGCACTCGTTCACCTTATTTCTAGAGTGTATCACTACGTTCTCTAGACTCTGAAGCCTCTCTAGTAGATGCCTCTGCGACTGCGTGCCAATACAAGAAGTTTCAGGGCTCTCATTGAGAGATGGACTCTCTGTGTATCTGGTTGCCTGACTTAAAGACTCGCAGGAGTTTGTGAGGTCCTTGCGGTTCTCCAATGCGGAGGCTACTTTGGTTTCTAGCGAACTCAATCTTACTAGCATCTTCATCGGCTCGGAGCTGGTAGCGCTATCGAGTGATTTCCTCCTTAGTCGAGCAGCGAGGCGTTTCATTCGTTTTTCGTCCGTAGAGTTTTCGGATTTGGATGATTTTTCTTTGGCGGGTGACGAACTTTTAGAGGGAGGATTTATCGTTGGTACCGGTTCGCCGGACTCTAGCATTGTGATTTTGTTTTCGAGCTCTGTTAACTTTTCTTCTACTTCTTTACCTAGAGTTAACGACTCTCTGCCTTTTAACGACAGACTACGTCTTTTCTCTCTAGATTCAGATTTTTGTATTTTGTGTTTGAGTGTCCGCACTTGTTTATCTGATGCAGTTAACTTCTGCGTCAGGTCAAGTATGCGGGCCGCCATTAGGTCTATTTCTGATCGGCTACACTGCTCTCTAAGCTTCATCTCATTTCTTAATTTCATGTTTGTGATTTCTAACTCATCGTACATGTTGTGTGAATCACGCAGTTCCTTCTTCATCGCTTTTATTTCGGTAATGGCCTTCATGAATCGATCTCTTAGTTCAATATACTCCTCTATTAACCTGTCTTTTTCCATTGACTCCAGATCTAAATCTTGGTTCAGGTTCGTAAGGTCACTAAGGGAACCGATGCTCTTTCTCTTTTCCTTAGTAGGAAACGCAGATTCAACCGATCTACCTTCGAGATCTCTTATCCTCGTGTAAAGGCTATCACTTTCCTTGACGCTCTGTAATAGTTTATCATTAAGTTCGTTTACTTCTCGTTGTAATTGTGCTATCGTTTCCTGCGCTGAAGCTAACTGCCTCGTTAATAACTCGCAATGTTCAGTCGATTCTTTCAAGAAGTTCTGAGTTTCCGTCAACTTGCTCTCCCAAAGACTTTTATCTTGGTTATATAATTCCTTTATCGCATCTATGTTTTCGGCATCTTTCGTTCTTACTGTCAATTCTTCTTCTTTGTCCTGCAACGCTGTTACTAACTCTTCCATTTTCTTTTCTTGCAAAGCAGCCTCTGTTTTTAGTTTCTGTAGCCTTGTGATCTCGGCTTCTGCCGTGCTTACATCGTTAAGCGCAAGTTTGAGTTGTTTTCTTAGATCGTCTATTTCGATGGATTGTTTGTCGATAGTCGATATGTAGCTACGTTTTCTTGGTTCCACAGGTTTCTCATTTTCATCAACTTCTTGAACGGTGCGTTGTTTTTCTTTGGTAGAGTCAATTTCGTCTCTGTCACCTTTCGGGGTGTCTGCTCGCGGTGGTGCCTGATGAGAACTTCTGATGCGAACCTTTTCTTTAACTTTGGATATCGGAGTTCTTGTGAGAAGTGGAGATGGAGGTGGTTGTGGACCCATGTCTCCCCAATCAGCGCTATCTCTTCGCCCGCCTTCGGAAGCTGTTCGGTACTCTTCGTCTGATGAAAATGGCGCTGATCTGCCTGTAATAGGCGTGACGGGTGTAATAGGCGATGTAGATGATTCTGAAGCTTGATCAACAGCATCCTCTCGCAATATAAGTGAGAGTGGTCCTGTGTCTGGTAAGCCGGCTGTTCTTTTCATTGCCGACACCCAGTTCGATCTAATACCTGCTGTCACTGCCGACAGTACTATATGTTTTCCATCCCAAGTCTGTAACAAGTAAAAATTGTTAGAAAAAAAATATACTTGCAAAATTTACATTAAGTAGTCGACCATAGAATACACTTTACCTCAGTCTCAAAAGCATATCCATTGGTAGACGCTGATGTTGGCAATTCCACCACCCTCGATATCCCGCTCAAGTCTATAACTCCATCCATCAGTCCTCTGTGTTCTGCGTGAGGATCCCGGAAGTACAATAGGGCTGCCCCTCGGAGCACAAACCAGTGTCTGGACCAGCCAGCAGGGCCTCGTCTTTGCAGCCAGCCGGCTCTTGCATGGAGGAGTCTTTCTGCTGGCAGTTCAACCCTGCCTCCTTCGCCACTTTCCGTTGGTTCGACTGCGTCAGCTGGCTCGCTGCCTTCGCTTGCTGAACTTGAAGGGGCTTCTTCTGGTGGTACGCCACCGTCAGGTGAGCCTCGAACCTGGAAGAAAGAGCAAACTTGAGTATGAACATTACATGTCTTTTACTTATGGCTAAATGTAAATCCGACTGATATCTTTAAAGCAAGTGTTGATTTTGATGATAAAATAAAACCTGGAATGCATTGCACAGTGTCGAAAATTCGCTAAGAGTTCGTCGTAGCATTGCGTCTTTTCAATCGAAATAAAATAAAGACAAATAAGTCATAGTTACCGGAAGTCGGTCTGGTGGTGGTAGCCTCGTAGGTCTCTCAAGCGTAGGTGGGAGCGCGCGTCTGGATCGTGGTCTTGTGAGGGATGCTGCGATGTCACGGAGTTGTTCATCGTACTGCTGGTGCTGATGCTGGAGGAGTGGCGAGCGCACGCCTACGGTGGCTGGAAGAGAAGAATAGTTGTAATTATTTTATTTGGCTTCTTGTGTATGGTCAGCAAAATAAGTTGATGCTTATTTCGAAATTTTTATTAATTAATATCATAGAAGCCAATTATTGTATTAATTATATCATAACATAACATAACCAGCCCATTACTTCTTCTCAGAATGAGAAGGATAAAAATATGGATAATTATATCATAATGTTAGTCATTAAATTATTCTCAAAAATAATTTGCTACAAAAAAATAGTAATAGGTTTTCAGTTATAAATCACTTTTGATTTTGAAATGTACTTTGGACAGTGTTAACCAACTTTCGTTGCTGTTAGTACTTTCCAAAGTTTGTCATTTTTTGTTTTGTTTTGTGGTGTAAAAATCAATTCAATTTTTTTTTTTAATGCTCCCAGTTTAATAATTTTATTATTTTCAACGCATTTAGGCATGCGAAGCATCGCTCGTGAGCGATTTTTTCTTTCCACAATTTAAATCTTAAGCTCCCAGGTTCCTGAAAGGCTGGTGAATTTCGATATGTTAATTTATATAATTTATTATTCATAGAATTCTATCGACCAATCACAACAGTTGACATGAGACTTAACAACAGATTTATCCATGGTTTCTGAGGTATGTTAAACGAGGTATATCTATTTGATAGCGCAGTTGATTGATTTCTTATTTTTTCTTATTCTTTATTGTACACACAGATATACATTTATATTACAGTAGGAAAGTTTATGTACATCGGCGAGCTTAACTCAGAACTGAGTTTTCTAACAGCAAACCTTAGAGCGATAGAGAGATGTTGAATGTAGAGGACAGAAACAAGTGTACAACATAAATTAAACCTACTTTATTTATTTACAGTACTAGCTAATAATAATATAAATAATATATAGATACTTAAGTATATATAATAGATACATAAGAATATATAATAGATACATAAGAATATATACATTCATATATATATATATATAGATATATAATACATAACATGTAATATAACTCATGTTGAGAGGAAATGTTCCTTAATTCTAATTAATTAATAATTAATTGATGTGATTGATCGGCCAAAATATTGATGACCAATCACATCAATCAATAGCGCCATCGAATAGATAAACAGAGTTTAACAACCTCTGAAACCAGGCATTAGTTGATCAACCATTCATAAACTAGCAGTGAGTATACTTAAAATCTGCAAAGCTTACCATCCCACTATCCTACTTGAAAACGTTATAAACGTGAAAGTTTGTGAGGATGTATGGATGTTTGTTACTCTTTCACGCAAAAACTATTGTATGGATTTTAATGAATAGTGGCATACAGATAGAACATAATCCGGATTAACATATAGGCTAGTATTTATCCCGGGAAGATGAACAGTTCCCGAGGGATGCGCGATAAACGACATCCATGCGGGCGAAGTCGCGGCAACAGGCTAGTACCTTATATTCTTTTGATTTCTATGCTTACCATCGTCAGTGACAGGTGGGGTGGTAGGTTCAGCCCACGTATCCCTACGCCTGGACCTCGCCTTCTCCTCTCCGTTGATCTTATCCCGGGTCGGCGGGGAAGCTGATGATACTGGCTGGTCTGTATAAACTGGAATAAAAGGAAAATCGTTGTAGTTTTTGTTGAAAGTATTTTAGTTCAAACACAGCGGTTTGGGGCAGTTTTTAGGGTTCCGTAGTCCTACAAGGAACCCTTATAGTTTCGTCATGTCCGTCCGTCTGTCCGTCTGTCCTAATCCTTTACAGCTTAATAACTTCTACAGTTATAAACATAAGTAAATGAAATATTGAAAAAAAATTGTCTACATATAGATCTCAATTTTAAAAGAATAAAAAAATCGTTCTTACGTATTTTAGGGGTGGCGTCCATACATGTGAAATGGGGATGAAAAATGTTTTTTCGCTGCACCCCCTCGTGTGGGGTATCATTGAATAGGTCTACTAAAATAAAGGTAATGTTTCATACACCACTTTTTTATCAGGTGTACCATCTGCGAAATATAGCCCGCCAAAGTGGCTTGCAATGTGTGTCCCCCCCAGCCATTTCTAAACTATGCAACGTAGAAAGTTATAATCTTCCACATTGATAGACCTTTGTGAAAACTCTCTTTTAAAATTATTTCGAGTATAATGTGATTATATTTTTTTGAGTTATAGAGAGAAAACTGAAAAATACTTAAAACGTCCTAGTTCAAAGGTCATTGACCTTAGAGAAAAATGATCATAGCAAATAATGCTCCTTTAGCTACTTTCTATTAGAAAAAATCACAAAAAATAACTTTGTGTTATACCTATGGATATACACGCTTTTAGCTTCTTAAATTCAGCGCTAGGTGGCGCTGTTTGCAAAAACTAAAATAGCAATGATTAATATTCGATTTAATTCGTTTGTAATTAGGAACCCTATAATACTGAGCATGGCCCGACATGCTCTTGGCCGGTTTTGCCTCTAGCACTCATATGCTTCTTTTTTGGGCTGACCACATTGGTAATTGAGTTCATCCTAACGAGGTGATCGCATGCGCGGCGACCAATAAGAACACAACCCGCTTTAAAAATACCGGCATCCTTTCAGCGAGGCTTATTTACGAGATATTACTGGAAGTGGGTAAGCAGTGGTACAAGATGCAAGGATATAATCATTTTTATAACATAATTATCATACTGTGGCGTTCGAAATGTAAGGTTGTTGCTGTACACTAAGGCTTGATTTCACCAATGAGAATTTACTGGTTAAACGTCCGTTTACCCACAATTTGACGTCTGTGGTCTAGTGGTTCGAGTGTCGGACTGCTGATCACGAGGGGTTCAATTCCCACAGGAAACAAATATTTAGGTGATGAACATAAGTGTTTGTGTTGGTCTATTATATGTTTGTCTATTATATGTATGTACCTAATTACAAAAAAAAAAAAAAACCATAGTCTTGTACCCATAGTACAAACTCTGCTTGGTTGGGACTAGATGGTGCTGTGTAAAATGTCCCAAAAAATATATTTAATAAAAATATCTATGTATATATTTGTATTTTATTCCAGTAAATTTTTTGAGTAATCGGCCGTTTAATCAGAGAATTAACGTTGACGAACATCGGACTAAGAGTTCACAAATAATTATTAAGTCAGGGAACTCAGGGGATAATCTACCTTTGCCCAAAATCCAATAAGACCAATCTGTTTTATTTATTAGTTAGACGAATTGCTAATTAATACAATACTGCCAAAAAGTGCAACTCAGCGTCATGGAATATGAAATGTTTAATTTTCTAGACTTAAGATACAGACTGAGTTTTGTAATTAGATAGATCCGTTGATATCCAACAACATTATACTTACATAGTTTATTCACAAATAATAACAAACGCCTGCGGCTTGTCATGAAGATTCATAAGGAATAAACGTAATAATAAGTCTCTATAAAGAGAGTGAAATAAAAACTTAAATGCGCACGCGCCGACAAAAGCGCACGTTCACGCCATCTTGTTTATTTTGTCAATTAATATAATTAATTGAGAGCCGACGCGATTGAAATGGGCTGCAGTTAATATTTATTTAATAATGTACCATTTTATTTATAACGTTACACGGTATTTTAATAATAAATGCTTGTAATAAAAAGTGAGCGTAAATCTGAAGGGAACGGTGACAATCTAAAACACGTGCCGCCCATCATTGAAATAAAGATTTACAATATTACTATAATAGATACATTAACAACAAATTTACCATAAAACACCTTATTTATCCCCCCATAAATCGTCTATAATAAAACTCCTACAAAAAAGCAATAAACATTGACAAATAATAAAAAATATAAAACACTTTTTTTAATGGAATGCTAACGCGCATGAGCCGTACTCCCACGAAATAGCGCAATGCCAACATGTCACGTTCATCATACAGAAAAGATTTACAATTGAAAAAACTGCGAAGTTTAATAAATATGAATGAAGCTGCCCGTAGACAAGGCGGTGTAAATCATCGACACCCACTGCGCGCGCGCACCGCATTGTGATGCCCGTAGGGCGACTACGAGTGTGCTTGGAGTTGGGAACTTTCAAGTGATATGTGAACCCTTTCCGTTACAAGGTAACACGTGATTTATATCACGCGTCTTTCTCGCTGGAAGACAGCCTGCATCACATAGAAGGCAAGGCAGAGCTTGGGCGAGCTGAGAGCAGAATTCTATAGTGCTCTCTTCTCCCTAAAGATTTGTATTTTTGTGTGTATGTTTGTAATGTATAAACTCAAAAACTATTGTGCCGATTTAAAAAAAAAAAACACCATTAGAAAGCTTCATTCACCCTGAGTAACATAGGCTATATTTTCATGTCCACCCGTGCGAAGCCGGGACGGGCCGCTAGTGAGAAAATAAACTCGTAGACCAACATAAAATGGCTCTATTAGATTCCATAATTAATGTTATACAGAATAAGAATATACAGCATTTGTTGAACTTTTGTTCTTGCAACAGAATTTCAAGAGTTCAAGGAAAAAACCCAGTGAGGTCTTAAATCATGGAGTTATAAGTGATCCCCCTTTTCAGAGCGAAGTTAATGTTTATAAGAATGTGTGGTCCGTACATAAACTAGTTTACATTTTTTCAGTCTTAATTTATTATTAGCGATAAGTATTTGTATTCCTTATTATTAACTTATTGGTAAATAATTACAAGCTAATCGGATAAAGAAATTACATATTTTATTTGGCACAAAACGCAGGACACGACTTTTTTCTTTATTTTATGCAGTTTGAATTTTTTAATTGACTTGCTGCAATATTATATTGCAGAGCTTTCTGGTAAGGTACGTGCAAATCGGCACTGAAAGTTAACGGCTAACTATCAAGTTTCAATGTAGACCCTTAGATCAGAAAGTTGAGCTTCCTCTCCCTTTGATTATCATAGTAATTTTTGACTTGTGACTTCGTAGCAACGTACATAAAAACATCAGCGCAGGCCTTCAAATCAATTCATCAAATCATGTTACAGTTACTTTGACAGACAAAATATAGTGTTTCAGTTATAATATCATCCAAAGGTGACTGGACTGGTTCTATCTTAAAACAAGCCCCACAATTGATCCTTCCACTCAAGAAAAGATGGCTAATGACTACATTTCTTTATGTAATTTCAATGAAACATCATTACGAGCTAACTAAAAAGTACGTACATTTTAACACTAGCAAAAAAGTAGGAGCCAGAAAATCCATTAGCCCGGGTCAACGACCCCGTTAGTCATGAGTTATGGTGGCTGACAGCCTTCTCGGAAGACGTATGGAATAATCGATATTTTTTGCAAGTTAACACGCTTGCCTTGAGTGATAGTGTTACGCCGTGAAATAGGGTTTGCACTTGGAACTATTGGTTGTGTGAACCCTGGCATTTAAAGAAAGTGTTCCTTCTATTGCTACATGTATTGAAATAAAGGAATAAGTAGATTTAACCACATCATCAAATGTGTAAGATCAAAACCTCTATTATTTTTATTTCTTCTACGTGTCACCGAACCAGGTAATTAATTTAGCCTTTGGTCTAGTGGTTGCAAGCGTGACTGCTGAGTGTGGGGTCCTGGGTCGGGCACAGTGTTATTGAGTTTTTTCATTAGGAAATTCTCAGTAGCAGCCCGGAGTCTGGATTTGTCCCCGGTCAATGGCAATAGGCTCGCCCCTTATTACATGGGACTATAACATAACTGGCGAAATGTGGGTGTACTATTACACCTCTGCCTACCCCTTCGGGGAAATACATGCATAAAGTTATGTTTATTTGTATTTATCTATGATAATTTTCCATAATTATTTTCTTCTTTACAAAACTAGTCTTAATTTAAACCAAGCCACATTATGTAAATTAAAACCACAAATATTGATCGAGATCGAGACATGTTGGAGTCCTCTCACATAGATTGGGCCCTGGGGCTAAATACATATGTACGTCGTCGGCTGTGGTCGTCGGTACCCACCCATAAGAAACTTGTGGTATTGTAAAAGTAGCCAGTCGGTGTAATTAAATAGCTTTTAGAGTGAAATAAGTAATAAGAAGACAGATTAATTCATAAATGTGTGTTTTTTGTGTATGTAACCTACGACGCAAGAACCTACTTAACTATTCAGTGCATTATATAATAATTGTTATGACGGCTGTTAGTAGTTGCTATAGCATAAAACGTAGTGATTATCATGGTATAATAAGATGTTTCACCAGGTATTCTCTTTCCGCAATGACAGCACGATGCCTCCAAGCTACGTCACGATCAGTGCTGCCATTGATTGATGTCTTCAATATACTTAAGGAGATTATTGTTCATAATGAATATAAAATAAATTCCTAACTAGCCTATTTGTTATCTCGTGTTATTCATTTAATTAGTTAATAAAGGAAACTATATTAAATTACTAGTTAAAAAGTTATTCTTTATAGAAGAAAGTAAATGAAAAAATGCATTTTGCTCGGGTAATTTATTTTCACAATGTGGCAGCACATCAAACTGACAAGTGTCACGCTAACAGCCCGCTATTGGCTCCACGGCGGATGACGTAGTAGGAGGCAATCACGTGACCTAGCTGTCACGGGAAGAGACTACCTGCTGTTATTATACCATGGTGAATATATTATCTTTGATAGCAATATGATAAATGTCAGTTGTTAAATCCTTTTATGTTGTCTATAGAAATCAAAATAATAAGGTAAAGAAGTGGTCTTCTTCTTCTTCGTGTCGACGGTACAAAAAAATTACTGATAGTTGCACAGTAATCACACGCTGCTGGCCCAGAAATTTGCCACGTCCTGTGCGTTATCTGTGGCATTGTCACTCAATGTGCAAGTGCTTGGACATAAGGAGCAGCACAGCAAGTGTGACATTGATTGAGGATCAATGCCACACATGCAGGCTGTAGCTGTTTGGTCTATATAGCCCCACTTGCTAATGTTAAGCCTGCATCTGCCTACTTGGGTCCGCAATCTGTTTAGGGACTTCCATGTAGGCCAGGGGAGTTTATACCCTACAGGAAGCCTCTCACTTGGTTGGATGTAGTGTGTAGTTGGAGGTAATTTTTCCAGCCACAGTTTTCGACGAGCCTCTGCTGGAGAACCTTGTAGAGCCTCTGTTGATTTAAGGAAACTGTGGCGGCTCTTTAGGCGTTGTGTTAGTAGCTGGGCACCAAAGAGAGGGTGTCTTGTGTCTGACTCCTGCTTTTCTTTCTTCACTGCTTTTCTTTCTCCACTGCTTTTCTTTCTCAACTGCTTTTCTTCCAAAGAAGTGGTAAAGGCGCGTGAACTTGTCGCCGCGCACAGTTGTCTCGTAGGACAATAAAAAAAGCGGGACTGGCGCGAAAAAATCGGGACGTAGAAAAAATACGTAACAGTGGTTACATCCGCAGTCGACCGCTCCTCTCGTGCGCTTCTTCCTTCGCTGACAGTTTCTTTTTAATCTTAGATTAAAGAAAATCATTTTTAGAACCTGCTCAGGGTGCTGGCGGGACACATCCTGTAGGCCGATTCATGTAACTAAAGAAGTGCATATGCAGGAAGGTTTCGATCAAAACAATGCTTTTCGTACTCTCTTATCTACGGCGATCGCTGTCAGAAACGAACTGCAGCGTTACTGCAACTTGATCGGCGCGTCATGAAATTACGTGGATTAGGGCCCAGAACGCGAACCATTTGCTTGATCATCATCATCAGTTTTTTTCCGCAATTGTCTGGAATTTGATCCGGCTTTTCTTTGTTTTGATCTGGCAACCCTCCCTGTATATAGTAGCAATTTGTTGCTTCTTCTCGGAATATTGTTGACCCCGCTCATAATTCTCGCAGCGTTACTGCAACTTGATCGGCGCGTCATGAAATTACGTGGATTAGGGCCCAGAACGCGAACCATTTGCTTGATCATCAGTGCTGTTTTGGACGCGGAGTCACTAAAATTGTATTTTTCAGCATATCTAACAGCGGATTTTTTTGAATTAATTTATTTTGCATTGAATACTAAAAACATGATGAGCGTAATTTCGTATTATTTATTTGTCGGTAGCGGCAAACTGTCGACACGCGTTCCGGTATACCGGAACGAATAAAAAAGGCGGACAGAATCTCGCTAAACAAAAAGTGAAGCACTTATAGTAAGACGGCTCGCTTAAAAGTACGGGCTGGCACGCACGCATTCACACCCATAATATGACAAAAAGCCGCGATTACGTAACACATCTCACGTGACGGTAGTCGTTGCTGTAGTGTCACTAATAAAATAACAATATATATCTGGTGTGTTCAAATTATAGAGGGTTTAGGTAAAAACTAAGTGCTTCAATCTTTTTTTAGCGAGATTCCGTCCGCCATTTTTTATTCGACCGAGACAGAAGATAACATTTCTATTACCTTATTATTTAGATTTCTATGGATAGCTTTATTTGTATTCGAATTATTATCAGTAGTACCTAATCTATTAATTAATACATGTAAGTAGGTACTAGAACCTCCAAGCCTTCTGTCTCCCGATTCAATCAATCAATCAACTCAGCCTATCGCAGACCACTGCTGGACATAGGCCTCTCCCAAGTTGCGCCACAACGCTCGGTCCTCTGCCTTCCGCATCCAGTCCCCCCTAGCCACGTTCTTTAGGTCGTCGGTCCACCTGGCAGGGGGGCGCCCTACGCTGCGTTTGCCGATTCGCGGTCTCCCGATTCCCCACACTAAAAAATAAGTTTCCGTCACAACCGTTTCGTTTGGCTGCGTCAGCGCGCACGCAGCGGGACTGCACGCTGTCGCCGTCACGCGTCACGCGTCACGCGTCACGCTCCAAGGCGCGTGCGCACCGCGTCCGCGACCCAACGAAAGTGAAACGAAACCGCACTCTTCGTGAACAGAATAGACAGACACTTTTTGGTACTTTTAGAGTCTCGTTATTTGACTATTTTTAGAACATAAATCATCGAGGAAAAACGATTTTACAGCGTTATTGTGTAGCTTTAGTTAAAAATAAAATATTATTCAAAGGTTTAGCCTTGCATAAATAACATAATTATCACAGTTGACAGTTTCCTATTAAAATAACAACAAGCAAATTATCTACCAGTAAACACTGGAATGCAGCATATTGTTACCTTTCCTTCATTGAATCATCCAATACAATTTAATAATATCATAACAGTAATGCAATTTTACATGATTACAGTGGTGGATCCAGGATTTTGATTTGGCCTCCCAAATGGGTCAAGCCGAGGATCAAGATAAACAGTAAACTATAACTGAACTAGATTAAGTAAGGATAAGTGAGGAAAATTTTACTGTAGGTAGTGTAGTAATAAGAAAGTAGGATAATATCAAGTTTAATTTTAGATTTGTCAGGGGTGCATCCAGATGCATTTGGGGGGGCTTGAGGCCCTTAGCCCCCCCCCTGGATCCGCCACTGTATGATTACAAAACACTTATCCACCGTACAGTAAGCATCAATAAACACCGCCAGTAAATAATAAAACGACATTAATTTATGATGTTAACATTTAACTTATCAGCGTTCACGTTTATGAATAAACCAAACCTTACTAAATATGGTTACAGCAATTTGTTGGTGAAACCCGCTATTTTGTAAATTACATGGTTCATAATATCTAATATTTACTTAAAAAGGTGTGTTAGTACTTATTATGAATGGCTGGAAGCTACGGCAGACATATTGTGATATAGCCTGTATGTAGGGTTGCTATACGTCCGGAATTTTCCGGACATGTCGGGAAATTTTGACCATTATCCGGAATTTGGGGGGAATTTAAGTTGTCCGGAACTTCTTCACTTCAACCCCAACGACCCGTACCCGCATCCCGCATCACAAATGCATCGCTTCACGCAAGAAATAGAAATGCCACAAAAATTGAAATGTTGAAGAAAATTTACAGTTTTTTTCCGCAATTGTATGGAATTTGATCCGGCTTTTCTTTGTTTTGATCTGGCAACCCTCCCTGTATATAGTAGCAATTTGTTGCTTCTTCTCGGAATATTGTTGACCCCGCTCATAATTCTCGTAATTGACATTTAACTTACGCAGAAACAAGTCTTGAGTGGAGACCGCGTATCGGCAAACGCAGCGTAGGGCGCCCCCCTGCCAGGTGGACCGACGACCGAGCGTTGTGGCGCAATTTGGGAGAGGCCTATGTCCAGCAGTGGACTGCGATAGGCTGAGTTGATGAGAAACAAGTCTTGGGACTTGACTATAATAACACAATGTGGTTGCATGCTTTATAACATTTATAACACTATCTTCTATCTTCTATACTTATCAAGATCCTGACTGATCCATCAACGCAGAACCAAAACCGCAGAAGCGTTTTGTTAAGAAAGGATTTTTAGAATATACCAAACCTATGGCTGTGAGATGAGGTGTTACAGTTTGCATGGAAAATCTTTTTTCCTGGATCGGTTCACTTGGGAAAATAAATCCTTAAAAGAAAATAATGAAATATCAATTTTTACTTTCAAACCTACCCTTGGATGGGGGTGCGATAGGGTGTTACAGTTTGTGTGGGAAAGTTTGTGCGGCCCGGTAGAGTCGAAACTCGAAAGACGAAAAAGTCGAAAGTCGTTTGTGGTCACTAGACCGTCGTCGTCGTCAATATACAGGGCATGTTAAAACTAAATACGAGCGAAGCTGCAAAGCCACTATTAGTGATAAAATAAACTAAATTCAGCTTTGACCTACAATCTGACTGAATCTATTGGCAAATTCTATGTCTTCGAGTAATAAGCAACTCTGTGAAACAACTCCATAGCCATGAAATATTATCAACCAGACTTTGCCCGCGACTACACCTGCGTACTGAAATAAATTATAGCCTATGTTACTTCCGGATAAAGTAGCTTTCTAATGGTGAAAGAATAATTAAAATCAGTTCAGTAGTTTCCGAGTTTATCGATTACAAACAAAAAACTTTCCTCTTTATAATATTAGTATAGGTAGATAGTATTGATAAATTAACACTACTAATTCTAAAAACTGGACGATAACAGTTCCATAAATCCTACCTTCTTTTCTCATGAAAATTTAAAGCAATTAATATAAATTACAAAGATACACCGCAATGTGTAACAGATACAGAAAATACGATGAAAACACCAACATTATAGCGCGATGGAGATTCTAAATAACATTATCACAATCTGTAATTAGAGGGCGCGCCGTTAGATCAGTAATTAGGATCGGCGCAAGCGCACGCACTAGGCTGCGTAGGCGCAACACATATAAATATGGGCGGGTATTGCAACTAAAGGGAAAGAGGGACAGAATGTCCACTTTTAACTGCGGGCGGTTATTAAATAAGAAACTCGTGCAAACAAAATAAATACTACCAAAAGTAATGATTTTTTTGGAACGAAATTCAAATGCGGTTTGCGGTAGGTGTGATTCCGGAGAAAATGTAACGTCACGTAAGATTTTTGCGTTATGAGCAGGCACATACGCACACCGCGCTCTCTCTTTCTTTCACTTTAAACACACACACACTTTAAGTGTTTGTATTGGGCTGGGTGTTTCTTATATGTATTAATTATTAACCAATTTTTTTTTTATAACAACTGTATTGTACAATATTCTGACAAATAAATGATAAGCTTAACATTCGATGTACCCTATTTATTGCAAATAAAGATATTGTATTGTATTTTATCTATCTATCTATCTTAGAAGTATGTAAAAAAGTATTTATTAGTATTATATCCATTGTCTAGTACCCATATCACAAGCTCTGCTTAGTTTGGGACTAGATGGTGCTGTGTAAAAATGTCCCAAAATATTTATTTCTTTGCTTTATACACTAGTATCTGTGTGTGAGTGCGTGAGGAACTTCGTTCCTGACGTGGGTCCCGTGACCCTGACCGCACTTTTTTTATATTATTTCTCTACTTTCTAATTTCTCTCTATTTTTGTATAAATTAAATTAGTATTTTAGTTTAACTTCCCGGTTTTATTTAGAGTACAATAAAAAATCTGCAGTGGTCCAAGAATTTCGAATTTTACTGCATAGCCTACATCTTAGATATTTATGGATTGTTGTCCTTCTGAAAGTAATTATTCTTATTTTGTGTTACGGCCTTGCTCCTAGGTCGTATTTAGTATTGTTCATATTATTTGTTTATAGGTATATTCTCATTGTGATTGCAAATGTTTGTGTAGTGGGCTGGATTTATGGATATGTTAATTACCTTATGGATAATAACGGTAGGTACATAGACAAATAAATATCCAGTGTTAGTAGATACTTGTCTTTTCATGTCAAGGCTTTGGCGCCAATTCGGAATGTAGACGAATAAATTGGTTATTATTAAACGTCACATGCCATTAATAAAATTTTATTGCCGTGTCATAATATATTAAGATGGTCCAATTTCGCGAGCTGTTCCAATTTTCAGGAGTGCAATGACTTATTCTGCGAATTGGAATTTTATGATACTATTAAGTTTGAGGCAATATTTGACATAATTTCTTTAAACAGTTTATTATAAAATGGTGCATATTACATACTTAGAGAATGACGCCCGAATGCTCAAACATGAATATTAATACCTACTTGAGCAAAGGAGCAAACTAAGTATGGATATAGATTCATGCTTGGAACATCGTTTTGAAATTCTGGCTACCCTACCACTTACTATTTTGATGGGCCTTTGCACTTATATCCTCAAGAATAAGAATATTTATCACCTACTTACTAGATTAGATTATCAACAGAATAATTATGTTATTAAATGACCGTTTTGTCAAATTACGTTAAACTTATTCTCATTTTACCTAAAAACACAAATTCCGTGGATACCGAAAAAAATGTTCAAGCTAACAAATTTAAAACTTTTTTATTCACCACCTTAAACTCTCAACCAATACTTCGTCATTGTCGGTAAAACTGGTCAGCCCACAGCAGCCTACCAAGTTCCTAAGCATCGACATTTATTCCCTAAGTAACATATTCACGCTTGTCACCTCAGAATGCCAGGCTGGGCTGGGCTTCCGAGGGGATATTTATCGTAACGGGGCTAAATTTAATTGACGCAAAGCCTTCGTTCCGGGGCTGGGTGTGAATCATCGACTTTGATCGTGAGTGGTACGAGGGATAGGCGACAGCAGATTAAGGTCAGACCACACCTGACCGCTCGGCAACGGATTTTCTACTATCTCTATCCCTTTCTATCACTCAAACATATTGTTCGCTAGAGCGAGAGAATTGATCGAACGGAACCGGCCCGCCGCGCCGATACGATGCCGATGCGCACAGTGCGCAAAATCGGAGGTTATTTATGAATTTGTTTAACTCGTACTGTAGGCCAATTCAAGTAACTAAAGAAGTGCAGTTGTAGTGCAGTTGCAGTTAAGTTTCGATCAAAACAATGCTTTTCGTATTCTCTTATCTACGGCAATCGCTGTCAGAAGCGAACTGCAGCGTCACTGCAAGTTACTTGCAGTCTCAATTCAAAGGTATTTATATCCCAAAAATTTACGTGTTATTTCTGCTTTGATCCTTCTGGATTGAGTCTAATTTCACAAGTCCTTTCCGCTACTGCTTGTGACTTAATAGCCTCCAATAAAAGGTTACACCATCAGCTACATCTTACAGCTTTTAATTAGGTCTAACGCGTCGTCGCCGGACGTCGAGATTTATGGTCTGGCGGTCTGGCCAGAGCTGACCGGGTCTGAGACCCTGGCGCACCTGCTCACGCATACAACTGGTATTTAGACGCAGATAACGGCTACAATGGATGGCGTGTGTGGTCTGGTGGACTGGTGGTAGAAAGTGGGCATTTGTTACGGTGTCTAAGTGGCTAGGCTTGTCGATTTCCTTATCGATTGTTTATGTAAAAGACGTATAACGGCTTAGGAGTTTGATATGAAGAAACGGTTTGTTGAATAAAGCTTAACTATCGGAGAGTATCCAGATTGTTACAGGATTTATTGCCAACCAGCGGTGGGGATATTTAGATTCTTCTTATGGTTGGAAAAGGGTTGAAATGAGCTTAGTTACATGATATTAATGCACAATAATAATAAAACAAAAAAAAAATCTACTAATCTGGTCACCCCGTTCGGTCAGACTTCGATGTCATTTGTACATTTTAATTTATACATTGGCGCCAAAAATAGGTATAGCGCATTTCAAGTATTGTTCATATGGCAGATAAAATATGAAGTTACTAAATCATATTTAGGTTTTTTTTCTGGCCTGGTGATGTCTAGACTAAAGGTATTAGAAGATTTAACAAATTATGAAGGTGATTTATAAATGTGACAACAAATTAAATTAGCTGTTACGCTGTTAATCAGGATTAAGACCACAGAACAAATTAGTAAATATTATTTGACAGAAATATCTCCTCTTAAATGTTTTTCGAACAAGTTCTTTCTGTATAAATTTTAAAAAGTGACTTCAACATTAAATTGTGTCATAACCATAATTCATTATTCTTCAAAGTGTTTTATCTTAGTCTTAACTCTTATGTTCATGAATTAATTATCTACAAAAATCTTCTAATTTATGGCATCTATGTTAAAAAAAAAAAAAAAAAAAACATTTATTTCAGACTAAGAGTGTCCATAATTTGGTTAGTAACAATATTCATCTTAAAACTATGTTAGTCACAGATATTTAAAACAAACAAACATTCATCACATCACAATACATATTTATAACAAAGCTCATCAGGTCACATGCAGCCTGATGAGTCTACCTACAACGGCAGATTCTGGTCTCTCCGCAATCATCTTTAGGATTCCATTGCGGCTGCATCGGATTCGATGAATCAGTGAGGCTGACTTTTTGCGCATTATTGCATAAAAATCATCCACCCTCGCGTCAGCAAACATGCCCGAGGCACTGCAAAAGCGAGGCAGCCGCACCAGAATCCTAAAGGCATTGTTATATTGTACTCTAAGGGCATAGTAGGCACGCTGCGTGTAGTTGGTCCATAAGGCGCTGGTGTAAAAGCTTTGACAGTAGGCTCTGAACAAAGTTACCTTTACCTGTGCTGTACACCTTGCAAACCTATGCACCAACATATTAGCGCGCACCGACAATGCCCTTCGCTCCCTCTCAATATCTGTGTCGTCATTTAGGGTTTCGTTAACAATGTGCCCCAAATACTTAAACTGGGAGACACGACTCAAAGATACTCCGTTTATAAATAAGGATGAATATATTCATTCAGGCACGGGTCAGCTGAAGTTAGTACAGTCGACTGCATGACAGTGGTATCACTTGTATTAGAAAACCGCCCTTAATACTTACGAAATAAAGGCGCTGTCAATGTCAAACTGTTACCACTAACGTGCGGACGACCATACCTTCGCAAACAATAAGAATTAACAAGAAAACTTTTTCAGTAATATCAATGATACCCTACTACCCCAGCGGGTGGGCGTTTGCCTTCCATGCCGTTGGATCTGAGTTCGAACCCGAACATCAGATTTTTCGAATTCGTGTGCTGGTCAGAATTTGATTATCACTTGCTTTAACGGTGAAGGAAAACATTGTGTGGAATGCTGCTGACAGGTGCTCCATACAATTCTCGATGGTGTGGGTAGTCCGCCAACCCCCAGTAGGATTAGAACGACTGCGTATAAACAGGAACCCCCACACGAGCCTCATCATTATGAGTGTCACCGTAACTGAGGCAGAGGATAACGGAGGCTGATAGGCTAGCGTGGTGGACAAGGCCTGAATTCTTCTCATTCTGGGAAGAGGCCTGTGCCCAGAAGATAGTATCAGCTGATGATGATGATGATTTCAGTAACAGACCTTAGATGTGCACCACCTGAGAGGCCAGCATCTTGGAGGCCACGTCATCTCAACGCAAGAGATCAAATCCTCCTCCCCCAAAGTCATAGTCGACTTCATGATTGACTTGCAGCTTGGGGAAGTGCTGTAATGCTGCAAGAGGCGTCACAATAGATCTTACCAGGTCGCAGTGGTTTACGGGGCGTTCAAGACTCCTACCTCTTTCATCAAATAATAATAATAGATGTACTTTCTATACAAAATTTCTTTGGGACGGTTCTTCATGCACTGTGATTAACTTCACTATCTCCGCCTACCTTTGGTGTCGATGGGTGTAGAGGCTGCCAGGCTGGGGATCTCGGGCTGCGGCGGCTGCACTCTGGGGCCCGGCCAGGTGGTGGTGCCCCCGGAGCAGTACCGGGGCCTGCTGGCTTGGCACCCGTCTGCTACGTCTCGAAGAGTTGATGCGTCTGCTGAATATTCTGGAATGGTTGAGATTGTATTTAAAACGAAGACAGGAGAAGATGTAGGTAACATTGCGCCCTAGGCATAAATAGGGCCAAGATTAATGGATGACCTCTTTACACTTCAGCGCCCATTTTATTTCACAATTGATGAGATGACTTTTTTTAGTAACACCACCAGTTATTTGTAGTCATCATCATCATTTCAGCCGAAAGACGTCCACTGCTGGACATAGGCCTCCCCCAAGCATCGTCACATCGACCGGTCCTGCGCTATCCGCACGGATTCCCGCCACCTTCACCAGGTCGTCGGTCCACCTTGTGGGGGGCCTACCCACGCTGCCTCCCTTATTTGTAGTAAGTCGGAGTAATTATCGTCCGATGGGCATCAATGTATGTCACGTAACTTTTGGTCGGAAAGAGAGGGATTATGAATTAGGTACCTCTCAAACTTGGCGCCTTAGGCCCGAACTTCGCGGGCCTAGCGTAAATCCGTCCAAATCCGTCAAAAAAAAAAAACAAAATTTAAAGGGTTTCTGGTATCTTACGAGGGTTGGCCTGACGTACTGGTCGTGGGGTCATTGTCTAGCTAACTAGTTTTGCATCTAGGATATGATGGGTTACTGGTACGCAGACAGACTGTTCAGTACAGTCACTACTTTGAAGAAACTCTACTACTTCGAACAAACTATATACGCTTTGGTATAAGATGCTGGTAAAAAGTTCTATTGTAACGCGAAATTATTCTTAGTAACAATACTCACTTCTCGTCGTTGAAGACTGAAGGAGACTCGCAGTCTGGCCGCCGGGAAATGTCGCATTCCGCTTATGTCGACCCTGTGGACAAATTACAATTAAATTAAAAATATTTGAAGCTGGAAGGAGATACACATGAAGATAAAGAGCCGTCTATAGGAGTTCACATTTTAAAGCGCAAAGCTTTATTAAAATAATCATTTTATAATTATTTTTATGGCTAAGGCTGTCTAACTCAGCGGCTCCCAAACTTTTATAGTTTCGGACCCTAAAAATAAAATATTTTTATTATTTTTATGACACCGAAACCACAAAACTATGGGACAATTTATTTAATTTTAAGAAAACCCCTTCAGTGTTATTATAATTAAACGAACTCAATTTGTTGAAATTTTACTGATTTAGCTTGTTCGCGAAACTGACTTGAAATTTACTATAGGAATGGCTGGTCTAACTGAAACTAATATTTGCTCAACAAAATAATTAATCTAATTAAAACGTAAAAACCCTCCATACACGCATGCGATTCTTAGTACACTACCTCATTTCCAGTACATGTTCATTTCACAAACCTAACAGGTAGTCAATTGCCTGCTTCCTCCTAACAAGACAGCATCGACCAATTAGTTAAAGATTTCTAATCAGCTACATCTCTATTGCGTACCTAGTTTCCCTGACCCCACCCAGCCCTGGGAAGCGATGTGAAAACAGTTCCGATAGCTATCATTTAATTGTTCGAAAGCACATGCCGACCGAACTGGTTGAAACGGAGCTATTTCAACGCAAATTGTCTAAAGCGGCCACAGACATAGTAAAAACCAGCCGAATACATAACCTACTCCTTTTTTGAAGTCGGTTAAAAATATAGACGAAGTGCTGCTAACAATCATAGTGAAGCCAAAAAAAAACGTGCTCCTTTGCAGCGCTCACGCACAGACCATGCATCTGAAGGATATTTGTTTTCGCGATGCTTACTGGACGATGCCGCGACTGTGTACTGAGAGGGGTGAACACGGTTTGAGGTGCATGTGTGTGCGTGAGTGCTGACACGAAGGAGCTCGGTTTATTTTGGCTTCACTATGATTGCTCGCAGAACTTTGCCTATATTTTTTACCATGTCTGTGAAAGCAAAATAGTACCTACTACTATTCTTAGAATTAATGTAGGTACTCTAAAGTAAATAAACATGGTGGTACAACCATAAACTTATTATACCAGCGTGAAGTATAATAAAATAAGTTTATGGGTAAAACAATGGTTGATTTAAACAAAACATGGATGTATAACCTTAAAATACATTCTTGTCGATAAGAAAAATAATACGCATTGAATTGACAACCTTCTTCTTTTTTTGAAGTCGATTAAAAAGGTCTATACTCGTCTTTGAATCCATAGACAAAACAGAAACATTTTTTTTTACTATGGTTTCAGCAGTCGACGTTTACGCTTACGGATTTATTGTTGTACTGTTATTAGAAGATTAGTTACAATAATCTATTTTAATACGGAAATCTTAAATGCGCAAGTATGGATGTTTGTCCTTCAATCACTTTGAAAGGGCTGAACTGATTTGACTAAGTTGTTTTCCAGTTTCTATAAATTCTCATGGACGCACTCCGCCGGGGGGACGGAGCCAGTGTCGGACTCTTGTCGACTAAAACCACCACGATATTCCTCTGCTAAACTTTAGCCAGGGGCGGAGGGAACGCTCTGCAGTATCCATCCACCCCCGACAGAGATAGCTGGATTGAACTATGGATACTTTTTATCGACATATTATGTCATAGTCATATAGTCATATGTCTAATCATATGTCTTCCCGGCCGAATTTAGCCATCTGCGCGATATATTGTAGTGCACAAGTGCGTGCGCAAACAGGTGCACTCTGTATACCCTCACTCTCATAATCCGATGGGACGTCAATCCAACACGACCGAGGAGATCAGGTGCAGGACTGACGGCTTTACGTGCTCTCCGAGGCATGGGGGTGAAGCACCGCCTACTACCTGACTCCGGGCTGCTATTGAGAAATTTTCTTGACAGAAAAATCCCAATAACACTTTGCCCGACCCGGGAATCGAACCCAGGACACGTTACCGTTAGACCTCCAAAATAGTCGACGTACTACGGGAAGTACGGGAACAAAGTCGCGCGCGTCAGCTAATGCTTACAAAATGTTACTAACATGTGCATAAGTGTTTGTGTTGGTCTGGGTGTTGCTTATTATTATAAGTATGTATTTACAAAAAAAAAAAAAAGTATATAAGTATTATATCCATTGTCCAGTACCCATAGCGCAAGCTCTGCTTAGTTTGGGACTAGATGGTGCTGTGTAAAAATGTTTGAAAGATATTTATTTATTATTATTTATGTTTCGGGCACTGTTTGAGATTTCATCGGCATGAATGAGTGTTAAAAGTTTTTCTATTTGGATTACTGACACTTTTATAGTCCACGTGCATCATTATTATTTATTTCTCACGATTTTAGCATCTTCCATAAAAAGAGCAGCTGTTATTAATTTTTATATCCGGTTTCTATGTAGATCTAAAATGAATTCAAATGTATTTTATTAGTGATATGAAACTGGATTTGAATCCAAGCGTCCGATCGAATGCATTGAAATACCTACGTAACTACTTCTCTGCCAAACTGTGATGCTTGCATTACTGTGTTTCGGTCTGAAGGGTACGGGTGCCGGTGAAATTATAATCACATGAGACTTTCCATCTTCATGTCTCAGTTTGGCGAACCGACTTGCGGTAACATTTGGGTAATATCCTAGGTAACCGCTTAAAATCAGGTGGGCCTTTAGCTCGTTTAACCATCCAATATTATTAAAAAAACAATAGCCTCCACGAGTTGTTACTTGACCAAGACAATTAGACAACCGTCACACATTACGTCATCCACAAATATGTGGCGTAAGAGGGTAAAATGTATGTTACTGAGAAGAACGCGCGATAGTAACGTTTACGAATCGGGCATCGCGTCAGGCACTAGTTGTCTGGCATTTATGCTGAACTGGACCTATTTGGCACAGTCGCTAGACACACAAGCATCTATGAACCGTTTTGTATATTTGATTGTGTTCCTGTTGAATTGAGTCTGTGTATCTATGTGCTTTGTGTCAAATAAATTTTCTATATTTCTTTCTTTCTTTCAAAGCTCGAGAGAGGGTGATTTACATACCCCACCATTCAGTTGTCTAAACCAGCGATTCCGAAAATAGTTCCGCGGAACGCCTGGGTTTCGTTATTATAGGGAGGAGGCAGGGCAGGGCGAAAACAAGTGGGATAGGTACCATAAAATAATAATATACATAATTTTCTTTTCTTTTTAAGGTTCCGAAACCATAAAAGTTTGGGAGCCACTGGTCTAAACGTTGCTTTCTAAATCGAAAAAAGTATCTCCTTAATATTCTATTACTCCTATATCATCGCACTCGCACTCCCAAGTAGACTCAACCCAAAGACAATAGCGATTACTCTTCACTAAGAACACAAAGATTTATCAAACCGTCGCTTGAGGCAACGCTCTTTTGTGCCTTCAACACTGTTAATCGTTCTCAATGGATTAATTGGCAAATTACTGTGAAACTGGTCCTGGCGCAGAATTGTAATGGATTTATCACAATTGGAATGGATGGACAATTGAACCGTTTCAAAAGTGAAATTCTGTTACTATTGTTGTTGATTTTGAATCTACAATTGCTTGATTTTAATTGGGAGTTTAATTTATCGTTTCTTTGAACACGAGTTTATGAGTCCAGTGGTACTCAAACAGGTCAAGTAGTAGTACAGCTCTTGGAGAAAGAGCTCGTCCGGGAAGGTCTACCACCGTACGTACCTATTTCTGCCGTCAAACAGTGATGCTTGTAATCGGACGAATAAAAAGAGCGGACGGAGTCTCGCTAAACAATAAGTGAAGCATCCATAGTAGCCGGCTCGCTTAAAAGTACGGGCGTACACATTTACATCCATAGTATGCCAAAAAGCCGCGATTACGATTAAAATCTAGTGTGACGGTAGTCATTGTTGCAGTGTCACAAATAAAATAACAGTATAAATCTGGTGTGTTAAAATACTTTCGAAATTATAGTGGGTTTAGGAAAAAATTAAGTGCCTTAATGTCTTTTTAGTGTCTTTGTTTAGCGAGATTCCGTGCGCCTTTTTTATCCGTCCGCTTGTATTGTAGTGTTCCGGTTCGTAGGGTACCGGTGAAAATTACAATCATAACGACGACCTCTGTGGTCTAGTGGTTCGAGTGTCGGACTGCTGATAACGAGGTCGTGGGTTCGATTCCCACAGGACATAAATATTTGTGTGATGAACATAAGTGTTTGTGTTGGTCTGGGTGTTGCTTATGTATTATAAGTATGTATTTACAAAAAAAATATGTATACAAGTATTATATCCATTGTCTAGTACCCATAGCACAAGCTCTGCTTAGTTTGGGACTAGATAGTGCTGTGTAAAAATGTCCCAAAGATATTTATTTATTTATTTATAAGAGACTTTCCATCTTCATATTCCAGTTTGGAGAACGCGATTTTCAGCACCATTTAGGCAAAGCTTGCAGTAGTTATGGGCAAAGGTAACCGCTTAATATCAGGTGGACTTTAAGCTCGTTTCGCTATGCTATGCTATGCTATAAAAAAGATCGGATTAGCTTATTTGCTTGCGGTGTTTGGTGTACTATTGAATATGATGAAAAGCTCACCTCTCATTAACAAATTGTATGTGAGTATTCTTTACCATTCAGTGAGCAGTTCAGTAAGCCATACAGTCAAGGGCCAATCGATGGTGAATAACCGGTTTAAGCAGAGCCTGTCGAGTATGAAACCTTACATACTAAGCCAGTTCAGCTTTTAATGGCAAAGATGCACTGGTTGCTGGTTGGCACTAAACTGCAAAGCCTTGAACATCGGCGCAGAGTTGCTAGCTTATCGGTCTTTTATCGGATGCATTTCGGAGCGTGTGCGTTCGCATAATTCAATTCCCCCTAATCCATTCCATTATCGGACAACAGATGAACGGCAATGCGTCATCATTTTTCTAACACTTTTATTATGCGTACCGCTAAGGAGTGCAATGTTTCTAGTTAGGTATAATCTGGTGGTCTTTAAGGCGTGGATAGGTTTTTGATGGGCATCGTCGAGCGCACGATAACTTAACATCGGGTGAGGTAGCGGTCAACGCTAGTCTAATTTTTGAATAAAAATATGTTGTTATTAGTGTTACCATTTAACCGTACCTTTACCGAATACCTTGGGGATCGAATCCACAGATAATATAGAAAATAGTAACCTTAACTTAAGATGCTACAACAAGCATTGCCGATGTAAAAATAATTCACGTCGGCATCTCTTCAAACGAATGTAACTCAGTTTTACTTCGGTAATTAAAAATAGCTGTCAAATTGTAACAGCTGCATTTCACTCCACTTAATATCTGCCCAGAGCAATGACTAAGGAAATACACAAGTTCGGCTAGGTATATATCAATGGCCGAGAGTAAAAACACCATACTAGAGCTTTCTTGACTACACCTATGTCTAGGCTGAATAAAAAACCTGAAGTCTGACGTCGATTTATGAACATAAAAAAACTTATGAATCATCTCAATACCGAAATATAAAATTAATTGTTTCGAATAATAAAACAATAATAAAATCGGTGCGCCGGCGCCGCTTGGCCCGTTAGCGGGTTGAGATCTCGATTAAGGTTGGTTACACACTTGCGACTTATATTGCTGGGTATATCAAATTACATTATTTTGTGTGGGAGCGATTGTTGTCAATATTTTTTTATATTTTTTTTTATAGTATAGGATGGCGAAACGAGCTAAAGGCCCATCTGATGTTAAGCGGTTACCTTTGCCCATGACAACTTCAATACCACCTAGGCTGTTGCCTAAATGGTACCGCAAGTCGGTTCGCCAAACTGAGATATGAAGATGGAAAGTCTCATGTGATTGTAATAAATTAATATAAGGGCAATATCGCGTAATTTAGACATATAAACGAGCAAATCCTGGTCAATGGACCTGTTGTTTAAGTCCTGTTGTTTTGTGGGCTCAGACTTGATTCTAGCTTGTTATTAATATTTCAACGTTTTTTTATGGTTCATAAAAGATTGCGAAACGAGCTTACAGCCCACCTCATGTTAAGCGGCTACCTTTTCCCATAACAAAATAAGTCAAAAGAAATACGAAGGTGAAAAGTTAAGTCTGATGTGATTGTTTCCCGACCTTCCGTGCCGTGACCTTCGCACCGGAAAACGGCAATGCAAGTCTATACTATACAACTTATTCGTAGTTTATACTAAACCTCTTAAGGGGTCATTGTATTATAAACAACTTTTATGACCAATCCTGAAATCGCGAAAAAAAAACAGCTGATCCCTACAATTGTGTTAACACCAATCGACAAAATGTAGGGTGTAATTTTTTCGTGATTTCAGGGTTGGTCCCATAGTAAAAGTTGTTCATAATGATGAGTATAATGATCCCTTAAGAAGTTTAGTTATATTTAGTATAAACTAAGAATAAGGTTGTATACATTATGTGCGTGTGTTGTTTTTTTTTGTTTATCTGTTTTTTTCTCGCCTGTAACGAGACTAAAATAAATTATTTCTTTCTTTCTTTTGTTTCTTTGTTCTGGATCAATCAACCAATCAACTCAGCCTATCGCAGTCCACTGCTGGACATAGGCCTCTCCCAAGTTGCGCCACAACGCTCGGTCCTCTGCCTTCCGCATCCAGTCCCCCCCAGCCACGTTCTTTAGGTCGTCGGTCCACCTGGCAGGGGGGCGCCCTACGCTGCGTTTGCCGATACGCGGTCTCCACTCAAGGACTCGTCTGCTCTAACGGCCATCGGTCCTTCGACAGACATGGCCAGCCCACTGCCACTTCAGCTTACTGATCCTACAAGCTATGTCGGTCACTCCGGTTCTTCTCCGGATAATCTCGTTTCTCGTTTGTTCTGGATATTTTTCTAATATCTAATTAAATACTAAAACGCTGAAGCATTTGTTATTGTTGAAAATAGTCGCAACCCTGTAGCGGTCCTTCCATGCCATTGACCTAGCCAGATTTTACGAGCAGTCGTGATAAGAAGACGTGGGAGCGGATATCAGGAGCACACTGTACAGCTTATCGTTATATGTAACAGATTGTACTGTAACTAATTAAGGAAGCAATTAATCATGTCAGTTAAAAGTTGTTATCATTACTGCATTTGTTTTCTCGTTGTGTGAATCACAGTTCTTATAGTATAACATAACTTAACATCACGCCTGTATTTCCTCGATTTGTGTATTAATAGTATACCCACATTTCAACATCATCATTCATTTCATTTCTTATAGTAAGTTTCCAAATGTACGGTGTAATGGTGAAGAGGACTGCTGGTAGAGATATCTTTTTTCTACATTTTACTCCGAGCCATTCCCAATCATGTTAGGGTCGGTTACCAGTCAAACCAGATGCGGCTGAACATCAGTATTTTACACGGACCGACTGCCATCAGACCTCAAAAACCCAGTGGTTTCTTTCATCGTAGGGTAACTCAAAACGAACTGCAGCGTCACTGCAACTTGATCGGCGCGTCATGAAATTACGTGAATTATGGCAGTTATCAGGTTTTGAACTAAGCAGCGTTCCAATTTCAAATCCGAATATCTTCAAATTATTGCCAGCCAGTCATCACTGGTTGCATCCTTTTTAGTTGAGTTCTGAGACATCGATACGATACCAAGTTATTATTCAATCCATATTTAGATGTAGAATGTATCATGTCGGTATGATCGGTTTATGGCTACGTATGTGATGATGACCATACAAGATCGCTGAGTCATTATCTGTCGTCACTCGCTTGTTGGAAGTAAAGTGGACATAACTAAGGCCAAAGGCATTCGGTAAGTGTAAAAGATGAAAAAAAACCGGAAAAGCTTCGTTCGGAAATCGGAAATGGAACCTTTTTTCGGAATGAGTAATAACGCTGAAAAAGTTATGCATATCTCTGATTTATGTAGGTTGCTACAGAATCCTAATACGGGACATATTTTAATGCTGATTGTTGAGGGAGACATCCTGTGGACTAGGAGTATTAAACAGTTGGTGGCAGAATTGCATTTTCATTCACCGACTTATTTAATTTCTTATAGTGATGAGTTTCCAAATGTATGGTGTAACGGTGAAGAGGTCTGCTGGAAGAGATTTATTTTTTCTATATTTAACTTTCAACGTACGTACGCTAAATTTAGTGCAAGATGATAGCTAAATTATACATAAAATCATGCCTGTATTTCCAGAAGGGGTAGGCCTCAGGTGTATAGTACACCAATATTTTGCCAGTTATGTAATAAAGTCGCATGTGATAGGGGGCGAGCCTATTGCTATTAATCGGGCACAAACGGACTCCGGGCTGCTACTGAGAATTTCCTAATACTACTAAATCACGCTGTAAGGGCTGAACGTACTTGGATGAAATTTGGCATACAGATAGAACATAACCCGGATTAATATATAGGCTACTTTTTATCCCGGGAAGATGAACAGTTCCCGAGGTATGCGCGATAAACGACATCCACGCGAGCGAAGCCGCGGGCATAATCTAGTCTAAACTAAATGATTATCCTCAAAAGCTGCTTCGGTAATCACTTTCCAGTTCTCACTTCACAAGATAATAAGTATCGAGATTGAAATGTTACATACATTACTTCGAACTTAGATTATCCACGTTAAGCCAACCGGATCAAAACATCGTATTTGTAACAAGAGGCGCTCCGGCGCCGCCGCGGTCATTGACCCCTAATTTTGATACTATTCATTGTTATGTATGTACAGGTATGTAGTTCTAATTGGCCATGCTTTAATAGTTCTAAGAGTTAGTTGAAACGTCTAATCTCTGTCTCAAACTACGTCGCTCATTTTGAGTATCTGTTTTTTCGCTTCAATCTTCTAAGCCACTTGATAGATTTCGATACGACCTACACCACAATTAGAAAATTTCTTTAAATCTTTCTTTCTTTCTCCTTTCTAAATGTATAGTATCTTCAATTGAAAATATGAAATCTTCATATTTTTTTTGTTAATAAAGGTTACATAACTTTACAAATTATCTGAAAAAAAAGAAAAAAAAAAAAAAAACTGACTTAAGCCTTTTTGTATAGCTAACCCTTTACTTCGTGAGACTGACTAATCTACAAGTCTCACAACAATGTTACTTAAGTAACATGTTACCCGCACTATCGTATACCGTGGAAAGGGCTAAGGAATCCTTAAAATTACAATTATAATTATCTTGATCCAAAAACTTGTAACGGTTAAACAATTTATACAATTAATTGGATCAAGCCTATCCATAAATTCCACCATGCTATCATTTTAATATTTTACTGCTCAACAAATTACTTTACAGCCGAACTCTTGGGATATGAGGTAACAAATTGATACCAACATGATGGTGTGTGTCGAATGCTTGATAGCCGCTCATTGTGATGGCTTGAAGGTGATCGTTACAAGTCGCTCGTATGTTAATTACAGCATGTTATAGTTGATCGCTACACCGCAGTTTTGTATCGGTTGTTGTTCTTAGATTTGAGCACAGACCAATAAGCCTCAAGACGCCGCATAAAAAAAGCTTTGCATGAGAACACAGTCGTAAAATGTTGGCGGGGGAGAGGGGGCGGACCGCGCGTTATGATTGATCGGCTTAAAAGTTCGGTGGTATGATTGGTGCTGATCGCTGACGGTGTGACGTCCCGATTGGCGGCGGCGCGTATGATATGTAGTGCTACTGCATATGCTTGATGACCGGGGGTGTCCGGCTAATCGGCGTCTAGAGGCTTACTGTTCTGTGGATTTGAGTGACTCTTACTCGAATAGGAATGCTTATTTTTATATTGCCGTGAGATCTATTAATTCTTGTATTTTGTCTAGTCTGGAGACTTGATGAGTTGATGATGACTCTTAGGCTTATATTCCTTAGCTTAGATTAATAACACTGAACTCATTCTTCCAACTGTCAAAATGCAGTACGTACTACTTGATAGTTGGAAGCATGAATTCACGCTTAAATTTGTCTCTGAATATAAGCCTAAGTATCTATGTCCTAGTAATATTTATTAATTCCAAAAACTTAGTATTGTAATATACAAATTTTGAAAATAAATTCTAGCATCTGTAGTCTGCAGTCAACGACCAATATTATATCAATGTCTGCAGCCGAAGTCAAAGCCTGTACGTGATTTATCAGCACCAATCTTCTCGATTCCCCTAGTCCTAAAGATGTCGTGATATTATTGCCAGGACTATCTGCCTCCGTATCTTGACCCGCATCAAAGGTTTTCTCTGGTGTGCAAGTTTCCTCACGATGTTTTTCTTCATCGTTAAAGCAAGTGATAATCACATTCTGATCCGCATGAATCCGAAAAGTAAGAGGTGCGGGTTCAAACCTAGACCTCCTGCATGGGAGGCAAGCGTTCAACTGCTAGGCTATCACTGCTTAACAAAATAATCCACCCGTCATTCCTTATCCCCTTGCCCATCAGATAACGCCATAACAGTCTAACTGTTCAATTACTTGACCATTTTCTACCACATCCCACCACCAAGTATGGTCACCATCTGTGCAGCTGTATACCTTCCGTGTGGTGGTAAAAACACAATTTTAATTGACTACCGGTTCTAAAAGTTATGACTGCTGGTTGCATTGAATTTCATGTTTCAATTCAATACAGTTACTTAGAGGCTTTTGTGGATTTTATAAGTTTGTTATGATTTTATGTACCTAGTCTAAAGTTTATCACTATTATAAACTTTCTGTCAAAGTGTCAATCAATAATTCCGTTGCAAATCAAGGTGGTGTATACATTTTCGCACAATCGCACATTTGTAAGACCTTCGTACGCGTCGCACGCACCGTACGCTCCGTATTTTAGGTTTTTTTGTATTAAATCTTATGGAACCTCGCGCACACTTCACCCTGCTTCACCCACACCGCATGCGCCGCATTATATGACGTCATCAGCATGCTGTTTTCAATATACAAATGTGCGTTCAACTTTAAACTATTCCAGTCGACCAAGGCAATTAGACAAACTGACAAACGTGATATCATCCGCAAATATGTTGGGGTAGGAAGGCCGATGAAATAATTATGATGTACTGAGACTAGCGTTGCCATTGCCGTTTTTCAAAATGTCGGGACTTGAGTAAAAAAGCGGAACTGGCGCGAAAAAATCTGGACGTAGAAAAAATACGTAACAGTGGTTACAATCCGCAGTCAGCTCCTCTCGTGCGCTTGTTCCTTCTTTATAATCTTAGATTAAAGAAAAGCTCAGGTTGCTGGCGGGACGCGTCCTGTAGACCAATTCACGTAGGTAACTAAAGAAGTGCAGTTGTAGTTAAGTTTTGATCAAAACAAAGCTTTTCGAATTCTCTTATCTTAATAAAAAAATAACGTAAATTAGGGCCCTGAAAGGGTTGAAAAACGGGACGTCCAACCAAAAGCGGGACATATGACAACGCTAACTGAGATCAACATGCTGTAAGCGGGCGGGAGAACCGCATATACCAGCCATTTGTCTAATTATCTTGGTCAAGTACGTTAGTATATATTCCATGGTCGAATAGTATCTGTAATCAACCTATCTTCAGGTTTTTTCTCACTTATGTTGAGTTGCCTTCAGGCACTTTTTTCATCTCTTTATAACATATGTTTGCAATGGAATGGCATTACTCTTTCTAAATTCACGAAAGCATGACACCTCAGACATGAAGAGAGATGTACCTGCTCTAAAAAGAGGCATATCGTTCATCGTTCACGGCCGCTGACTTTGATAAATGCCCGTCACCCGAACTGGCAGGAGGCAACTCCGGTGATATGTAGATGAGAAAAAATTGAAGTAATTAATATGACTGGATGATTTAGATTGATCTGGTGTTGGGCTGATTTTGTGTTCTGCGAGTTAGATATAACACGGCGTGGCACAAAATAGAGACGTTACGGAATAGAGCTCAGTGTCGGAGTTCAGTGTGTGAGCGAGTTATGTATAAGGGATAAGTTATAACAAGGGCACAGGGCGCGCCCTAACGCGTAACGAGATTACCTGGAGAAAACCGGGACTGACCAACATAGCTTGTAGGATCAGTAAGCTGAAGTGGCAGTGGGCTGGCCATGTCTGTCGAAGGATCGATGACCGCTGGAGCAGACGAGTCCTCGAGTGGAGACCGCGAATCGGTAAACGCAGCGTAGGGCGCCCCCCCCGCCAGGTGGACCGACGACCTGATGAAGGTGAAGGCAGAGGACCGAGTGTTGTGGCGCAACTTGGGAGAGGCCTATGTCCAGCAGTGGACTGCGATAGGCTGAGTTGATGACGGGGCGCGCGCCCTACGCGTGTCTTGTCGTTTTGAAAATTGTTGCACGGACGACAGGGCTTGATATAATCTGTCGCAAACAATTTCATAGAGCGCCCGAAATGCGACATATCGGGAGCGCGCCCCGTGCGCTTGTTATAACTAGTACTTAAAAAGAAGCACTCTTTGAGGTGTTGGGTGAAATGGCGAAATTTTAAGTATAGATAAAAATTATGAACATATTGGAACACTTCTACATGGAAAGATGTAGTTTTTTATGCAAGCTTTTAAAACGTAATTGAACACTTAATTGACATTCTTAATAGCTGTGAATATTCGTCGAAAAAAGGCATTAATAAGCAAAAAAAAAATTTTGTCGAATAATAAAATAAAATAAATAAATTATGTCATTATTACTGTAAACATTATTTAAGACTTTAAAAAATAATAAAATTCATAAGATAATAGTAGTCATCTATTTTCTTAAAAATAATTTAATAGTCCTAGCAAATTGGTGACTATAAATCCTGAACAGAACATAAATAAGGGTAATTAACCAGTTTTTAATGACAATAATTTTACGCCAATTTTAAAACCAAGAGATAACTAAAGTTAATAACTTAATATCCTTTGAGAGCCATTATGCATGGAATTCCTTGCAGGAAATGTTTAGAACTTAATAATATTGTAAAATTATAGTTTTATGGTTTTATAGTAATATCTTCTACAAACTACAAGTATCTTATAATTTGATCTGGTGACTGCGAAAATTGAGACATCAATAAAATGTTTGTAATTTTCATCAACGGAAACCATAAACAAACAAATCGTTAAATGCGACTCATTTCCCGAATTATAACACAAGTTTCTCCCAAAACTCACACAATCAACAGCAAATGACTCATAAACATGCGCGGGCGCACGTAACCCGATCCTGCGCTAATTACATCGCCCCATTTGCTGGAAACTGGGCCGATCGCGCAGCTGCAGCAAGTTCAAAGGAATCGATCGCTCGATTACTATCAATTGAAAAATTGGACAAGGCATTTGTGCCATTTTTTCCCAAAGTGGGTTCCAATGGCGTCATGGATTCTCTGGAATTCGTCGAATGATACAGTGTGGTGTAATTTTAAGTTACCAACAACAAATTGGGTCTTATGGTGTTTCGCAAAATTGCAACATTAAGAGCTTTCATTATTTCCTGATAGTGAGTCATGGTGTGCCTGGAATTTAGCTGTCAAAATGCACCGTTACTTCATGTCTGAATTGATTAATTTTCATGTTGGACTGGCTGGGAAAAAACATAATTATGGTTGCCTATTATCGGTCATACGTTAGATACGAATGGGAGAGTATTAACTAAGGGAAATGAGTGTGTCTAGGCGCTCGATATCGAAGCCAGCATCCTGCCATTAATTTTGCAAGGATTTTGATCTTTTTAGCTCAGAACGTGACATAAGTAAAGTGATATTGCAAACGTGTGTCCATTTAGTAACGAAAAAGCATGGTTAGAAACGTCCCAATGTTCCTATTTTGTACAAATCATAAATACTACTATCTCATCATAACTACCTACGAATATTTTTTGGGGTCTTCAAATCAGGATACCTGCAATCCTGAATATTTTATGTTATATTACGAAGATTTAACTTCCAAATTCTTTATCATGCTTCTAAAAATTATGCTCGTTTCATAAAGACAATCTCAAAAATTAATTATAAATTCTTGCTTAGAACCTCTTCTTCATTTTCTTCATGACAGCTTCTGTGTCTTCCTTATAAGATAAATGTACCGTCGTCTACTCCAAATCTTTAAAGATTCAACAAGTACCCAACAGCCTTGCTCGTACACCCATTATTAAATCTTATTGTAAGGTATGCGGCAAAACAGGATCATTTGGACCCAAGGGCGACGAGAACCTGTCACCTGCCGTCACGGTACAGTCGGCCACATTGTTGATGCCCAGCACACGTGAAGCGGGTTGAGTTACGGTGTTAAGAAGACCTAGAATGGTCTTGGATTATGTAAGAGGACTAAAGAGGTAAGGTGCAATTTTATGGCTAACTCAGAAAAAAATGTATTCACTCAGATGGCGCAGTGGTGGCATTTTCTTCTAAGTGTACTTCTTCGATTCCTGCATCAAGATAATAATCAATCAATCAACTCAGCCTATCGCAGTCCACTGCTAGACATAGGCCTATCCCAAGTTGCGCCACAACGCAAGATAATAATAATAACAATAGCCAAGAGCCTCGATCAACACCTAAGGAGGCTCTCGTTAGGCGGCTGGATCAAGGGCCAGATGCAGAAGGTAGTACTCCTTGAAACGGCACGCATAGTGAGGAGGTTCCTTTCTGTGGAGCCCTGACCGCCGGTAGCTTGGACCCTGTTCCCGATGCCGGTGGGATACTGTTTTTTATATTTTTAAATGTTTTTTCTTTGTTTTGTAGAAATATTTAAAAATATAATTTATATGTAGATTTACTGCAATAAAGAAAATAACAATAAAATAAAATAAATAAATAAATATCTTTGGGACATCATTACACATCACCATCTAGTCCCAAACTAAGCAGAGCTTGTACTATGGGTACTAGACAATGGATATAATACTTATATACTTTTTTTTAATAATCGTTTATTTCCAAAAATAAGTAATTAGTTACAATTCAGATGAACGTTAATCCCTCTGAATCTTGGGGACCACCTTCCTTAGTTGAATTATACAAATCATGACAAAGTTTACATAAAAACATAGTAGATAGAATAGAAACGATGTGTTTGACATTAATTAGATTTTAGAACATTAATAATAGCAATGAAAGCATGCAGTGCAACTATAATAATAATAATAAATATTTTAGGACATTTTTACACAGCACCATCTGGTCCCAAACTAAGCAGAGCTTGTACTATGGGTACTAGACAATGGACATAATACTTACATACCTTTTTTTTGTTAATTCATACTTATAATATACATAAGAAACACCCAGACCAACACAAACACTTATGTTCATCACACAAATATTTGTGTCCTGTGGGAATCGAACCCACGACCTCGTGATCAGCAGTTCGACACTCGAACCACTAGACTACAGACGTCGTCACTACTATTGGGTGTCATGTATGCGCTAGTGTGGAGTGTGTACGTGTAGGGGTCATGTAGGTGAGAGGGTTGGGGGTGTGCAAGATAATTAGCAATCATCGAACATACAGCCAATAGACGTCTCATAACAGGCGACCGATGTCTGTTACACATCTGACAAAAAGACGTGATGTATAAAATAAATAAATAAATGAATATCTTCGGGACATTTTTACACAGCTCCATCTAGTCCCAAACTAAGCAGAGCTTGTGATATGGGTACTAGACAATGGATATAATACTTATATACTTTATTTTTTTGTAAATACATATAATACATAAGAAACACTATACTATACTATACCATGTCGTCACTATTCGCCAGTTGAAAACTTCAAATCAGTTTCGACCACTTACATGTGCCGTAAATACTTGCGCGTTAGTGAATAGCCAATAGCCGCCTTGGTAGTGCCACTCGGATTGTAGTACCCCGCTTCCTCGAACCTCAGTCATAGTTGTCAAAAATTATTGTACGCATTATAGTCAACAATAGGCTCCTAAATGGCTGTATAGTCGAGGAACGCAAGTGATTTAGCGTGACCACACGACACAAGGAGTACCATAAAACTGAACATCTCTCTTCGCAAGCGATGCAAAAAATAAAACCACATTGATTAAAAAGTTCATGTTACCTCGCCACCATTCCCCTAGTAAGGAAATACCTGACCAGAATCGATTCCAATGGAAATTAAAATTACTGCCCGCACTTTATAATTTGTGCTGTATTAAATCGACCACAGGGCCTATACCAACATCTTATTATAGGAAACGCCGGGCCTATTAACATAGTCTATAAAATTGCGTCGGTTCATAACTCGCCCGACAATTTGCGCAGGCGCAGCTTTCGCTACAGGAAGCATGCGTCTTATTACACCTCGGCTGGTGTTCGTTTAGAAAACATGGTGTTTTGAGTTCCCTTCGACTTAAGGGAGGCACCACACTGATATGTTACAATGGTGGTAGAAAAATTGGAGGAGCTTAGTTTTGTTTGTTTTGTTTCTTGTTTCCAAAATTTTTGAAAATCTCTTTTCAATCGTGTATAAACTATGCCGTGGATTGTAGGTTTTTTTTTTTTTGACAATAATTGTCATTTCATTGGAAAAGCTTAAAGAAAACGCGGTCAAAGAGAATATAAGCAATAAATCGTTCTTTCTTTGATCAAATGCGAAATGTGGATTTAAATACAGACGAAAATAACATTATAGATAAACTTTTTGATACTTGATACCCCGTCTCGACCTAACTATACCCACCTAATACAGACATGCCTTTACTTTCCGAACTGTCATAATGTGGAGGTGTGAACGACCAGATTATTGGCGGACTCCTGGCGAGGGAAGTCAGCAATTACACTCTGATGGACTGGTTCGAGCTTACCTCTGTATGGGCTAGTAAATACATAATTGGTGATTGACCTGTGTTTGAGTAAAAGGCGATTGAGTCAACTAATGATTAGTGTTATGCTTGTGGTATAAGATCGATTTTGAAACTGCATGTTGCTTTGATTTAACGAGGAAATATTAAAAGCAAATAAAATCAAATACAAGTTGGAAAAATTGAGGTTATTGAATACAATCAAAAATTGTAAGTAGTATTAGTCTATGAAATAACTTAATTAGATGGTGTTAAAACGAATAAATTGACACCGGGCCTTACTGAAAGTATTTGGATATGTCATCATCATCATCATCATCATTTCAGCCGAAAGACGTCCACAGCTGGACATAGGCGTTCCCCAAGCATCGCCACAACGATCGGTCCTGCGCTTTCCGAAAAGTTCGATACCATAAAATTAAGAGTAATTTGAGCTCCGTGAATCATTGTAGTGTTTTATGTAACCTTGAACATTATCGCAAAGGACATTGCCAAAGTTCCATAGTGGCCAGCCTTTGCAAGTTATGGATAAAAGATGATGCTCACAATATAAAATTCGATGCAGACAATGTGGTGCAATCTATTTTTATAAACGGACAGTGCTCCACAGTTGTTTATTCATTAAAATAAATACTATTTTAAGGTTATGTTTTGCTTACGATACTGTCAAACAAGTGGTTGCCTAGCAACTAAACAGTTTTAATCTTCTATTCCTGTAGTATGTAAAGCTGCCAAAAAGATATCTTTGTAACAGATTCAGGCTATTTCTAGATATGTCCTTTAAATCTAGCTTTTAAAATTTCCATCAAAATCTTTAGATTCTTAAAGCTAATTCGACAAAAAAACTGGTGGCACTAACCTTACTCCTCGGATAAACACTCAGTACATCGGACCACCACCTCGCCTCCTCCCTGCAGGTGCCTTTAACGAAGGTGACCCGTTCAGGAGCCGTGATGGCCAGGCTGTAGGGGTGCCCCGTCACGCTGTCCGCCTCACTCACCTCCAGGACGGTTGTCATGTCGATGCTGGCTTGGGGGACTGTGTCTGGCTGTGGGAGAAAGAGACATCGTGTTAGAACAATGTTTGGTTGCGCAAAAGTAGTTTGTAATGGGTTTTGGTTTTGTATCTTTACGTTTGGCTGTTGTAATCGCTTTACCGACATACTTGAGTGTCCTTATTTAATCTTGGATTTTGGTGTCTAACCACGGAGTTTTAAAGGATTTTAAGGATGTTTATGTGTTTTTTATTATTTATTGGTAGGTTAAATCCGATTACTTACATGTTTATTTTAAGTTCTTAAATGCTATGAATAAATCAGTTATGGTCTTTGTTTTACGAGCCTGTTTTGTGCCACTGCAAGGCAAAGGCGTACTTTCCTTTGTTCTACTTTTCGCGGTCTATTGCAATTTTTGGTAGTTCATCCCGCCATGTCCTTCTGGGCCTTATGGTCTAAACTTTTTCAATTTTATATGAATCTTAACAAAAGATTTTTTTTATATAATAATAATCATAAATCTTTACTTCACCAAATGGAACAACTTACAAATAAGAATTTAAATTACAGAAGATAGAATAAATTAGTACCATAAAAAATAATTATCACTTACGAGCGTAACAAGGTGTATCAGTCCAAGTATCCCCCGTACTAGTTAAAACTGTATTACGGAAAGAATAGGTCTTCTCCTTCTTGAACACAAACATCGTCATAAATAAATAGTAAGTCTCATAATAATAAGGAGCGCGCACTCACACGGTGTAATATTTTGAAGGTACATGGAGAAAACTAAAGTGAGTGGCGCACGCGCGTCCAACCAGTAAGAAAAGTATGTCACTATCACTAGATAAAAGTACCGCACACAACAAAAAAAAAACAAAAAGTAAATCTGCAAAAAATATGCGGCACTTTTTCGTAGGGTACATCTTCCTGATTTGCATCATCCTTTATAAACTAAAGATAAGATAAGATAAATATTTATTTTCTCGCCACAATCATCATCATCATCATCATTTCAGCCGAAAGACGTCCACTACTGGACATAGGCCTCCCCCTTTAAGGGGGGGATATGCCATAATCGCCACGCTTGGCAGGCGGGTTGGCGATCGCAGTTGGATGGTTAAATACTCAGAGGACGCTGCTGCCCATCCTCTGGTGAATCCCTTAGTCGCCTTTTACGACACCCATGAGAAGATATAGGGTGGTGGCATTCTTTGCGTCCGGCACCACACGGACGATAATACATTTAAAATAACAATATTACACACAATATTACATTTAAAATAACATTTCTTATATAAGTACATATTTAGGTACATATTGTGGGAGACTGGTGCCTAAACTAGGCTCGAGGCCTGTATTTCAGGACACCAGGTCTCCACCATTCAAAATTTGGTACATTTTATTTCTATATAGTGTTAGTAAGATTAGTATAATGGTGTGTAGGTGTGAGTGTGGTGGGGGTGTGTTATTGTGTGTAGTAAGTGAGGGTACTGTTAATTAGATTCTTAAGTGTAAGTTAATAATGTTGTAGGGAAAAACAATTAAGTACATTTTCAATCAAAGTCCGAATGACGTCTCAATCGCCATCTTAATAACTAATTCACCTACTTTTTACTAAGATAAGCTAAACTAATGCCAGCATTAAGAGAACAGCTCCTGTTCTCCTATGAGATATGGCCAGTGTTGCAGGCCATTTCTCCCAGTCATGTTACTGGAGCGATACCATTGGTCCACGTCTGTTTAGTTCACAGAACATATCTCATTGAGGCTGCGGCGATTACTTAACATTGTACACGTCATTATAAGGCTTTAGATTTTTTTTTTAATGGTGTTTCTTGAAGCGAGTGTTTAATTAGAGGTTTGTTGTGATAACGGGAAGAATAGTTATATTGTGAAGATATTTTCATGATAGTTTATTTCAAAAGTCACGGCCCTGACTTTTATTGTAGTATAGGATCGCGAAAAAAGCTAAAGGCCTACCTGATGTTAAGCGGTCACCTTTGCCCATAACAACTGCAATACCATCTAGGCTGTTGCCTAAATGGTACCGCAAGTCGCTTCGCCAAACTGAGATAGGAAAATGAAAAGTCTCATGTGGTTTGTAATTTTACCGGCACCCGTACCCTTCACAACGAAACACAGCAATGCAAGCATCACTGTTTGCCGGCAGAAGTAGGTACCGTGGTAGTACTTCTCCGGACGAGCACCTTCAAAAGGAGCTCTACTAATACTTTTGTTGTTCTCATAGCAAATGTTGCTTGTTTTGATGAGTAAAGCACCATTTTAAGCATTCGCCATCATTTAAATCCAATCTCTCTTCTCATGGGTGTCGTAAAAGGCGACTAAGGGATTCACCAGAGGATGGGCAGCAGCGTTCTCTGAGTATTTAAGGCTAGGCTCCCAAAATGAGGTGACTTTTTGAAAACATGTGAGTCGAACACATGCTTGATGAATGTCAAATTTACATAGGTATATGTTTTTTTGAACCTTTATCTATCGTTTGATTAGACAGTTACATCATTAGTTGATTTTTGTTCGATACATTTGTTTTTTCAAAATCATGCGTTTTTAGAGATGTTCCAAATATTTCTCCTTTATTAATTAAGTTAGCTGTATAAAATGTATGCATATAGGCAGATAATAAAGTTTACTTAAAACTGGCTACAGGAAATTTGTACAGATTGTTTAGTATTCTTGTAATAAAACGAAAACTGTTTTGAGACTTACGTCATTTACTTCCGTGTGTAAAACGCGCGGGAATGAATTTTTCGAAAATGTGTTCTATTGCAACTCGCATAAAATTTACGAGAGCGAGCCGCAGTTGCGGGGTATAAGGGGAGTGCGAGGGTGGGAATTTCGTTTTGGGAGCGTCCTCTTAAACAATCAACTACGATCGCCAACCCGCCTGCCAAGCGATTATGGCATATTCCCCCCTTTGGGGAAGGTCTTTGTCTTGTTAAATAAGACCTAAATTAATAAGTTTTTCTCCCACTAGTTCGGAAATTGCTTCATTATAAAAAATAAAAAAAAACATACATCAATCGGCTCTTTTCCGTACGCAACAAAATAACACGCCAGCAATATCCAATACGACAATAATATAAATAGCTGGACAGGTTTTTTAAATTATGCTAGCGAGTTTTTTTAAATTATGCCAGCGAGTTTTTTTAATATAAATTAGGTGTTTTTAGGTACACGATATTTTATCATTATAAAGGCTGAATTCACATTCTTTTTTCAAAAGTTTGTAAACAGAACAAGATACGCGCGTGGACGAATTGGCGCAAATGAAAATTAGATACTGTTGAATTCATTTGTGAAGCATTAATTAAGTTAAACTTCCAGTTATCGATTAAAATATCAATAGAATTTAAAAAGACAAACAGACCACAACCAGAACGCACCTTCAGTATAATTTAAGATCGTTAGCATTAATGGTAAAAACTAGTTCAATTACGCATTAATCCTGAGACCTTGCACCTTATAAACTTGAACCTAGGACCAGTGTTTAATAGCGTCGGTCTGTAATTTAGTACTTATCAGAGCTCATGACCTAGTGCTTTTCCTAGCGGGATGCTAATGCCTAGATCGACGGCTAGCGTGCAGACTAACTTGTGAATGACGGTAGTTTGTGAAGAATGTCAAATTAGAATAATCATGGATTTGGAGTAGGCTAGATACCGCGAGTTGTCCGTCAAAGCGCGCCCGGAGTTGGTGCAAATACATGCTGAAAACTAATCAGTTGGTCCCTACATTTGTGTTAACTTAAATCGATAATATGTAGGGACCACCTGACTTTTTTTCGCGATTTCAGGGTTGGTCCCATAGTAAAAGTTGTTCATAATAATAAATAAATAAATAAAAAATGAGTACAATGACCCCTTTTCGGGAAGAAGCCATTAACATTTCAACATGTATATCAACTTTCCGCGCTCCTACTTTAGTAGGTATGAGTTCAATCCATGCCGTGGGTACAAAGAGCCTCCGCGAGTGACGATATTTAATTGATTGCTCGGCGCACCCTGAGCAGTCAGCCCCACTATCAACCTGCTGACTGTCTAAAATATTTTTCCCACAGCATGAGCTGTTATCATTATGTAACTCATGCCGACGCGATAGATGATCATACCGGTGACAAATTATGTCATAGAACACACAAAGATACCAAATTGTTCCATTATTGACTGCAAAAACTCTTCCAAGGGTAAATGAGCCGAGTTAAAGGGGATATTTCATTTCATCGGTAAGTAATTTTGTTGCACAAATGGCTCCAAAATATGTCACGCTCGGTTTTCATACTATTTCATGAACAAGCGGTACCTAATTTACAGCAAATCTATGGTCATAGATATATTTAGTCGAGTAGCGGCCAAAATTAATATCCAATCTATCCACGATTTACCCTACTAGAGATACAAATTTGTCATATTTTGTATTGAGCTTATGTCAAATTACTATCTCTAGTAGGGCCACAGACCAGTAAGCTTCAAGACTCCGCATAAACAAAGTTTTGTATTCGAATGCAGTCGTAAAACGTTGGTGGGGTCAGGGGGGCGAACGGCGCGTTATGATTGGCCGGCTCAAAAGTTCGGTGGTATGATTCCTTATGATTGGTGCCGCTCGCTGATTGAGTGACGTTCCGATTGGCGGAGGGACGTATGATATGCAGTGGTAGAGCATATGCGTTGTGACCGGGGGTGTCCAGCTAACCGGCGTCTAGAGGCTTACTGGTCTATGAGTAGGGCAAATCGTGGATAGATTGGATATTAATTTTGGCCATTAGGTTTCCACTTATGTATGGATCAGACCATTTAAAGTGTTTTTGGTATTTTATCAATTATCAATTACTGTTTTTTATTTAAATTATTTATTTAATGTTATTTTTATCCAAATTATAAAGCTACATCAAGTTAGTGGTGTTTATTGCTATGACTTGCACCACTTTAATAATATGCGCAGGCGCAGATGCAGTTTCAGTACCTATATTTTTAGTTGCAGGTTGACAAGCGTCGCGTCGTATCATATCCTAGGCTAGAATATGATACGACGCGACGCTAACACGGGTTGTAGACACGGGTGCTAGGATTCCTAGCACCCGTGTCTGTGTAACCAACGGAACCGCACTTGCCATAACATACCGTAATGGTCCGTGCTATCGATTTAACGACGCAGATATGAATGCGAATTGACGCTACCGGTCAGATGTTTATTAATTTTGATTAGGAATAGTCGATTATGGAAATGTTATGTATAAGGTACCTAAATATGTAAATGTACTGAACTAATATTTAAGCAAGATCAAATTGTACCCACATTTATGAAAAAAATTGATTTAATTTCAAGGAAATTTGTTTTTACAGTTTATTTCATACTCTGATTATTCCTACCAATTTAGTTAAACGTGTGACGTTTAATTAAATGTAACCTATGAAACATTGTTATCAATTATTACTGTTTTTGTTTAATTATAATTATTATCAATTACATTGTTATCAATTATTCTGTTTCTGTTTAATTAAGGTGAATGCTACAGGGTAGCCCGCGAAAATCAATTTTTTGGCGTTTTTTGCAAATTGTAGCTTTATTTCGCGTTGTATATCGGTCAAAATATGATTGGCGGAAATAATAACAATATATCTACTGTATTATTCAGTAGATATATTGTTATTATTTCCGCCAATCATATTTTGACCGATATACAACGCCAAAAATTTTGAATTTCGCGAGCTACCCTGTAGCATTCACCTTAACAGAATAATTGATAACAATGTATCATAATCATAATTCATAAGTTACATTTAATTAAAAGTCACAAGCTTTAACTAAATTGGTAGGAAAAATTAGAGTATGAAATAAACTGTGAAAATTATACAATTGCAGAATTCATGTTTTTTTTTGTTACTTTCCAAATTGTGTAACATTCAATCAAATTTTAGATTGTGGCTAATCTAACTTTAGTGTTTATCTTTAGATTACGAAACTCGTAAATCAAATTGAAGTATAGTTTAACTTAGTCTATAAAAGCGCCTGCGCCGGAGAGAGATAGAACATTCATTCAGCTTCAAATAAATAATACATTACAAAACTGATTAATGTACAGACATTGACAATAACATGGTTTAATTTGATTTATAGCATAACTTTCGCCGTCTCCGCAAACGATTTGATTTGAGAGGTTGAAATGCGCGCGCGCCGCGATCTATATTACGTCACTACTCAGTTACCATGGTTACGCATTCTATTGAGTAGAGATGTAACTTACGTCTTGTACGGACAATTACTGTAGTAAATAGTACAGACTCGAAGTGTTAAATGGCGTTTTTTGTTCAATAGTGTTGTGTTATTTTCTTAAACACTATTGATTTGATTGATGATGTTTCATGAGAAGTAAGTGGTACAGCCGTAATAATACTACGAGTATTAGTTCTCAATAAAAGAAAGATCATTAAAAGAGCCTCCACGAGTGACGATATTTAATTGATCGCCCGGCGCACCTTGGGCAGTCAGCCCCGCTACCAACCTGCTGACTGGCTAATCTTTTCTCCACGGCATGAGCTATTATCATTAGGTAGCTCATGTCGATACGATAGAAGAAGAAGAAGTTCTCAATATCCCTGTTTATTACAAAGTAACATTATTACAGCTACAATATAATAATAGAGGGGTTAAATCCCAATAGTCGATTCATACGTTTATTGCCGGTGACATCTCTAAAATATAGGAAGTTATTGAACGGGCAAAATTTTCAATGGCTGTATTACTATTTTAGGCTTACAAAGCTTAGTTTAGACACCAAAAGGTTTATTGGTTTGGACTGAACGCAGCTGAGGTCAAGTTTGACAATAATTGTAACTTCACACCTATTTTATGGCGGAACGGTAAAGCTTTTGCAGTTTATGAAACGATACAAACTGTTGTGTTACTGTTGTTAGTTTCAATCGTTTCGTCCCCTTTAAAAGTTATATTGACCCACTGGGTATATACTGGGTGAATGAGTTTGACTTGCATTTTGTAGATAATTTTTATTTATTTAAAATACTAAGCTGTCCGAACTGTTTGTATTTAAACTGTCCGACAGATTAGAGCTTACATTCAAAGACAAATCAAAGCGTAAACTCATGTTCCAACTGTCAAAATGCAGTGCTATTTGATAGTTGGAAGCATGAGTTCACGCTTAGATTCGTCTCCGAATATAAGGCTGCATTAGACTTAAAGTTGTTTTGACCCATTGGGTAACTAGGTGAGCGAGTTTGACTTGTATTTTGTTTATAATTTATTTGATTAAATATAAAGAAAAAAATACTAAGCTATCCGACCTGTCTGTGTTTAAGCTGTCCAACAGCTTATACTGTTAGACTTAGACTTAAAGTTGTTTTACCTCACTGGGTATTTTTTATTTTTTATTTATTTATTTATTTATTTATTTATAACCATAAAGTACAGTATTACAGTTTAAGACAGATTACACACTGAAATCGTTAGTAGGTATACATCAAACTAGGGTAAAGTCTTTGCTTCCCAAAATAGAACCGTGAGGTCCTGTGATATGGGATAAGCAACGCTCTTCCCTCCAAAACAGTGACATCATAAATGTTGAATTGTGTGAACGAATTATGTAGAAAATTAAGTGATACATGTTTGCATGGTACATACATACGGTGCTTAAAACTAACTAAGGCTAAGCTAATGGAACTTGTATGTAAGAATGTGAGTTGGGGCGTGTATATAAATGTGGGTGAGTAGGTACTGACTATGAGTAAGGGAATGTAGTGAGGGTGAAGTGATTATGTGTGTGTGTGTACGTATTAGTAGAAAGGGAAAACAATACCTATATCAGTTTTGCTAATGTTATTTATTGGCACCCAAATTAGTGGTAGTTTTATAAATCAAGAAACAATAGAAAGAATCTCTTCAGTTTCAGAGTATGACTTTGTAAGGAGCCATTCGATAATAGTTTCCTTACATTTGTGCTTGTTCATGGGATAAATGGATAGAGCTTTATTTGTATTATTATAAATAAAAGGACCAAGAAAACCGAAAAATCTCTGCACAAAGCTTGTTCTAAATTTTTTTGCATAATCACAGACCATGTATTTCAGTCGTTTTGAGTCATTTTTACCAGGATCAAATGGAGTTAGCGAGTGTTGCTTTGTTGTAGTTATTAATATAAATAACTGTCTGACTGTGAGAACCTGGCAATTTTTGTACAGTAAGACGGTTGGATATAGAAAAGACCTGGGTCACTGGGTATAAACTAGGTGAATGAGTTTGACTTATATGTTGTACGTGTACCTAAATACTAAGCTGTTGGGCAGCTTCGCACAGACAGCTCCGACAGCTTAGTATTTTAATCAAATAAATTAGGTACAAAATATAAATCAAAATCATTGACCTAGTATATACCCTGCGGGACAACACAACTTTAGGATATATGCACTAGCTTCAATCAACTCAGCCTATCGCAGTCCACTGCTGGACATAGGCCTCTCCCAAGTTGCGCCACAACGCTCGGCACTAGCTTACATGATGTTAATTCTTAACTATCTATTAACTGTTAAGTTAATTGGGTAAATCGTAGAATTGCATCGTTAAGCTCACTCAACTATAAAATTCCTTATAAGAGTAACATAAGTCTTTACAGTCCATTATGAAGAAATAATATAACTAAATACGTGCTTATTATTATAGCAGTACTCTCCTTTAATAATATGTAATAGTATAAGAGTAATGAGTGTAATAACGGAACTAGGTACATCAAACAACTCAGCCTATCGCAGTTCACTGCTGGACATAGGCCTCTCCCAAGTTGCGCCACAACGCTCGGTCCTCTGCCTTCCGCATCCTGTCCCCCCCAGCCACGTTCTTTAGGTCGTCGGTCCACCTGGCAGGGGGGCGCCCTACGCTGCGTTTGCCGATACGCGGTCTCCACTCAAGGACTCGTCTGCTCCAACGGCCATCGGTCCTTCGACAGACATGGCCAGCCCACTGCCACTTCAGCTTACTGATCCTACAAGCTATGTCGGTCACCTAGAGTCAAGCTATGTCCGGTTCTTGTCCGGATAATCTCGTAACGGATTTTATCCTTCAATGAAACTCCAAGCATAGCTCGCTCCATAGCTCGCTGAGCGACTTTAAATTTGTGGACTAGCCCAACTGTCAGTGTCCACGTCTCGGCACCGTAAGTCATGACTGGCAGGACGCACTGGTTGAAGACCTCAGGTACATCGCATAATTATTATTGTGAATCATAAACTTATAACAGTGACGACATTCAATAAAATCTGAAATCAGTAGGCTTATTCACGTAACTAAACAAGTGCAGTTGCAGTGCAGTTGCAGTTGCAGTCAAGTTTCGATCAAAACAATGCTTTTCATATCTACGGCGATCGCTGTCAGAAACGAACTGCAGCGTCACTGCAACTTGATCGGCGCGTCATGAACCTACGTGAATTGCCCAGACATGAATTTTCATTAAATTTTCATTTCAACACGAATACTAATTTATGTAACCATTTAATTTAACAGTTACTCGTGTAAAATTTTATAGGTTTCAGTTTAAATGCAAATTTAGTTCTACGTCTAGATTTTATGGGAATCCCGTTAGTTGAATGGTAAAATAAATAAAATAAAGTCCTTGCTTTGAGCATTGACAACCGGGAAAGCAGTCAGCTAAACTATTAAGTATTATAGTAATAGTAAAGATATTAAATTGTTAGAAAGCTGAAGTAATTTATGGTTTCGCTGGCTGCTGGAGTTATTATTATTATTATGGTGGCGACAGTGGTATAAGGGTAGATAGAAAAGCAATTGCCTGTTGATTGAATTTTGCCCGCTGTAAATGTCGGTTCGAAGTAAGATATAATTTTCGCTTAGTTGTCGTTATCATACAATTCTTTTGGAATATGAATAATGTTAATACTAGCCTTTGCCCACAGCTTTGCCCGCGTATCATTTAGTTTATCACAGAAAGTCTTTGAACCTATATAATATAATAAAAGCCTTTATTTCGGACATTTACAAAATTTCGCTTAATCTATACTGCTTAAACCAATTATTTCAAGTCCGTTCGTCCAGTGCCGAAGGCCTCCTGTAACTCCCTCCATTTTTTCCTGTCCTGTGCCATCCTAGTCCAAATTCTTCCCGCCACCCTTATGATTTCATCCTCCCATCTTCTAAATTGTCGTCCCCGCTTCCTTTTTCTGTCTCTTGGGTACCACGACATCAAGGTCTTACTCCATTTATCGTGTCCTCTTACCGTATGTCCTGCCCATTTCCATTTTAGTTTCTTAATCTTTATCGTGACGTCTTTCATTTTAGTTATTTTCCTTATCTCTGTGTTCCTGATTCTGTCACTTTTCCTTTTCCCCAGCATACTCCTTTCTATAGCGTTGAACCTATACCTATGGTTAATCCGGGTTATAGTCTATCCGTAAACAAGGTTTCAAGAGATCATCCAAATCCGTACCGCAATACCAGCGTGATTAAGGACAAACAAACAAACATTCATACTTTCGCATTTATAATATTAGTAGGTTTGTAGCAACCGTGAAAGGTCATACAAATTGTCAAAAAGGGAATAATCGAAACGCGTGAACGTAGATACATTAGAGTCTTTAGAACCATTCCTACAACATTTAATTTCACCCCCAAGGTCATAGTTGGCTTCATGATTGACTTGCAGCTTGGGGAAGTGCTGTAATGCTGCCAGATGCATCACAATAGATCTTACCAAGTCGTAGTGGCTTAGGGGCGTTCAAGACCCCTACCTCTTTCTTCAAAATAATAATAAATACAACATTTGCTGTCCAGAAACGATTCTTCACAGACACCTTAGAATAAAATAAAGTTTCAATTTTCCATTTGAAGCCTTCATTAAAATACAAACGATATAAATTGTCCTGCTAATGATGCACAGGTTAGCAACACGGTGCTCTCAGGAAGTCGCATCGTTCGTGACGTCATAAATCTTGGGCTGGAACTCTAAACAATTAGCCTTACACCTTTAACGGCCCACGACCACCTAAACTTGACCCCCCATTTGTTTCGAGATCGCATTAAATTGGCTTGGAACGCGGGTCAACCAATCTGGTACTACCATAGTTGGCACATTATAGATTTGTCATGCAGAGCCTGTACCGTTGGGTGTCGAGATGATTAGGTGGTTGGACCGTTGGGCCGATGGTGGTTGGCACCAAGGTTGGACGTGATTTGATTTCATACCAACTAGCAACAGATTTGAGTCATTCATACAAATAACAGCACAGTCTTTCGGCTGAAATGATGTTGATGGCATGGAATGGAATATTCGAATGGCGGGCGTTCAGTGTGACATTCAGTCATCGTAACTAAGGGAAAATAAGTTTTTTTTTCGCACTGATGTCGCCATAAGACCTGCCATAATATTGCTTACTAACACATAATTCAGTATCATAGAGCGATCGACATTTACTTTTCCATCACCTCCCCCCCCCAAGCCTGCCTGTACTCAGTCGAGTAGCAGCTGGTCAGCCACTTCATTAAAATCCTCTACACAATTTAAACTTCAATGTCACTGCATTTAACACCGTTATGTAGGATTGTCGCCCACGCTGGCGCGCGCAAGCCACGATTATCCCTAGAGTTATGGACCCCACGCACGCGTGCCATCACCCCGGGGAGGTTATCGGGGGCTAATGGATCAAGGACTCTGGTGGATACGGAAGATGAATGATTTATCCCTATCTGATGCATACTTGGAATGTAAGTCGGGAAATGGAAACATAATTGTGTTCTGTGATTTTTTGGCTCTTAACATTCTAAGCAATTTCATAAAAAAAATCTTTTCGACACACTTGATCGTAAAGTGGCTCTTATTGCACCGCTATTAGGTTCATAATACAGCTTGTAGCATAGCTTATGCCGTGTCGATAGAATTACCGCGTAACCACGCTATCGATAGTATATGAATAGTCTATCGATACTATTGTAACTATATGTGTAATATAATTTGTGATATTTATTCATTTTAGTTTATAAACATGCAGTAGTACGCCACGGACTGCCCCCTCCATCCATCTAGAGCTTACGTCTTCTTTGTCCATCCAAAGCTTGTCTGGAAGATATCGCTTTCAGCGATAAGACCGCCAATGTAACCATCATTTATACGTTGCTCTTGTTTAGTATTATTTTCATGGTGTACAACAAAGCATATTATATCGATTGTATTTTCGTGGGATATCGACAGGCTATCGATAGTCTATCGATACATTATCGATAGTCTATCGATACATTATCTATAGTCAACTATCGATAATCTCAGTCGGATCGGCACCACTAGGCCATGTACAAATACTTGTTCCGTACTGAAGTCCAACTCGCGAGTGCGACACAGCTAATTGCTGAGCCACCACACCAAACGTGCCGATAGACTTGTCAATTTAAACATCAGTTGATCTCGTTTAGATTCAGAATGGGAATGATACTCACTGGACCAGACCTCACCTCGTTGTGGTTATCGCAATCATTGCTTGTTTAATTTCAAGTTTATAAGTCATTATAACCGGCTAGGGTAACTGACGGGCGGACTCTATAATTGGGCCTGTTACTCTGTTACCCCATTTACGGGGTAATCCATTAGGCTGGCAACTCCGCGTCCGCGTTTGAGATTAGCCGTTCCGTGTTTAATCAGAGATTGCGGTGTCGTTCGTGTCACTCCGGCTATTTGCGCGTGCGCAGCTCAGGGTTGCTAGTTGTATTTAAATTGTTATATTTTTTTAATGCTGAAGAAAAGTTTATGGTGCTTCGACGTCATAGAACTTTGTTTTATGGACTGCATACTGCATAGTTATTTGATAGTCTTGGACCCCAATGTACCCATTATGGGGTTTTCAAAGCCAAATTATTCGCTTCATAGCTTCCACTCCTTACTGTCTGGGACTACATAATATTCTTAGGAAAAGGTGAGTAAGTTGACGACGAAGACCATGTCAAGATATTATATTATTACCCGTGGACGCCACAAAGACGATCAAGGAAAGTTTCGAATATTCCAGTATTCAACTCTTTGTATTGTGGATTAGCACCACAGTAGTATCGTCTCCCTGTTTTAATTTGGATAATCTGCTCAATTGTTGTGGCAACCCTCACTCGAGGGGCGTGGCAGTCTTCGTAGGTGGCGACGCACGACGTATGTAGACCGAGTCGATGCATGTCCGTCTTCATAATACCGTGTTTGTTTATTATAAGTACTGGGAAGGCAGAAAAGTGCTCCAATTATGGATCAGTGACATTTTATAACTAGATTTAATATATGCTTTCTGAAGTCCTTTTGCGGGTTTAAATTACCCTAAACTTTCTGGTCTCGGGGTGAAAAGCGGTAGTTGTATCGATACTTCCCGGTAATACATTTTGTCGACAAAGTCCCTTGAACGAATCCTGCTGCATTACACGTACCTACGGCTACCGTCGAACACTGAGTGCAAGCGATTTTAGCCTTAGTGGTTCACCGGAAGGTTTGCTGATAGTACGTAAGCAAGAAAAACAGACGAAGTTCGTTCCAGGAGGAACGTAGGACGTCCTAGATTAGAATTGTGCGTGAAGGTTGGTTTAATTAGGTCCACCTAAGTGATGTACTGACCGATGGGTAGATGTGTGGAGTGGAGACCGCGAATTGGTAAACGTAGGATAGGACACCCTCAGGCCCGGTGGAGCGATGATATTGGCAAGGTAGCTAGTGGCAACTGGATGCGAGTGGATCTAGGATCGATGTCAGTAGCGTCCCATTGGAGAGACTACTAGTATTTCCAGTAGTGGACTAATATAGGCTGATGATGATGAAGAAGTGATTTTTGCAATCACGATAAATGGAAACATTTCATACGCATAAAATGGAAGTCTTGAAAATCTCACCTAGAGAATTTCAAACATTTAACTTACGTAATTGAAAATGCAACCAAATTGCAAACAGTACCTTCCATAACCATACCACAGAGTAAGTATTTTAATGTATACTGTGACCATACCTCAAGCCGAAGCTATGACTTAATATTATTATACGATCATATTGCTTATTTCCACTAACGGTTATTCAAAATGATGGTCAATGAAGCATAGCACACATAAATGGAGCAGTTCCCAATAGATCTGCGGTGTACATGGACGTAACAAAAATTGCAGCTAGCGGTGCTGAACCCACTGCCTGTGACGGACTGACCCTCTGGTGTGGGGTGCAAGGGAGAGAAAATATCGGATTAAGTTTACACATGGTAATGATACCGTTAGCCTATCACACGCAGTAGAGGTGAGGTGTGACGTGATCCGACAGAGAACCAAAGTTGTCGACATAGACGACAGGATCGCCAAGCTGAAGTGGCAGTGGGCCGGCCATATTAGCCGAAGAACCGATAAACTTGGGGTAGATGTGTTCTTGAGCGGAGAGCGCGAATCGACAAACGTAGAGTAGGACGCCCTCAGGCTCGGTGGAGCGATGATATTGGCAAGGTGGTTGGTAGCAGCTGGATGCCAATGGCCGAGGATCGATGATGGCGTGCTATTGGAGAGGCCTATGTCCAGCAGTGGACTAGGCTGATGATGATGAAGCAGCAGCAGGGAATGGTTTCTTTCTCACTTCGCCTTCCCTTTTATTTTAATGATGAGCACTCGACTGAATCTGCTAAGTTGGGCCCATCACTCATGTATCAGATCAACTAATTTCCTTCTGTTTATTCTATCTAAGAAACGCTTTCCGCTCACACCTTAACCCACAGCCTTTCACACTTCCCCCCAGCTTTGTTTGCATTACAATATTAAGGTGATATCTATAGTTTTTGCGTACCTAGCGGTGCGCCTGCGCCGGAGGCCGATTCGGATCGACATCTAAACTGGGCTGCGGTTACATATAGATTACATGAAGACCGTTGTTCCACTAATTCGTTCTATCGGGGAAATCTACAGATTTATTTAGAGTAACGGGGTTAGTGTTTTGATTTTCCTTTGAGTTATTGGTCTGTTGTTGTTGTTGTGTTGTTGTGTTGTTGTTGTTGGTTATATTTGCGTGTTGGTAGCGATAATGATAAATTATTGGGCTAGAGTAGGTTCTGATTGTAATTGGTTGAAGCGTGTTTATAACTTACTGTGATATGTATAAGGGGTTCACCTAACACAAATGGTCGTAGAGTCTGACCATGCTAACTCTGCAGTGGAATGATGGCAACAACGTAAATAATAATTGTCAAAATCTCTGTAACGATCTTATTATTCCAATGCAGGGTTAAACTTACTGGTATGTACTTACTTACGGCCAAAATAATTATCGTAACTATCCACGATTTGCCCTACTAGAGATAGAAATTTGACATAAGCTCCATACATTTTATGGTCGTGGGAATCCGCTGGATGCGGAAAGCGCAGGACCGGTCGTTGTGGCGATGCTTGGGGGCGGCCTATGTCCAGCAGTGGACGTCTTTCGGCTGAAATGATGATGATGAAGGCAAATCGAGGATAGATAGGATATTAATTTTGGCAGTTAGTCTGACAAAACTAACTCTGCATTAGAATAAAATATCGTTACAGAGATTTTGATAGTTATTGTTTACTGTGTTGCCATAATTCTGCAGAGTTAGCGTAGTCAGACTCTAATTTAAGTTGTTTAAAAAAACTAAAGGTGAAAATGTCGTCTTGTTCGCTCGTTAGTATTTTATCAATCATCATCATCATCATTTCAGCCGAAAGTCGTCCACTGCTGGACATAGACCTCCTCCAATTAAGGGGGGATATGCCATAATCGCCACGCTTGGCAGGCGGGTTGGCGATCGCAGTTGGTTGGTTAAATACTCAGAGAACGCTACTGCCCATCCTCTGGTGAATGCCTTAGTCGCCTTTTACGACACCCATGAGAAGAGGGTGGTGCAATTCTTTATGCATTTTCTTTATTTTATCAATAGTAATTTTAAACCCTTTAAATTATATTTGATGTTACGTTGAAAGGTTGAAACACATTCTTACGACATGTGAGTAAAGTGTCATCTGCTACACTTACTTTTTATCACTTCCATTCATTCATATTAGAGTACATACATGGTTATGACTGAAACAGAATCGATAATAGTCAGGTGTGTAGAATGTCCCATAAAAACTCCATAAACATGGTAATACCTGACAGAAATACCGAACTTGCTTATCTTTAGGTGATTTTATATTTTAATATTCGCGTAGGTGTTGCATTTACAAAATAAATACATTTGTGTGCTGAAAGATTGAGAATCGCAGATTTTTATCAGCTTATTCTGTTTTGGAAGGTGGCGTGTTGTCTTTGGTATCTTCGATTAACAACAAATCAGCTGGCTGGAAATCGTGGAGATAGTAGTATTTCCCATGGTATAATAAGATGTTTCACCAGGTATTCTCTTCCCGCAATGACAGCGCGATGCCTCCAAGCTACGTCACGATCAGTGCTGCCATTAATTGATGTCTTCAATATACTTAAGGAGATTATTGTTCATAATGAATATAAAATAAATTCCTAACTAGCCTAACTATTTGTTATCTTGTGTTATTCATCTAATTAGTTAATAAAGGAAACTATATTAAATTACTAGTTAAAAAGTAATTCTTTATAGAAGAAAGTAAATGAAAAAATGCATTTTGCTCGGGTAATTTATTTTTACAAAGTGGCAGCACATCAAACTGACAAGTGTCACGCTAACAGCCCGCTATTGGCTCCACGGCCGATGACGTAGTACGGAGGCAATCACGTGACCTAGCTGTCACGGGAAGAGACTACCTGGTGTTATTATACCATGGTCTCTCCTTCCGTATAATCGCTGACAGAATTCAATAGTGGCGCAAATCAAAATTTTGAACGTTTGAGTTAGTAATAGGTTATGTTCAGGGCCCTATATTATTCAAAATATCAATTAATTAACATTATAAAATCTTTACTGCTGGCGATTGAAGCTATAACACAGATATAAGTATATAACCCAAACAGCAACATTACTTAAAGGAAACAAAGTGTAGTCAATAAGGAGTTGTAAGATGCAAATTGTCTACTTTTTGTCATATATGTCACTACTGATTAAAAGGATGGTTTATTCTAGTAGGTGGGCCAAAGAAAGTATAACCAATAAGATAAGCACTAGTATATGTGACGAGCAGTGTATAAAACCGGGTTTCCTAAGATTTGCCAGAATCAAATGAAAGTCAGTCTGCGAGAAATTCACTGCATCATTAATATCCAATCTATCCACGATTTGGTCTACTAGAGATAGAAATTTGACATATTTTGTATGGAGCTTATGTCAAATTCCTATCTCTAGTAGGGCAAATCGTGGATAGATTAGATTGGATATTAATTTTGGCCGTTAGCGAAACAGAATTTAAAAGTTACATTAAAAGTATAATTAATATTGACATGCAATATATACCTGTGCATGACATTAAAAAAGGTTTTATTAATAAAATAAACTTTCATATCCACGAAACATGAACGATGACGTCCACAAGTTAATCATTCGATAGATAAAGATCTCAATCGATGCGAAAACTCGTATTGATTGAATAAATTCGATTTTTTAATCGATTCCGATTATATACGAGCAAACGTGCCGCCCATGGAACATATGATTTATATTTCGATTCGATAAAGATACTGATATCGATATTATCTCGCTTTCGAGAGAAAGTGGCTGATGTAATGTAATAATACTTAAAAGTGAAAAAGTAATTTAATTTAATAATGTTTTGTAATTGTATATTTGTGGTTATCGAAATATAAAAGTGTAGCTTATACTTTTTATAAAAAACACGATCTTTTCTTTCAATGGTGATATTGCGAGTCTCGTTTGATTTTAGTAAGGTTTCTAATATCTGCCCGACTGCTGAGCGTAGGGTCCTGGGTTCGATTCCCGGGTCGGGCAAAGTGTTATTGGGTTTTTTCATTAGGAAATTCTCAGTAGCAGCCCGGAGTCTGGATTTGTGCCCGGTCAATGGCAATAGGCTCGTATTACATGGGACTATAACATAACTGGCGAAATGTGGGTGCACTAATACACCTCTGCCTACCCCTTCCGGGAAATACAGGCGTGATGTTATGTTATGTTGTCTAATATCTGAACATATAAATCATTTGTAAAAGTTAATTACAGTTGAAAAGTTTTTAAGTCTGTTATTTGCTGAAAAAAATTGTACCCGCATCGAGGGTCTCTTGTACGGTGTACCCACCCGCAACCTACCCTCATGTAACATAATTTAATTTCACTGAAAGCTGTCTTTACCAATAGAAAGAAAGAAAAATAAAATATGTACCTATACAACACTTTGATCTGTATTCGTGCCATATTTAAAAGGAGGTGACTATACCACTGATACTGAACACGAATCCATACCAAAAAAAATGTTTTTATTTAAATACATATTTGTAAACAAAAAATCCCTACGTGTGTCGCGTGCGACATAAAAACGATGCGTGCGAAACCACCAAAAAAAATGCTGGTATTTCCACCCTTTGACAGTGCCGCCGATGACTTATTTTCAGTCGTTCGGAATTTATTCTCAAACCCTGAAGTATTATATAACCCTGAAGCTACCGCACCGTGGGTGTTCAAAGGGGAATAAAATCTAATTATTTATTTTGTTCCCAATAAAGCACCAAGTTAAAATACAGATTGGTGCTGAAAAGGGAGCATTGGTGCTCTAAGCATTGTTGCCCTAAAAATAGGTGTTCAAATGGGAATACTTCCAAACCCTCGCTATGTTTCTAAGTGAAAATTTGGGTATTAAATAATCGTAGAATTTTTCATTTATTTTTAGATGACTAAGCACTAAGCACATTATTTATCATTTGCTCTAGAAACATGGTTACAGCTCAACATCTTGTATACTTGTACAGATAGCATAGCTTACAAAGCTAATTAATAAAACCCACTCTCCCAATTTTAACAAGAATCTAATACCTATCTTTATGCTCTTCCTTAAACACAGGCCACACAATACCATGCTCTATATTAAACTTTAATTGATGAATAACATAAGCGCACGCGCATAACATACGATATTATTCGTCGCTTGATTGCTTATTGTATTGTAATCACTGATCAGACAACCATAATTAAGTTGTAAGGATTGATGTACACTATGGTAAGGAATGTGTGATTATCTAGAAAAAAAAAGGATTTTTTTACACTTACATTTTAATAATTAAGTCATTTTAATAGGGTCATGAATTAGGTAAAAAATGGAGGCTATTTTCTTTAAAAAAATCCTTTCTGTTAGGATTAGGTACATTAAACATTATCATTTAAGGTGGCCCGCGAAAATCTAAATTTCTTGCGTTTTTTGCAAATTGCAGCTCTATTTCACGTTATAGGTATAGTACCTATATTGATAGACATATGATTAGTTGCAATAATAACAATTCATCTACTGAATACTATTCTTGGAAAATATTAAACTAGCTATGTGTTCACATAAATCGACAAAATGTAGAGAACAGCTCGTATTTTTTTTCGCGATTTTAGGGTTGGTCCCATAGTAAATATTGTTTAAATTGAGGAGTAAAGTCATCCCTTAAAGGGTTATTTGTGAATTAAAAATAACCTTGTATAGGATTTAATGCTCCATGTTTACAGTACAGTATTTTACAGGCGTTCCAGAATGCATCAACTGTGATTAAAAAGACTTCAATAACAAAAGAAATTAGAAACACAGGCTTCATGTAAAAGGTAATGAGGTCAAAAACCCCACAGGTCACATACATTACATCATCATAACATACTTCCTGCACAATTTTCATAAAAACCTCACAATCTCCCACACCTTTACAACTGAGCCCATTCAAATGTGCCACACTGTAATGTAGTATCCGGCACGGTAATTACTGTCCACAATAGGCCATTGTCTGTGACAGCGCGACACTTCCGGTCTGTGAGAGCATCCTGCGCGCGCGCCGCTCATCGAACAGATCGCTATCGAGAGTATTGTTTTGCCGAGAGATGGGCGTTGTTTAAACTACTGTCGTTTCGATATTTTGTTGGTGTAATTGTACTTTTGACACTTAATTATTTTGTATTATTGGAACAACTTAAATTGTTATTGGGTGTCATAAGAGGTGCCGATAGATATCAGTTCAATTCAAAAGGATTTAAAAAAAACATCATCTAATTCTATAAAGAGCATCATGCTGCAATCACTCGTTCAGCTGTTTCAGCACAATTTAGGTGCAAACAAACTTACATCCATATTTTCGAATTTATAATATTCCTACTGGACCTATCACTACAACTTCAAATAGTGATTAATAAACAGCACAGAATCACTCCATTTAATGAGGTTGAGTATAATAAAAAGCGTGTTATACCAGATGTCTGCTTACCTCCCAATTTCTGCCTACTTATATGACAAAATAAATAAAATAACAAACATACATCCTCTCTTAGGTCGTGAAACCAAAACTTAAATTAAGAATTGGCTATTAGGACTAGATTATGAACAAACAGAAATTGTATTGCTTTCTGCGCCCATATATATTCACTCTACATTCATACTCACACTCACCCACACCACACCTATATGAACACCGCTCACACTCGCACATAACACAACACATAATTCACATCACAAATAAATTTTGTAAACTGTAATTATTATTCACTATTTGTGTTAAACTAATGGGAGAATACACTGACTTCTGTAACACAGGTTTGTACCAAGACTTTACAGATATATTATGTAAAACTTTTTGTGAATATTTTTTTTATTTTTTTTTTTATTATTATTTACAACGTCCTTTGTCCTAGAAGGTCCAAGCTACGCCACAGACGAGGCTATAGGCTAAAATAATATTGAACAACATCTTCGGATTTCTGCACCCACCAAAAGACAAAAGGTGGTTTCGTAATAGTTGGTTTGGTATAGGTGGCTCAATGCTAGGCCATGGGGCCTACTCCCGACTGGATCGAGTTCTGTATCAATGGAATTTGAATTCGAGTTAGTGTCAATTCGTACTGCATTCCTCTAGAAATTGACATTAGCTCGATTTGGTTCAGATTACGAACCAGTCGGGAGTAAGGCCTCAGTTCAGACTAAGGAAGTCAAATCTAATTTTAAACCTTAGAGTAATATAGGACTCAGAGAGAGAGTGACAATTGGATGCAAAGTTGAAGCAATAAAACAATCAATATGTGCCCAAGCGGCACGTAAAATTTTCACCGACATGCACAATAGTACAGTTTTTTTATTATTATTTTATAATGTAGGATGACGAAACGAGCTAAAGGCCCACCTGATGTTAAGTGGTTACCTTTGCCCATAACAACTGCAATACCACCTAGGCTGTTGCCTAAATGATACCGCAAGTCGATGCGCGAAAAATGTACTGAACAACCTTTTAAGGCCAACTTGAAAAGGTTTCACCCCGCGTACGACAACTGCGGTTCTATAAAGTTATTCTAAGTTTAAAAGATTTTACTAAGGGCCAGCTAACACTTGACTGTGACTCAGTTAATGCTTGACGCAGTTCGGTAAGCCGCTTAGAGGGGATCAGCTGATCGGTAGCTCAACGTAGTAAACGATGCCGACACCACACGAAAGGATATTATATTACTTGCTTATTACCGAAATGTTGTTTGGTCGCCAGCTTAGAAAAGAACTTTACGTGGGTACCTACTATATTTTAGATTTACTATTATATTAAGAAACGATCGTTGATCGTGTAAGAAACTCTATACTGCGTCCCAAACACAAATTGCTGAGTGGAACTGGGCTGGTCACATCTGCCACATGCCGGAGGAGCTAGGGGCGAAAACAACCACACAGCAGCAAACGACAACGCGACAAGCTCAGAAGGAGATGGCGGGACGAACTTGATTACTATCTGAAGGATTGACCGCAGACGGCAAAAGACAGGGAGAAGTGGAAAAAGGGATGGGAGGGCGAGACACTACAGGCTGACAATAATAATTATTATTATGATATGTATTATTATAGGAATAATATTTATATTAAGATCAAACTAAGGAGTTAAATGAAATGAGTAGTAGTCAACAACTATTTATGCTCAGCTGCTTCTAAGTTCTAGTTTGAATAGAAACGCTTCCCAAATACTTCAAATATAATTGAAACATAATCATAGTTTGAAACTTCAGAATCCTGAAGAAGAAAAATCTGCCACATAGTGATGCTTGCATTGCTGTGTTTCGGTTTGAAGGGTACGGGTGCCGGTGAAATTACAATCACCTGAGACTTTCCATCTTCATGTCTCAGTTTGGCGAACCGACTTGCGGTACCATTTAGGCAACAGCCTAGGTGGTATTGCAGTTGTTATGGGCAAAGGTAACCGCTTAACATCAGGTGGGCCTTTAGCTCGTTTCGCCATCCTATACTATAAAAAAAAGAAGCATAATACACTTTTAGTGTATTGTTGCCAGCGAAAATCAACACAGTTCTCACTTTGTTACGTACTTTAAATTCAATAACATAAGCCCTTGAAAGTCTTATGTCAGCACTGCTTAAACCCATATTATTATTATTATAATCGCAACAATTAATATATTTTCAAGAATCAAAAGCCAACCAATAAACAAGATCGATAACAGAGATAACAACAAGCAAAGCTCACCTATTTTTAAAAACCCCTACATTAAACTTAGTAGTACCAACATTTGTTTAATACCAAAGATAATGTAAACAGATTGTCTGTATCTCCCTCCTGTGGGGTCCACTAAAAGCATGTTAATTTGAATTCATTTAAAAATAGCCTGCTTGATCATTGTCCAGGCCTGCCGATAATTGGACGCAAGATAAAGGCTACTTTATGAGTCCCGTAGACACTTACCGCTTGCAAACGCTCGGGTAATGTGTGTGAATACGCCTTACACGACGCATTTGCAAAAGGAAGCTGTATTTCTTCCTCTTCGTTATTATTAATTCAGGTATTTCCCAGGGCTAGTTCTTCAGATTAATACTTTTCCATTTTGCTTGGTCTACAATATTTTTGATAGAATGTTCTTTGCCTGTCATTTCATCCTATATTTTTTTTTAAAGGCACCGGATCAGGCCAGACGCAAGATCTTGCCCCAGGATATAATTAAAATTCAGAATCGTTTAAAAACAAGTTAAATATTGTAATTACTCTTTACCAATATGATTTACTAAAAGATTTCAATGTTAAATATATCTTGTGTCTTACTATCCAAGGTTTGAAGGTCATCAGTAGATACTTATGTAAAAATGGTTCCATTTGGAACAGATAAGCTTGTAAGTTGTAACAAATGTACTGAATTCACCGAGATAAACTTAACAGTTCAATTTATTACTACAGATCATTCCTGATTCTGTGGAAAAAAGAACTAGATGTGTATTTAAAAATATCGCTCCGATTGTCTTAATAATAATATAATAATTCATTTAATTCAGGCATCAATGCCCATAAAAAATACATAAAACAATACACAATAAAACTTAAATAATAAAAATATGCTATTAATGGTCAGATGAGCTTTTAGATGGTATCAGTTTGTATGGTTTTTAGTTTTGATGTGTAATTCGACCTATTCTAAGAAAGGGATTATACTAAAGCTCATTTGCAACAAAAATTATGTTGTGAACCAGATCGCCAGTCATTTGTTTTCGAGTTACAGCAGTTTTAAGGTGTTTTAAAAAAATTTACGGACCTTATTTGAAAATGCTAATTGTGAAAAATCTACCCGCTTCTGGGCACTCGATTGACCTTAACCTGCAGCAGATACACGAGTAATTCCTATTTTACAAAATTCATGCACAAAACTCTCATAACCTTGGAAATGAATGGTCATAAATCACGTCGTAAAAAGTAAAAAACAAGTTTGTGATAAAAGTTGTCACAACATCAGAATTGATGGCTGGTGAACATCATCTATCTAAATCCATGCTCATGAATGACAATAATCAATTGGTCATTAGATATTAATGACGGATTGTTAGACCATCTATTATACAACTTGGCTCTGACATAGGTTCTGACTCATACACTTAATATATCAATAGTTTATAGGTACCAGAGTCACTGCTACATCAGGAGAATGGACTCCTGCATCAGCTTCAGATCTTTCTGTAAGCTATCACATAAAAATGCGATTACCAATCCAAGAAAAAAGAAAAGAAAAAGTGTTTATATGCGTCTAGAAACTGACGAACAAAAAGACCAAAAACACAAATGTAAAATATTAAGTACTAACACATAAGTACAGTCGACTGCATGACAGTGGTAACACTTGCATTAGAGAACCGTCCTTACTGCCTACGAATTAAAGAAGCTGTCAATGTCAAACTGTTACCACTGACGTGCGGTCGACCGTACATACTAAGAAGAATATATAAAAAAATGAAAATATTGAGAGAATATGCGTCACATCCGCGTAAATTGGCCATCGCTCAGTAAATTGCTGTACCAGAAACACATGACCAGAAACACATGCACGGAGCAGGCCACAGCGCTGGTCTTCAGCGACAACAGTCCATGCGCCAAGTATGGTTGTTTGTGGCAATTATAGATGGGCAATACACCGGGGATTAAGCCCGGTGCTTGGGTTCAAACCCAATAAACACCCAGAAAACTGGGATTTTACTGAGTGTTTAACGGGTTTAACCCAAGCACCTTGATCAAACCCGGTGGATTGCCCATCTATAGTGGCAATTCACCGCTGCTCATCTTCAGCTTCATCGCAGCGGTCATTGGAATGCCAACGTTTAACTTTGGAATTTTATGTGTTAAAATTAAATTATTACGATATAAGCAAATGAATGACTCGCTTAAAAGTTGCATCACAATTTTCGCTCCCGACTTTCCATCAAGTCATTACTTTCCTTAAACTATCACTATTACACCTTGAAATCTTTCTCCGTATGATTCACAATTAAAAAAGAGTTAAAAGCTAGTATTTACGACCATTTCTCGAAACCAATTTGGTAGATATTTAAAAGAAAGTTCCGGCGTGAAGTGAATTTCCGGTCGTCCATCAAGCAGATATATCGATTCATCATTTAGTTGGTAAAAGGATATAAATGCTATAATTCATAATCTTTATTTTCTCTTCCCAAAGGTTCACAATTGATAGATTTGATTGACAATATATAATTACGATCCTTTGTGACAGACTGGAGTACATACTATGAGAACGCTTTTATTATTATCTATACTCAATGTTGTATTGCTTTCGACTACGACTTACTTCTGCCGCACAAACTTTGAACCCCTGCCCCTATACATCTCTTTCGTGGTTAAATATTGTAAACCTTGCTGTAGTGGAACTCCAAAATTTCAGATTAGGCTCAGCGCTATGATGTCTAGGTAGGTTGTGCGTTGTTCGTAATTTTTGGTCAGTGTTTTCTCCGTTTAAACTTGGACCAGTGACAATGCACATATCGTTGATTTACGGATACAGCTCTGCGTGCTGACGTAATATAGTATAGATGTCATTCATAACTTTAAGGCGATGAAATAAAAGTTATACATGCGATATGGCATCGTGAATCGTCAGCGCGGACAACCTAAAAGAGCCAGACTTATTAATTCATTTAAACTTTATGCAACAAATGTACACAGGAGAACTTAATGCCTTTGGCATCTTTTCCAATTATTTTTGAAGGCGTAACAGGTAAACTGAAAAAAAATCTTTCTTTGAAATTAGATGCGACTACCTTCCTGGATTCTTTCGATTGGGAAAATCCAAGTTTATAAGTAAGTATTGAGTTGAGGTTCCAGACACATAAAACCAAATTATCCCTGTCTTCATGTGGATGACATATGAGTTTTTTAAACTATTTACCAGTGTTGGGCAAAATTTAGTTTGACTAATGATTGATGACTAAGATTGAATTCGTCAATCATGACTAATGATTGATGATTGATTAATTCAATCATGGCGTGGTGAGTGATGATTGATTAGTTTTAATAATAGTTAAATAATCATGACTAAATTTTCCATGACTAATCTTCTTCTTATATTAACTACTATAAAACTGTAGATGTGTTTGTTTGTTCGAGCATCACGCTAAAACTACTGGACTGATTTTGATGAAACTTTTGAAGTAAAATTTACGCAAATTCTTTACGCACGCTTGACTTGGGGAGTAAACTGGTGAATGCGTTACGAAAAGTGTGATCGGGCGAGGCGACTTTTATTTTGAGATCCAAGGTCGCCACCTTTTAAATAAAATCAATATGGGTATCGATTTCAAGGTTTTCGGGGTTGCTGATTACGAATATAACATCTATTTCGAGATTCAAGATGGCGGACGCGACTTTTTAAATAAAATCAATATGGGTATGAATTTCGAGGTTTCCCGGGGTGCTGATTATGAATATAACTTCAATTTTGAGATCCAAGATGGCGGTCGCGACTTTTTAAATAAAATAAATATGGGTATCGTTTTCGAGGTTTCCCGGGGTGCTGATTGCGAATATTACATCTATTTTGAGATTCAAGATGGCGGACGTGTTTTCTGTTTTTTTTAGTGAAGATTCACTTCAGTCGTGTGGTCTAAAGCACACTCGTTTTATTTGTATTTAAAAGCTGATGATTAGAGTAAAAAACTGGTGTTATTTAAAAAAGAAAGAAAGAAAAAGAAATGAATAAATTCGTGGCGCGATGAGCTGTAGAGCGCGTACAGAGTTGGACAAAAATTCTGATAATGATAGGCTCGATAAGCTATATAGCTTTGACCATATGGTCAAAAATTCCGATTGCCATATATTCTAAACTATAGCTCTTAGACCCATCGTGTTGGTAGTCAAATGAAAGGGTTCGATGAGCTCTAGACAAATAAATGTTATAAACTTCTGATGGCCATATCTCCTAAACTATAGGTCTTAGACCCATCGTGTTGGTACACAAATGAAAGGGCTCGATGAGATCTACACAAACAGATGATCAAAACTTCTGATGGCCATATTTCCTAAACTATAGCTCTTAGACCACAGATTTTGAGTTTTTATATTTCTGTGTCTTGGACCCACCGTGTTAGTACTCAAATGAAAGGGCTTTCTGTGATAAGCTGAGTTATACGTGGGCGAAACCGCTGGCAAAGTCTAGTTTAATATACAACGTGTTATTGAAATAACTGAAAACCTCTTAAGGGGTCATTGTAGTCATCAGTATGAACAACTTTTACTATAGGACCAACACAGAAATCGCGAAAAAAAAATCTGATGTTTCCTACATTTTGTCGATTCATGTGAACACAAATATAGGGAACATCTGATTATTTTTTTCGCGATTTCATTTTGGTCCCATATTAAAAGTTGTTCATACTGATGAGTACAATGACCCCTTGAGAGGTTTTCAGTTATTTCAATAACACGTTGTATAAATTCTTGCCTACCGTCAATTTCAAGTTTTACATCATACATGTTGATTTGGAGTGGACTACCAACTACCACCACTCGTGTTTCTGAATTATTTCTAGTAAATAGTAATATTCAAAATTTTACAAAAAAAATGGGCAGCCTTTTTTGACTATAAAATGAAAATACAGTTTTAATACTAGTCTTATTAATTTTCGCCGACTAAACAAAACAAAATAGCCGCTCAAATAGCCACTCACTGCACTGACCCACGTAGCCGGCCCGCGCGGTGCGCAGTGAGGGCAGGTGTGGCAATGCAGCGGCTCCCACCACCCTTCGCCACTTACTCGTGCGTTTTTAGGTTAGTCATCAATCAAAACTAACGATTGATCGAATGACTAACTGATTTAGTCATGATTATGATTGAATTTTTCAATCATGATTAAATTAGTCATGACTAAATTAGTCGTGACTAAATTAGTCATGATTGATCAATTGATTGAAAAAATTAGTTGATTGACCCAACACTGCTATTTACCAGTGTTTCTTCAGTCAACTCCCTGTCTACAAATTGCTGCTTCATCATCACCAGCCCGTTAATATCCAATACCGAACAACCACTCTTCAAAAGCAGTATTTGTCCCCCACAATCACAACATCTCAATCAGATCCACATCTACACGAACAACAAAGCCTATCGCATTAGCTGTGACAGAGATTCGAGCGTATGTGTCACAGAGTACTGTAACCCGTTTTTTCCACAGCATGTGTTATGCAGATTGCCAGCTTTACATAGTAACGTAGGCTATGTCGCTTGCCCCGAGCGCTAATGATAGTTGATGTGTGGTGCAAGGCAGGAAAGGCTGTAATAATATTTTTTTGTTTTCAGAATTTGATGTGCAGTCTGGTTTAGGGGTAATACTGAAAATGGACCAATGAAGACAAATGAATGCCAAAGTTAGGCGCAAAAAAGGGTCGAGTTGATATTTATTCTATCTAAGTATTGAAAAAAAAAACACTGCTCTGCAATATTGCAGATAAAGTGAATACCATTGAGTTCCAACGACCATATTTAGAAACCAAGGAAAACAGAGCTTTATGAGGTTTTTATTAGGATTTTTTTTTTGTCAATTTATGCTTCTAACTATTTAAAACATTATGAAAAATTAACTAGAATCGCAATTTCCGAAAAACTTTTGTGATTTACACCCCGCTACATCTCCTAACTTGCACCCCCAACTAGGTGCGCCAGCGCAGGCCACGAGACCCGCCTTTTGCCGTCTCCATGACGACGTTTTAGAGCGAATGCCGACTCAAATCACTATTTATTAGCCATGTTATTTTGTAACTAAACATACGCTAGGAAAGCCTGCAAAGGTCTTACTTCTCTGCCATCTCCCGACTGATTGGCAGCCACATTTATTTACTTACTTTACTAGAACCAGCATCGTAAATTATGCGAACTTGTTTTACTGATCTCCTCCCTCCCGGTGTGCTGGCTTGTTGCCAAGGTATGCTTTAAGAGTTCGTGCGTTCATCAGATAATTTACAGGGATTCGATGTCTTTTCAAAAGCCTTTTTGGAGGACCAAATTTATGCTGTATGACGGAACTAATATGCTGAAGACAGATTACGACATAGCTTGTAGGATCAGTAAGCTGAAGTGTGAGTGGGGTGGCCAGGTCTGTCGAGGGACCGCTGGCCGTTGGAGCAAACGAGTTGTTGAGTGGAGAACGCGAATCGGCAAAAGCAACGTAGGGCGCCCCCAGCCAGGTGGACCGACGACAACCTGAAGAAGGTAGTGGACTGCGATAGGCGACGATGATGTTGATGATGAGAAGTAGGGATTGCATCAGGTGGAAACCGTAGCTGTGCGAGGCGTGACACCCGTTTTTTTTAAATGAGATATAGGTCTGCTCTTGACCGTAATCTAGACAGCTTTGTTAAGATGTGGTCGAAGATGGAGCGAGTAAACCTATTAGGTGCCGATGTGGTGCCGATTCACTTCAGCTTTAAAGGCGTCAGGGTTGTAAGTGCCCGGAAATACAGATGCCGGCAGAGTATTATATTATCTGTGCCGGCAGTGAATTCCACAACATGGCTGGTTTGTATGTTTTGTTTGTTTGTCTTGTCTGGCTTGGTTTGGATCCTTTATCTTTAATTTTAGAGCCAGAGTACCATGATTCATTTAACGGGATCTGGAGCCATACTGGGAGGTGGCTGATACGCACTAAACTTTATTAAGAGAAGTGTTACCTATCCGATTGCTACTTAAGAATTTTTTTTTGAATTATTTTTGAAAATTAACGAACCAAAAACTAGGTAGGTAGGTAGTAGGTAATGATTTTAATTATTTTAAATAGCCAATAAGACAGACGGCAGGCAGCAACACTAGATAATTTAATAAATTTTGTTCTCTTAATTTTATACATGAACTTATCAAAATAATTTTTAATTAATTAGGTACCTACCTTGAAAATCAACTTTCAAAGTATGATATTAATTAAATTATGAAACATGTTCACTAAAAAGGTATAGGTAACATAATAGTAGGTCAAAATGACTCTCACGGGGTTCCGATGACGCTTAACTAGGTGACTGTTAATGCGTGGCCAGGGTCTAATTGACTCTAATGTTAGGTATTAACTTTTAGTGATTAATAAAAAATTAATATGTAATAGGTACCTAATAATATACTTAACAGTTCTCGTTATAAGGAGAAACACAGTAAATTATTACCTTAAACACTATGAGGTCAATGACCACATAAGGGAACATCGCGATAGGACTTTCGCTCGAAGCGCGTGCGCAAGGTATTTTAAATCACAGTTACGTTTGATCAGTGCGATTTTGTCACTCGACGAGTTATCAGTTAAAAAACTGCGACACCAAATCGTCGGATTACGTGTAAAACTGTAAATGTTATTACGACAAGTTATTTGACACGAAAATTACCGTCGCCAATGTAGGGTTGAACGAAAGAGCGCCTCTTCAAATTGTGGTCCAAACAGGCTGATATTTTGCATACACAATGTGTATGCAATTAAATACACATTGCATATGCATTTTTGTATTGTTGTATATTTCTTATGCTATGCAAATGGTAAATGCTTCTATCGTGTCGATATGAGCTACATCATGACAAATAGCTCATGCCGAAAAATCTGTGGCTCATGGTTAATGTGTTGAACAAATATTTCAGCAAGATCACATTGTACACACATTTATGCAAATAAATTCATTTCATTTTATTTCATCATTTCTGACGACAATTTTTTTTTCACACGACCGACACGACAAACTTTCATTTAAAGTTTCTTAGTCAGTCTCAAGTTTGTGGCTTAATCTAGAGAAGCCTAAGTTACTAGTTGTAACTTAAGACTGCTAGTATAAAGTATGCTCTATTGCATTTGCATGTAAATCTCTACTTAAAGCGGAAATGATGAAATTATAAAAATTTAGCTAGTAATACCCATTAACTGTTCTGTTGTAATACTTAACCATGTTGTATGCTGTGAACTCTATTAGGCAAAATTTATTCAGACGAAGCACAGTTCATTTTTAGTATTTAAACATAATTTAAAACTAGCTTTTGGTCAAAGGCTAAACATCGTATAACTTTAAGTTTTAGTTTAGTGTTTTAGTTTCATTTATATTAATTTAATGTCAGATGAGAATTTACAATCTGAAGTAGGTAGAACAACATTGGTTTTAAATTTATTTATTTTATTTATTTAAACTTCATGCAACATGTGTACATACCTACATAGGCGGACTTAATGGCTTAGGCATTAAGTCAAAGCATATAGCATTAAACATGCTGAAATTTGAGTCGCTTAAATCCCGAAAAGGGGTCATTGTACTCATCATTATGAACAACTTTTACTATGGGACCAACCCTGAAATCGCGATAATAATATCAGTTGGTCCCTACATTTGTGTTCACTTAAATCAATAAAATGTAGGGACCACCTGATTTTTTTTTCGCGATTTCAGGGTTGGTCCCATAGTAAAAGTTGTTCATAATGATGAGTACAATGACCCCTTTTCGGGAAATAAGCGATTCATCAGATCAGATATCATCATATCACCCGAAAGACGTCCACTGCTGGACATACGTCACCCCAAAGGCTATGCCATAATCGCCACGCTTGGAAGGCGAGTTGGCGATCGCAGTGACATCTTATGAAATGTCGAAAATTTTGTTGCACGGAAAAAGAAGATAATAAAAGTAATTATTCAAAATTGCAAAGTAACAGCCCTACCGAAATAACGAGTCCAACGTGCCAACGATCTCGATTCGATCGATCGAGTGAATGAATAAAATTTCGAAATGATCGAATCAATGTTGACGGTTACGCAATCAATACGGCAATATTAAGTTCCAAAAGTAATCTCATAATGTTTATCTGCGGATGTATTTCTTAAACAAGATAACAGTCAGATAATATTATTGTTATCTAATAAAGCTTTGCACAGATAACGTTATTATTTTTAATCTGTGAAGTTTTCCCGCGCGTGGGAGCTGCATTAATACAGCTATTGTTATGTCACTTTAGTGTCAATAATTATTATGGTTTCACTTTCGAATTTTTTACTATACAATAAGAAATGCATTATTGAATTTCTTTTGTGTTGTAAGCAGAAAAAAATTATATTTACTTGCTTATCTGGCAGATTATGAATTGTTTTGGCTAGATTAAATTAGGATCGACCGACATTACTTTACCAGTACCTACCTAATTAATACTTCAACTTTGCGAAAAGATTACAAATGAGCAACTGTTTTTAGGCAAAGGGGATCTTGGAAATTTAAGTACTTTTCCTCTTGATTTTAGCTTTAACTCGTTTTTCAGCTATGCTGTAAGAAAAGAAACTCTTCACCAGAAATAGTTAATACTTATTTGTTTTATTTTTGTATCAACAAATATTTGAGTTTGCGAGGTTGTGAAATAAATGTTTCACAAACATTAACGCAGGAAACCTAGCTTCAAGAACAACAATTATTTATTTTTATGACTGCAAGCCTTGCCGTAAACTTGCCGGCTGGTACGAACGGATGCGCTTGCGCAACTGCGAGAACGAACGGCGTTCTAATTACCTTCGGCTACTTCCGTCGAACGTCGGGATTGGTGACAAAATGAGTGGGCTAGGTTAGTGATTCGAAGGATTAAGCCAATTGACGCTTATTTAAGGTTTTCGCAAACTATTTTCCGGTTAGGAAATTCTGTCAATCCAGGATTTGAATGTGTCCAGTATACGGAGATAGGCGATTCTTATTTCATGTGATAATGTGCCCGAAATCCAAAGAAGGACATAGGATGCTTTTATCAATTAAACACGGAGGTTAACAAAAAAGATTTTCAAGTCTCTTATTGTTTTCCTTAGAATGAAACAGACTAATGAACATGAACCCAAATTGCTAAGATTAAATTTTATTTTATTTTCGGATTACATTTGCGAAGGAATTTTTTCACACAGCCAAGCGCATCTAATTATACCACCTACTTACATTAGACAATTGGAACGCGACATTACCACGGTATGTAGGGTAAAAGTCACAATTGTTAGCCGTCTATGACGAAATTTTTCTCTCAACAATTTTCTATTTCTCGCGGAGTGGCACAAATCAACTTGATTGCTATCGTACAGAGGTTTTACATCATGCGCCTGCGCCGGGCGGTTCGTGAGATACGCGATCAGCAATCGACGTAAATATCATACTCTTACCTTACGATATAACTTCTTTTGGCAAAAAAAAAAAAAAAACAATATGCTAGAGAGTGGAGACATCGTTTAAAAAAAACCCAGTCAATAATATTATTCGACCTGCGACAAATTTTTTGCAGAGATATATATAGATTTTTTTCTTAAGTTTTTTTTGTTGTCTGCCCCTCTCAAGTTTCCGTCAATTTCCTAATTTCCACGCCAAAAATGGTGTCGGTTTGTCTAAGCTGCTCTGAGCAAGCACACACGGAAGCGCAGGTGAATTGACGTGTGGGTGCGGCGTGCGCGGGCGCATCGCTTGCACAACGCGGCCGCATTCCGCTAGCCAGCGACGACACAGCCCCTAGACGCCACATAACAGGCGACCGATTTCTATCACACATAAGGGAAAAATCCTGTATGTAAGCCGCCACTCAAACAATTTGAATCAGTTACGACCACTTCTATGAGCCGTTGACACTTCCGTGTTAGTGAACACAAAATTTACAAATAAATGTTATAATGACTTCTTGCACAGTACGATTGTGTTGTAAAAACAGCAAGACTTTGAGTGTCCAGAAAGACGGCATAACATTTCATCGTTAAGTTAATAATGTCATTATCCAATTAGATTTTTCAACTGATTTAATATTTAATGAGAGTTCATCTTATACTGGTTAATTCGTAACGGACACCAAAGGTGCAGACGGCACGTTGATGTCTTTCACAAAACATCTCTTTCTTACGCAAGCACTTAATACACTATCTCTTTCCCTCTATTTAATTGTCAATGTAACTAGTGATGTACTACATCTGTTATCGATGAAACAAAGTTCTCCATACTATCAACGAAATTGAAAAATATAGGCAGTAGAATATTTTGCAATCTACAAAAAAAAAAAAAAAACTACGATTTCAAAAATTCAATCTTAATATACCTATAACAGCCAGGGAGTCTACTCCCGTTCAACGATAAACGAACTTTTGTTCCGACCGATACGTACACGATAAATGATATATGTACCTTTTTTAGGGTTCCGTAGTCCTACAAAGAACCCTTACAGTTTCGTCATGTCCGTCCGTCTGTCCGTCTATCCATCTGTCCGTCTGTCCTAATCCTTTACAGCTTAATAACTTCTACAGTTATAAATATAAGTACATGTAATTTTGTTAAAAGATAGTTTAAATATAGATCTCAATTTTAAAAGAATAAAAAATGCGTGATTATGTATTTTAGGGGTGGCGCCCATACATGTGAAATGGGGATGAAAATATTTTTTTCGCTCCACCCCCTCGTGTGTGGTATCATTGAATAGGTCTACTAAAATGAAGGTAATGTTTGATACAGCACTTTTTTATCAGGTGTACCATCTGCGAAATATAGCCAGCTAAACTGGCTTGCAATGTGTCCCCCCCCCTGCCATCTCTAAACTATGTAACGTAGATACTTATAATTCTCCACGTTGATAGACCTTTGTAAAAACTCTCTTTTAAAATTATTTTGAGTATAATGTGATTATACATTTTTGAGTTATAGAGAGAAAACTGAAAAATACTTAAGACGTCCTAGTTCAAAGGTCATTGACCTTAGAGAAAAATGATCTTAGCAAAGAATGCTCCTTTAGTTAGTTTATTTATTTATTTATTTAATTCTTTATGCACAACAGGGTACAAAGGCGGTCTTAACGCCATAGGCGTTCTCTACCAGACAACCTTAGGGTAATGCAGAGACAAAGTATAGGGTAGATGCACCAGTAAAGTAGTAAAATATGTTGTAGTTCCTTTAGTTAGTCCTTTAGATAGTTAGTGTTCCTTCGTGACACACATTCGAGGCTCTTAAGGTCATCAGAAAACCTCACGTTAGCGATACCATCGCATTTCACAAATTTCTTTGGTAATTCTTTTACAGTTCAGGCTGCTCGCCTGTGGAATGCTTTGCCAGTAAAAGTGAGGCGTGCTCAATCTTTGCATATATTTAAAAAACTGGTAAATGATCGCTACCTATCATCACTGTAATTTCCGGCAGGTACATTATGTAATATTTAGACATATTGTATTGTATTTATTATGTTTATTGTATCTTATATTTATGTAGTTTTGTTATAGATATATGTATAGTATTTATGTTATGTAGTATATGTATTCTATTATGTTGTTACACTGCGTACTACCCCTCTTTACTTGCCCATATTGTCCATCCTAAGGTTGTCTGGAAGAAATCGCCTTGAGCGATAAGACCGCCCATTGTACATGTGTTCTATATAAGTCATATATGTTGCTATCTTCTTTTGTGTACAATAGTATTTGTATTGTATTGTATTGTTGAAAAAAAATGACTTTCCTTCGTACGTACGTATTTTTACATTTATTACGTATTACTAATTACTACATATTTAACTGTCGAAAACATTGAAAATTTAAAATTAACTAATAAAATTACAGTAAAACCTACAACAAAATACCCTTCTTTTGTTGTACAAACAAAATTATAGATCTCAAACGATTTTAAACCTAATTGACTACTAAGTTAAGTTAGAAATCGTAAAAATCAAGAAAGTCGCTAGCTAGCTACCAATAGCCAATAGCTATTTTACTTGGTCAGCTCACGGCAGCGCGGCGGCTGCCCGCTACACCGTAAACCTGTTGGTTATTCGAAGCAGTAGCCAATAGCTAGCTATCGTGTTGACAGATATCGTAGCCATTGATCGAAGTAGCCATGGCTATTTGTTGAATAGCCGCTATTTAGCTAGTTATTAGAGTAGCTACCCACTTCTAAGCCTTACTCCTGACCCCGCCTGGATCGAGTACTGTATCAATCGAATTTGAATTCGAGTTAGTGTCTAATCGTACTGCTTTTTTCTAGGAATTGAAATTAGCTCGATTTGGTTCAGAGCTTGAACCAGTCGAGAGTAAGGCCCACGATGTTAATTTACAACTTCCACACGGACAGGGTCACAAGCACAGCTAGGAATGAATAATTTAGTAAAATAACAACTTTTGTGTCACATTCGATTTTATTTAAGATTTGCACGGATGTGTAATATTTCTCCATGAAGCTACTTGGTCTTTTACTTCTTTCGAAGGCCTCTTTGCGAAAAACTTCCTCAATTAAAATCAATCGCACTATTACATCCCTGAAAATGTTTGGTTTTGTTAAAACCTATTAAATATCACAATAATACTGTCAAACGCGGTTTGACACGTAAACACTGAAAAAATTACTCAGTACTATCAGAATTTCGCTTTCAATTACTACTAAAATAAAATAATAAAAAAGATTTCAATACCCAAAAGAGACCTCTTGAGCAGTCGCATAATTTGAGGTTACATTGACGACAATTGTACAGTTTACTGTCTAATTCAACATTGTTTATATAAAAACAATCAGAAATATATCAAATAGGTTAGGTAAGGTTAGAACTGTGAGCGAGCGAAGTGAGTGGTGCCGCGGTAGCTGCCAGCGAGTACTAGAACCAAATTACAGTTATTAGTTGTTATATTCATTAGTCACAAAATTTGTTTTATTTGATTATATCGAATGGTATTTATAATGGCTTTATTATAAAAGCTCAAAGTTACAAATGCACTATTCGAAGGCTATACATATATAAAATTTATTTATTAAAAAAATGATTAGTGGTGATTAGATTTTTTTATTTTTTTTTGTCCTTTAAATTTAAGTTATTTTTGAGTAGGTTCTTTTCTTTTGAATAAAGTTTTATTTACGTGCTAATTAGCTGTTATAGTTTGCAATAATATTTGTTTTTGTTCCATGCTGTGTTCACTTTTAAATGTTAAGTAGGTACAATAATATTTATACCTAGACGTAGTACCTAGTATGTTAATGTAACATTTTGTGTAATATTGCTGGGTAAAATAAATAATATAATGCTACTACTAAATTAATTATTTTATTATTTAATATTTATTTACTATATAAACGGACAATTACCTCTTTTAAAATATCCGCTTTACAAAATAATAACTCCATATTCAACTCCAAATAAATACATAAAGATATTTTTAAAGATATAATTATCTTAATTCTGAAAGTACAGAGCACCCGTCTTACTTTCAAAATTAAGATAATTTTGAAAGACTCCCTCCCTACATGTAATACTTACTATTATTATTAGTATATTAATTACTTTATTATTAAATAATATTAAAAGAAATAAGAAGCTAAAATCCTTATAATTAATACTACGTATTACATAAAAATAATATCGATGAAATAATATTTTATCGATATTATATCGTGTTGAATCTAAATCTGTCTCGTCTCTAACCCTACAAAGTTTGAAGTTTCTATGACATAATGACATTGTCAGGGCCAACCGGATCGCAGTACCCCGCTTCCTCATACCTCAGCTAGTGGCAGAATTGTTTGTACGCATTAAATTCAACAATATCCGTCTAGGGGCTGTGTTGTCGCTGCCGCTAGCGGACGCAGCAGCGGGTGCACGCGTTTACTCCACTACATTAAATTGTTGATTTTAGAAGATAAAGGTTTTTGATAGTATGTTTGAGAATTCTGTGGTTCAGAAACGAAGTGCAGTATATTGTCCTACATATATTTACTAAATCTGTGAACTATACCAATAGTTTATACTTAACAGCTGTTTATGCTTTCGCGCAAATTACATCAAGGAATGATTTAGTTAAATTAAATAATATAAATGTGATCCCATCAGTTAGAATTACAATTTATAAGCTCTAAGAGTCTTCTATATTTGGTGTAGGTTGCCAACCTTTTCCATAATTGCAGCAATCCTTCCCTGCTTTATGGAGTTGCGCCACTCCATACTTTCAAAGTACTGGTACATTAATTTGTATTATTCTCATACACACATGCCAAAATAAAAACGTAACGAGCTTATCATCGCCATCTTGTAAAACAATGGAATGCATTAATTGGTCGACAATTACGAAAATGATTTGTATCTGATAATATCAGCTACCCACAGTTGGGCGTGGGTGATAAACAACAAATAATTACTAGAGATAATTCCGTGAGACATTCGCTTAAAATTCCCCTACGGCGGAATTTAAGTAGAGGCAACTGCAATGAATTATTTTATTCAAAAGGTCAAATAATATATTAAAAGCAATACAGAAGGTATGTTTTCCACTATCAGATCTGCATCCAGACAAGCTGATATTTACGAGAAAAACACAACATTTAATTTATCAGATGCTAACGAAAGAGAGTACTCACAAGGAGCCGAGAGAAATGTCTTCTATTTATATTATGTCCTGTCGGACCATGTAGTTCTATAACATTTATTGTAACTAGATTTACTTAAATGGATACAGATCAAAAGCCTGGTTTTTGAGGTCATACTGAACTTCCAGAAGATCCGATATCCTAAACACTCATTGCAAGAAGTTCTACTCAACCAAAAAGGTCTGAATCTGAACCCATTGTCACGTAACAATAGGCACTGAACACATACCTACTACGTTCGTACGACTACAATGTTTTAGTAGGCCAGAGTGTAGGTTTATTTGAAATCGCGCTGCCTCATCAATATTGATGCTCGCTTCAACCGTGTCTGCCTACACCAACATGTCCTAATTGACACGTCATGTTGCACACGGCCGACCGGAATGCTAAATTATTGTTGTAATTGATTGATCTTCTTGCTGGCTTGCGGTGTAGGTGGAAATATCAATCATTACGCAGGATACGTCTATACGATTCTAGATTTGAGATGAAACCAAGGTGTGCACTGACATGACTTCATTTTATAGCCTGCGCTCAACTTTTGAGGATAAGACAGCGGTGCCCTGAGTCTTGACCTAACCTACAGTCCATAATTCAACAAATAAAAGGTCTTGCGTAGTAATTTAATTTGGAACGAGATTATTGCCATCAAGCTGCTAAGAATCGCACCATCGCTTAACATCAGGTGAGGTGGCGGTCAAACGCAAGCCCGTTAAGAAAAAAAAAAGGTCAATAATTCCAATCTTTTCCTTTATCAATTTCTCAATAAAAAATAAAAATAAAAAAACTACTCGACTTGAATGTACGACTAAAGTTCAACGGAGACTACAGCCAAAGACGGAACTACGACAAGCTGTACTTCGACGGGACTCTTCTGCGACAAGCCTAAACTTCGACGTGATTATTCTATGACAGAACTTATCCTCAACACGACTAATATAAAATTATGTAGGTAATTTTACTTGGTGTAGAAGTGTTGAATCTATGACCAACCCACAACTACTTGCGAATCTTATCAATACCGTGCCGTGATTGTTAAGCCTAAACCACAATGCAATGAAACGTCATGCACTCAGCATTAAGCAAATTGATGTAAAAACGCTATTTATTCGAACACGAAGAGATTTAATTTGCCTCACACATTGCATGTTAACTAATGTTATAAATGATTGTTAGTTCGTAAGGGGCTTTATTTGTTGAGATAGGCTTATATTATTACAGTATTAAGTGTTACACGGTGAATCCGAGTACATTATGTTCTATTGCGTATTCAGATCGTAAATCGACTATAGTTGTCGAGTGCATGCTTTCTTCTGTGATTTATTATGAGAGCTAAAATCTATGTAAACATTTCCATCTTAATATGTTTTAAAAATAATGGTACAGCAGAGATTTCCGTTTGGTATTTGCTTTTACAAAATGTGGCCATTTTTTAGACGTCGCGGCTCTTTTTTAGGGTTCCGTAGTCCTACAAGGAACCCTTATAGTTTCGTCATGTCCGTCCGTCTGTCCGTCTGTCCTAATCCTCTACAGCTTAATAACTTCTACAGTTATAAACATAAGTAAATGAAATTTTGTTAAAAAATGGTTTAGTTATAGATCTCAATTTTAAAAGAATAAAAAAAATCTTGATAACGTATTTTAGGGGTGGCGCCCATACATGTAAAATGGGGATGAAAATTATTTTTTCGCTGCACCCCCTCTTGTGGGGTATCATTGAATAGGTCTACTAAAATGAAGGTAATGTTTCATACATCACTTTTTTATGAGGTGTACCATCTGCGAAATATAGCCCACCAAAGTGGCTTACAATGTCCCCCCCCCTGCCATTTCCAAACTATGCAACGTAGAAACTTTTAATCTTCCACGTTGATAGACTTTTATAAAAACTCTCTTTTAAAATTATTTCGAGCATATTGTGATTATAAATTTTTGAGTTATAGAGAGAAAACTGAAAAATACTTAAAACGTCCTAGTTCAAAGGTCATTGACCTTAGATAAAAATGATCATAGCAAATAATGCTCCTTTAGCTACTTTCTATTTGATAAAATCACAAAAAGTAAGTTTGTGTTATGTTGACGAAACACTTCTTAAATTTGGCGCCATCTAGCGGCGTCAAACAACACTCTCTGGGTCGCCAATGCTGCCGTCAAGTGCCGTCTATTACATTTGGCACTGTATAGCGCCATCTAGCGGCTACTGACATCACTCTCTGAGTCGCCAATGCTGCCGTCTATTGCAAAAACTAAAATAGCCGTGATTAATATTCGATATGATTTGTTTGTAACACCTACTTAAGGAACCCTATAATACTGAGCATGGCCCGACATGCTCTTGGCCGGTTTTTTTTATAGATTTAGGATACAAGTACAGGAGTGGGTGTAGTCTAATTTTATTGCAAAAATGTACCTATGCAACCGAAACTAATCTAAGATTACATCTATTTTCAAAGCGAGTGTATTCGGTGTACTCTGTTTCTGGTTTTGAATTAGTTCAGTCATTAGAATCGACTCATCATTTCGTTTTGCCGTCTGAGTTTGCGAAAATCACCACGTTTGGCGATGGGAGTAAGGTTATGAAACTAATCGAATAACAGCCTCTTATGACTAGCGTTACCAGATCCGTTTTTCCAAATATCGAGCCTTAAATAAAAAAAAAGGCGGAAACAATCGGGAAGTAAAAAAAAACATAACAGTGGTTACTATTCGCAGTTGCCCGCTCCTCTCGTGCTCTTCTTCCTTCGCTGAACCGCGCCAAATTGGCCTTTTAGATGAAAAATTGGCGGGACATCTGGCAACACTACTTGTGACAGCCTAAAGGCACGCGTCATCCTATCGGCATGGTACGCATGGGACCGGGACAGATCGCAGCGCAAACGGATCCGTGTAGCGTAGTGTGTCGTGCGTCCACCTCTCCGCAGCGTACGGACGGATTGCCGACGAATTTTTATGAGGAATCCGATCCGTCCGATGAGTACGATACCAATAGGTGGACGCGTGCCTTTAGGGAGAAACAGAAAAGCATATTTTTGGAGTGTCAGTTGAAAGTGCTCAATGTCAATGCTGATCAAATGTCGACCTAACCGATTAACTACTGATAGATACCTTATCCCACTGAGTAGCTCCTAAAGTCAAAAGAATTTGCGGAAATGCAGACAATAGTTTCTTTCTAGGATAGGCCTTATTATAAAGGGGATAAAAATTATGCCAGTGTTGGGGAGGAGGCCGCTGGGGATTGTGGAATTTCCAGGGATTTTGAGATACGTAAGCTAGGTTAGTAAAGATAATAAGGTAAGTATTGTCTGAGGATGTAACACTTGAAAATAACAGCCGTTTTTGCAATATTGCAAATAGTCCGGTCACTCGGTCTACTCGTGAAACAAGTTGTAAGGCCTCTCCTATAATCCAATAGACTTTACGGCTTCCAGTGACGCATGCATCGATTTATTGATATATTCGCGATATGGTTGACAGCAAAAACGTTTCAAAGACATACGTGGGTTTATCTGAACTGGCCTGAAAACAATTTTAATATAAACAAGCATCTAACTGCTTCGACAGACAGCCCACAGGCTGTTTACCATAGCTAGTCAGCCATTCTGTTCCGCGTTTCGTATTAGCTCTCAGATTAACTTATGATTGGCTTGCATATTCATGGGAGACGTGTGCTGCGGTGCTGCCTGCTTAGTGTAGGCGATTATAAGGTCGATGTGATGCGGATTAAATACAGATAGGGTTACTAGACGTCAGAATTTGTCTTAACATGTCAGTATTTTCAGGCATTTGTCAGTATTTTCAGACACTCGTCAATATTTCCAGACATGTGTCAGTGTTTTCAGGAATTTGTCAGTATCTTCAGGAATTTGCCAGAACTCCGTCCGGGCTTAGCCAATGTCAGGGCTTTTTGATTATTAAAATTTATTGAATAATTGAATCGTTATTAGATAATTCTTATATATTCAATATACAACGTGAATCATAAATGCGTGATCATATTTTAAGAGCTCATTTAGGGCATAACATAGAACTTTTACTATGGGACTAACCATGAAATCGCGAAAAAAATATCAGCTGTTCCCTATTACATCATCGATGTCGCTCGACAAAATGTAAGGATCAGCAGTTTTTTTTTGCGATTTCAGGGTTGGTCCCACAGCAATCATTATCCCAGGTTATCATTACGTAGCTCATGTCGACACGATAGAAGAAGAAGAGTACGGTCACAGGTAAGGTGCTGTTTGGTAGAAGATTGATTGATTTTCACGAAAATCTTCAATTTCAGAGTCTCAATAATAAATGCTCTATCTTGTTTTCTTTCCGGCTATAGTAAAAGTTGTCTTAGGATTGGATTGGATTAGAAAATAAAATAATAAAATAGAATAGAAAGACGACATCTTAGAAAAAGTTAAGCAGAAAGTATAGTCAACCTCATTTATCTTTCATCCCAAAAAAATATGTTCAATTTTATAAATGCTCTTAAAAACGCATCCTTTGCAATTGAATTAGGAAAAAAATGGTATGTAATGTAAGTGATTTTTTTGTTTTGCCAACTATTCAAATATCAGTCTACAACACGTCAAGAGTAAATACTAAATGATATTCAGTACAGATACATCTAAACTATTCACAACGTACTGACACATATTAATTTAAGCCAATGCGATGTCTCGTATCCATCAAGTTGAAGAAGCCATTTATCGGCCATCCGGGCTTGTATCAGGGTCTAATGGTCAAGATAACAGGTTAACAGGTTTGACAGAGTGTTTAGCTTGCAACGGTACATGATCGCTGATGATAAGGCTTGTTATTTGACCAGCTTGCTAACTAGGTGTTTAAAAAAATACATACTGGCTGGCTATGCGCATGCAGTTGGCATTCCTGATTTTGTGGCGCGGTAATTTTAAATTTGGAATGCTCTTGTCTTTTATACTTAAAGTGGCTTCGTTCTGATTTTGTGGCGCGCAGATATTGAAATTGGAATATCCTTGTTTTTGTTTCAGTGTAAAAAAAATTAATTTATTTTAAGAACAACGTTTTATGACTAGTGCTTGAAGTTACTATGGCATGTTTGTTAGGTAAAGTGAAAATAATATTTTTTTAGATTATATTAAAGCTGTTTGTCTCTTGTTATTAGAAAAATACAATGATAAGAAGGGCCTGCCTATGGAGGAGTCTCTCTTTCTACACAAGTTGTTTTCATGTCGCGTTCACGGTTCTCAGAGTAATTAAATAAATACTTGAAGTTGTTTTGTGTGTTTCACTTTTCTGTAAGTAGTTTTAAGTCACCACGGTAACCGGGTTTCCCTTTATTGACTTTACAATTTGCATAAAAAACATAAGTAACTGTAAATGTTCACACGAATGTTTTTCTTTAGATCTATAATTACCATATGTGTTTGTAAATACAATACTGTTTAGTTTTGACCATAATTAGTTTTGCATGCATAGAATTGTGATTCAAGAAGACCTTTTTGGATACTTCTGTAAGTGAGTGAAAACTTGTCAAACTCGATTCGATCGAAGCGTTATCAGAGGGAAAATATCTGGAGTTATATTTACTTGTACTGTCCTACTACCTACTTATTTTATATATGTGAAAGTATGGATGTTTGTTTGTTTGTCCTTCAATCACGCTGAAACGTTTAAACGGTTTTAGATGAAATTTGACACACAGATATCCATAATCTGGATTAACATATTGACTTTTTAACTCGGGAAGATAATCAGTTCCCCAGGGTAGTGCCGGGGGCATAGTCTAGTTTAATTTAATTTTATATGCTTACTAGCTTTTACCCGCGGCTCCGCTCGCGTTAAATTCTGCTAACCCACGTCAGTCCAGTCCAGTCTAGTCCATTCCAGTCCAGACCACTGTCCCACTGTCCCGCTGTCCCGCTGCCCCACTGCCACGCTGCCCCGCTGCCCCACTGCCCCAATGCCCCGCTACCCCACTGCCCCGCTGCCCCACTGCCCCGCTGCCCCACTATCCCACTGCCCCACTGCCCCGCTGCTCCACTGCCCACAGCCCCGCTGCCCCGCTGCCCCACTTCCCCACTGCCCAGCTGCGCCGCTGCCCCTATACCCCGCTGCCCCACTGCCCCGCTGCCCAGCTTCCCCGCTGCCCCAGTGCCCCGCTACCCCACTGCCCCGCTGCCCCACTATACCACTGCCCCACAGCCTGCCCCGCTGCCCCCCACTGACCCGCTGCCCCGCTACCCAACTTCCCCACTGCCCAGCTGCGCCGCTGCCCCACTGCCCCTATACCCCGCTGCCCCACTATACCACTGCCCCACTGCCCCGGTAACACACTGCCCAGCTGCCCCACAGCCCCGCTGCCCCGCTACCCCACTGCCCCACTATCCCTCTGCCTGCCCCGCTGCCCCACTGCCCCGCTGCCCCAATATCCCACTGCCCCGCTACCCCACTGCCCCACTGTCCCACTGCCCCACAGCCTGCCCCGCTGCCCCACAGCCCCGCTTCCCCGCTGCCACACTGTCCGGCTGCCCCGCTGCCCCATTGCCTCGCTGCCCCGCCCCCGCTGCCCCACTGCCCCGCTGCCCCACTATCCCAATGCCCCACTGCCCCGCTGCCCCGATACCCCACGGCCCCGCTGCCCCGCTGGCACGCTGCCCCGCTGCCCCACTGCCTCGCTGTCCCGCTGCCCCGCTGCCCCACTGTCTCGCTGCCTCGCTGCCCCGCTGCCCCACAACCCCACTGCCCCACTGCCCCGCTACCCCACTGCCCCACTACCCCACTGCCCCACTGTCCCACCGTCCCAACGTCCCGCTGCCACTGTCCTACTTTCCCACTGTCCCACTATCCCACTCACCCACGGCCCACTGTCCCACTGTCCCACTGTCTCACTATATCACTAAATCACTATCGTCCCGTCCCATGTCCCATGTCCCATCCTATGTTCAGTCCCATGTGCCGTCTCACTGTCCTGTCCCATGTCCCGTCTCATGTCCTGTCCCATTTCCCGTCCCCTGTCCCGTCCCCTGTCCCGTCCCCTGTCCCGTCCCCAGTCCCATCCCCAGTCCCATCCCCTGTCCACTCCACTCAACTCCACTCCATCGTACATTACTATCCGCTCGTACAAATGCATAGAAGCTTCGATCTGTCGGGTGAGTACGCAACCCACGACTTTTTTTTTCTTTCTTTCTTTCTCAAAACCCATACCAGTTTTTAAGTCAGATCATCAGCTTTCAAACAAAAAAAAAAACATCAAAATCGGTCCAGTAGTTTTAGCGTGGTGCTGGAACAAACAAACAAACAAACAAACAGACGTTTACAATTTTATAATAGTTAAGAAGATAAGATAATATACTTGAAGAAGAAGGTAATTAAAAATTGTAGACTGAAAATAGTATTTTTTTAGTTACACCAAGATAACTTTATGCTTATTCGTATATTAAGATGGATACAATATAACAACGTTTAGGTACTTCTACATTTTATTGCTTTTCATACAAAAAAATTAGAGAAATCGCAATTTAGAGGTAGCTTTCGGTCCTTGTCTGTAAGTCGAAAGATTCTGATTTTCGGTTGGCTCAAAAGACTGCATTTCCAAGATGGCACCACCCACATACGACAGGATTTTTTTTCTACTCTATAAAATTCGGCCCGACCAAAAAGTTTTTAATGCTTTTTTTTTAGCAGCCGTATTTTCTCTATGGAGGCGCGCGCTAGAGCGCATGCGTGTGAATGACAGCTGGATATGAGCGCCTTATTCACCTTGATGTATGCAAAATGTTGTAGAAAAATATAATAAAAAATCACCGATTCCCGTCATCGTAGCGAGGTAAAATACATACCAGTTTTTAAGTCAAATCATAAGTTTTTAGTCACAAACCCTTTCAACAAAATCGGTCTAGTAGTTTTATAGTGATGCTGGAACAAACAAACAAACAAACAAACAAACAAACAGACAACTGACATTTAACAATTTTATAATAGTAGTAGACAATACAAACTAAAGCAAAAAAATAAAGTAAATTCAAAGAAACATTTTTTTTCAACATCTCTACTACTTAGAATAATTGTGACTATTGAGTGTTGCCCAATAGAACATTATGGTCGACTTTCCAGGGAAATTAATGATCAAACAAATTCAAATATTTATTTGCTATTAAATAATTGTTACAATTGTACATAATTTTTTGTAAAATCTGTTACTAGTCCAGCTAATCAATTACCCACTGACTCAAGTAAATGAACAAATAAACGCTAGTTACTTCAAATGCTTAGACGCCATTAATTTTCCTACTTTCCCCACAGAACACATTTACGACTTCCCTTCTATTTTAGCTGTGAGCCGCATTGCAAATCCTCAGCACCATTCACATGATAACGAGGTGCGAACCAAGGAATACATTATGCGTCATATTGACGGCCAGCGCCCGACAACTAGCCCCTTTACCCTGAACGCGTTACACTGAAATATCTAAGCTCAGCCTGCATCTAGGCTGATGCTGTTGTTCTACATACAGATTTGTTTATAGACTCGACACTAACGCAAATTCTATTACGATTGGCAGATAAACATCTCGAAAGTTCCGTAAGTGGTATTGTCAACCGCAAAAATGAAGGGTGAATAACCCACACATCGCCCAACGAATTTTAGCGTCGCGATTTTATACCATAAAACGCAAGTTGTTTTATTCCAAGTCTGAATCGGAGGAAGCCATCCTAGTCTTCCTGTGTTCATTGTTCCTGGTAGGTAGGTTTACATTACGCGTCTAGTTTTTTATCTCACTCGCGCCGCGCCCGACGGAGGCCGCCTATATACGGTACGTATTAAAATTCATGTACTCACTTGAAATTGCAAAGATGCCAATTATTATGAATATTTATGAGTGCCAGAGAAAAATGTGAAGATTTGATACTGATAAAGCGAGGTGCCGATGAAACCGAGTCTCCTGCGGTACGGCGCGGCTCCGGTTACCGGTTTGGCGATGTTTGTTTTTGTAAAACGCTAATATTATACGCGGATGAATTTATTATTGACAAAAAACGAGACTGCGATCGGCGTGTGTCGGCATAATTATTGGCATTTTTATTTTGTTTTTATTGGTTTGTAAAAGTTTATGTTTGTATAATTAATACAATTTAAACGTAGCGCCTCAATTCGTAAAGAGTGGAACGCTTCCCTGGTTTTATATTTATTTAATCAGGACGCGAGTTTCTAAGGTTGGTTACCTTACCTGAAACAAGTTTCTTGTATTAACCCTAGAAAACGTAGGCAAAAACCATAAAATTCACCCAGTACAACATTATTTTCTGCACGAAACGGAACCAAATTAGGGTTTTATCTATCGGAGGACGACTCGCTACAATTTCTCGTAACGAGTCAATTATTGGCCGCGTTACCCTACTCGGTTTCAACACTGCCCTATAAGGCGCGGGACAGGTCTGAATTTGTTCAACCAATAGATTAGTCTGTGCAAGAAGCGAGATATTTTTAGTCGGTATAAAAGTACAAGGAAGCGATTACAACCGCCTTTTTAGTCGATTCGCGAGAAAAAGTCGAAAGCGACGGTGTCGATAACAAGGTTCGCTACCTTATTTGATTGATGAAAGTAATTTTTGTTTTGCGTCGATGGTTCTGTGGTTATTCGTAAGGTTCGTTCGTTAGTCTGAACTTGGTCGCGAGAGCAAATTAAATTTATCACCTGCTTCGACGATGAGGAAGTTATATCATTATTCAGTGTTTATTATTGAACGCTGACAATACTTACGTGTTCGTCCAACGAATACGTCAACTCTCCATCGTCATACAGGACGAACCACCTCCGCTGCCATCTCTGTAACAAACAAAAACCTTCATTAGATATAGGAAGAATTTAAGACTGGAATGAAAAATCTCATTGCGCAAAAAGAAATAACCGACGCAATCGTCATTTGTTAGGTGCATTGGAAACAAGTGACTACAAAAAAAAACATTTTTTTCAAAGTGACAACATTCTAAGGAGTTTGGAAGTGAGCCTTTAAAGTTTATGCCATTGCTTGTAATCACATAACTAAACAAGAAAAGAAAAAAACAGTAATTTTCCGAGAGGCAGCACTGGTATTTGAAAAATGAGCTTTCAACCCATTACCAATTCAAAAAGATTTTTGTTAATGTTGTAACACTACACCAAAGATCGCTAAATGATTAAACACATAATTACGAGAAAACCAACAATTAATTGTCGATAATAAACAGAGATATCGTATCTGCACCTACATTTAACAATTAATGCTAGCCCAATTAACCTATTAGCGCTTAACTGATGTTTGTGAACTCCTGAGGTCCCTGACTCGGATATCTTGTGCTGCGTGAGTCAGTGGGATAGGGCTGCCAGTAGCCTGTGACGATGTTAGGGTCAGGGATATTATAAAGTGTTAGAGAGAGTGCATTTTTCCAGAGCAGGAGAGGGATGGCGCTGTTCGCCCTGTATGCCTCTGTTTCCCATCTCGCAACGGAACGATGATGGCTATAATTCGTAATACGGCCCCATGGTTGTGACATGGGAGTGGTGTTCTATGATTGATGTGTTTACAAAATGTAGAACGGGCCGCTGAGTTCTCTGACTCATATGTTTCTGTTTCAGAGTATTTGTCAGTTGCTGTCAAAAGCACGCGATGGTTTGAGCACAGTGTTAAGTTGAGCGTTGCAAGACTGGAGATTGGAGAAGTTTTTTGACATATTATGTTTTCATATGCTGGTAAATGTGACCAATCAATAAAATGTATTTCAGTTTTATTATCAAATGGTAATGGGAGAAATATTTGTGAGAGTTCAGTTTTCCTAAGTGTCTCATGTAACTCATGTTTGTGGATTATACTGAACCTTTTTCATACACCAATTACTAATGTAAAAATAAAAGGAATTTGATGTAAGTCAGCAAAATTTTTAGACATTTGAAGACTTTCGGACACTCGAAGCATACTCATTAAAAACCACACGTATTATTATTTCAATAAAATATACGGATTATGTTCATTACAAAGAAACCAGTCCTTTTGCTCGCCCTACAAACGAATAAGACGCGGTGATGCCATAATGTCACAAATCTTGTTCAAGTCGAACTGAGCCATTCATTTCGTGTAGTATAATGTTCACTAAAATGTCAAACTATATCTGCGTGCGATCAACATAATTAGGGCTCTAGCTCTCTGCCACACCTCGGGAACATGAACGATGCAAAGATATCACACCATTCAGCCTACGTGACACCCAGCACGATTTGTGTAAGCCCGATAATTGGGTGATTTACCCTATGAGTGGAGTTGCCATTATGAAATTTATAATTTAAGAATTTTCCACGCATAATAACTTAATATTCAGAAACTTATTCAGCTGATTGTATTTGTGTTCAAAATAAAATTAAAATAAATAAATATTTTTGGGACATATTCCGCATCCTCATCTAGTCCCAAACTAAGCAGAGCTTGTGCTATGGGTACTAGACAATGGATATAATACTTAGATAATTATATTTTTTTGTAAATACATACTTATAATATATAAGAAACACCCAGACCAACACAAACACTTATGTTCATCACACAAATATTTGTGTCCTGTGGGAATCGAACCCACGACCTCGTGATCAGCAGTCCAACCCTCGAACCACTAGACCACAGACGTCGTCAAATACACAAACAGAAACAGCCGCCGCCGTATAGGAAACAGCCGTCAGCAGTGTACAGAATTTTTAGATCACAGAAATCTACAACTAATTATTTCTGTGGACAAGACATTAATGCTTCTAAATCACAAATATTTCTTCTGCTGAGGTATTTATTTGCCTTCATACATCGTTATAGAAATCAACGATCTTTTGTCTAAATTATGCAACGCACTCGACAAATAATGAAATGCAATCCGAATGCCGTGAGAAAGACAAACAGACAAATAGTTTAATTGTTAGCAATTAACTCGAACACGGTGAGTAATTGCTATTAGATATGTACTCGTTTTGCAACCCCGATGAGACTGCAGAGGTGCTGCATTTTTTTGCTGATTCAGACATTAAATATTTTCGTCACTACAAGCACAGAATATCTAATTGCACTCATCGCCCCCCGCCAATTTGAGATTCCTCATCCGCGCCCCGCACACACCCGCAGTTTGATGGCAATTGGACTGCAAGATTGCAATGGACGTCAATCGCCAGTCGCTATACAAGCACGCCACCTCAGAACTACTAACAAGCGAGTCGGCATTACGAGCGGCGAGCATCCCTAACCTACACGTATGTGTGCGTACGTATACAGACGTAATCTTGTGTATGTAGGTGGTGCTAGCATTTACATTGTATTGAGTGTCCGAGGTGTGCTACAAGTACAGTCGACTGCATGACAGTGGTAACACGTCAATTCGAAAACCGCCCTTACTGCTTACGAAATAAAGATGCTGGTAATGTCAGTGTTACCACCGACGTGCGGTCGACCGTACTACAATGATCACAATACGACCAATAAAGGAACATACTCGTATCTTCGATTCTAAGCATAGACTATCTATGAATCTTAGTCAACGACTTAATTTGTTAACCAAATGCAAAGTTTGAAGTACGCAGTGGGTTCAACAATAACTTCACGTCTAGGCGTCTATGGATGCTGTAGGCGGCGCAGGCTCATAAACTTAACTCATACGCAATGCTTATTGCTTATTATACCTATGTTCGAGCTGCAACAATCAAATACTGACACATACACTGCGGCCTCAATATAGAAATAAGTCAGGGATGTCATGAAACATTTCTTTCTTGTTTAACTAAACCTAGCACTATTAGGTATTAATCTCGAACGTTCAATTAAAACTAATGTTTGCTTACCAGGGGCAAAGGGGGGATGGTAAATAATATACCCACATAGACTCTCGACCACTGAGAGTATTTTTATTTAAGGTGAATGCTACAGGGTAGCCCGCGAAATGCAAAATTTTTGGCGTTTTTTGCAAATTGTAGCTTTATTTAGCGTTTTATATCGGTCAAAATGTGATTAGCGCAAATAATAACAATATATCTACTGAATAATACTCATAAAAAATATTAACCTAGCTCTATAAGCTGTACAAGCTCGAAAATCGATAATTTGATCGTAAATTAATTAATTATTGCCTATGCCATGATAGCAGGGAAATATGGTTGATAAACCTTTTCGTGTTGTTTTTTTTTTACGAATATCCGGGATTCTTTCTTCATCTCCTACATCGTCACAAACAAAGCATTTCTCTTACAAATACTGGTGAGATTACTTCTCATTTCCTCCTAGCCAAGTGGACTCTGTTAGGTCCCACTGACCTCAAAACACAGCCTCAAATGTACTATCTGTTATGAATCAGCAAGCTCATTACTGCAATACGTAAGTTTCTGCAAATGAGGCTGGAAAGTGGAATAGATAGGGCTTGTTAAATCCTACATATAGGAACAACAGTGCATTAGTATCTACTGTTGTTAGTGTAAGTAGGATTTAAGTTATGTTGTCTATGTTTACGGTAATTTCTCCAACTGACGTGAGTATACGCGTCGGTCAACCTTAGGAAAAAGCTTCAAACTTTGCTTACACTAGTTTTCTTAGATAAATATATGGAATGGAATTCTTTGCGTCTTTTTCCCGATAGGTATAATTGTGGTTTTCAAGGCACAAGTGAATAGGTTTTTGCTGGGCAAACGTGCACCATCGTAGACTGCACGATCGCAGGTGAAGTAGCGGTCAAGGAAAGCCCATTTAGGTTACAAAAATAAAGGTCTCTTTGCAATGACAACGTTAGACCCACTTACTCTTTAATGCCGAACAATATTAGTATTATTACATAACAAAACATCTGTGTTCCGCGAAGGGGTAGGCAGAGGTGTATAGTACACCCACGTTTCGCCAGTTATGTTATTAAGCCCCACGTAATAGGGGGCGAGCCTAATGCCTAACCAGGCACAAATCCAGACTCCGGGCTGCTACTGCAAATGTCACCCTTCGCGCATGGTAAAATGTAAAATGCAGTTAATAATAAATAAATAAATAAATATTTTTGCAACATTTTTACACATCACCATCTAGTCCCAAACTAAGCAGAGCTTGTGCTATGGGTACTAGACAATGGACATAATAATTATATACTTTTTTTTTCGTAAATACATACTTGTAATACATAAGAAACGTCCAGACCAACACAAACACTTATATTCATCACATAAATATTGATGTCCTGTGGGAATCAAACCCACGACCTCGTGATCAGCAGTCCGACAGTCGAACCACTAGACCACAGACGTCGTCAAATTGCGAAGGGCTTGTTAAATAATGTTTAGTTTAAGTGTAATTTTTGTTAGTTTATAGGTGCAAAAGTGTTATGTAAGAAATAAGGGAGCTACATCTGCCAACAAACTGCTTTACAGTTTGGCAGATGTAATATTTTTTGTAAAATTATAGTTTCTGAGAAAAAACACTTTTTCTTTTTTTTAATGAAAATTTCTTAATGAAAAAACCCAATAATACTTTGCCCGACCCTGGAATCGAACCCAGGACCTCACGCTCAGCAGTCGCGCTAGCGACCGCTAGACCAACGAGGTAGTATTATTTCAGAGGACTACAAATAGATTATCACAAGTAACAATACCTAGTAGTATAACAAATACCTCCACAGCAGATCTACCTGCAATAAGGTCTTAACCTCAAAAATAATCGCGTTGCAATCGGTTATGGATCAGAAACGCTCATTATTCGCAATAGTACTTATCTGCGCATGCGCCATGCGGCAAGTGTCATTGGAAAGCGGTCGCGCTGAGGGATAAATAGGGCTTGTTACAATGACCACATTGACCTAGGAGAATGTAGTTTTGGCGTCGAAAATTTATTTTGCGAAGAATGGTTGTTGGAACTTGAGTTTATTTCTTTGAATTTTAAGGTGGGTCGTGTCAGTTGCGACACTTGAGACAGACTCGTACAACCGATTCGCTGCGGCTCACACGGCGCTACAATAAAACTGAAGATGATGGCGTCGGCCGCACGTGTCTGTCGCGCGGATACGCGTCCGTCGCATTGGCCGCACCGCAACCCACGGGAAATCTACCTTTATAAGTTTAATAGGAATTACCGGAAACGAGTTACTAGTCTAGAATTATGTAGTTTTTCTATGACTTCTACTAAACTGGTTATTCGGCAAAACATAAAATGGTTTTTTTCGATTTTTTTGCCTCACATCTTTAAATTTGTGATAAATGTACCTGTAACTTAATCATTTATTTCAGTTAATTTACATCCATACAAAATAACATGTCATAAATGAATGTCCAATAGAATTAAACTACATAAAAATGGAAAATATCGTTATTAAAATAATTATTCTATGTAGGTAAACTAGCTATATTGCAGTTCCGTATTATTTGTTGTAGGCTCTATGCGGCCCTACCTCTTGCTCCTACCTCGATACACAGAGGACAATCATCAACAATCGCGCGTTCTACCCTAGGGGGAAAGTCGGTCGGCCAGCTAATGGCACTGGGCTGGGCTGATACAAGCAGATAAGATAGTCATTATCTAGCTGCCGTATGCTAGAGGTGTTAACATTGACCGACAACAATTGGGGCGGCGACCTTACGGTGAAGCAAACGGACTAATGTGTTTAAAAAGTAATGTTATTTGAGATATTATGCCTACAGAATTTTTAGGAAAATCTGTTTCTTGTGAATTAAAAGTGTATTTTATTTAGGCCGTTTGGGTAAGTAATCGAGTGATTTTTGGACCCTAGGAATTCTAGGATTAAGTGCGTTTATTTCCTTTAAATTAATCAACATTTAAGACCATCCATGGAAACAAATAAACGGCAAACATTCCAAAGAATATAAAATGACGCGAAGATTACACCTGCAATAAAATAGCTATAAATTGTAACGATCGAGCATTCAGATCGACGTCTGTCATCATTAATTTATCAACCAATAGCAACTCCGAGAATGCCTTTCTATCCAATGCGTTCAAAATTTTAAATTGAATGTTTGGAACGCACGCGCAGCATATCGTCCAATCACATCGTTTCGCGCCGCGGCAAAGTCCGATCAGAACATGTGATTACGCTATCAAAATCCTTCCAACGAAGCATTCAACATTACTGGCTGAACATATTAAGCCATTTCCGCCGGTCGCTTTGATTTTTTTTTTGTGGCAACAATTTTCAATTAGCGGTATTGATTTGGTATATTTTGTGCACATATTTAATCTTATTGGGGCATCTAAAAGGATTAGTTTTTATTATTTCCATAATTTATTTTATTATTTCTTATAGCAAATACCCAGTGGCGTGCATTGGTTTTCGGCCTAGGTAGGCAGATACTAAACAGACAGAGCAAGTGACTAGTATAAAATTAAAAAATCTCGTACACATATTTCATACAAAACAAACACGTAAACGAGACGTTTTAACAACGACGTATTAAAGTAAGAAACACTGAAGACGATATTTGAATGACGGCACCCAGTTAGTCCAGTAATCCAGTTACAGTTGTATTAACGTGTAATAGTCATAACATTTTACCTTTTCTTGAGTCCAAGACAGATTTCGTGTTTGTCTACTGATATACACTTTTTTTGTTTTGTCAACAAACGAAAACTGACTGAAAGGGTTTCTCGTAATTTCTCTAAACACATAAACCGAGCACTGTAATTTATCCATGTTTACATAACTTTTTTTACAAAAACCTTTACAAGTCACAATAAAACGAACTACCTAATTAATACACTATTTATGCAATTCACCCGCGCAAATAGAAACAAGAATGTCAAATAATGTCATGTGTCAATGTCAACTGCCAATAAATTAGAGTTGGGCGTTATTTAACGTCGGTTAGAGAAAATGCTTACGAGGGTGATGATAATCGTTTTGTGTAAATAGTAGTTTTGTGGATGTAGTAATGTAACGATTAATTTACGAACAAAGTTACAAAATAGATTTACGGAGCACGATAACAACAGATTTTACACAATTATTATATTCAATTCATTATAACATTAGATAAATAACGTTATAACGCCATTGATAAATCGATATAAGCGTATACTAAGTTTCGTTATTTTACGATAAATGTGTAGCAATGTACGGTCGACCGCATGTCAGTGGTAACAATTTCAACATTGACAGCGTCTTATTTCGTGAGCAGTAAGGATGGTTTTGTAAGTGTTACCACTGTCATGCAAAATTATAATATATTTACCATTTACACTTAAATGTAAATAATATAAAACAATTACTATCTTTACTTCGCCATTATTTTTCTAATGTTGAGTATAGTTTTATCATAACGATCACTTTGTAGTTTGTATGGAAATAACTAGTTACACACGAAACGGTTACGTGTGAAAAACGTTACGAACGACCCATGACGCGACGAGTCGACAAGGCTAGACCTGTAGAGCTGATATTGCGGATAAATTGCGAATTGTCAAATTTTAGTGTGTTACGCATGGCCGTATCGTGATTTATGTTTTTGTCGTATTACATCGCTAAAGTAGTGTGCGTGTGTATATAGTTACGCCAAATGGTTTGATTGTGTTTGAAGTTACAGGCAGTCGTGCGGCTGACCTGCCTAATGCCTACACCTAGTATGAAGTTTCGCATTGAATTCATACATTATTATTGGATACCTATGTTAATCGTTTTTATTTAATACTCTGATTAATTTATTTAGTAGTAGTTAATATTGAATTGTAATGAGGTAGGCATTGCTTATTTGCCTATATGCAATGCACGCCACTGCAAATACCGCAAGGATTGATCGTTGAATTAATAACAAAGATGCTTAGAACTCATTTAATAAAAATTCTGGCTACTCATGATTGATTGTATTATTGCTATTACGGTAACTTAAATTGTATAATGCATCGAGAAAGATTTTTTAATTAAAGAAAATCATTAAGTTTTTTTTTATATAACTGTACTATTTTCTGGTCTAGACCAGAAGTGCACTAAGAAACTTAAAATAAGTCCTAATTATATCTGACAAAAAATATCCGAGATAATTCAACTTGTAAAATTTTTGGCGCGAAAAACATCGGCAAACGAACTCCGATATAGCCTTTGCAAAAACGTTGCCTACATCATAAGAGCAAATTGCAAATTCGAAGTGAAAGTGTATCTGCTATGTTCTTGTGCGTATTAAAATAATTATCTTGCTATTACAAAGAGGTCGCTTGCTTCGGAGCGTCAGCAAGAAAGTCTGTAAAGATGCGATAGTGTTAAATGATCCATTGTGATAAATTTTTCACACTGGCAATCGTTTACAATCGATCGTTTTTCCCGCTTATTAATTGCTGTAAAAGTGAAATTCTGATATGTAAATACAAGATGTGTACGTGCAAGATACGTGTTGTTGGTGTGTAGGTGTTACTTTAATGAGAGATTTTAGAAGATGACAACGGACTTAAAAGGTATCTTGGTGCACGATTTTAATTGTAGTTTTGATTTTAATCGTTAGTCAACAGTCTTTAGAAGCAAACACTAGCGGCTTTTTGTGCGGAAATTAATAGTTTTCGAGAAATTATTTTTTTAAGTTTTTAGCACAGAAATCAACATCAATCACAACACAACACTAGAAGGAGATAAAATATCCGCCTTGCCCCCCACCTTTTCCCCGACCTCTAACTCTCCATCCGCCTGCACCAAGATACTAAGCAATACCACTGTTTTTTTGCGCTATTTGAGGATTGGTCAAATGGTCCCACAGTAAAAGTTGTTCAAACCGATGTATACAACCATCCCTTAAAGAATTGCCAATGAATTCAAAATCTCCTGTATACAAGCGATCTGCAAACAGACGTCGACGTTATAATTTTATGTAAAACGAACTATTATTTTGCTAATTATTTTATTATCTTTAACGCATTTACGCATGCGAAGCGAAATCTAAACGATTTAAATTGTGGAAAGAAAAATTCGCTTCAATATAATAATAATAATATTCTTTGATCTTTTTTTTTTCTTTCCACAATTTAAATCGTTAGATTTAGCTTCGCATGCGTAAATGCGCTAAAATAATTAGTAAGGGTAGGCATATTTATACGACTTTGAATTAACTGCAAAGTTAGTCGAGTCGGTTAAGAAACACTGTTTCTTAATAAGATATCGCTGACGTCACCCAAAGACGTATCCAAGTGGCGGTTAAATTCGATACCACGAGCAGTGTTCACGGTAGCTTAGTGGCTAAAGCACTGGCGTACTGACTGAGCCAGGAGTCGCATGTTCGAATCCTGCTCGTGAGCGATTTTTTCTTTCCACAATTAGGGTCGTAGGGTAAGCAAAATAAATCGTTATTATTTTGCTATCCTTACGACATACATCGTGGGGTGCCGACTGACCGACTACGAATTTCCGATTAGTTTCATCGTAATCGTTGCCTAAAACATCGATACAAGTGCTCAATGTTATGTAACAATTTACGTGATATATTGGCATAATACCCGACCGATAACCATTGACATCGATTTGAAAATCTACTAAAAACGACAGCAAATTGATTGTTTTGTTAATAAACTCATGTATTATTTATTTCGTTGTTAGAATAAACGGTCCATTCACTATACTGTCTATATTAATTTCGCAATGAGTATTGTCACGAATTTTCCCTTATAGGGAATTTTAAGTGGCATAGGCATTGGTTTAACTATGGCCTAGCGGTTGAACGCTTGCCTTCCATGCAGGAGGGTGTGAGTTCGATCCCGGCCCGCACCTCAGACTTTTCGGATTCATGTGCGGATCAGAATTTGATTATCACTTGCTTTAACGGTGAAGGAAAACATCGTGAGGAAACCTGCACACCTGAGAGTGCTCCATACAGTTCTCAATGGTGTGTGTAGTCCGCCAACCCGCACTAGGCCAGTGTGGTGGACTAAGGCCTTAGCCTTCTCATACTGAGAAGAGGCCCGTGCCCAGCAGTCGGACAGTAATGGGCTGGTTATAGGCAATGGTTGTGATCAGATATTTCTTTAAATCAAAGGCTGCAACGACACTTATTTGGAGATGGCGCAGTGCTTACTGGTCCTATCATGTGTTTATTACACCATAAGCATTATGACCATTACTGTTTCTTTAGTACGCTTTTACTGCCTCCGAGGAAAAGATAAGGAATTGATACGCCATATTTATGTCTTCCATAACGGGTTAGAAATTATATCAATAAAACGCTAGAAATAACTAGAGATTAGAATAATATCTTCGTTTATACTGCATCAAACTTGACCTTTGTCTGTGTGAGCGTCTAAAATTGCATAATCTTGTCTTAATCATATGTAGCCAAATTACAAACTAAAAAGCTTCAAGGATATACCGCCCAAAGTTTGACACGCCATGACCTATGACCGGCCAAAAAATCACCGCCTATTAATAAAATATTGTTTTCGCTCGCGATTTTTTTCAAACAATTATTCGATTATCAATGTTTAATTATAATAAAATATCAGGTGTTCTAAACCAGCGGGGCGTCCTGTGTGATTGTAATCGAATTGAATTGACCATTATTTATATTATTTATTATGTAATCGTTCACACGAGTAGACAGGCGATAATTCGACTGAAAGCGTATCGATAATCGAGTGATTCGATGGATCGATGTATTACGGAGGGTCGATTTGTCATAGTGTGGTATTGTACGTGCGTTGAGATTGTATCACACGTGCTGGTTTACTGTGGGCATAGTGAATGGACCGAGATGTCTTGTCCATAACTGGAATACCGAATTGGTACAGATTTCCTAATGTGGTATATTTCTGTATCTGTAACTAGAGCCTGACGTTTCAAAAGTGCCTGTAATTAGATTTAAACATTTGATTTGATTATCAAAGACATTTCTGTTCCCGCATTGACTACAACTTTCGCAATAATTTTTCTTTAAGGTGAATGCTGCTGGGTAGCCTGCGAAATTCAATATTTCTTGCGTTTTTTTTCAATTTGTAGCTCTATTTCATGTTGTATATCGATCAAAATATGATTCGCTGCAATAATAACAATATGTCTACTAAATAATACTCGTAGAAAATAATTATTAACCTAGCTTAAGCTCGGTAATCGATAATTTAATAATAAATTGATATTATCGAGTTTGTAGAACTTAAAGAGCTTGGTTAATATTTTCTATGAGTATTATTCAGTAGACATATTGTTATTATTGTAGCGAATCGGATTTCAATCAATATAGAACGTGAAATAGAGCTACAAATTGCAAAAACCGTAAGAAATATTGAATTTCGCGAGCTACCCGGTATTTCTAAAATGTAAAAAATGCTTATAAGTCTACTTTTCAGTCCGTATTCGCTCTTACTTCTATTACCTATAATTATACAGGTCGTTAAGTAAAAAATACACTTTTACCGTAGTAAACCCAGCATGTATGACACACAGACAGTAAAAAATAACTATGTCTGTGGTATGACACGGTACAGGCGAGAGCACCGCATCCATCAGAATTAATTACTGTTCTGATTGTTAAGTCTTACCGACTCGTATCTCTACGCAGAGATACTAGTGTTTCGTATGTAACCAATGTTACACGGTTGTTCGCATCGATCATTTTTCTAATCGATTTTTGTGTCAACCGATGTATCGAGAATGTAAGTTCATGTGCATGAACTAGATTATAGGTTTTTTGACATATGAGTAGTTTTCTATGCATTTATGTACGTAGTGTACAGTCAACTGCATGACAGTAGTAACACTTCAATTCGAAAATCACCTTTACTGCTTACCAAATAAAGATGCTGTCAATGTCAAAGTGTTACCACTGACGTGCGGTCGACCGTACCTACTCAACTACTCATCTCATCAACATGACTGTGTTTTTGTTTTTGCTAATGAGACATAAATAAATTATTTGATTCTTTTTTTATTGCAAGCAGAGTCCAATTGATTTCGAGACGAATTTTGGTTTTATTCACAGTTTTTTTCGGTATTATAAAATTGGGTCATCGGTTAAAATCATCCATCAATTTTTCGTTTGTATTACAATGACTCTTGTACACAATAGCTCATGTTTTATTTACTGTTCCGGCAATGATGATGCATTCATTATTAATGATAATTATAAAGAGTGCTAACGAACTTGCTTTATAAAGTTTTTTCTGAAGACGATCCAATTTTACTCCTTAGAATCCAAACGTTATAGTTTTATAAAAAAAAATAGTTTAATTCAATTTATCACTCATTCGAATATTAAAAACAATTTATAATAAATACTTGCGCATGCGCACATTTATTTGAATGCTAACGGCGCTGTCAAACGCTTTATAGTACAGCCGAATGATCTTGATGCGTTATAATTAGCGGGAATAAGCCTCGCATGAATGTTTTTGATACACATGCAGTACATGTGCGGAGAATTATTATAATTACATACTCGTTTATTTATGTAACTTGGTTTTGGTTGTGTCAGATGAGATTTCAAACCGGCTAAGTGCGAGTCAATCAATACGCAGTACTGCTTGCTACCTTTGGCGAACTTTCTTAAATTAAATTAGTTTCTATAAGTGTTCCGTACAACTCAAAGCGCAAGTCCGACTTGCACATGGCCGGTTTTTAAGGAATGAGGACTATGGCAGACTGTATAGACGATTTTGAATTAATTGTTAATCCTTATGAACACAAGTGTAAAGGGTGCCACTGACGATGCATCCAACAGTCCGAATGGCGTGGCCGCATTCCAAAATCTGTCTGTGAATGTTAACGAAAGGAAGCATCGTCAGTTAAGGAACAACTGTTTTTTTCGCAATTTCAGGTTTGGTTCCATAGTAAAAGTTGTACAAATTGATGAGAACAGTTATCCCTTAAAGTATTGCTAATAAATTCAAATTCATCTTGCTTAAATAATTTAAAGAATAAAAATAATAATGGCGATACAGAACCAGATAAGATGATAAGGCACATAAAAACGCTGCTTTTAAAAAAAATACAAAAAAACTAGTGAAGACAGTTCTTACAACTGCCATAATTGGCTTTGATGAATAATAAAATAAAGAAACAATATTAAATGCCTAAACAAATTAAATAACTATTAGCAAAAGCTATGTAGCGCGCCATTTTAATAACGTCAGACTTTATACAGGATGTTTTGATAAATTACTGTAGAACAAAAAAAAAGTTTTTTTTTCTACGTGGCCACCGAGCTTTTGAAAAATTGTTTGTGGTACATGGTGCGATAGGCAAATGAGCAGGTTCTTTTTTCAAACGTGCTACAATAGCTGCGGGCATTGAGATATTACTAGTTAAGTTGAGTTAAGTAGGTCGTTGGCAATGTGCTTGAAGCATATAATTACAGAGGTGATCTAAAAACCTTGTCTCATAATATTTATTTCCCTCCTAAGATATGAGTGTATTCTGTATATATTTGGATCATAAAGATTATTACCAGGGCCGTCTCTAGCTTATCTCTGGGGTGCGAACCCAGATCAGGCACCCCCTAGCCATTTCAGCACCTCCCCCGGTAGTGTAGTTTTAGTAATGGTGGTGCATTAAAAGAGCCTCCACGAGTGACGATAGTTACTTGATCGTTTGGCGCACTCTGGGCAGTCAACCTCGCTACCAACCTGCCGACTGGCTAATCTTTTCCCCACGGCAGGAGCTATTATCATTATGTAGCTCATTCCGACACGATAGAAGAATTAATGGTGGTTTGTACTGTAAACAGTACTGTATATGTACAAACAATAATGAATATAAATAAGCTTGAGTTGAGTAACATGATTTCTCGTGCCTTGGCGCCCGGGTGCACTGTATCCCTTGCACTCCCGGGTTGAGACGGCCCTGGTTTTTGGTTCTCGGATATAGAGCTACAAATTCTACAATAACTGCAATTACAAGCTAATTTGTTCAGCAAGAGACGCAAGATGACTTGTGCCCCTTTTCGGTTAATATCATTTCCGGCCAGAGACATGACATTTACCGCCGGGCCATGTCTCTTTTTCCGGCACACAAAAATAGGCTGAGTTGGATGATGATGATGATTTGTCATTTAAATAATGTGTAATTTTCCAGCCAGTGATGTGTTGGATGATAACCTCATTTCTTGACAGCGAGGACCTCAATATTTTAATCTCCTCCTGTGTATGGAATTTTGATGGGTATCCAAATTACAGTCGCCATTTTGTCCAATGTGTGATATTAATCTGTTGCTAAACGATTTCGGGAATCCTGAATTATTACACGTAGCACTAACAAACAACCTATATTAAACCCTATGAATTTTAAGTTAAGAGTTATTTTCGTCTGTCAAATCGATAAGGAAAGGTGAGCACGTGTGTGCCATAAAAGTAAATGATACAAAATGTTAACTTTAATACAGTTTATATTGTTCACGTTTTCAGAATACAGTTTATGGGCGGTTGGGGAATTATATAAATGCATCAAAAGCTAAATTGTATAAGCAATGAGGATTTAAGAAAATTTACTTGAAAACTGCGATCTAAAAGAATCATGGGATTCATTGGCAATTATACAAAAAAAAAAAACTTTTAGAGAAGTTGAAATGGATCATTGGTTCCTAAGGCACAAACTAAGGCATTAAAATAATTTTTTAAACACCACAACAAAAATACACAAGTAAATATTATGAAATCGAGTTAATTTCTGTATGTGTCGTTTAGTCACGATTTATTGCATGGGTTGAAAATTATTTTAAATGGCTAAAGTTAATATTTAGGCCCCAATGATCAATTACACCATTCAAAATTTACTAAAAATCTATTTTTTTGTACAAATCGATGAAAGAAAAGAAATAAAAAACATTTATTTGCGTCCAGAGTGAGTGTGATGTATGGACCTTGCCTTAATTCTTTGTTCGCTACGGGGCCTACGGGTACTACGACCTACGATCATAGAAAACCGATTACTCCAGGGCCGTCTCAACCCGAGGGTGCAAAGGGTGCTGCACACCCAGACGCTGAGGCATCAAGGGCGCCCTCTGAGGGCAGGTGCCGAGGCTTCGAGGGCGTCAAGGCCCGAGAAATATATTTTACTCAGCTTAAACTTACGAGCCCTTACCAAACCTGCGCCACTGAGTGCTAAAATTGCATTGCAGTTCTCGTGGCTCATCCACCAAGGCGAGATTAGGTACACGGCGGAGTTTTTAGTGGGTGCGAGCCCCATATAACCACGCTGCCTCCCCGAGTGGTGTGGCATGCGGTAAGCATTTTCTCCGTCTCAAAAAAAAAAGGTATGCACTCTATTGCGTGATAAGCTACGGCCAGATAAGGGACGGCCCTGGCTGGATTACCTTTCATGTAAATCATTAAACTCAGAAAGAATAATGCCTTGGTCACCGTGCTTGGGTATTCCTACTATGGGTCACGGCAAGAAATTATTGATAAAAGTGCCCGCCACGTATTTTTATGACAACATAGGTGGCCTACACAAAATCACATTGGCAACAAAAAACACACAAGTACTTTTACAATCTTAAACTGTCACAACACGCCAGTTAATCATCATACGATGTCGTTGCCCTCAGAAAAATTCGGACATACCGTAGACATAGTTCATCGTTCACGAAGTCGGCTTTCGACACTCGTGTAATTACTCGCGAGTTTTTTAATTACGACACACTCTGTAAACGCACCACACACGATATTTTAAAAAGCTTACGTTTGATGTCACGACGTAAAATGAACTTTATTGTATGGAGCTAAGATTTAGATCTGTTTGTTAGTTATTGATACTAATGTAGATGTTATCAAATGTTTCTATTGCATGTGTAGTCGCTGTTTATCTGTCCGTCGATCGTCACTGTCACTTTGAAAGGAATACAAATGTCGTCGTAACAATGAGTTCAAAGTTGCCAGGAGGCTGAAACTGGCAACATCATTACTTATGTAAGATAATAAAAAAATTGCTATGGGTGCTTAACCTCTGGCAATAAAATACATCCTCATTCCGTTTTATTTAAACTTTAATTATGTTTTAACACGTATAAAAAGCGTTGATATTAAAAAGCAGTGTCGTAACTAAGGTCGAGACCAGGGAAATATTTGAATTTTGCGCCCCCCAAAACTTATTTTGTAGAAAGAGAAAAGCATTAACTCGCATTTTAATTTTCAGTAATATCTTATGTGCCCCAGGGGCCTGCATGCTGCGTCTGCGAGTGCGCCCCTGGCAGCTGCTTCCAAAGCCAGACCCTAGCTACGACATTTTTAAAGAGTGACACAAGGTGTTCCTTCTGACAAAACAAAAATTCGCGGTATAAAAAACGTAATGACATTTGCAGGTCGAAATTACGATAAGAAGAACTAGAGCTAAGCTATTAATGACATTTTCTCTAAGGTCATTTTGGTCTTTGAATCACTCCTAAAAAACATACTATTTGCAAATCGTAGACAGCATCAAATTATAAAAAAATCCTACGACACACACGACCACCGCGGGACCAAAACAAACGAATATAAAAGGCGGCTATTAGTCACAGCTAATCCAAAAAATTGTTCTTTGTGAATTTACAAAATCAGTTTCACAATGATGGTGGTACCTTTTTATTTACTCTGCACGAAAACAATGTTTATCGGTATTTAGCATTGCCATTGGTACTTAGGGCTGCGAAATATAGAAAAACATGCTTCTAGCTTTGCGTGTCTTGTGTTAATTTTTCTTTACGTCTAGATAGCTATGAGTTTCCGGTTTTGAAGATTACAATTTTAGATTAATGATAAAAAAAAACAAAAGGTAATCGATTCTTAAGATTAAATGCTCGATAGATTCAAGCATTCTCACAATAATAATTGCAAACTCTAAATGGTCTGCAAGCTGGCCTTGAACTGAAAAGTATGAATATCATGGAGGCTTTTTTCAGCAGTGGGATGGTACAGAATAATGTTTACAATAATGATGCAGCTCTTTACTTAAATGTTTTACAATTTAATTTAGCCCACGTTATTGATAAATGTTAAAGCCAGAGTAAAGCCATTTTGTATTAGTTTTGGCATAATACAAAAAAACCGGCCAAGTGCGAGTTGGACTCGCGCAGTAAGGGTTCCGTACCTCTCAACGACCTGATACCGTGATACCCCATAAAAACTGATTTAATTTACGATAGTTTATCAAAAGACATCAACACACAGTGCGCGAAAATGTATTATTATTATTCTTATTATTTTAATTTTTGCATGTCTTTCTTACGCAGGTACCACCACATATGTCTATGTTTGTCTTATTTTTAGTATCTGTTGCTAAACTACATAATATGCACTATAATCTGACCAAGTTTGACGCTGGTATATATTATCGTTTTGAAGATAGAGCAGGATCAAAAACGTTAAAAAAATGCATGTTTTTTGAGGTTTCTTGTATGGGGACCCCCTTTGTTTTTAGACTTTATTTTATTTTTAGTATTTGTCGTGATACACCTCATAGCAACACATGTTCTGACACAACAAATTTCAACCGGTTACCTATTACCGTTCAAAAGATACAGCCCTGTGACAGACAGACGGACGGACGGACTGACGGACAGCGTAGCGAGAGTAATAGGGTCCCGTTTGGCACCTTTCGGGTACGGAACCCTAAAAATTAAGGTTTCTATAATTTCAAAAATGATTTCGCAGACGATTCTGAATGCCAACCCTGCAGCTAACCAAGCAAAGCGCGTTCCGAATAAGGAGCGAGCTACATGTTTTCATCATTTTGTTGGCATTGTTGTTACGCAACCTGCAAATGTCATTGTAGACGACTGGAACGCACGTGTGTCGGAATGATTGATTGCCGAATGAGTGAGTGAACTGAATGAGCTGTTATATTTAGTTTTTAACACATTTGTGTGTTAAAATCGAGGTGAGCATTGTTTTAGGATGTGGCAATGGCAAATTGGCAATGCTGAAATGTATGTTTCTATCAGAGCAAGAACGAGTGCTGTCAATAGGCTTTTGATGAAAAAGGTCGAATATGATTTAGAAGGACATATTTGTTGAATTGATGCTAGTTAAGCCTAATGGCAATGCGGTCTTTTGCAAAAGGCCGCACAAGGTGTTAAGTGCTAATTCTTCGCTAAGAGTCCACATCCATCTCAACACGGAATATTCCATACAGGATCATAAGTAACTAATACTTTAGCGTTTTCTATAAAACTAGACTGAAATTTCTCAAGACTCCATGACCTAGACGAACGGTAGTGTGTCCAGCCAAATTTGGAAAAATATGTCAAGTCTTTTAACGCCGAAACCAACAATCCTGCATTTCCATTGTAACAAACTTGGCCCTTTTTCACACTTATGTTTTTGGTGGTATAAGTATTGATTCGAAACAGATTGCTTCTGTTACTCCATTCATAACTATTCTATTATTTCTAGTACGTACTACTCATATGAATCAAGATTTAAAATCAAGTCAAATCACATCGTAAATCACGAGCCTGAAACTAACCCACGATTTGGTAACAGTTGAACCTTTCTAATTAGACTATACATATTATTTCTTAATAAGTTGTATCATTAGGACTAACATTGTTTTTAACCGAATCATTTGTCTCGTGAACTAATTATGTCAATTCTAAATCAAATATAACTTTAACAGTTAAATTAATGACGTGAATAATTAAGATTGTGACTATGGTTTAATGGTCTCAAGCGTTACTGATCGTCGGGTACTTGGTTCGTGTTATTCTACTTGTCTTCTAGGAATTTTTATATAGCAATCTGCTATAATTTGGTTAGGTGGGTGACCTTTCGTTGGTTTGGTTGCGGGGGTCTGATGGCAGTCGCCACGTGTAAAATACTAATATTTAGAAGCATCTGGTTAGACAGGAAGCCGACCCCCACATAGTTGGGGAAAAGGCGAGGAGGATGAATAACCTAGCCTACCACAGATTGCTATCTTTGGAATTATAACAATACTAGGAAATGGTAGTAGGTACCTTTCATCGCATGTGATAAAAGACAGCCCGTGAACTACAGAAGTCAGTTGTTTTTTTAGTAATTTATTATGTAAAATATTAAGAAACTTCCAGCTGTATAAACAATATACGAATATCATAATGTATGTCGCAAAAATATTGTCTATGGCCGTCGGTTCTTCTGAGCTAGGGAAAGTGGTAGTTTAGATTTAGCTTACAGCGCACTTAAAAGCTAACTTAGAGCTTAGTAACTCAATGATAATAATTGTTAGTTTGGTTGAAGTAACACCATTCTATAAGTCGAATACTTCTGATTTTATTCAGAAACGAAGAAAGAATACTTTCTTAGCTTAAAAGTATTTTATCAACTCAGCCTATCGCAGTCCACTGCTGGACATAGGCCTCTCCCAAGTTGCGCCATAACACTTGATCTTCCACCTTCCGCATCTAGTCCATCCTAGCTACTTTCTTCAGGTCACCGGTCTACCTGGTTGGGGGACCTGGGCTAGGCTGGTAAAATAGATAGATAGATAGATAGATAGAGTATACTTTATTGTTTGCACACCATAAAAATAAAAATAAAGTTATAACAAACATGAGCACAGTACTAACAATTGGCGGTCTTATCGCTTAAAGCAATTTCTTCCAGACAACCATTGGATGGACTTGAAATGTACAAGAAAATACAACAGGTAGTTGGCGGTGTACTATAGAGAAAATAAAAAAACTATATAAATAACTAAAATAAAAACAAAAGCTTATTAATATATATATCAAAATTATAAGTGTATTTAAGATAATACATGCTTACCGAAATATAACATAACTGGATATATATAAAGATACATAACTCTATTATACAATTATATATAATATAAATATATAAGTAATAACTATTACATAAAAATAGTAACAAATTAAGGAGCTAAGTAATATTCCTTTACCATTCTCCTGAAAGCTGGCAACGATTGTGCACGTCTCACAGACACCGGCAGTGCATTCCACAGGCGTACGGCTTGAACAGTAAAAGAGTGGTCATAGAAACGTGTGGAATGCTTGGGCATCTCTAGCGTTAAGTTTTCTGATGACCTCAAGGAATGTTTATGTGTATCACAGACGAACTGAAATCGCTCTTTAAGATAGAAGGGAGTAGTGGGATGAAAAAGAATACTATAAAGCAGTGATAGAATATGAGCATTCCGACGAAGGCGTATTGGAAGCCACTTGAGTTTTGCGCGAAATTCTGACACATGATCATATTTGCGTAAACCAAATATGAATCTAATACAAAAGTTTTGAAGTCGCTCAAGCTTTTCGAATTGGTCTTCGGTGAGATCTAGATAGCTGGCATCGGCATAGTCAAGAACAGGAAGAAGAAGAGATTGTGCAAGCCCAATCTTAGTGGCAGTTGGAAGAAAGTTACGCAGTCGTCTTAGCGATCCTGCTGAGGCATACATCCGACGACTGGTTTCTTGTAATTGTGGACCCCAAGACAAGTTTTTATCCATGAATATGCCCAAGTTTTTCACCTTATCACTAATGGGAATTTGAATACTGTCGAAGATAACTTGCGGAAGGTGGAACCAGTCAATCCTCGAAACCATACGTGAGCTGCCAATAACAATGACTTGGGTTTTTAAGGGGTTAACTCTCAGTCCGTAGCACTTGCTCCACTTAGATATTTCAGAAAGATCTTTATTAACATTGCCGATGGCTTCCGACAACTGTTCCACTGAAGTTTGTGAATATATTTGAAGATCATCTGCATAAAGGTGGTAAGAAGAAAGCAGTTTATTAGAGATTGAATTTATAAATATTGCGAAGAGTAATGGGGATAAAACGCCACCCTGAGGCACACCAGCAGCTGTATCGTTCCATGAAGAGAATTTATCTTCAATGCGAATACGTTGCCTTCGGCCATACAGGTAACTACGAAACCAATCAATAACCGTTGGAGATATGTTCAGAGAGCATAGTATTCCAAGCAAAACGTCAAAATCAACAGCATTGAAAGCGTTGCTAAAATCCAACAGTGCAAGTACTGTTAACTTTCCATTTTCCATGCCTAGCCTGATGTCATCCGTAATATTAACCAGGGCTGTGACGGTACTATGACCAGGACGGAAACCGGATTGGAAAGGATTTAGAAGTCTATTCTTACATAGGAATGAACTGAGCTGGTTGTGAATTAGACGTTCTAAGACTTTGGATAGGAATGGTAATATGGATATTGGACGATATTCGGAAAAAGATGCAGGATTGGATTTTTTTGGTAAAGGAGTAATTTGGGCGTCTTTCCAAGCAATTGGAAAAACACCACTGGAAATGGAATGATTCAGGATGTGACATATAACAGGAAGAATTTCGTCAAGGATAGGAAGGATCATATTACGGCTGACACAGTCACTTCCAACTGCGTTAGAAGTTATAGATAAAATGCTCTTCTTAACATCACAATCAGAAAATTGATTACAGACGAATGAGGAATAATCGGGAATCGGAAGAGTTGAAAGGTGATTAAGTGTTTTAGCTTTGATTGTCCTATCAAAATTGGACGAGGCAGAAAAATGTTGATTTAATGAATTGATGTCTAAATTATTAGGAATTGTATCTTGGCGAGATTTTCCGATTCCCATTGATCTCAGGAACTTCCAGACTTTAGCCGGATCTCCATTTTGAACAGAACTATGAATATGTTGGCGTTGAGCATTCCTACACACCTTATTGCAGTCATTTCGAGTTGTCACATACTTTTCCCAGTTCAAAGGAGTAGGCCGACACTTGTATCTGGACTTAGTCGCTACTTTTTTGGACATAAACGTTTTTATTTCGTTGGTAAGCCATGGCGACGGCAAGTGTTTCACCTTTACCGCTCGAATAGGTGCATGGACATCATACAGATTTATTATATTTGTACTAAACAAGTTAACTTTCTCGTCCACTGAGTCCGAAGTAATGAGGGGCACCCAGTCGATGTTACTCGCATCCTCTCGAAGGTTTTCCGGATTCATGCCACTAAAATTGCGCTGTAAGAGAATTCTTGACTTTGCCTTAGGAGGACGAATTTTGTATGACAGAAAAATTAGATCGTGATAAGAAAATGCATCAGCTGAGCACTGCCCGTGCTTAGCAACATGATCACGAGAAGAAACGAAAATTAGATCAAGAAGAGATGGGCGTACGTTTGGGAAATGATGAGTTGTATTAAGAGGAAGAATAATAAGGTTGGTAGATTCTATAATGGTATGAAGAGAAGAAGAACGAGAATCATTTTTAAGGAGGCAGGTGTTAAAATCACCCATGATAATAGTATGACTGTAAGAGGCGACTAAATTTTCTAGAATTTTTTCAAATGAGCCGAAGTAATTTATGCCTGAGGAACAACAGTAATAAACGCCAAGAAGAATTTTAGAATGGTGTAATTCTACTTCCAGAAAAAGATGTTCACCAGCGTTTGACGGAGGTGGCTGCACTGACGCATCTACAACAGAGAATGAGAGATTTGAACGGAGATATATGGCCACACCGCCACCACGTTTACTAGTGCGATCATTTCTGATTAGCTGGAAACCAGGCAAAGTGTAGGAAGAAGAAGGGAGACAAGGATTTAGCCATGTTTCAGAAATAAGTATAGCATGGATATTCTTACAGTCAAAACTAGCCAGCATATCGGAGAAATGAGCCGGAATGCTCTGAGCATTGAAGTGAACAACGTTAAAATTCCCAGGAACATCAGAAAACCGCGCCACAAGAGTATCATTAAGTGAGGGGATACTGGTAAAACTGTCATCGTCGCTAACTGCCGAAAAAAAGGTTTCAGAATCGTTACTACTATCATTACTACTATCATAAATAGACATAAATTATAATTCGAATAAATATACTTATAGGTTTATAATACAATACAATGTAAAAAATATATATATGAAAATTACACAATTATAACTAAAACAAAAGTAATAAAAAGTCCACCCGCCGGTTTTGTGGTTTGTAGGAAAACTAATACCTACTTCACTTGCAGAACAAAAAAATAAAATTTAAACATTTTGTATGAAAAGCAACATAATTATTAATATAATACGGTATCAGGCTATATTTTCCGGGTATTTAATATAAATTAACAAAAAATAAAATTATAAAGTATCAGTTACATAAATAAACAGAAATTCAATAGGAGTAACGAAACGCAACTAAAATATATGACTGACCGATAAAGTCATAGTGACAGTAACAGTAAGTAACAGACGTCAATGTCATTTATTGTTTTTGTTGAACTACATACTTTTAAAGAAAGAAAATAATTATCAAATAAAATGTGGGTGTAATAATAGTTACGGAAAATTCTAATACCCGGACTCCATCTCACAACACTAACTCGAAGTAGTCTACTTTTTGTTTGCGGCAGCACGCTTCGATCTACTTGTAATGGGCTTCTTCGGTGTTGCAGCAGCGGCAGGCACTACGGTGTCCTGCTGTTCCAGCCCATTGATTTCCGAGACCGAAACAACAAGATGTCGCGTACCATCCGACCCGAGGACATATACGGAACCGTCCCTGGTCCAGCACTTGGTTACTCCAAACTTTTTTCGCGCAGCCATGAAAAGGTCGTGCCGTGTCTTAGTTAAGAACTCCGAGACCGTTATGCCTGAATCCTTAAGCTTAGTCTTGTCAAACCAAATATTGTTTCGGACGGCTACATCCCGGAGTTTGAATAAAATTGGCCTAGTCTTCTGAGCTGTAGGTCGTCCCATCCTATGGCAGCGCTTTATGTCAGCAACTGAGAAGTCACTCATCGTCATGCGGTCCTTGATAATGTTGACCACAACTAGTGCAGTGTCCTCATCTTTTACCTCCGCGACACCATGCAGCAACAAAATACCTCTTCGTCCGCGCATCTCCATACTGTCAATGTTGCGGGCAAGTAACTCGACCTGTTGCTGAAGGCTGTTGAGGGCTTCAGTGATAAACACTCTAAAGGCAGCAAAGTCGGCAGCCAAACCTGTCGAGCTGGATGGACTTGATGGTGTTTTTTGCAGTTGTGCCTCGAAGTCCGACATCCGTTTTTGAAACATATCCATCAAACCAGACAATGTGATGTTGATTGGATCCATTTGAAGAAAGATTTTTGAAGTATGTTGAAAGTTGAAGTGAAGTGAAGTTAATAGTGATAAAAGTAGTAGAAAGGAGAATCACTTTACCAGCAGGTAGCCTTAGTCAAATTGTCATATTATTAACATTTACTTTATAAATAAATACTAGTTTTATATTTTAAATTTCAATATTTTTGCAGAGCAATTTTATTTACTTCCTATCTTTGCAACTACCCACTTTTTTTTGCTTCTTAATTGCTTCTTAATACCTATCACAATTGGTTACATAGGAAATACGTATTTTTAATAGTCTAAAAATAACTTCTTTTTCGCTTCTAACGCTTAAAATTGACGACAACCCTAAATAGGTCGTTTGTCAAAACTTGCACGCACAACACAATCGGCGTGCGCTTGCGCAAGCCTGCCAAAACTAACAGACATGGCCGACCCTTGCAACACGTGATTGATTAAAAAGTTTACTCCTATTGTTTCTGGTACAAAGGCCGCCTGTAATTATGGGAATTATTGTGGCTCTAAAAACAAATGTCAGATGTAGGTGTGCTATGGTGTTGCGAATGAAATACATGATTGGTAATTGTTAGATTTAACACGATTGATTAACGCTTTAAGAACTACATGTGTCAAAGATGACATGACTATTTCTTTAGGCTCAAACGAAGAGCTAAGAAGGAAAGGTAATATTATCTTCTAAATGCCAGAAAGAGTGCGTGGAGCTTATGCAATCAATTGACATAATCGATCACACTTCATGTCACATTTTAGAGAAAGTAATGCACAGAAGATTTGAAAAGCAGAACCTCAGCCACTACAACTCCTGTAAACAAAGATCTACAGGCAGCGACCAGCTAGAAAAACACGGAAACAATGAAACTCGGTGTTTCCTGGGAAAATGGTTAAACCTAAGCGTTAAACTGTATTGAAACTTTCAACGAAATCAATCAGAAAAGTAGTTAAAAGGTACTCCTTCCTATTGGGAGAAAATAAAGAAAGAAAAAAGAAAATTATTTATTTTGGCTTCCACAGATCGAACACATGCATGAACAAAAAACACAGATAAAACATGAAAAAATATATACATCGGATTCTATTAACTACTTCTAAGTATTATTATTAAAACCTGTGTAAGGCCAAAAAGGGCCCCATCTCAGCATTACGCTTCTTCTTCTTCGCATTACGCTGCCAATAGCTAACTGTACTGTAGCAGTGCTGGTTGTCAGATAGGTCCACGTAAGACCACGACCAATAAAAATATAATATATATCAATCAACAGAAAAGATGTATGGATTGTGTGAAAGATGGTATGGATAAAAAGAAAGTGAACACTGAGATGACGGTAGAGAGAGATGTATGGAAGAAAAAGACATGCCGCGCCAACTCCAAATAAATTGGGGTAAGGACATGAGGATGATACATAAATCAATCACATAAATATTTTACTATACGTGGGACACTCAGAAAGTTTTGCGAAACTAAAAAAAATTGTTCTATACGTACATATATTTTTATCAAATCTTTTCAAAGTACTTTCCACCAGCCTCTATACAAAGATTCATGCGCCTAAACCAGTTTTCAAAACACTTTTTCCAGTCCGCCGCAGACACCTCGTTTACAGCCTGCTCGAACGCAGCCAGCGCATCTTCCGGCGACGAAAATTGTATCCCTTTGAGCTGATTTTTCATTTTTGGGAATAAAAAGAAGTCACACGGTGCTAGATCAGGGCTGTAAGGAGGGTGACCCAGGAGTTTGACTGGCGTGCTGTCCAGGAAGTCCCTCGTTTTGAGTGCGGTGTGCGCAGGTGCATTGTCGTGGTGGAGCAGTAGCCCGCGGAGCCCTGTGTTTGGTCGCTTGTTGCTTATAACAGAGAAAACTTCTGGCAAACATTTGGTAGTATACCATTCGGCATTAATGCTTCTTTGATCCCGTAAGGGAATTGATACCAAGTGGCCAGTCAAATTAAAAAAGCTAGCGATCAAAATCTTACCCCCGCTTCTAGATCGCTTCACTTTGGTAGGCGTTGGCTCATTTTGAAACACCCAAACAGTCGACTGGCGCTTGGTTTCTGGGTCGTATTGATAAATCCAGGACTCATCACCTGTAACGATGTCGTAAACACGCCGAGACGAGCCTGCTTCAAATTTGTTAAGCATATCACGGCACCATTCCACCCGGGCCTGCTTCTGAGCATCGGTGAGGTTGTGCGGCACCCAGCGTGATACTATCCTCCTCACGCGAAGATGGCTGTGTAGAATCTCGTGAACGCTTCCCGATCCAATCTTCAATATGTGTTGAATCTCCTGATATGTAATTCGCCTATTGTCTTGGATTAAATTTTTCACTGCTAGCACGTTTTCTTCGGTAACAGCCGTCAAAGGGCGACCGCTTCTTTCGTCATCCCCCAAAGTTGGTCGACCGCGCTTGAATTCGTTATACCAACGATACACGGTTGCCTTGGAAGGGCCTTCATCCATGAATGCCATTTGAAGTCTATCGTACGATTCATCCGGTTTCAGGCGACACTTGAAATCGTATAAAATCATAGCTCTAAAATGTTCCCGGCGCAGATCCATATTTCAGTGAGACACAATACTTTGAATTAACTCGCAAAAAATGTGGAGGGAAATTTTGAAATTGGAACTTACTTATTTTTACTTATAAATAATCATATTTTCGAAAAACATTATAACTGGCCAGTCTCCCATATATAAAAACTTTTTTTCGCAATACTTTCTGAGGGGCCTGGTACAGTGACATCTAATGGAAATTTAAAACACCATAATATAACGGAGATCTATTGTCATACAGAGGCAGATGACCCGAGACTTGATGCTACTAATGACAGTACACTGTCCAAAGTTCCGATCTAAATCACCTTAACACAACACAATGAACCTGGCAAAAAACTAAACAATGACAGACTGACAGACGTTACCCGTGACAACGAACTTCCATGAAACTTCCACAACACAGACATAGACCAAGTTAGTCGATTGATAATTAGCGAAACAATTGACAATTTTTAAATTATATTATCAACAATTGAGATGTAAATTATACTGTAGACATGTAATTAGAAATAATGTGATATGACATGAATTATTATAAAATGGATGTAGATAAACTAATGTTAAAAATGAATTGTTAGATTTGAAAATGTATGTATACCTAGTGCTGTGTTAGACTACCCAACAATGTTTGCATGCCCTATTTTAGGCGGAATATTATGTACCAATACAATATATTTTTTTACCATCTATGTAACAATATTCACGCAAATAAAGAATTGAATTTGAATTTGAATAGTCGAATCGATTCGAGCGTTAAATGCAGGTGAATCGACTATTGTTCTTCAATTTCGGGAATTAGAGATGTTTCATTAGTTTTTTTGGGTTGAGTTTTTATTAAAGGGTCTAAATTGTTATTTGAATAATGATAGACACGTATGAGATACTTATCGTATAACAAAACAAACTTTGACCGGATTATATCAGGTATTAAAATTGGTTTTCCTGACGTTTTGTTTTGTCATTTTAGTCTTTCTGTGACCACAAACGCTGCAAAATATGCGAAACGTCAGAAAAACTAATTTTAATCATACAAGCGATGTAATCCTGTTAAATTTGTTTTTATTAAAATGTGTAGTGCCCGCGGAAAACAAAGACATTATTAATTCCCTTGTAGTTTCCTAGCAAGTTTGTCTTTACCAAACACTGTGGAGACTCTTCAATGAATCGTTTCGAGCAACTTACACATCGAAATGAAATACTAATAAAGTACATGATTATCAAACGTAAAAACATGAATAACATCTTGTAATATTACTTTTAGATACATAAGATGAAATTCAACAACCATCATGTATGGTTATTAATAAAAAAAGTTACACCGCTTTGTATGGTAACGACAGCCATAACCACAATTTTGCCATAAGTTAACATTTAAAAACCAATCGAAAATAATTAAAATAAACTGCCTTAGCAACAGCTCGTTCATTATTATATTAGTCAACTAATTGACTACTTAAGTATTGGTAACCGATAGTTACTGGTAACCATTGCCTAATATGAACCAGAGACCGATGTAATTGAAACCAATCTCGTCACTTTGCTTTACTAATGGCATGAGAATAGTCGTCGCATTCGAGATATCGATTAAAAGCATTCAAATACAAATCGACTATTGCATCTATTGTTTTCATTTTCCTGGATGAACAGTTTCGAAATCTGCACTTGTTTTAATAATTAAATATGGGTTTTTTTCTTCGTCTTCGATTTTTAGTTAATTGTTAATTGATAGACGTTTCACTGGTACCTTACCAATTTCTGCCGCCAAACAGTGATGCTTGCATTGCTGTGTTCCGGCGCTAAGTGTACCTACGTACTAATAATTATCATTATTAATTAGTTATCTTTAGTGAATTTGTGTCACTCATTAACCTACATTGTTCTCACACAATTCTTAGCAAATCATGTAACATACATTTTCAACACACTTGCTCGTAAAGTGGCTCTTATTGCATCGCTTTTAGGTTCATAATGTGGCTTATAACGCACTCGTGCTTTTTTCATTATATTATTGCACTAGTGCTTTTTACTTTAAAGTTTATTTTTAAATCGCAGCAAAGAGTTTTTATGCCTGAACTAAATTAAAAATTTTTGGGAATAAATCAACTGTATTAATTAAAATATGCTATATAAACATTTCATTTCATCAAATTATTAATTTTTGTCAACAAATTAATATTAATTTGCGTTATAAATAAAAAAAACAATTTATAATATTTTTATATTAGGCTGTATGGCGGTTTCCTTCGACCACCTGCGCGCGCATAGCTGTATGTCACCGCGCAATCCGACATTTGTACTATTTAACATGAAAAGAGTATTTCCATGGAGTTTCTTGCCGGCTCTTCTCCATAGGACCAACTTTTTGGAACCGTGCAACTAGATTCTTAACGTTTTAAAAGTGCATGTAAATGATTATTCGAAATAAAAACTTTTGAAAAATTACAATCACAAGAGCCTTTCCATCTTTAGGTCTTAGTTTGGCGAACGCGATTAAAATTACAATTTAGGCAATGCGTTAGCTGATATGGGTAAAGGTCAGAGCATCAGATGGACCTTTAGCTCATTTCGCCATCCTCTGCCTTAAAAAAAACCGGGCAAATACTCCTTTATATTTTTGCTAGCAAAACAATGTTCGTATTCGAACAGGATTTGAGGAATGTTACGTTCAGCTATTTGTATTTGTCAAAGTTTTCGGACGTAACACTTGTACACCTAAGTGGTCATGATCATGGTGTTTGTTCGAAAAATAAAGTATTATGGGGCAATAACATAACGCTTGTGAGCTTTGTTAAATAAGATACCAGTTTTTAAAAAAAAAACTGGTAACTGGTAAATAACATTAATTTTACTGCTGCTTATTTGACGTATAGTTACAGCGATTAAAACTAAAACAACAACCTCGAAATTACGCTGTAAAATCTTTGTGTATCACAGTGTACAGTGGGCGTAAAATAACAGAACACTTAACTTCAAAAGCGATTGCAGAATTTAATGTCGCTTAAAATCAATTTGCTTTTCTAGCGACACCCTGTCGCAACGCAAATAAGACTAGCCACACATCAAAGAAGGCCCAACATGTGGGTATTTGATCCCAGCACTAGCTACAACTCAAATATTTCCATAACTGAACCGTCTAATTAAACAGGGGTTTCCAAGAACGGTGTTAAAAAAAAAAATAACAGAATAATGCGAAAACTCGTCGAAAGACGAATTCAAATTGAGGTCCAATTGGAAATGCGAAGGAATCCATTATTTCAGTAGCCGAAACAAGAAAAAAGATGTTATTAACGGCCCTGCCGAATTTTTTACACATCAAAGATGGAGGGGAGAAAAAAGGTTTTATGGGCGCATCGCTGCGCATGCGCACGTGTCCTGTTTTTGCTGCGGTTTCGCCTGCGGAATTACTAAATGATACCGGCCAGCAGCGCTATTACTACTCTGTATGTAGTAACGTTTTTCAAGTCTTGCTCTTTGAGATGTTTAAGTTTTGACACAGGTGTGTACCTTTCCCGGGCCTGTCATTATAATGAAAATACAAACTGTAGCTATGATTAATCACTCAGGAAGAATTTGGTAGTATTCGACTTTGTATCAGTCGTATGCTAATCTTTCCTCGTCAGTCCACACATACACACCAGGGGTCTTTCCGCACGTTTTTTGCCGAAGTTATTCATCAACAAGCAAAAATGTTCTCATTACCATCCGTATATTTCAACGTCCATGACTGCCAAATATTTCACTTTGAGTCGTGAGCGATTGCTCTCATCAGGTTTGGAGGCATCTAATTGTGCATTGACCTTAGGAGCGTCGTGTTTTTATTGTACCTCAAGGTGGTCCTTATAAATGAGCAGAATTCAGGCAGTCCTGTTTTTGCCATGCATACCTCGAATTCGTTTCGACTCGTGCCGATGTCCTGCTGCACACTTAATAAGTTTTATCTGAAGACAAGTCTATCAGGTACGACTGGAACTGGTAAAGTGTTCGGATAAGATAAGCTAATTGTAGCGTTAATAAGAACAAAGCGATCTCGTTACGGGAAGGTATATATGCGTTGATACATTAAGTTAAAAAAAGATAAAGAAATAATTCATATTCTTTATCTTAAACTTGTCCGCAACAGAGGGTCTACTCGCGTTTTACGAACGACAAACGAAGTACGAACTTTCGTTCCGACTGATACCTACACAATAAATATCTACACATAAAAAAGGCACAATAAATATAAACTAAGGTTTATAGTCGCATACAATTGATCGGAGATCAGAGAAACAAACGTCAAAAGACGATCATCGCATGAGATATGGAAACGATGGTTGACCGGAGTAGGAATTTGTGCGATGATTCGTATGATTTATCGAATATCGTCAAACGGGAGTAGATCCCCTGTATCGTTTGCTGGTACGCTGGTGAGAGTATCGTTGTCAAGTGTAGCAATATCCGGGGTCAAAGTATTTAACTTTGCAATACCCAGCAAATGTCAAGAAAGGAATTCAGGATCACTTAAGGTCTAACAATCTGAAGAGGGCCGCTGTTCTTTCTAGTTAACAAGAAACAGTTACCATATCTTCTTAAAACGGCCACTGAACTTTGAAACCAATTAATCAATTACAAAAGCAAACTATGTGATTACAAGAGAAAGCCAATTTCGAACGTACATTAATTGCCGAGTACGAACCACAAACGTGAGCTGAGTTTCAAATAATTAACGTATGTACATCGCGTGCTTCTCTGCCCTGACCCCGGTCTTTGATGCTGTAATGAAGGGTTTTTATTAAATCAATGTCAGAAGTCCATTAAAGCCTGGTTCCCGAGATGAGGGCGCGCCATCAATCAAGATACGGATGGACATCCAAAAAAGAGTCCGTACTACGTTTCGGGACGTTGCAGCGTTGTTTACTTTTTGGGACAGGATTTAAATAGCTGTTTGAACAAGTTTCGGTTTACGGTTGTCGAAATAGAGTTCCAAAAGGAGTTAGATGTACTTTTGTATCAGAATGAAGTGTTTGAGGCGTAAATGCAAGTTGGTTTACCTTTAAACAAGACAGTGTGACGGGTTGAAGGTAAACAAGGGTTGTCGGGACGCAACACATTAATCCCGTCATGGTAGTTACGCGTAAGAATGGCTGGAAATAATTAATTACAGTCCTTTGATGCGATCATCGCGGTTTATTCATTGAGAGTCTGTTGAGAAGATGGAACGCCTTGAAGTATCGCGTTCGCTTTTATTAAAGAAAAACTTGGTCCTTGAGTACGCGTGTTTGTGACTACAAGTTTTATTTTTGTATGACACTTGTAGATTAATTAATCAAATACAGAACAGAATAAACTCTACAATCGGATAAAAACCTGAAGCACGTACGAGCATTACTAGCAAATAACGATAATACTTGACTTAACAACGAAGCTTCCCTTAGTCTTGGGTGAATGCACTCTAAATTATGGGCTTCTAACACCCATGAAACACAAAAAGAATATCATAAAAAATAATTTCCTCTATCCTATTCGGCTCGACAAAGGGCCCATCATGATCCTATAATTACACGGTTGGGATTTAAAGGAGAGCACCTGTAGGCTCTGTAGCCGTGTACAACAATTTGGGGCCCTCACGGCGTGTCCAAATGTGGACCCATCAAATTTTTCACTGCCCACTTTTTTCCCTCCTAATGACTACGATAATATATGTAGGTACCTTTAAAAGGATTCGAGCATTTAAGGGTAGATTGTGATATCTAATATTTGAGGATTGGAGTAAGTAAAAATTCCTTCGATATCTAGTGTGGAAAGTCTTGAGACACGCCCGTGCCATGTTTTCAAGAATCCAGGTGGGCAAAAAGTTTTTCGAATTTTTGGAGACCAAGTCAAAATTGTTGTTGATGGAGTTGCAAGGAGGAATTATTTAGGATCTCTTTTTGATAAGAATCAACGGGACTAACACAAGTGCGATAAAGCTAGATACAACAAAAAGCTGTACTTTTGAAAGATTGTTACTTGGAAATGTATGTGTGAAGAGACCGTTATCAATCTATTCACGTATGACTATGAATGTGTCGTTTTATAAATTGCTTTGTAAACTAAGATATTCGAAGAATCTTTAGATATACTTAATTGCTCATTCTTTTCAATCCTTACTTAACAGGTAACAGGTAAATATTAAATTTATTCGTCTCGGTTATCCTCACTTACTCCTTGAGCTTCCTACTTGGTTTAAAGATTACGTTGAGATTTACCTGAAACAAAAAAATATATTTGTTTAGTAAGCAATAATACACATATTTATTATATTTTAAATAAATCTTTTCAGAAAGTGGCAAATGACAATTTCTCTAATTTGATTACCTACCTAATGAAACTTATTACTGAAGCTATATGACAATGTATAAACGTAGTGGTTATATTCTCTTTGACAATGTAGCAACAAAATAACCTTCAATTTCGTGACGCAAACATCACATCCTACAACATTTTGAGATACCCCACAATCGTTTGACGGTTATAAAAAAGGAAATAAACAGAGTCGTCATCAGTCATGCTCAAATAAAAAATGATACAGGAGCGACAGAGGAATGTCCATTAGATAGTATCAGATGGTCCTGTCCAAAATGCGTGACAGACGACAAAAAACGTGGCCAGGGGAGAAGAGTGGATGTGACATCATGTGACAAGTGAACTGTACAAAACAACTGTGTAAATAAGGATTATGTAAGAAATGATAAATGAAGGAGAAAAAGTAAAACTGTCTGTATTTTAGTCGATCAAAATGAAAATTATGTAAATTGCAACGAAAACTATCGACAAATCGTAAACAGTCTTACGAGATAAAAATTTGACCCAAGTTAGTTATGGAGCTTAAGTCAAAATTCTATATCTAGTAGGGCAAATCGTGGTTAGATAGATATTAATTTCGGCCATTAACCACCCTACGAATTTTTCTAGTAGCGAAGGAAAAGAGGTCGATGTATCTGAGCATTGAATACAACTTGGGTCTTGAGGACACTTATAAGAAAATACCAATATAAACCAATGCTACTGTTTTGTAACCCTAATATACTCGTTGAATAGCAGCACATATTATTTGCCAATCGCTGGCGGGCCGTGATATTTCATCAGACAGTTGACATCATCGTGCGTCTTGCTAAACAGAGCAAACGCACATAACTCATTACCATCTACAGTAGATTACGTTTAGTACAAGCCAGAGGCAAACAACCTTTGGAACAGATGAGAAGGTTTAGATTTTCTGTTTCTAGAGCCATTTATAGGATTATGTCCTTGTTTGTTACCTTGCCAGCTAGTATGACACTTTTAACGCTAGGTAATAAAATGGACAATATAAACGTACTGTGTCAAAGATCATGTTAAAAGATTTAAAGATCATAATGTTCAAGAAGTTACTTAGTATAAGATAGAGGCTACAGGCGACGAGTTAACTCAACTTTAAGAGTTCGGTTGGTCACACAGAAATTGTTCGGGGTCCAAAATACCTGAAGTTGAGAACCACCTGAACAGCTGATGAAAAATGGAGCATGAACAGCATGGACTAACCAAGGTCCTCCATATCTGGCTGTTATCTATTCATCTGTGTATGTAATTTGCAAAGTATCGTGACTGTGTTCATGCTAATTAATGTCATGTTCCGTTTGAATTTGCTTTGAAATAGCTTCATTTATATTCTTAACTGCTTTATTAATCATATCCGAAGCGGATACTAAGTTCATCATGCATTTTTGCTTCATTGCTTTAAAGTTTTAATTGACAACCATCTCATCTTACATTTGAAAACATCAAATTTTTTTTTTTTTTTTTTTTAATATTTATTGAGGGTTTAATCATATATGATTATGCCACCCTCAACGGTACAAACCAAATTTTAAGATCCAAGTCCTTTTTCTACTACTTTGTACAACAGTCTTGCAGCATCATCTCATTTGAAATCATGACCATTTCTACTTCACATAACCACCACAAAGAAACACTTTCTCTGCGGTCTAATTTATTTTTTCACCAACCACAAACTAAACAAAACTAACATTACATAACAAACAATATGACTAATATCTGCGATCCAGAGCGCTCCGTGACCGACGCACGCGCCGCCTGCCGCGCTGCGTCCGCGCACCCTTGCTCTATGAACCTCGCTATAATTATCATTTATCACTTGCGAAGATTGATCATTTGAATGTATGCGTGATTTGTTGAGCTGTTTCGTAAAGATAAATCATTGTGTTAGGTTAATGTAGTTTAGATCGATATTGAAATTGCAATAGATGTTATTTCTTAACTATGATAGATGTTATCTGAATAAGGGACATGAGATATGGTAGGAACGAAATAAAAGTCAAATAAAAAAGACAAAAAAACTAATTTATCTGGAATATCAAACCTTCAATTGATATTTTTTTGCACCAGCCAACTTTACAACATAAAAATAAAATATTTAAATTAAAAATCAAGACGTAAAAATAAACTCAAACTTTCTGTAACTTCCAATGACCCAGGATTTATAATTCGATTCACAGAATCAAACAGTGCAATCTAACAGTGCGTGGGATGATTCTAAAACACAATTCTAAGAAAAAAGTTTAAAGTTTTGCCATCATGTTACACACGAAAAAAACCCCGTGCGACTTTATGTGTAGGGTAAAAAACGATCACTAACGACATGGGAACCGTAATCCATATCAAAAACCGCAGATCCTGTACGCTGTAGCTTGTATTGTACCTTAAAAGCATAAGATGTTGGGCTAGTGTTGCCAGGTTTTTAAAGAAAAAAATGGAAAGAAAGGATATTTGTACACATTTTTTACAAAAAAAAAATGCAAAACATAATTATAAAAGTTATATTATTTGTTACAAAACTTTCTACAAGTTTTTTTTGCTATAGAATTTTAATGTTATTTTTATTATACAAAAAAACTGATGGTCCAATGTAAGATCCTTTGACCAATAAGAAGAAGCTGGACAGCCTTTATAATTCAATTATACCTACTTGAATTTTATGATTAACGGACACTTCATCTCATATAAAAACTTGTTGTCTTTTACTACAGACGTACGGCAACACTATCCAGGCAGAATACGAAACTTCCTTCGCCAACCGCAAGTACCGAAGGACCAAAAAAACTAAGCACTGAGTAGGAACTCGATCCTTCGTCCTACCACACTGTACGTGTAAAAAATATAATCAGAGCCTAAAGCGCTGCTCGTTTGAAATTACAGTATAATAGAGTCAATATTATGACCCTTAAGACTTAAGTGCGATCATAGTGGTATAAAATATGAAAGCAAAACAAATTCCTATAACAAAATCGGTCTTTAAGTTAAGTATGATTTTTATTGATGTATTTCGAAATCAGCTACAAATGCGGAAAAACTTCCAAAGATAAATTTATTCTCCGAGGTTTCTCTTAAACAGGTACCATTTTGTAATGTATTCCTTACTTTCGATCATTTTAAAATTGTTTTTTTAACACTGTATTGCAAGCCATTAATCATAAAAACTCTTAAAATGTTACTATTTTTCTTCTACGTATGGCAAACAACTGTTAACCTTTTTTTTTCTTTTATAACCGTATCCAACTTGGAAATTAAGTCCATGTAAATTGAGCAGTCTCTAGATAGACTGTGTAATTCTTAATAAGTGCTGTATAAATTGAATTTAAATTTCAATTTAGCATTATTCATTATAACTTATAACTTAAAAATTATGCGCTTTTACATTTTTTCGTTGTACCCACTTTTTATAGTATAGGATGGCGAAAACAGCTAAAGGCCCACCTGATGTTAAGCGGTTACCTTTGCCCATAACAACTGCAATATCACCTAGGCTGTTGCCTAAATGGTACTAGTCGGTTCGCCAAACTGAGACATGAAGTTGAAAGTTGTAATTTAATTGCTTTAATATTCAATAAGAGAAAATACCACTTTGAAGGAATTTGGGGAAACTATCTAATCTATGAACTATCTCGAGAAGGCAAGATTCAGGCAGTTTGTCAATCTTGACCCGCTGTTGATGTGAATTAATAAATAAAAAATTACAAAGAAGAGAACACAGAACCGGACAGACGAGTACATAAATGATAGTACATATTGATATGCATTGAATGAATACATTATTTGATTTGATAGCCTAAGCAAATATAATAAAAAAACCACAATAAATACTTAACGGCATCGACAACTTGTTTCTAAAAAGGAACATTACCAAAAGAAGCATGGCCTACTAATTAACACTTCCCATTTCCCATTTCTACGACGAAACAATTCCTAAAACCTATGTTAATTGACTTTACATCACGCATTCGTCAATCGAAAGTGAATTAGTAACGAATAAGGTTCCCATGCCATTTTCCTTTCAGTTGCGCGTGCGCATAAAACTCATATGCTAATGACGTAATGAACAACGTTTGGGCGGCGCGCGCGCACCGATGGGTCTCTCCTTTTTTGGATTTGTTAATTTATAATCCTATCAGGCTCGCCGTAATTACTGGAGACGGGAGTGTGGACAAAGATTATGTAAGTTATGTCAACAGATGTTTGAGTTCTATGACATAAGATGCTTTAGTTATCTAATCTACCTACTGTTAAAGAATATGACATGTCGTAATTTATTGAGTGTTTGATTCTTAATGACTGTAAAACTATCTTAAGAAGTAGTTACATAAAAATATTGAAATCAGTGTAAACTAAATAAAAATTGTGGAAACACATGTCATGTCAAGGCTTACATCTTATGTGAACTCAAGTTATGTCATTATTAAAATAAATATGTTATCTTGTGAAATGACTTTACTGTGTAGGCATAAACCAAATAATTAATGATGTCGCATCTTTAAATTCGTGTAGGTGTCATTTTTGGTCATCTTTAAGGTCAGATTTTTTGGAAAAAAATTCGTACTTTTCTAGTTAATAAACATTTTTAAGCAAGAAAAAGCTGTTTATTTTGTAATTGATTAATCATGATTTTATCGTTAGTATTTTACAAAAGTATACATCATTGTTCAGCATATTTTATAGGAAGCCTGCACGTATGAGATGAATAATGTCCAGGTAGAGATTGCGCGCCGGGAATTTTGTTTAAAACAGTTTAGCCGAACATATTGTGTCCTTCTGCAATAGGTAATTTATTTTATATAATGTAGAACAAGAAGAATTGCATATTTTTGAAAGTGTCAATGTAACTTAGAATCAAAAGTATTTGTACGCCCCCAGTGGCAAAACATTGTAGCTGCTATAACTACTATTTAAACACCTTACATGCATGTGCTTTCGCATTGTATTGTATACTCATGTTTTAAGCAAATAAATTTTTCATTCATTCATTCATTCATTCATTCATAAAAGTTCGGCGACAGTTCGAATCCAGCTGGCGAAAGTCGCTTTCTGAAATTTTCAGTTTTCTTTTTACCATCAAGACAGCTATAACGGTATAAATCAATATTAAAATAACGCCATTCAAATAAGATTTAAAGTACTTTTGGCTTTAAAGATATTTTAAGGCTTATCTTCTAGGCTCCAAGAACACAAACAATGGAGATGAAATACTAGTTAACCTACTGACTGCAGTTACCCCGTTAAACTTGATGGCAAGTAATTTGGCCTTAAAACTTTATCGGCAACACAAGTATGATAATCATTATTGTATTACTTGTACGATCGATAAGCACCTGTCGATGTTAAACATCACCAACTCAGCCTATCGCAGTCTATGCCGGACATAGGCCTCTCCCAAGTTGCGCCACAACAGTCGGTCCTCTGCCTTCCACATCCAGGAAGGCATCACGATACATTCCATCCATGTATGTTAAACATACTCGATGTTATTTATAAACTTCATCGTCATTCTTCAATTGTGTAACGAATAATGCATTAATAAGCCACCTGATATATTCTGTGTAACGAGTAATGCAATAATAAGCCACCTGATCTCTTTTGTGGAGTTACAAGAATAAAATATTTAATTAAAATTGTTACAGGTGTGCAGCAAGCGATTAATTAGGTTTACCAGATGCAAAGACAAAAGAAACAATTTGTACAGTTCTACACTATTAAAACTTAAGAAAACTTGGATTCCTTGAAAGTTCTACGGAGGTCAGACGGCAGCCGTTCCGTGTAACAGCAGAAATTGGCAGCGATGTCTTGCTTTTGTTAAAGAACACACAATCTGATGAATACGAGATTGTAGAATTTCATAAGACTTTAAAATATCATCTAAAGTTTAAAGTTGCTCAGCGGGCTATGAAAAGGGCTTTGCTCGATAGAGTCCGTAATACGGTGATCCGACAGAGAACCAAAGTTGTCGAAAAACCCAACAGGATAAGCAAACTGAAGTGGCAATGAGCCGGGGCTGGCCATATTGGAGAACTGATTACCGTAGGGGTAGCCACGTTTTTGAGTGGAGATCGCGTATCTGCAAACGTAACGTGGGACTCCCTCAGGCTAGGTAGAATGACAACCTTGCAAGGTGACTGGTAGAAGCTGTGGATGAGAAAAGCCGAGGATCCAGGTCACCGGCATGCTATTGGAGAGGCGTCCCGATGATATGATTTAAGGAATCCTCAAAAGGAGATATTGTCCACAGTTACTACATTGAACAAACAAGTTTTTACAAATATTTTGACCAGTAAGAAACATGTCCCAATTCGACATTCATAACAATACATGAACAAAGCAAACATTTTGTATATCTGTCTGAATGATTACATTTCGCAACTATTGGATCGTGATCGACCTTCGGCGCCGTGGGAATCTGCCGGGCGGTGTTACGCGCCGTTACGAGTTCGACACAGAATGAGCCATTATCATGTCATAGTTCGGAACACCTGATTTGGTTGGCTATTGTTTTGGCAGCAAATAAAAAAGTTTTAGATTGTTTGCGAAAAGAATGGTCATAGATTCCAGCAAATATTTTTGGCCTGAAGTTGGATTTAAGGTTTTAAATATTACTAGTTATTGGCATGGTCTTGGAAATGAAGCAACTAAGGAAGGAGAGGAGTTCAGAGGAGGTTCAGAGACTTGGATGCAAGTGAGTATGTTTTTTGAAAAGTTTTATCTAATTTAAGCAGTGATAGCCTAGTGGTTGAACGCTTGCCTTCCATGCAGGAGGGTGAAGGAAAACATCGTGAGGAAACCTGCACACCTAAGAGTGCTTCATACAGTTCTCAATGGTGTGTGTAGTCCGCCAACCCGCACTAGGCCAGCGTGGTGGACTAAGGACTTAGCATTCTCCTACTGAGAAGAGGCCCGTCCCCAGTAGTGGGACAGTAATGGGCTGGTTATGTTATGTTTATCTAGTTTCTAATAATCATCATTTCAGCCGAAAGACGTCCACTGCTGGACATAGGCCTCCCCCAAATAATACCTGTCCATATATTTCCAGCTAAGTATTTATTCCGAATTACTAGAAGGCTGGGAATTTCATTAATTCGTTGATCAAGGATTTTGGTACTTTCAATCAACCTCATGACATGAGTAATCTTGAGGCTGATTGGAATACTTGCATAAATCCTTTTACACAATCGTGAACTTTTAACCCGACACGTCAATTCTTCACTTATGCCTTCGAGCGGTGAGTGTATGCATCTAAGCGTGGTCTTGAAGTTTGTTCTTTGGTTCTAGATGAGGAAAAAACCGCGTAGAGAAGACTTTCTATGGCGTTGTATCGACTTTTTGAATCAGATTTGCTTTAAGCGTCTTAAACTTAAAGTCCCATCACTTTCAAGAAAAAGAAGTATTAGACCACAACCACACACTAATTACTACCTGATTGGTCCTTTATGTTTTAAAATCAAGAATTCTTGGTACTTGAACCCTTTATATGGCATAAGGATCTAGGACCTTTAACTAACTCCAATAAATAACATTTTTATTATGGTCTTTCCCCTTATTTTACCTTACATCAATGTGAAATATACCGAAGGACCATAAAAATTACATTACTCACTAACTCTCCATCTTGTTTTTCTCACAAGCCTGATATGTAAGGGCATATCGCCCTGTACTAAACAAGGCAACAGTGTATGTGACGCGCACGCGCGCCCACCTGACATTACCGCGCACCTGCGCTTGCGCAAGCCGCCGCGCATCCGAAACTCGCGCGCAGCGGTAATTAAATTTAATGGCGCACTGTATACAGCAATACCGCTGCATTGTTGAACCTTAATTGTTCGTGTGTTCAATAAATATTTGACCTCATCGGTGTTTGTTTTGCGTTTTGAGTGTTCTAAATGGGACCTTAATGCCTTTATCTTCTCGACGCTTATTATGACATTAATTTTTAATAGTTCTAATTCCGGTAGCTAGGTAGTTCGGGCAGCATCTGCTCTTATAGAAAATAGAATTGGCCTTAGCTTTGTACTCGCTCTCCTGTATAGCCAATGTTGTGACGTCCGCCCACAGACATAGTAAAAAATTTAGACGAAGTGCTTTGAACAATCATAATGAACATTATAATAAAACAAAGTTTAACCGGATTAAATCGCGTATATTATTTAAATTGGTTTCTCTGACGTTTCGAAAGCTTTGCAGCATTTCGTGGTCGCAGGTAGACTAAGATGACAAGCGTCTTTACAAATATTTCTAAAAAAATATTTTAATCTACCGTACAATATTATTAATTAAAATCGTTTCGATGCACGCAGTAATCACTCACAATATCATTATCTTTTACAGTGTTGCGTGCTGTTTGGGACTTGATTAATTTTAGGACAGGGTTCCAAACAGGTGGTACCTGTTGTTGTTGTTGTTGTGGTGTGTACAGGTGGTGTGTGTGTGTGTGTGGTGGTGGTGGTCTACCTGCGACCACGAAATGCTGCAAAGCTTTCGAAACGTCAGGGAAACCAATTTAAATAATATGCGCGATTTAATCCGGTTAAACTTTGTTTTATTATAATGTGTAGTGATCGCGAAAACCTAAGAAGTTAATCATAATGAAGCCAACTAAACCATGCTCCTCCGTGTACAAACCAGCGCTCACGCACACATGCACCTGAAAGATATTTATTTTTGGCGATGCTTACTGGACGACGTATACTGACTAAGAGCGGTGAGCTCGGTTTGATGTGCATGTGTGTGCATGAGCGCTGGTTTCTAGATAGATAGATAAATGGAATATACTTTATTGTGCACCATGAAAATAGTAGTAAACAAAACATCTATATTTTTACTATGGCTATGCGCCCGTAAGACATTCCTTTTTCAAAGAGGCCAATGTCTAGCAGGGTTATAGGATTAATACAAGATAGTGGTAATTTTGGAATGAGCCTGTTAAACTCAATCGTTGTTCTAAAATTTCAATGGTGATTGCGGAATTCGAGGAAGATATCAAGTAGATTTTATCGGCTAAAACTGTAAAATTCAATTAAGTGAAATAGGTTGTTGAATGGAACTGTTAATAGTTATTGTTATGGGTCATTAGAATCTGTGTTAATCACCGCCTCAGTTTATACGTCCTGATGGTGTCAATGACGTGCTTAAGGTCCATCTTTGCCTAGAAACATGAAGGTATTAAGAATATAACGCAGTCAATCATTTAAGACTCCATAGGAACAACCAACGACCATACAGCCCATAGACGCCTCATAGGCGACCGATGCCTGCAACAGATCTATGTAATTTCACTAATGTAGGTCGCCACTATTCGCCACTTGAAATCTTCAAATCAATTTCGACCACTTACATGAGCCGTCAAAACTGCCGCGTTAGTGATTAGCCAATAGCCGCCTTGGTAGGGCCAATCGGATTGCAGTACTAGTGGCAGAATTTATTGTACGCATTTTATTCAACATTAGGCGTATATTGGGCTGTATGGTCGTTGGGAACAACTAAGGACTATAAAGGTCCTTATTCAAATATAACCAATTGAATTCCAAGGAATCTCATATATACTCACTGTTACAATAAATATTACAATAATACCCTTGCTAGTTATGGAAATCCAAGCCATTCTGCCCATACAGAACTTATTCTTCTACAGTTAGTTATTCTATAAAATAAGATTGCTTTCAATAACCGAGATTACCCCGGAACAGGGTCCCGTGGGATGGTCGCGTCCCGGGAAACATGAAATGATCCCGGCCTAATCCGGGATTAGGTTCCGCGTTCGCGGCGCGCGCGGCGGTGCCTTTGAGTCGTGCGCGCGCGCACCTAATCGTCGCGATACGCAATCAACCCCCAGCGTAATGGAGGAGATCTCCAGCTTACAGTAGAATTTTATGTACCGTAATTTTACCCTCGGGAATTTATAAAAGTTTAAATTGAGCTAGGTTAAGGTGAATGCTACAGGGTGGCCCGCGGAATTCAAATTTTTTGGCGTTTTTTGCATATTGTAGCTTTATTTTGCGTTGTATATCGGTCAAAATATGATTGGCAGAAATAGTAATAATATATCTAAGGAATACTACTCATACAAAATATTAACCTAGCTCTATAAGCCGTATAAGCTCGAAAATCGATAATTTGATCGTAAATTAATATTACCGAGCTAGTACAGCTAATAGAGCTAGGTTAATATTTTTTATGAGTATTATTCAGTAGATATATTGTTATTATTTCCGCCAATCATATTTTGACCGATATAAAACGCGAAATAAAGCTACAATTTGCAAAAAACGCCAAAAATTTTGAATTTCGCGGGGTACCCTGTAGCATTCACCTTAAGCACCCAAGTTACAGTGGTATTAGTTAAGCTAGCTAGCTTGTTAATGTTAGACTAACTTGTGTTGTGCAAACTTGGAATTTCTAGAATTTGGTTTAAGGAGAACTTTAAGGTAAGTTACTTTGGAATTTAACTACATTTAATCTGAACTTCAACGAGCGTGATGTATTCGCAGAATCCTAGAAACTCAAATGTTAATATTAATTGGGAATCATTGGAATTTATTTAGAACGGTAAAATGAAGTGTTTAAGGTTTACAGTAGAAATTTTTTTGTTAGTAGAGGTCACAGAAATAGTAGAACAATCATAGTGAAGCCAAAAAAAACTATGCTGCTTTGTGTACAACCAGCGCTCTCGCACACACTGTGCACCTGAAGGATATTTGCTTTCGCCATGCTTACTGGATGATGCCGCGACATGTGCACTGAGAGGAGTGAGCACGGTTTGAGGTGCATGTGTGTGCGTGAGCGCTGGTTGTACACGAAGGAGCATAGCTTTTTTTGGATTTACTAGATTGTTCGCAGCATATCGTCTATATTTTTTACTATGTCTATGGTAGAGGTTTAAACAATTGTGAAATAACAACGACATAAAGAGGTCTTGAAGGCAAAAGTGAACAACCAATTTTGGTGCAAGCGTCCTGCATTTTAGACCAAAATTTCATCTAACAAGACTGGTCCTATACTGTAGCTATTCAATTGAGCCAAAAACAGCTAACATAAGAATTACTATAATAGTCTCAATAATTTCATAACAAGAAGAATAAGCATGATAGCGCGAAAATAACAAACAAGAATAATAGCTTACCAATCCATCCTGAACCAAACGACTGACTCAGGATACTAAGGTCTAATAAAATACACTAACAAAATGTCAATACATCCTTTCTCAGTCATATTTCTTCAGCGATACATAGAAAAACAAACCGTCAGTTAGCAAGTCCAATCCTTCACGAAGTACTTTGTAAATAAATAAGCAGGAACACAATACACTAATCATATTCTTGCCGTGGCGGTAATATATCTGCGCGAGCGCCGACCCGCTTGTTGTTAGTGCTGGGACCACGAACCAACATAAATATTTTACAGTTGATTTGTTGGCAACAGAAGATATATAAGTGAAATGAAAATAGTATGGTTTGATTTTGTTTTTAAGGTGTTAAAGAAGTAAATAATGGATGGTCGTAGTATAATTTTAATTTGTGTTTGATAGAAACACTTGAATCCAGAAAAATCTATAAAAAATTGAGATTTCATATTGAGTGCAGTGAAAGTTGCAGTGCTTTTGGAAATAAGTTGAATAAGAAATCTGTGACGCTGACAACAGCCAAACACCCCAAATAGGCTTCTTTTAAAATCATTTTCAGCTGTATCTATTCAGTTTGTGGCAGTGAAAAAAAAAAATGTTAATCTTGATCGTATTTTCTAAAACTCTATTGTGCCCAAAACACGTTTTCTTGAAGTTTTCTCGATGGAAAATAATTGTAAACTAACGTCTTAAAACATGCTTTAAAGCCAACAATCTCTATTATTTATTTACCAAATATTATAAATGAAATTAAGAAAACATTTAAGATAGATAATAATCTAAAACATTGTTGTTTCTGTTTTTCAAATAGCATTTCAGCTTTTAGATTTGTATTAAAAAAAAAAGTTAATTTTCATTCAAATTGAGCGGCGCACCCGATGTCTCTCCACTCGTTGCCTCTCTTTCAGTTCTGTACGAAACGACAGTGACCGCAGGGGTCGGATTTTTTAGGTGTTGTCAGTCAGCCTTTCGTCTTTAACTCAGCAATTGACAATAACTTCATGTTCTTGAATTCTTTTCTATTACAGAACCGTAACAACATTTCCCTTTCCCTTTATGTTGATGTTGTACCGTGTACCTCACCACTAAAATAGTATCACCATGGCCCATAGCGGGCAGTAATTGCAAATTGGCCGAGTGATCGATGGCGTACGAAGAAAAATATCTCAATTTATTAGTTCTGATTGAGTCGCTACGCTGATACGATACGATATATTGTTGACCGTGTGAACGTTACCACGGTGTTTTTTGAGCCATAGGCCTTTGATTATGGAACCATAGATCAAGAAATGTAGGTGTTTTGTCACTCTAGCACTTTTACTCCATATGTGTATTTATTACTATTTAGGTGCATTTTTTTTAATGAGGAGATTCGCAGGATTACGAAAGTAACCGACATAGCCCGAAGAATTGCCATACTTAAGTGGCAGTGGGCGGGGCACATTGCTCGCAGAACGGATGGCCGATGGGGCAGTAAAGTTCTGGAGTGGCGACCGCGTACTGGAAGGCGCAGCATGGGTAGGCCCCCACAAGGTGGACCGACGACCTGGTGAAGGTCGCGGGTATCCACTGGATGCGGAAAGTGCAGGACCAGTCGTTGTGGCGATGCTTGGGGGAGGCCTATGTCCAGCAGTGGACGTCTTTCAGCTGAAATAATGATTATTCATTTTTACGAACGCATTTCAGAGCTACACAAAAAGTTACAGAGCTGTTTGCAGGACTATTTCGGAAGTAAAAAGTGTAGTTTGTAACAGTAATTTTGTGCAGTATCTAGTCTTCTCTCTAGAAGTCGGGACCGATCTGCTTTCCAGTTGATTACCTTGTATTTGGTGGCCACAAATTCAAAGTCTCTCAACGAGCTATGGAGCGAGCTATGCTTGGAGTTTGTCCGGAGAAGAACGGGAGTGACCGACATATCTTGTAGGATCAGTAAGCTGAAGTGGCTGTGGGCTGGCCATGTCTGTCGATGGACCGACAGTTGCTGGAACAGACGAGCCCTTGAGTGGAGACCGCGAATCGGCAAACGCAGCGTAGGGCGCCCCCCGCCAGGTGGACCGACGACCTGAAGAAGGTGGCTAAGGGGGACTGGATGCGGAAGGCAGAGTAACGAGTGTTGTGGCGCAATTTGGGAGAGACCTGTGTCCAGCAGTGGACCGCTATAGGCTGTGTTGATGATGATGATGATGATGATTTGGATGCCAAATTAGATCTGTTAGCACCTATATATATCCTAACATACTAATATTTATGTAAAAGTTTGTGAAGATGTTTGGATATTTGTTACCCAAACACGCTAAACGGCTGAACGGATTTGAATGCAATTTGGCACAAACAGTTCCCGAGGGATGCGCGATAAGTCTTTTTGTGATAAGCCGAATCATACGAAGGCGAAGCCGCAGGCAATGTCTAGTTATTTATGTTTTACCAAGACTGTAAAGTTGGCTTTGTTCTTAAAGATTTTTTTCAATAAAGATAAAGAGACGTGACAGTATACACCAGTAAATAAACAAGGAGAATATATTGCGACTACATAAATAATAAAATGTAAGCAATGTGCTCTAGAAATGGAAATGGCGACAGGTATCGCCACCTGTCGATGCCTATGAAATACTAGCGAAACGTACGTTAAGCCGGGTCAAGACGAGTATCACGTGTAATGCAATGTATAGTGTAATGTATCGCGAATTCTGCGTGTGGATGGTAACACGAACAATACGTGAAGTTCATGCGCTCGCTCCATCGGGTGTCGGTTTTTACTTTTTACGCGAACAAGGCGCTCGTAGTCCTCATTACGAGTTGAGTTCCTTTACCGTCCACATTATTTGCGTTACAGTACACGATACATTACATACTGTATGCGTCTGGACCCGTCCTTAGAAGAAGCTATCTTTAAAATTTTGTTTCTTTGCTGAGTTCTTAACTTATCCAAAAAGAAAATCCTTGAGGAGGATGAGTTATTATTTGAGCAGCTATTGCATGTTCTCCATAAATATTTTAAACCAAACTTGCCTTTATAAAAAACAGGAAAGTGTGTTTGTTAGTTTGTCCTTTTTAGGGTTCCGTAGTCCTACAAGGAACCCTTATAGTTTCGTCATGTCCGTCCGTCTGTCCGTCTGTCCTAATCCTTTACAGCTTAATAACTTCTACAGTTATTAACATAAATGAATGAAATTTTGTTAAAAAATGGTTTAGATATAGATCTCAATTTTAAAAGAATAAAAAAATCTTGATAACGTATTTTAGGGGTGGCACCCATACATGTGAAATGGGGATGAAAATATTTTTTTCGCTGCACACCTTCTTGTAGGGTATCATTGAATAGGTCTACTAAAATGATGGTAATGTTTCATACATCACATTTTTATCAGGTGTACCATCTGCGAAATATAGCCCACTAAAGTAGCTTACAATGTGTCCCCCCCCCTGCCATTTCCAATCTATGCAACGTAGAAACTTGTAATCTTCCACGTTGATAGACTTTTATAAAAACTCTCTTTTAAAATTATTTCGAGTATAATGTGATTATAAATTTTTAAGTTATAGTGAGAAAACTGAAAAATACTTAAGACGTCCTAGTTTATAGGTCATTGACCTTAGATAAAAATGATCTTAGCAAATAATGCTCCTTTAGTTACTTTCTATTCAAAGAAATCACAAAAAGAAACTTTGTGTTATATTGATAACACAAAGTAACAGCGCCACCTAGCGCTAAATTTAAGAAGTGTGTCAAATTAAAATATGACACACTTCTTAAATTCAGCGCTAGGTGGCACTGTTTGCAAAAACTAAAATAGCAATGATTAATATTCGATTTGATTCGTTTGTTATTAGACCTATAGGGTTATAGGGTTCCTTAAGGATAAGGAACCCTATAATACTGAGCATGGCCCGACATGCTCTTGGCCGGTTTTTCAAGCTGTAATCAGCAACGGATCGACGTGATTTTTTGCATAGAGATAATTTATGGGAGTAACACCTTATAGTAAGATAGGAGTACCTGTATGTAAGGTAGTAAGTATTACTTTTTATCCGGGAATAATGCACGGTTTCTATGGTACCTGAATTTCCTCATTTAGCCCAGATTTTTAATTAAATAGAATCTTCCTAAATCCTATTTGTAAAAGTAATTATCGAGTTGGTTTTTTTCGATGGGTTTCATAGATTACGTATATGTTAACTCTCGCTTTATAATATTCGTGACTAATAGGTGTCTACAGAATTTTCATAATCACACACTTTTATCTGTCATCGAGTTTCAAGAAATAACTAAGCATGTTCTTTATGTGCAACACCTATCAGGATTAACACAAAATATTACCAATACGTTGACTTATAAATGTTAAACACATGCATAACGAGGTATAAATAATACGATAACTATTAATAATAATGGTATGGGCAGTAAAGTGGGTCTTCGAGGGGTCAACCGGCCACTTGAGCAGGTGTCCCAGATTTGAATGTAAACATACGGATGGGTATCGTGGGCTTGCACGCTCAGATGCTAATTTTTTACAGAAAAAATTTGGAATGCTTTGTAAGATATGAAGGTGTGAGTTTTTTTTATATTAAAAATCAATTTACAGTTTTGTGTTATTTTTGTGGATTTTATTTTGGAACATGTTGCACATATTGAGACAGAAATTATTTTGTGTTAGATATGTATACTTATTGAGTATACAACCTTATTCATCGTTTATACTAAACCTCTTAAGGGTCATTGTACTCATCATTATGAAAAACTTTTACTATGGGGACAACCATGAAATCGTGAAAAAATTATCTGCTGTTCCCTACAATTTGTCGATTTATGTGAACACAAGTCTAGGGATCAGCTGATTTTTTTGGATCCCCTAAGAGGTTTAGTATAAACTAATATCTTAACGGTTTAAAAGCGTGCTTTCCTTGCAGGGGGGGTCTGAGTTCGAATCCGGCCCATATTTCTGACTTTTCTAATTCATGTGCGGATCAGAATTTGATTATCACTTACGGGCTACGGCGAAGGAAAACATTGTGAGGAAACCTGCATACCTAAGAGTACTCCATACCGTTCTCGATAGTGTGTGTACTATACACAAATTGTGTAGTCCGCAAATCCGCACTAGGCCAGCGTAGTGGTCTAAGGCCTTAATCTTCTCATTCTGAGAAGAGGTCCGTCCTCAGCAGTGGGACAGTAAAAGGCTGATTATGTTATATGTTATTTTTAAGGCCTAATTTATAATCTTCCTAAAAGGTTTAAAGTACAGTGCCTTACTCCCGACTGGTTCGAGCTCTGAACCAAATCGAGCTAATGTCAATTCCTAGAGGAATGCAGTACGAATTGACACTAACTCGAATTCAAATTCGATTGAAACACAACTCGATCCAGTCGGGAGTAAGGCCCCAGTACACGTCGAATATTAACAAACGACTGACTGCCAAAATTAATACCCAATCTATCCACGATTTGCCCTACTAGAGATAGGAATTTGACATAAGCTCCATACAAAATATGTCCAATTTCTATCTCCAGTAGGGTAATTCGTGGTTAGATTGGATATTAATTTTGGCCGTGAGACAGCGAGAACATGCTGTCCCCCGCCATCTTTCCACTCAGATGAACAACCTATCAGAGTCTTGCCGCCATTACCGCGCTACTGATTTGGTTGTAAATTGACTACTGCGCAGCCACCTGTTTCTCACTTAACAGCGGCACAGTTATATTACGCGTACTTTTAGGTTCTTTATGAAACATCTGCATGATACAGCAAAAATCAACAGTACCTAATGTAAATCCTTATCTTCAATCATTTCCTCGTCGCAACCGCAGCGGGCCCAGTACATTTTATTGCTCCGTGTTTCCTCGTGACTGGTGATGCAGTAAGCGGTGCCTCTTTATAACTCTCTCGTTACTCTTCGTAATAAGATGCTCATCGGTTAAGGAAACGCTTTAAATTTATACAGAGAGACTATACGATCTACCTAAATGACATTTGAAAATATGTACACCTACTTCGTAAAAATATGATTGTCTTTTTTCTGCGCGTTTTTTGAAGGCATCATTTGGCAGTGTTTGCTTTGCCCTAAAGAATTACTAGAAAGAGCGGGACAATTTTCGTGATTTAAAACGTTCCAGCTATGTCAGCTGTGCTAACTACGCCAGCTGCTAGTCGTGCAGCAGACTACCCCGAGTCTGCTGCTCGCAGGCCCCATCTTCCCGTAATTTTTTAAAGAGGTTTTCTTCCTCGCAGTCCGGGCGACGAAGCCAAGACCCTCGGTCCCAAGAGGCGTGAGAACACTACTCAGCGGGCACTCCTGGGGCTACCAGATCAACGGGGGCAGGGAAGGACAGTCCCCCCGCTGCCTGCCCAGTGGCAGGGTGAGTGCACACCGGGCCCGTCCCTGCTCCTCCACAGTGCCTTATACCCGCGTCACTCGTTTATCGCATATCCCTCGGGAACTGTACATCTTACCGGGATAAAAAGAAGCCTATATGTTAATCCGGGTTATGTTCTATCTGTATGCCAAATTTCATTAAAATCCATACAGTAGTTTTTGCGTGAAAGAGTAACAAACTAGGAGTAGGATAGGACTACTAAAAGTAATTTGACCTAAGTCCTAAACAAACGATAATTGTAAGCCACAACTAATCAGACTAAATAAATAAAACTTGGGCTGCTCTTTCTCACGCGCGAGCGCATTTCCCTTTCGTACGGCGCGTGCGTGTACCGGCTCACGTCTTTAAACGCTTTTGCGAAACCGTTTGTGGGGTTCACGAGAAATGTATTACTATAATGTGGGGCCTAGCTTAATAAGTTATAGCTTAGTTCACTTGAATAATTTAGTGCTTATTTCTAGTTAACTTTATACAGGGTGACTGGGTTGAACGAGGGAGTTATTGAATGAGGATGTTCAGAAACTAAATGTATAAAAAAAAAAAACTTTGTTTCATTACTGTGCTTTCAAATCAAGGTTGCATGCGGTGAGGTAGTGAGGTGATGCACCAAGCACGGTAATGTGCAATGTGTCTATCAATCGCTATTACCACCTTCTCCACCTTTTGTACTAGCCAGCGGACCCCCTCTAGACAGTGAAATAAAATTGAAATAAACTTTATTGCATGAATTGTGGTACGGTCGGCCGCACCTCAGTGGTAAGTTTGACATTGACAGCGCCTTTATTTCGTAAGTAGTAAGGGTGGTTTTCTGATTCAAGTGTTAACCACTGCCATGCAGTCGACAGTAAGCCTGACTTATCGTGGAATATTTTTCAACTTTTTTTTTCATGATGTTTACGCATAAATCTTATAAGTGGATGGCTATAAGAAAAGAGGTAGACCAAAGAAAAGATGGATGGATTGTGTGAAAGATGATATGGATAAAAAGAAAGTGAACACGGAGATGACGGCTGATAGAGATGTATGGAAGAAAAAGACATGCTGCGCCGAGCCCAAATAAATTGGGATAAGGTGGACCGACGACCTGGTGAAGGTCGCGGGAATCCGCTGGATGCGGAAGGCGCAGGACCGGTCGTTGTGGCGATGCTTGGGGGAGGGCTATGTCCAGCAGTGAACGTCTTTCGGCTGAAATGATGATGATGATGATGAAGGGCAGGAGGATGATGATGTACGCATATACCCATTTTTTATTCGTCTGAGGCATATACTATGATTTTATTGAATATGCCCACAGAGTACCTTTGATATGCCCCTCGATCACCCAATCATGCTGTATATGATGTTGAATAATAAATATTTTGTAACAGTTTTGTAGAATTAAGTTACTGCACTGTACACACGGCTACACATCAAGCTGTACAAAACCAGTAAAGGCTGACCTCGCGTTTGAAGGAAAACTTATACAATGCGAGGTCAGCTTATACTGGAAATGTACAGCTTGATGTGTAGCCGTGTGTACCAGTATGCAGAAAAACTCGTATTTGTGAAAAAAAACGACAATACTTGCGACTTTTTGGGTTCCAATTAAATTGCGTTCACGTAATAATTTTAAAAAAACTTGATCGGTACACCTTATTACCTTCTTAAAAACACTGAAAAGGAAAGTGCCCTCGCCGATGCACCAAAAAACCTTCCCATAATATAAATATATCAACATAAAAATGCTACCTTTAAAATTTTACGAGTTACATGAGTAAATTCAATTTTTTATCCGATGAAAATTTTATGGCAACCCAATGATGCGTGTGAGCAATTTACGAAAACGCTTCGGGCATTTTCGGGTTATTTTTTTGAATAATTCATACGGAAGAGATCAAAGATGGGCTGGTTATGGGCTACTTTTCGTCCTATATGGGGTTATGGACGATCACTTTGGGTTCGTAACAATGGCGGATCATGTTATAAGTTTTTGTAAGACTGCAGAAAAGTTATGTCATTGAAGTTTAAATAAATATTGGGAGCTTTTCAACGATTTATGTGATTCATAGCTTCGTGAAGAGAATTTAAAATAACGAAAAGTAGGATTTTGTGGCCTGACTGAAAATTTTAAAAGTTATAAACACACTGAAATGTGTCATTACTTTTTACTTGGCCATCTGTGATTGTCGCCATTTTAGGTAAACATTAAGCCTTTAGTTGGCCTCATTTCTCTTAAGAATCTCTCATTCCGATGACGTTACCGCACTAGAAGACTATTTATTTTATGACCAATTTATCTACTAGGTTGTAATAAAGTTGCTGTCTAGCCCCCAGGCGTAGAGGCGTGATGGTGACGCTAAAAGTAAAAGTGTTAACGATTCGGTGTGAAAAAGCGATGGCAGAATAAGTAATAAGTGTTCGCCCACGGACGCCACTTGGTACACTTTCTACTGACACTAAACTTACACTTGAGTATAGGGTTGGTGGAGTTTGGATATGATAAAAAGTTTCTTCTAGTGACAGTAGATACTGGACAAGGCTGAAGGGACTAAGTCAGTAAACGACATTTATTATTTATTTATATATGCTTTATTGTACACCATAAACACAGACCAGTAAGCTTCAAGACTCCGCATAAACAAAGTTTTGTATTCGAACGCAGTCGTAAAACGTTGGTGGGGTCAGGGGGGCGGACGGCGCGTTATGATTGGCCGGCTCAAAAGTTCGGTGGTATGATTCCTTATGATTGGTGCCGCTCGCTGACTGAGTGACGTTCCGATTGGCGGATGGACGTATGATATGCAGTGGTAGAGCATATGCGTTGTGACCGGGGGTGTCCAACTAACCGACGTCTAGAGGCTTACTTGTCTATGACCATAAAAAACATTACATTTAATATGCATTTAAACTATTGTACAAATGGCGGCCTTATCGGGATCAGCGATTTCTTCCAGGCAACCTTAGGATGGACAAGAATGAACTGGACAGAAAATGGGGTTGTTAGATGTGCCAATTCGATACATAATTTAATAATAAAATAAAATTCTATACTACTACTATAAAATAACAACAAAAATATATTCTATAAATCCTAATACATAAATACTATATGCATATTATACATATAAATAACGTGTGAATGAAATAACTGAAAACCTTTTAAGGGGTCATTTTACTCATCGTTATGAACAACTTTTAAACACCAGCAGGCGTAGCCTGAGCTCTGCAGACAAGAGATTTGTCTACGGAAGAATAGTAACTACATTGTATAGAACTTTATCCGTCATTTTGTCTTTTCTTTCGTAGACAAAACGCTAGTCTACAGTGGTCATGCTACGCCTGCAACGCTGAAATCGTGAAAAAAATGTATTCACATAAATCGACAAAATGTAGGGAACAGGTTATTTTTTTTATGAGATTTCTGGATTGACCCCATATGTTGTTCATAATGATGACCTATTAAGAGGTTTTCAGTTATTTCAATTACATGTATAGAGAGCATGTATGCAGGGCGTTGGCGATGGCGGTCCGCTGATATATGCTTGCCCGCAGGTTTGCACGTTGCAGCAGGGCTGTAAAAATTACCCTCTTCAAGACGTATTGTCAGACATTTTACACATTTTTTTGCCTGTGGGTGAAGTATACGCAGAGGGCCTACAACGTCTTGCGCATACAATATAATAATGGTTTTAAGATGCTGATGGGGCTTCCGCGCTTTTGTAGCGCATCTCAGATGTTTGCTGAGGCACCCATTGATTAGGTACTTCTATGCCATCATGAGAAGAAAGCTGCGTCAATGATGGGCAATGGGGTCATTTGACTCATCATTATGAACAACTTTTACTATGGAATTTTTTATTTACCCTAAAATCACGAAAGAAAAACAGTTGATCCCTATATTTTGTAGATTTATGTGAACACAAATGTAGGGATGAGCTGATTTTTGTCGCAATTTCAGAGTTGGTCCCATAGTAAAAAAAAATCATAATGATGAGTACAATGACCCCTTTTCGTTTCCAAAATCAACGAAAATTCACTGTGTATATTTGTTTTTATAAAAAAATTGTCAAGCGGCAACCCTAATTCAGATGGACAAACGGCCGATACAGTTCGTGGGTAATGATAGGTGAAAAAATTGACGCGTTACTTTCAATTTATAACGACAACTGACGCAAGCGCAATCAAATTCGTCTAGTGTTGAAGGGGACGTGCACTAAATTGCTTGATTTACTTTAGACGAGTTCAAGTGGCTTTTATTTGATAGAACAGAATTTCTGGGATCGAGCGATGACAGAATTATTTTACGCAGGTCAGCAAGCGTAGCATGACGACTTTAGACAAGGGTTTTGTCTACTAAAAATAGACAAAATATCATTTTTAGTTTGTTACTAAAGAGTTCAGTTTCCTTTAATCAACAGAGGCTTTACGAGGTTCCCCAGCTGAGGCTCGTCGGAAACTGCGGCTGGAAAAATTACCTCCACCCGCAAACTACATTCAAACCAGCGAGAAACTTCCTGCAGGGTATAAGCTCCTCTGGCCTACATGGAAGTCCCTAAACTGATTGCGGAACCAGGTAGGCAGATGCAAGCTTAACATGAGCACGTGGGGCTATATAGACCAAACGGCTACAGCCTGCATGTGTGGCATTGATCCTCAATCAAAGTCACAGTTGCTGTGCGGCTCTTTTTATCACGCACTTGCATATTGAGTGACCTTAACAATACCACAGACAACGCACAAGACGTGGCAAACTGGACTAGCAGGGTCTGATTACTGTGCCACTGTCAGTAAATTTTGTACCATCGACACAAAAAACGTCTGTGTGGTGCGGGACGTAAAGAATTGCACCACCCTTATCTCTTCTCATGGGTGTCGTAAAAGGCGACTAAGGGATTCACCAGAGGACGGGCAGCAGCGTTCTCTGAGTATTAAACCAACCAACTGAGATCGCCAACCCGCCTGCCAAGCGTGGCGATTATGGCATATCCCCCAAACATACATACATACATATATGCTTGGGGGAGGCTTATGTCCAGCAGTGGATATCTTTCGGCTGAAATGATGAAATGATGATGATGATGACACAAAAAAGAAAAAGAAGAGTGGTCATGCTAAGGCCTGCAGGATTGATGTATTCAGGAAATATCTACGATCATCATAATGCAAGGTAGCAGAACAGAAAATGGTGGAGGTTTATATTTAGAAATACATGATAATATATTAGCCGGCAGAAGATAATTAAATAATTGAAAATACATTTATAGGGAATGCCGTCTCCTCAGTTCTAAATGGCCAATATCATCAATGTGATAGTGATTAAAAGCTAATTTCAAAGAGGCTTTGAGAGGTAAATAAAACACGAAGTTAAATAAGTAGCACAGTTTCTACTGAAAATACAATAAATCACTATTGTTATAACCATTATCAAATATCACAACAGGATCGATTAAAATTAAATGTTCAATTAAAAAGTTAATTACATCTCAGAGGCGGCGGCGGAAATCTCATAAATCTTTGAAGTAGAAAATCTTCAAGTTTCTTAAATATTCATTGATAGGAGATGGCTAAGTGATTAGGGGCGTCACCTTATTTTTATCTAATTAATACCTTTAATTGAGAACCTTGAGTGGGAGTAGAAAAATATCTTTCATGGGGTTGAATAAAAAGTTAATTAAATCTCAGAGGCGGCGGCGGAAAACTCATAAATCTTTGAAGTAGAAAATCTTTAAGTTTCATAAATATTCATTGAAAGGAGATGGCTTCGTGATTAAGGGCGTCACATTATTTTTATCTAATTAATACTTTTAATTGAGAACCTTGAGTGGGAGTAGAAAAATATTTCATGGGGTTGGTTTCATATGACAGATCGAAGAAAAACTAAAAAAGAAGCTACTTATAACTTATCAGAACGTAAAAACCGACAAGATAAAGAAATTTTAACTTTATGGATGTCAAAAGGAGAGGATGCAGTATCAATCTTTGCGCCGATGAAAAATTTACGGTTTTGATTCATTTGCCAAGTTTTATACTTGTCGCAATGTTTCTTTAAAATCCTCCATTATAGGATCTGGATCTATTCTTCAGTATATTCTACAGTTTATTTTCAGTGTTGTCAGTTGTCAATGTGTTCAACACTAATTTCAAAGAGAATATAATCACTAAATTGCCTCGTTGGTCTAGTGGTAGGAAGCGCGACTGCTGAGTGTGGGGTCCTGGGTTCGTTTCCCGGGTCGGGCAAAGTGTTACTGGGTTTTTTTCATTAGGAAATTCTCAGTAGCAGCCCGGAGTCTGGATTTGTGCCCGGTTAATGGCAATAGGCTCGCCACCTTTTACATAGGACTATAACATAACTGGCGAAATGTGGGTGTACTATACACATCTCCCTACCCCTTCGGGGAAATACAGGCCTGATGTTATGTAATATAATCACTAGGTACTGATTTGTCATAAAATTATAAAGTATTATGAACAAGAATTGTAGTCTTAGGTTGTTCTGTGCGTCAAATCGAGCGCAGAAATAAAATATTTTTCTTTTATTCTTTCTTTACGTTATGAGCTCATGTGATCAAGGAAAATACTGCATACATTCACATAGATGTGGTCATAGCCCACTTGAAAAGATGACTGCTGTTGATACGTTCAAATCTAGTACTCCATTGACCGTAGGTAGTGCGATTTGCCAACTTCTAAAGCTTCTATTTTTTACCATAAATGGTTAGAGATGGTGCTTACTGCACTGGTCACATACTGTAAAGATCTGATTGCAGATAGTGTCAACGCAGACTTATTTCGTCTTAGTCATACGCGTCTTACTTGAGCAAATGTAGATGCTGCACTTTCTATGTCGTCTAGCGAAAGTTACCTGTAACAAAAAATGGTAAATGTTATTTAGATACATACTGATATCAAGCATTCTTATACGTCATACAATGTGTAATTTAAAAAACTGAAAACCTCTTAAGGACTCATTGTACTCATCAATATGAACAACTTTTACTATGAGACCAGTCCAGAAATGGCATAAAAAATCAGTTGTTGCCTTCTCTATTTATGTGAATATAAATGTATGCAGTACCTGATAGCCTCTGACAGTGTGGCGCAAAAAATTTCTTTCATAACGGTTCAATGTTATGATTAGGGTTCCCAATTTTAGATACAACCTATTAAAATAAATAAATAACAATAAATATTTTTGGGACATTTTACACAGCACCATCTAGTCCCAAACTAAGCAGAGCTTGTACTATGACAACAACATATAGGCAAAAGAGAGCGGTGGGTTAAAATGCTTAGATTTCCTGTAAAATTTAGTAAACTGTTGTTATGGACGGAAATTTATTTAGATTTACAATATTCACCATCATCATCGTCATTTCAGCCAAAAGACGTCGACTGCTGGACAAAGGCCTCTCCAAAAAAGGGGAAGCCATAATCGCCACACTTGGCAGGCGGGTTGGCGATCGCAGTTGGTTGAATAAATACTCAGAGAACGCTCCTGTCCATCCTCTAGTGAACCCCTTAGTCGCCTTCTACGACACCCACGAGAAGAGATAGGGTGGTGCTATTCATTGTGCCCGGCCTAAATATTTACAACATTGTAAGTAGCAAAATAATACAGTTTCCTCCGGATTTTCATGTCATGCCAGATCCCTTCCAGGATAGTTACAGAGAAGTGTTTTATTACTCATAAAGGTAACACATATTTAAGTATTATATCCATTGTCTAGTACCCATAGCACAAGCTCTGCTTAGTTTGGGACTAGATGGTGCTGTGTAAAAATGTCCCAAAGTTATTTATTTATTTATACAGACATACTAACCAAAATGGGCACGAAGAAAACATACCTATATCTGTTGACAACCCTTACAGATACGACCTATCACAGGACATAACAATATGGACGCACGAATCTTTTAACATCTCACTCAAAATCCCACATTACATCAGGAATGCCGTGCAGCGGCATTTTGTGTTGTAATATCTAGTCGGAGATTATTTGAAAGCAATAAATAATAATAAAGCGGACAAGTCCAGGTTGCGTGACGCACGCTACTGTGCGCTCGCGCAGCCCGCGTCGCCGGCCTCAGCCGCGTCGCCATCCCGGGAGCGCATCTCCATTATTCATAAGTACTCTTGCGCTGTAATTTGTGATGTAAATCACAAATGGTTACATATCAACGTGTTATTGAAATAACTGAAAATCTCTTAAGGGGTCATTGTACTCATCAGTATGAACAACTTTTATTACGGGACCAACAATTAAATAGCATGCGTTCACATAAATCGACAAGATTTAGCGATCAGCTATTTTTTTTCCAGGATTTCAGGGTTGGTCAAATAGTAAAAGTTGTTCATACATGATGAGTACAATGACCCCTTAGTTATTTCAATAAAAAGTTGTAAGTTTATGGCTTAAGGTATGTCGCTGGTCGGTTACGGTAATGCGGTTTAATAAAAGAAAAACACATTTTAGTTATTAGTTAATTTATTACTATAAAATTTTATAGTAACATTCTTTTTACTTCTAGATGCAATACAAATAACTCATTCAATGCTGCTTATAACGTGATCTATGTATATTAAACTGGATACATGCAAGGACATCTGTTTTCATACAAATCACAAGAGTAAACTACATACAAGCTAACATGTTATCATACATTAGCGCACACATCCCATGACGTGTGACAATGGACGCGAATCTCGCGCGCCTCTTCATATCCACGATGTAAATCACCCGTTTATATTATTGTAGAACAGAATTAAAAGAAATAATGCAAAAAATCTTAACATTTAATCGTTACTTACACAACTCTAAAAATAAATTATAATCTAAAAGTATAATATACCTATTAAGAATAGAACTAATCACTAAACATAAGTATACGGGCTAAAGCGCTTATAGTAAGTATGTATATAGAAATACCATCGCATTACTTCTTTTTCTTTTTGTCTCCTGTAGCTTTTAGTGGAGGTGCGGGAGGTTGAGGCGGCGGGGGAGGGGGAGGCGGAGGCAGCTGCTTCTCAGGCCACATGCGCTTAACATAATCTACAATACTAGCTAGACTTATTGTTTTCACTTTGCCTAATTTCGGACCAGAAAATGCAACAGCTATCTCGTTTACGAGATCCTCGTCCAGATTGATTCCTAGTCGTTTTACTGCCTCACGGAAATCTTTAGCTGTTATTATAGGCCCAGGATTCGATCTGTGCAGTTCCAATAGAAGCAATCCTACATCAGCTCTATTCTTCTTACTTTTTGGTGATTTACCAATGACATCAGCTCTCTTCAGCAACATTTCCCTGGCATCCAGTTGCTTAAGAATAAGTCTAGTTTTCACATAACCGCAAGTGATGACCGTTTTTTTGCGAAATTTCAACGATAATATCTCATCACGGGCTTCTATGAAGTCCGATTCCACAGTCACGTTATCAAGCAGAAGACATTTAATTTTAACTTTGCGGTTTTTTAAGAGCATGAGTAAGTTTCTAGCATCCCTTGGCGTAAGAGGGTTATATGACAAATCTAAAGTATACAGTTTACTAGCTTTTGGCAAATTAAATCCTATGGATCTTACAGCTACTCCAGTAAATTTGTTGTTATTTAAAATAACGCGTCGTATGTTTGGATTTAAAAGTAGGATCCGTATAGCAAGACCCACACGAGGACCTTCTAAAGAATTCCAAGATAAGTCTATCTCCTGAAAACTTTTGTTTTCAGACAAAAAGGTGCACAGTAAAAGTACTGCTTTCGGCGAAAGTATGGTGTTCCAAGATAAATTGAGATGAGTTAATTGGTTTTGAAATTCAAAAGCATCAGCAAGAGCTAAAACGGCTTTAGCAGTCAGTTTATTTTTACTTAGGTTGACATCAACAACTCCTGTTCCTTTAATGATTGCTTTAGCTAAATACTCAACTCCTTCATCTCTTAGCTCATTACTGGAAAGATTCAGTTTGGAAAGAGCTCGGTTTGATGGTAAAAAATTAAACAGCTGCTTGGCACCTTTAGGCCCTATTCTGCACCCACTTAAATTAAGTTCTGTTAAAGTATTGTTGCTCAAAAGCATCTCACCTAAGTGGAAACATCCATCGGCACCAATCCAGTTATCTGTTAAATCCAAAGCTTGGACATATGTGTTTCGTCTTAATGCCATACCTATAGCGCGAAAAGCTTTGCAATTTATCCCGTAGTATTTTAAATCTATCTTTTTTTCAACTAGTGATCTGTGGAAATTCCGTATTGGATGAATTCTCATTTCTTCACACATAGCTAAATAAAATTCTTGACCATCATCCGCGTACGTGACTGTCTGTGGTGGATCGAAAAGAGCTTTTTCTATACCTGGGTCAAGTAAAGCAGGGTAGTTGTAGAAAGGATGGCGTAACATAGAACTAGCTGATAATGGTATACATTTTTCACATATTTCCCCACTACCAGGAACATACAAGCCTTCTTTGCATAGTTTATGCTTGATGGTTTCATACTCCAAGACATCCAAAACTAGGGAAGACCATTCCTCCCTAGGAGCTTCTATGGAAAATACGTCGTCATCTTCTTTTTTGAAAAGCACATCAACGGCTACGGATGACTGATTACTTGAAGACATAATTGTAAAATAATCTTCTGTGAAAAACAGAAAAAATGCGATGAACGATACAACAATTGATTGAATTTGCTGTGTCAGGTGTTTTAAATCAAAGGTAATGTCACAGATTAAATATGCGTATCATCTCTAGTACGTCTGTGGTAATGTGTAATTTATGAATTTATGTTTTCTTTTTTGTACATTTCTTTCGTATGTCAAATTAATAAAAAGGTGCAAATCATAAAGATACGACTATTCTAGATATAAAAATCACACAGATACCAAACAGGTAGTGATTATATTATCTTTGCCAAACAGTTAATAATTACCTATAATTACAAATAATATGTTGTTAAATGAAATTAGCTTAATATTTTTATGACTTTATTAACCATGATGACAATACTTAATATGAACACTCGATTAAAAGTAAATCTAAACAAAACTTACCAAATGATATCAATTAATATCAATCACATTTTCACAATCTAATGTTATTAAAAAATTAAAACAGACAAAGTAAACTAAATTACATAAAGCTAAATAACTCCTATAAATACATAATAAATAAAATATTATGAATAAAATAAATTGTATAGTTCATTTTTTCCCCATGCCCTTTTGCTTGCTTATCGTTTTTATAGGTTCTGGTTCCAGTTCCACTTCAGGAGGGGGTGTAGGGGGTAACTGCCTGTCAGGCCATTTCCGTTTTATATATTCTACCAGTAGGTTAATATTTATAGTCTTGAATTTAGCACTCCGTGGTCCCGCAAAGACATTGCAAAATTCCTCAACCAGGTCTTCGTCTAAAGACGCTCCTGCAAATTCTAAGGCGGCACCAAAGTCTTTTACGCTCATTATATTGAACTTATCTTTTTGCATTTGCAGTGCAACCAATGCAATATCAACTTTGTTCTTTTTCGGCTTTTTAGCCACATATTCTACTCTGTTGAGGATCAGTTCTCTGGCATCCGGCCCTTTAGCTTTAAAACCACCTACTACGCCTCCATAGGTTACAATTATGTTTTTCTTTGACTTAATTTGTTTTATACGTTCCAGCAAAGATAAAAATTCTCCTTTTATGAACACGTTATCCATAAATAGTTTCTGTATCTTTGAAGCAGTCAACCTTACCTTAGTAAGAACGCTAAGAGCATCCGCAGGGGTCAAAGGATTATATGACAAGTTTAACATAGTCAACTTTTTTGCTTTCGATAAACTGCTAACGATGCTCTTTATAGCTTCGCCTTCTAGTTTGTTGTTGCTTAGGTTAAGTTTATTTAAAAGCGGGCACAATAAAACCTCTTTTATGGCTAGACCAATTCGAGGGCCAGCCAAAGAGTTCCATGAAAGATCCAACACTGTAAGTACACTGCTTTCTGATAGTTTGATGAGCAACCCATAACTTCCTGGAGTAAATAGTTTGTTCCACGAAAGATTTATGTGCGTAAACTTGTTATGAGTTTCGAATGCCTCCGTTAACAGACTGGCTCCTTTTCCGGTTATGTCATTGTAACTCAAATTTATTCTTTTCACATCGAGTCCAAAAAATACAGCTCTAGCTAGATGTTCCATCCCTTCATCGCCCAATTGGTTTCGACTTAAATCAAGACACTTAAGAGCTCTATTATGTGGCAAGCTGCAGAACAATCGCATAGCACCTCCAGGCCCAATTCTACAACCATGTAAATTCAGATCAGTCATTGTGCTGTTTGTCAAAAGCATTTCTCCCAAATGGTAGCAAGCATCGCCGTTTAAAAAGTTATCAGTTAAGTTTAATAATTTGACCGTCTTATTGTATCTTAAAGCTTCTGCCATCGCTCGGACTCCACGTGGGTTGACACAGTAGTACCGTAGATCTATTGTGGTACTGACCAAAGCTTTGTGGAAACTTCTGACTGGGCACTGGTTCATCTCTTTACAGGTAGCTAAGTATAAGTCCTGACCATCGTCAGCGTATATGATTAGATCTTCCGGTTGTATTAATGCTTTCTCTATTCCTGGATCGGTGATCGCTGGGTAGCAGTAGTAAGGGTGGCTTAGCACGGAACTGGCGGACATAGTAATATACTTGGTACATATTTCTCCGCTACCCGGGTCGTACAACCCGTCTTTGTACAACAGTTTCTTCTTGTTTTCTTCGGGGAGAATTATTTCTAATGAAGACCACTCGTCCATGGGCGGTTCCTCGGAACTTTCTATGATCTGCGGCGTGAAGATAATTTCAATCGGTTCGCTTCCAGTTTTGGAATCGTCTGAGTCATCCATTTTTATTCAGACTGTTGATTTTAGACTAGGAAAATAAACTTATACAAAATAAAACCTAATTTATCTAATATTAGGTAAACGTTTCGTAACAGATTCAACAGATTGACACGTAATTGACAAGCAGTGACAAACAAGCTGGAGTTGTCAAACCGCGTACCGTAGTTTTTCAAATAGATGAAACCTTCTTTAACAATCTTACTACAGCAAGTCGGATTAAATCAGATTAAATAAAGAGATTAATGGCTGTAATATTTATAATAATGTTTTTTTTACCAAAACCGTAAACTATGTTCAACTACAAAAGTGCAAAGGTTTTAATAGCACTTTAATTAGAAACGTTGATAGCGTATGCCAGCGCATATACGCTTTTACGAAATTTTAATAATTGTGGAACTTAAATGTGGGGGAAAATGAAACATTACAAGTAATTACTTCTTTATGTTTACTAACATTAATATACAGATATAACTATACTACAAGAATCTAGTTATAATAAAGATAATCATCATTTCACAAGTTAAATCGGGCTTAAAACAACGCTAACATCCTCTATGCGGATACCTGAATGTAATAAAATTATAAGCTAACAAACCAATAAAGTAATTTTAAAAACTAAAACAGAAAAAAACAAGAACTTAGTTTTGGAGCTTAGTTTGTGTCTGTGCCTTCTTTTAGTAATTTATGTTCCCGCCTTTTTAGGGTTCCGTAGTCCTACAAGGAACTCTTATAGTTTCGTGATGTCCGTCCGTCTGTCCGACTTCTACAGTGATAAACATAAGTAAATGAAATTTTGTAAAAAATTGGTTTAGATATAGATCTCAATTTTAAAAGAATAAAAAAATCTTGATAACGTATTTTAGGGGTGGCGCCCATACATGTGAAATGGGAATGAAATTATTATTTTCGCAGCACCCCCTCATTCGGGGCATCATTGAATAGGTCTACTAAAATGAAGGTAATGTTTCATACATGACTTTTATCAGGTATACGATCTGCGAAATACGGTTCGCCAAAGTGGCTTGCAATGTGTGTCCCCCCCTGCCATTTCTATGCTCATTTCATGCAACGTAGAAACTTATAGTCTTCCACATTCTTCTTCTTCGTGTCAACACGAGCTACATAATGATAATAGCTCATGTCGTGGGGAAAAGATTAGCCAGTCAGCAAGTTGGTAGCGGGGCTGACTGCCCAGGGTGCGCCGGACGATCAATTAAATATCGTCACTCGTGGAGGCTCTTTTAATGGCTCTTCTTCCACATTGATAGATCTTTATAAAAACTCTCTTTTAAAATTATTTCGAGTACAATGTGACTATAAATTTTTGAGTTATAGTGAGAAAACTGAAAAATACTTAAGACGTCCTAGTACATAGGTCATTGACCTTAGAGAAAAATGATACATACTAAATGTTACTTTCTATTTTAAAAAATCACAAAAATAAACTTTGTGTTATATTGATATGACACACTTCTTAAATTTAGCTTCTTAAATTTAGCGCTAGGTGGCGCTGTTTGCAAAAACTAAAATAGCAATGATTAATATTCGATTTGATTCCTTTGTAATTAGACCTACTTAAGGAACCCTATCATACTGAGCATGGCCCGACATGCTCTTGGCCGGTTTTCATTTCTTTTACTCGCGATTTTGATCAAACAAAAAGTTTTTTAATACACTTAGCAACGTCGAAGAACACGCATAAGTGTTTTGGAATGTATGAAATGATACCTAGAAATAGCTTTCATGTGAAGAGGGAGGCACTCTCAGTGAAAGTATGGCCCCAGGGCATGGAAACAGAGGGCAAGGCCGAGGTGCCTGAGAATGAAATGCTGTGTAATTGATGAGTGGATCAATGAACATAGTTATAGATAGCTGATAAAGAGAGCGGAAGACACTGCTGTGAGTTCAGGATTACGTTTGGATTGAAAGTGATTAAATTTTTTGTTTTGGTGGTAAGCTGGTGTGAAATTCGATCATCACTTGCTTTAACGGTAAAGGAAAACATGAGGAAGCCGGCACACCTAGGAATGCTCCATACAGTTCTTGATGGTATATTATGTTTTCCGCCAACCCGTAGGCTCCATTAGGCTAGCGTGGTGGTGGTGGACTATGGCTTGAATTAAAATAGTTTTGAAAATTACAGGCACTTATGAAACGTTTCACTCTAGTTGCACGGTTCCAAAAGGTAGGTCCTAGAACCGGAAAGAAACTCTATGAATTAAGAATTCAAAAATCCTTCTCATTCTGAGAAGAGGCCCAAGCCCAGCAGTGGGACATGGGCTCGTTATCTTATGCATGTATGGCGTAAGTTCTTCTATCGTGTCGACGTGATCTACATAATGATAATAGCTCATGCCGTAGGAAAAAGATTAGCCAGTCAGCAGTTTGGTAGCAGGGCTGAATACCCAGGATGCGCCTGACGATCAATTAAATATCGTCACTCGTGGAGGCTCTTTTAAACAGCTCTGTTTTAGGGTTCCGTACCCAAAGGCTACTAACGGGACCCTATTACTCTCGCTACGCTGTCCTTCCATCCGTCCGTCCGTCTGTCTGCCACAGGGCTGTATCTTTTGACTGGTAATAGGTAACCAGTTGAAATTTTCTCAGAATATGTGTTGCTGTGAGGTGTATCACGACAAATAATAAAAATAATAAAAGTCTAAAACAAAAGGGGGTCCCCATACAAGAAACCTCGAGAAAACATGATTTTTTTTCAAAGTTTTTGTTCCTGCTCTATCTTCAAAACCGTAATACATACCAGCGCCGAACATGGTCTGATCATAGTGCCTACTATGTCATTTAGCAACAAATACTAAAAATAGGCCAAACATAGACACATGTGGTGGTACCTGCGTAAGAAAGAGATGAAAAAAATTCACATTTTGCGCACAGTACGTTGATGTCTTTTGATGAACTCTCGTAAATTATATCAGTTTCTATGGGGTATCAGGTCGATAGGTGGTACGGAACCCTTACTGTGTGAGTCCGACTCGCACTTGGCCAGTTTTTTTCTTTTCTTGTAGGCGTAAGTGTACAATGTTTATACGATTTTTTTTAGAGGTAATAGGAGTAATAAGCTCGCTATATACATAAGTATAATCAGCTAATTTCTGTCAAATTTCTGGCCGAGATGGCACATAGAGGAATGGAAGGCAAGCTTGCAACCGCTGGACAGTCATGGCCGTCAAAACGATCACTTTCGGTTAATCAAAACACAAAGCAGTTTTTAACCAGAAAACTATCCCAGCTCAACTCTGGATATAAGTTCAACTTTACAAAACAAATAAATTCAAAATTATGCGAAACTTATAATTTCAAACACTAGGTTTCCCAGGCCATATTTCAAGTCTTCACTGCTCGACGTTTAAGACCTAAGTTATCATAGTGACCTCGAGCTCCGAAGTCAAAGAGAGAGTACCTTTCCTAAGGTCTGTAACACTTATTTGAATATCCGCCAATCGAGTAAAGTGAACATTTACACCGTAGCGAATGACGAATGCAACCAATTTGGGTGTGTGGCGAATCTGACGAATGCTGTTGTGATTGAGGACATGAGTCCTTTAAAAACTTTCGGGTTTTAACTAAACGTGGGAATGAAGACTTATTTGATTGAACCTACGTTTGTCTATATTTGGTGCTAAGAGAAATTAATACGTCATTTTTACCCGACTGCGCCAGAAGGAGGGTTATGTTTTTCGAGTGTATGTATGTATGTATATTTCTTTGGCACGCTCTGTAGCCTAAACGGCTTGATGGATCTTAGCTTGAGAGGTGTCGTTGGATTCGTCTTAATTGTAAGAGTGACACTGGGTATATCAAAATTATAAAAATCAAAATGGCCGCTTCTTGGAGCCATTTTATGTGACTCCAAAAATTTTTTTTTGCTCAAAACCTGTCGATTGGGGTATCAAAATAAAGGGTTTCATAAATGATTTACGAAAATATATACAAATTATATGTTTAAATGTGATTAGGAATGAGAAATGCTAAAAAACAACAAAATATTCAACGTTAAAAATGAATTTGACTTTTCAAAAAAAAACATTAATAGTATGATAAATAAAACATGACAAAACTAAAAAAAAACAAATAAAAAAATTTATTAACAAAAACAAAAAACCCGACTGCGTCTAAAAATAACAGAAAAGATACAAACAAGACTTATCAACACGCAGGCGGAGGCTACCTGTGAACTATTATATAATTCATGACCAAAAATATACGTAGCCTCCGACTGCGTGTTGATAAGTCTTGTTTATATCTTTTCTGTTATTTTTAGACGCAGTCGGGTCTTTTGTTTTTGTTAATGAATTTTTCATAATAATAAGACCATTAATAACGTGAGCTCAAAATGGGGGAGGGATCTAACAAAATCTCACAAAATCTCAATTAAAGGGTGGGAGGGGTCAAATAACAGATAACATTTAGTATTACAAAATCTATCAAATCTATTTTTAAATAATTAAAAATTATAGGGTTAATCTTATGTGAAGGGGAGGTCCTACAACATCTTACCAAGTCTCACCATTGGGTAAGAGGGGGTTCAAATAAAAAAACCTCACCTAACTAATGGAAGCTCTCTAGGATTGGCATTTTTAGATCGTTTTATTTAGACACAAAACGATTAATTTAAATTGTATTTTGATTAGGATGCCAAAATAATGAATAACGGATTAGTTAAACTGTCGTTATTTATTGACAACCAAGTTTGGAATCTAGAATCAGCGTCATTTTAGAGCATTGGTACCCAAACTTACTTGCTCTACTCGAAAGTCGAGAGTTCAGTCGGTGTCTAAGGCCCGTATTACAGAAGCTTCCTCAAGTACAGTTTAAACTCCAATCACCTGATCACTACTTAAGGATAGAATCGTTACTTGAGTATCGGTCTTATTCCAGAACGGTAATTATAAACTTTAATTCAACTACATAACACACGAATTTGACCTGAAATAGAATAGAAATCTCTACTCAAGCGTAATCTGGACCACACTGATTACAGATCAAATCTCAGCTGAAATTCCGAAACAGGTGACAGTATAAAATAAAACTAAACTCAGCTGAACTGTGATCAATAAAACTCTGCTTGAGGAACGTTCTAAAATCAAAGCTCAACTCAAAACTAGTTTTAAACAGAGATCAATCAACGCTTGAGTATCGTTCTGTAATACGAGCCTAAGAGTCCTCCTAGCTAGATGAAATTACAAATCGCCCCCAAGCCTTTACACAACGCCCCCATTTTTTTTCTGAGTCTCTTACCGCCCCCCTTTAGGCCTGCATCGCCTACAAGGGGGCGTTATCGCCCACTTTGGGAATGGCTGTTTTAGAGCAATTAGACTAACATATGGATAGACCCATTGAAAAACATACATGGTAGGACATTTAGGTACCACTAAGTCTTTTGAAATTGCTATCAAGCCTATAAATTAATTTCTGACCAATGATTAGCAACAATGTAGTGTATTATTAAATTCTTTCACAATAGTTTACAATAGTCATGCCAGTGCCAGTGCCCAGTCGGCATTAGGCACTCTACACACAGTAGGTCTACTCGCGTTTTACGAACGACAAACGAAGTACGAACTTTCGTTCCGACTGATACTTACATAATAAAGATAGGCACATAAAAAATGCACAATTAAGATAGACTACGGTTCATAGTCGTATACAATTTACCGGAGATTAAAAAAAACAAACGTCAAAACACGATGATCGCATGCGATAAGGGAACGATGGTTGACCGGAGTAGCAAATTGTGCGATGAATCGTACGATTTATCGAATATCGTCGAACGGGAGTAGACCCCCTGTTACCACGGCAGTGTGCGACGGACGGCGTGAATATTTTATGTGGAACTGAATTATGACCATGTTGAGTACAAGCATGGCTATAAATCCTGTTACAGTGTAAAAGCTAATATCTAGCCACTAGTATTGATAATAAATAATTTTATTAATAATGCTGGCTTCCGTGTATGCGAGGAAGATGGAGATATGGTAAAAAGTTGTGAATCGAGCGTGTTGAAAATGTATGAGCCGTGATTAATTTTGTTTACGAATTATATATGGGTACTGTAAGGTGTCCACTGCTGGACATAAGCCCCACGCAAGCATCGCCACAACGACCGGTCCTGCGCTTTCCGCATCCAGCGGATTCCCGCGACCTTCACCAGGTCGTCGGACCTTTCGGTGGACGTCTTTCGGCTGAAATGATGATGATGATGACTATAAGGTGTAACATTACCTGAGGTCAGAGATGAATATACTCATGATAATGAACAAGTTTTACTATGGGAGTAACCCTAAAATCACGAAAAAAACAGCAGTCCCATACAAGTCATCATCAGTCATCGATGTTGCTCGACCAAATGTATGGAACAGTTGTTTTTGGAACGAAGTTCCTTAACGCGGCGTACGGTAGGTGTGATTCGGCAGACGATGTAACGTCACTTCAGATTTAACTATTAAATACAACATACAAAAATACGTGTTTTACTGAGGATTGAACTTAGGCCCTGTGGTATCTAAGTCCGAAGCTTGATGTTCCCTGCATCTATATTTGTATTATAGCTGCGAAATTTAAAATGATAATAAACCAAACAATATTTAGCGCAAGCGTCTTTTAATAAATACCTTTAATTTCACCGCGAATTTCGTCGCTGACAGGATTGATTGGGTCCCCTGACCGCACAGGTTTTTTTTACGATTTCAGGGTTGCTCCCGTTGTTTAAGTAGTTCGTCGTTCACCCCTAAAAATGACCTCTCACGTATCTATTGTGACGACTCATGCAAGCAAGACCTGTTAGTTAAATGATTTTCTATGACAAGACATAGATGCAAAACGCGCGACAATATCTTTGCTATACAATCAATATGAAGAGATCTTACCGTACAGCCCAAGATAAAAGATTAGTGCAGTATAATTAATTCGGACTGGGTGCGCCTGCGCACCTAATTGATCGGAATTGTTTGTATTGTGTGTAATTCGATCGCCTTGTAAGGACGGTATTTAAGATGCCAGCAGAAATGGAGGTCGCAAGTTCGAATTTGTGAAGCAGAATTGTACGTAATTGATGTAATTGCCTGTTTAATATTAAATAAGGTTAGCAGATAGCCCTGTGATCAGGGCTAAGGTGATCGATCGAGCCAAATAATGCAATAGAGTATCGAATCAGCTTAATATGCAAGTTTCGCTCACGCTTTTTACCAAAAAAGGGATAATCTCCATGCATCAATGAAAAGCGTTTTAGTAAAGGAGTTCTCTATTTAAATAAATTATAGGCTTTAAAATTGCAATTCCAGTGCTTGTAATCGACCATTTACATGATTGCAAATAAATTGCCAGCACGAAATTTAGCAACCATTTATAGCAGCTTTTCATTTCAAACATCAAAATATATGTTGCTATTCCATTAAATAAACAACATCCAAGTAAAACGCGACACATCTGAGTCACAGCTACCACAAAGAGTGTTCTAATCGCAATAAATTGTTGAGGTGCGCGCGCGCAACATAAATCAGCGGCGCAGGCGCAGCGACAGCGCCTCTCATAACCACCACCTGGTTTTGGTACTATTTGATTTAGAGAAATGGAAAGGCGTTGCCATTGTTTTCTCTTTAAAATTTACAGAGCCCAGATAAACTGTATTTGGTTTTGTAATGAAAGCAGTGTTTGTTTTAAGAAAGTACTGTGATTTACTGAGCGTTTTGAGGGAATGCAAATTGGCTGTTCAAATATGCAGTGACTTAAGAAAGTTGGTGTCGGCCCTTTGTTTGTTGCTTGGTTATTTTGGATTTTACATTGTTTCGTAGTTTTTTTAGGAATTTAGAATTAACTTTCTAAACGTTGGTCTTTGTTAGACGTTGCATCGTTGTGGAAATAGTTGGACGAAAGCTAAACGTCAAGTTTTTCTGGTTAAGAAACAAGTTCATGATGCAATTCTGCATAAAAATATTTCGCTACTCCATATACGTCCATCGTATACTTATAATAAAACAAAAACCAACAGAATATACATTACATTGTATACATTAAATATTGCGCAATCCATCCATAAAAGATCGACTGTCAGTCTGGGACTGCCCAAAACGGTGACAGGCAAAAATCCACGAAAAACCATCCGACAATACATTGCATATGTATTGTTTTGGTTTCGACCAACCACAAAACAGAATAATGTTAATTGCTCACTCGTCTTAGCAGCGGCGCGTGCGCACGTTTGGAAGAAAAAAACCATGGACCACAAAAGGTTTTAAGGGCACAAAAGAGGCCGCAAGAATCCATGAATAAAAATACCGAGCCAAAAAGCGTTGGCGCCAATTATGGTGCGTTGGGGATCTCTAAACTCGTGGATCGACGGCCTGCGCGTGAGTTCATGCGTTAGTGTAGGTATAAGGGATGCTACATGTGCAACTGTCAAGAGTGTGCGTGATTTAATTACCGTGCGAGTAAAGAGTTTCTGGACGGGTTTGCAAGGCAGGTAGTATTCCAACCGTGTGGGATAAATTGTATCGTTTTTGGAGGTTACCTTTTACATATTGTATAGCTCCAGGGGGCTTAATATGAGTTTTAATTGAAAGTCAGCTTCTTCGTCTTCTTGCGTGTTAATGGTTCACACTTTTTTTCCTATAGTATTTGGCCACTTCTATCGCGTTGCTCGTGGCTTCGTTCAGGTCGGCTCTTGTACAATTGACAGCACAAGGGACAAGTAAGCAAATAGGCCATGGACTAAACACCCACACCATCCACACCCCACAATCGCAACCAGTTTTTGAGGAGTCTCGCATTCCCCATTTGCAAAATTTTCTCTGCAGCGACCGACATGAGTCCGGAAAGTCAGCTGCGAGTCGTAAACAGTCATTGTGCAAAATGACGGCTTTCGACTTGCTAGTGACCAGTAATTGCCAGCAATTAGAGTTCATATTGAAGCTTCTAAACCACTTTATTCTCAGTTGATAGACCATGTGAATGCTAAATGGAATCTGAAGTATGTCCAACGAGAGAGTGTACTAACGCCATTATACAACTTTAAACATTTTCGAGACGAAACTTAGTTTACTTCTCGATTTCAAGTTACGACTGAAGGACATAATTTGGAAGAAAATTTTACTGCATCCAATTTTTTCTCCCTTGATTTAAGCAGTTCAATGTTGTTTTTTCGGTGTCAAGTTGTCGAGTTGGTCAGTTGTCGAGTATACTAAAAAGAGTTGATGATAGTCAACTTTTTGACATCATCTTCGTATCTTGTCGCGTGCCATTGGTTCGCCATACCTGCCCTAGGGGTTTGCGTACCTGACTTTGAGAAACCCTGTCCTATAGAATATACACATCGGTATAATGTTCCTAACTTGGATAATAACAATGGATCTAAAAGAATGTGATAACATGAATGTGTTCAAAGCTAAGCTAAAGAATTATGTATGTACACTGTAACATTTCCAACGCTTTAGAGGCTAAAATTATATAATTTAGTTGTAAGTACTTTTGTATCTCATTATAAGCGAACTGCTGCCTAATTGCGTAACTCACTCGCGATCGCATTCATTTGGATTTCAATGTTCATTGCTCTGTGTGTTTTGACAATCCGTCATATTGACAACTACGTACCACGCCATGAATATTGCTGTAATTTCAAAATGAAAGCTGATGTCAATGTGAATGCATTACACAATTACCCCACTGTTTTGTAAGTTCTTATGAGAAATAAAATTCTTTAAACCTACCTTAATACCCAGGTAATCCCCCCGAACATCATTGTTCGGGGCGTATCGTATGAGAAAGTGATTCTCAGAGATTAGTGGGGGAAATTGATTTTCCAAAGATTGATGAAAGTTTAGTCTCGTGCGCAATTTACTGGAATCACTCGGATGTTGGATGTTACACGTTCCCGTGTAGACATGTCTATGATTAGCTGGTTATGTTTAGAGTGATATTCCGAGGAAGAAGCGTGTTTGTTTTATAAGAAACTACCGCCTGCATATAATTCGCTTTATCACTGAAATATTTCATATTCCCGGAATAAAAAATAGCCTATGATTGTGTTACGTTTCAGCGTATATTATATTGAGGCTGAAACGGCTGAACAGATTTGGATGAATTTTGGCGCATGATACTTTTTATTGACATATACCACAGGATAGGAGCGCAGCTAGTTCATGATAAATAAGCGAAATCTGAAATGCGATGCTTACTGGTATCTAACCGAGCAAGTCTGAACATTCCATAACTAGCACCTGTAAATCAAGCTAATCGGACAAATGAATAGAATAACTATTCTCTTTGTTTATAACGGCCTTCATATTTGTACGTTATTAGCTCTAAACGCCGCGGGAGATTGAGAATTAACTTGCACAATTGATAACAATATTAAATGCGAATATAATAATTTATTATTAATTTAAGATGCAATGCTGAAATTGCTGGGTTTTAAAAGGCAGGAAAACGAGATCTTAAGGGAGAATAGAAACACTCGTGTCGCATAGAGTCCACTGCTTGACATAAGGCCTCTTCAAGCCTCGGTCCTAATAACAAAATTGAACTAGCTTCACTAAAATTGCTCCAAACAAGAACCGCATACTTAAACTCAATATGGTAATACCTAATTTAAAGATCCCAGAGACGCTGACAAACCTTCTTAGCTACAGTTCAAAACAATTGTAATCAATACTTCTATTAAAATAATTACAAATCTATCAATATTCATTGCAAACGCCAACGTGAACCATTGTGTAGACGCCCTAAAAGCCAACAAACTTATTGGATAAGTTAAAAATCACAGTAAGTTGCGACCTGCCCCATACTGAGATAAACCCGATAAACCCACACCTGTTATCTAGAGCAAGGTGAAATGTTAATTACATACCCATATTGACTAACTAACCAATTTGTTAATTCTCCCACAAAAGCCCCTATTACAAAGCAATAAAAACCATTATTAACAACCCTAGTAGTTCGTTAAAATTGCCGATGTATGCGTGGGACATTATTTTGAGGTTACAATCGACTTCTCGCGGTTAATTATCGATTCATTGGAACGTTTGAATCGATTCGGAATCGCCTACAAAAAGTTATGAATGGTTGGTATTTATACATAAACAACTTTAGCATTATTTCGATTGCCCACGATTCTGTAGTTCTCATTCCAAGTGTTTTGCTTTACTTCATTGGAAATTAAAAATAAGTCTTTCGTAATAACATAGTACTATTAGATATTCTGTGGTAATAATATGAAGTTACATATATACATACATATTATCACGCCTATTTCCCATTGGGGTAGGCAGAGACTATGGATTTCCACCTGCTACGATCCTGACACATTATGCATGCTCGTCGGTTTAGGGTACTCATTAACCTGGCATTTTTTGAGAACGCCCGCGATTTGATCGCGATACGTTCGCCGAGGTCGTCCCCTTCCAACTCTTCCAGCCACACTCGCTTCGTATACTTGTTTCGTCAATCTCCTCCTAATATGAAAAGATCCTCTCTCCTATTTCTTGTTTCCTCTCTAATATGAAGTTATTATTTATTAATTCACTAACCGCCTTTAAAGTGACAGTTATAAGGTGGCCTTGACATTGTACGCTACTGTTCATTCTCTGGTTTTACAAGTTCTTTCTTTCACGCGGATTTGCTCGCGTGGTTATATAACCATACTATAGGATATATATGTTCATGTAGGAACAGGAACCGTAATTTTGGTGTTGGTCTATCGTGTTTCATGAGCTACATAATGACAATAGCTCATGCCATGGGAAAAGATTAGCCAGTCAGCAGGTTGGTAGGGGGTCTGACTGCCCATGTTGCGCCGGACGCTCAATTAAATATCGTCATTCGTGGAGGCTCTTTTAATGCACCCCCTTTTTGGGATAAAAGTAGCCTAAGCCTCTCTTCTGTCCATAAACTATCTACATATATGAAAAAAATCACATCGATTCGTTGCTGTGTGGAAGAAAAACAAACCAACAACGATTCTGAATTCATTAGCAACACATTATGGTACCCATAACACAAGTTAAATCTTACATTGGGTACCAGAGTTCAAACAAACACTTCATACCGAGAAATTGTATAACTACTATTTTTAAGTGTTTACTGTACACCATTTATGTGAAATAAAAAAATATTTATTTATTATTATTAAGGGATGGTTGTACTGATCAATTTGAACAACTTTTACTTTGAGACTAACTCTGAAATCACGAAAAAAAAACAACTGTTCCCTACATTTTGTCGATTTATGTGAATACAAATGTAGGGAACATCTGGTTTTTTTCGCGATTTCAGTGTTGGTCCTATAATAAAATTTGTTTAAATTGATGAGTAATCATTCAAGCATCCCTTAAAGGGTTGCTAGTGAGTTCAAATCCATAGGAAGGAAACTGGATAGTGGATAAGAAAGAATCCGAACGGGCCGGCACTAATAATAAATAAATATTTTGGGCATTTTACACAGCATTATCAAGTCTCAAACTAAGCAGAGCGTGTACTGCTATGAGTACTAGACAATGATGGATATAATCCATATATTTTTTATTTGTAAATGCACTACACACACTACTGTGACCTGTGACCATAGAAATCGAAATATTAAGGTAATAGAAATGTTGTCTCGGAACGCGTGTCGCCGGTTTGCCGCTACCAACACATAATTACGCAATTACCCCCACCATTTTTCTAGCATTCAATGCAAAATAAGTTAAGCCTAATAAACCGCTGTTAAATATGCTGCACAATTAAATTTTAGTGACTCTGCGTCCAAAACAGCACTGATGATCAAGCAAACGGTTCGCGCACTGGTGTCCTACGCTACGAGACACATGTACGGTGGCAGCTTCACCTTTACCACTTCTATTACTTTATTATTTAGATTTCTATGACTGTAACATACATCTCGCATGTGACTTGTGAATCATCGTAGTCAATCCGTGACATTGTCGTTCCCATTAGGCCTTCAGGAATCACAAGCAAACTAGCCTTATCAGTCTAAATTAGCATTCCTTTAAAATTTACAATCATTAGTCATTATGATGAGCATTCATCACCAATTCTCTTTTCCCTTAATTTTCAATAAATTTGTAAATAAGCGCTAAGATCACAAAGAAACCGCAAATGTTAAAATACAAAAGAGTTAATTAAGATTGATGATCAAACTGAATCTTATGAATAACCAGGATGTTTGTGGGTCTTTAAAAGAACTGGAGGAGTATTTGCGAGGAATAAAAGTTTCGTTTTTGTTGTTTTGGTTTTGAGACAGTGACTTTGTTGGAACATTTGGAGTTAAAAGGTTGTATACCTTTAGTTATTCCAGCTCACCATTAAGTGTAAGCTTTTGAAATCTTTTTTATGTGGGAAAATCGTCATGGATATCTTCCGACTGGAAAAGACAAAGGGATATGTCGGACACTGACTAAAACCACCACGGTTTTCCTTCTATTACCATTTGCCGGGGCCGAGGTAACGCTCCACATTCTGCTCGCAACTCCCAGGAGATGCTTCCACAACCTATCAAACCTTTGAATCAAAGAACCCTTTCTTCTGCTTGTGTGACAATGATTCGCAGTTTTTCCATGTAGTATTCGACCACTTCTATGGCGTTGCCCGCACCGTGGCTTCGTTTAAGTCAGTAATTTGTGCAAATGGGGAATGCGAGACTCCTCCAGTACTGAATACGAATGCGGGGCCTCCTTAAGTCCATGGCCCATTTGCTTACTTGTCACCTGTGTAAGAGCAGATATAAAGAACCCTTTAATAAACCTTTTAGTTTTGTACGGAAGCACTCCAAAAAAATCGCTGGAAAGTCTACTTCCACGGTCCATCCCGCACAATCTACAGCAGCTATACTCAACCTGCGGCCCGCGGGCCGCATGTGGCCCGCTGAGCCTTTATTATTGGCCCATCTCAAGTTACAAATTTCTGAAAAAACAACGACTATCTCAGAGTTGGCTTCCGTTTAAAATTGTATTTACTCAGAGTTGTTTGATGAGTTCATCGATTTTAAAAACGATACCAATCTAGAAGTTCTGTTTAAAGAAAAAAGGGAAAACAGATAATATGTGGAATTTTGGAGTATTGTTCCCCAAAAATATAAAAGCGTCCAATGATGTGCCCAAATCCTACTAACATTCTTTGGGTATGTGTGCGAATCGTCTTTTTCAAAAATGAAATACATAAAGAACGTTTACAGAAACAAACTTACAGATTCTCATCTGGATGATGTTATAAGGATAGCATGTAGCGACAAGCCAGATCTTGATAAAGTTTTGAAAAAGTGTTCACAGTATCAAAAATCGCATTAAAACATGTAAACATCTTTGGTAAAACTTCTTTTCTCATTAATTAAGTAACTACATCGTTAACTTGGAATTACGTTTTAATTAAGACCTAATTAATTTTTGCTTGCGGCCCTCGACACCATGACTGTAACGTTTTTGTTTTGTGGCCCCTATAAAAAAAAGGTTGAGTATGGCTGATCTACAGCCTTCAAATTCAAATGTTTTTTATTTAAAATAAACCTAATTACAGGCACTTTTGAAACATCAGGCTCTAGTTGCACGGTTCCAAATTGTGGGTCCTATGAAGAAGAACCAGCAAGAAACTCTATGGATATACTCTTTTTATTTTAAAATAGGTTATTGTTTATTACATCAGATTCATTCGAATAATGTGAGTATAATGTAGGTTAATGTCAGAAATAAACAAGAGTTTAAAAGTGAGAATATTGCCTTTAGAAATAAACCTAAAAAGAGTTGCCATAGCATGTAGGATGCCATTCTCATCGTGCAGATAACATCATTACTTTAATTTGAATATTAAAATGACCAACCAAACATTTAAATGCCATACATCCTTTGATGCCTTTCAAGACCACCATTATTAAATCCATACAAACATTCGATTATTGAGATACGGATCAATTGAATCGAGATATCGTACCATCTGTAGTAATAATACCTTTGCAGAAACTTTTCGCGTATTGAAAAGAATATTTGTCTTATTGCAATGTACGTACTCGTATGATTTGAATAAGGATTTATGAAAGGTTCCGAAATTATATAGGGTTATTGATAATTAAGCTTCCATAAAGCACAAAAGGTAAGCAATGCATTGAAAAGGTTGAAAGAAGTTCTTGAGAGCGGCAAATGAAAATGAACAAAAGATGATTGTAGGCACCCACAGTCGGGAGCATGTTTGAAGGATGCTAAATTATATGTTGACCGAGGTAAATGGTGCAGTTCTTTATTAAAGGTTAGCTGATTTACGTAGTACGGTCGAACGCACATCAGTGGTATCAGTTTGACATTGACAGCGTCTTTATTTCGTAGGCAGTAAGGACGATTTTCTAATTCAAGTGTTACCACTGTCATGCAGTCGACTGTACCTATTGGATATATTATGCATTAGTAACCAAAGTGAGTCATGGGTTCTACGAGGTATTGGTGCTTTTCATGGGCTAGGGGAAACAGGGGGTGGGGCAGCTGCTCCCCCCCTAGGTACTCGAGCCTAGACGATTTTGAATACAAAATTCACAAAAAAAATCACAAAAAAAGATTATGTTTTAATTAAGATGTTTTTTTTGTCTTGTAGTAGACGATTAAAACTTTAGAAATTGTATTTATTTTACCTACAATTCATATCCTTTGTCTTTTATCTTGTCCCCCAAGCCCGCCATTGGCTGGCGACGCCCATGGTGCAAGAATAAACACCGTAAATATTTTTTGCGTGTAACACAAAAGTTCTAGAACTTCGCCACTTATTGAATTAAATCATGTGTATTTTTGTGATACTTGCTTGATTTTTCTCGGTCAGAATGTAAGATAAAAGCAGTATCGTATGTTATAATAATTAACAAGATTGAGCGAAAAAAACTGCAGACCTTTAACGATCGGTCGGCGAAACGATGTAGTAAAGAGTTAAGAGAATAATGTTGTTAATTAAAACAATATTATAATGTTTCAATAACTAACCATTATAACCATAGACACAAATGATTAACGACCAATTAAGTAACCGAAGAGTACATCTTATTAATTTAAATAACTGACGACGTATAGTTACTGGTAACGTTAAAAATAAGGGCTATTTAATTAAAGCGAGCCGCAAAGCGCCGTAAAACCCGATATAAATTGTACTAAACCCTTTGCTGCGCACACGCATCCACTGTTACTATAGAAACGTGTAAAAGTGCAACTTATTTTAGAATATTCTAGAAAATCGTAAATTTTAGTCATTCGTGGCGTTTTTCCTTATAAAATAAAATGTAATTAGGTAATTAATGACGTTTCAGATTATCTTTTTTAAATTTAGGTATTATAGTGAATTATAATGTAAAATAGTAAAATATACACAATTTAACGTCAAATTAGCATTACTTAATTTTCTTCTTCATCCTAGTCGTTGTATTTAGATCATAGTTGGCAACCCTATTATAAGCTAATTCTGTGTAACTGTAACGCAAGTTAACTGCTGCCTAATTGCGTAACTCACTCGCGATCGCAATCATCTGGATTTCAATGTTCATTGCTCTGTGTGTTTTGACAATCCGTCAAATTGACAACTACGTACCACGCAATGAATATTGCTGTAATTTCAAAATGAAAGCTGATGTCAATGTGAATGCATTACACAATTACCCCACTGTTTTTATTGACCTAATAAAAGAGATTCATTTTGTTTTCCAATGTAATCAAAGGTAGAAAATGTTACTCTTGCGCAAGCCTTTTTTTCTATATTATATTCTGACTGCCTCGTTGATCTAGTGGTTGCAAGCGCGACTGCTGAGCGTGGGGTCCTGGGTTCGATTCCCGGGTCGGGGAAAGTGTTATTGGGTTTTATCATTAGGAAATTCTCAGTAGCAGCCCGGAGTCTGGATTGGTGCCCGGTCAATGGCAATAGGCTCACCCCTATTACATGGGACTATAACATAACTGCCGAAAAGTGGGTGTACTATTACACCTCTGCCTACCCCTTCGGGGAAATACAGGCGTAATATTATGTTATGTTATATTCTGACTAGCGACCCGCCCCGGCTTCGCACGGGTAGCAATTATAGTATAATTATTATATTTAACCTCATTTTTACAACTTATACAATTGCTCCAGATAAAATAAAAACTGGCCATGTGCGAGGTGGACTCGCGCAGTAAGGGTTCCGTACCACCCATCGACCTGATACCCCATAGAAACTGATTTAATTTATGAGAGTTTATCAAAAGACATCAACGCACAGAAAATATGAATTTTTGCATCTCTTTCTTACGCAGGTACCACCACATGTCTATGTTTGTCTTATTTTTAGTATTTGTTGCTAAACTACATAATATGTACTATATAATCTGAACAAGTTTGACGCTGGTATGTATTACCGTTTTGAAGATAGAGCAGGAAAAAAAACGATAAAAATGCATGTTTTTTAAGGTTTCTTGTATGGGGACCCCCTTTGGTTTAAGTTTTTTTTTTGTTTTTAGTATTTGTCGTGATACCCCTCATAGCAACACATATTCTTAGAAAATTCAAAATATACAGCCCTGTGACAGACAGACGAACGGACGGACAGACGGACGGACAGCGTAGCAAGAGTAATACGGTCCCGTTTGGCACCCTTCGGGTACGGAACCCTAAAAATGAGATAAATAATTGCAACATACTCAAACTCATTTTATGTTATTCAAACTAATCTGTGGAGTGGAATGACCACAGCTTTCATTTTTGTTATACAGCGACATTCATTGCGTGGTACATAGTTGCCGATAAGATGGATTGTCAAAACATACGGAGCCATGAACATTGAAATCAACATGAATTATTTTATTTTATTTCATGCAAGTTCTATAGAGAGAGGAGAACTGGCAAGAAACTCCACGGATACACTCTGAAATCTCAGTCAAAATAATGCACCACAAACTATGAAACTGTCAATTCGAACTGACTCCAACTTTCTGTGATGCATCCGTGCCGATAACTGACCACCTTCAGCTTCTTGGCGTGTCACTAACATCCACCCTCAACTTCGGCTCATACATCGAGTCCAAGGCTCAACTTGCTGCCAAAAAGCTGGGCATCCTCTCTAAGGTGAGACGGTACTGCTCAATTTGTACCAAGCACATGTTTGGTCCTGTATGGAGTACTGTTCTCATCTCTGTGATGGTTCGGCTAAATATCAACTGGCGGCTCTCGAGTCGATTGAGAGGCGCGCCAAGAGGCTAGTTGGCAACGACGCGCTGTTCGATGCCAAACTACAAAGTCTCGAACATCGGCGCAAAGTTGCTAGCCTATCGGTTTTTTATCGAATGCATTTTGGCGAGTGTGCGTTGGAATCGCACAATTTAATTCCCCCAAGCCCTTTCCGCCATCGGACGACCAGATGCACGGCTATGCGCCACCGTTATATGGTAGATATTCCATCCTTGCGCACGAACCGTTATACTAATAGCTACCAACCTGCTGACTGGCTAATCTTTTGCCCACGGCATGACCTATTATCATTATGTAGCTCATGTCGACACGATAGAAGAAGAATAGCTTTATCATGCGTACCGCCAAAGAGTGGAATTCTTTGTCGGCGTCAGTGTTTCCCGAGAAGTATAATCTGGTGGTCTTCAAGGCTCGAGTGAATAGGTTTTTGCTGGGCAAGCGTGTATCATCGACGACCGCACCATCGCTTAACATCAGGTGAGGTGGCGGTCAAACGCAAGCTCGTTAAGAATAATAAAAAAAAACATTACCACAGATTAGATACGTCAGTATACAAATGTCTTTGGATTAGATAATGACATTACGTTGGTTTTGTACTTACTCTGTGAGTACTGCACGTATAACGATGTACCTAAACTAGGTACATATAGCTCTTCGGTACAAGTCTGAACAACGTTGATGCACCCAATATTGATGGGACTTGACCTCTGCCCACCCCGTAACTGGCACGTGCATATGCCACGTAAATTGCAATAAATAACAACCAGAATGGAACAATTGCAGTTAATTGCACAAGTAATCCACTTAATTGGCATGTCTAATTTATCTGTGGCCACGTGGGTGGCGATTGGGGTGACCATGTTTTATTGTTGTTGAGACATTCTACACTTCATTTATAAAACACCAAAAAGGCAAGGAAGAGTGTAAAAATAAAATACATCACTGCTATCAGCTGAGGTTGGAGACCATTCAATGAGTTTGAACCCCGTAGGCCAAATTTTTATAAGCTGAAACTCTGCATTAAGGCGCATGTAGCAGCCAAGTGGCGCCCCCATCAGTAAAGTGTTGGATGGATGGATGCCAGGATGTTTCAGAATGAACTCTGAATTTTTATTCCATTGAGATAAAGTTTAATTTTCTTCATTTTGAACAGTCTGTTGATCCCGATATTTTGGCGCTGACTGTATAGTAAGAATTTGACGTTGAGGTGTATCCAACAAATTAGGCTCAGAGCTTAGAGACCAAAGGTGGGCACTGACGATGTATCCATTCGGACGTCGTATTAATGAATACTTCCAAAAAAACTTGACTTGTTCTAAAAATAACATACGTTTTCAACATTTACGGACATATTTTGGAATGCAGCCACGCCATTCGGATTGTTGGATGTATCGTCAGTGGCACCCTTAAAAGGAAATGGAGAGTACGCACTAGAAAATCTACTTATAATTTGGGTTCTTAATTACTACGTTACATGAATAAATATCATTTATTTTATTTAAACCGAAATAAAATTCCATTCATGCTGCTATTCAATTTAAGAAAACATTCACATTTTATTGCATTTCATACACAAGAAAAAATACCTACGATTGAAGTCAAAAGTCCTACACTAGCCAGAACTGTGTGGTCATTCCGTCGGCACACAATGCGCATGCGCGCGACCTTGCACCGGCGCATCTTTACAAATATTATGTCACTTCGTACAACGGCGTACTTTATAAATTATTTTACGTTGATTAATATATTTTTACCAACGTCTGCACAACGACCTTGCCTCGGTTTTCAAGTGTGAGAATGTATGTAGTATGTATTGAACTACTAGTGGCTAGGGTCAGGGTTCTGATCTGAAGTTAATTGTTGCTATTCAAACCTTATGCTAAACCATGTGGGTAGGAAGGTGGATCGACGATTTGGTGACTGGTGAAGGTCGCGGGAATCCGCTGTCTGCGGGAAGCGCAGGACCGGTCGTCGTGGTGATGCTTGGAGAGGCCTATGGCCAGCAGTGGACGTCTTTCGGCTGAAATGATGATGATGATAATTGATATACATGCTTCACGGAAACACTCACGTCGTAGTACGCTGATCGACAGCCATTACGCAGCGTTTCGTTTCTCAAATTACGCACACATAGTTCTGTAGGGTGCTTCACTTTCGCAGAGACCTTTTTTCTCGTCCGTGAAATTAACCTATATCTACATAAAATGCATTATTCATTTACATTTTTCAGTCTTAATTCTGCTTCAATAAATACCATGTTTCACTTTTCGCCTTACTTGTATAGTAACTTTTACTTTTAAGATAAGCAAAGAGTCAAGTGATACTTAGTTTAAGTTAAGAGGAGAGTTAAGTGTGCCCACTTTGTTTCACGGTAAGTGTGGACAGCGGTCAAATAAAATATGATACTTTATTATTAACATGGAGAAATTGGGAAGCCTCATTAATTGGTAAAACTGTTGTTTTTGCTATTGCTGTAAGACTTCCACTACTGGTCTGGCCTGACCATATACTAGGCATGGACTTACATCCTGGGGAGGACAGCAGTACGTGGTGGTCGCGTGCTACTGTGGGGGAAAAGTATTGTTTTTCCCGGGACGTGCCAAAGGCATAGCACTAGAGGGGCACCGGCGCGGTCCAATGGAAATCCCAGAGCTCCTCTATTTTGTGCAGAGGATGGCCACCGTGTGGTTTTAGTCGGTAAGAGTCTGACATACCCCTCCGCCAAAAACAAAAAAAAAGGCATGGACTTACATGACCCTCTTTGAACTGTCACATGTCAGCATGCCAAAGCTTTCATATAACAAAAACCCAGATACAATGTCAAGGAAATATATCTCAAACTATCAGGAGTACCTATGTGTTGAAATGCTGCATAGGTACTTATTATTTCTATATTTGATGGCTAAATCTAAAAAATAACAGTTTTTCTGGGTTATTTTTGGGCAATCTCATTTATAGCAGAATACTGATTAAACTAAGCCTAACTTAGGAATCGAATTCAAGATTTCAGGCTCACGATCTGCACCGCTTGGTATGAGTACTCGTACGCAATATTTTCTTACCATTTTCGCTGGTTAGTGCTTACAACAGATCGTAAATATTTGTTGTTTACCTGTAAACAAAAGACAATGCTATTAGCTTTGATACTTGGTCATTCTCACGTAATTGTAAAGTTGTAAACTTACGGCAAAAGTCAAGAGTGTCGTTCATTACGTATATTTGTATGGCTTATATGTGAGTATTCTGTTTTCGAATGTCACAGACACCATTGAGAGCCCCTCGTAAAGACTTTAACTTGACGTTAGTGCTAGTTATATCTCTGATTTCCTCAGACCAGTAAGCCTCTAGACACCGATTAGCTGGATGGATACTCCCGGTCACCATAGCATATTCAGTAGCACTGCATATCATTCGCCCCGCCGCCAATCGGGACGTCACTCCGTCAGCGAGCGGCACCAATCATACCAGCGAACTTTTGAGCCGACCAATCATAACGCACCGTCCGCTCCCTGTACCCCGCCAACATTATGCGACTTTGTTTATGCGGCGTCCTGAGGCTTACTGATGTATGCTGATTTCTGACAAGTTTCTGTGCGTTCTGACCACCCCATGTAGTGTAAAGTTCATGTCACCCAACCACCAAAATTCAATTACCAAAAGCAACGTTATCCTGATCAAACACAACACGACTTTTGCATACCGATCTCCGATAACACATTCTATCCTTTTCTCACATACACAAATGATGCAAGGAAGAGCGAGACGGGTGCAGACTCACTAATGAGTAGGTGAAATGGTGCATTCAAGACAGGGACAGTGAAATGTAGTGAAAGTGTCCCTGGCGATTGTTGCTATGCAAAGCTATTTAGCAAGCAATTTATCCGTCTTTTGTCGCATGAAATCATTCGACGCGCTTGGATTGATTGAGTGGTTTGTTTAGAAGTTGAATTTGAATATTGTGTGGCCATGACTGCTTGTTTATTTACTCACCGCCACAGACATAGTAAAAAATATAGACAAAGTGCTGCGAACAATTTAGTGAAGCCAAAAAAAACTATGCACCTTCGTGTACAACCAGCGCTCACGCACACACGTGCACCTCAAACCGTCTAGTAAGCATCGCGAAAGAAAACCTTCAGGTGCATGGTGTGTGCGTGAGCGCTGGTTGTACACAAAGGAGCATAGTTTTTTTTTGGCTTAACTATGATTGTTCGCAGCACGTCGCCTATATTTTTTACTATGTCTGTGCACACCGCATAGTACACCTTTTTTATGTGGGGAAATCGTGGAACGCCCACCAGCTGGGGAAGCTGGAGCCAGTGCAGCAGTGTGTCTTACCTGGGGTTGCGGTTGCTCTATGGTCTTACCGAGTAAAACCACCGCGGTGTTTCTCTAACCACCTTTAGCCGCGGGCGTGAGATAGGCTCTACATTCTCCTACAACCCCCAACAGGTCCCGCCTCGTCCCTAGCAGGCAAGCCCCTTCTCCCCGTGCGTAGTTGACATTGTATCTGTGACATTGGATACTTACCCCCAGTTTCCGAAAGGCTGATCAACGCTAAAATTAACTAATCAGCTGTCAAATCTCAGGTCAAGTGATGTGATTGGTTGTTAACATTTTTGCCGGCCAATCACAGAAGCTGACATTAGATTTGACAACAGATCAAATTGATCAGTCTTCCAGAAACTGGGGGTTAATATTTGATCTCCTTAGTCATCCACGCTGGCCTAGTGTGGTAAGTAGACTACAAACACCATCGAGAACTATATGGAGCACTGAGAGGTGTGCAGGTTTCCTCACAATGTTTTCAGATAAATTCAAAAAGTCGGAAGTATGGGCCGGGTTTAAACTCAGACCCTCCTGCATGGCAGGCAAGCGTTCAACCGCTATACTTTCACTGCTTCAGACAGAAAACAAAGTAAGTTAAATAAAAGTTTATAATATTAATTAAAATAAAAGTTTATAATATTAATTAAAAAGTCAAAACTGGTCAAAATCTAGCGGATGAGAAAATTCTCCGAGGATCCATATTATCCATACCCGGGTTACCATATCTCAGGATTTGTCCTGAAATTTCAGGATTTTTAGGCTCCTGGTAGGATTATGGCCGGATTTTGGAAATCTCAGGATTTTTCGTTTTTTCAATAAAATACAGTGGATTTTTCAGATTTTTGATTACAAAACCAATAATTGTTTTTTTCCCCACACTGTTTTTAATTACATTTGCGACAAAATCTCAGACCTTTCCTATGTAAATCAGGCTTCTTGACAGTACTTTTACATTTTCTATCTGGTAACCCTATCCACGTTTCATTGGCACAAACCAAACATCAGCGCATTATATTTCAATGTCAATTTACTCCCTATCGGATACCGCACGGCAATGAACCGGCACTTTCCTGACAGCCACACCCGCCATTGTCTTTCTAGGGCTGACAACTCGAAAAAGTCGTACTTTGCTCCACATTTGACCGGACACAGTTTGCTTAAAGATACGGCCCTTTCTATTGGCATTGTAACGAGCTGAAAGGAGGTTTGAGCCTTACTTTGAGCAAATTTAATGTTGGTGCAATGATACTTATTCCAAAACTTGAACCATAAAGTTAGGTAAAAAGTCGCTTTGAACACTGTACAATATCGAAAGCGGTCCAAGACCAGTATAAGTATAAGTAATCTTTTGAAACATGTTATCATGGTTTGCTTTAAGCTTTCAATTTGTTTATCAGTTCATCTGAAAGCATCATCTTTGACCCCTCACATGCTGTTACATAACACAGAAACTAACATCAAAATCTGACACACACAAATATCTGAACACATCTGACAACCCTATACATGTCCGTTTGTTTCACTGATCACTTGTCAGCGGCTAGCAAATCAAGATCGATTCTGATACACCTAATTTAAATCTATCACCCCTCTCTTTCACTCCCACCGGTCATAGCTATTTCCATTTCTCTCTAAATCGTGCGCGCGAGTTCGTAAGTTAAGCGTGATCGAGCTATCATTTGTCACGGTAATTTTTTCCTGTGAATAGATAAGGGAATTCGTTATGACACCTCATATATTAGGCGAATTGATATGCGTGATTAAGTTTGTTATATTATATGGTCAAGAGTCAAGAGTTCACCTGTCGGTTATTATACTGCCTGTAATAATAATTTGGTTAGATAAATATGACTTGTTAGTCAGAAAAGCTGACTTTGGTACTGTTGGAATGAATTCATAGAGAAAGTGATAAATACCAGGCCCCTCAGAAAGTATTGCGAAAAAAAGTTTTTATATATGGGAGACTGGCCAGTTATAATGTTTTTCGAAAATATGATTATTTATAAGTAAAAATAAGTAAGTTCCAATTTCAAAATTTCCCTCCACATTTTTTGCGAGTTAATTCAAAGTATTGTGTCTCACTGAAATATGGATCTGCGCCGGGAACATTTTAGAGCTATGATTTTATACGATTTCAAGTGTCGCCTGAAACCGGATGAATCGTACGATAGACTTCAAATGGCATTCATGGATGAAGGCCCTTCCAAGGCAACCGTGTATCGTTGGTATAACGAATTCAAGCGCGGTCGACCAACTTTGGGGGATGACGAAAGAAGCGGTCGCCCTTTGACGGCTGTTACCGAAGAAAACGTGCTAGCAGTGAAAAATTTAATCCAAGACAATAGGCGAATTACATATCAGGAGATTCAACACATATTGAAGATTGGATCGGGAAGCGTTCACGAGATTCTACACAGCCATCTTCGCGTGAGGAGGATAGTATCACGCTGGGTGCCGCACAACCTCACCGATGCTCAGAAGCAGGCCCGGGTGGAATGGTGCCGTGATATGCTTAACAAATTTGAAGCAGGCTCGTCTCGGCGTGTTTACGACATCGTTACAGGTGATGAGTCCTGGATTTATCAATACGACCCAGAAACCAAGCGCCAGTCGACTGTTTGGGTGTTTCAAAATGAGCCAACGCCTACCAAAGTGAAGCGATCTAGAAGCGGGGGTAAGATTTTGATCGCTAGCTTTTTTAATTTGACTGGCCACTTGGTATCAATTCCCTTACGGGATCAAAGAAGCATTAATGCCGAATGGTATACTACCAAATGTTTGCCAGAAGTTTTCTCTGTTATAAGCAACAAGCGACCAAACACAGGGCTCCGCGGGTTACTGCTCCACCACGACAATGCACCTGCGCACACCGCACTCAAAACGAGGGACTTCCTGGACAGCACGCCAGTCAAACTCCTGGGTCACCCTCCTTACAGCCCTGATCTAGCACCGTGTGACTTCTTTTTATTCCCAAAAATAAAAAATCAGCTCAAAGGGATACAATTTTCGTCGCCGGAAGATGCGCTGGCTGCGTTCGAGCAGGCTGTAAACGAGGCGTCTGCGGCGGACTGGAAAAAGTGTTTTGAAAACTGGTTTAGGCGCATGAATCTTTGTATAGAGGCTGGTGGAAAGTACTTTGAAAAGATTTGATAAAAATATATGTACGTATAGAACAATTTTTTTTAGTTTCGCAAAACTTTCTGAGTGTCCCACGTATCTAGCTTGGTAGTTAACGCAGTCAGTAAAAATATAATGCAGAAAATGCAGCGCAGATTGATTATATTATTAAATTAGACCAACGTCATAGAATATACAATACTAGCGGTCCCGGCAGTCGTCGTCCTGCCCGGAAAAGCAGCGCCACCTACCGGGTTCAATTGTGAATCTAAACCATTCTCGAATCTACTGGAACACAATCAAAAAATTTCATCCAAACCGATCAAGTCGTTTAGGAGGAGTTCAGTCACATACACACGCACAGAAGAATTATATATGTATATTATAAAGACTAGCGGACCAACGAGACAAAACTAACTCTAGTAAACAATATTACTGTAAGCTTAATAATAATCACGGTTCTCAAAACGAACATTAACAACTTTAGGACATTTGAGACCTTTTCACATCCCTGTTTGAAGCCACAGGAGGCATCGAAGACTAGGACTCTAACGATGAGAAAGAACTCATATTTCTTTTCTTCCACCCAAATTACACTTCTTTCTTTTCAACAAACTGACAAGAATTCAAAGCACCATCCACCAATAAATAACAAAACGTAACCACAAGAAAATCCTAAATCACAAAACCGACAGGCAAAACTATAAATACCTGTGTTTCTCTTAGCAAATATTACCGCGGAGATGCGCGTTAGAAAACTTAAAATATTGCGTCACTGCGCAGGCGCATCCCACAGCCGCTAAATGTCGGGTCACGCGTGTCTTCCGCCCTGCACTAAGGCCTCTAAGAACGTAAGAACGCGGTATTGGCACACCTGATAAACCAAGTACAGACCATTTGTGGGAAATTATCTGTGCTCTGAGTTTTTGAGAAAGATGGTGTGTAGAATTTAATAATTAACATTACATAGGATTTAGAGTACAAACAGTACAAAGGCACCGCTTATTGCTTTAACGGCTATAATATTAATATCACCATATACAATCCATAATAGAAATATAAAAACAAATCCACTCCCACCATCTACTTAGCCTAGCCTAGTGAGCATCTTCCTGCGGGGTATAACCTTCCCTGGTCCCCTTGGAAGTCACTCAACCGATTTCGAACCCAAGTGGGAAGGTGTAATTATAATCTCGTGAAGTGGGATTACATCAACAAAACGGCGACAGGGTGTCGTTGTGGGTATGACCCTGAAAATGTGCCACACCTCTTAATCTTCCTTTGTGCTCCAACACCTGCACCTTAAGCGACCTCTGCGCCGCCACTGATAACGCCAAAGAGTTTGCTAGGTTTTAGGCTCATCAAGTCTGACAAAAGAGCAGAAGAAGCAAATCCATTTATTTAGATTAAACTTGAAAAGATCTGAACCTTCTAGCAACCTGTCCGCAGATTGATTAGATATTATTAGTATTACCTAGTAAGATTTTCAGTAGCAGTACAGCTCCTGTGAAAGAGCTTGACCGGGGAAGTACTACACTGTACCGATTTCTGTCGCCAGACAAACACAGCGATGAGCATATCGGCACGTACGGGTGCCGGTGAAATTACAATTACATGAGACTTTACATCTTCATGTCTCAAAGAAAGAAAGAAAGAAAAATGGTTTATTTACTACAGCCAGAGGCACATCATAGACTCCTAAAAGTATAATTATCTCAGTTTGGCAAACGCGATTTGCAATACTATTTAGGCAGCAGCCTAGGTGGTGTTACTGTCCCACTGCTGGGCACGGGCCTCTTCTCAGTACGAGAAGGCTAAGGCCTTAGTCCACCACGCTGGCCTGGTGCGGGTTGCTGGACTACACACACCATCGAGAACTGTACGGAGCACTCTCAGGTGTGCAGGTTTCCTCACGATGTTTGATTCGGTTTGATTTAAGGAAAAATTGGCACCGACTTTTTAAAGTCCATTTTTACTTTTTTTAAAGTTTATTTTATTTTGTGTGGCATTAGCAATAGAAAGACAAGCGATTGCTGCAATTCCGGATGATATACTGACATCCGTTGAAGAGTTCTCTTCTTTATTTCCGAAGATCTTCACCAAATGATACTTTCTGAATGCAAATGCTTGATTTGTTGATGAAAATATCAATATCGCTATATGTATGTCTATGATATTTGAAGAGTTCCCTCAATTCCACATGGATCCCAGTATCAGAACTGAATTTTGATAAAAATGGGACCAATCTGAAAGTATATCCTTTCAAATAAAAAAAAAATTGATTATAAATTTTGAGTGTTAGAAATCTCTTCCAGCAGATTTGCAAGAGGAAACTTTTAAAGATGTGTTGACACAAGTTGGTTAACAGTTTTAAGGTTAATCTTCCACGTCCGTCTCGTGACTTCCCATTAGTGTTTGTAACATACATTTTGATAACACGCGTGTGATAGTTACAATTAGGGCCAGGTTAAAACTTCTTGTAACTTCATGAATAGGCAACTTGATTCTTGGTGTAAGTCTAAAAATAGATAAGTGTTACCGTTACCGTCTTGCGGTCTTGCATTTTCACGAGAACAATGCAAGAACGCAAGATTGCAAGACCATGATTTTAAAATTAATACTTATATTGATAAGTATTTTTCTTATCTTATCTTGCATTGGTCTATCGACAATAAAATAACGAAATACTGTACGACCAAGACTGAACTAGACTTGTTACCGTTGAATTTAAAGCACATCTGAGCGTTAATTTTACATATGCGTGAGACTTGGTTAACATTTTACTCGCCTCATTTGAGCCTAGGATGAGTTTTTGCGATATCGTGTAGTTAATGGTATCGTGTAGTTATCGACAAATTTTATATGGAAATTTTATCAGCGCTACCGTGTGGGTATTTGGAATTGAACAATCCCATACAAAATACCGCGACAATTCATGCTAGCGGTTCTGCTCACGTTGACTTTAGAAGTAAGAAAGTCGCTCTTTCAACGGCGACTGTGACCCAAAACACCTCAAATTCACCACCAGATCTTAACACAGATATCAAAATTAAGACTTATTACACAATTTGTAACAATCACAACTGTTACGAAACAATGAATCTTTTCCTAAAATAATAGTACATTCACATACACAATTGTTTCTAACCAGATCTCCGGATAAACGTGGATTTACGAAATTAGAAGAATGTAAAAATTAGCACTTTTCATTGTGACTGCGGCATTTCGATTTTGTAGTATGTGGGAAGAGCTTTGAAAGGCACTGTGATCGGTTTCCGGCAATGGAATGGTGAAATTAAACAATGGTTTGTTTTTGATATTGTTTGATAAGAGCTTTTAGATGGGAATAATAAAAGTGTGTTAATAAAAGAAGAAAATAAAAGAAGAAAAGCGAGATCTATCGTGTATTGTATTGGGACTTGTGATTCAAATAAGAGGTTGGTTTAATTGTTACGAGTTACAGGTTATAAAAATGTCGTCAAAGTCCACCATCATATGAAAGCGTAAAAGATCTTTGATTAAGTTTTGAAAATGAACATAGCTGGCTGAAGCCGTAGGAGCAATTTAGCGTAATCAATGTTTGCTTCACTATATCCTATCCTGATATGCTCATGCATGAGACATAATCGGGCGACTGAAAAAAGCGTTGAAATAAGTCAAGACTACTCAAGACGGCTTGTGTTCTTAACGAATAAGCTTCATAGTATAGTATAGTATAGTATAACGGGCTGGTTTCCGCAACTCCACGTCCAAGCGTGTATTTTGCGTACGGTCCTTAGTAATAAGCTTCATAAGATTTGAATGTTTTTGGGCCAAAAACTCATGAAATAAATCTGAACTACTAACTACAAATTACTAAAAGGCTTTGCAATTACCTGTTGTCTTGTTGTAGGTCTCTTCATCATGTTCTTAAACATTGGAACTAAATTGGCCCTTTTGACAGACTTCATTAAAATAATTAACACAGTCATTCAAAAGTGCCAAATTCCTTAAGGGCGGGAGTGTCGTATCGTAGCCAGCTTGACGCCTCCGGCGACTTTCACTACTTGGGTTCAACGACCCAGCGCCAAAAATAATAGCGGCGCGCGCGCATCGGCGTTACGTCATCGCTTACCGCGGTTTCCGCAATACGCTATAAAGTTGTGCGGTTTATGCGCAGGCGACAATTTTAGCTTGCGCAAGTGTGTGGTGACTGACGATTGAGCGAAGTGGGTTAAATCAATCAACTCAGCCTATCGCAGTCCACTGCTGGACATAGGCCTCTCCCACGTTGCGCCACAACGCTCGTTCCTCTGCCTTCCGCATCCAGTCCCCCCCAGCCACGTTCTTTAGGTCGTCGGTCCACCTGGCAGGGGGGCGCCCTACCCTGCGTTTGCCGATTCGCGGTATCCACTCAAGGACTCGTCTGCTCCAACGACCATCGGTCCTTCGACAGACATGGCCAGCCCACTGCCACTTCAGCTTACTAATCCTACAAGCTATGTCGGTCACTCCGGTTCTTCTCCGGATAATCTCGTTACGGATTTTATCCTTCAAAGAAACTCCAAGCATAGCTCGCTCCATAGCTCGCTGAGCGACTTTGAATTTGTGGACTAGCCCAACTGTCAGTGTCCACGTTTAAGTTTAAGTGGGTTAAATATGTGGAGATAATGTTTATTTGTAATGATAGGTTTTGTTTCAAACAGATTTACCATTGCTTATCCATTAAGGAAAGGGTAAGCATGTAAAACGCCTTTTTATATAAAGAAAATGGTTAAGAAAGAAAGAATGAAAAATGGTTTATTTACTACAGTCAGAGGCAAACAATAACATACAATATCTTAACTATTATAAAATTGTAAACGTCTGTTTGTTTGTTTGTTCCAGCGTTACGCTAAAACTACTGGACCGATTTTGATCATTTTTTGTTTTGTTTCAAAGCTGATGATCTGACTTAAAAACTGGTATGGGTTTTGAGAAAGAAAAAATAAAAAATAAATTCGTGGGGTGCGTCCTCACTCAACAGATACGAAGCTTCTACGCATTTGCACGAGCGGATAGTAATGTACGATGGCTGGATGGATGGCTGAGCGAGTGAGTCAGTGAGTGAGTGAGTGAATGAGTGAATGAGTGAGTGAGTGAGTGACAGTGACAGTGACTGGACTGGACTGGACTGGGCTGGGCTGGGCTGGACTGGACCGGACCGGACTGGACTGGACTGGACTGAATTAACAGGATCCGTCACGGAGGTTAGCAGAATTTAACGCGAGCGGAGCCGCGGGTAAAAGCTAGTTATATATATTACAACTCCTAAAAGTATAATTGTGGGCCCCACGGCTGCACCAAATAGGCGGTTACATTACATTGGAGCATTAGAACTATCCTCGTGTCAACACGGGGTATAGAGAGAGAGACCAAAACAAACAAACCAAATAGGATCAAAACTTTTTCTACATGCAACATTATTTCTCGATGCTATCAATGAAAGTAAAAGCTCACACATAAAACAGCGCTGTCATTAAATACAGATACAGAATCGCAAGATAAACTGAAACAATAGAGAGAGCGATATTCGACGCGGTCGTGCGCGTGCGCCTATGATCGATTACTGATGAAACCGAGATGTTAAATGACCAAGTGACGAATTGGGTAGCGTTCCGCAGTGTAGATATTTCGCTATTTTACTCTGACTAAAGAAAGTCTTTATGATTAATTCGTTCACAATCGTGAAGAATGAAATAAGAAGAGTGGAATTCCTTGCCGGCGTCAGTGTTTCCCGAGAAGTATAATCTGGTGGTATTCAAGGCTCGAGTGGATTTTGCTGGGCAAGCGTGTACCATCGTCGACCGCACCATCGCTTAACATCAGGTGAGGTTAAGCGATGTTAAACGCAAGCCCGTTAAGTATAAAAAAAAATTAAAAAACATCTGTTAAACTCGGGTCAAAAGAGACTGAACGAAATGGGCCCACATGGAAAATAAAACGTAACTATTATTTAAAGGTTGATAATTGACTTAATAATAATAATATAAAACAATAGTTTTCAATTTTAAGAACAGCCGGGATTAGCAGTCGGGTTTTAGAAGTTATTCATAACTATGCTGCCACGGCTTATGCACGGCACCTCATCATCATCATCCTCCGAGACTTTTCCCAATTATATTGGGGTCGGCTTCCAGTCTAGCCGGATGCGGCTTATGCATGACGTCTAATGTATTTAATTTTGATAGTGCCTTTTAAGAAACCGCTCAGAACCATGTGGTTATAAATGATTACAATATAATTTGCTACAGAGATGCGTTACATGACGCTGACACTGTTTCGATTAATTCATTCTTGACTCTCAATATTTTTAAAACCCCGCTAGATAGCAAAGTAGTATGAATAAATAATATACGTCATAATTCTATACTTGAAATTAACCTAGGTTTTATTCAGTTACAACTTGAGAATTTTCTTGGGCCCGAAGTCCTATAGAAGTTGATCAATGTCTTAAATTGTCATAGAATTGGGTAGGGTTACTAAACAACTTTTTACGAGATAAGATAAGATAATGTTTATTTGTTATATAACATGAGTATGCGTCCAAGTTGTACAAAAGTATTTATAAGGTCTATCATGTCATCCTTTACGGCATACAAATATAATTTTACTATTGGAGATGTCATTAATCTAATATGTAGGAACATATACCTACAATACAATATTGAATTCAAAATGTATACAATATTAAATTAATGAGATATATTTAACGAGTTTTTCTTTCTTTCTATAAATAGGCAAGGGCAATCAAGGGAGAGAACGGTGATTCTAATAACCTATTCACCATAAACCTTTAGCCCTAAAAACCATATAGAATCAACTGTTAAACGAATTCGTATTTTACGACCACCATCAAATTAAGGGATTTAATCGACTCGTAAAATATTATTAGAGTTTTATCATCACAGTTAATAGGATGCGAATACGGCGTGTAGTACTATGACCCTGACTTACTTCGCTTCACTTCATAACGTAACAGACGAGCGATGTGTGGGCAATTAATTTGTTGCTCCAAGTGGCTGAGCTGTTGCTGTTGGAGACACAATTAAACTTGGGGGAAAGAAATCAAATAGGTGTATGGTAACTTTGACCAATCATTGTACCGGTCACTGAAGACCGCGTTCTGTAGTGAAATTTTATGATACACTGAAAAAAAGTTTAGTGTCAAGTAGCACAAATTTTAGCTGCTAGTAACACAAAAACGGCGGCTAATAAACTAACACTACTAGTAGCTAACTAGTTTGAGATGTGGCAGCAAATCTGTTCAGCTATTTTAACAAAAAATTGGTTTCTACTAATTAAACTTTTGAAGATTGAAGGCAATTTTTGAAGTAGCTGAACTAATCAGCTATTTTATTTGCAGTGTAAATACAGGGTTATTTTTTATATACCTAAAACACTTTAAGGGTACTTCTGTTCATCATTCTGCACAACTTATACTTTGGAACCAAAGCTGAAATCGAAAAAAAACCTGTGTACCATCCAAAGCCATACATAAATGCCATCAAAATATATGGGACAGCAAAATAAATTTAACTGCAGTACCTATATCGGATGAGCTAGCTCTCAAAGTTGTAAGTACTCTAGTTTCATACTGCATAATCTAGCTTATGAATTTTAAAAAAAACCATCAGGAAATCAACACATATCTTCTCATCAGATGCCAACTTTTTGTCGCTTCTCTGTGTGCGATCTACAGCGTTTAGTTACTAGGATTAACATTTAATTGACCGCAGAGATCTGAGATACGTCTGCATAAGGCGTGCGTATAGTCGATGGCCTTAGTAGTGCTGATAATGTTTCTTAAGCTATGATAAAAAAACGTTTTATTAAGTACATGTTGAGATGGTTAATATGTGTTATTATAAAATTTTGAAATATTTTCTTCTAGTGTGTGGAAATTTCAAGGGTTTTGAATCGACGTGTCCACACTTATACAACGTGTAATTGAAGTAACTGAAAACCTCTTAAAGGGTCATTGTACTCATCAGTATATCAGTATGAACAACTTTTACTAAGGGACCAACCCTAAAATCGCGAAAAAATAATCAGCTGTACGGATCCTTACATTTTGACGATTTATGTGAACACAAAAGTGTAAGAAATAGCTGTTTTTTTTTTCGCGATTTCAGGGTTGGTCCCGTAGTAGAAGTGGTTCATACTGATGAGTACCATGACCCCTTAAGAGGTTTTCAGTTATTTTAATAACACGTTGTATAAGATAAAATAATATTCTCACATGAACTTTCTCCGTATTCAAAAAACTATTCATTCTATTTTTCTAATTTCAAACACTCCCACATGACCTTCTCGTATCCAACCGGATAACGTTCTTAATTCAAATTCAAGCATCGAATCATTTTAAACTTTATAACAATGTGTTTGAAAAACGATTCGAATTATTGTTATGTGGTGTTAGGGTTGTCACTTTCATCTTTAGGTTATCATCATTTTCTGCTGTTGTTACGTAAATTTTTTTAAAGAAAATTAGTCCTGATTGTCTTCTCTACTAATCCTATTTTCTATTTTTAACCGACTTCAAAAAAAGGAGGAGGTTATGTATTCGGCGGGTTTTTTTTTTTTTTTTTTTTTTATGTATGTACACCGATTACTCCGAGATTAATGGGCCGATTATTTGCGTGGTTGTTTTTTTATTTGGTAGAGGAAGTCCGCGCGGTGGTCCCATATAAATTTTATTGACTTAGGTCGAGTAGTTTTTGAACCAGCTTCAATAAATCAGTTTAATTTAGCTTCGCTTACCTAGATGATCTACTAATAGTTTCGTTTTTCTGTGAATTCTCAACTAAAAAGTATGAAATAAAAACTTTTTAACAAAAAATAAAACCGACTTCAAAAACCTTAACTAAAAAGTAAAAAAACTTTTTAACAAAAAATAAAACCGACTTCAAAAACCTTAAGGTGAATGCTACAGGGTAGCCCGCGAAATTCAAATTTTTTGGCGTTTTTTGCAAATTTTAGCTTTATTTCGCGTTGTATATCGGTCAAAATATGATTGGCGGAAATAATATTAATTTACGATCAAATTATCGATTTTCGAGCTTGTAGAGCTAATAGAGCTAGGTTAATATTTTTTATGAGTATTATTATTTAGATATATTGTTACTTTTTCCGCCAATCATATTTTTACCGATATACAACGAGAAATAAAGCTAAAATTTGCAAAAAACCTCGAAAAATTTGAATTTCGCGGGCTACCCTGTAGCATTCACCTTAACTAAAAAGTAAAAAATAATCATTGTATGTATTTTAAAATCTTAACATAAACCAACATTTTGAGGGCGGCGCGTGTTGACCCTTTGCGTTATGTAAATATAATGTACAGTCGAGCGCATATCTATAGTAAAAACCAGTTTATGTGAACGTACATGAAAATCACGCGCCGCCTTCAAAATGTTGGTATATGTTAAGATTTTAAAATACATACAATGATTATATTTTACTTTTTAGTTAAGGTTTTTGAAGTCGGTTTTATTTTTTGTTAAAAAGTTTTTTTACTTTTTTTAGTAGTTTTTTTGACTGCGTCGTTGGTCTAGTGGTTGCAAGCGCGACTGCTGAGCGTGGGGTCCTGGGTTCGATTCCCGGGTCGGGCAGTGTTATTGTGTTTTTTCATTAGGAAATTCTCAGTAGCAGCCCGGAGTCTGGATTTGTGCCCGATCAATGGCAATAGGCTCGCTCCCTATTACATGGGACTATAACATAACTGGCGAAATGTGAGTGTACACTATTACACCTCTGCCTACCCCTTCGGGGAATTACAGGCGTGATGTTATGTTAATGTTGTTGTTGATGGTTGACAGCTCAATCATTTCTCTGAGCTTCACAGAGCTTCATTGTTTCGTTGCATTTCTTTCGTTGTATGTGTTTAGTTTTTAGTCGACATTGTTGAATCAATCTACATAGTTGAGCAGTAGCCCACTACTGCTCATTAATTACACTGGGTGGCACCCTTGCCCAGAAAAGGGAAGTCATAATTTTTATGGATTTTTTTCTTTTCCGAATCCGCATCGTTATTCGTTATACATAACATAACATAAGCAGCCCATTACTGTCCCACGGCTAGGCAAGGGCCTCTTCTCCGAATTAGAAGGTTAAGACGTTAGTACACCACGCTAGAGCTCCTTAAATAAGATTTTAAAAAAAACAACCTTATTCTTAGTTTATACTAAATATGGGACCTACGCTGAAATCGCGAAAAAAACGGCTGTTCCTTACATTTGTGTACACAAAAATTGACAAAATACAGGGAACAGCTGTTTTTTTATTCGCGATTTCAGGGTTTGTCCCATAGTCAAAGTGGTTCATAATGATGAGTACAATGACCCCTTAAGAAAGAAGAAGAAAGAAAGAAAGAAAAATAGTTTATTGTCACAGTTAACGACGCGCAACATTTAAAACACAGTGATAAACACAAGCAGGCAAGAGCTTTATTATAAACTAAGAATAAGGTTGTATAAGTAGAAAAAAAAATGCATCCGCCAACCCTCACCACACAACGATGACGCATCAATGAATGGAATTTATTCGTGATCGAAGCGTTGACATCGACCCGACCTTGGCGAGGTAATCCGAATGACCCAAACGCGCTCGGGTCAAGCTGTTCTAATCCGATATTTGAATATTGAATTAGGAGTGATCACTTACTATTCTTTTTGATAAAGATTCAAAGTAATCCTCTTGAACACCAATTTACGAAGAAATATGAAGGACGCAATTTAAAGACGTATTTCAGCCTACATCGGGCCAAGTTCTAGAATTTTGTTGAACAGCTGTTTTCATATTAATCGTCGGTTATTTGTTTGGTGAACTAGTCCCTTAGGAAGCTATCTAACATGATACCTAATACATAAATTACTTAATCATGTTTGTATTATTTAATGATCATAATTTCGATTAACGAACTACAAGCTTTTATACATAATGTATAATGTTTTAAATAATTATAAAACTATTTAACAAAAAATTGAACCGACGAAAACAGAAACTGAAAAGCGAAAAATAACTAATTATGAGTCGGCGCCAAACGAACTTTTAACAAGCAAAGTGCGTGTAAGTTGCAAGTGGCCGAGCGGAGAACGCATTTTTGGAAAGTTATTGTTTATCGTTGAAAATTTCACGTTGTATTTGATGTGACGTTCTTTTTATTATTTATTTAAAGTAATTTAATGATCTTCGTTGATTGGTTGTTTGGCGCCGACTCATAATTAGTTATTTTTCGCTTTTCAGTTTCTGTTTTCGTCGGTTAAATTTTTTGTTAAAAAGTTTTATTTTTCATTTTTTTGTGGTTAAAATCTAACTCCAGATCTCCATTATGTCGTAGTGTCTAGAACTATATTTATGTGTGTCAAGTTGCAACAGAATCGGTTAACAGGTAAGAATTCAGTGGGTGAACAAACAGTCATCCCCTGTTTTACTACCCTTAGGGGTGGATTTTGATTTTGAAATTTAAATGGGACCAACTTCGAGATATACCCTATCCAATAAAAAAATTATCATCAAAATCGGACCACTCTGTAAAAAGTTATGGGTGGTCATACATAAAAAAAAATAAAAAAAAAATATACGCGTCCAATTGAGAACCTCCTCTTTTTTTTCGTCGGTTAAAAATATGATACGAAATCAATTACGAAATTTAATATTCGCGAGCATTAAATCGAGATATTAATTCAGCTTATACAAAGATTCCGTGTGGTGCCGGACGTATAGAATTGCACCACCCTATATCTTCTCATGGGTGTCGTAAAAGGCGACTAAGGGATTCACCAGAGGATGGGCAGCAGCGTTTTCTGAGTATTTAATCAACCAACTGCGATCGCCAAACCGCCTCCCAAGCGTGGCGATTATGGCATATCCCCCCAAATTGCTTGGGGGAGGCCTATGTCCAGCAGTGGACGTCTTTCGGCTGAAATGATGATGATGATGATGATTCAAAGATCAAGCTAAAGCATAAAATTTTCTCTTTATTTAACGCAGAATCACAAGTAAATTTCAACCGGTTACCTATTACCGTTCAAAAGATACAGCCCTGTGACAGACAGACGGACGGACGGACGGACGGACAGCGTAGCGAGAGTAATAGGGTCCCGTTTGGCAACCTTCGGGTACGGAACCCTAAAAACGAGCTGCGATGATGCTAATGTACTTTGAAAATAATACACAATACAAAAATACGTTATCAGACAATTCCCATCAACAATGATGCAAATCACTCAGCTACTGCACGTATTGCGATGCGCGCGCGCAGGTCAACAAACGCGTCGCATTGTCATGCAATGTGGGTACCGATGCGCAAGCGCACAGTGCAACTGAAGCTCCTGGCTTTGCATCCCATCAAATCTTATGTTATTACCTGTTAGATTTCCTGCACTCTGCTGTAGGTTTTCTAATAAGGTAGATTGGTGATAAGGGTATCAAAATGCATACAATAAATTATGTCAACTAGCTGAGGCTACTGCAATCCGATTGGACAAGGTTTTATCTTTTCTGTGGTCAGCATCCACCTCACACAATAATAAAATCTTCAACCTATGACTACCTTAAACCCTCATCATCATCCTCCTGCCCTTATCCCAATTTATTTGGGGTCGGCGGAGCATGTTTTTTTTCCATACATCTCTATCAGCCGTCATCTCCGTGTTCACTTTCTTTCTATTCATATCATCTTTCACACAATCCATCCATATTTTCTTCGGTCTCCCTCTTTTCTTATAGCCATCAACATTCATACTTAAAACTTTCCTCGTAACATGCTCCTCATACCTCCTCATCACATGTCCATACCATGACAGTCAATTGCTACTTAACTTCTCTGTCACTAAGATAAAATAAATATTTATTTTCTCGCCACAATATTACATTTAAAATAACATTTCTTATATAAGTATATATTTAGGTACATATTGTGGGAGACAGGTGCCTAAACTAGGCTCGAGGCCTGTATTTCAGGACACCAGGTCTCCGCCATTCAAAATTTGGTACATTTTATTTCTATATAGTGTTAGTAAGATTAGTATAATGGTGTGTATGTGTGAATGTGGTGGGGGTGTGTTAGTGTGTGTAATAAGTGAGGGTACTGTTAATTAGATTCTTAAATGTCACTGGCGCTACTTTCAGACTCCCTCTTACATATTCATTCCTTATCCTATCCATTCTCGTTACACCACACATTCCTCTTAACATTCTCATGTCAGCTGCATGCACTTACAGCTAAAATTTGTCGAAGCACCTCGCCTAGAGGGCACTCCCCTCTTAGCTACGCCTAAATTGGGAATCCTTGGCGTCGACGTATCGAATGACGTTCAGTTTCGCGGTCACTTGGAGGGTAAAGCTAAATTAGCTTCCAAAAAACTCGGAGTGCTCAATAGAGCGAGACAATATTTCAGGCCGGATCATCGTCTTGAACTATATAAGGCACAAATCCGGCCACACATGGAATATTGCTCTCATCTCTGGGCTGGAGCACCCGAGTACCTCCTCCTTCCACTTGACCGCATTCAGCGTAGAGCGGTTCGAATCGTCGGCGACTATATTGTGCCCAATCGGCTTGACCCTCTAGCCTTGCGTAGAGACGTTGCATCTGTATGTATACTCTATCGCATTTACAATGGGGAATGCTCTGAGGAATTGTTCGACCTTATACCAGCCGCTGACTTCCACCATCGTACCACTCGCCATAAATCTAAATTCCATCCTCACCATCTCGATGATTGGCGATCAACTACTGTACGTTTCACACGTCATTTTTTGCCTCGTACAGCAAAACTGTGGAACCAACTCACGTCAGCGGTTTTCCCGAAACAATTCGACATGGGAGCCTTCAAGAAACGAGCATACGTCTTTTTAAAAGGTCGGCAACGCATCGGTGACTCCCCTGGTGTTGCGGATGTCCATGGGCGGCGGAGATTGCTTACCATCAGGTGACCCGAATGCTCGTTTGCCCCCCTGTTATAAAAAAAAAAAAAAAAAAAAACAACAACAACAAACTACAACCTAAAACCCTCTTAGTTGTAAAAACGCATTTTCGATGATGTATCCAACGAGTAATATTTTTTTACTGATGGGGGCGCCACTTGGCTGCTTCATTCCCCTTAATCTTCATAATAGTATATGTATTATTGGCACATACTTCGTAGACTAGTATTTAATGTCAATCTCTGCGTGCAGATAATTCAGTTTTCCATGAACGCTAAGGTTAAGAACTTGTTACACTCCGCAATTATTTTCAAAAATGGGTGTTAAGTCTCAGTACTTTAAGAAAATTAGCTCTTTAAAACGTTTTACTAGAATTTCTACACTTGTACACTGCATCCGTTTAGCCATTCTAGATAACTGTGATTTAGTTTTAAGTGGCTGGTATAGCTCTGGTAGGTAGTTTGTAAAGGATCGTACAAAACAATAGCAGGTCAGTAGCAGCGCAGGTTGAAGGCGTGCCCGCGCAAGTTGAATACAAGGAACGATATGAAACACGACACACCAAACATTAGCGCGGGCCCGCTGGCAAACTGCGCTGCTCCTGCCCTAGACCCGTCGGCGAAAATCCAGGCAGCACGGCGCAGTTGCGTTGTATCACTATGGTCGCCTTACTGATTGGCCACACCGGAGCGGGACAGGACGGCGCGTCAGTGTGACTTCAAAACGGTTACGAGGCAGTTGTATTGTTTGATAACCGACACAACATGCCATACTGAAAGCAATTTGAAGGCGGGCCCGCCGTCAAAACGCTTTAAAACTGCCTGCCTTTTAGAGTGACATGTGCCGCACTGCTACTGACCTGCTTTTGGTTTGTACGGGCCTTTAGTTTATAATATAAGTTTATTTTTTTCATTACCTTTGGTCGTTTACTGCCTCGTTGGTCTAGTAGTTGCAAGCGCGACTGCAAAGCGTGTGGAGTCCTGGCTTCAATTCCCGGGTCGGGTAGTGTTATTGGATTTTTCGTTAGGAAATTCTCAGTAGCAGCCCAGAGTCTGTATTTGTGCCCGATTAATGGCAATAGGCTCGCCCCCTATTACATGGGACTTTATAGCATAACTGGCGAAATGTGGGTGTAGGTACTATACACCTCTGCCTACCCCCTCGGGGAAATAAAGGCGTGATGTTGTGTTATGTTAATTTTGCTTGCGGGATGTGCAGACTTGTGATATCAGTTGTGGTCACTTGATCCGTTACTTCGTTTTTCGCTTTTTTTATTAAAAGTTTATGTAACATGGAGGACTAACTGCATTCTCTACGAGTCAACCATAGGGTGGGGCAGAGATGATATGGCAGTGCGTCCATGAGGATTTCCCCAGGGCAAAAAAAAAAGGTGGGTTAACAAATAAATGTTCTTTGTTCTGGTATGAGCAAGGTATTTCGTCTCCAAAATAGTATACACCATACCTTTACCTAGTTCAGGGTTGAAGATACTAAAGAATCATATTTATTTCCTGGATGCCATCAGCATCCACAAACCTCTTACTCCAAGACATTATGAAGTCAAAAAGGGACCTTCCATTTTGATGATTAATTTAATTCCTTTTCTTTGCGGTTCAAATTACCGGGCGTGATTAAATTTAAATTTATTATGATTGGATCCCAACACAGGACAAAATTAACCAATCATTTAGGTACAGGTTACAAAAAAAATTCAATTATCAACAAAAATAATTTGGACATTACAAATCCTTGCACGCGAGGGGCGCGGGCACTTGCGCGGGCGCAATTTTGTCAAATTTGACCGCAGCCAGGCCCCGTCTGCTGCGTCGTAATGATACTCATTAAATGTGGAGGTAATTGCTCTCCAGCATGCAAGATCAGAAACTGTATACATTAATTATTACAGTTTTGATGAAATTTTGTTTAAAGATGAGTCAGGATTTTTATTTATGAGTCAACAGAAATGGAACTTGCCGATGTCAATAGTACCTCAGTCCCATAAATGGATAAAGGAAGTATTAATTCTCGTCTGTTAAATCTAGTGTTTAATATCAAAGTAGACTGGAGATTTTATACAAACGATTGTGAGACGAACACAAGATTTTTAGAAAATATAGAAAAAATTGAAGATGGAGGATACCGCAACCGGATACTTTAACAACGAGCTGATTATACAACGTGTTATTGAAATAACTGAAAACCTATTCAGGGGTCATTGTACTCATAAGTATGAACAACTTTTACTATGGGACCAAACCTAAAAACGCGAAAAAAATATCAGATGTTCCCTACATCATGAATCGAAAAAATTTAGGGATCAGCTGCTATTTTTACACGATTTCAGGTTTAGTCCCATAGTAACAGTTGTTGTGAGTACAATGACCTCTTAAGAGGTATTCAGTTATTTCAATAACACGTTGTATTATCAATATGTGCCTACACAACTGGTAAATAGGTAAGGTTGCCTGGAAGAAATCGCTGATCGCGAAAAGGCCACCATTTGTACAATAGTTTAAATGCATATTCAATGTAATGTTTTTTTATGGTGTACATAAGGCATATATAAATAAATTAATAAATGTGCTCTATTTTTTTTTCCTTTAAAAGCGCAGATAAGCGCCAATGACCTTGAGCTTCTCCGTCTCTATCGCTCCCTTTATCCCAACAATCTATAGAATCACAAATTCGTTATATGAACCCTGTCCACCCCAGCTAAAAAAGGCGTGAACAAGCCATAATTCAATATTAAACCCTCTAATAACCACGTAAGGTGTCCCGTTACCCGCCAGCGATGACGGCGAGAGATTTATCTCATATTCACGCCGCTTCCGGGACAAGGTGAGCAGTTATAAAGCTAATAACTCCTCTATTCGATCAGGTTAGCGAATTAATGGTCATAATGCATTCAGCGTTTATGGTTGCCTAGTAACTGGCAAAGTTGATATCAATAGGTTTTTGTGAAATGTTGGTAATAATTTTCATGGTGTATCAGGGTTTGAAAGAAATTGTATTTATGAGTTATAGGAATCTTTAACGCTAGTTGCAGCAAAAGGCAAGGTTAATCAAGTAATTTTTAGAGTTCCATACCAAAAGGGTAAAAAACGGGACCCTAATACTCTCGCTACGCTGTCCGTTCGTTTGTCTGTCACAGGGCTGTATCTTATGAACGGTAATAGGTAGCCGGTTGAAATTTTCAGAATATGTGTTGCTACGACCCCTATCACGACAAATACTAAAAATAAAAATAAACGATTTAAATTGTGGAAAGAAAAAATCGCTCACGAGCAGGATTCGAACCTGCATCTCCTGGCTCAGTACGCCAGTGCTTTAGCTCGAATCCTGCTTGTGAGCGATTTTTCCTTTCCACAACTTAGATTTTTTTTTCTTTTTTTTAATTTCGCTTCACATTCGTAAATGCGTTAAAAATAATAAAATGAATGAAAATAAAGTCTAAAACCCAAAGACTTACAAAAAACTAGTTTTTTGTTAGTCTAAGCTAAAACCAAAGGGGGTCAAGAAACCTCGCATTTTTTGCATCGTTTTTGTTCCAGTTCTATCTTCAAAACGGTCATACATACCAGCGTCAAACTTGGTTTGATTATAGTCATAGAGCAACCGCAACCCAATAGTACATACTATGTAGTTTATCAACAAATACTAAAAATAGGGCAAACATAGGCATATGTGGTGGTACCTACGTAAGAAAGAGATGCAAAAATTCATATTTCGCTCACGGTGCGATGATGTCCTTTGATGAACTCTCGTAAATTAAATCAATTTCCATGGGTCAGGTCGATGAATGGTACGGAACCCTTACTGCGTGAGCCCGACTCACACTTGGCTGGTTTTTAACATAAAGTCAGGGTAAAAAAAGTATTACGCTATCTAAACTTGCTCTCTGAGGCACGGAGGGGTCTTGATTTACAACGAAACGGTCGCCCATGACCGCGGCTAGCAGCTTAACCTCGCAGGTTTTGCGATACACGTGGTTATTACACCATAGCCACGACCATATTGATTGACATTTTCACTAATTAATTATCTTACTTTTCTTTATACATCTGCCATTCTCAAGAACAATAGGAACTCGTTCCAAAATATCGCGGTCACAACTCTAGCGCATCATTACGATCGCGTGCGCTGCGTGTACGCAGCTGTCGCGTCGAGACGAGATAAAACACGAAAATATTAGATGCACGTAACTCCGTGTGTTTTTACGCGTAATTACGGAGACCGCGGACAAGTTGAGGCTGGCTTTTTGTTTTTTCTGATGTGACATGTGTGTGCGTGTGTCTACATCTACGACGTATATGTCGACGACGTAGTTGTATACGTAGGCGTGTTTGGGAGACTAATTTTGTATAACAGTGTAGGTAGTTTGTTTGTGTGGGTCTAATTTGTTGTACGTCTATGTGACGACTATTAGTATAATTCATAATCATCATTTCAGGCGAAAGACGTCCACTGCTGGACATAGGCCTCCACAAGCATCGCCACAACGATCGGTCCTGCAACTTCCGCATCCAGCGGATTCCCGCGACCTTCACCAGGTCGTCGGTCCACCTTGTGTATAATCCTTCAATATTTTCATAATTTTATGACGCAAACAATCGAATTTAAAAGAGTTTCGTAAACCAGTTAGCTTTTTCTCATTATTGAAGTTAAAGATGTCACATAGAAACTAAGATATGGGACGTGCTTTTGAATATTTTTACCCGTTACATAAGAAACCTAAGTCTTTCAACACTGCAGAACTTTCTCGTCATAACTTACATAAACAAACAGGTACATAGCCCGCAAAACCACAGCCAAAAGCCAAAGCGATAAAAATCACAACTTTTCCTCCAACGCAACCATAAAACAGTCAATGTATACAACAACCGGTCAAACCACATATTTCCGCGTTTTCCCCACTTTTCCCCCGGTGAACAACCTCGCTACATACGTTATATGAAAATGACATAAAAATGCGCGCGCGCACCACTTTCGATCTCGAACAGGCTTCCGTTGATGAAGGCGAGTTACTTTTATTTTCTAATCGACTTTCGACGAGCCCCAATTATCTAAGAAATATATCTGTTAGAGATTTTATCGATTCGTATCACGTTTTAGTTGTCGAGATAACACTAACTAATGTGGGTAGGTAAGTCGCTGTCGAGATCGCTTAAGTATTGGGTAGACATATTGGATTGTATCTCTCTCCAAGACGGAAAGATTCTTCAGAAGTTGTTACATCATTGTCAGAAAAGTTTAATGTTATCAGGAGGCCAATTCACGTAACTAAAGTGCAGTTGCAGTTAAGTTTTGATCAAAGCAACGCTTTTCGTATTCTCTTCATAGATTATACACTAATATTCTCTTATCTTCAGCGGTCGCTGTCAGAAACGAACTGCAGCGTCACTGCAACTTGATCGGCGTGTCATGAAATTACGTGAATTAGGGCCCAGGTATTTTAAGCAGGCAGAGGTGTGCCAGAAGCGGCCAGGTGGACCGACGACCTGAAGAACGTGGTTGGGGGGGACTGGATGCGGAAAGCAGGGGACCGAGTGTTGTGGCGCAACTTGGGAGAGGCCTATGTCCAGCAGTGAACTGCGATAGGCTGAGTTGATGTCGATGATTTTAAGTACCTAGAAAGCATAACAATAACAAACACGGAATAATAACTAATTGGTTAATCGCTATGTCTTGTCGATATATCTTCAAAAAATGTTTTTTTAGAGATATTATCTAACTTGTTCAGTAGTTAAAGAATAAAAAAATTGCATGTGAAATTACATAATTACTAGGTAGGGATACCTAATCTGACATTAAACTTAATTTATTAATGTTTTTTTTTGTTATCATCACTTGCTTTAAATGTGAAGGAAAACATCGTGAGTAAACCTGCACACCAGAGTTTGCTCCATACAGTTCTCAATGGTGTGTGTAGTTCGCCAACCCGCACTAGGCCAGCGTGCAGCGTGATGGACTAAGGCCTTAGCCTTCTCATACTGAGAAGAGGCCCGTGCCCAGCAGTAGGACAGTAATGGGCTGGTTATGTTTATGTTTAATGTTTTTGTAAAAAATAGTTGAAATGACTGCGAATTGTTAATCTTTTTTTATTTTTTATGGGCTTGCGTAAACGTGCGGTCGACGATGGCGCACGCTTGCCCAGCAAAAACTTAGTCACTCGTATCTTGAAGACCACTAGATTATACCTGTCGGGTAACAGACAAGGCAAGCAATTCCACTCCTTGGCGGTATGCATCCTACTTCCTACTATCCTATCCTACTAATATTATAAACGTGAAAGTTTGTGAGCATGTATGGATGTTTGTTACTCTTTCACGCAAAAACTATTGTATGGATTTTAATCAAATTTGGCATACAGATAGAACATAACCCGGATTAACACATAGGCTACTTTTTACCCCGGGAAGATGAACAGTTCCCGAGAGATGCGCGATAAACGACATCCAGGCGGGTGAAGCCGTGGGCACAGGCTAGAGTAAAGTATTAGCAAAGAGCTTCATCTCACCAGTTACTTAGGCCCGTATTACAGAAGGTTCCTCAAGTACCTACAGTTTAAACTCCAATCACCTCATCACTACTTAAGGATAAGAATCGTTACTTGAGTATCGGTCTTATTCCAATACGGTAATTATAAACTTTAATTCAACAACATAACACACGAATTTGACCTGAAATAAAATAGACATCTCTACTCAAGCGTAGTCTGGACCACTAGAGTGATTACAGATCAAATCTCTGCCCAAATACCAAAACAGGTGACAGTATAAAACGAAATTCAACTCAGCTGAACTGTGATCAACAAATCTCTGCTTGAGGAACGTTCTAAAATCAAAGCTCAACTCAAAACTAGTTTTAAATAGTGATCAACGCTTGAGTATCGTTCTGTATACGGGCCTTAGTCTAGCTAACTATTCAGAACCTTAAGTGAATTATATTAAAATTTATAAACATTTGCCTTCTAATTCCAAAGCCGTGATTACGAGAAAACTGTTTCAATAATGTGCTCATAAATCATACGAAGTAAACAGCGGGTAATTAGCACAATAACCGGTTGGTTCGTAACAGAATTGATCGTATCAGAAATTGAAATATTAAATTGTAACACTGCTAACATTTTTCTTCGTACTCATGGCAGTTTTGAAGCAAATAATTAACAAGTACGAGTATTTTTAATCGTTAAATTTAAGCCTAGGAAATCACTGAGGTAATATGTACTACGTACTAGAGTAGACATTACGAACAAAAAATATCGCGCAACTTGGTGGCCGCGGAGCACGCGCGCGTCAATCGTGGCTAAGCGAGTGAGAGTGCAGGAGCTCTTAAGGCTAGGCTCCCAAAATGAGGTGACTTTTTGAAAACATATGCTGAGTCGAACTCATGCTTGATGAATGTCAAATTTAGATACATGTTTTTTTGAACCTTTGTCCATCGTTTGACTAGACAGTTACATAATTAGTTGATTTTTGTTCGATACTTTTATTTTTTGAAACGCATGCGTTTTTGAAGATTTTTCGAATATTTATCCTTTATTATTTAACTTAGCTATATAAAATATATGCAAATAGGAAGATAATAAAGTTTATTAAATATTAGCTAGAGGAAATTTGTATAGATTGTTTAGTATTCTTGTAATAAAAAGAAACCTGTTTTGAGATTTACGACATTTACTTCCGTGGTAAAACAAGCGAGAATGATTTTCTCGAAAATGAGTTCTATTGCAACTCGCATAAAATTGACGAGAGCGGCCCACAGTTGCGGTGTGTAAGGGGAGTGCGAGGGTGGGAATTACGTTTTGGGAGCGTCCTCATTTTGTTCGAGGTGTCTTCTCTAGTACGTAGTACATATTAGCCCAGTGTAGGAAATCAGTGTTTTTATCATGGAGGAATCAATAGGATTAGGATAGAGGTGGCCAATTATCACAGGAATATAGTGCCAACTGAGTGACAAGATAACTATTGACATGCAAGAAGAAGTAGGATTACTGAAACTTATATTTTGATTGCCCCGGGGTAGGAATGAATTAGTTTATTATTGCCATCATTAATAATATATGCTACTCAGTGGCGTGCATTGCATATAGGCAATTAGGCAATACCTACTGCCTTCCTCATTCAAATTCAATAGTGGTGTAAGTTATTATCTTTTTTTCGGAGTACGATGATTATTTATCTTAGAATAGACCTATTAATGCTTAATTAATCTTCCTACATCAAAAAATCAATAACTTACACCACTATTAAATTCAAGTGAAGTAGGCCAATGCACGCCACTGATGCTACTCATCATCATCAGCTCATTATTGTTCCACTGCTGGGCACGGGCCTCTTCTTATAATGAGAAGGTTAAGGAATTAGTCCATCACGCTGGCCTAGTGTGGGTTGGTGTAACACACCATCAAGAACTGTATGGAGCACTCTCAGGTGTGCAGGTTTCCTCACGATGTTTTCCTTCACCGTTAAAGCAAGTGATAATCAAATTCTGATCCACACATAATTCAAAAAGTCAAGAGGATGCCAGCCGGATTCGAACTTAGAACCTCCTGACGGAAGGCATGCGTTCAACCGCTGGGCTATCACTGCTATATTTCCTTTTAATCTGTCCTGACCAATTTCCTACTTATAGACAAAATTCTAATTAATAATTAAGTTATCTATATGGTTATCTACTTGAAAACCAGTCTAAAACCAATTAAACCAAGGATATTAGAAAGTCTTTGTTTGCATAACGGTACCATGTCCTCAGATACCAATCACAACCTCCATGGTGTGACCTTCACCAGTCGGAAGACATCAAGCTCTCTATTGTGGCACAAAGTATGACTGACGAGTTCGTAAAAATCTGATTCTTAATTAATTATTAAGACTGCTTTAGAACGAAGGGAACTTGAGACGGGAGCCATGAAAATAATTGCTTCTTTATCAGTCCAATAAATTAAGTGAGCATTCTACGTCTCCAGCTAGGGTTACCCCTTAAAATTTGTTAATTCTATAAAGTGATAGCATTATTATAATTATTACAGAGACAACCTTTTCGGGGATATAGACTTTTCCACTTAAAAACGAAGTGCAAAATTACTCTTGTACGCCGTAATTCCAGACACAATATAAATTCCATTATGTCTCGCGTGGACCCACTTTTAGGCAGACAAGGGGTTAAAGGACGAATACAGAAGACAACAGCGGCTTCATCCCAACCATCTCGTCAACAGTTTTATTACATACAAGAAACCCCATTTTGTAAATTTAAAGTTCATTTAATAATTAATATAAATATTTTAGTATCAGAAAACTACATTTTTGTTAGTAAAAATTAAAACATAAATAATAACGTTAGTAAACAGAGACATCAAAAATTACTAATAAATAACCAACGAAATATACGTTGTAAATAACACAAATTTTACTAGGCAAAAAAGTTTTGACAAAATGAAACCTACTTGTTTAATTTGACAACCCTATTCTAAGTGATAAGAACAATGAATTTCACTAGAAATTACATTACTTTGAATTCTGCATACGCTCACAGAACGTCAAGTAAGTAAGATACCTACATAACGTAAGTATAACTGGTATAACTATATAACTAAATCACACTGTAACATGTAATAAAAAAAGAATAGTGGGCAGTAGCCGACTTTTACTTGAAGCCATTTATTTGGACGCAACAAATTTTACACTTTTACTTTTGATGAAGTTAAAAACAATGATTTGGCAAAAACTTTATATTGATCGTCTTCGTACACTTGTTGTCATAGATCAGTTAACAGAGGGGAATTAAGGATGGATTGAATTTATTTTAATTGTGGATAACTATTATTCGTTTATTTGGTAATAAAAGCAATACCAATTTGTTTTGTTTTATTATGTTGCAAGTTTTAATAGATATCTTTTCATGTAGAATTGTAGCAAGCTGAAAAATTGTATCATGATGATAGAGACCACTAATTCAGGAAGACGAAGTCGTGATTTATACATTTATTTAACAGTATTTAGATTGAAAGAACAAAACAATTAAAATCTGTTTTACGAAGCGATTTTCATGCGCTATGGAATTTGAGTATCCCCCATAAGTAACATTTAAGGTTTAGTAGTATTGTTTATTTTTCAATTTTTTTGCTTCATGTATAAACAGAAAAATACATAGGAATGAAAAAACCAACGGCACTGCTTATTTTTAAGAAATTTCCTTTAGCAGGTGCAAGAGGGAAGAAAAGATATATAAACACACTATGTATAGTAATGATGGCTATTTATATTTTCTTGCACCTGTGTCCATAAAATGATGCTCAATCTCCTTTTATTTCACACAATAACTTCCTACTTTCATGGTAAATATTTATGGAATCTTTAATAACAAATCAGTCTTTATGACACGCAGAACCTAAAGCCGAAAAATTACTCATAACTCAAAAAAAGAAACAAAAATAAAACACAAAACTCATAAATTAAACTTGACACTTCTGTTAATAAACTTAATCTTAGTTTTCAATCTCACAGATAAATGTGAACACAGTTAACCACGGAATCGTTGGTAATTGATCAAGAATCGAGAGAAGCTATCAAGAATTCTTACAACATATAATTCGGTGTACGGAGGCTGGGAATACGATGATTTGGCAATAAGCGCCATGAGAATGTATCGCAATCCGAAGCGTCAAAGTGAAGCTAATCAGATTTTTTTTCTTTTTATGGAGAAGAAATTGAAGGGAAAAATGTAGGTCTCGAGAAAATCGTAAATATATGGCGCATGGTTTGGCAATAAGCGCCATGAAAATGTATCGCAATCCAAAGCGTCAAAGTGAAGCTAATCAGATTTTTTTTCTTTTTATGGAGAAGAAATTGAAGAGGAAAATATAGGTATCGAGAAAATCGTAAATATATGGCGCATGGTTTGGCAATAAGCGCCATGAGAATGTATCGCAATCCAAAGCGTCAAAGTGAAGCTAATCAGATTTTTTTTCTTTTTATGGAGAAGAAATTGAAGAGGAAAATGTAGGAGTCGAGAAAAGCTTAGATATAGCTAAAGCTGACTTTGCTCCCGTATTATCTTCACACGAACTTTACCACCTCTTTTCAAAAACTGTTTTGATGATTGGATTATACGTTGGCGTAAGTGTATCGTTTCTGAAGGAGCATACTTTGAAGGCTATAAAATAAATTTGGATGAATAACTAACATTTTGTGTATTTATTGATCTTTTCCCGGTACTTTCTTGACAGAGTAGTAAGTAGTGAAAAAATACGCATGTAATTGTCGTTCATTTTTAATCTTTGCAACAGACCAATAAGTCTACCTGGGGCAGGCAATTCAGCTTGGTAGACACAACTTCGAGAAAGAAGCCAACAGAAGGATCCGTCTGGGCTGGGCAGCATTTGGCAAACTTCGCCGAGTATTCTCGTCGCCTATACCGCAAAGTTTGAAGACAAAAGTCTTCAACCAGTGCGTCCTCCCTGTCATGAGTTACGCTGCCGAGACGTGGATACTGACAGTTGGGCTAATCCACAAGTTCAAAGTCACTCAGTGAGCTATGGAGCGACCTTTGCTTGGAGTTTCTTTGAAGGATAAAATCCGTAACGAGATTATCCGGAGAAGAACCGGAGTGACCGACATAGCTTGTAGGATCAGTAAGCTGAAGTGGCAGTGGGCTGGCCATGTCTGTCGAAGGACCGATGGCCGCTGGAGCAGACGAGTCCTTGAGTGGAGGCCGCGAATCCGCAAACGCAGCGTAGGGCGCCCCCCTGCCAGGTGGACCGACGACCTATAGAACGTGGCTGGGGAGGACTGGATGCGGATGGCAGAGGATCGAGCGTTGTGGCGCAACTTGGGAGAGGCCTATGTCCAGCAGTGGACTGCGATAGGCTGAGTTGATTAAACAGACTGAGGCTATTCTTAGCGATGTTCATTACAATTAGTAAGTAGGATAGGTAATAGTGTTTTATAGCCGATGAAACACTAATAATATCGATCACTAACCAAGCCATCCAAATACCACTGCAATATAAATAGCAGTCTCATTTATCTCTCTATAAGGCTCTCCTAAGTTAACTTGCGGTCTTGTACGTGTCAATAACCATAAACTTTTTCCATTCCCAGCTAGAATTAAAATAGCCCCAACATCCAATAAGACTTTCTATTACTACCGTATAAATAAGATACGGAAAGAGTTAATTGATGATACGTCGTGCTAAAGGAAAATAAGTTTTTCCCGTTTTAAAACGTAAACGGAGAGAAATTTATGTTATGACCAGCTTAGCTTAAGTTTACCTTACTTGACTGAGTGTATGTTGTGTCGCTTACCTGGAACAGAGGATAATAGTTATAAATAAGATGTGGAAAATAGGAAAGTTTTGATGTAGATGTTTAATTGACGTTATTAATCATTGAATCGCAAACGCAGCTTAGGGCGCCCCCCCGCCAGGTGGACCGACGACCTGAAGAACGTAGTTAGGGGGGAATGGATGCGGAAGGAAGAGGACCGAGTGTTGTGGCGCAACTTGGGAGAGGCCTATGTCCAGCAGTGGACTGCGATAGGCTGAGTTGAATCATTTAATTGTGTGTAAAGCTTTTATCATCATCATCATCATTTCAGCCGAAAGACTTCCAAAGCTGGACATAGGCCTCCCCCCAGCATATGTTGGGGGATATGTCATAATCGCCACGCTTGGCGTGGCGATGGGTTGGCGATCGCAGTTGGTTGGTTAAATACTTTATATTTGGTAGAAAACACATAGCTGTTGGTATAGCAATTTATACAAAACTTTGAAAAAGAAAAAAAAAATGTATAAGGATAATAGCAATAAAAATGTAAAAAAAAAACAATAAGTTTGGGAGAATATACGTCAAATCCGCGCATATCCGCCATCGCTCAGCAAATTGCTGTAGCACATGCAAGAAACACTATCTGACAATAGAAAAATGTTTATTTTTGTTTTGAAAGTAAGGCAGGGTGAAATATAAAACGCACAGCGAAAGCGATGCAATGCTATAGATCAAGTTTTTGGGCCGTTTAGGCGATGCAACGACTTTATTCATACACAGATTGATTTCCATAAATTTCAATGCGTCGCATTCGTAATAATAATATTTAATACACAATAACAACGTGGGAAAGACGATAGCTACAATAGCTTCGTGTCTTATGCCGCATCCGCTCTTTAAAATGCATAACAGCTTTAAACCTTCATGGAATACAAAAATAAAAAGAGCCTACGCGACTAGAACTCACAAGACTAAAATAACAAGACATAATTCACCCTCTAATGTTCATAAATTGTTACGACTTTGCTATTACACAAAAGAGACACAAATAAAGAAGTCCATTTTCAGACAATGAGGGCAAATTCGGAACAATTCGGTTATGTACAATGCTTTGCAATTTTGTCATTTTATGTGTTGATGTTAGACGCGGCGTTGAAATTCTAATATTAATTTTCCACCCATAAGAAAGTGACCGTGTGGTGTCGGACGTAAATAATTCCACCACCCTATATCTTCTCATGGCTGTCGTAAAAGGCGACTAAGGGATTCACCAGAGGATGGGCAGCAGCGTTCTCAAAGTATTTAACCAACCAACTGCAATCGGTTACCCGCCTGCCAAGCGTGGCGATTATGGCATATCCCTCAAGCTACTTGGGGGAGGCCAATGTCCAACAGTGGACGTCTTTCGGCTGAAATGATAAAGAAAGTGACTAGGTATTAGTATATCTACCGGCATATATCTTGAACAAAGATGGTGCCACTGCGCATGTTACTTACAGTAATGACATAAAAGTTAGAATCACTTAATCGATCACTGACAATGTTCAAGTTATTTGCCAAAAAATACACAACATTGCATTCGCATAGTGGTCGCAATTTAACAATAGTTTTGTCTCTTTCAGCGTCCTGTCACCATTTATAAGAAACTGGCCTTCTGAATTTCATCTACTCCGTGGTATCGCGTCTTGTTGACAAATACACAACTTTCGCTGCGCGGGCGCAGGTGGCACAGCGGAAGCGCGCGCAGATTATGATCGCCCGCGGTGCTAATAAATAAATTATATGTCATTGAGTATGTAAGGTCTCGTAAATAGCGAAAGCGTATTAGTATCGCTTTGTCAAAGAGTTTAGGTGTGAGACAAGCTTTGTTTAGTTCAACTTGACTAGAATGTAAATTTCAAATCAATATTTGCGGGGAAATTTTAAGTTTCTTAAAATCTTTGACCATGTGTTCAGGCAGATAAGGCATAGCGGATTTTTATTATCTTAATGTCCTTGATGTAGTGTTCAAAACTAATATTCAAAACAGTGATGCTTGCACTGTGTGTGCTGTGTTTCGGTGTGAAGGGTACGGGTGTCGGTGAAATTACAATCACATGAGACTTTCCATCTTCATGTCTCAGTTTGGCGAACCGACTTGCGGTACCATTAAGGCAACAGCCTAGTGGTATTGCAGTTGCTATGGGCAAAGTTTCGATCAATAATAGTACGGGCAAAGGTAATCGCTTAACATCAGTTGGGCCTTTGGCTCGTTTCACCATCCTATACTATAAAACATTTTTTATGCCAATTCCCATTTTTTTTAAATATCTCGTTACTCGCTATAGCCTCGCTCTACCAGTAGATAATCAGACCAATATCTTATTAAATAACATGGTGTGAAAATCTTAATTATAATTACATTTAATGTTTTGGCCAAGTAATTATTATTACATTTATTAGTATCTATCCTTGGCCTAGTAGGCTGTTTCGTAGATCAATTTAAATAAACAATAGCTTTAGTTGAAAATAAATCAAGTTCCAAATTAAAACAAAGTTTGTGGTTATTGTAGTTACAATTAAGAATTTATTACTTGTAGATTGGATTCGCAATATATTTAATTAATTTTATGTTTAAAGCTAACTTTATGCTTAAATTAGTTCAGAGAAGTTGCCCATATACATAATTTGAAACTGTATTTTTTACCAGTAGTGAGATCTGTATGATAGAAATGATATTTTGGATTTTGAGTTAGAATGGTGCAGAGGCGCTCTTGATAAAATCAAAAAGATTTCAGTTTCTTGTTTTTTTTGTTTTGTTTCAGCCGAAAGATGTCCACTCCCTGTGCATTCCGCATCCAGCGAATTCCCGCGATCTTCACCAGGTCGTCGGTCCACCTTGTGGGGGGCCTACCCACGCTGGGCCTTCCAGTACGCGGTCGCCACTCCAGAACCTTACTGCCCCATCGGCCATCCGTTCTGCGAGCAATATGCCGAGCGTTTGGCAATTCTTCGGGCAAGGGCTACGCTCAGAGTATCACTGCGTGATCGAATCAGAAATTATGAGTTTCGCAGGAGAACGAAGGTTATTTTGCTCACTTCGCTGTATATTTGGAACACGTAAGAATTATCCTGACTTTATCATGACGGATAAGAAGCACATATTTAGAGATGTCTCTGTGATCAATAGGTTCAACACCGGAAGCGATCACAGACTTATCCGAGGCACTCTAAATATCAATTTTAGAGCTGAAAGAACGCGCTTGATTAAGTCTACTCTCCGACCTTCGCCGCTCCAAACCAGTTTGGGCTCCGAAAGGTTCCAAGCGGAACTTCAAAATCGATTCGACTCGCTGGAAACCACGGGCAATATTGAGGAGAAAACCAACACCATGGTCAAAACATTGCAGGAACTGTCTCGAAAATTCTTTCCGCCGCAGCGTGGAAGCAAGATGCCCAAGCTTTCGACTGAGACTCTCGATCTGATGAGGAAAAGACGGGAAATGTCAGCCGCGCATTCGTTTTCATCAGATAATAGGTCCTTAAACCTACAGATTAGGAAGCTGATGCGACGTGACCTCCGCCGCTCCAACACCCGCGCCATTGAGGCTGCGATTGAGCTAAATAGGGGGTCGAAAGTTTTCGCTCAGCAGCTAGGGAGGACCCATCTGATGAAACTGAAAGCCGCGGATGGCAAAATAGTCACCTCTAAGATCGAGATGCTTGATGAGGTCGAAAACTTCTATGGGCATTTGTATTCCACCAAAACGGCGAGACCAGCAGTTACTAGCAATGCCGACAAAAGAGCCCAGCTCACGCGCCATTACACCGAGGATCTTCCGGACGTTGACCAGGGCGAGATTAGGGCGGCCCTCGAGCAGCTTAAGAACAACAAAGCTCCGGGCGATGACGGCATTACCACTGAACTCCTAAAAGCAGGCGGGGCTCCGGTCCTAAAGGAGCTACAGAGTCTGTTTAATGCCGTCATCCAACAAGGCTCTACACCGGAGGCATGGAGCGGGAGTGCGGTGGTACTGTTCTTCAAAAAAGGGGATAAAACCCTACTAAAGAACTACAGACCCATCTCACTCCTGAGTCATGTATACAAGCTGTTCTCGAGGGTCATCACGAATCGTCTCGCCGGAAGACTCGACGAATTCCAGCCACCAGAGCAAGCTGGGTTTCGAAAAGGCTACAGCACCGTAGATCACATCCATACTGTTCGGCAGATCATACAGAAGACTGAAGAGTACAATCAGCCGCTGTGTATGGCATTCGTGGACTACGAGAAGGCCTTCGACTCCATCGAAACTTGGGCAGTTCTGGATGCTCTTCAGCGATGTCACATTGATGAGCGGTATATAGAGATGCTGAGATGCCTATACAACGCTGCTACCATGACTGTTCAGCTCCAGGACCAAAAGACGAAGCCAATCCAACTGCGCAGAGGGGTGAGACAGAGGGGATGTAATATCCCCGAAATTGTTCACTAACGCGTTGGAGGACGTCTTCAAGACACTGGACTGGACTGGACAGGGTATCAACGTTAACGGCGAGAACATCTCACATCTCCGTTTTGCCGATGACATCGTTGTAATGGCTGAGTCGCTGGAACAACTGGGCGAAATGCTGCACAGCTTAAACGGAGCCTCTCGACGTGTCGGTCTCGGCATGAATCTGGACAAGACTAAAGTCATGTTCAATATGCATGTCATGCCGAGGCCGTTATTCGTCGAAGGGTCGACACTCGAAGTTGTAACGGAATACGTCTACCTAGGGCAGGCAATTCAGCTTGGTAGACACAACTTCGAGAAAGAAGCCAACAGAAGGATCCGTCTGGGCTGGGCAGCGTTTGGCAAACTTCGCCGAGTCTTCTCGTCGCCTATACCGCAAAGTTTGAAGACAAAAGTCTTCAACCAGTGCGTCCTGCCTGTCATGACTTACGGTGCCGAGACGTGGACACTGACAGTTGGGCTAGTCCACAAGTTTAAAGTCGCTCAGCGAGCTATGGAGCGAGCTATGCTTGGAGTTTCTTTGAAGGATAAAATCCGAAACGAGATTATCCGGAGAAGAACCGGAGTGACCGACATAGCTTGTAGAATCAGTAAGCTGAAGTGGCAGTGGGCTGGCCATGTCTGTCGAAGGACCGATGGCCGCTGGAGCAGACGAGTCCTTGAGTGGAGACCGCGAATCGGCAAACGCAGCGTAGGGCGCCCCCCTGCCAGGTGGACGGACGACCTAAAGAGCGTGGCCGGGGGGGACTGGATGCGGAAGGCAGAGGATCGAGCGTTGTGGCGCAACTTGGGAGAGGCCTATGTCCAGCAGTGGACTGCGATAGGCTGAGTTGATGAAGAATTATCCTAATCTTGAAGCCTTCCATTTATTAAATCTTTCAATAATCAATCAATAATACCTACTGATAGTAAATTTTTAAACGGAATGATAGAGCCTAGATCTCACGACACAGGGAATCCTAGTGTGAGGTCTAGGACCTCAACCCAATTGTTTGTAACCTTAAACAATAAAATTATTCTATTATTATTCTTAATAATCAATAATCAATTAATCAATCTCTAAGAGATCCAGTTCAATGAACCTCTTTCTCATATAATTAGTAATCCCTTATAAGAGATACCTATACTAATTACAACTATTGGAAAGCGCTGCGCACGCATGTATCCGGCGTGACTTTCCATTTCGCTACCGGTGCATGCGTGTGCGCAGTGTACGAGCGGAAGTGGTTGAGTGCCGTATGGGGTAGTTAAGAGATAATAGTCATTGAGGCTTTAAATACAGAAAATTTAAGTTCAGAAAATATAACCAACTTTGATTAAGTCATTCACGTTAATATATCGCACACCCAGAACAACACTGTATTATGTCGAAAAATCTCAAAATTGAGTTATGTCTATGGACGAATAGCCAAAAATTTGCCGCGCATACCACGAAGACAGGCGTATTTCTATTTACAAAAATGTCCTACAGATGGCACGCTAACTCTCTATTGGTGAAGACGCGCTGCCAGAATCATACCACGAACACAAAACTATTTCTAGATGCAACTTGTCCACCTTAGAGAACAGCACCATACCCTTTACGCAACAGTGAATTATTTTGTGATAATGCACTGTTGTTGAATGTAGTACGAAAATTACTCCGAATTATTTAGTTTTAATTCAGTATTGGTGACTGTGCTTATACAACGTATTTGATATTATTTCGAAATAGTACTCTGTTGTTGACGAAGGTATGTCAGATTTTTTGGATTATTCCAAAATGGTTCAGTGTTGTTCGTAAAAGGTGAATATCTGTGAAATGATGCACTATTGATGGTAAATATAAATGATGTCCTAATTTTATTAAAAAAACATAATAAATATATTTTTTATACGCAGAACTGTTACTTGAATTATATTTAAAAGAAATGTATTTACAATTTATGTTGTTCTTTAATTACAAGAAGATTAATCATCTTTTTTTGAGATAATGCACTATTGTTGAATTTGAAAAATTTGTAATTGTTATTTGGCAGATGATGAGGGGTTGTGGTCTCCTGTTAATTAAAAAGGCAATGCAAGCAACCACAGTAGAAACCTGACCTTCTGTTCAACAAAACAGCGTGGAAAAGGATAACTATTGTAGCATCAACCGATGAAAGATCAGCGTTGGCAGCATCAGCCGATGAAGAAAAGAATATTTTACTCTGATACACTTTTTCTGCCTTTTAAACAAATACCTTGGCCTCTTTTAATCCCTAGAAGATTATCTTCTTCTTCCTCTTCGAACTCCTCGTCAGACTCCAGCTCGCCATCGTCAAGCTCCAGCAGCTCAAGTAGTTCATCTGATAAAGAATCTAATAGAGCGGGTCATTCTACAGCGAATACTCAAGGAGATTCCAATTCTACTCCGACAAACGCACCATCAACTTCTTCTGCCATTGATACTGCTCCATCAGTGATCGAACCCAAGTTAAGTAGAAAGAGAATAAGAAATCCTGCTGGCTAGAAGTGTAAGATTGCTAAGAAAACTTTGCGGAATACAGGAAAAGCGTATGTTTCTTTAACAAACCTTACAAAACTAATCGCTGAGTGTCAAATCCGGATTACTATTTTGAAATAAATAACAACAGGATTAGGGCATGTAAAGAGTTTTTAAGGCTACTCTGAAAATCTGTGATAGATATGATATTAAGTAGGTCTTAAAAGAACATGGACAAGACAAAGGTTATGTCGAATTCCTTTCTTAAACATAAGAGAATCTACACTCGAAGTTGTTGACGATTACCGAAAAAACACATAGGACAAACTGTCCAGTTAGGTAGGTAGGTCCAACTTCGAGAAAGAGGTCAATTGTCGAATCCAACCCAGTTGGGCAGCGTTCGGGAAGCTACGCAATATCTTCTCGTCCAAAATACCGCAGTGTCTCAAGACGAAAGTCTTTGATCAGTGTGTATTGCCAGTATTTACTTACGGCACTGAAACGTGGTCGCTCACAATGGGCCTGATAAGAATGCTCAAAGTCACTCAAAGGGAGAGGGCTATGCTCGGAGTGTCTCTGCATGATCGAATCAGAAGTGAGGAGATTGCAGGAGAACGAAGGTAACCGACATAGCCCGAAGAAATGCCAAACTTAAGTGGTAGTGGGCAGGGCACATTGCTCACAGAACCGATGACCGATGGGGCTATGAAGTTCTGGAGTGGCGACCGCGTACTGGAAAGCGCAGCATGGGTAGGCCCCCCACAAGGTGAACTGACGTCCTGGTGAAGGTCGCGGGAATTCGCTGGATGCATAAAGCGTAGGACCGGTCGTTGTGGCGATGCTTGGGGAGGCCTATGTTCAGCAGTGGACGTCTTCCGGCTGAAATTATGATATTAAGACGGCGGTTTCAAAGAAAACAGATAGTGGTTTTATGAAATCTGATGCACGCCAATCACCGCAAAATAGACTCTGAAATAAAAGATAGTGTGACTAATTTCATAAATTCTGTTCCTAGAATAGAGTATCATTACCTAAGAACTCAAACTACAAGAGAATACTTCTCAAGTGATAAATTAGGCCGTTATTGTATATTGAATCTCAGTAAAAAACAGTAGAATAATAGTGCATTATTTCAGAATCAATCAGTAAAAAGCACGTAACTCGAAATAATTGTTTTTTATTTTGTTCAGTCATTTCACAACAGTGAATTAAGTAAAAAAATGCATTATTTGGCTTTATTAACGCGTTTTGAATCGACTGAACTACATAATGCTGATACGCATTGGATTCTTCACATGCAATGTTCAAAACATTTGCAATAACTTTGACGTAACATGAGATAACGGTTTTTCGTCGATTCTGAAAAATGAGCTATTTTGACTTAGTGCAGTATTGTTCTGGGGGTGCGATATGTATATTATTATTAATAATCTTTTCTCCCACTTGCTCGGAAATTGGTTCATTATTCAAAAAAACCGGCCAAGAGCATGTCGGGCCATGCTCAGTATTACAGGGTTCCTTAAGTAGGTGTAATTACAAACGAATCAAATCGAATATTAATCATGGCTATTTTAGTTTTTGCAATAATTGCAGCATTCGCGACTCAGAGCGTGTTGTTAGTAGCGCCATCTAGCCATAAATTCAAGAAGCCAAATTTAAGAAGTGTGTCATGTCAAAGTTACTTTTTGTGATTTTTTTAAATAGAAAGTAGCTAAAGGAGCATTATTTGCTATGATCATTTTTCTCTAAGGTCAATGACCTTTGAACTAGGACGTTTTAAGTATTTTTCAGTTTTCTCTCTATAACTCAAAAAATTATAATCACATTATACTCGAAATAATTTTAAAAGAGAGTTTTCACAAAGGTCTATCAATGTGGAAGATTATAAGTTTCTACATTGCATGGTTTAGAAATGGCAGGGGGGGGGACACATTGCAAGCCACTTTGGCGGGCTATATTTCGCAGATGGTACACCTGATAAAATAGTGGTGTATCAAACATTACCTTCATTTTAGTAGACCTATTCAATGATATCCCACACGAGGGGGTGCAGTGAAAAAAAATTTTTTTTCTCCATTTCACATGTATGGACGCCACCCCTAAAATACGGAAAAACGATTCTTTTATTCTTTTAAAATTGAGATCTATATGTAGACTATTTTTTAACAAAATTTCATTTACTTATGTTTATAACTGTAGAAGTTATTAAGCTGTAAAGGATTAGGACAGACGGACAGACGGACAGACGGACAGACGGACAGACGGACGGACATGACGAAACTATAAGGGTTCCTTGTAGGACTTCGGAACCCTAAAAAGTGATGTATAAAACATTACCTTCATTTTAGTAGACCTATTCAATGATACACCACGCGAGGGGGTGCAGCGAAAAATTTTTTTTGTTCCCCATTTCACATGTATGGACGCCACCCCAAAAATACGTAAAAACGATTTTTTTGTTTTTAAAAAATTGAGATCTATATGCAGACTATTTTTTAACAAAATCTCATTTACTTATGTTTATAACTGTAGACGTTATTAAGCTGTAAAGGATTAGGACAGACGGACAGACGGACGGACATGACGAAACTATAAGGGTTCCTTGTAGGACTACGGAACCCTAAAAAAATTACAAAAATCGGCTCATTTTCGTACGCAACGAAATAACAGGCCGGTTATATCCAACAGGACAATAATATAAATTGCTGGACACTTTAATTTTTTAAATTATGCTACCGAGGTTTTTAAGTACACACTTACATAAATTAGGTATTTTTAGATACAAAATATTTATCATTAAGGCTGAATGCGCATTTATTTTTTCCAAACTTTATAAATAGAACAAGAACCGCGCGCGGGCTAATTGCCGTGAATGAAAATGAGATACTGTCGAATTAATTTGTGTAATGTTTCCTCGCAAATGAGAGAAAAGTATTATACAAGTCTCGGCCGAAATAGCAATTAACGGCCTCGTTTAGTTAAAAAGGACTCGGCTTGCGCCTCGACCTTTCAAAATCACTTGGGAAGTGCTCGGCTTCGCCTCGTACTTCCAATATTACTCGGCCGGAAATTGCTTCATTTCAAGCCTCGACAGTAATGTACTATTACTGACAAAAAGGTATACAACTATTTTTACATATTAACTGGCTATGTTTTGGAAGTACAAAAATATGAAGCATCTGTAGCCAAACTAGACAAAGCTTGTATTTCGGCTATCAGCGCTAATCCCCTCGAATTATAAAACTATATCAGAAGTTGCCTGCGGCTTTGGCGGCGTGGATGTCGTCTATGTCCTTCTCCGGATTCCAGACTATGTCTGTACCAAGTTTCATCAAAATCGACTCAGGCGTTTAGGCGTGAAAAGGTAACAGACGAATAGACAGGAGTTACTATCGCATTTATAATATTAGTATGGATAGAGACGATGATTACAATGATTGCCAAAAAAAAGACAATTTATGCTAAAGAAATAATAATAAACTTACCGATATTATAGTTATTGATATAAAAATATTCAACAGCATTTAATTAAAATTCGATCTTACACATGCTACAGAAACCAATACTTTTATCAAATTGCTTTTCAATTGGCAATATTAGACCTCAATCTATGTACATATGATTATTATTTATCAATAAACGAATAAAATCCACGTTAAATGTATTAGATAAAACCATTGATATGGGTAATTGACCCATAACGTCATGTGTTTATGACCAATTTAAAATAATCTAGCGTTCAATAGGCACTTAACGGTTTTTATGATTGCAATAAATGAAAAATATGTTTAAAAAAAAAGTAAAAATGAACTTGGTAAGTATTGGAACGAAACTAGATTGTTGCAAAAACAAATATGAAGACAAACATACAAAACTGTTTTGTATTTGCATAATACATATGCAAAAAAGATTCTTCGAACAATATCGTGTATGTAGTATAACTACATTATTGTTTTTGTGTAAGTCTAACTACAATAATATTATATGTCCTAAGAACCGAATTTACACGGTCACTGGTTGAACGAGGGATTTATTGATTTATTGAAGGAGGATGTCTTTGATTCTCGTTTCAAGTAGGTATGTAAAGAAATGGTACCTTAAATTTTGGAATATCGTAAAATATTAAGATAAGATAAAGTTTATTGGGCAACATTATTACAAGTATGACATGGTACGAGAGTATGACAGCAGCTGCAGTAGTATGCACTGTGTCGCAGCTGCCATATTTGTTTCAACATTTTTTTTTGTGATGTATTCCTTATTCCTGAATAAGTCCTTATTCGTTCACCCAGTCACTCTAAAAAAATGTAATTTTCTGTGCCAACATCTGATAACTTCTACTTAAGACGAATTCAGTGCAGAAACATCACCAGCAATTCACTGAAAATAGATAGAAGCCTCGGCAAACGCAATGTAGGGCGCCTCCCAGCCAGGTGGACCGACGACCTGATGAAAGTAGCAGGGGGGACTGGATGAAGAAGGCAGAGGACCGAGTGTTGTGGCGCAATTTGGGAGAGGCCTATGTCCAGCAGTGGACTGCGATAGGCTGAGTTGATGATGATGATGATGAGATAGAAGCCTTGACTTTCTAGTCACCAAACAACTGTTCAGCGCGATAGCAACAGGACATTACGAACGAGCAACTGTATTTTCAAAGAGGCTCCTATCTGGCGCAACAGGACATTACGAACGAGCAACTGTATTTCATTGAGGCTCCTATCTGGCAATGCAATATGTTGAGAATGATGAGTCAGAAAATATACTGCGATTTCGATGGACTGACTGGATATATTTCTACTTTTCGCAGGAATTCTTACTTTGTCTATCTCTGCATACCGGTACATCCGCATGATATATGTCATCGGCACATCGCCGGCGGCCGCTCACTTTCACTGGCTATCGTTTTATTACGATGCCAAGCAAGAGATACCTATAGTAGCCGATAGATATGGCGACAGTCTTGAACAAAATATTTTTAACTTAGAACAAAAGTTACATTGGATTGCGCAAGCACAGGACCTCGATAATGCGGGGATTAGTTAATACTTAGGAATCCCTGGTTCAGGCTGTATCTAAATGTGACGAGGGAAGGTCATTATCCCGCTGCCCTTATCAATTTAAAGCATACCTACACTCACGCCCAGCGTCGCATCGCATCGACCTCGAATCACACAAGTCAAAACTAGGAATGCATAGAAAAAATTCAAAACATCAATGGTCCAGTTGAAAACCAGCGCCAGACCCTAGTTGCCTGGCATTTTTGCTGAACTGGGCCTATTTGGTGCAGCCGTGGGGCACACAATTATACTTTTAGGAGTTGTATTACTTATAATAAAATTGTATATTATTGTTATTGTGTGCCTCTGACTGTAGTAAATAAACCATTTTTCTTTCTTATTTTCTTTAAATCTTTCTTATTTTCTTTAAAAGGATATAAGCAATCAATAAAAGTCCAGCGTGTCAAACCATTCAGTCATCAAAGATACCGACTTTTAAAATCCTACGCTATTAGAAGTATTAACTATTACCACAACTTTTGTTCCACACAAGTACCTACAGCAGCCATAAAAGAGATTTATGTTTGATGGACATCTCAACAAGTTAGAGATTTCGTAATAAGAAAGCCAATAGAAATATTACTTAAGAGTGAAATTTCGACCATGATAGCCTTCGTGATAAGTTTCTATTAATTAATAGAGGTATTGTAAACGATGAGTTGTGTATTAGGAAATTAGTTTTGAATGAATGGGAATATTGACGAGTCAATTATGTTGTAATGCGTGTAAGAATAATACAGATAATAGATAAAATTGCTTATTGAAATATTATCTAATATTTGAAACAATGTTTGTACGCAGAGTGGCGCAGAGACCAGAGTCAATATGGAATGGTGAATAAAAATGCTTTGAAAGCGTCGCGTCGTTATAAATAGTCTTCTAAAAAATTTGTCGAAAACTTCTTTGAAAATGATCTGCTAACTTACTCAATCCTCGAAGTCGCGAAGACACGCTTTTAAAAAGCCATGCCATAATACCGAAATTACAAATTCCACACTTTGACTAACTACTATTAACTTCCAAAATCCTAAGTGAAACCAAATTTCTGCAGTATCATATTCAGCGAAAAAGTCGATGTCACAGCCCCAATTGCAATCCGCTTTGTCTTACGTCACCCACGGAAGCAGTTGGGTGGCCTTTCAGGCCGAGACCACACAACCAGTCACTTAACCCCATATTATATTTAACCCGGCATTTACCTCTAAATATACCTTTACTTCCTACCCAAAGTATTTCCACCATTAATAAACTAAGATTAGTTCAGTTTTACCGTTATTTGCTTCTAACTGTTCTACCGCTGAGCAAGGCAAATAGCCTCTTCTCAAACTGAGAAGTGGTGCACCAGGCCTGCGTGGTAGACTAAGGCCTACCTTAAGCCGCTCCCTAACTTGCCGGTGCAGTATTTGCATGCGGTATTTACTGCTTTACCGATTGCTTGCCGATGTTGCCTTCATCTCCCCACTTTTTGGTTATGTCGTCGTCAGAAGATTCCCGCACTTTTATTTATTTATTTATTAAATGTATGCACACACAGAGAAATAATGATAAAATACATAGAAATGAATAGTACAAAGGCACTGCTTACTGATTGTTCGTACCGACAAGCGGTATACCGATCTCTTCCCACCCCGCTCCCGTGCATGCCGCGCAAGTCAGAGCCCAGAGCGTACCGAGTAAATCATAAGTCATTTATTCATTTGTGTAACATAGGTACAAAAAATAATATATGTTCTTAAATACAATAAAGAGTCCGCTATGTTATGCCAGCAGGCGTACAAATGTGTATTTAAAATCTAAATGAGAAATTTGAATCAATATGCTAGTAACTAGAGCCTGACGTTTCAAAAGTGCCTGTAATTAGGTTTATTTGAAATCAAAAACATTTGATTTTGATTGAGTAAAAATTATTTAATTATTATCATACAACTATGTATAATAAGGAAAGGGAGGCCTTTGCCCTGCAGTGGGACAATATAGGCTGAAAATAATAATAATAATAATAACTATGTAATGATGATGTTATGAAATAAAAATGACAAATAGTATTAAATTAATTGGGCATTTCAAAATTCTTCTTTTGAATAATAATAACATTTTTCAAGTATTAGTAAAATGATACCTCATCGACAAGTCAGGAAGCGGCCTGGTAGCACTAGAGGGCACCGTTGCGGTCTATTTGAGTTCCCGGAGCTCCTCTATTTTGTGCTGAAGATGGCCACCGTGTGATTTTAGTCGGTAATAGTCCGACATATCCCTTCGCTTTCCCCGGACGGAGGATATCCTGAGTTGAAACTTAGACGAAAAAAAAGGTATGATATGGCGGACTAAGTTGTGTGCACACACCATTGAGAACTTTGTTTTGAGCCTAGGTGTGCCGGTTTCCTCTCAATGTTTTCCTTCACCATTAAAGCAAGTGATAACGTAATTCTGTCAGAGGCTGCGTTCGAACTCGAGATTCTGCCTACACGGAAGCCAAGCGTGCAACCTCTAGACTATTACTACTTCCATATAACCTTATATAACCAGCCCATTATTGTCCCACTGCTGGGCACGGGCCTCTTCTCAGTACGAGAAGGCTAAGGCCCTAGTCCACCACGCTGGCCTAGTGCGGGTTGGCGGACTACACACACCATCGAAAACTGTATGGAGCACTCTCTGGTTTCCTCACGATGTTTTCCTTCACCGTTAAAGCAAGTGATAATCGAATTCAGATCCGCACATGAATTCGAAAAGTCAGAGGTGCAGGCCGGGTTTGAACTCACACCCTCCTGCATGGAAGGAAAGCGTTCAACCATTAAGCTATCTCTGTTGCTTTCATATAATTACCAGCAATAAAATAATAAGGTGTTGTGGTTATGGAAGTCGATTTCCTGTGAAAACCCATTGATGGCTTACACAGTTTTTCCTGCGTTAATAGCTTCCTTTGCAACTAAATGGATGGAAACTGGAAAGGTTCTTTTGAGTCATGGTTTAAAAAGTGGGCCATTAGCGGGTTCTGTTCGGGGAGGTGTGGTTAACGGATTCGAAGATTGCGAAGGTATGTTTGTGAACCTCAAATATTTAAGTTTGGGTTTTTGTATTTTATCGTTTTACTTGTAAAAACTGATGAGTGGTAATCTCTTATTACGATGTGTTTTGAGGCGTCATCCCACAATTTATGTAATTTTAACTCAATAAATTAATGTAAAACACACTTTGTTGCAGTGGAGACTGTAAGAAATCTTGATGGCCCTGGGATGAAATAAAAAGCAGGGAGCACCATCCATCTAGACCGCGTACCGTAAAGGGTACCGCGTAAGAGAGAACCTTATTATAAACAATGTTGCCACATTGACTATATAAATGTTGCTTGTTGTTGTTAAAAAATATGAATTTATGCATATCTTTCATACGCAGGCACCACCACATATGTCTATGTTTGTCCTATTTTTATTTTTTTCCAAACTACATAGTATGCACTATAATCAGACCAAGTTTGACGCTAGTATGTATTACCGTTTTGAAGATAGAGCAGGAACAAAAACATTGAAAAAAATGCATGTTTTTTGAGGTTTTTTGTATGTAAGGGGGTTTAGTTTTAAACTTTACTTTAATTTTTAATATTTTTCATGACAGGCACCATAGTAACACATATTCTGTGAAAAATGTAACTGGTTATCTATTACCGTTACAAAGATATAGCCCTGTGACAGACAGACGGACGGACGGACGGACAGCGTAGCGAGAGTAATAGGGTCCCGTTTGGCACCCTTCGGGTACGGAACCCTAAAAATAACAATTAATCTATTCTATACTAATATTATAAAGAGGAGAGACTTTTTTGTTTGTTTGTAAGCGATAAACTCTGAAACTTCTGAACCGATTTTAATAATTCTTTTACCATTAGACTTTATCCAGAAGTAACATAGGCTATATTTTGTTTCAGTAAGCGGGCGAAGCCCCGGGCAAGGTCTAGCTATTAATATGTTTCTATAGGTACACAACAATCTTTCTAACTTTTCAAATTACTGTTCTTGTCTTATTTATTTCATTTTCGGAAAAATAATATCTTCTCGTAGGTTCTTCTTTGCTAAGCTAACAAATAGATAAAAATGCTTTTTTTATTCCTAGGTTGATATTTATGTAAATAAAAAACTAAGGAAACACTTTTGCCTGCCATTTATCACTATTCAATATTCAACAGTTGCAATTTGCAATATAAAAACAAACGAAAATAGCGAAAATACATTTTTATTGATGTCAATGTATTCGACACTCAATAACGCGAACTGATTTACCGAGTCCCAAAAACATAATAATTATTATCGAGAAACCATCGCACCGATAATAATAACCGTAACTATTTCAATTTCAATAATAATAATAACGCTCGCTCAACACGTTAGGATATTTTCGAACACTGTTTGACGTTAGTTATCATGCTTTGATAGAAGAATGGAGCGAGGAAATAAATCGTGCGTCGATACTCGCCAATGTGTAGAGGTGGCACAAGAAGTGATGAACGCAAATGTAGCTGGGGCATTGTACCAAACAATAATAGCAATGACATTTGCGCTCGCCCTACATAAGACAAACGGTGCAGTTTAATCATCTTTAAATATAGTATTATTATGTGTTATTATAACAACTGTCGCGGTCTTGTATGCTAACTCTGGTTCTGAACTAAACAGAAAAAGTCGCCAAACACGAATTTCGATGATGAACCTAATCAACTTTATACTCACGACCTTTTTGTGTTTGAAAGAGGACTTTCCGTTTTAGCCTGTTTGAAAAACAAGAATTCCTTTTGCTGTTTTTAACATGATTCAAAAGTCACTATTATTGCTCTTTAATTTATTTCCCTCGATTAATTCTCGGACTTCCCAAGGGAGGCAAACCATGTAATCGTAGAAAACAAGTGTTTTTTGCTTAGGATAACACACAACAAGACAAATGTTGTAGACAAAATGGAGGCTCTTTCCCTTCTCCACCATTGCTTATAAGATAAGTACTTGGGTCTCTTGGGTCTTTTCGACAGGGCACCTTCGGGATCGTATGCGCAGAGTATAGGGGGACTCGAGGCGTCCTTTGACGGACTCTAGAAAGGACAGCACATGATGGACTCGTGCTACTGTTGGGGAAACATTGTCGTTTCTCCTAGACGTGCCAAATCCACTGGGGTTCCCGGAGCACCTCTATTTTGGGCTGTGGATGACCCTATGATTTTAGTTGGTAGGAGTCCGATATATCCTTCGCCTTCCCGAGACGAAAGGTATTTATTTATTTATTTATAATTAGGAATATCTATGGCAGTCGTTACGGGTAGTCAGAAGCCTGAAAGTCTGACAACTAGTCTAACCTCCGAATGTCAGAATTACCCAGTAACTGGGTTGCGGGGGTCTGATGGCAGTCGCTCCGTGTAAAATACTGATGTTCAGCCGCATCTGGTTAGACTGGAAGCCGACCCCAATATAATTGGGAAAAGGCTCGGAGGATGATGATGATTATGATTTATAATTAGGAAAACCAACAGCTATATAAAAATTAATAAACAGCTAGCATAGGTTACATTAAGCTAATTACAGGTTTCCACGGATAGTAATAGGATAAATTAACACTGATTTTAACGATCACTGCCAAGCACAAAAACTACAATTGATTAGAGTTGAAAAATATTACATAAAATACTTGAATATTACTTATTCAGTCATTCTAAAGAAGTCAAGGTTTAGCACATTGCATACCGTAGAGCTTTTTGAAGTAAATGGGTCAAATGAGAACTCTTTACAAAGTTCATTAAAGTATCCATAAAGATTTCCACTCGAAAACCAAAAATAAAGTACTTTTCAGCGGAAGTCCACACTAACGCTATCTTAGCCTGAGTCTGCCGCGATGAAGTTCAGCCTGTTAGGGAACCCCATTTTTTTCAAGCTTTCATTTTATTTCATCATCATCATCATTTCAGCCGAAAGATGTCCACTGCTGGACATAGGCCTCCCCCAAGCATCGCCACAACGACAGGTCCTGCGCTTTCCGCATCCAGCGGATTCCCGCGACCTTCACCAGGTCGTCGGTCCATGCTCCCCACAGACCAGTAAGCCTCTAGACGCCTATTAGTCGGATAACCCCGGTCACAAAGCATATGCACCTTGTCTAGGTCGGTCGGGGCCTACTCACGCTGCGCCTTCCATATATTTACTTCATAAACAAATAATTTCTTTTGAGGACTTAAAACGTGACGCATTTTTATTTACTCAGAGAAATGAGTAAACATCATCCTGAAGTTAAAAGAAGCCCAAAAACATTAGTCGATTAGTTAAAAGGGTGTTAATGTGTGAACTCAATATTTGTTGTTACGGTACCGAGTTCGAACCCAGTGTTTATGACGACTCAATGATACGTGGAGTTAATTAGGTAACACTTAACACCCGGTTATGTTGTAACTGTTACATCTGTTGTTTGTTGTTACGTAACTGTATTTTTGGGAGTATGGAATGCCGTGTCATTTATCGAAGTAATTATTTTATGCATTTAATATTCGTAAAGGGTCTTTATTATATATTATAGGGTATATAAGTATTACATCCATTGTCTAGTACCCATAGTACAAGCTCTGCTTAGTTTGGGACTAGATGGTGCTGTGTAGTATGTCCCAAAGATATTTAATATATTATTTATTTATTATTATTAAAAATACTTTTGCGTTGGTTTTGGGGGACTACTTGTATGATTAAATAAATACATTTCAATAATGAAACTGATATCTTCGTCACTAACATGTTAGGTCGTTTAATCACTAACTATCACGCAGATTACTGCTTGTGTTGATTAAATTATTACCAGTACTATTTAGGTTATTATTCAATATTGATGTATCAATCGAAACTTGAGAAAACAGAACTATGGAGAAAAAAGTTTCTGTATATCTACAATTGGCTGACTGGTACTTATGCTATCTAAAAGAGGTAACATGAAAGAAAACTGTAGACAAATATGGTTTCCTCAAGACTGGATCAGAAAATCTATCTCAGGATTTTAGTAAAATGCGTTTCAAGTACATCTAGAAGAACTATAATTTACTACAATTACTTTGTGAATACTTGCAGCCAGTTAAAGTGTTCAGTTAGACATTAGGTCCTAATAACTGGTTATGATACCAGCGCGGTAGGAACGCGGAATAGAAACTGACACACTGTTGTTTTGTTCAACTTACAGCTTGCAAATTAACTTTGTGAAAAAATAAATAAAGGCGACTGGCGGTTTCAGGCATGTTTTTTAAGGATACTGTTAAAAAACGTAAGCAAGAATATTCATGGAATCAGAAGCAAAGGAGATTGATACTCAGATTCTATGTATAAAACGATAAATTTCTCATCGTTTTGCTCTTTAATAAATTCAATATATTGATTTGGGAACTAAAAAAAATCATTAAAATATTTTCTAATCAACCCTACGCTCGTCGTAGCCCATAGCGGTATACGTCAGGCGGCATTCCTCAGAGGGCCGCGTTCCAACATTTCGATCAAGACGTAAAAATTACCAGCAATTAAAGAGGTCTACGCCCTCTGGTTTCGTTATGGACATAACTAAACATTATGTCGACATAAAACTTAAATACTTGAGAAACAACGTCGATATGCAATAAAATGTGATAAAAATATAACATAAAGCTCTGTGGTTGCTCAACATGAATTTTAATTTAACAATTAAACGTTATAACGAGTTTGATTTGTTTGAATTTAAATAACTAAATACCAAAAGGTTATTGATACAGAGAAAAACGTATAGTAAACAATGGTATTTTGTTTTTTTTTTTGTATAATTTGCGTGCAACATTATTTATTCCACTTTAGCGAAACAGCGGACACATTTCCTATTAAATAAATAAATATCTTTTGGACATTTTTACACAGCACCATCTAGTCCCAAACTAAGCAGAGCTTGTGCTATGGGTACTAGACAATGGATATAATAATTATATACTTTTTTTTTGTAAATACATACTTATAATACATAAGAAACACCCATACCAATAATATTAATGATCGTCAATAAAAATTTAATCGACCGAAACATTTTTTAGAATACCACACAGTCAGAAACAAAAGGCTTTAAAGCGGCCATTTCCTTTAAATATAAAATTACTATGGGATTGGACCGCAACATTACCGCGGTGCGCAGCATTCTTGCGCATCGCGGACGACACCAATTAACTGGGGGCGTGTCGCCAGCGCACTAAACCTGCGCCGATTTAGTGTTATGTGCGCCAACGCAGCCGTGCGCCGTTGCGGCCGCGTGACATACGGCTGGGAAAGTCCGTGAGTAGGGAATAGAAAATTTAAGCCCAAGTACAGGTAGAATTCTGTTTATGGCAATATAAAGTAACTGTTGTGTACTTTAAAATGGTAATATTAAATAACTGTTAAGATTAGTTGTGTTCTTTAAAAGGAATGTTTCACATTATTATAATGAGCAGTTAAGTATTTGTACACTAAACGCAAGTCAAGAACTTTGACCAGCTAGCGGTATCGTTCCATATTAGCCATGTCTTATATATTCCTCAGTCCATTCCTTATACATTCGCAGAGGACCGAGCGTTGTGGCGCAACTTGGGAGAGGCCTATGTCCAGCAGTGGACTGCGATAGGCTGAGTTGATTGATTGATTGATACATTCCTTAAAGAATACGTACGTATCTACAATTTCCTCACACTTTTGCTTACGTTAGATTTGTTTGGATTACCACCGTTTTAATCTCCTTTCACAGAAAACACCCAATTCCTCGTTGTATGTTTGAATAAAGTAAAGTTTGAAGACAAAGGTCTTCAACCAGTGCGTCCTGCCAGTCATGACTTACGGTGCCGAGACGTGGACACTGACAGTTGGGCTAGTCCACAAATTTCAAGTCGCTCAGCGAGCTATGGAGCGAGCTATGCTTGGAGTTTCTTTGAAGGATAAAATCCGTAACGAGATTATCCGGACAAGAACCGGAGTGACCGACATAGCTTGTAGGATCAGTAAGTTGAAGTGGCAGTGGGCTGGCCATGTCTGTCGAAGGACCGATGGCCGTTGGAGCAGACGAGTCCTTGAGTGGAGACCGCGTATCGGCAAACGCAGCGTAGGGCGCTACCCTGCCAGGTGGACCGACGACCTAAAGAACGTGGCTGGGGGGGACTGGATGCGGAAGGCAGAGGACCGAGCGTTGTGGCGCAACTTGGGAGAGGCCTATGTCCAGCAGTGGACTGCGATAGGCTGAGTTGATTGATTGATTGATACATTCCTCAAAGAATACGTACGTATCTACAATTTCCTCACACTTTTGCTTACGTTAGATTTTTTTGGATTACCACCGTTTTAATCTCCTTTCACTGAAAACACCCAATTCCTCGTTGTATGTTTGAATAAGCACTTGGGTACCTTATCAAATACCTCGACCGGGGAAGTACGACCACCGTACCTATTTCTGCTGCCAAGCAGTGATGGTGCCAGTGAAATTGCAATCACATGAGCGTTTTGATCTTTAGGTCCCAATTTGGCGAGCGCTATTTGCAATACCGTTTAGGCAACAACCTAGATGGCATTGCAGTAGTTATGGGCAAAGGTAACTCGCTTAACATCAGGTGGGTTTTAACTTTTAGCTCGTTTTGCCATACTATGCCATAAAACAAAAAAAAAAAAAAAACCTTCCCAACTACACTTTTCACTGTTAAACTTTTTCGTGATCACATTATGCTCCACATTCTGTCCAGCCGTGTGTCCACACTACTCCATTTCTTCGTGGTAATTGAGGGTGCATCAACCACTTCCTGGTTACTCCCGTAATGGGCTCTGGAGCAACCAGTCCTTACGTCGGTATGAAAAAAACAAATTAGCATTTACCTTGCGGGTTGTTCCGTAGGGTATATTAATGAACTTATTTCTTGTATGGTTTTTTGTTAGTTTTTGCTTTATAAATAGGGAACGGGAAATCATTTTAATGCGGGATTTTGTTGTTTGTTGTTGGATGTTTCTGTGAGTGCTGTTTGCCCTTTAAGAGTGTTACTTACAATGCCTAATTATTCGCGTCTTGTGGTTATTAGTGTTTTTTTTTTCATTTTTTTTTTGTTAGCCTGTACTGTCCCTCTGCTGGGCAAAGGCCTCCCTCAATTCCTTCCATCAATCGCGGTTCTGTGCCGCCTCCTGCCAGCTGTCATCGAGAAAGACATCGAGCTCGTCTCTCCATCTCCTGCGTGGTCTGCCGCGACCCCGTCTCGCTGTTTCAGGGCTCCAGTCCTGTGCTATACGGGCCCACAGCTCATTTGGCATTTAGCTCATTTGGCATATTAGTGTTTAAGAATTATATTTTGGTATTTCTCACAAATGTTTTGATATATCAAAACTACTGAGAAAATACTATTTCCAGCAGAGTTGACTGCGATAGTTCGAGTTGCAACAATAGCTAAGAATCGAATCAGATACATTTGTATCATTATTGAACGTATTTGAAAGTCATCTGAGAAAATATAAAGAAAGTAAAACATATTTAAATCCTTATGATATTCTAAAATATAGATAATTAATAAAATTAAAAGCATATCCTCAATTATCTTAATATTTATGCAAAATCAAAAAAACAAACGACACAATACATTATCTCTTATGTCTCATAATTCTCGCGATCTATAATAATCGCGGATATAATCGCATTAAATAAATATTTAATCTTTTATCTTATCTTACGATGAATGGACCAATCAAATACCCGTGATTTGATGTCGGAACTGCATTAGCATTATAATTAAATAAATAACAATATACTTTTCGACCTCGAATCCTGAATCAATTTATGATCAATTTGATTAATTAATAGGTGATAAGTGCTCCAACACTGAATAAATAAGTTCATTTGACTACAGAATTAGAGTAATAAGACAGAGTGATAGTTTCATTGAAAGTTCCGCTCAATGTTGAAGCACAAAAACAATCAATGAGTGCGCAAGCCGCAAGCGGCACGTAAAATGATCGCCGACACATACATAGGCACGTGAGCTGTACTGAACGTGGCCTTTTAAGGCCAACTTGAATTCGCTTCACTCCACGTGCGACTACTGTGGTTCTAAGCCTAATTATTCTGGACTACAAAATGTAACTGTTAAAATGGTTTCACACTGGCGAGGCGTGGCGTGGATGGGCCGAGCGAGAATTGAAATTTGTATAGCAAAATTTCAATTCACGTCACGCCCATCTTTGGTGTAAAAGGTCTGGATAGGCGAGGATGTGCGAGGCGAGAATCGAAATATTTGTTGGTACAACATTAAACTTTATTGCTGCAGGAATAGAGTATTTATTACATTGCAAAACGGTATATCGCGAGCAGGGGCGTGCCGGCGCCTGGTCGGTGCGAGACGGCGCGTGCTCGCGATGTACATCTTTCGGCGTGAAAGGGTCAGCGAGATTTCAATTCACGCCCATCCCATCCAACCCTCGCCTCGCCGGTTTGAAACCACCTTAAGAGTTTGATTTCTTATAAGCTGAGAATCTACAGATGGACCTACTTAACTTCGCAATAATAAATATAGAAGAACCAATAACTCATCATCCTGCCCTAATCCCAATTTATTTAGTATTTTTTTATACAATATATTTTTATTTTAAAGGATGGTCCACCTGATGTTAATGACATACCTTTGCTCATTACTGCAATATCACCAAAACGATTGCCTAAATAGTACTAAAATCTCGTTTGCCAAACTGACTGATGAAGATGGAGAGTCTCATGTGATTGTAAAATGTCTCCAGCAACCGTACCCTTCGCACAGGAACAAAACAATGCAAGCACTAATGTTTGGCGACAGAAATAGGTACCAAACTATTGCTAGGAAAGGTCAATTTTGTAGACGAACCTCATGGGTACTTCGCTCATTCCATCCCGCTCCTGATTTTCGTTTACCGACAATAGTCGATCTAAATTAAGTCTTTACAATTTACTCACTACGACAACTAACTATTTAAATAATTCAAATAATTTCTCAAACCCTAGCACGAAAATTGCAGTGTAATACGTATAGTTTAGTCTGTCCGTCTGTCGGCGTTGTCGGCGTGCGGTTGCCGCTTCCGCATTGCGCCTGCGCCGCACGCATAGACTCAATTTTGTTTGTATTAACGTTCGTCTACATAATGCGTGGTTGTTTCTGCCTGTTTATTGTATTTGTTGTACTGTTTTTAGTAATTTGTTCGCTAGTGAGGTTGGAGGTTGATGTGGTTATATCGCGTGGTGTTGCAAGATTGAATTGTCGTAGACTTTCATGGTTTACCGAGATTTTAAAGCAAATTATAGCTTATCAGTAATAGGTTTTTAACTAATAAAGTACCAAGTCTTTGTTAGTTTCCTCTGCTCTTCTTTTAGGTAAAAATATTTACTTATTAAAGTGTTTTTGACAAAGCGTCCAAAGTAATTTAAAGTCTGTGTCAATCCAATGAAATAATTGATGTTATTGCCACTTACTCAAATTTCAACAATATCAAAACTAAGTTGAATTCAAAATGACAAAAACAGTTAAAAAGGGTCTTAAAAATATTTACTTTCTAAAGGAAACTGATGTTTGTATCTTGTTCAGTAGGGTTACTATTCCGAAAACATAAATTTTAAATTGGATTGCCAAAGACTTTAGTTTGCACTGCGAAATTGAGTACCACTGCACTATTTCTAAGTCGATGGCTGGCAATCATTGCGTTTTATTATTTACCAACTACCAACAACCATAACAAGGGGAAATCAAGGGAATTTCATCAGTGTAAACAAAAATTCCGTCCAATCAATAGAAAGCTGTTAATTTGCATCGCAACAAGGTGAAACTGCGCCCGCGCACCCGTTCTACTCTGATAATGCGTCACGCTGCGCGCGCAGCTTTTGTAACTATATCACATGTCCCACTGTTTTCTAATACAGGTGTTGTTTGGATTGATTTTTATTACATATAATCAGACGTTGGTTTAACGAGAGAAAATGGTGCAGAATTGTTATTATCACCATCAATCACACAGGCTAAGTTATCACCGAGAGAAAAACTACACGCATGAGTGACGATTTGGTTATTTCATCTGCAAAGATTCCGTCGGGGAGCAGAACATGGCCTAGAGTTTTCTTAAACATAGTGATGTTAAGGAAAATTCTAGGCCAACGTCTGCTCCGTGCTCCCCGACGAAATCTTTTCATAAACAGTTGGAATGTCAATAATTTCTTCGTATACCTACCAGCTTTGCAATGTTTATTTAAATGTTGCACGCTGTTAACTGAAACAACATTTTTTTTTTTCTTTCATTAAAATATATATTATTATTATACCACATGGATATTTTAACCCAAACCAAACAGGCACTCATAAATTTAACACACATAAAGCATCTACCCATCTCATATATAATGATAACTATCGTGAGTTAAATTCATAACCCCGATGCACACCCGATGGAATTACGTGAGTGAAACCATTTATATTAATAAGTATTATATCCATTGTCTAGTACCCATAGTACAAGCTTTGCTTAGTTTGGGACTAGATGGTGATGAAAAATATTTTTTTATTTATAATTATCTATTCTTCTTGACGCCTTGTGTAAGTTTAGATACATCTACAGCGTTTGTGCTTTTTATATTGTAGGGAAACTGGTTCTTTAAAGTCCATTATTCTCTATTACGGTATGTCGCTAATGATAAACGTCCCTCAGCAAAATAAAAGCTTATAAAAATGAGAAGTTACTATATCAGAATCACAACAATCCTCTCAGCTTATCAGCGTGTTACATCAGGTGTTGCATCATGGCCGCCGTTCGCGTCTGCTAATGCCGGCATTATTTATGCATTAAAGGATATCATTAAAACGACATCAGCTGCCGACGACCCTTGTGTTACAAGTATACAACTTGTTTGTAACGACTTGCGTATACGAGTGGACGAGTTCGTGTTACTGGAACCTGTAAGTGGTGTTATAATTTGTAGGTTAGAGAAGAGCTTGAGGTTTTATGATGATTTTGAATGATAAGGAATCAAGGATATTTCAGGGTGAACAGAATTTTTAAAAAGTAAGAAAAAGAGGTAGTTCAATGAAAACACAATGAAAAGATGAATGGATTATGTGAAAGATATGGCTAGGGAGGAATTGAACACTGAGATGACGGTTGATAGAAATATTTGGGAAAAAAGACATGCTATGCCAACCCCGAGCCGAGACTTGGACACTTACGGTACGGCTAGTCCACAAATAGTAGCTCAGCGTGCTATGGAAAGGGCTATGCTCGGAGTCTCTGAAAAATCGAATCCAGAACAAGGTGATCCGATAGAGAACCAAAGATGTCGATATAGTCCAAAGGATCAGTAAGTTGAAATGCCGACATTAGCCGAAGAACCCGATGGCCGTTGTCTTGAGTGGAGGTCGCGAATCGGCAAACGGTGAGCAGAACGCCCTTAGGCTCGGGTGAGCGATGATATTGGCAAGGTGGCTGGTAGCAGTTGGATGCGAGTGGCAGAGGATCGACGTCAGTGGCATGCCATTGGACAGCAGTGGACTAATATGAGCTGATGATGATGTGCTTGCTTCTGATAATTCGTTATCTTAATTCATTATAATACATTGCAATGTCATAGGGCGGCCAATTGTATGTATACTGTTTCCACTGTTTATAACACACTGTTAACCATTGTTTATTGTTTTATACTGTTTTCTTTATTAAAATGTAAAAATATTCCAGTTCCCAGTCTGTCAAGTACTCACATCACGCATTACTAAAGATAGCAAGTGCAAGAAATTTTTATGTTAACACATTCGCTGTGTATGAGATATTTATGAAAAACATGATCAAAATATATGAAAAACAGGTCGTGTGCGCGCGCGCATCCTCGTGCTTTCGCCGTATTTTTTCATGTTACTGTATTGAAATTGCATAAATAAATTACAACACAAGTTTGCAGAATATAACAGAAAGAGCTTAATAATTCGCGATATTTTTTTGTATGTTAACAGGAATTTTGACATGGTGTAGCCATCTTTCTTTTTACTATGACTGTAGGTATTATTATTATGGTGATGTATAAATATAAATAAGTTGATAAATAAAAGTGTGTTTCTCTTATTTTATGTCAGTTTTTTTTCTATAAACCAATGACATTCTATCACATATGTAGTTACGGATATATTTAAATATGGTGTTTGATCATCACCATCAAAGGCCTTTACGCCTGTTTCAAATGATATCGCTTCTGTCATTTGACAGCTAGTGTTTGGTAAGTTATAGTTAAAAGAGAAAAAAAAAAGTTAGACAAAGTTAACAACCGTCTTAATATGAGGCCTATGAGCAATAATTAACTTTTCCAGGCAGATAATCATGAGATGACCTCTAACCAATCTGCTAAATTACTACAGCAAATATTTAAAACATTCCAAACTCAAGCCTTAATTAAAATATCAGATCTCTCACCAAATAAGGAATCAAAGTGTGTACCTTAACTATGTCATCTAATCATCTTGTTTGTCTGGAATGCACGGGATTTAAACCTAGATCTGCATGATATTAAGCATTAAGTTACAGAGAAAGCTAGACCTCACTAATGATTATGTCGCAGATGTGAAATTAGGTAGCAAGATTGAAAATGGGAGACTAATGGCCAAAATTAATATCCATCCACGATTTTCCCTACTAGAGATAGAAATTTGACATATTTTTTTCATACAAATAGCAATTAACTTATGTCAAATTTCTATCTCTAGTAGGGCATACTACATACATAGTAGATTTATAATGTTATTTTATTTGTAACACTACAAAAATGTCTACCGTCACACTAGATTTTTTGCGTAATCGGAGCTTTTTGGCATACTATGGATGTAAATGTGTGCGTACTTTTAAGCGAGCTTACTATGGATGTTTGATTTGATTATTGTTTAGCTAGATTTTTTTTAGTCCAGTTGAAAACCAGCGCCAGACACTAGTTGTCTGGCATTTTTACTGAACTGAGCCTATTTGGTGCAGCCGTGGGGCACACAATTATACTTCTAGGAGTTGTATTATAGATGATGAAATTGTATATTATTGTTATTGTGTGTCTCTGGCTGTAGTAAATAAACCATTTTTCTTTCTTTCTTTAGATTCCGTTCGCCTTTTTTATTCGTCCGAGAGATTGGATTTAAATTTGGCCGTAATTCCACGTTGATTTCAGATTAATGCGATCTTTACGTACCTACCTATTAACTTATGGCCAAAATTAATATTCGATCTATCCACGATTAGCCCTACTAGAGATAGAAATTTGACATAAGCTCCATTCATTTTATGTCAAATTTCTATCTCTAGTAGGGCAAATCGTAGGTAGATCGGTTATTAATTTTGGCCGTTATAAAACACGGTTTAAGCACTACTATTCCCAAGTTTTTTTTTATATTTCAATATTCTAACACAATTTACTCGATTATGACCACCTTAATTAAATTGATGATGATATTAGCTTCTAATTTTTAATTAGCTGCTCGAAAACACAATGTGGAAAGCCCAGAGCTTCGCTCGTGTGAACAGTTTTAATTTTAACCAATTAAAGATGTCCATGATGATGTGACGATCAATTAGTTGTCTTCGAAAATTAACGGAAGCAATTTTCCTATAATAAGTAGTTTTCTATATTCAAATTTTTTATGTTAATTTTCTTGCACATGCTTTTTTAGGGTTCCGTATTTATACTTGTTGCACTTTGCTAACTGGGACACAAGTCCCGTTTAATATATCCCAGAGTAGTTTTGTCATAAATACGTATTTCTTTATTGGTATTTAATTATTTACTTTAAAGGTTTTTTTTTTCAATTATTATTATTATTATTATTTATTTTTCGTAAATAAATGTACAATGGTTGTTATAATATCAGGAGTATTATTAGCGCTTCTATATCCTGCCACTAACGTAGCATACAAAATAACAATGATTATATTAAACAAAAACAAATAGCTTTAAAATGACATTTCAAGTCATGATTTGAACTATGCCTAGAATACAAATTAAATTAAATCTTACACCATTCAAATTAGTAGTATGTATATAGTTAATAATGCATTAAAATGTCATGTTAAAACTTAAATAAATGAATACACATTTTCCATACATACTCTCAATCCTTGGGTAGAATTTACAAAAATACTTTCTTAATGAGTGTTTACGTTACAAAAGGTGTAACTTGTAACTTTCAGCAATTTTAGCTCAGCGTTTATGAATCAGTCAGTTTGGACGTCCCTCTTTTTATGTCTAAATAGGTGGTACCTATTTTATACTGATCAACAAAATAATAAAGGAAAGCATGTAGGTAATCCACACTTCCGCCATCATCCTTTCTCCTCCCTACAATGATGTGTCATTACAACGCAATAGTGATTTGAGCCATAATGTGCTAGCAAACCGCAATATCGAGAAATCATATCGGTTATCGATTTCTACTAACTTATTAACTGTCTGTGACATGGTTAATTTATAACTGTACCTAATATAATATATTTGTATTATTTAAACTAGCCTTGAACTTAACTATAAGCTAATATGTTATGGAAGAGCGGAGTCTCCTAACACAGGCATTAATTGCTTAAAAGGAGACTCCAAGCACTAATCTGTAAACTATTTGTTTAAAGCACAATAAACTATTTTGTATTTTGTATTTGTATAACTAGAGGTAAAGGGGTTAGTCTGATGCGCTTGTGAAGATGGAAGGAGATCTTCGAGAGAGGTCAGGAGTTCAAGGAACACTGGAATGAGATGGAGTATTTATAGTGTCATTTACTATTTACTAGTCGTATCCTTTTTGGGTTTGTTGATCATAATTTGGTTATCTGCTACATACACATTTTTTTATAGTAGTTTTATGGTCTGGTTTTTAAGACCTTTTAGGCATGTCTTTAGTAAAACATACCCAAAAATCTTTACTAGAGGTTTCTGAGGGATCGATGAGAAAATACGAAAGGTCACGTTTTCCAACTTTGTTCCATTTAGTCACACTCGTACACTTTAACGAGCATTTAATATTTAATAATACCTACACCATTAACACTTGAAGAAATACAAATTTTACCAAATAATACAAAATCCACAAAATTCTCTTTCCGATTTTTTCCGCCAACCTCGACATATAACATATACATAGGCTTATGATGATCACAGATTGAACATGATGTGTGCTTAGGTACAGAGTTCAAGGAGATCTTGGTATTCGAGGACAAAGATCCTTTAAAATCGGAAGGTTGGATGTAATTAGTTACCCACTTAAATGTTCTGCTATCAAAATCAAAAGTTTTTATTACATATGGACCAGATATCCGGTACATAAAGACGATAATCGCACGGTTCCAAAAAGTACGTCTTATGGAGGAGAACCTGCTCTTTTCGAAATCATTGTTTAATACAAAAAGCGTTCAAGGAATGCGAGGATTACGTAGGTCAATCCAGTATGTGATTTATTTAGTTCAGGATCACAGTACGGCTGAAGTGAGACTACTGCAGTTTCTTTTTAAATCTTAATACATCAAGCTTTAAAGATTCATCAGTTGGCGGATTTACGAGTGTAGCTGATCTATTTTCGACACCATTCCAAGTCACTCCTTTATAAGATATCCAAGCAGATATCAGAGAAGTTGGCGACCAGTGCAGTTAGTTCTCGATCTGGACCTGTCTTGTTTCCCATAAATAAAGAGCAGATCGATACAAATTATACTAGCGTTGCTTCATAACGCCCGGCGAGATAACGTTGAAAGAAAAGTGGTAGTGCAGTTAAAGCTAAGACTAACATGAAGCGAAAAAAGTTAAAGAAAATGTGTTTTAAGAATTAATCATTATGAATTTGCAAGCGAAGATAGAACGTGCGACGTTTTTCTCGGTTTACATCCCGGCGGCCGAGCGCTTCGCTTGCGTTGAGATCGAAAAGGATTATTTTCCTTGATTGTTCATTATTTTTTTACAAGCACTTTGTTCAACAGGATTCTTGAAAGAGAAACTGGTGGAGACTTGTTGAGTTTTCTACATGCCCTATGAGCAGTGAACTGGGCAGTTGTAAGGCATCTAGAAATCTAAATTGCTACATGAAGACTTACAAAAGTATCTAAAAGTGACTTCACCTCATTACTTTATTATCCACTTCTATCAATTAAATCTCATGTTATCATTAACTTTACATCAGTATCTGTTCCATGCTATACGGTCATATAAATTATCGCACAGCTTTATAACTGGACTACAGTTCTTTACAAAACCGTGTAGTGAACACACCACTCCTTAGTTGCTCAATGGTTGTAGTTCGAAAATAAGCATATTTTAATATCATAACCTCTGGTCGTGACTAGAGCGCGCAATCCTTAGCTATGTCCCTTTCTAAAGTACTGGAATGAAAAGGGACAGCGGTATGAGAAATATTTTTGATCTAATATTTAGGCGTTGAAGTCCTCGATTTGAGTGTAGATATTTTAGCGAGGTTCTGTTTAGTTTACGTAGAGTGTGGTCCTGATAACTTAAAAATGTTTCTAGATAATATTAAAATTATCAACCAAAAGGTTAGTCAGGAAAAAACCCTTAATAATAGTTGAGAGGTACCTTCAAGTGTCGTTTTGATAATATTTGAGACCAAAGTTTAACTTCATATAACTTTAACATTCTGACAGCTCCATTTTCATCATCCCCCGCGCCTTTTCCCAATTAAATTGGGGTCGGCTTCTAGTCTACCCAGATGCGACTGAATATCAGTATTTTACTTGAAGCGCAACCCAATTACTGGGTAATACTGACATTCGGAGGTTAGACCAGTTATCAGAATTTCAGGCTCTGACTATCCGTAAAGACTGCCACAGATATTCGTATGACAACCAGGACCGACACAACTTAACGTGCTCTCCGAGGCACGGAGGGGTCTCGACTCGATGTGTTACGAAACGGTCTCCCATCCGGCTGGTGCAGACCGTACAATCCGTGCGATTCTTACTTCGCCACGAGCCCCTCTGACAGCTCCCCTTTATAAATGCATATTTTGGGAAGAATTTAAAACCTGTCAAGTACAGTTGGTATGAATTACGTACAACCTCAGATTAATGAGTATACGTACAACGTATACATACCAACTCCCTGCTCAAGTATCACAGAACTCAGGTCTCAACACAATGAAATGTCACAAGCAAAGTGTGGAGGCAGAGCATCCACTGTGTTCAGGGCCACAGGTTCGATTGCCGCGTGTCAAATATTTGTCTGACCTACAGATATTTGTTCCGAGTTCTCGTGTAGGTGTTTGTGTACACTCAAACATCCAGAACTCAAGTGATCTGTGTGTGTTATGGAAAAACGATATTGTTGGATCAGTCAGTAAACAGCACGATTGCAGAATAGTCGTGTGCAGTGTCATTTTTATGTTGATGACATGATGGTGGGTGTCATATAATGGGGCCTACTACCTAGGAAGTTTACGAAGGAACTCGAAGGAAAGTTTAGGAAGGTACTCGCTGGGTTGGATGTAGTTTACGGGCGATGGGGTTTGTATTATATTTTCAAGATCGAATTGCTCATGTTAACCCTAAATGTCTACCTGGGTCCGAAGTCAGTTTAAGGACTTCCGTGTCGGCCAGGGGAGATTATTTCCTGCAGCAAGGTTCTCGCTGGGTTGGATGTAGTTTTCGAGCGATAGGGTTTATATTTTAGATATCTAATTTAATACAGTAATTGCTAACTGTAGTTGTAACACAAAAAGCAGTAAGACAGATAAAACTAACACGACAGTTAGATTATCAAATATCTATTCTATGAGATTCTATGTCAGTTTGATTGACCGGTGCAGCAAAATTAGGCAATTCCTCAAGATACCGCATCTTGTTACTTGCCCAATAATAAAAAACAATAGATAAAATCAATATTGAAAAGTACAATGCGTATATTGTCCGAATATGGTTGTATTGAGAAACAAAAGCTTGCAGTGTTCAGTAGACGTTTTGTGAGCGCAATGTGCCGTAAAAGTATTGTTTTATTGATCAAGAAATTTGGGTGTCAAATTTATTAGTAATTTGACACGGCAAATTGATTTGTTAGCTAGTTTTAAATAGGTATGTAAATTTTTACAATTCTACTATGTAATAGGTATACATATGTGAAAGTTTGTGAATAACCGGGATTAAAATATAGGCTTTATAGACTTATACTTATAAACTTAATTCCAGAAAAGTAAATAGTTCCCGAGGGATGTGCGATAAGTCTGATAGCCGAAAATGAATGTGGTGATAAGCCGAATTATACGCGGGCGAAGCCGCGGACATGTCTAGTCTTCTATAACACCAAAATTAATAACCTGTCTATCCATGATTGGCCCTACTAGATATATAAATTTGACATAAGCTCCATACAACTTACATATGTCAAACACAGACATGTACCACCTTATTACAAAATCGGGTTTAGCAATAGGTGTAACCTAAGCCGGTCTTTAAGCCTTTTATAACATCCGGTTCCGTTTTTCCTTTTAAGGTACGGAACCCCAAAAAAACATAAATTATAAGGAATTCACCAGACTCTGATAGAATAATATTCCAAACTACAATGGCCACAGAAGACGAGTGAAGTAACACAAATGACCCGTAACGCACGAACTGGTATAACTCGAAAAAATTACAAAAAGAAATCCCACAATTATTGCATTATATAATTCCTTTCAAACTACTGTATTTTTTGCAATTTTTTATTTAATAAACAATACATTGTTCGAGAATATTTGAAGTTATGACTACTTTATTTTTTTATTTTAAACAGACTACAATTTTGTAACAGTATTGAAGTTTTTATTATTTTGTTTGATAAGAAAATGGGATTTGGACACTATTATGACAAACAGCGTTTAGTGACAATTTTCATATTTTATAAAGAAAACAGTTATAATAAAGCTACCGCAAAAAATAAAATATCTACTCTAAATGTTCTTTTTCTTTATTGTACACCAGAAAACTACAGTATTAACTTATAAATAGAAATTACATTTAAGTAGCTACAAAGACAAGCTTAACTCAAAAATTAGTTTTCTACCAGCAAACCTAGTGAGTGTAGAAAAGAGGCTGAGGATAAACTTAGTGCACCACTATTTAGGTCCAAATAAATTACTAAGAAAAAAAAAAAAAACTAAATGTGTCAAATTGTTTCTCGATGCCCTCTTAACTACTCGTAAGAGCACGGTGGCTTGCGAAGAGTATTTACGTTATTACCTCAAGATTCACCTTCAAGTATACAAGGCACATAATTATCATAATACAATGTAACACAGCATCCGCCAATAAACGCAATCTGATGAACACTTAAAAAGCTTATCAATGATCTCAACAAACAAGGGTTTCAACTTAAAATATGACGTTTTAATTAAAACCGCGTCAAAAAATCGACTTCTAAGTTACTTTTTATCAGACTGTCGGCCACTTAACTGCCAGTCGGTGTACGCCAGTTTTATTAAGAAAAAGGAATAAAATCAAAGCGTATAAAGTAGGATCAGGCAGCTGATTACATATCTTCGGAGGTGGAATAAATTTATATAAAAATTTACATCCAGGTACTTAATGATGACAAATGTAATTAAATGCTTTAATCTACAGTTCTAACTATTGTATCTATTACTTTTGCTTATAAAATTGTATGTCAGTAATGCTTATGGTCTGATAAAATTATTGGTGATAACAGGTTTTTTGTTTTATAAATAAAATCGATGCGCTAGGAAAAACAGGTTATCGATCGATTTAAAAACAAAAGAAAAGCTCACAGATATCAGTATACAATGACGGTAAACCGTAAAAACACGGACTAATGAATAATTAATGAAAACTTTCGCAGAATGAGATTTTTTCCGCGTTCGATTCCCAGTAAATATTACTGTTATTTAAAACAACGCATACACAATCTATTATAACGACTCGGACCTATTGAACTGTTGTGTATGCAGTTATTAACTATGATTTAAACTTCAAAATTATCATAAAATAAACACGCAACGTAACAAAGGAAGTTGATGCTATTAAAAATCACTCAGACGGACAGATCTACAGATGTTTATAATGGAAAAATTTGTTTCGGACTGATCTAATCGCTACTGTAAATAAGTACTTAAAAACTTGAGAAATAATAAAAATAAAATAACTTGGAACCTTCTTCATTTATAGTCCTTTTATTTTTGTTGGTTAGCGTCAGACATTTTTCAATTTTATAGTTGGGTGGTTTTCTCACGAGGATCCAGAAAATTGAGTGAAAAAAACGATATTAATTAAAAATATTTGTTTGGGCCTTTATCAGAACATAATACAATATATTTTTGACATTGTAAATTAAAATCAATTAACAATTTAAGTAAAATAAAACAAAAATACAATTTGTCGGTAACAAGGGTAAAAAACTGATCAAGATGAGCGAGATTACATAATGTTTGCATTTGATTGTATTCTAATAAGCAATCTGAAGGTTAAATTATATTTAGCTAAACCCTATAATCTTATTATAATTGGCTAATAAGAATAGAAACAAGCTAAACAAGCAGGTTCCTTCACACCTCAAAGACACAGGAAGGTTGTTGAAAGTCAAACTGCCCTAAAAGGACAAATACTAGGTACAGTGACTATGTTGATAATATCTTAGATATAGGACATAAGCTAAAGTGACAAAGTTAAAATGACCTTCATAAAGGACGAAAAGTGCCTATAATAAAACATTAATAAAGTCCTTCAAAAAGGTCACGTGTATGTAAAAACCATAGAATTCGTGGAATATTTTCTTGTAATTATGGAACATATTCAAAGGAGATTTTGTACATTCATTTCATTCGCTTTTTAGTTTTTCGACATTCATAGGGCCAGGTGTGCGAGAGTCGATCCGATGTAGGTATTATTTATGAAGATAATAATATAAGATGTATTAAAAGGCAATTACTATCAGCGCTTTAGCGACCATCTTAGTTAATATCTGTTTAGTAAGTTTGCGATCAATTTTATACAAAACTGCTTTTATTGAGCACCGTACAAGGTTGACAACACGAAAGATATACATTGTGGAATGAAAAATTCCCTCACGAGCAGGATTCGAACCTGCGACTCCTGGTTCAGTGCACCAGTGCTCTATCCGCTAAGCTACCCTGAACCACAGAATATCTAATAGTACTAACGTACCTGAGCACTGCTCGTGGTATCGAATTTAACATCCACTTCTTTTTCTTTCCACAATTTATATCTTTAGATTACGTTCCGCATGCGTTAATATAATAAATAATTGATAACACTAGTTTCTACAGTTTCCCAATCCATTTTAATAAAACAGATTCGTGGCTGAATGAAACATAAAGCACAACCCAAACAGCTGAGTCTCGAAATAATGTAAGCTAGCACTAAGGTAGAACTTCTTAGGTTTTCGCGATCACCACACATTATAATAAAACAAAGTTTAACCGATTTATATCGCGTATATTATTTAAATTGGTTTTCCTGACGTTTCGAAAGCTTTGCAGCGTTTCGTGGTCGCAGATAGACTAAGATGAAAAGCTTTCGAAACATCAGGAAAACCAATTTAAATAATATACGCGATGTAATCCGGTAAAACTTTGTTTTATTATAATAATATTTTTAAGTTTTTTTAAATTCGTCTCCTCTGGGATGTTATTGATTTCCAAAGTTGACGCGAACGAAGTCACAGGTTGGAATTAATTAAATATAATTTACTGCTAGATTTACCATTGAGCAAATGATCAAGTTGATAAGGCAAGTCTCCAGTTTATCAATCAATAATTAAAGTTGCTAAATCAATTGAAATATGCAAACAGTTGCAATTATTTCTGCAATAAACTTCTCAAAAATCTAATTTAAAGAACTGTCGTAATCTTTCTGTCTTTTCTTTCCTGTTGATTGTACAAAAATGGAGTAAAAATATCCATTGCTTTCTATAGGCAGTCGTGCGTGCGATCCGCACTACTTGGCGACCATTGAACATAGAAGTACAGAAGGTTTGCTACTAATAACGGGCGGTTAGGAACGCGTATACACACAATCACTATAAATAAGCAAAAAATGTATAAGTAATACAACTTAATGTCCCGTAAATGTAACAGTTCAATTGCTATTATGCTATTGCATATAAAAGTAATACTTAAACACCAAGAGGACTCAAGCGCGACTCGTCGAGCAAAAAAGACTCAAACACAAAAAGAGACCTGTGGGCCTAGTACGAGTTTGACACTTACGAATACTTTCGAAGTATTCGTCGACTTTCATTAGTAAATCTGTAGTTCCTCCTCGTATCCGCCAGGGGCGCTAATGATTTATGAATGAAAGTCGACGAAAACGATGAAAGTATTCGTAAGTGTGAAACTCGTACTAGACCCACTGAGCTCTCATGTGACACTCAAGAGGTCATTGAGGCTTTAGTCCTTTGTCTTGAAGTCCTGTTGTAATAAATCGAGTCTTGTTATTCATCAGCCAAGTAAATAAATAAATAAATAGGATTCGAAGAAATAGAGCAACGAGGGTGCTTTCATAGTTTTGCTCGAAAAAAAAAACTACGCGACAACATAACGAAGACTTGGGATTGCGTAAGGATACTTTTAATTTTCCGGTTGGTTGTCGTCAACTACATACCTATGTGCCATATCATTGGATTTGTTGGGCTATTAAATTTGTTTCGATAAATAGTATTTTTTGATGCAAAATATATAACTTAAAATTTTCCAAGTAATCGTGGATTGCAAGTCCTTAAGAATATTTTCTGTTTACTTGTGTTAGTTACGTTTCTCTGTACGTACTTTAGTAATCACGTTGCAGGCACTGTACAGTACACACCAATTTTTATGGCAGCTCTGAACACGCGGCGAATGCCTGCGCAATAGTAAAATTTTGAGTAGGGGCACTGCGCACCGCTAACTTCAGACCCGCAATAAAGATTGGCGAGTACTGTACCTTCTGTTAACATTCTATGTTGACAACTGCGGTTGCGACTGAATCCCGCAATCGAAACGGCTAGAAAGTCGACTGACTATGACATGAATAATATCATTTTAAGTACTCTGTACTATTATGATTTCTTTTTGTATGATAATTATTTGAGTAAATTTAATCGTGTGGTTTAGCAAATGTGTTTGTTGTAGTTTTTAATAACCTGTTACTAAGCTGTGGCCAGTGTGAGGTTTGATGGTGACGAAGCAACTTATGCCTTGAAATTTAACATCTCGAAGGAAAAAAGGCAAAATCGGTACATATCTAGCCTATGAATCAATAAAGAATAACTATAAATAAATACCAAATAAAAATAAATATTTTTGGGACATTTTTTACACAGCATCATCTAGTCCCAAATTAAGCAGAGCTTGTGCTGTAGGTACTAGACAACGGATATACTACTTATGCACATTTTTTTTTGTAAATACATTCTTATAATACATAAGGAACACCCAGACTAACACAAACACTTATGTTCATCGCACAAATATTTGTGTCCTGTGGGAATCGAACCCACGACCTCGTGATCAGCAGTCCAACACTCGAACCACTAGACCACAGACGTCGTCTGTGGAACTAAAATGGAAAAGCTCAATGTCACACTATTCTAGTCTCATAACATTATATGCTTAATTTGAGTAGTACATATATATTTTCTTTTCGAAATTCTTCTATGCACATACGCAGACACATTCTTATATTACAATACCGAAACCATTCAGATAAATCTTGATTTTTATAAGCCCAATAAAAATAACCTTTCAGGGCCACAATGTGACCCCTTAAAAAAACTAAACACATTAGACCCTAATCGAGTTTCGCGGAACATCCATATTTATTGGTGTCGTAAATACTATTATTCTTAGCTTTAGGCGGGTGGGGCAGGATAATAAAGTATGTAGATTTTAAAAAAACTCCTTTTTGGTCATTGTAGGTTAGTTTGTCCCTAACATAAAGATGCTGGCCGGAAACACGGTAGGATGAAGGTTTTAAGTACATGTCACTGTGATTTAAAAAAAAAGTTATTGTCAAAGGCTTTTGAGGTCAAAGGGTCAAAGGATTAATTAGTTAAGTTCATTTTCTATGTACGCCTCCGTTTACAGATGTAGGTATTAAGTTACTATACTCCCGGTTGTCATACGAATATCTACGGCAGTCGTTACGGGTAGTCAGAAGCCTGAAAGTTTGACAACTGGTCTAACCTCCGAATGTCAGTATTACCCGGTAACTGGGTTGCTGGGTTTGATGGCAGTCGCTCCGTGTAAAATACTGATGTTCAGCGGCATTTGGGTAGACTGGAAGTCGACCCCAATATAATTGGGAAAAGGCTCGAAGGATGATGATGATGACTTATGTCAGTATAATTAATGTCTATGATAAAGATACATCAACGAGAGGTAGCGAGCGGCCGTAGCCATCAAACAAAAGCCCATTTTAGATTTTTATTTTATTTTTTTATTGTGTTGTGTCGGGAATACCGAAACATAAAGCATTCATTATAAAAGCTTTGCCCAATTTCACTCTGACTGCACACAGTATTAGACAGTTCTTGCTTCAATTAAGCCGGTGTTCATCAATGTTTCTCTGATTAAATGGCCGATTACTCGAACATGTGCTAAAATTGTGGGTAACCGGTATTATCGTTGGTGAAATCAAGCCTCAGTCTTTTACGCGATATTATACTATACCAACAAACAGCAGTTAGTGCTATTGAGATTATTCGAACTTAGAAGTTAATAACACATGCAACAACAAAAAAAGGTAATGAGCCAGTCTGTCTTTCGTTATTTTATGAACCCTTCCCATTAAATACCATCGAAATATTTGAACTAAAATTATGAACATTGTCTCAAAATAAAGCAGACGCACACGTCTCGATCGAAGCTATCAATCAATCGTCTTATTTATCGCTCGATCTCCACAATTATATACAGACTCCAAAAATACCAAAAAATCTTACCAACGAAACACCCATACTCAAAGGTATTACAGTTTATTTTTGAATACTTTTAAGGTGCAGTCCCTTGATGCGTGTGTCAGGAGAATAATTAATATTGATCAATTGACAGGACCGTTACGATGAAATGTCTGAAATAATTAGGTTATCAAGTGTTACAGCATTTTATATTTACCAACAATCAAAATCCATTAATTATTATTACAGTACGCGCAATTTAAATTGGCTGGAGTGAAGTTAGACACTGCGCATGTTTCCCCGCCTCTCGCCTTCAACTGACATCCATAAAATGATTACTGCGGCAGTTATGTGACAACTTCACTCCGGCCATATTAGATTGCGCGTTCTGTACCTCTAAATTAAGTATAAATATTTTCAGTTATAGTAACACTGCTTTTGATTGCAAATGTGAAGGCAGTCTCGGAATCTTTCTTAAATTAATAAAAACTAAAATCTTTTTACTAACTATTCTCTCAAAACTTCAAATTGAGACACCCACTTATTACTACCCACAATTTGCGACATTCATAATATAAATAATTCAACTCGGAAATTCAGCTGTTATTAGCCATTCCCAAAAACGTTAAGACCAATCAGCGTCCTGAATATATGATATAACACAAAATACGAGGCATACGCATCCATTGTTGACTTTTTTGTCGTTTCATTAAAATCAGGGGGTCTACTCCCAAACGATAATCGATACCTATCGTGATATTTGTTGTATCGAAACCTACTAGTACGGCCAAAATTAATATCCAATCTATCCACGATTTGCCCTACTAAAGATAGAAATTTGACATAAGCTCCATACAAAATAGGTCAAATTTCTATCTCTAGTAGCTGTAAATCGTGGAGATATAGAGCCGTAAGTAACGTCGATTTAACTATAGTTTATACGAAGCAACGAAAGATACTAATCGACAATTTTTGGTCGTCACCCTACTCAGTTGTAAATGACATTGACAACAATACTTTTGTTTTTGACTCATTCGCTCCGAACATTGTCTATGACGTCGTAAAAAATCACAATATGTTGTCAGTGAATTCGATAAATGACATAAAATCCGAACAGTTATTAGAGTCGAGTACGACCAATATATTCAGAGCACTATCGAGTCGTTTCGATTATGTCGTTGTCGATTTTGTGAATAGACCCCCAGGTCCGAATGGCATCATCGATAAGCGCACCATGAAGTATTATTATCATGCAAACAAAAAAGAAGTCCCAAAACGTGAACCTCCGCAGATAAGTTCCCGGCAGGGGGCTGAGTACCGGCGCCACAAAGTGTCAAAAAACATGGCGGCAGTTTTTTAAGGCGCGAATTTAAGTTGGCAGAATATTATTAATCACGGGAGATTTGCGTTATCAATTCGCCTGGCGAGACGTGTTGTGAATTTGTGAAAGATCAATATTTTTTGGTTACAGCACTCTCACTAATGAAATGAGTGAGATAAACCCTTAAAAATATAAATTGGCGATCCAATAACATATTAGGTAGGTAAAAGGAACTCAATTGGTAATGTGTTGTGACAGCAAACAATTGCGTGTACAGAAAGCCGTTTGTATACAATTTTCTTTTATTCCCATAGCATGTAAACAAAACAACATTACGTATTCACAATTCCCATAAGCCGAAACAATGGTGTCCATACATAACAGTACTTTATGAAAATCACTTCGGGAAAGTAATTAGAGGGCAAGGACTTGCGCAGGCACTTCGAGAAACAATTGAACTGTGACAACTGGTGTGATTAGCATATGGAGTGAGGGTGTGGTGCTGTCTCTATTGAGGTCAGGTGTGATTACCGATACGTATTGAAAGAACATTGCAGTAATGGTGTGGTGCTCTTGATTTTGATGCGAATGAAGATGTCGATGATATGCGTGATGAATAAATAAAAAAATTAAGCATTCAAATGTAAAATTGCAGTAAATATTCATTAAATAAATAAATAAATAAAAATCTTTGGGACATTTTTACACAGCACCATCTAGTCCCAAACTAAGCAGAGCTTGTGGTATGGGTACTAGACAATGGATATAATACGTATATACTTTTTTTTTGCATTCTGCTTTTCACATGAATAACGCAGAGCCAGAATTGTTTTGAAATATATAAATGTTATTAAAGATAAGCATCTTAACCCTGGAACTTAAAATCATCGATATACTTATCTTAGGGTGTTTAATAAGAAAATAATCTTACCTTTGTTCTGTAGAGCGGATTGGAGAAGTCCCACCCAGGAGCCACGAACAGATACCCGCATTTAGATATCTTTCGGCTTGCCTGTTGACAAACAAAAGTTAACGTTAATACCATTATTACTAACATTGAAATTTGTTAAAAGTTTAGAGCATGGTTTATACAGAACTGAGATAAGGATCCTGGAGATATAAGTTTGGTCTTCCCCATTTATTATTATGTTGTTGTTTTTAGAAAAAAAGGACACGAAAAGTATGATGTTATTATTAATTTGATAGCTACCAAAATTTATTTTTTGTACAGAGGATTCAGAAGACATTTTGGCAGCTATCTGTCCACATACAATAAAAAATTATCACATACAATAACTTCGACAATAGATGATTCGAATTGACGATTAAATTGTTATGATAATTGAATTTAAAAAATATAACGTTCCTCTTTTCAAATCTGACAGGCAGTGACAGAAAAGATATTTTTAAGGATCACGATTCTTTACTTTTTGTGCAAAACCAAAATCTTAGAACTTGATAAAGCGATTTTTGTAATACGATATCTCGAAAATTCTAATCGGATTGGTGTCTTTATCGATATATTTCGCACATTTGACACGATGCAATTTAATAAAAATAAATCCTTAAAGCTTTGAAACCCAAAAGTTCTTGTTGCTTTTTGATGATAAAGTATCTGTTCTGACATAATCGAATTCTTAAGAATTTAAGGTCGTGCGTCCGTCTATTTCTGTATGTATCATAAAGGTATTATACTAGTATAGAAATGTCTTTGGTATGTATATCATGATTAGGTATGTTTTTGTGCATCGTCCTTTTCTTATTCGTATGATTTATACAAACGTGTGTTTTGTTTTATTAAACAACAAGACAAACAGACAATCGGTTTTATTTCGTAAGTTTCTAGTATCTCTTGTAGATTTTAATGAGTTTGAGAAATCTGGTAAGTCATTTGTTTCCAATATTAATAAATACTAAAGCTGACCAAAGGTCAATATGCAGGGATACGTTAGATTAGATTAGATCCCACAAGTATGTACCGATAACATCAGATTGCGAAAATCTGTTTTCTCCCAGGGTTGCGAAGGTTATACGGTGGAAAGTGGGTTACTGGTCATGGATTTGCAACTGCAGGTGACTGGCCCTGGCTAAGGTAGAATACGGTGGCAGCTTTACGGTGACCTGATGTCGCCCTAATGGAGGCCAGCGGGCGATAAATTGATCGTCCATTGAACGGCCCTGAAACTGCGTTGATGTGCCAAGTGTGTCTGGACATCGCCGAAAGAAAGTTTAGGAAGACAGTGGAAGGCTGAGCTGGATGGGCCCATCTACCAAAGGCGAGTTTTCACAGCGGAGTTTTTAGTGGGTGCTAGTCCTACATAACCACACCCAGCCACCCCGGGTGGTAAAAATTTTGAAGGCGGCGCGTGTTTTTCATGTATGTTCGCATAAACTGTTTTTATTTACTATAGATAAGCGCTCGACAGTACATTATATTTACATTACGCAAAGGGACAGTCACGCGCCACCTTCAAAATTTTGGTTTATGTTAAGATTTTGAAATACATACAAGGATAATTTTTTACTTTTTAGTTAAGGTTTTTGAAGTCGGTTTTATTTTTTGTTAAAAAGTTTTTTTATAAATTATTAATTACGTTATAATAATAATTAATCAGCAGGTCTGCCGGAAGAGATTTATTTATGAGACATGCAGTGCCTAGGTAGTCTTTAATTCTTTATTCCTAGATAGCATGTTACTTATCATAATTCTTGGTATGTAATCTAGAACAAAAATTGTATCAACACAAATTTTACGTTGAAAAAGCTTATGAATAGCTCTAACCGCTATCGCTACCTCACGAGAAAAACTTAAAAAGTCAAAATACCGCAAAGTAAAGCTCAAAAAGTTGATTAAGTAAACAAGAGAGTAATCACAACTGTCCAGTGTTTACAGTTCTGCGATGTCACTGCGCAGGGTTAATGACCCCTTACGTCATGGCGACAGTTACTCTCATTGCGTGATTCGCGTCAAATTAGTAACGATTTCGTTTTTTTGGTCCATCGCGTTTCTCAGTAATGCGTGTACGAATTATATTTGTACGGAGCCAAAATTTTTTGCAGTTGTGGCGGTACAGTTCGAATTCTGGGGGTCTATTCTAAAAATCGACAACGACATAATCGAAACGACACGATAGTGCTCCGAATATATCGGTCATACCCTGGTTACTTTAATAAATGTTCGGATTTTATGTCGTTTATCGAATTCACAGACATAATGTGATTTTTTACAATTCGGTTTATCACAGAAATATGTTATCGCGCATCCCTCACGAACTGTTTATTTTCCCGGTAACTTTCATACGAGACAAGCTCTGCTTATACAGATTTTGTTACTATATATATGCGCTTGACCGCTGGATGCGGAAGGCACAGGACCGGTCGCTGTGGCGATGCTTGGGGGAGGCCTATGTCCAGCAGTGGAAGTCTTTCGGCTGAAATGATGATGATGATGACGATGATATATGCGCTTGACTGTACATACACCCCAGGTAGCGGTACTCGGAGTGAGTCTTCACAGGAGGCACAAGAAGCATTCGCACAATCATTTAATCGACTTCTCCTGGTGGACGAGGTATATTTACAATAAAAATAATCTGGTGGTCTTCAAGGCTCGAGTGAAGCTCGAGAGCGTCGACTGCATCATCGCTTTTCATCAGGTGAGGTAGCGTTTCAACGCAAGACCATTAAAAAGAGTGAGGAAAAGATAAGATATTTATAGCTTTTGAAATCAAGAAGAAAACATATCCAAGACTGCAGGAGCATCACCCAGTTCGGAAATATTGCCTGTTTGCCAAATGTCAATTTTCACCACGGTATGAACCATGAACTTATTATACTAGTGTATGAACTAAGCTATTCCCGTAAACACAAGAGAAAGAAGTATACTGGGTGTAAGGGGAACGCTTCCGAAAACGAAGATAGGTGCTGGTGATTATTACTGATACGAAACCACGAAAAAAAAAATGCGATTCTCTTGTTCGTTTTTTCATATATATTTTTTTGCATTTTTCATACATAACCAGCTTTGGGCAGTTATATAAAACTCATACATAATAAAAATAAAATAAATAAATAAAATATCTTTATTTCAGGCAAGGCGACGACATACACATACACCCATATCACATTATTACAATTAGAAAATTAGAATTAATTAAATGAATTATTATTATTACTTTAATGAAAAAGGCAAAAAAAAAAAAAAAAAAACGCATTTTTTTTCGTGGTTTCGTATTAGTAATCACCAGCACTATCACCTATCTTCGTTTTCGGAAGCGTTTCCCTGACACCCTGTATATGAGCTAATAAAAATCAAATAATATTATTTGCATAAAATGTAGCACAGTTAAAGATATCAAGCCTAAAGCGCAAGACCGTATTATGAAGTATTGAAGTCATCATTGCCTCGTTGCGAGCCAGAGACAGCTAGAGTTTGGCCAACAAATCATGTCAATCCAAAAGCGCGGCAATTCAAAGATTTTTTTTATGTGTTACAGAATGGTCGTTAAAATATAGTTGGTCTAAGTACTACACCTACTCATTTTATAATGCGTGAAATTAAAAGTATCAAGTCTATATTTCCACGTTCTCAGTGTCTCATCAAGATTTTATTTCAATTGGCGCGCTTTTGGAGTGCTACGATTTATTGGCCAAACGCTATACGGAAAATATAACGTCACCTCTCTCTCGCGCCGGAACCACAATCTACCATAAATTATGGTAGATTGTGGTTCCATAATACAGCCCTAAGTCCAAAGCCAGCAGCGATCATTAACGCACTGCATCCATTGTAACCCAACCCAGCTCTTTAAACCCTTCAAGAATGGGTTCCATTTTTTGCAAATACCTCCATATATATGTAAAAGTACTTCTGGTACCGAATGTATGTCACTCCCACAGTCCCATGTCCCCGGCAGCACCGTTATGACATTAAAGCGACAATACACATCTATGCGTATCGAATTTCAGCAGCGCGTGCGCCGTTAGATGGTATCGCGCGGGAGTTGCCAATTGAAAATTATTATTGTAATGGTGACTGTGTAAGTTATTATCTGTAACGATCTTCGGCTACTTGGCGAAATTATGCGCATATTTTATTTGTTTTTTATTAAACTGTGGTTTGCGATTATGCTGAACATTGCCCTCTGAATGGAGCTCTCGAAGAACGGTCGTAGACCCTTCCACTGGCATGACTGTGTTTTGCTATTAGGTATTGATTAAAATGGATGCGGAAAGCGCAGGACCGGCCTCGTGGCAATGCTTGGGGGAGGCCTATGTCCAGCAGTGGACGTCTATCGGCCGAAGTGATGATGACGATGATGATTGATTAAAATGGCTTGCGTTAACGGTGAAGGAAAACATCGTGAGAAAACACACTTCTGACGGTGCTCTATAAAGATCTTGATGGTGTGTAGTCTACCAACCCGTAGTAGGCTAACGCGGTGGTTAGTCCACCGCGTTAGCCTGGCTGGAATCCTTCTCATTCTGAGAAGAAGCCCGTGCCCAACAGTGGGACAGTTTTTTTTAAATGTGTTGTTCCAAGAGGACGCTGTTATTTATGTTTTGGACATAATCCATTAGTCGTACTTAACGACACCCAGGAATGAACTAGATGGTGTCAAGCTGTCAGTAGAACGTCGCTGCATAATACCCTTGTAGCGACATCTATCCGGTGACATAAGAACTATCCTAAATCGCGCAAGCAGAGTTTACACACAAGTTAACATATATACAAGAGCCCAGCTTCAACCGTTGGGCAGTAGCCCGCCAGGCCCAGACCCAGCCTGCTCGTACGATCCTCCCTTTGTGTTGGAGGAACACGATACCTCGTTCCTACACACCCTTACTCCTGAGTCTCCTGACAGAATTTCTTAGTCACTTTTTACGATAATCAAATTTGTCAGAGATAATAGCTCCTTCTTGCTGAGAACCACAGGATACCAGTCGGCTAATTGTATAACTCACTCAAAAAGACAATAGCTTTATTGTTGACATCATCATTAATTTAAGAGCTAAGCTCTTGTCAGTGGAGTATTTTCCATCTTTCTCTGCATTATTCCTCTCTTTTAACTTCCTGATAGGATACGACACCAATGTTTTCCTTTACATGCTGCATGAAAGTTCTTCTCAGTCTTCCTCTCTTCTTATTCCCATCTATCTTCACTTCTTTAATAGTCTTTATAAAATGATCGTGTCTTTGACCTTAAAGCAATATTCATTGCCTGATGCATTGTTGTAGATAATACGGAATTAATATGATTGCGATCGCTGTTCATTAGATACCTTAGATTTTGTATAGAAGTAAACTCACTAAGTTCTTAAACGATTCAAATCCAACACAAGCCTGCAAATGATACTAAAACACCTTACCCCCACACACCCAAAGATACAAGGCACGCCATAAAATGGTGCATTACATTACGGCCCATAGTCCTCACACCATTAACAGGCTATTTAAGTTACCATTACATTTTATGGGGATTAGCCCAACTGCCTATAAAACTTGCCTAGAAACCTGCATGTAGGACATATGCAGAATACGTATAAGACTTATGTTTTAGTTTAGTGTCTGTGGCTTGCGTTTTAGTGCGGAATTTCGGAATTGTATTCTAGATTATTGTCGTGTGTTTAGATTTTCTGTTTCCTAGGATGCATATAAACTACCAACGTATGACTATCTTAAGTCTATACTTACTTAGGAGTCTATACCTAGAGAGAGCCTGTCCCACCACGACCCCGGCCAATAGTAGTTAGGAGGAACGCCGTGGTGGTTTTAGTCGGTAAGAGTCTGACACCGGCTCCGGCTTCCCCAGGCGGAGTGCGTCTATGAGGATTCCCCCACAAAAAAGGGGTATATATTTAGGTAACTAGTACTCCTGTTTAGTGTTATCAGACATAGTAATCGTACAACAGAGCATAGCTTACAATGAATAAAAATACGATTTCCCCAGGAGGATGCGAAAGCCGGAGGACAGTCGCTCCGCGGAAACTAGAATGGCTCCATAATAATATTATGATGAAGACATTTCTACCCAGCAATGGTAATTTCAGACTGATATACTGACGTAACTGGCCAATGTGTTAGGAAACTTGAAGCCAAGAATTACAAGAAGGATTTTTAGAAGATAAGATGTTATCGCGCATCTTTCGGAAAATGTTCATGTTTCTGGGATAGCCTATATGTTAATCCAGATTATGGTCTATCTGAGTGCCAAATTTTATCCAAATCCGTTGAGCCGTTCAGCGTAATTAAAAGACACAAACATCCATACTTTCGCCTATATAACATTAGTAGGATTTGTTACCACTGAGCATTAGTCATCAACATCAACTCGGCCTATCGCAGTCCACTGCTGGACATAGGCCTCTCCCAAGTTGCGCCACAACACTCGGTCCTCTGCCTTCCGCATCCAGTCCCCCCCAGCCACGTTCTTCAGGTCGTCGGTCCACCAGGCGGGTGGGGGCGCCCTTCGCTGCGTTGCTGAGCATTAGTGAAAGTCCCAAATCCCATCACCTCAAGCCCCCATAACCCAATCCCCAGATTTACAACTCTCCCGAGATGACAACCAGCTTACTATATTATTTACGTCACCATTCAAAAAGTCCCATAAAATCACAAAACTTAGGTACACCAAAATCGTATAATTTATGACTATTACGACCGAAAACCTATTATATTACTATAATAAGCTACCGTGTTAAAAGTCATCTGATTCCCATAAGTACCATAAATTTGTCACGTGACAACTATAAAACTACTGAAGCATAGGATAGCCATGTTAGTATTTTATGGTTATCCCTTCATGGTTACGTGCGAGTTATAAGCGAGAAGCGAATGAGTTAAAACCACGGCTTTCATAATGTTCCATGCTCGGACGAATAAAAAAGGCGGACGGAATCTCGCTAAACAATAAATGAAGTAGCCATAGTATACCGGCTCGCTTAAAAGTACGCACACATTCACATCCATAGTATGCCAAAAAGCTGCGATTACGCAAAAAATCTAGTGTGACGGTAGTCATTGTTGTAGTGTCACAAATAAAATAAAAGTATAAATCAGGTTAAAATGCTTTCGAAATTATAGTGGGTTTAGGAAAAAATAAAGTGATTCAGTATTTATTTAGCGAGATTCCTTCCGCCTTTTTTATTCGTCCGAGTCCAATCTATCCACGATTTGCCCTACTAAAGATGGGAATTTGACATAAGCTCCATACAAAAATAATATAAATGTTTTTTGGGACATTTTTACACAGCACCATCTAGTCCCAAACTAAGCAGAGCTTGTGATATGGGTACTAGACAATGGATTTATTTTTGTAAATATTTATTTTATTTATTTAAAGTTTGGAAGATTTACAGTCGAACAAAATCTATATAATACTGAAAATGGGTAATCCTGTGCCATTTACAAATCTTCACGGGTAGATTATATAGGTAGTACAATCAAGAGGGTAGTAAGTAGTTTAAGCGTACAAATTAAAAAGTGTGCATTAATTAAAATCAGGCAATACCAGTAGTGGTGTCAAAGGAGTTATTGGCTATAAGGTTCTTTACTGAAGAAGTGCTTGAGCAAAATAGGTCTATATCCAGTGGCAATTGGTTAAAAGATCCACAAGCGCGCAAAACAAACGTGTTGGCTCTGTATCCTGTTCTTGCAAGCGGGACAGACAAAAGTGGCCGTTTTCTCAGACGAAGGGTGTTTGTTCTCAAATAAATTTTAGATAACAGTTCAGGGCAGTCTACTTTCCCATAATACATACTTATAATACATAAGAAACACCCAGAAAACACAAACACTTATGTTCATTCATCACATAAATATGTGTCCTGTGGGAATCGAACCCACGACCTCGTGATCAGCAGTCCGACACTCGACCACTAGACCACAGACGTCGTCAAAATATGTCAAATTTCTATCTCTAGTAGGGCAAATCGTGGATAGATAGGATATTAATTTTGGCCGTTAGTCTCCCATTTTCAATCTTGCTAACTAATTTCACATCTGCGACGTAATCATTTAGTTACTTAAAGTGGGGTCTAGCTTTCTCTGTATCTTAACCGACTCCCAACTAGTCCGGAAATGCTAGGAGAACGAACTAGACTGAGCTAGCTATCCGGATAACCGCTAAAGCCTTTTACTTGGACTGGACGTTTTCGGAATCGAATATTATGTAATTTATGACACTTCTAACATCTTATAAACCAAAATTATGTTGTCGTATCAGTTCATGATTCCTGTGGTGTTCGGTGAACAGCTGTTTGTCGTTCTGTGTATAAAAGTCGGCTGAGGAAGGGTTATACTTGTAAGATGTGTAGCTGCCACTGTCTGATATACAAGAACATCGATTTATAGAAAAAGTGCAAAAAAATATAGTATCACCCTAAAAATTAAACTTGAATGCAGTTATTCCGATGCTTTTTGTACTATATTGTAGAATGTCAATACATTGTTATCAAATTCAAAATCAAAAGTTTTTATTTCGAATAAGCATTTACATGCACTTTCATCGTTATCATCATCATCATCATTTCAGCCGAAAGACGTCCACTGCTGGACATAGGCCTCCCCCAAGCATCGCCACAACGACCGGAGGACCGACGACCTGGTGAAGGTCGCGGGAATCCGCTGGATGCGGAAGGCACAGGACATGCACAAAACGTTAAGAATCTAGTTGTACGGTTTCAAAATGTTGGATGGAAATACCTCCATGGAAATACTCTTTTCATGTTAAATGGTAATGGTTTGTTACATGATTTGGTAAGAATTGTGTAAGAACGACCTCTGTGGTCTAGTGGTTCGAGTGTCGAACTGCTGATCACGAGGTCGTGGGTTCGATTCCCACAGGACATAAATATTTGTGTGATGAACACGAGTGTTTGTGTTGGTCTGGTTGTTTCTTATGTATTATAAGTATGGATTTACAAAAAAAAAAAGTATATAAGTATTATATCAATTGTCTAGTAGGTACCCATAGGCCATAGCACAAGCTCTGTAGGCCTAGTACGAGTTTGACACTTACCGATACTTCCATCGAATTCGACGACTTTCATTCATTAATCAGTAGCGCCCCTGGCGGATATGAGGAGGAACTAGTAGTTTATGAATGAAAATCGACGAAAACTATGAAAGTATTATAAAGTGTCAAACTCGTACTAAGCCCCCTATTTAGTTTGGGACTAGATGGTGATGTGTAAATGTGATGGTGTGTGTGTGTGTGATTATATGGATCCCAGATGCAATCTAAAATTTCCAAACAAGTATCTTTAGTATGTGTTTATCTGTTTCATGAGTTTGAAAGGGTCTCGATGTGGTGACGGTAAATTGAAAGTTAAAACCCGGCCGCGTTTACGATATAATTAGCAATTTCCTTTAGTTTACTCATAATCTTGTTAATTTAAATAAATATAGGTCTCTTAGCTGTACCCAGTAGTGCATTTATTTACATACAAGTCTTAAAGTTATGAGTTATTACAATCAATTATGTTTAATTTCCTGATTGATTACATTTTCTAGGTTTAGTTTTAATAGCAAAGACTATCAATATTAAATTTAAATACTACAAAAGTTAAATATCTGTAATGCAAAGATACAACTAACTAGACTTTAACTTACAAAGCAAAAGCAAAGAAACATTTAAAACAAAATACTTGGCAATGTAGCCGACCAAACATGGCGTTCATTATCGCGGGCGATCGCATGCGCATGCGCGCATTGCGCGGCCACGATTACTTTCCGAAAGTGTAAATAATTCGAATTACAATAATCGATAGTTTCTCAAGTCAGCCGGTAGATGGAGGTCGTGCGCAGTGGCGCGGCGGAGGGGGGTCGTGAGAACTGGGCGACTTGCACTTTCGTCGGCGCGCGCGCAGCTCGATGCGCGATAGCGCTGCGCCGGGCGCCGCGGAGTCTGCGCACGAGTCTAGCTCAAGTACTGATTAATCATCAATCTCTCAGCTTTACAAGACACGGCAATCCTCAGAGAAAGTGCGATAACTTATATCAGCATCAATTTTGCGCGAGTGAACAAGAAGTATGATGGAGAAAATTATCAAAATCACTATCCAAAACAAATAAAGTACAAACGATGAAAATTACAATAGAAAAAAGTGAAGTTACTTTCTACCGCATCAAAATCAGACGAGTCTCGAATTCTCGATACAAAAACTAGTGACAATAAGACCAAAATGATGATAGAATCACGACTTTCAACAAACACTGCCCGATAAGAGCAGAAACCCCACAGTTTGTTCATTGTTGGACATAAAGACTTGTTAGTGGGCGTGTCAATTAGAAACTATCTTTTTATCTACTCGTAAATATTATAGTCGTCAAAATCATACAGTATCGCATTAAATAATCGATTAATAATTTTATTTGAGACGCTAGAACAGTGGCGTGCATTGCATATAGGCAATTAGGCAATACCCAGTGCCTTCCTCATTCAAACTCAACAGTGGTGTAAGTTATTATATTTTTTTCAAAGTACGATGATTCTTTATCCTTTATTAAACCTATTAATGCTGAATAAATCTACATAAAAAAATCAATAACTTACACCAAAAATAAATTCAAGTGAAGTAGGCCACTGCACGCCACTGCGCTAGAACTAATCAAGACAAAAAATAAAACTACCAACAGCTTGTAAAAATGAGTTGGAAGAATGAAAGCCAGTTTTATGTTGCACTTAAGCCAGATAAATTAGCACATTGCCAAGTTCTACACTCAACAGGTATTCGCTAAAACCCATTTCGATCGACGGTAGTTGCGCAAGATGAGAAGCGAACATTAGCAATATAGTGGCGAACACAGAACAAGATAAAGTCATGGCCACATTTCTGAAGATAAGTTACAAAAAACTCGCTAGAGATAGAGATCATCAGTTAGAAACAAGTATCAGTATCTAAATGACTAAATACGCTGCACGTTGTACAAATTTAAAAGCAAACTCGCCTTAATTAACAGACATTGATCAATAAAAAAATCATCCATATTCATTCAACAATCCTGAATGGACATCAATAGAGAGCTGAGTAGATGAATGGATTTCTAATTATTTGCATTAGCCGTGAACACGTTGAGAATTTTTACGTCTTTAATATTTCAATTAGCAATGCAAATTGTGGGCCTTTGGAAAGTGTTGTACCGATGAATCAACTTCCCGTGGTTAGTGCCGGGAGGGCGTTCCGAACTCGGCACGGAATCGCTACCGACACAATTATCGAATCTAGACCACTCTCACTGAAGCAAAAAGAACACCGAGACGTAAAGAAAGCAAAGTCAGGTGCGCCCCCATTTCACTTTCCAATGACTTATCTTTACCCTGTACTCTGAACGAAAATTAACCTAAAGCTGAAAGGAGTAGAGTTCGAAATTCCTTGGACTGCGCCCGCATTGAGTCGGCAAGCATTTCATTATTAAGATTTACGAGGAAACCCTTTAAAAGCAGTTAATTTTGAGCGTTAATTTCGCTTTCTAATGATTTTTGAAAATTCTTTACGATTGTCGGAAAGATGTAACGTAGAAGTTCATTAGCATCAATTATAAGAATATTTTTAAAGAGCACATCTTTAAAAATTACGTGGACATCGTATCCACTCTTACAATGTCACCTCCAGACGTAATTATGGAAGTGATCATGCAATTTACCATCAATACTATCGTTTACATCTCAATTGTAGATTGTGCCATTGTGGCGTTGATGCATGCGCGGAGAGGCACCCGCGCAGCCTTAATGACAGACCATTTAGTGCAGATATCGTCGATCCGATTGAGTCGTCGGCCCAGTCGTGTTCTGACAGAACTTTTTTTCGTGTATTTTAACTAGAAGACTATTGGAAGACATCTTGGCAGACAGTGTTGGCAATTACTTATATTGCTTATTGTTGATCGTATTGACACTAATGAGTCATTCAGGTTGACCTCCTTCGTTGATTCGTTCTGAGAATGTAGGAGCGGATTAAATGCTGCTTGTTGTCTGATTAGTGATTTGAGCGACAGAATTTTAACTATGACTGGGGCTTATTGATATGAAATTGATGTACACTGAAAGAAGACTTCATGAATTTTGTTTTTATACTAATATTTTCGTTGGACAAGTTAGAGACGGAAATAATAAATAAATAGGGTCTATTCCAGAAGGTAGTTATTGTGTGTTCCTTGAGAAATTACTACTGGGATATAAAAGAACGGCTTATAAACTTATTAATTAGTTCTTTCAACCTACTCTGAATTAGCGTTATCGATATTTCTGTCTCGCAGCGATATAATAATTTGTCTCGCGTGATCTACTCAATCGATTTGATTGTTTAAGCGTTGACATCTCACCTTGACTTCGATCGTGTTCATCGACTGTGTTGTGTGTACTGTGTACTTGTCCGAGGCCAGCATGTACTCATGTTAGAAGATAATGTGGTTCTGTTAGGATCAAGACAATTCTTCTGTTCTCATTATCATTACAGCCTATCTATCAGACACTGCTGATCGTAGCCTTTTCCTACTGAAGGAGGTTATGCTTTTGACAGGTTTTATAAAAACGAGAAAGGGATCCTATCATGTAGATGGGGAATCAGTTTCTGTTGTTTTTTTACAGAATCTGCATCTAGGCTTTACTACCTACACTTTTCGTAGGGGTCTAATTAGTATGTAGGTGTAGGCTTTAGTTTCTTAAAATCCTTGTATATCAACGCTTAACTATTTGTTTACACGGATGTCACATATGCTATTTCTGCACTTCGATTTGCGTTTATCAGTCAAGTCGCACGTCTTTGATCAATTGCATACTTCATCACTTCAATAAAGTCACGCCTTACTATTCTGGGAACTAAGATAGATAACTTTCTTATTGAAATGTTGCCGACAACTTCTTGGAAACCTAGATTAAGATGTTCAACGAATCCGGTAAGGGTTAGTTAATAAGGCGTATTAAACAATGTTTTAACGGTCATTTGACGAAATTACATCGTAAAGGTTTATTCCCGTTTTGAAGTTTTCTAGCCGGATCTCCTTGTCGATATTATGTTTATGTGAAATTATATGAGATTCATATTATCATCATCATCATTTCAGCCGAAAGACGTCCACTGCTGGACATAGGCATATTATTATATTTTTGTGTAATTATAAGGTTAAGTGTTTTTTACTGTTTTGGTTTCCGATCAAATACACTGTCGCTTTATTCAAACTTGGGTTCGATTGTACGGTCGACCGCACGTCGGTGGTAACACTTTGACATTGACAGCATCTTTATTTCGTAAGCAGTAAGGGCGGTTTTCGAATTGATCTGTTACCACTGTCATGCTGTCGACTGTACCTACATCCTGTATAAGCACATTTACACCTAAAGATTTGTATGGTGGAAGTTCGAATATCCAGCCAGGTAAATTGTAAAAGGTTTGCCAATAAATTGCCAGCACAAGCTTTTCAGTTTTTTTTTGTTGGTAGTAATGTCACGTTTCGGAATTTAGTGTTTATTTAATAAAAAGTTCATCGTTAATATAAAAATAAACGACAAAACATCTACTTTTGTTAGAAAAGCAGAATCAACCTACACACCTTACACTTATCCATCAAGTTTCGCCTACTCGACAATTTCTAAAACAGTACGCCAACTGCACCATATAAATTAGAATTTCTCTGGATCGCGAGTAATTAATCAGCATTAGTGGGGCTGGATCAAAGGGGCCGCGGCGACACTTTCGCCATTACCGCCGATAAATTGTCACGCCCACTGCGCGGCGCGTCGACATGCGCCCGCGCAGCCGGACCGCTATTTTAAGATATTGTAACATCATATTTAAATACAATAAAGCTTTGGTGCATAACCATTGTTATGAATATGAGCAGCTTCAATATAGAGTCAATTAATTTTGGAGTGGTTCTACAGGCCTACCGCTTAACTAAGACGGTCGGTGCCCGAGTTTATGAAGTAGACTTTGCACGATGCGGGGGCTATAATACAGCACGCGTGCCAACTTGGCCGGCCTGAAGTTGTCACAAGACCGTCGCAGTGATATTTTTATGGGTATCTTTGGTGGCAAGGGGCGGGGAAAACATGCGCAGTGCCTAACTTCAAGCCGGCTAAGTTAGATTGCGCGTAATGAACTATTGGATAAATTAAGCTTTATGGTGTAGACGTGGGCTAACTAGCTCCAGAAAAGGATTGGATATGTAATATATAATTCAAATTAAGATATATGTCCGATTAGCATATCCATATCCGCTTAATATATCCGGGACTGAAGTAACTTTACGTTGCATGCTATGTCTGAGATTGATAACTCCGGCTTTTAAATAAATCCACTGGAGTGAGGCTGGATATAATGTAGCCGATTTGATAGATCCGCGGAACGATTAAGTGACACTAACATAATATAAATGATTTCCTTTCATACTATACAGGCTTAGGTCTGTCTATCAAAAAAAAATAAAGGCGTATAAATCAACCATTATGTACAATGATTATCTTAACTTAGTTTTTCGTTCTATATCGTTGTCGTCAGTGTCGAATGTCGGGCGTTGGAGTTACTCGGATATAGGATACATTTATTTTTTTGAAAGTGAAGGAGTGATACTTATTCGCTTTAGAATATATATCCGAAGATATAGGTGTGTCCGGAGTTACCCATGTCTATAATGGTGCGTGTTAGGAGCCTGCGAGGCCTACGAGTGACATCTAGCGTAACCTCCCACACTTTGGACTTCTACCACAGTTTAACAATTAAAACTGTGCTTCTACTTCATAAACTGAGATAGCGGTAGGCCTGTCGCTGTAGTTTAATTGTATCGCCATGCTTGACTTGACTCTAATCTCACAAAACAAATAGGAAAAAAGAAAAATCTATTCTCGAATGCGTACAACTGTCAATTGTCTTTCTTAAGTTCAACAATTATTGCAAGTTTACTTCAAACATTATGTTAACATTCCTCATTGACAGCGCCTGTAATTGAGTTCACACAATAAAACAAGCAAATGTGTACATAAACCACGTTTTTATTTACCTCAGTTCAGCCGTAAGAAAAACTTCGACGCCATTGTCAACACGATTAAAACATACTGTAAAAAGAAAATCGTGTTCACGTCGTGACGTCACTCACAGCCATCACTAACAATCATTACCACGCATTTTCACTACGTTTTCCATACACAACTTTCCATCCAGCGTAGCGTTGGGAACTAGTCACTTTCTTTAAAGAAAATTATCGACAAACGACCATAGTAGTTTGACACCTGTCACGTTCCACAAATTGACCAATGAAGTGTCTAGCTTAATTGGACGTTCGTTGTATTGACAATTCGTTTCATGTGTCATCCAGTGTCGGCCATTAAGCGCAATTTGTAATTATCTATTGTTTGAAAATAAAGAGGCAATAACCTGTTTAAGAAATGACCTTATATAATAGTATTGTTAAAAAATGCATATTAGGTAGTCAGTCTGAAGGATGGAAACAACTTAAAATTGTCATTGTAATTCAAGACAAGTTTGCGACAGTCTGTGAGTCATAAATCTTAAAAGGCAAAGAAAATACAAGGTCAGCGTAGCAGTAAACTTTGGTCTTGAACTTGTGGAATTTCAAGGCTACTATTACTATTAATTTTAACTACTCTTGATAACCATTTTTTTATGAACAGCCTTTTTTATATTTTCTCTTCGATACTGAGAAATCGAGTTATCGCAGAATTTCTATAGCGAAATCAATTAATTGAACGATTAATAAAATAACTATGGGTCGAAAGTTTTGGTCTACATCTACACGCATAATTTCTATACCTACTTAGCTTTAATAGCACTCTCGGTTTTTTAAGAATAGCTATTTTTGATAGGAGAAAAACGAGTGTTCTGATTTTTAACCGATTTAAAAAAAAGGAGGTTCTCAATTCACTTGTAATTTTTTTCATGTTTGTTACCTCAGTACTCCGTCATTTATAAACCGATTTGGAAAATATTTGTTTTTATTTTAAAGGATACACTTCCAGATTGGTCCTATTTTAATCAAAATCCAGTTTTGATAATGGGTTCTATGTGGAATTGAGGGATCGGGATTTTGGTATTTTCATGAACAAGTCAAGCATTTGCATTCAGAAAGTATCATTTGGTGAAGATCTGATGAAGATCTTCACAGAGAGAAGAAGTCAACTCTTCAATGACAGAAAATCATCCGGGATTGCAGGAATCACTTGTTTTGCTGTTGTTAATGCCACTCAAAATAGAAAAATAAAACTTGAAAAAAAGTCAAGTACAGTTTAGGAAGACTGTTTTTTTAAAATCAAACCGAATCATAAGCACCTAGTTCCTAAACTGTTTCACACAATTTATTTTATTCTTTTTGATGTCGGTTTTTACTTTTTTTTAAGTTTATTTTATCCATGTTACTTTTAGACATTTTAATCTTTGACATTAAAATTTAAGATTGCGGCACAAGTGGGCCTCAATTTTTAACCGCCTTCAAAATTTTGGTTTATGTTAAGATTTTAAAATACATACAATGATTATTTTTTACTTTTTAGTTAAGGTTTTTGAAGTCGGTTTTATTTTTTGTTAAAAAGTTTTTATTGCGATTAGTTTTAGACGAGACACTACAGAGATTCTTGTATTAACAACGTGGAAGGTGGGAAAGTTATTTTACGATGCAAGCACTTTCGTATGGTGTATTTTGTATCACACAAATATGGTATTTGTAAAACATTTTGTTTAAAACTAGCAACTGAAAATATTGCGAACATTCAACTTGAACCCCTTATTTGAACCCACTGGGGGATGCACAGACACTTACTATTTCATTTGAAGCCCCTGCTGAGGGGGTTCAAAAATACTTCATATTTTTTATTCCTCTTGGAACCCCTGATCTGGGGGTCTAAGAATACTTCAAAATATATCCACTTCGATTTTCTTTCAAAACAAATACGGCTGACTTGTAAGTACAATTACATTTATTAAACTTTGTATTTACATAGGAATAGTCATCATCATAATCATCACCATCATTTCAGCCGAAAGTCTGTAGGTATTACTCAAGAGTTATGACAATATCAACAGATCTTAGCAAGATCTCATTTTGACTAATGGTAATAAGTAACATAATCCCTGTCGAAACCACAAAGATGTATTTATTACATTTCATCCGATGATGTTTAAAAAATAATGTCTTTCGATAAAATAACGATGGTCACGTCTGACTAATGTGTGGACCTCGAACCTTTTGATAACCAAAATTAGATAATTCATACTTTAAGGTTGCCAGGTTGAAAAATTGTGTATTTTATTGGACACGTCTTCCGATTGTTAATGGTAATCTTCTGTACGAATCGAGAACAGGTTCTGATAAATTTTGGCCCATACTTTTTTTTCTTTTTGCATTCTTTGGCAAGATAACGAATAAACAGGCCTTGAACCTTGGTTGTTTGTTTTTCGTTTTTTTTACTGTTCCATGATATTGATGTCATCGGGGATGTCTTATTTTTTTATTGTCAACTAATTTTACTAATAATAAAGTTTTTTTTTTGCTGTTAAGAATGCACGCGTTACAAATCACCAGCTATTTAAATCCAAAAAAATATAAAAATTCCCAAAATTTGATTCTAAGACGATAAGGGCCAAAAGCAATTTTGACCCAAAAATTCCTCTGAAGTTAGCGTGGGACTATTTGGGTAGGTGCGACGGCAAAGCCCTTTCATTATGATCCATTCCGTGGGGGCCCATGATTACCCTATAATAACAGGCCAGTATGTTTCTCACCCACTAAATCTTCGAGTATCGTTAAGATGGTATCAAAAACTAAGCGGCTAGAAGAAAGATTATTTGTTTTTTCACATTTGAAAACGTGATGCGTCTGTTAATTATGAGGTCTATAATTATTAAAGTTACCTAATTGAAAAATAATGACGAGTTATTTATTAACTAAAATATAAGTGCATAACGAATTAAGGTCGAAAACGTTTGCAATAAACGTAGACTTTTCGTAGAATAGATAGATAAAATACACTTTATAGCTTACACACCATAGAAAAATTAAATCAAATACAAACATAAGCACATTACAAAAAATTCGCGGTCTTCTCGCTTTGCTTGTAGAAAGAAAAGCTACAGATGTTATATTATATCGTGCTTTCATCATGCTTCTGCCCTTAGCCCATTTATTCAGGGTCGGGGCACCCTAGGTGTGGGCCTGCGGGTGGCGGACTCGGGGTGGCCCGCCGCCCGATCAAGTCCGAGTCAAGGCCCGTGACGATCGGTGCCGCGTAGTGTTCTGCGCGCGCCAGTCAAGAGGAGGGTGCGGCCGTTGTGGTTGCCGCACGAGAAGGTCGCCGCCCCCGGCCAAGGGTCGGTAGAGGAACACCGTGGAGGTTTTTAGTCAGTAAGAGTCCGACACTGGCTCCGCCTTCCCCGGGCAGAGTGCGTCCATGAGGATTTTCCACACGAGAAAAAAGCATGACTTTTTCCATCTTCTTTATCAGGCGTCATCTCAGCGTTCACTTTCTTTTTGTGTATATCATCTTTCTCACCATCCATCCATCTAATGTTTTGTCTTCCTCTTTTCTTACAGCCATCCACATTAAATTCAAATCTTTTCTCGTAACATGTTCCACATTCCTCCGCATCACATGTCCATACCATGTCACTCTATTTTAAAGATATATCGAGCTTCATGTTACATAAAAACTACTTCCCCTAAATCTCAGCACCCCTTTAACAAAAAGACAAACACATTTTTTTCACATTAGTCCTTACTCTAAAGGTTCGTTATGACAACTATTATTTCTCTAAATAGACAGCGGTGCGCGGGCGGGAATTTTAATGGGCAGGCATCTTGTGCGCAATGTGCGCGCGCTTTTTGCCCCTCTCCACAGCACGCAACAAATTGTTGCTGCGCCGCATTTCGTGCGTTTCTAGGGTTCAACGGGTTCCAAGAGAAAATGAAATGCGTTTGAAGTACTTGGAAGCAGTTTTTATCACGGTCCGAAGAAAGGTAGACGCATCTGGTACGGCATCCGCTGAGGGTCTATTGAGAATCCTGATTGGCTTAAAGAGCTGACAGGCTGGATAGGAATTGTGAATGAATTAGGATAAACTCTGGTTAGTATTTATTATCAGTACCTACTGATAATAAATACTAACCTACATATATTTTTCATGGGATAAGATAGCTAAACGAGCTTAAAGGCTTACCTTTGCCCATACTGCAAAACTACTTAGGCTGTTGTCTAAATGCTATCACTGCTACCTACAAGCCATCACTGCTACCTACAGTGATAGCCTAGTGCTACTTACAGTGATAGCCTAGTGCTACTTACAGTGATAGCCTAGTGCTACTTACAGTGATAGCCTAGTGCTACTTACAGTGATAGCCTAGTGCTACTTACAGTGGTATGCCACTCGTCAATTTGTTTTGTCCAATGTGACTTTGCTCAAAGAAATTGGATGATTTACATCAAATGTTGTATGTATTTTAACAATGATCATCAAAGAAATTCGATTGGACAAAGAAATTTGACGAGTGGCATACCATTACCACCCTTAATCACGGTAACACTTTGACATTAGCAGCATCTTTATTTCGTAAGCAGTAAGGGCGGTTTTCGAATTGAAGTGTTACCACTGTAATGCAGTCGACTGTACCTCAGCTAGTTGATAGAATTAATTGTACGCATCACATTCAACAATGGGAATGAGCTGGATCCCATGCTACACATATTATGTTGTATACATGTTGTGTTCTCTGTAATTTGTCCTGTTACCTTTTCATACAATAAATAATAATAAATAAATAATAAATATTTTTTTATTCACAAAAAGTTTTACATCAAATATCTGTAAAGTCCATGACTTCTGAGCTAGGTACAAACCTGTGTTACAGAAGTCAGTGTCTTCTCCCATTAGTTTAGTGAGTAATACTTACAGTTTATAAAATTTATTTGTGATATGGACTATGTGTTGTGTTAGTGTGAGTGTTTTTTCGGTGTGGGTGTATATGTATATATTATGTGTGTGTGTGTGGCAAAATAAATGGTTTAAATGGTTTATTTTGGGCAGTGTGATCAATGCTTACACTGTTAATCTAAACTTGACTAGAAATCTAAAATATACGGTGCTCCTAAAAAGTGCTACCGAATAATATTTTTACTTCCTGCACTACAAAATACATCTAGTATATATTTTTCCTCTAAAGCACGTACCCAATCAAAACAAGAATACAAGAAACATTATACTCATAAATTGCGTAACAAAAAACAGTTAAAGAAATATCGACCGTAACTACGTGCGTGTTTCCAGCAAACTGTTAAAATATACCACGGCCATTACGAAACATAATTAATAGATAGTATAAAAGATTTACAATATTCTTCTATACGATGATTTCTTTATGTAACGCGAATTTACGAGCTATTAGAAATTCTAAGGTACCTCGGTTGCGCAACCACTTTCTATTGGGCCTCGCGACAGTTCCTACATTAAAAATGTGTCTGAATGTTTGATCACTTATGTAAGACGCATGATATATTGATATTTGATTTCTGATATGGGAAAGAGATCAGCTGGTTGTTTTGTTTTGGTACTTGGGGCCATGAACCTGTTTCTATGAGTTACACAACGTTTTGGTGTAGGTACAGTTAAATAAGTTGACGGACCAAAGATTCAGAACTTTTTCGATAAGCAGTTGTTGTTATCTCGTTTCGTCTACGATTCACGTAACGAGAGAAAAAGAGATAACAAACCGAATCGGTCGACAACTGCTTATAGAAAATGTTCTGAATCGGAGAGTAGGTTTGGTTATCAACAAGACAGAAGAGGATTCAGATCAAAGAGTATAGTTATATAGTGGGGGAAAGAGAGACAACTCTGACGTTGTTTTGAAGTTCATTTTGAAGCGCCGCGCCATCTAGGTATCGGCCCCGTACTATTTATGACCTATGAATTGAAAAAAGTTTTCATCCGTAAGTACAAAATTTTGTAATTTTAGTAGGAATAATCTAAGCTGGGAATGCTATTATTAAAACAGGTTTTTCATGGTTTTTCGAAAACTTAGATAGCCATTGATAGTCGAGAGACATTTTTCTTGGCATTAAATCAAATTATTAAAAATACATGCAGCTACCGTTTTCATTATATTATAGTTACATACCCTGTTTTTCGCATGGTACTCATAAAATGTATCTCTTAATGTTAAGATATTTTCAATAAAATATAAAGATGGCACTTCACAAAACGACATTACCGCGAAGAAACTCGTTACGGTAACCATGATTTATTACCACAAAATAATCCGTGTTTTTTTATTACAAGCGCAAAAAAGTGTGGATGGGCACAATTATTATTGCTGCATGGAGATCTTTTAAATTTAATAGTTGGTTGGCTTTAATTAGGGTTGTTATTAAATATTTTGTTTGATTTCCATTGATAGCTGACTGATAAATCATAATTACTGTTAAACAAATTATTATTTTTTGTATTTTTTAAAAGCTAGTTAATATTGCATTGTCATCCAGTCCTGAGCTATGGTTAAAGCTTTTTTATTTCAAATAAACTTAATTACAGGCACTTTTGAAACGTTAGGCTCTAGTTGCACGGTTCCAAATTGTGGGTCCTATGGAGAAGAACGAATGGCAAACAACAAATGAAACTCCATGGATATACTCTTTTTAAAATAGGTTATTTTTTATTACATCAAATTTATTCAAATAATGTGAGTATAATATAGGTTAATGCCAGAAATAAACGAGAGCAAATAATTATTTTTTATTTCTTTTTTTTAAGAGTTTAAAAGTGAGAATATCGACTTTAGAAATAAACGTAAAAAGAAACAGACGGCACCCGTTCAAGTATTTAGCTCATCGGGAAGTTAGCATTCAACCTCTAGGGTATCACTGCTTGAACTATTATAATGATTAAAAAAGCTAGTCGCAAATTACTCAAGATCTAAAAATAATTCCCTGATTCGCCCTCGTTAATCATCACCAAATAGGATTTATGTCACGTGACTCAACTATCAACTGCTACTCGATTTACGGTTTATTTTTAGTGCATTTATAATGCACGTGCGCATATTTTGTTAAGTTGAGCTTATGTGTGAGCATGGAGGCTATTAAATTGTTGATGAGCAGAAAAGTTACTGTACTACTATTAACCCAAACAGCACGCAACACTGTAAAAGATAATGATGTTGTGAGTGATTACTGCGTGCATCGAAACGATTTTAATTAATAATATTGTACGGTAGATTAAAATATTTTTTTAGAAATATCTGTACAGACGCTTGTCATCTTACTAAACTAAAGCGTTAGAAGTAGACTAACGGCCAAAATTAATATCCAATCTATCCATGATTTACCCTGCTAGAGATAGAAATTTGACATATTTTGTATGGAGCTTATGTCAAATTCCTATCTCTAGTAGGGCAGATCGTGGATAGATTGGATATTCATTTTGGCCGTTAGTCTACCTTCGACCACGAAATGCTGCAAAGCTTTCGAAACGTCAGGAAAACCAATTTAAATAATATACGCGATTTAATCCGGTTAAACTTTATTTTATTAAGTTGAATAACGGCCAAAATTAATATCCAATCTATCCACGACTTGCCCTACTAGAGATAGGAATTTGACATAAGCTCCATACAAAATATGTCAAATTTCTATCTCTAGCAGGGTAAATCATGGATAGATTGGATATTAATTTTGGCCGTTAGTCTACTTCTAACGCTTTAAATTAAAAATTCCTACTCACCATGGTTTCATACGCCAATTGGGAATTAACAACTTGTAATATTAAAAACAAGTGTTAAATTAAGTAAAATCTGAAGACTGAGACCCACTCTAATGTAATTTTTAACAGATAACAGATAAACATTTTTTTGATAATTGATTAAAATTATAGGTCAGAATTGAAGTCGTCGACAGAGTTATTTTTAATTATTTAATTATCCCTTTGAGTGATGATAGAACTCATAAATTTTAACAACTTTTACTATGGAACGAACTCTGAGATTGTAAAAAAACTGCTGTTAAGTTACATTACATTTTGGTCAAGTACACAAAACATTTTCTATATTACAAAACGGATATTAATTCAACAGTATTTTTTTTTTCAGAACAATCATCCCTTAAAGGGTTATTAATGAATTATTAAATAACCCTATATACATATATGAATTTTTGATAGCTTTCGCCCAGTCGTTAACAAAACATGATTTAAGTCAGTGAGCAGTAAGTAACAAGCCCTACTTACCAACGCAAGTCGCAACGAATCGGGGCACTTGCCTGTAAATTGGTCATACAACCCACAATAGGGTGACCACATTAAAAGGTAAATGTACTTATAAAAACACATCGTTAAACAAGTTTTTGTACGAGGTCGCAGTTTTATGTCCTTATCTCAGCAGTTTATCATTGTTAAAAATTATTTATGTTTTAAAACACTTATCCGCTCCGACGGACGTTTGACTTGCTCGTAAATCATATTAATAACTTAGGTAGTCTTAAAACTTTAATTCGCGTCTTTTTATTTACAACCAATTTTCCTGTGACCTAAAGAGAGTGGCATCGGTCACATTCCTGCGCGTTCACGGCACACATAAGTCATAGTTTAGAAAAATAAATTAAAATGTACGGCGACACGGCCACCTCACTGGTAGCTGATTTCAATGCACCACAACGTACATTCATAATTTTCTTTGGGTCATAAAAGTTACCATTTTAAATAGACCTCTAAACATTACGCACAGTTTGCAGATATCCCAACATCGCGATAGTTTAAGGCTCTCCTAATTTTGGATACGTTCAAGCACGTCCCTTTCAAGATGGCGCCGGATACGTGACGTCTCTAAAGGCGGGAAACAATGGTAGGCCCGTTATGAATATTGAGAGCTCAGGTATTGTCAAAAGCACGCTTCAACAATTTTCGCCGTGCGTTCGGGTAGACAAATGAATTAAAATTAATTTACACTGGAATCCACTGGCCTACTGCGGTACGCACGCGCAGCCGTTCGCCGACGATTTTGGCGCCATGTTTCTTTACATTCGAAATTCAAAACAACTTTTTTATGCGTGCTGAGGCGCATACACATAAAATTTACATAAAGCCAGGATATGAAAGGCGCATTATTCAGTTTTTTAACGACTAAAGGCACGGACATAATAGCAAAGTACGTCAAGTGCCACATAAATTTTACTATTTATCGATGATTTCTACACACAAATATCCGTTTCTTCGTCATACCAGTACCAAACACATATAGGATTCTAAAAAGTGGGAAATCTTCTAGCTTGTATTTAAATTTATAGTACTACCTACATTTATAGTATTTCTATTATCCAGAACGTCACTATGCATGCGCCCTTACCAACGAGCACTTTGGCAAACATTTATGTAGTGACACGACACTGAAGCGATTAGTCGAAATATTTAGTTATATATTTGCATAATTATTCGGAAATCCATGAGTCAAATACATTGGACATTTGTATTCGAACGGCATTGAGATATCGGAGTACGCGGAATAAAGATGAACCAATTGAAGGGTAACTTAATTTGTATAAGGAAAATGCTATGAAAAATAATTTTGTTTCTTATAAGTTCAACAAAATTTATAAATCGCAGGTTTCACGTAAAGTAGAGCAAGGGCATTTTTGAGTTAGAAAGACTTTGTATTTTAAAAAAGACAGGATACCAGGCCAAGTCCGAAGAAAATAAGAAAATTCTAATTCTAAGATGGTCACCCCCTTTAGTAAGGAGGTGGAGAAATGGGGTGACCAACTTTTATTCTAAATTCATAAAAATGGGACACTTGAATAAAAATATTTATTACCGTTTACTCGCAGATGAGCAAAAAAAAAAACGACACAGTAATATGTAATTTATTTATTTTGGCCGATTACTAAACTGTTCCGGTATTTAATCGACAGTTAACAGCAGGAAATTAGGTAATGATTATACACTAACTGATACTGTACAAATACGCTTTATTTATGTAAAATTATTAATACTATTGCGCAATTTTATGTTTATTGAAAGAATAATTGTTACTTATACAAAGCAGAATAAATAATATTATAATTACAAGCACAAGCTCTGCTTAATTTGGGACTAGATGGTGCTGTGTAAAAAAATGTCCTAAAATATTTATTTATTTAAAATTAGAAAACAGAAAGACAGAATAATTGATTTGATCTGAACTACAGAATATTGAAAGATATTTTTTTTTAATAAGAACAGCCTACCTGTTGTCGCATACGCATATCGGGCAAGCCTTTAAACGTCGAGCATTTACGAAGTATGCGACGCCGTAAAAAGATTATCGCAGTTATGGCCATGCGTGCGTTTACGGAGCGCGTAATAAAGCTACGTGCTGAGTGTGTAGTATCAGTTAGTACCATTACTTTCTTCAAATGTTATAAAGAGGTCCAGATTTTGATAAATTAGGCATGATATTTAAAAAGTTTTGCGAATGTCAAAAAGTTTGGAAGAAGTTTCTACAACATAGAAGTTCTTAAACTTTCGCGAATTTCACTCATATTGAACTATGTTTACGGGACTTGTCGCGCACAATTAAATCAAAATATAACAAACATTTTGACTAACCTCGACCTGTGGGTGTCACTCACATACTTCAGTCTGCTCGTGACCACAGCCAATGCAACTTGACCGAAACGTCGAGATTAGTCAAAATGTTTGTTATATTTTGATTTAATTGTGCGCGACAAGTCCCGTAAACATAGTTTCTACAACATGTTATTGAAATAACTGAAAACCTCTTAAGGGGTCATCGTACCACTAGTATGAACCACTTTTACTACGGGACCAATCCTGAAATCGCGAAAAAAAAATCGGCTGATCCTTAAATTGTAACGATTTATGTGAACTCAAATGTTCACTGGTTTGGTACCATGGTAATAGTGGTTCATAATGTATTAAGAGGTTTTCAGTTATTTCAATAACACGTTGTATAAAGAAAAATAACTACAATACGTATTCATTACACAGACCAAATTTTTATGTACGTTATGGTTCTAGAATATAGACATAGTTTTTATTTGTGAAAGAGATTTTTTAAAATATACATACATACATATTATCACGCCTGTTTCCCATTGGGGTAGGCAGAGACTAAGCATTTCCGTCTGCTACGATCCTGACACACCTCTTTCGCTTCATCTACGTCCATTAACCTCGTTATGCATGCTAGTCGGTTTAGAGAACTCTTAGCCTGGCATTTTTTGAGAACGTCCGCGATTTGATCGCGATACGTTCGCCGAGGTCGTCCCCTTCCAAGTTCCAACTCTTCTATCCACACTCGCTTCGTATTCTTGTTTCGTCAATCTTCTCTCGTCTACAGGTATAAGCAAAATATTAAACTTACTAGACCGCAAATCAGATATCCATACAAAAAACTAGAAATCAACTAATCTTACGTAAATGCGAAAGTAAAGTAATTACGTTCATAAACGCGACGTTAACGTTTTAAGATTTAAAATTTCACGGTTTCGTAAACCCAAATGTAATTCGTAAAATAAAGCGGTTCCGATCGTAACAATAGGTGTTTATTAAGTAACAGAAAATTGTTTGTTATATAAGCATTCATAATGACTACATTCTGTGTGTGTTAATTATTATTATAAAACTTTAAAACCGGTTGTTTGACGCGAGAGATTTCCGACAAAAGTGGCAATTATGGACACGCTAGTGTGAGAATATTGGGGAAGTAAATAATGTATTAAGGTGCTCCCTCAACAGTGCATTCGCCTGTAATGTAACAATTCAAAATTAGATTTTGGGCATTACGTTACAATACTAGGCAGCCCTTACTGACGACCATTCGTCTGTAGTCGTGCACATTCATGTTACAAATTGTATCACGGGTGCTACATCTACAATCATACCACGATATTGTAAAACTAAAATTTGGAAAATGAGGACTGGTGGGTCGCCCCAGATATCACTTGGACTGTGGAGGCTGATCTGCATGAGCTTTAAGTTACCAACTAGCAAGAAATCGCGCAAGACCATGCACAATGAGGGTTCTCGTTTCGGAGGCCATGACTCACCTCACTTTTGATCGCTGAGTCAGAGAAGTAAAAATAAAGGACAGTATCACTGTAATTGATAATTTCAATGTAAGATCTGGGGCCTTACTCCCGAATAGTTCGAGCTCTCGAACCAAATCGAGCTAATGACAATTCCTAGAAAACGCAGTACGATTTGACACTTACGGCCAAAATTAATATCCAATCTATCCACGATTTACCCTACTCGAGATAGAAATTTGACATAAGCTTCATACAAAATATGTCAAATTTCTATCTCTAGTAGGGTAAATCGGCGATAGATTGGATATTAATTTTGGCCGTAACTCGAATTCAAAATAGACTGATACAGCATTCGATCCAGTTAGGCCCTTCATTGTTAGCTTGCTTTCAAAATAACTGATGAAAAAACTGACTTTGCCCTTGCTAATAGAAGCTCCATCAAAACGAAAAGATTCCTACATAAGCAGTGTTTGAGCTAAGATAATGAAGCACACAGAATGTCCAAAAAGAACACAAGAATAAAATGAAAAAGCAACCATATTTATTTACTTACAAGTCCACATGGAACTAACAGTTCACATTGACTTTACAACAAACCGACTATCATTCATAATAATGCGTAATATAGCCTCAAATACTTTCACGTACGAGCCGAAATAAATATTAAGGAGTCAGGGAACGGCCCCGAACGGGTCGAGTAAGGAATTAAGGGAATTACTGGAAATACTCTGAGGTAATCTTGGCCGAAATGAGGCTGGAGCGTACGTGTCCATTGTACATAGTCTTGGATGGTGAACCAAGTGAAGGGAATATTGGAATAGTAAAACTAGGAGAAAAAGCCATATTAAAGTCTCTTTATGCAAAGTTTGAAAGGGATTCTTGGCAGCTACAGGATGTCATTTAGCTGTTGGTTAGGAAGACTTCTCGCTAAATACCAATGACGCCAAGTGATAAAGCACTATAGAACAACATTCACTCACTTAATTAGTTAATTTTTATAAGAATGCGCAAATTCAGAAAGATTTATTTTATACAGAAGGAAAGGAAAGGTAATGCCCTTTTCTCGTGTCGTGTGCACAAACGGAGTAGAACCAACTTTATTTTTTCTGATCGGCCTATGCCTGGGGCCGCAATTAGCCGCCGATTTGCCTACGCCATGCCGTGCGCCCGCGCCGGCGACTACGTCACGAACGATACGCGCACGAGTCGATCGAGATCGATCAACGATATGTGAGGCCGTTACTATCATTTGAAGCTGTTAAAAATAGAAGATAGTGTTTTGTTTTAGGTTTTTTAGGGAAATTATGTATCTCCTGTAAAGCGTTTTTATTGTGCATGTTTTTGGGCTTCATAAAATATATTGAAACATGTGGGTTTTTCTTGTGCATTTTCATGTGTCTATCTACAGCAGTGGACATCTTTCGGCTGAAATGATGATGATGATGATAATATACATCGGTGTTTTACAAGACACACAATTATTTAAATTTACATAAAGCACCTACCTTTATAATAATAATATTATAATATAATATTTATTTCGGATCAAAGTAGGTATCCATATTGTGTTAGTAACATAAATAGCTTATTATCTAGTGTCAGTACCGATCACCCTCCTTACAAACTGCTTCACAATAGGAGAGCCGAAGCTCTCAGCTAGTTCTCAGGATGCTGTTGTCACTGTCTCTCACTCTCTTCAGCAGCAAAGCCATTTTTTTGCGAATAATCGCGTAAAAGCCGTCAGTATGGGCTTGCGCAAACATCTCCGACGCACTGCTGTAACGAGGCAGTCTCAAACTCTCAACAACATCCCGAAAGCATTAGCATACTGGCCGCGTAGGACATCCAGCAATCTTTTGGTGTAATTGACCCGTAGACCTTTACCTTATTATTACCTATCGCATAATTTAAGCCCGATATCCGAAAATACCCCAATCCATAAGGTATAAGTAAGTACAAATTTTAGGACAGCCAGAGTTCAAAAATGGTCGATAAATTCAAAATATCAGTCTTCGGCTATCGCTGGGAATTTCACACGGTTTTAAGAACTTATGCATGTTCAAAACAAATAAGGTGATACTTGTCGCATTTCACTTGCGAAGTGGGCCGAATTTAAATTTTTAAATTATTGTGAGAAGGGTTCGGTGAGAACGTTTGTTCCGTAGTACCACGAGATGATGCCTCACCTGCAACAAAAAGAAAGGTAATGCTTAAGTAAGTACTTTATGAGGACAAGTTGACATTGTGATTCGTGGAGGACTGTTTTTTGCGTTGGTGTAAGGAGAGGATAAAGATGAGGGTACACAATAGCCTTTTAATGTCAATTCACACGCAAAAGAAACAAAATAATAGCAACTAAATGAATATTGATTTTTGGTTGACATGAGAACCGATTAAGATGATTATTAACCCTTAATTAGGCGCATTAAGAAAATCATGCAATTAGTCGCATGGGGTCTCTAGTGACCCCAATTATTTTTGTTGAAAATAGAATGTTGTATAAATAAAACAAAGTATGTGTTATCAAAAATATTAAAATTGTTTATTATAATTGATTTTATGAAACAAAAACATAACATTGACATTAAACCATGTAATACCATGTTTTCTTGAAAATAAATAAATACTTAATACTTATACTTACACAATACAAAAATATAAGAAAAGAGCGCGAGGGTGCTCAAAACACTAACACATTTTTTACCAATTCGAAATTGTTTTGAGCCCATGCGTCTAATTAAGGGTTAATAAACTATCAAACCAGGATCGTAGCGGTCTCTGTCCTGCTCTAATGGGAAACAGGCGTGATATTATATAGAATATGTATTAAAAAGTAACAGTTTAGATATTCCAATTCACTCCTGGACATCACCTCTTAAAATTGTAACAACAACACCTTTAAAACACAATCTAAATAATAAAAAGCACAAAATAAAATCTATGAATATGAATGAAAACTGAGATTGCATGGAAAGACGTACAGTCACAGGTTACCATGAACTTGACTTCATCCTTTTACGACTGACCTGAGGTCTAGAGACCCATTCCCAGACCATCATAAACAAAACAGGTGACTATTCTATTTCTAAAGTTGAAACATTTTATGATCTAACTTCCCGGCGATCAATGTTTTGAGGCTTTAGAAATTCGCTTTTAAGATTGTTCCACGAATAACAAAGGCGGCCTGTTAATTTCGAAGCCATTTTCGCACCTAAAATATTTGCGTTTATCAATAGATAAAGCTTAAAGTCAGTAGCGTATAAGAGGACCAGCGAAGAATGAATTATGTGAAAGATTAGTTAGGAAGGAAGTGAAGACCGAGATTACAGCTGAAGTGATGTATGGAAAAAACATGTTATAATTAGGATAAAGACAGGAGGATACTAATCTTAAAAGAACCATTTTATCCAAAAATCTATTAACATTACATTAATTAAAGTGGTCTGTATTCAATATCGTCTATTGTGACTAGTTGTATTGTACAATACTTGACTTAACGGTCAAGACTCTAGAATGAGATATAAAGAACTATTTAGGCTAAACAGGTCTGACAATTTAGCAACCTGAATTAATATTCAGGATCAAATCTCTGAACAGGTTCCAAACAATGTCTCATTAAATCATTGTGCTATCTATCCAGTTTTAAATGAAGAAACACATTAAAGTATCACTGATCAAGTTACTGACTTCAAATGAAGCAATCATAACTTGAAACTTAAGCACAATGATATTTAGCGGTAAATAAAAGTAATAACGTTTCGCAAGTTGCATTAAGTGCTTTGTTGACAAATCAACGGCTGGCAAGGGTCTGATTACCTTCCAGATATACCAATGTGAGATGGTAAGTGTTAAGTTACAGGTTCTTAGTATGGAAGTGGAGTGATGGAGGACTTAGGTGTTGTGTGGCAACTGTCTGAAACTTACAACTTAACGAGGCTTTAGTCTTCGAGAATGTTTTATACTGATCCTTATGTGTTGAGAAAAGAAGCTAATTAAGCGATGGAGAAGCAACTAGCAATATCTTTGATGTACTATCAGCAAACTTTCCGGTCAACCACCACTAAGGCTAAAATTGCTTGCGCTCAGTGTCCGACGGCAGCCGTAGGTAGGTACGTGTAATGTAGCAGGATTCGTCCAAGGGACTTTGTCGACATAATGTATCACCCGGAAGGATCGTGACTGTACAATCATTCAGACAGAACCCAGAATACCCAGTAATGGAAAGAATCTCTGTGCAATACCTGAACAAACAAAGACCTGTGCGAGGCTGATAATGCTGTTGCCGTGGCTAACTGGTTCACAATAAAAAATATAATAAACTGTAATTATACAAAAAAAAACATCGACGAAGAATGGAAAGAACGGTGTTTGACTGCTTACGATGCAACTGCATCTATTGAGGAAGCCCTTTGGGCTTTGACCGCCATTTGGACGTAATTGGTCATCGCTTATATATTAACATTTAGTCACTTCTTCTGATATCATAAGTAGAAATGAATTGAAAGAAAAGAAAGAAAAATTTATTTGACACAAAGCACATAGATACACATACACAATTCAACAGGAACATAATCAAATATACAAAACGGTTCATAGATGCTGTGTCTCTAGCGACTATGCCACCAGTTTGGCATAAATGCCAGGCAACTAGAGTCTGACGCTGGTTTTCAACTGAACCTTGATTGCCTATCAGTCTAAAGTGTCTAATCGCAATACACCGATTCACTATCGAAAGTTAACCGTATACGTGCAAGTACTTATTTTAGTAAAAACTTTTATTCAGTGAAAGTAACAGTTATTTTTATCCTCGGCAAAACGCGATTAGTTATGGGTGAGACGTAATTTTTCAAGCTTTTTATCGATTTGATGTTTCACAACAAGTTTTTGATGTCTGTTGGACGGTTTTATTTTGGTATTATAAAAATATAACAGTTTAGAGAATCTTCTGGTGCCTACGTTTTAGGAATACCTTTAAAGAAAGTAAAGAAATCATGGCAAGCAATGGAAGTGGTCTTTACTCAGCGTGAGAAAGAATTCTTCTCTATCTAACCTAACCTACTAATAATATAAATGCGCAAGTATGGATGTTTGTCCGTCAATCACGCTGAAACAACTGAACAGATTTGGATGAAATTTACCACTAAGATAGACCATGTCCTGGATTAGCATATAAGAAGTAGGATTTTTTATCGAGATGCCACGAAAGCGAAGCGTCAGCTAGTAAGAAATCAAACCGAGATTTCGTCTAATATTTCTGACAGATACCTGTCATAATAACTTCTTAGGTTTTCGCGATCACTACACATTATAATAAAACAAAGTTTAACCGGATACTTGTCATCTGGTACTGTTTAACTGACTAATCTTTATTTTAAAGAAGCCATATATCATACAAGTAATTTACCATATTTTTCATTAAACGTCCACTTCTGAACTAGGATTTTCGCTGAAACTACTGGGGTTACCTCTTGTTAGTAAATCAATTAAATTATAGACGACAAATAAAACCTACATAGTCAATTCTTGCAACAAATCGCTTACAACCTATGCAGTTAGACCTGTTACCAAAAATCCCGTTTACAAAAACAGCGGATAACCATGGACAATACAACATATACATGAGTAATTAATTCTCTGTATCGGCGAATTAACTGAGACTTGCCTATAACCAGTTGGTGTATGCTGACCTTTAGAACAGCTTTTTTTTTACTTGCACGTAAAAATCTGTGTCCATCATCGCAAACTGCATTCTTGCTGCTATGTATGTAGTAAGTAATTAAGTAGATTTATTCCTTACAATAAATAGTGTTGTTTTAAGTGTGGAGGGGTTATTCTGACTATCCAAGTTCTACGGATCTATGGCAATAACTGGAGTGCAATAGTTCCGTGTGGTGCCGGACATAAAGAATTGCACCACCCTACATCTTCTCGTGGGTGTCGTAAAAGGCGACTAAGGGATTCACCAGAGGATGGGCAGCAGCATTCTTTGAGTATTTAACCAACCAACTGCGGTCGCCAACCCGCCTGCCAAGCGTGGCGATTATGGTATTTCCCCACTTTTTGGGGGAGGCCTGTGTCCGACAGTGGACGACTTTCGGCTGGAATGATGATAGTGCATTGTAATTATGTTTAGGAATCTACTTTTAAGCAAGGCTTTGTTTGTGTTAGAGGATTCCGCTCTTCTGCTTATCATATTATTATCTATTTGACTAGTCCGTTAAACAAATTTGATTTTTTCTACTACACCCTATTAGCGATTCCATTTTAAAATAGGTCCAGATTGCTACACATCTTCGACAGACACCATTACACATTTAGCAACTGGCAATAAATAATCCACCTGACCAGTTTGAGTCCAAAGACCAGGTCGCAATGGACTCTCGTTAATTCCAGTGACAGGTAGACCTGAATTACAGATGACGATCGCTGATTTTTAATCACGCTTGACAAGTGGTTCATGTAAGGACATTTGACAGTAACATTTCGTCATGACGATTAAGATTTCTATACAGATTTAGAATTGCGAGACTTGTATTTAAAATAGATGTGGAACATCAGGTTAATGATACATCTGAGACCAACGTAGCGATAATACAATATGTAACAAAAACCCTGTTGTTCCTGTGAGCTACGTTATCGGAATCAATATTCATGCGTAAGGACACAACTCATTTGGAAAAACATTTTAATTAAAAAATCTCCTTCTCCTTTGCGAGAGACTGGTGTCTATACTAGGGAAATCATGTGTTACGGAAAGGTAAAACCACATTATGGTAGAACATTTAAAATCATTACCAATTAATCCAGAGGTTAACTACCAAACTACCATTCGACCTGTACCTTAATTTGGGAGTCCTGACATTATCATCTAATATATTTGTCCTTACAATTGTTCTGAACTCCTGACTTGGTGTCGACACAGCGAAAAAAATGTCAAATCTCCCCAAGTATGGTTAATTCAAAGACATTTCTATACTAACGTAAGTATAATACCTTTATGGGTTAATTACGCCACAACAGATGCTTTCGATGTTGTGACAGTCATTTTAAAATGGCGGCCATGTCGCTTTAGCTATTCAAAAGTAATATGTATGGTAAATCTGGTATTCAAAGATTAAGTAGTTTAAGGGGCGAAAAGGGCAGGAATATCAAAACATGGTAGGGCAAGTCAGCAGTGAAAGTAATTTGTGAAATTGAAAATCAATAATCCAGAAAAATATTTATCTTTTAAAGAATGGTCCATGAAAAGATTTAAATTTTCTTTTTAAATGTCATCAACCCCAGCATTTCCAGATAAGTTCATCTTAATCAGCAAAATAAACCGAAAGTATTAAATTGGTACACCTCTGACCGTACTTTAATCAATATACTTTCCTGTAGCGATAACTCTCAATTCATCGCTCGGCAACCGGCAACAGCGATCATTTCTCAAAGTACCCGCACGTACGCTTAATTTAGTTAAATGTCAACTCGACCTGTCTGCAGAACGCTGACCCGGTCAGTTTTTCACAAACTTAATATACTTCAAGCAATCTGATTGCGAGATTTCTGATACAAACTGGTCTGGATTAACTGTTTTTCTTTCTTTCTCTTTAATACCTACACTAGCTTTTGTATCGTGAGTGCGTTTGTAGTCATAAATTAGTGTTATTTAAATAACTGAAAACCTCTTAAGGGGTCATTGTACTCATCAAAATGAACAACTTTTACTATAGGATCAACCATGAAATCTCGAAAAAAATCTGATGTTCCCTATATTTTGTCTATTTATGTGAACACAAAAAACACAAATATTTGTTCCATGCGGCATCAAACTAACGACCCGTAGCTTAGAAGCACATCGCTCAGCTACTGCGCCAATTATGTCGTCAAAACTAAATTAAACTTTTCAAACCAACTTGGGGTTACCCTATACCTTCTCATGGGTGTCGTAAAAGGCAACTAAGGGATTCATCAGAGGATGGACTCATCAGCGCGGCCCACTTCCAGACCTTCCTCTTCAGCCTCCTTTGGCGATGTTTGCGCACACCTGGGACACCTCTACAGCTCGAGGGCCGTGCAATGCGGACGACAGACTCCGCTATCTACCGCCCGCTAGCCTCAAATTAGCCTGGGGCCTGGATCTACCTAGTATGGAAGCAACCTGATTGTAAATGCAATCAATGTTGTTGAAAGAATAGTAGTTTGATTTCCAGGTTAAATTTATATGGGCTAAAATATTGTGTATTTGATCTAGTGGGTTGCGGATCCAACAATTTGCAAGAGTTTACTAAAGGAAATGGGGTGCTGTGTTCATAAATTATAGAGTAAGGAACTAATATTTTAGCAAATGTTACTCTGAGCGGTGCTTACGGCTTATTTTGATGCCTCTGAAGTACTACCCACAGAGCCTGTAGATAAATTGCACTTTTATTCAGAAACGACGCAACCGCACCTTAGCTACGCGGTACAGAGTGTAAATGATCGACAGAACAGCAATTTCCTGCAAATAGGGTGATCATTGCAACGGCACAGACATTGCTAAGCTGCTACTAAACTGCTTTTAAAGACTATTCGTTAGAGATTGAAAGCATCGACCATACACCATAGACCATACCCTATAGAGTTATAGACGCTTCATAACAGGCGACCGATGTCTGTCAACACATCTATAAAATTTCACGAATGTAGGTCATTTTCACTATTCGCCACTTGAAAACTTCAAATCAGTTTCGACCACTTATGTGGGCCGTCAAAACTGCCGCGTTAGTGATCAGCCAATAGTCACCTTGATAGGGCCAATCGGATTGCCTCAGCTAGTTGACAGAATTTATTGTACGCATTATATTCAACATTAGGCGTCTATTGGTTTGTATGATCGATGACTAAAAGCGATTAAAATTTTGGCCCAGGCGTATTAAATAGCCCAGATGTTTAAACATTAAGTTATCATCCGACTATACATCCAATGACTTGACGATTCCTCTTTTAGGTTTCACAGTAGGCTTGAAACGGTATATAAATACTGGAGGTAGCCACAAGAACCAAAAAGGACATTCACAATCACTTTATGGAGCTGAAATAGTCTTCCAAATAAGCAACGCACAAGTCTCCTGAATAAATATTACAATATTATTAAAATTATTCGCCAAAACTGACCGAAGAAAGCTTTGTCTCATTCTGGGTCAAAGGTCTACAACCATAAGTTAGGGTCCTTAAATGGCAACGATGGGTGACAAGAAACACACACGCAAATATGCGAAATACAATAGTAATATTATAAATTAATATGTGAAAAGTTACCCAAATTGATTCTTAAGGAAATATAGTTTTCGTATATTTGTAAAAAAAGATGCATTTAAGTCTACGCATAATGTCTTGAACTAAACGAAATATAATCTAGTCTATAATCTATTTTTTTATATATTACAGGATGGCGAAACGAGCTAAAGGCTCACCTGATGTTATGCGGTTACCTTTGCCCATAACAACTTCAATGTCACTTACACGTTTGCCTAAATGGTACTGCAAGTCGGTTCGCCACACTGAGACATGAAGATGGAAAGTCTCATGTGATTGTAATTTCACCGGCATCCGTACCCTTCAGACCGAAACCCAGCAAATACAAAGCATACGAAAACAAACAAATACAAAGCATACGGAAAGAAATTTGGTTGGTAATCATGCAGCAACTTCTAGTTCTGCCAAAAGGAAATAATTACTTAAATATCAAAAGGGCTTAATTAATAATTTTAGAAATTGCTAATTAAAGTATAGAGCTAAAAGTTTATAAATATAGGCAAAAAGCTTCCACTAGATATAAAAAAACCATAAACACAAACCGAATCTTTTATATATTATATCCTCTACGATAATATCTTAACAGAAAACAAAAATCCCCTTTCCTTTTTAGATCTAAGGTGATAGCAATTTTGTCTAGTTAATATGCAAATGAGGGACCTGCGCAAGCGCATTTATCCTACTAATGGCGTTGCGCATGATTTATGCGAAATAATCAACGCGGCGCCGCCACTTTTTTTGCTCAACAGCGAAAAATATTAGCAGCATTAACGATATTATCGCCATTTTTATTTCTGGGTTCCGTAATAAATTCGAAAAGATGGCCCTTTTTAACATACAATGGGCTGAGAACCGAAAATCGCCTCCAGGCGTATCTGGCAAGTGTAAATAAATGTATGATTTCTTCGAAATTCGGGTTGGCAACGATCCTGTTTTTACCGTATTATCCAAATTCGATGGTTTAAAGAGTTCCCACTTCGTTCTAATTTCGAGACCATGTTTGTGATAACGGATGCTGAATAGTAATTGCGTCAATTTTACCTGTAATATCTTGTGCAAGCCATAAGGACCAGCTGAAGGGAATGTTTTGTGGGTGTACAAGTACATTAGGGTTACTACTTGTTTTGCGACCTGTGATAACTGGACATTTCGAGATGCAACTGACAGCGATGACTCAAGGTGCTCAAAAACTTATGAGTAAAACCATAATGTATTGCAAAAATACTGTGACATACTCCAATCACCAATATAGAAAAAGGTCACAGAAAAAGGTCATTGATATGACATTTACGGCGTGACTGTTTGACAGCAGCTGCCAATCCAGTACCTACATGTCATAGTTTAATCTCAACCTTCGCGATCGGAGCAAAGGGACATTGTACTACGCTGTCTTGCATTGATAACATTATAACCTAACCTCAAAGCAATAAATAACAGGTGGGATTTAGATTTCATTGTTTAACCAAACCAAAATCCGTCGACTGAACTATTAAGGGCATCCAATAAACAACGGTGTCGCTATAGTGCGGACGTTATAAATTGCAATTACGGGCAATTACTACTAAGCACGATGTTTGGGCGTTGGGTTATTTATCACCTAATTAGCTTAGTTCCATTGGTAGTGCAATTGTTATGCACTGCATACAAAATTAGTTTTAAGTCCTTTGGTAATAGTAAGTGGCCTGGCGTGTTTTGTTTTTCGTCAGTTTTCACAATCACGTATTTATTAACTTATTAACTAGTATAGTACGCATCGAACTTCATGGTGGCTGTGAAAACGAGGCGTATGCCTGCGCGCAGTAGCAAAATTTAGAGTGCGCGGGTGTCATTAGGGGTGCGGGGCACTGCGAAGCGGCAACTTTTTTTTTTTTTTTTTTTTTTTATTCTTAACGGGCTTGCGTTTGACCGCCACCTCACCTGATGTTAAGCGATGGTGCGGTCGACGATGGTACACGCTTGCCCAGCAAAAACCTATTCACTCGAGTCTTGAAGACCACCAGATTATATTTCTCGGGAAACACTGACGCCGGCAAGGAATTCCACTCTTTGGCGGTACGCATGATAAAGCTATTAGCAAACCGGTTCGTGCGTAAGGGTGGAATATCTACCATATAACGGTGGCGCATCGCCGTGCGTCTGGTCGTCCGATAATGGAAAGGGCTTGGGGGAATTAAATTGTGCAATTCCAACGCACACTCGCCGAAATGCATTCGATAAAAAACCGATAGGCTAGCAACTCTGCGCCGATGCTCGAGACTTTGTAGTTTGGCGTCGACCAGCGCATCGTTGCCAACGAGCCTCTTGGCGCGCCTCTCAATCGACTCGAGAGCCGCCAGTTGATATTTAGCCGAACCATCACAGAGATGAGAGCAGTACTCCATACAGGACCGAACTTGTGCTTGAACTTCACAGCCACCATAAATATTGTTGCGCATAATGCCACAGAATACTATAATGGTAAGTACTATGTGTGGTTATAATTATGATATAGCGAGTTAATTTGTATCTATCTTTATTTAAAGGGTGGAGACCTGGTGTCCTGATATACAGGCCTAGAGCTTAGTTTAGGCACCAGTCTTCCACAGTATTTTTACTCTGATACTATGCTATGATAACCCGCCTGCCAAGCGTGGCGATTATGGCATATCCTCTCTTAATTGGGGGAGGCCTATGTCCAGCAGTGGACGTCTTAAGGCTGAAATGATACTATGTAAACCTAATGTATAATATTGTGGCGAGAAATAAATCATTCATTCATTCATCTATTTTCTACAGAGTATTTACTCCCTGAAACGATTACATTTATAAAAGTCAAGATTAAAAGAAAAATGTGACTTGAAGGACCAAATAATTGCCAAAAGGAATTACCTACTTACAAATAATAATTCCTTCTTTATTATTCCCAGGCTGTAAGCTGTTGTGTATTGTATGATATAAGCGATTTTTAACAAACCACAGAAGTTTAAGCACCACAAATATCATTTACAGAAATAACGAATGTCTTAAATTATCTCCACAGTTGTAACTCGTAACCCAAATCTGGCCCCATTCCCGACCAGTGTAAAGCGTGGTCACGTACCAGGTACAACGTTTAATACGACTGTGCTATGCTGATACCACGAACAGTGTTAATCATGCTGCGTGGGATGTGATACGAACATCTCACGTTTTCGTAGGGCCTGGACAAAAGGACCAGCTTTTTATGAGTGGCAAAATCAAGAAGGTTTCAAGATATATGAAAATAATCAACTGATGAACAACAAAATGAGTTATTTTATTGTCTCGGTCTACCAAGAGACGATATAAGAGGTTTTAAAAAGTAATAGTTACCGGGCTGTGTCCATAAACAGAAGAAAATTACGTTGTCATAAATAAATGTAAAATCTCTACTGAACCACTCAAATGCTATGAACAGCAAAGCTTATTCCCACAAAAAATTATTACAAACAGTAAAAATTAATAACTTCCTAAAACAAAGTGTCAGTACATAAATCGATCTGACGCATAAATTCATCTGGCAACCCTAGCCGGACCGTTAGGCGCAGGAAATATAGACGCGCGAAAATCATAAACCGCTGCGCGTGCGCCGGTGTCGAGCGAAACGACACGCGACACGCAGCCGGCACTCGCGACACTTGTAACATCATAAACAAACTCACAAAATGTGTCAACTGGAAACTGTTACAGCTGTTATTGCGAGCTTGATATTGTTGCCAGTGAAAAATTACATTCCAGAGGACAATACGGACGGTCTGGAACTCTGGAGAACCGAGTAAGGTTAAAGGATAATAACGTCTTAGGTTATTGAATTTAAAAGTAAGAACGATACGAACGATATGCAAAAAAAATTGATTGGTATTACGTAAATTCAAAATAACAGGCACAAAAATGTCGGACTACAAATTTTCAAATTAATTTTAACACTAATTGCTTTTTCTTTGTAAAACTAAGTCAACAAACATCACAGGAAGACAACGGTAAGCCACCAGCCGCCGGAGATATCAACCGCCTCTCGTTTCCCGGATAGCGTGCGTACGCGCAGGGGACGTTGTAAACGTGCTGGCATGCGTAATGTGGTGTCATCTCACATTTACATGTTATTATAATATTATGAGCTTTTGTTACCCTTTGTGTATGAAAGGCTTTGACCAGCAAGGAATGTAGGACTGATGAGGTGATGTTTAAAATATGTGAATGTCTTCTTGTTGTCTTTTGACGACTTCTGTGGTCTAGTGGTTCGAGTGTCGGACTGCTGATCACAATGTCGTGGGTTCGATTCCCACAGGACACAAATATTTGTGTGATGAACATGAGTGTTTGTGTTGGTCTGGTTGTTTCTTATGTATTATAAGTATGTATTTACAAAAAAAAAAAGTATGTAAGTATTATATCCATTGTCAAGTACCCATACCACAAGCTCTGCTTAGTTTGGGACTAGATGGTGATGTGTAAAAATGTCCCAAAAATATCTATCTATCACTAAATTAATCTTAGGTATTTGGCGAAGATGCTCTTCTGATTTTCCTAATATATGTGTTGACCAACGGTGAAGGAAAACATCGTGAGGAAATTTGCACACTTGAGAGTGCTAAAAGTATTGTTCTAGATGCTTCGTGTACTAGTTGGTGAACTAAGATCATAATTCTTCTTAGTTTAAAGAAAGGTTAGAGGGGTATTGGGCTGATTATGCTGTTATGCAATCAATTAATTAATTGATAGCTGATCCATATGCAGTTGGAGCATGGACGAGTCTTTGAGTGGAGACCGTGTATCGGCAAACGCAGCGTGGAGCGCCCCCCAGCCAGGTTCACCGACCTGAGGAAAGTAGCTGGGGGGGGGACTGGATGCTGAAGGCGGAAGACCGATTGTTGTAGCACAACTTGGGAGAGGCGTATATACAATTGTCCAGGAGTGGAAGACGATAGGCTGGATTAAAGAATCAATTGATACTTTGATAGTAAACCCAATCAAATAAATTCACAGGGATATAAATATAAATAAATAAATATAAATATCTTTGGGAAATTTTTACACAGCACCATCTAGTCCCAAACTAAGCAGAGCTTGTGCTATGGGTACTAGAAAATGGATATAATACTTATATACCATATTTTTTTGTAAATACATACTTATAATACATAAGCAACACCCAGACAAACACAAACACTTAGGTTCATCACACAAATATTTGTGTCCTGTGGGGATCGAACCCACGACCTCGTTATCAGCAGTCCGACACTCGAACCACTAGACCACAGAGGTCGTCAAAAAATAAATAAATAAATAATAAATATCGTTATTAATAGAAATAGAAGCAAGAAGTAACGTTTTAGAAACAGACGAAAATATGGAGAAATAAGTGCAAAAGAGTATGACATTATGGCCATGGTTTCAAACCTTTCTCAGGACACAAATTAAAAAGCTTTTCACATAACAACTTATTAAACTATACTAAGCATAATACACATAAGACACACATTATAAAATAAGCCGGGCCGTCTGTCACCCACGATTACTTCTGACTTGTCCGAAACCGGTTAGATTACAGCACTTAACCAGAGTTCCTCATACTTGTAAACAGATTTATACTAGTTAATCGCGATATTACAAGATGTTTTAAAAGATAATAGAGAGGTAGCTAATCAACGAAGACATGGGATAAGCTATATAAAGTTATAGTAGATTAGATAGTGTAGTTTATGCTGCGGTTTCCGTTATTTTCTCTAATTCTCGGGGATATCGTCATAGTTCATACATAATTATTCCATACGTCTTTTCAATTCAGCATATCGCAGTCAAGCGCTGGACGTAAGTCTCTTTCAAGGAGACACAGCAAAATTTTGGACTTATCAAATTCCTCGTTTGCCTGTTTTAAATGTTGTAATTCGCATCACGCAAAGACTTCTTTAGATTTTTTGGTCCCATGCTAGAAATACTCTTATGAAAAAGAGTAAAAGGGCTAATTTAGGTGGATTGCTATTATAGTAGATGAGTCAAAACTGTTACCATTAGCCAGCGAAGTCGTACTTTCCTGATGCTTTCAAAAAAGAAATAGTCGAACACGAGGCGAGTACGAGAGTTTAACCAGTTTTACATTAAAACAATAGACTAGCAGAAGTAAGAATAAAGTAGATCACTATGCAAATTCTCAGCTAAAAGTCATGTTTTGGTACACTTTCAGGTGTCCCACTGACCAGCAAACCAAGGGTCAAACATGACTAAGAAAAAGCTTTAAAACGAGTTGCTATAAGTGATAACAACAAACAACACTCGACGGTTATTTAGTTTTAACCTAAATCATACTAAAAGCGTTGCTAAAACCGTATTCAAGTTTTACAAGAGTGCTAGTAGGCTTGCCATTAGGCCTATCCTAGTGTGTTGTTCGCTCAATTATCGACACAACACTAATGTGTTTAGCACCGTGTTACATCACTATGTCGCTATTTATTTTCACGTATAAGTAAGAGGTATCGCTTATGGCCGACTCTTCAGTAGTCGTTTGTCCTATTTCCTTGGACAATTTTCTAGCCAATGTGTGTCTGTAACAGTAGTTTTGACCCAACTCCCCCAGAAGGAGGGTAAAGATTTTCAGAGTACGTATGATGTTTGTCTGTACCTTTGTGACCTCCTGTAGCTTAAATGGCTTGACGGATTTGGAAGTCCGAAGTGTGATTAGATTCGTCTTCATCTCCGGAGTATTTTTACATCGTTTTAGTAATTTTTACACGCAGTCGGTATTTTTTAATTGTTAACTTTATTTGTTTTGTCAATCAAATATCAAAATCCAAAGATTTTTATTTAATTGCACAGTTCCCAAAAGTTGGCGCTTCGGAGAAGGTTCGGCAAGCAAGAAACTAACAATTTTAGAAACAGAATCAACTACATAAACTGCAATATGTTATGAGAACTTCAACTTGCACTCAGCACTCGGCACTTGAAATCAAAGTACAGTAGCTTAATCAGCCTGGGAATTAGATCGCCTTCTTACAATTCCCATGTAAAGTCACCAGCACATGGAATTTTAAGTTGCTTACTGTAAATACCATCAGAGAAGTTAGCATATAAAAAAAACTTACCAAAAGATGAGATTGTCATTTCATTCAAATTAGTACGATCTACATGTCTGATGTGCTTACCTGCAAAAAAAAGAAAGAAATAATGTGCAAAAAATTATTCGTAGACATTCTTCCACTTATCAGCTAATCTTTGTATGTTGCATGACAGTCATTAGCTTGAGACTTTCACAAGGGAGTTATCAGGTAAATCGGTCCAGGATATAAACTAAGAGAACGGCTAACTGAGTATAGGAATTATGTTGCTGTACTTGCAAATGAAGCCAGTAATTATCATTCTAACCCAGTATCACCCACTGCTGGGTATAGGCCTCCTTTCGTTTTTGCCAGCCTCTTCGATCTTGTGCATCCCTCATCCAGATATTTCCTGCGGCTTTGGCGATATCAACAACACAACGCGCTTTTGGACGGCCCGGGTTTCTCCGACCTGACCTTGGCCACCACTCGGTCAACGCTTTACTCCATCGGCTATCTCTACGCCAAGCCAGATGTCCTGCCCAACTCCACTTTGCCAGTGATATGGTTGCCTTCCATGCAAGGGGGTTTCAGTTCAACCCAGCCGTGCGGATCAGAATTTGATTATCACTTGCGTTAATGGTGAAGGAAAACATCTTGAGGCAACCTGCACACCTGAGAGTGCTCCATACAGTTCTTCGTGGTGGATTAAGACCTTTATCCTTCTTATTCTGATAAGAGAGGCCCACGCCCAGCAAAGGAACAGTAATGGGTTGGTTGTGTACTTGTAAATGTGGATAAAATGTGTAAAAATGTCAAAATATAAAAGTTCCTAGTTATAAGTAAAATTTGTGATGTACCCTATTTATTGCAAATAAAGATATTGTATTGTATTGTATTGATCTTACGTCTTCTTTGTCCATCCAAAGGTTGTCTGGAAGATATCGCTTTTAGCAATAAGACCTCCCATGTAATTTATACGTTGTTCCTGTTTACTACTATTTTCACAGTGTACAATAAAGCGTATTCTATCTATCAAATAAGAATAGACATTTGCTGGTGCTTTAAATATTGAAGTTTTTTAAGGAGGTATTATTACCTCAATTTGGTTCCTTATGGAACCTACAGCAAAACGATGGGAATAAAACGCATAAAATCCTGGGTAACAACCTAAACGGTACTAAAAGTTTTAAAGATACGTTTTATTCGTCGTTTACAAGCATTTAAATAAAACTATCTATTACGGGTCTGGGTTATCAATAAATTTGTTAGTGTGTGACTATTAGTAGCAATTTTTACTATTTTTTCGCCAAAATAAAGATGGATAGAATAAGCTACCTACAGGACGAATAAATTTAACACCTATGTACACATGAATGCAATAATAAGTTTGAGATTGCTTTATTGTACACCATGAAAATAGTAGTAAACAGGAATAACGTATAAATTATGGGGACATTGGTGGTCGTATCGCTAAAAGCAATATTTTCCATACAAGCTTTGAATGGACAAAGAAGACGTAAGATCTAGATCATGGCATAGCTTATAGCATTTTCATTTAGTTTTTTCTTTACCACAAAGTCAATGTTCAGGGCCCTACAAAAACATGCATTAGTACCATCTTATGCCGGTGTTCATCAACGTTAATTCCCTGATTAAACGGCCGGTTACTCGAAAAATATACTAGAATTGTGGGTAAACGGTCGTTTAACTAGAGAATTATATCGTTGGTGAAATCAAGCCTTAGGATTAAGGAGAGTCTGAGAAAGTCCAAGTAACGCTTACTCTTGAGGGGTCCGCTAGTTTCTATATCTGATAAAATAAACAATACTCAACGACCACATTGTGGTCAGCTACGAAGCACGTACAGTCGACCACACGTCTCAATGGTAACAGTTTGACCTTGACAGCGTCATTATTTCGAAAACAGTAAGGACGGTTTTCGTAATTCATGTGTTACCACTGACATGCGGTCGACTGTACCAATTCATACAATAAACAATATTTGCTTACAAGCTATGAAGGAATAAACGATTTTACCGTAACTGCCTTTGTTTAACCGAGAAACGCAATATTGAAACGACACGTTAATGTCGTCATTCATTGTAACACGCGTTAACCTGTAACTGCGACCCGTCACGTACGGTTTATCGCCAACGGCAGGGCTGCCCCTCGGCCCGCTGCTGCGCGTGCGCACCGCTAATTGCGATCGCGTAGATTGACAACCCTGGCTCACAGGATAACGGTGGCGTTTGTTCGTGGGGACGATAAACTAAGCTATGTATTGTGCGTTGTTGCGACATGTATAATGCGGTCACATTTTTCTGGTCGTAAATTGCATTCTTGCATATATTTATTTCAGTTTTGTCTCGTGAATTCGTGATGACAAATATGAGTAGACAAATTACTTTTTCAACTTCCATTCACTTTCTACGCGGTAATTATTCCGCTGTGTTCTTAAAAAACATGTTATTTACAAAAACACTTTATATTATTTCAAGTTAAAAGTTTACTTTCTCATTATGAAGTCGCAAAAAACCAGTAAATAGCGTAAAAGGAAACACAAAAACCTCAAAAAAAAACAAAAAATTACGTCAGTTTTTTACTTTTTCCCAACATCTACAAACTGTCACTTCGACACCAAATTATCGAGTGCAACAAATCCGCGACAATCGCAGCTGATGCGCATATCGGCGACTAATCGCAACGTCACGCGTCGCGGTTGCGGCCGGCTGCGCAGGAGTGGCTCTCGAGCCGAGTGGCGCGTGGGCACTGGGCAACGATGCGGTGGTCCGGCTTCTCACCGACAAGTGGACGGAATAGAGATTATTTGTACGTTTGAAGAATATTGAACTAGGTGTGTGAACTTATTAGTTCTACATTTGTAGTCTGACTATCGAGAATTTTCTGAATGAAGAACCTCTGAGTGTTTTGCTTTCACTAAAGGGGGGGGTGCATTAAAAGAGCCTCCTCGAGTGACGATATTTGACTGCGGTAGGTCATTCGCCCTTGCCGCAAACCGCGATCCGCAAAACGCGTTGCCCACCCGATACACACCGAAAGTCCGTCACTTTCGAGAAAACACTTCCCGATGCAGCAGCGGCTGCCAGGGGGACGTAGCGGCGGTGTCCCCCTGCAATGCCCCAATAAGCCAAGGTCCGAGCCCTTCCTTGGAGGTTATTCGGTATGCAACCGCGATTTTAGTTTGTAAGTTAGGGAAACTTTTCTGGCAGACGAAGACCCTCACGGGACTTTCCGCCACACTAGTCCGGTTGAGCAGCAATAGTACCTAGGTTCTTGCATGCGTAGGGTTGCCATCAAAATTTGGCAACCAGAACTAGACGCGTGAAAACCCCGGATTTTAGAGCCCAGAACCCGGACATGTCAACAGACTTTTTTAAACATAGTCAGTGTAATAAAAAACACAATGCGGGCATAGCGCGTGTGTCGCGGGCGGCCCATAACTAAATTTTTAAACCCGGACTACAAATGAAGCCCCGCCCGGACGCTCCCCGGATGTCCTCTAAACTAGGCCATATTCGGGGAAACCCTGACGGATGTAGCCCATGTCGACACCATAGAAGAAGACTAAAATATCCGAAAATATGAATTTCCTTAATTACCCAACAGTGCAAGTCAGTGTAACATCATTATGATGACGTCTGTGGTTAGTGGTTCGAGTGTCGGACTGCTGATCACGAGGTCGAGAAATATTTATGTGATAAATATAAGTGTTTGTGTTGGTCTGGGTGTTTCTTATGTATTATAAGAACCTATGTATTTACGAATAAAAAGTATTTAAGTATTATATCCATTGTCTAGTACCCATAGTATAAGCTCTGCTTAGTTTGGGACTAGATGGTGCTGTGTAAAAAAATATCCAGAATTATTTGCTATTATTGTTATTTATTATTTGAATGATCCCTTTCACATAACTCAAAAATGAGATTTTCAATATCTAAGTAACCAGAAAGCTAAAAACCTACATGTTTTTAATTAATTTATGTTATTACTAGATAATTACCACAAGCCAACAGACTTAGGTATGACAGCATTGAGTCACCCTCACCACATATTTTGCCGTCACGAGAGCACATCACATAATGCGCTTGCGCCTTGTAAAACAAAAAGACTTTCCACGTTCAAACGGATAGATTACGTCAGTTATGTGTATGTATATGCGTAACGCAGGAAAGTTTGCAAGCTTCTCGGATTTCCCTGTTAAAGATAGCAAAAAATATTACATGTGCAGTATGGCGCGAGGCATAAGAGATCTGCTTTTAATGATTAGGTTGCGACTTTGCCCGATCTACACAATTTTCAAGCTGGTTTCCCACTCTGTGAGCAGTGTGAGTTGATCCAAGGATTCTTTCACGTTTTTATAGAAAACATAAATCAGTTCAGTTAACTAAAACAACACGCAAATCATCAGCCAAAGTTAATAGGGCCTTATTTTTACATTTCTTAACCCAAAATTTGACTAATAGGTTTTTTCATAAAGTGGAATTCCTGATAGCCGTATATCGATCGGTCGCCGGAATCAGTTTTTTTTGAAGTTCATGAAAATAAGAACCGATCCTAAAGCTAAAGCATAAACAGGTGTTGGGTATAGACTTATCGGTATAGTCACAGATTTAGTAAATACGTTTAGGATATACTGCACTAGAATACATGACATTACCACGTTAGCCTATCGAAAGACAAGACTGGCTGTTGCAAGCGTTTTTGTCAATGCTGCTTCAGACATTGCTATTTCCACATGAATAAAAATCCACACAGAAGCCAAGCCTAGCCGGCGCAAGCCGGTTCTTAGTTCTTACTACAGCAGAGCGTACGTGAACCGGTCGGTAAATGCGCACACACAGCGCCGCGCTATGTGTAAGTATACCACAGTGGCTAGCTTGTCTTCTGTATGGATTTTTATTCATGTGTCATTTCTATGAATTATACAAATATAACCAAGCAATACCTATTAGTAACACCACGTAAAAATCATATAAAAAATTATTTAACAAAAAAATACATGTAACCGAAAGTTTCTCTTCACTTGCACCACCGCATGTGATTTGTCTGAAGAGCGCTGTAATTATTGTTGAGACGTGGATGGATGCGGCGTAATGGAGGACTGCAGTGGGAACACCAACATGATAGGTGGCGGGATTAAAAACTTGATGAAGGCAATGTGAACTAGCCCTTGTTTTAGCTTAACTTATTTTAATTTAGAAGCAGTCAAGGCCCGTCTTGGTGCGTCAGTCGCGTTGGTGTCGATTAAAAGTATCCACTGTTCATTTTAAGTGCCAAGTCTCATCAAAATTGGTTTAGCAGGTTGCGGTTTTGAAGTAACAGACATACAGAACCACCGGTGGGGATGTATAAACACGATTCCTACCGGAACCGGTTCCCTTTGTAAACTGAGGACCAATTCTCGTAATTTAAAATGTTCAAAATATGGTTCCGATCTAGTCTCAATGTCATAAATGTCCACAAAACTCAGAAATAAACGTTAAACAGAGACACGTCATGAGATTGGATTTACACTCTAATAATTGTATGTGTACTTATTATATTTCTGTATTTTATGTGTTTGTTTTATTCTAACAACGGTAACAAGTTCTACATCGAGTTCCATTGACAATCTTTAGTTATATTTTGCTCAATTTTATTAGTGAAATTGTGACACACGCGTTTCCAAAACTCTTGACATTTTTGGCAGGATTGCATTGCTAGCCATAAGAAAAAAACATTGAACACTGAGATTAAATCGGATCGCTTTCTGCTATTAAACACCACATTACTGATACAACTGGTCATTAGTCTACTGGTATATTTTGCACTTGATTCCCTTTTGAATATTTTCACCCTTCGCCAAGAACGACTACATATTCTAGCATTTATAATTAATTTAAATGTCGATTAAATTCAATGTGAACCACAGACATAGTAAAAAATATAGACTAAGTGCTGGGAACAACCATAGTGAAGCCAACAAAAACCGTGTTCCTTCATGTACAACCAGTGCTCACGTATACACCATGCACCTGAAGGATATTTGTTTTCGTGATGCTTACTGGAAGATGCCGCGACATGTGAACTGAGAGGGGTGAGCACGCTTTAAGGTGCATGTGTGTGCGTGAGCACTGGTTGTACATGAAGGAGCACGGTTTTTGTTGACTTCACTATGTTTGTTCGCAGCACTTAGTCTATATTTTTTACTATATCTGTGATGTGAACTAGCTCTTGCAAGCAAATCTATTTAAAATGATGATGCAAATATTTATTAAGCTAATATCGTGGTATGAGATGTTCAAGAATGTCATCGTTAAATAAAATATACATAAATTATTCAGAACCCGGATCACGGATATTTTATTATTCGTTAAAAATTATGATAAGTAACACCTACCAACAAATCTAGTAGTTTCTTACAGTTCCATAGACTCCTATATCATTCGCTACGATGACTAACGCCTAGAGTCTGACCATGCTAACTCCATAAGAATTATTTATGGCAACACCGTAAACAATAACTATCAAAATCTCTATAATGATCTTATTATTCCAATGCAGAGTTAGTCTGACAAAACTAACTCAGAAAACTATACAGAGTTAGCGTGTTCAGACTCTATAGCCTGTTTTTTCTTTCTTGTCTTATTTAGTGAACAATCTCGGCATGTCAAAATAAACATACTAGTTCTGTACACGTAATTAGGTAAAAAAAAAAATTGCGTGTGAAATTGATAACATAATGTCTTTTAATAATAATTATTGACGAATTGCAGTAAATATACATGCCAAGATTGTTTACTAAATAAGTCAAGTAAGAAAAAACAGTGTGTACACATTATCATTACACATAATAGCAATTTAAATCGCATTCTCGATTCACGAACTGACGTAATAACAGTTGACAATAAATGTCATAATTGATATCTCGCTTTGCGCAATTATTGGCGATAAATAATAAATAATTGCCTTAATAACACACCGTACATCCTAGTGTTATGAATATTTAATTAAATGAATTATTTATGAAGTGTTATTTATAATTATTTACTAATTATTATTACACTGAATAATGCTATTTGTGCGATGATTAATAGCAGTTGTGTGAACTGTTTATGGTGATTTCCCGCGCTTTTTTATGTCATCTTATACGTATAATTTTGTTGTTTATCTAAGTCGATTTAGTCCATTTTTAAAAATTATAACAATATGCATTGCATTCAAATAATGGATATTTTTTATGAAACATAGGTAGCAACCAACAAACGGCAGTCAGTTTGTCTTGTTTATTGTATTGTTGTTTATTAAGTTGACTAAATAAGCAAAATATTAAGGAAGAAGGTACTAAAATCAGTGAAGGTTCAATGCGTCTTGTGGCTGGATTAAATTATAATTAAAAACAATACTCAGGTATATAATAAATAACCACAATAATAATGCCAGATTCCCAGTCGAGTCATACACGTACGAGCCGTGTGGAATTGTAAAGAGATAAATGTATTCCTTTATTACTTGAATAAAATAAGGAAAACTCCTAAGTTTTGTATGTGCCTATCCTTATTTTAGTTTAATCCAAGAAAAGAGTTGTTACTTGAATGTTTTTGTTACCAGTTACAAAAAACTTTTATTCGAATAACAGGGGTTAGATTTTTTTTCTTTTTAATAATGAGCAGATATAATGGGTTGTTTAGTTGCATTTCGAATTTTGAAAAAGCTCGCGTGTTTGTAGCATATCAAAACGGGGTAAGGTAATTGGTGTAATCAGCACACTCGCCACAAAACATTCCGAACGAGTTTCTTGGTAAAAAAAAACTGTACCATTATTGTATTAAGTATACTTATTAAAAAGGTTGATGACACTTGCATGTTTTTACCTGACTGCCCCAGAAGGAGGGTAATGTTTTAAATTACGCATTTAAATTGCTAGAGTGGCGTAAATACTTATAATCAGTTCAAGAAGAAGGTAAATGCCAAGGTGAATTATGAATTCTTGAAGATTTTTATTTGTTATTTCTCCCTATCCTGTTTAACTATGGGCGTGAGTACCGTGTTTTAATATACAGGATGTTGAAAAAGGTAATTTCAGATTCAAGGGAGCGATTAAAGATTGGATCTCAAATACATAATAATAAAAAGGCAAACATATTTATAAATAATGTCATGCTATCGCTACCAATCTATATTAAGCCTATATTCATAATACTGTAAGGGAAAATGTCAAGCTGCTTTCATTACGAAGGATTATTAAAGATTTCAGTTTTTCAATATTGAATAATTCATTTTAAAAGTTTAACATAACATAACCTAGGCGATTATTTAACATTTCATATTAACAAACATGATTTTGAACACTTCTTACACAAAATAATAATTTGTAGATTTAATTAAATTAATCTTCTCGTAGATTTATGATGACATATGGATTTAGCTTTTATATCTGAGACATTTGAGTTTAGAATTAAAATTAACACTTAATTAGTGTAAATTAGCAATGCAATACGTTTTCTTAATGCAATTCCGATTCACACTCTGAATGATTTTGTTTTTGGTCCAAGTGATAAGCTGAGGCTTTTTTAAATTTTTGGTTATTGTTATTTGTATTTTAAATTAATGGTTATTTTATTATTTTTAACGCATTTACGCCAGTGGTTTAGCCACTAAACTACCGTGAACACTGCTCGTGGTATTATACTGAGCCAGGAGTCGCAGGTTCAAATCCTGCTCGTGAGTGATTTTTTTTTTCCACAATTAATTTTTTTAAATTAATGGTCTAGTGAAAAAAATACTGCACAAGGATTTTGATAGACGAAACATAAAAAAAAATAAGAATCCATAAAAACATAACTGAACTAAAGTACAAACTTGAAATTATGTTTCCTCATACAACACTTTGGGACTACAGATTTTGTTTTTTTTTGTCTACCTAAAGACCCGAAAATCTTGTAGCTGTACCTATCATAATCACATCTGTTAGACATATTTATGATCAAAACTTAATTAAAACTATCAGTGGTTGCTGTTACTACCTAAATATCTTCCAAATTACTTAGTTGAATTAGGTGTCTCTTACGACATTCAGAAGAGATAGGTACATAAAATAGCTTACCCAGGAACCACACAGTCCATTCTACATAATTTTCTAGAAAATATATTTCACGAATTTACACCCGCTTCCTTTTATCACCTGCACCATCGCAGCACGGTCTGATACCCAGATCCTCGTGCATCACGCGAATACTTTCTGTTAGGTTAATTCCTAAATTAATGGGCTTACGTACACTTCACGGATTAAGCGTAACCGTTGAAATACAGGGTGTTATTTATCGACCAAAATTAATAATCATTCTTTTAAAATCTTTAAAATTAATCTTGAAAATTAAAATTAATCTTGATAATATTGAAATTACATACATACATATTATCACGCCTGTTTCCCATTGGGGTAGGCAGAGACTATGGATTTCCACCTGCTACGATCCTGACACACCTCTTTCGCTTCATCTACGTCCATTAACCTCGTCATGCATGCTCGTCGGTTTAGAGAACTCTTAACCTGGCATTTTTTTAGAACATCCGCGATTTGATCGCGATACGTACGACGAAAATTTTCAAGATTAATATTGAAATTAATCTTGAAAATTTTCGTCTTTTCGTTAAATAGCATGAAAATGTTACAATATCAATCTGCGGGTGGGTAATTCGCCAGATTTAAACAAAAGCTGATGAGATTTTTACATTTTAATCTATGTATATTAATAGACGAAAGGACCACATGTCTTAACAGAAATTGTTAAAGAAAAAAGTACACTTAAACGGGAATCTGGATAGGATTAAAAAAAAAAAAAAACAGAACAGCACGGACATAAAAACCGTGTGGTTGGTCAGTTTAGTCAGGACTTTATAAATGGTAGAATTCATAAAGACAAATTTTCACTTTTATTAAGAAAAATATTGTTGAATCCGTAAATGTCTGGGTCGGGTTTATTTGTAGATTATGTGATTCTGAGTACAGAATCACTTACGGCCAAAATTAATATTCAATCTATCTACGATTTGCCCTACTAGAGATAGGAATTTGACATAAGCTCCATACAAAATATGTCAAATTTCTATCACTAGTAGGGTAAATCGTGGATAGATTGGATATTAATTTTGACCGATAGTCAATCACATCATAATGAATCAGTAGATTCGGAATATAGTTTGAAGGAATTACACGATTTAGATAACAACCTGTATATTTAAGTGATAATTTATGTGTCCAGTAAGTTGATTATGATGCGCGCACGCAAATAAATGAATGTAGTGCTTATTAGCGCTAACTGGGTAATAACAGTTCTTTGTATTGAAGAATTTCTGGGTGGTTTAGTTTAGAATGCGATGGTTAAATCAACAGGCTTATTGCAATTCAGTTTCGGAAATAGACGTCTCCGAAAGAGGACGTTTTGCCTTGACCATCACCAGTGACGTATTCCTCATCGGGACACAGTGACACGGGACGGCCCTGTAATCCGGCCCAGTTCAGACATATCTAGCAGTTAATTCAATCTAAAAAGCAATTGAATTTTAAAAAATGGAGGAAAGAAAATGAGCTTAAAATAGCAATTTTGCTCCTCCTCGAAAATTCCTAGATCCGGGGTGGCGGAGAGTTCCACCGTTTGGTATTGGGGTAGCCTAATAATATTCGCCAAGAACGCGGATATTATAAATACATCTCTCATATATCACGCTGGTCCAGCTTGGTGTTGTTTCGTAGATCACTGATAGTTACCTCGTACTATGTTTTGACATGACTCTTACTATGACTCTTACGGAACTGTCTGCAGAAAAGGTACAATTAGCGCAAAAATGGAGCGAGCAATGCTCGGAATCAACATACCTACGTGACCGTAAGACGAATGAGTGGATACGCTCCAAGACGAAAGTCAAAGACGTAGTGTCCATAATATCTAGGCGTAAGTGGAGATAGGCGGGAGACATTGCTCGAATGGACAAGGAACGATGGACGCGGATACTGCTGGAGTGAAAGAAAGAAAGAAAGAAAGAAAAATGGTTTATTTACTACAGCCACACAACACACACAATAACAATAATATACAGTTTTAATCAATATAGACTCCTAAAAGTATAATTGTGTGCCCCGCGGCTGCACCAAATAGGCTCAGTTCAGCAAAAATGCCAGACAACTAGTGTCTGGCGCTGGTTTTCAACTGGACCTTGTTTGAAAGCGTCACGGACGAAAATCAGTTTTACAGTGAGTAAACTAAACATAGATAAAAATAATAAGAAAGTTTTTCGCAATAATAATATAATATAAAATATAAATATCGTGATATATATATATATATACGTGTTAAAATAGTAATATTAAATAAATGGGAAATAAGTGGAACGGACGTCATCAATTAATAAATACATATACATGTCACAGGTTCGTTTGCACGCATTTACCCACAAATCTAACAATGCGCTGCGGGCAGCCGAGCGCGACGGACATTTTACCGGCAGTTGTTATATTGAAACTAATAATCAACCAAACCTTACTAGAAAAAAGTGAAGTACGAAAAATAATAGATGGAGATTTCCGAAGTTGATAAAAGGTAATTTTCATTTTGTAGTAAAAATATTAACATTTGCAGAGCATTGTTGGGGATTCCTGATTAAGCATCAATAACCTGTTTTTTTAGTTGTGCTTCAACATCGAGATGCCAAACTACAAACACAGACTTTGTCTGCCAGGCTTTTACTGGAGGGAGAGAAAAAAAATGCTACGATCCCGACACCGTGCGCCGCAGTCGCAAGCAGGCCAGCCACATTGGGTAAGTAGAAACACAACGAGAATGAGCAGAGCACGACAAGTTGGAAAAAGAATATATTGTGTTTGTTGTATTGTGAGTGGCGACCACGACAGTACACTAGACCGCGGGGATGGACACCTAAACGTGTTGGGTGGATGACGACCGACAACACACAGGCCTGGATTGGATATCAAGGGCTCAAGACCGCCAGGAGTGGAGGAATTTGGAGGAGGCCTACACCCAAAAATGGGTATTGCGGCCTTACGCAATGATGATGATGATGATGTTTTGACATGCAAAACCGTCGGAACAAACAATCGTAAGAACTTTGCTTTGTTTGCTCCTAGCCTGGATGTTTGTGCTTATGATTCGTGTATGTATAACAGGAAACCAAGTGCAAGACTATAGGTGTACCTAGGTATTTACGTCATTTGGAATGTTGCAAATACCTAATACCATGCTAAAACTCAAAGGAAATCCCGAGTACATAACCACAAATCATCAAACAACTAACTACAAATAAAATCAAAAGGAAATTCTATTACTAGCTATCAATACCAATACTTAATCCAATTTATGAGCTGAATTCACAAGGATATTTTAAAATTCACTATAAAATCATACAAACGATTCTAACCATTAATTTGAAAGGGATAAGATATAATACTGTGTAACAAATCGTTCACATTGAAGGATCTAAGCTATGTTTTACTGTCAGCCGCCCACAGGTGGCGCTGATTATGATTTGTGCGGCGATATGCGCGCGGCGCAAGTCCCGCAGTAAGTTTAATTGCTGGGAGCTGTACGTACGCCTGATTTATATTTATATCTCACCATCTTATAGCTTCCGCGTTTCATCAGTTCAATCTTATAAAAACACGAAATACACATTAAATTTATGTCGTATATATATATCACGTTGATATATTACTGGAACATTTGATTTACAGGGTTGTACAGTGGAACAGTAAAAACCACTTCCAAATTTTTAATTAACGATAATGAAGTTAATCAGATAAGCAGTTCGTTAATGCTTAATGCTATTTGAAACCCACGTATCTTCATATTTAAGCTTCATAACTATAAAAAAATAAAATTAGTTCTTCGGAAACTATGAAAGCGTTTCACTGGCTTATTTTACTTGGTAACATGTCTTGGAACATTCCCAGTTAGCACCGACAAAACAAATCAATATTTTACAAATATCATCTTAGTTTAAATCAGCAACATTGATTCGATCTGATCAACTTGTTAGTTGTTATCAGATTCGAAACAATAATGTTGATCAACGAAATGATAAGAATTATCAACAAATTATGCTGCCAGGCTTTACAATTGCGATAGTATTTTGAAAATGCAGAATTCTTTAGCATGAGTAAGTTGTCTATTAAGTCTACCATCAACCTTTGTAAAGATCCATTATTTTAACATGAACACAATAAAACTGCTGCGTGTACCTTTCAATGCAGCCTACGCTATCAAATCTATTGATACCACCTTACATCTTCACCCAACATTGAGATACGCCTCCTTACATCGGAATGCTGTTATTAGTTAACAAGCAGACTAGCTTAGTCATAAGTAAGAAAGTCCATGTCAGTAAGCTATGCGCCAATGTTCATTCAACCAGTAATATCGCAAATTGGCAGATTACTTACAATGCAACAACATGCAACATGCCTGCCTGTCTGTATTTGTAACGACCGTTTTACCACATACAATGTTTTACAACGTTACTTATGAAGCGATTGTCATTTGATTTTCGATTTCCTGAAGGTAGGATTGGAAGTTTTCAGCAGTTACAACATTATAAATTGTCAGCAATTCTTTATCCAAAACATAAAAAAGCAAACAACATTGGCCAAGGCATTCGTATGTTATTTATTAGGTATAACTAGCAGGGGTAAGAAGAGATATTAAGCACCAGCGACAAAAAAAAACAGAAAAGTCCACTAAAGTTTCCAAGACATTCGCTAACGTCTTTCCGTGATAAACCGAATTACACGCGTGCGAAGCAGTGGGCAGAAGCTAGTTCTTTATACATAATAAAATTACTGCCTCACGTCAATCAATTACTGAAAATGTTTACCATCTGGTTCAGTTCAGTTCAGATGGTTAGCATTGGAACTCACATAATTGCCTTGTGATTTCAATAATTTGTACTCCTGTTAACAATTTTGTCCAATTTCCTTTTACACTATTTTACGTCGAACTCCATACGCACTCACTAAAAAACTGACAACTCATGTAATGTAGCTTTATTTTTGAAATGTTGTGTCGCGCTTTAAACTTCAAACTCGATGAAAACTCATGACGAAACAAAATTAAAATCCAACAAAAAGTACCCATGGTACCCACTTGTACCATCAGTAGCAGGATAAGTTCTCGACGTGTTCCAACGTATTATTTCATAAGCTTATCGTTACTATCGGCATTAGATAGTATACCCGGCGCATGCGCACTCTACAATTAAGCGAACCCGATACCGACCAATCAGAGGCCTGTTTTTATCAATGATCTATTTTGTACCGACAGTTATGCAGCGCAGTCCTTCACTTCCTTTATTTTCTTCGCCGATTTAAAAATATGGGATGCGATGTTTTCTTTGGAAGAGTGTATATCTCGTTTATGAGGTCTACTTTGTCAGTGTACATTAATTAGAATAACAGAAATTAAAATTATACATAAGTAATGATTGTTTTCTTCATTTCTTTCGTAAAAATAACGTCTTTTTTAGGGTTCCGTAGTCCTACAAGGAACCCTTATAGTTTCGTCATGTCCGTCCGTCTGTCCGTCTGTCCTAATCCTTTACAGCTCAATAACTTCTACAGTTATAAACATAAGTAAATGAAATTTTGTTAAAAAATAGTTTACATATAGATCTCAATTTTAAAAGAATAAAAAAATCGTTTTTACGTATTTTAGGGGTGGCGTCCATACATTTGAAATGGGGATGAATAATTTTTTTTCGCTGCACCCCCTCGTGTGGGGTATCATTGAATAGGTCTACTAAAATGAAGGTAATGTTTAATACACCACTTTTTTATCAGGTGTACCATCTGCGAAATATAGCCCGCCAAAGTGGCTTGCAATGTGTCCCCCCCCCTGCCATTTCTAAACTATGCAACGTAGAAACTTATAATCTTCCACATTGATAGACCTTTATGAAAACTCTCTTTTAAAATTATTTCGAGTATAATGTGATTACAATTTTTTGAGTTATAGACAGAAAACTGAAAAATACTTAAAACGTCCTAGTTCAAAGGTCATTGACCTTAGATAAAAATTATCATAGCAAATAATGCTCCTTTAGCTACTTTCTATTTGTTAAAATCACAAAAAGTAACATTGACACTTCTTAAATTTGGCTTCTTGAATTTATCGCTAGATGGCGCTACTAACAACACGCTCTGAGTCGCGAATGCTGCCGATTATTGCAAAAACTAAAATAGCCATGATTAATATTCGATTTGATTCGTTTGTAATTACACCTACTTAAGGAACCCTATAATACTGAGCATGGCCCGACATGCTCTTGGCCGGTTTTTTAAATCAACTGATATTAACAATCCCAAAAATTTAACATTTCATATTACCAAGAAAATAAATTAAAAGAAAGGGTCGCATGTTCTTTTATATGTAAATCTATGTAAATAACTATCTATCACCATTAATCGATTGTTTAGAATGCATTATAGATTGGAAATCTGTTCTACAATGACAGATTTACCAGCATCACCTAATTACCATTGGCCAATCAAAATACGATAAATTAAACGGGCCTAATCATTTCTTTTTCTCATTTATCTACACCCACGCTTAGATATAGGCGCTTGCTTAGTATACTTAAGTTGCTATTTAACATAAAACTTACATAAATAAGTTGCGGCTTATGATTCAATATAAAATATAATAAACTGCCTTTTTGTTTGCGAAAACAATGGACTCAGTGTCCACGACCTTAACATTTGCAAAAAAATATGCAAAATTGTTGTGTTCTGTTTTTATATCGCTATGTATTACTGGTAGGTTCATATTACAACAGTTTTCTTTGTTTTGGTTTAAGAATCTTTATTAAATCTCTTGGCTGCGACATCGATATTTTGCAGTAGTATTGTGTAAGCCAAATATCAAAATTGCGTTAAACAGTGGACATTACAATATAAAAAAGTTAAGGTATAGCTAATGTTTAGATTTTCCCCCCAAGGGCTAAAGTTCATAAAGTGGTTGATAAACATAGAAATCGACAAACTATTTAGAACAAAATAACTTTCATAAACAATAAATTTAAAGTAAGCCGCGTCCAATTAATGCCCACACATTATTCCATAGATAATATATTGTCAATTGATATGCTTAGGCATTTTGCTTCCCACACCTACACAATGATGGACTTTCGATTTGTGGGTAATAATTCATTTAATAATGAATTTACATAGGTACATATTGTTGAACCTATAATTAAGTTATAAATAAAATGAAAAAGGCATCAAAGATATTATATACGTATTAAATTTGTTTTTTCTGGTATAGGCAAGGGAAACCACGGCAATGCCAGCAATGTTTATTACAGGACGTTGCTTTTTTGTAGTCTTATTTTTTAATTACTGTTAAGCCCATTAATATCGGCTATTAACATAATATGCATATTTGAGTAAAGTGAGAGCAAAAACAGCATTTTTACATCGAAACAAAACAGCAGAAAAGTATTATAAAGCAAAATAAAAAAGTATAAAATTACCATTATTAAAAGGTCAGAGACACAATTCCGAACGAGTATAACATTACGAGTACGAACACAACCAATTACATTTTATTTTATCACTGAACATACTCGTTTCGTACCGATTTTGATTTCGACACTACCAGTGAACGCCGTTATAATTAAAGCTTGCATAAAACATATAGCATTTCCGCTAAGTCGGTTCAATAACGCATAAGGAATATTAAATGAGAAATTTTATTCAAATAGGCCGCATAAAAACACGCCGATGGAATGTCTGCATACGATCACGAACTAATCGATTTTCTAGCCGTCAATCGGTACGAGTGATTTAACCGATTCACAGCCGACTTCGGTTTGATGCGTGTGTGAAACGATTATGATTTTATTTGTGTGTGGTGTGCATCATTTGTGATCGATTTCAGTGTTCGTGAATAACTATTATTCCCTTATTATAAGTAGTTATTTTTGCTATTTATTTTAATAAACTTAACTTTGCACGCAACTTCACCCGCGTATAATTCGGCTTATCACAGATAGATTTATAGCGCAAAATTTCATCCAAATCCGTTCAGCCCTTACAGCGTGATTGAGCAACAAACATCCAAACATCTTCACAAACTTTCACATTTATAATATTAGTAGGATAATATTTGTTGGAAGTAGGATAGTATTAAGTGCCAAGTGGTTTGCAAAAAACTAAATTATTCCTTGAAAAGATTTATAAGCCCGAGCTTTGATCATTTCCTTTAAAAATTTTCCTTATTTACATATTTACGTAGATATTGATACTAGTTTCCTTTAAAATTGCTTTTAGAACGTACAAGAAACATATCCCCTCCCTCTTTTAAATTTTATTAGAGTGAAGAGCTTTACTCATTTAAAAAGACAGAATTTGTCGTGTTTTGTTAGATACAACATTTTACGTAGGAAAATTCAAACGAAAATGATGAGAAGTAAAGAAAGCTGTTGTTTGATTTGGACCAATATAAAAGTTCTGTATACCTTTTAATGTCTTTGTAACGTAGTAAGTAAGGTATCGTAAGTGACAAAAAGCCTCAAGACACTCATGAAAGGACCTGAGTTGAGATATTCTACTTTTCTATAAAGTAATACCAACAAAATAAATTTAATTTTATAAAACTATTAGAAGTACTGTAACTGTACAAAAGTACCTGTTGTAAAAGCTCTAAGGCCCGGAGCACACTATCTCAATGACCTCTAAATGTTTCCGAATTAACCGTCTTCAAATTTATTACGCCGCAGTCGATCGGCGGATATTATCGATAAATAGACGTCAATTTACTGATATTGCCGGACATCTTATCGATTTACGAAGATATAGAGCTGTGGGGTACAGTCTCGGGAAATGTGGTAATTGTTACGAAATGCTGTTGTTTAAAGGATTGATTTAGTCGAGATAGTAACAATGGTTTAAGTGTTAAATGCGAGCTATCTTGCTTGTCTTAAATCGGTTTTATGTAAAGGAATGTAAGTGCATTACTGTTTAAAATTATTGGTGGGCTGTTTTAATTGTAAGATAGTTTATTTTTATAAACATAACACAATTTGAATACCTTTAAATGCATTATAAATTGGACGTAGTTTAGCAAAAACGTTCCAATCCACACACAGTTTTTACTCGGACCATTTTTGAAAATCATTAATTAATTTGCTTCGTTGATTATCCATCTGTTTGTGTATCTGCTACAAATCTTACAAGTAAATTTTGCCAGTTCTCGTAATCCAAACTCGTTAAAATTTTGCATAAAACGCAAAATTCTGATGATTAACAATAACATTTAGTTTTTTCGATATTGTAGACTTTGAATACAGGGGGTCTACTCCCGTTCGACGATATTCGATAAATCGTACGATTCATCGCAGAATTTGCTACTCCGGTCAACCATCGTTCCCTTATCGCATGCGATGATCGTGTTTTGACGTTTGTTTTTCTCATCTCCGGTAAATTATATACGACTATGAACCGTAGTCTATCTTAATTGTGCCTTTTTTATGTGCCTATCTATATTATGTAAGTCTCAGTCGGAACGAAAGTTCGTACTTCGTTTGTCGTTCGTAAAACGCGAGTAGACCTACTGAAACGTAGATTGGCATGTTTTTGCTAAGCTGCGTCCAATTATGAAATATACTGTCCTATTTTTGATAAACCACAAACATTATTACGCTAGTAATATATATGTCTATGCTTTATAGCGATGAATTTGAAATCTGTTTCATTAAAACATTCATGCCATCTGCATACCCTAAGCCTCGTCGTTTCGCAAATGTACAACCGACGTCATTACAAACCACTACACAAATCAGTACCCAACTTCAAAGCTGACAGTTAAATAATTCACAACATCGGTAAGGCACATCTTGCCACAAATAAATCCCGGGACATAATAGCCCACCGGGGAGTTCCAACTGTATTAGTTTTAGCGACAACACTAGCGGTACCTGCAACGGTGTGCCCTTAGCCTATGATTGTGTATTGTCGACAGGTGGGGTACTAGGCAATCTTCCTTCGCTACATTTATAGGAATTTGCAGTTATTTGGTGCATTTGTACGAATTTATTCGCTTTGATATTGTTTTGTTGTTGATTCATAAGTTTGAATTTATAAAATACCAGACGTTGCCTGCGACTTCGCCCGCGTCATCATCATCATCATTTCAGCCGAAAGACGTCCAATGCTGGACAAAGGCCTCCTCCGAAGGGGGGGATATGCCATAATCACCACGCTTGGCAGGCGGGTTGGCGATCGCAGTTGGTTGTTTAAATACTCGGAGAACGCTGCTGCCCATTCTCTGGTGAATCCCTAAGTCGCGTTTTACGACACCCATGAGAAGAAAGAGGGTGGTGCAATTCTTTACGTCCGGCACCACACGGAACAAAACAACGGAACGGTTCGGTACGGTTTCGCCCGCGTACTGAAATAAAATATAGCCTATGTTACTTCTGCATAAAGTAGCTTTCTAATGGAGATAGATTTATTAAAATCGGTTCAGTAGTTTCAGAGTTTATCATTTACAAAAAAATCTTTCCTCTTTATAATATTAGTATAGATTACGCGTTCATTCGTGTTTGTATTTTGCTGTAGTATTTTCCTGAGTTTTTATAGGAGGAAAAAAGTTCAAAGATTCAAATATTTATTGCGTACTAACGGGCAAATTTAATAAACTATCTATCCACGATTTTCCCTACTAGAGATATAAATGTATGGAGCTTATGTCAAATTTCTATCTCTAGTGGGACAAATCGTAGATAGATCGTTTATTAATTTTGGCCGTATGTGTACATCATTGGTGTTACATTTTGTTATGGTGCTTATAACTTAGTGGCCTTTTGCAAGCATTGCAATATTCAAAGTTCACACATTTTTTTATTCTTTATTGGGTTTGACCGCTACTTCACCCGATGATAAGCGATGGTGCGGTCGACGATGGCAGAGGCTTGCTTCGCAAAGACCCATAAGTTAATTTGATGCTATATTGACTGGAATGGAATAGGTTTTCCGGTCATAAATTTCGAATATTATGATGATATCCCATTGATCGTCTGCTCCTGTTACCCATAATTACTTTGGAATAAAATAAACATTCTGACGCCAATGATAATATCTACCATCCCGATCGGTATAGATGTGACAGATATTGCAAGTATCGAATGCGAATGATATGAGAACCCGTCTATAACATTGTATCAAGTTGCAGCTAGTCAACTATAACCAGATTATGTTGCAAGTCCCCTAGTTGTAAATAATCGGATCAGGTAGCAACGTTCTAGTAATTTGAAAAACATTGTAATATGATGCTTGTTTACAACAATGGTGTCGATTCTCTTGTTCACGAACTAAACTTATTTTAATCTATCGCTCTCTTTTACTAATAGTAGATACAAGAAAGGGATGGCAACCATTTAAGAGCTGTCAAATTAGACAAAATTAAAATTTCCATACAAGTTTAGACGTGATCTCGGAACGTGCCCACTAAAATACAAAGAAATGTAACACGTAAACTAATTTGACAGTTCTAAAATGGTTGCCATCCCTTTCTTGTATGTTCTGTTAGTAAAAGAGAGCGATAGTTTAAAATAAGTTTAGTTCGTGAACAAGAGAATCGACACCATTGTATCGTTATTTTAGTTGGGAATCTATTCCGATCTATAATTGCGGAAACATACGTCTTCAATTATTAGCACCTATATAAATCTGATAGGTAGGTATTACAAAAAAAGTATACAACGTGTTATTGAAATAACTGAAAACCTCTTAAGGGGTCATTGTACTCATCAGTATGAACAACTTAATAGCGAAAAAAAACAGCTGTTGATAACATTTTGTCGAGTTATGCGATCATGAATGCGCTATTTCAAGGTTGGTTCCATACATAATTTAGTAAAAGTTGTTTATAATGATGAGTACAATGAGCCGTTAAGAGGTTTTCAGTTATTTAATAACACGTTGTATAGCTTTCCTGAATTTTCAATAACTGGACAAATCCTCAATCAAATCAGCCTATCACAGTCCACTGCTGGACATAGGCCTCTCCAAATTGCGCCACAACACTCGGTCCTCTGCCTTCCGCATCCAGTCCCCCCCAGCTACTTTCATCAGGTCGTCGGTCCACCTGGCTGGGTCCAACGGCCATCGGTCCTTCAACAGACAAGGCCACCCCACTGCCACTTCAGCTTAGTAATCCTACAAGCCATGTCGGTCACTCCGGTTCTTCTCCGGATAATTATCCTTCAAAGATACTCCAAGCATAGCTCGCTCCATAGCTCGCTGAGCGACTTTGAATTTGTGGACTAGCCTAACTGTCAGTGTCCACACACCCTACTAAGCAATATTTGGTTCAATGTGGCCTCAAATTGACTTTTTCGTTAACTGTGAGTGCTTACCCACTCCAGGTACCTACAGCTTGCTTCTATTTAGGTACTATTCGTCTCTCCACTATCAATGTACATACCTGAAAACAAAAAGAACAATAGGTTAATAATGCGTCTCATACAGTAGGTCAGGTTAACCACAGATAGTTATGCGAAAGGTTACGTCACTCTTGACCGCTAACCACGGCTCCAGATTATTTTACAGAATAGTTTAAATTAATACAAATTCTAGGTAAGACAAAAATAATTTTGTTTTGTTCTTTGAGACATTATTGGGAATTGTCATTAAAATAGTACATAACAGGAAAACCTGATGGATATTATAGAAGCAGTAGCAGCCCGGAGTCTGGATTTGTGCCCGGTCAATGGCAATAGGCTCGCCCCCTATTACATGGGACTATAACATAACTGGCGAAATGTGGGTGTACTATTACACCTCTGCCTACCCCTTCGGGGAAATACAGGCGTGATGTTATGTTGTTATGTTATTATAGAAGATATTGCAAGGTTGCATTATATTGATTTTTATTATGATGTCTATGAGACATGTCTTTTTTTATTTCAAGAATATGGTTGAGGGAAAATCCGAACCTAAGTAAGGTGAATCATAATTATGTAACCTTAATAATTTCTTAGGTTTTCGCGTTCACTACACATTATAATAAAACAAAGTTTAACCGGATTAAATCGCTTATATTATTAAAATTGGTTTTCCTGACGTTTCGAAAGCTTTGCACCGTTCGTGGTCGCAGGAAGACTTACGGCCAAAATTAATATCCAATCTATCTATGATTTACCCTACTAGAGATAGAAATTTGACATATTTTGTATGGAGCTTATGTCAAATTCCTATCTCTAGTAGGGCAAATCGTGGATAGATTGGATATTAATTTTGGCCGTAAGATGACAAACGTCTTTACAGATATTTCTAAAAAAATATTTTAATCTACCGTACAATTTTTATTAATTAAAATGGTTTCAATGCACGCAGTAATCACTCACAATGTCATTGTCTTTTAAAGTGTTGCGTGCTGTTTGGAACTTGATTATTTTTAGAACTGGGTTCCAAACAGGTGGTAGCTGCCAACCATCTTCTCTATTAAAATTAGGATGTTTTTTAATTTCAATAGCCTCACGGAGCATTCTAGGTACCTATAGTTTTTCTTTTGCCAGGACTTGTGGTTTATCAAACCGAAGAAAATGGTTGGGTTTGTCTAGGGCATGTTCACACACTGCAGACAAGAAAATGGTTGAGGGAAAATCCGAACCTCAAGTAAGGTGAATCTTAATTATGTAACCTTAGTTATCTAACAAGTAAATGTAGCTGGTTTTAAATTCTTTTCTCTACTGATGTGAACCCAGAAAAGTTGATGATTCTGGAAAAATTGCGAGAATACTGTAAGGTTTGCAGGTTTCTTTTTATCAAATATGGTTTCTTTGTCTAATATTTTGTTCATACACTTCTTAGCGTGTCATATGACCTCTACAAATAAGTCTTAATTTCAAATCGCTAATAAAAATATTATAATTAATGTTTATCGTTTCCACATTAGATATATCATTTCGCAAATCCAAAGTTAATTATGATAATATTCTTATTTCTTACATAACAATGTTGCGATAATTTCACACTATCGGCACAGAATATCTGCTATTGGTCGACATTCAGAATGTTTTCAACACATCTGATTCAATATGTTATATCTGCGATTTAGTGGAAAGATCATTTCATAAATTAGTGGCTACTTATTTATCATCGAGATTAGGAAATAAATCGAATTGGCGAATGTTTGGCAGGCCATAATGTTTGCTAACATAAATGAAATAATGAAGCGTGGGAAACTATTTTTTAACCGACGAAAAAAATGAGGAGGTTCTCAATTCGACGCGTATTTTTTTTTATGTATGACCACGCATAACTTTTTACAGAGTAGTCCGATTTTGATGATTATTTTTTTATTGGATAGGGTATATCCTGAAGTTGGTCCCATTTAAATTTGAAAATCAAAATCCACCCCTAAGGCACAGAATATCTAATAGTACTAACGTACAGAACAACCACTCACTGCCCCCCGCCAATTTAAGTTCCTCACCCGCGCCCCGCACGTGCTCGCAGTTTGGCGGCAAGTTGGACTGCAATATTCAATGGATGTCAATCGCCAGTCGAGTGCGTCACGCAATATATTTTTTGGTGTTTGTAGTTGTATTTTAATTGAAAATGGTAGTGTATTGTGCTTTACACGGATGTGTGTCTACATCTAGACAAGGAAACAGAAGATTTTTTCGATTTCCGAAGGATGAAATAAGGTAAGCCACAAAAAAACATTCATAGGTAGAACTACAGAACAGCGAGCATTTAATTTTACAATTAAACTATTTTTTTGTACTTTGCCAGTTATGACAAAAAGGAAAAAAATAATTTGCTTGTAATGCTTGAAAGCAGATTCCTTTGGGTACCTATTTATTGTATTTTATTAAAGGTAGGTATCTACTTACCGCGAGAGTTTAATTTTACAACTATAGTGAGAGATTGTTTACTGTAAAATTACGTACTTATGATAAGAGAGGAATGAATTATTATAAATTATAATGCTTGCAAAACAAAACTTTTTTTGAGATTCCGTATTTTCAATGTCATACTGTTCAATAACCGCCAATTTAAATCGTATAGGCGTAAATTTTATTTTATTTTAATATATACAATTTATTTAATAATTTATTAGGTTTTCGCGATCACTACACATTACAATAAAATAATTTTTACTGGATTACATCGTCAGATACAACCGATGCAATTTACGCGATGTAATCCGGTTAAACTTGTTTTATTATAATGTATAATTTCTATGGCAATAATAATATAATACATTTTTTTGATTAATTAACTGTTTATTTTATTTTCCAATATACATATATAATGATTGATAGTATTTTAATAAGCTTCAGTAATGTGATTCAGTAGTACGAGCTCTTTATGTAACAATTTACAATAAATAAAACTATCAATTTACTGCAGCTAATTAAAAATACTAATTTATTTTCATCGCCGACCGTACAAACTCACTGCGTTCGTGCGCAAGAATAACTTTCACTACACAAGCTAACGCCATCTCTGGGAACTACTGAGAAGCGTTTGGAACGCAGTCGGCATTTCGAGCGGCAAGCAACCCTATTCATTCAAGTGTGTGCGTGTTAGTATAAGACGTAAGCTTGCGTATGTAGGCGGTGCTAACATTCATATTGTATTGAGTGGCCACTGTGCCTAAGGGTAGGAAAACAGGGGATGAGTGTTTGTTCAACAACTAATTTCTTACATGTTAACGGATTCTGTTGAAACTTGGCACACATAAATGTAGTTCTAGAAACACTACAACATAATGAAGACTTGGAGTTAGATTTTAGCCACAAAAAAAATTAAAAAAAACTTTTCAACTTTTTTGGCGCCGACTCATAATTAGTTATATTTCGCTTTTTAGTTACTGTTTTCGTCGGTTCAATTTTTTGTTAAAAAGTTTTATAACTATGTCTGTGGTCGACAGTGGATAGATCTTTTAAGTAGCTTTTCGTCAGCTTTTTATTTACGATTGAGACTAAATCATAACCAATCTGCCCACACACGATTTACCGTTGAAAGCTACCTAGACTGACTATTCTGCCTTATTTCCTGTACAACATTAGGTACATGGACATTGGACATGTCATCAAATTTTTGAGGTTACCACCTGTTCAAAATGGGAGCTTGTACCTTGTACCATAAATAAATAAAAAATTACAAGAGAAGGTAAGTCCCGTTAAATTTGTTCTAACAGAACCTGTCCGCTTTCGGTTCATTCACAAAAAGCCGCAAGTGACCGGCGCACGCGCTCCATCGCTACGGTGACCATGCGATTGTCACGTACTTAATACAAATATTTTTTTATTCTTTTCGTCTGACCAATATTTTTTTCAATTAAACTTTGGTTCAGTTCGATTGTCTAATTTAGATTCTGGGCGCAATGAGTTTATTAAAATTGAAACCGTAATGTTTTTGTTTGGATACAGTTATGTTACACAATGTTGTAGCTGTTGAACTAGTTGATGAATTTATTACTTACAAAGCTTGTGGATGTTGAAATGGGAGCGGCCGAAATTGAATCATTATGTTTGGAAGCATCTGCATTGATGTATAAACCATTGTTATAAGTTTGCAAATAAAAAGTATAATAACATCGCAATTTTATCAGCTTAGTATCAGATTGTATGAATGATTGTTCTAAGGATTAACATAAAACCTACAAAAGATAACAAACAACTAAGTAGGTTCATCTGTGTCTCACTAATTAAACAAAGCATTGTCAATATAACAGTCACATTTAAAAGTGTAATGTATTGAACATTTCCGCGTAAAAAAACACCTTTTAATCAAGACAACTAGATAAGACATCAAAGCATTCAACCGATAAATAAAAAAATGACAGCAACAAAAAATATATTTAATCGTTAAGTAGCCAATTCGTGTGCTACTTATTTCATGTCAATTGTGCACATACATAATGGTTCAGTAAATGGTACACACGTTGATACAAACCGGTACAAGACGGCTGGTGTACTGCTGGTAGTGTATTCATATATTAACCATTTCTCAATGTCTGTATTAATAAATAAGATCGAGAAATAATAACAAACCTTGGAAATGTTAATGATTTTCTTATTTCTTTGATTAATTCATCTAATATTTTTATAGTGTGCGGGGATTTTGCTTCTATCATTCATTACTACCACCTCAAAAGTTGGCATACTCACATTTGTGGTAATATTTATATATTCGTTGAAAAAATAAAATTAAATAGTAATAAAACAATCTTATTGTTTATCCACACACAAACTTATGTCCTATTAAAAAAAAAACTATTTCTTAGAAAAATTAAAACAACATTTTTACAACAAAAAAAATCTATAAATTCTGTCACCTTTTCCAAACGCATGGTTACTGTAAAGCATGTAAGTATGCAAAATGTTTGCGACAAGAATTCCGATTAACTTAATTTTGGAATATGACCTCACATCATCAAAATTCTTAAGGAATCTGCAACTAGATTAACAGCGTAGAATTTTAAATGTACCGTAATTACCTACGTATGGACAACGTTTTCTTGTATTTTATTTTGTACTCCTAGCCAAGTATGTTAGAGTCGGCTTCTAATCTAACCAGATGCGGCTGAACATCAGTATTTTACACGAAGCGACTGCCATCAGACCTCCGCAACCCAGTTATTGGGCAAAATCGAAATTCGAAGGTTAGACCATTTGTCAGACTTTCAAGGCTTCTGACTATTTGTATCGACTGCCAATTTACCGACAGTACTTTAATTAGGATGTATTAACAGAGATTTAGCAGGTGACGAATTGACGATACTAAGTAAGGCTATCAGTCAGCCTCATATGCAAAGCTTGCTGACTGACACCAACATGAGGAAAGAAGTAATCAATAGGCATCTGTTATTAGTATAATCATCAACAATACATGTTCCTAAACACAGCAAAGTCGTAATGTTTCGACCAAGGTGCTTACTGATTAATCACTACGATTACCTAATTAAAATGTACTATCGCGCGAGCGGTCTAAAAGATAGCATACAAAACCATTATCATCAAGGGTCACCCAGTTGCCAGTAAATAAATTCACAGAATTATTTATGTGCATAATTAATGTTGCCAGTATATCATCCATAAACCTGACAGCTGTCATTGACATAATTCAGTTAAGTGTCAGTCATGGCCGACTGCATGGCGGAGTAATAAAAATTATCAGCTAAATTGAGTATTTAGTACATCAGTTTTCAAATAGACGAAGGTGAAAAGATGAAAAAGTCGTCTTTTTTTAATACTTCGAAGGCAATCTGCTTGCGAAATTTAAACTTGGCGAATAATAGATGACCTCATTGCATTTCTTGGAAAAAATCTAAACAAACAATTAATGTTTGACACAAACAAGTACGGTCACCTAAATATTAATACAACAATGCAAATATAATTAAATCATGTTGCCGAATTTACTGAAAATAACTTGACGTTGGAAAGATATTGGATCCTGAATCTCCATTAAAACTTCGTTCGTCAATACTCTTTTGTTTCAAAGAATTTTTATGACGACGATACTGTTTTACACCAAAATGCTTTTCAATACTTCCAAAACATCCGGTGACTAAGGCCCGCTTACGGATTTTTTTCAACAGGATTTATTCGGTTAGTCCTGGGTCATCGCTCCAGCCCTGGCCTGAATAATGTTGGAAATCAGCCTAAGACTTCAAAATACATTTCTAATTATTAATACACACTAATTTGTCCACCGAAAGCCTTGTATATTGCTGCTTTCGAAGTTCGATAAAGATAAGATACTCCATCTTAAAACCGATAAAGTAGCTTCATTACAGATTTGGTAACTCGAGTCCGTAATCCGATTGCAATACATTACGACCCCACAAATCAGTACTTACATACCGCTAATTTCAGTTGCTATTATCCGCATCATATTCGAAACAAGGCTATAATGACAGGCTACCGTAGATGTCTTTATTATACACATAAATCTAAGTTTCATCGGCACAGCAGTGACTTCAGAAACCGCCAATTTGGTACAATAAATCATCTATATAATCATAAAAACTTGTTTACTATTCATCAAGCAATGAAAGCGACTGTGTTGTGTACCCACTGGCCTATATTTTTTGGGTCTTGCAATCAAGCGTTAGGGTTCCTACACATATGTGCGTTTCACGGCATCATGTGGCGTGATTTCCGACAAAACTAATAAATTAATCGCTCCAAATATGGATGCAACGTAATTGTAACAAATAAATGGTTCGATACTTAAACATGTATTCTAGAACATAATTATGATTATGCATTACTCACTCCTACACACAAATTAGGTTTTTCCTGCACCCACGACAATCCTATTATCTTATAATAACTGATAGCTTGATATTATCTCTCTAACTTTATGACTGCGTGGAATTTTACAAAATAAGGAACAAAGCATGTTATACCTTTTATTTCTATCGTGTCATTGTGAATCACAAAGCAATAATTTTTTCCTATACTTCAATATTGTTTCTATCGAGAGATGCGTTTTCAACGTCGCGTGCTCGCGTATATCTGCGAGATGCCTTATTAAATTCTATACCGGACGTTTAGCGTCTGTATAGTATAATTTGCATGAAATTATACACGGTGTTTTTTTTAATGTCTAGACCAAGGCAGCGGCACGTGCTTTTGGAAAGGATTTTAGAACATTTTAGCAATAATATTTCCGTCTGCGACTGATGTGTGTGTCAAGAAATGTTTTCTCTTAATAGGTGCAATGTTTTGGCAGCTGTCTTCTGCAAATGTTGATTTTAAATAAACGGTGAATGGTACTGTTTATTTATTAGGTTGTTAATTACTTTGATATGTTTTAAATATAAGTGAACTTAGTAGAACCAGAAAGGGCTTATTTCACTACCTCCTGATAGACACTATCTACCAGATACATTCAAGAATATTACTAGATTAGTATAAAACTATCTGTCAGATAAGTTAACCGGAACTTATCAGGAGGTGGTGAAACAGGCATTAAATCTCCCAAACTCATATGATCTCATTCTGGATTCACCCAGCATCGAAGATATAAATCGACACTGAATCATTTCGATTCTCTTCATCTACATTCTTTGACATTACATCGATCGATTAGTCACACTACCCAACCTTGGCTAGCCCAATTTTCAAGTAAAAACGAATACATAATATAGTTTTATAAGTCATTGCTATAAAATGTCTCTTAGCCTTGTGTCTGTCTACATAGTCTGCCTATCTAATGAAGATTATATCGCCTTGAACAGTATTTGTCAAGCTTTCACAGTTTAAAACACGGAAACCGCATTATCTAGTCAATTTAAGCGCATTTGCAATGCTAACTCAAACACCAAAAGTAATAGGTCATAATAAGCACTTATAACTTCAACTCCATAGTAATTTCAACCGTCACTATCTAAAAATAAGGTTAAATGTTAATTTCCGTCTCCTTATTCTCAGATTCTTCTAATTTTGGATGCATATACAAGATTCGGTGCGCACGTGATGTTTCCCGCCCACCTGCGCGTGCGCATATGTTCCGAATTGCAGCGTAATTACAACAAATACCGACGATTTGTTACGATATGTTCGTTTGCTTACCCATACCAAAGTGCCTTTGTTTCGATAAAACATAAATACGGTATTAGAAAAATATTTTGTTGCACATAACTGCCTGCAGACTATAAATAACCTAGCCTCTCTATCGATTTTCTAACATAATACAGCTCACCTGGCTTACTATAATAGCGTAAAGATAAACAAATAAATCTCAACTATGTGAGAATGAGCAGAATCTATAAGTTTTAACAGACGGCCATAATCCATCTTATTTACTCCTACATGATTTAAGTTATCAGCTCATCACGCAACCCTGCGCACGCACATGTCACGTCGCCTTCCTGTAAACGCAAGCGCAACCTAATAAAATATATTAATGAATGGGCTATTTGTAAATGAGGACACTTGAATTGTTTACTCATGTTATTTCAGCCATGATCTATCTTATCGCAAAGCTATGTTCTCTACATGCTAATAAGCAGGGTTGCCGGATAGAAAAATATTGTTAGTTACCTTACCTTTGATAAGTAAAATTTACTTAATCTGTTTTAAATTTTAAAGCATTGGGTGGTTCCAATAAAGCTAGGCTAGATAGGTAAGCTAAAATGATCACAAACAAAAAGCATACTATTTTTGGCGTACCCCAGGGAACTGTTTTGGGACCAACTACGAAATATTTCTCATTTTTTTTTACGAAGATTAGGGTTCTAAGCTTAACTATTATCGTTTAGGATAATAGTCTCTTAAACTTCTACTATTTAAGGTTATTTACAAGAGGTTCCGTTTTCATACTTAGTTTTGTACTATTTTTCTCATAATGATCTTCTTCAAAGCATTTTATAGTGTCACGCATCACGCATAGTTAAAATCTTCTTGCCTATCAACCTTTGTCAAATTACCTACTGAAACATCTGTTCATATCTTAAGTCTGTGTAGAAATGTGGTATTGCCTATATTCATCAATGCTGAGCGAGCAGTTTCAACCCTAACCACACGCAAAGTTAATAAACGATTAGAAAACATTAATAAAACCGTGTTTCCGCTTTACGATATGAACAGGTTGTGGAATAAATATTTATATTTTATTCAAGTTCCTTACTTTGAATGCGAATCGTGTCTGTTCATGAACAACTTATTAGCCATCTTACTAGTAAACATACTTGGTTTGAAGAAACATGTAACAGATAAAATTGTATGCATTTCTCTTTGCTTTGCTGGTGATAACAGGTTGTGGTTAGGAAGTGGTATTAAGATTGGAATTATGATAAGAGTTAAGGATGTTTCTTTTTATCTGTGCTGGTTGAAACCTTTTTAAGTCTTGTCGTGATATAAGGCCTATTTCAGGAGTTTTTCCATCGTTTAAACCAATGTTATCGCGCAGGTTTATCTTCAAAGTGGGGAGAGTAAACTTGCTCGTAATATCAACATTAGATGATACATCAATGTTATGTATTAAGCCCTCGGAAGATCTTGTATTAGCAAACAGACATTAATTATTCTTAATAAGTTTCTAGATTCCACTTTCATTTAGTCACCATATCACATGTCAACACAATAATAGCTTCCCAACAAACCATAGTTACTTTCATCAAGAAGTCAACCAAAAGACACCTTTTTCTAAAACGTAAAAGCGTACCCTAATCTTTTTCTAATACTTGGACTTGAGATCCAGTGTCAACATTTCAGAGGCGAACTCTACTAACGACAATTCATCACATCTCCTCAATATATTACGGGTAGTGGGGCGTTTCACAACACGCGTGGTTCGTACCGCGGTGTGAATCGCTCAAGTACTCATTTTGAATGGGCCCTTTCGGACCGCGGTGTGAAACGGCCAAGACCTTTTTAGGGTTCCGAAGTCCTACAAGGAATCCTTATAGTTTCGTCATGTCCGTCCGTCTGTCCGTCTGTCCGTCTGTCCGTCTGTCCTAATCCTTTACAGCTTAATAACTTCTACAGTTATAAACATAAGTAAATGAAATTTTGTTAAAAAATAGTCTACATATAGATCTCAATTTTAAAAGAATAAAAGATTCGTTTTTGCGTATTTTAGGGGTGGCGTCCATACATGTGAAATGGAGAAAAAAACATTTTTTTCGCTGCACCCCCTCGTGTGGGATATCATTGAATAGGTCTACTAAAATGAAGGTAATGTTTGATACACCACTTTTTTATCAGGTGTACCATCTGCGAAATATAGCCCGCCAAAGTGGCTTGCAATGTGTCCCCCCCCCTGCCATTTCTAAACTATGCAATGTAGAAACTTATAATCTTCCACATTGATAGACCTTTGTAAAAACTCTCTTTTAAAATTATTTCGAGTATAATGTGATTATAATTTTTTGAGTTATAGGGAGAAAACTGAAAAATACTTAAAACGTCCTAGTTCAAAGGTCATTGACCTTAGAGAAAAATTATCATAGCAAATAATGCTCCTTTAGCTACTTTCTATTTGAAAAAATCACAAAAAGTAACTTTGAAATGACAAACGTCTTAAATTTGGCTTCTTGAATTTATCGCTAGATGGCGCTACTAACAACACGCTCTGAGTCGCGAATGCTGCCGATTATTGCAAAAACTAAAATAGCCATGATTAATATTCGATTTGATTCGTTTGTACACCTACTTAAGGAACCCTATAATACTGAGCATGGCCCGACATGCTCTTGGCCGGTTTTTATAATGGGCTGATTCGGACCGCGGTGTGAAACAGCCCAGTACTCTTTTACACTGGAGCGATTCGGACCACTATCATAAGTTTAAAAATATAGTGTGCTCTTGTGTTTTTGTACAGACGAGTAGAAAAACGCAATTCTTAGTATTTTATTAATTAAAATATTGGATATTACAAATCTAATTAATAGTTATGTGTAGACTCATTTTAACATATAATTATAATATAATCACTGACAATAGGTATGGTACAATAGGTATACTTGAGTAGTAAACTGATTATTATAAAAAAGTGTAATATAAACGATAAATAATCACAGATTGATTGTAGATTACATACTTTTACTTATTATAGTTATAAAAATCACAGGTTGCGTGTATATTACTCATTTAAAATTTATTCAGATATCACAAACAGTTCAAAATCATAGGTTGAGTTTGATCACATATTTTTACTCATACCAAATTATTAAAAATCACAGGTTGAGTGCAGATCACACATTTTTTCTTTTAACTGATTATTTAATATCACAGATTGAGTACCTACATTTTTACTTATTACCACATAATTATATTGAAAATCACAGGTTGAGTAAATTGACACATTTTTTGACAACTAATGTTGTCAAAAAAATGTACAAGTGTTATTGGCTGGCCAGATAACTGTCGGTCATTGCTTGGAAAAATTGAGAGTTTAAAATATAAGGGTTTTATTTTTGTTGATTTATGTTTTTTTTCAAGGTCTTGGCCGTTTCACACCGCGGTCCGAAAGGGCCCATTCAAAATGAGTACTTGAGCGATTCACACCGCGATTCGAACCACGCGTGGTGTGAAACGCCCCACTATATATTACTATATATTACTACGACCTATCTCACAAACTCACTTATCATATTTCGGTTTTACCACAACATGAGGCCAGCCTGTCTTTATAAGTATCGTTTCTCTCAAGACATACGCAAGGTAACCCGATCTCAATATGGCACTCGATATTGTGCGGAAATCACTTTTTTTTTAAACGAGGATATCATGCCATGACTCGAATGTTTAATTACCGTGAGTGTCACTTGCTGATACGCTCTTACTCCAAAACCAGTGAGGTCGATCAGCGATTTCGTAAATTACCCTGATAAATTATGGGGCGGCTTTTTAATTGTCCGTCGTATGGGTTCGGTTCTGGGTCATGACACAGAGTGTAGGTCACCGATGTCAGTCAGCGGTGACATATCCTTTAATGATTGTAAGTTTACGAGGTGAACAATTTGTGAAGCGGCAACATTTCTTTTGATTATGTAGCCACTTGAAGTTCAAAGTTGATGCTTCAAGAGTTCAAGACTACCAAGTACAACATCAACTCTCAAATAATTGTTTATTTCGGCTACTATTATTGTATTCAGTAAAATACAGAAAAATAAAGCCCGCATTGTTATGTTGTAGCTAATAACAGTAGGTAAAGCTGCCAACCCTCGTTTTCATACGATAGATCAATCTAAGATCCGATTAATTTACAGTTTAACGAAAGAATAATCGGAATAATACCTATTAATCTAGAGTCTAACTGCTTGAAAAAGGGGCTATAAAAGAAGGAAAATAACAAATCAAAGTTATAATCTGAGTTCAAATGATTAGCTTCGGATCAATAGCGAAGATTCAGATTATATCTAAATCTAGAGTTAAACAGTAAACAAATTGTGCCCCCAAGCTACCTGTCTACAACACAAATAAAAAAAGTCTACATTTTGATATCAATTTTTCAATTTTAACTGTAGTATCAATCGTTATAACTATTTGAAGACCCCCATGAAGATAGTAATGGCGTCCAAATTGATTCACATTGTGATTTAATTGTAATAAATATCAAATAAACGTACGATATATTTCAACCGCACGCCATATCAAAAAAGAAATAGAGCCGTAACTCATCGAAAAAAGCATCGATAAAAATCGCAAATAACCTATCACATATTAAGACAACGGTGTCGGCGCCAGCTCTTTTTATATAAATACATTTCAAAACCTGTCGCGGTGGAAAAAAGTAACAAATTGGCCTACATACTACGGACACAAATAAGAGGAATTTACACAGTCCGCCATGGCTAGAACTGGTAAAAACCGTTAAATTCTATTGTGCACGGGAAAATCGAGCTGTCAAATTTAGCACTGTTTAGAGTTTTTATCGTCGTTATCTACGACATGTTTTTATAACGTATATTTGAGTTAATTATATGATTATGCTAATATGTCGTAAAGAATAAAGCTGTGACAATTAGTATGCTAAAGACGTTTTTTATTCACCTTTCTGTATTCACATTGTGTAAAAGCTTCAACACGTAAGCGTATATTTTATAATAAACATCAAATCAACGCCAGATTATGTATAAATTCCACACCGCGATTGTGAAGTTAGGAAGTAACAAATGTCAGAAGAGGTAATCTTCACAGTGATGATAGATGATAAGTAAAAATCACACCTATCTCTTGTGAATAGTAGTAATCTACACCTTTCGTAAATTTTTGAACACATGGCCTCCTATCACCGGAGATAAAGTTTTAATACATAGAGGTCGCGACCCCAAGCAATAAAGACAAGGCAAGAATTAACTGTCTATCTATACCTACAATTTTTTTGAGCAATTCACATCTTGACAGGCGTTAATGAACACATTTTTTTTATCACATATGTATCGTATTCTCTCCTTCTATGTCACCAGCCTAAAAAATACATAACAAGTTTATTATAGCTATAAAATCCACCTGTTGTACCGCTACTCATAAATTCTGAGAAACTCCATATTGCGCACCGCGTCGAATGAATATCGATGTTTTCGCAACACTAGTCACGTATCCCGTGTCTCGTTGACAGGTCATGTACTGTAATGCCCTTCGTTAACAATCGATTTTTTATTCATCCACTCGTTGCGAAATATCTCGGTTAACGTTCCATCTTAAAAGAACGCGGTTTAAAAAAAAGGAATCATTTAAGTAGTTCGGAAAGCGCCCTCGTCTGTCAACGTTCGGATTATAAATCGGGAAGCCATTTTAAATTAATGTTCTTTAAATAAATCGGATGAATATTTATAACTATTAAATATCGTTTTCTGTTCGTTAAGTGTCGAGGATGAATGTCGACGATTCTCGTCAGGGGTCGATAGTCAATTAGTCGAATTGAGTGGTCGCTTTATCTGATACCTAGCGCTCATCGTGTCCCACTTTATGACAATAGTGCGGCTTTCTCACTGAGCCCGCTGGCCGATATCGTGACTGCTGCTATCGGCATTACCGATATCGTTTACAAATATTTCGACATAGCGATAACAATCTGAGACATCGCTACGTTTTCTTTATATATTTATTCTTGAATCTTTACAAACGTCATTAATAAAGCAATTACCGCGCATTTGAGGCTAATCAATTAGAGAGTTTGACGATTAAAACTGTTGCTTATTAAGGTTTATTTTATCTATTTATCAACAATTAATTAAATGTGTGTGTGTGGTAGGAATTCTACTTTCGTTCAACAAATTTGGATCTTGATCCCAATTCCGAATTTACGTTTTGAAATCCGTATTTTTTCCATATTTAGTATTGCTTGTAATTTGATAAGAACACGTCTGTTTGCTCGTATTTACCACACCTAATAAGGACATCTGATGTCTTATCGCTTTAGGAAGTGTGATGAAGATAAATATACATAACATAATCAGTACATTACTGTCCCACTGCTGGACACGGGACTCTGTTCTGAATGAGAAAGATTCAGGCCTATATCCACCACGCTGGCCTACTGCAGGTTAATGGACTACAAACACCATCAAGAATTGTATGGACTACTCTCAAGTGGGTAGGTTTCCTCACAATGTTTTCCTTCACCGTTAAAACAAGATAAATAGGTATTACAACACATTTTCCTCTTAAATTAACAAAGGAACTTAATCTATTGCAAGTTATGTGTGGTATCCAAATTACCACAAAGTATTGTTGACGTTTGATGCATCCTCCTTGCGCCCAACAAAACTCTGGCGCAAGCGCAACCCATCCCCGTTAAGGTCAACATATTTGACATTTCTCTACAAGCTCACAAGTCCATTTAATGACATTACAACGATGCGTCAGAAACAAATCGCTGTCATTAACATAATTTCCTACTTAATCACAATAAAAAATACCAATATCGGCAATAAAACTTCTAGACGATTACGTCAAAACAAGATAGTGTTCCAATAAATTTGACTAATCAAAATATTTTGTAAATCGATAAAACGGTAATTTTGTCACCACTATTACTTAAAAACTCACTCAACTTACAACTTTACTGAGTAGAAAATAAGAGTTATGTAAATATAAAGCTTATTAGGCAAGTATCAAAACGTTTCGCAATAGATCATAATGTCTCCGTTCTAGTTTCGAATCTATTTGACTGTATATTCAAGATCCTAGATTTAAATCAGGTTGTATAACTACTCTACTATCTGTTTACTATGTGGAGCTATTAATAAAACTGTTACCTATTTTAAAATCAGCTGTTTTGTCTTCCCGCGCAAACAGATTTGATTAAAAAAAAATTGAGTCAATTAGGTTGGCCATATGAAAAAAAAAACGCTTTTTGACAAGACAGAGGGCAAAAAAAAGTTACGCCTGAGGTGGTTTTCTGTCTTCCTCAAAAGAGGCTTGCTTGACGATGACGCATATTTTTCTTCCTCCACTACTTTGCCTTATGCGTGAACGTCTTCGTTTATCGGTTTAGCCAAAGGCGGTACAATATAACAGAAATTTCTCTCTTTGACTTTATTAAGTCCGATCGGAGTACTTGTGACAATCATCAAGAGTTGTGAAGGTCATTGGTAGCCCCAAGCCATGAGATTAGATTTACAGAGGTTTCTCTATACTATCATGTTTGTTTTTTATAACATTAGAAATATTGAGCCAATTTGTTTGAGTGACAACTAATAATAGTAATATAAACTTTTTTTTTTTTTTTTTTGCATATGCCCGCGACTTCGCCCGCTTCAATGTCGTTTATCGTGCATCCCTTGGGAACTGTTCATCTATCCAGAAAAAAAAATAGCCTTATGTTAATCCGGGTTATTTTGTATCTGTATGCCAAATTTCAGTTATAAATGGTGTAACTAACCCTACTTTGTTTTATATATTTAGATTAAGATTATTACTATTTTCATAGGATAGCGAAACGAATAAAACCTAAAGGCCTAGCTGATGTTAAGCGGTTACAGTGCTCATAGCAACTGCAATACCACCTACGTTGTTGCCTAAATGGTATTGCGAATCACGTTCGTCAAACTGAGACCTAAAGATGAAAAGTCTCATGTGATTGAAATTTCACCGGCACCCGTAACCGTCGTACCAGAACACAGCAATGCAAGCATCACTGTTTGGCTGCAGAAATAGATCTGTGGCAGTACTTTCTTGGCCAAGCTCTTTAACAAAGAGCTCTACTACTACTAAAACTTACTCTTCCTTTTCCCAAACTATCCTTGTGCCATAAAACTTTCCAAAAGCGAATATAGGTCAAAACTAGAAAACTGGCATGAATACCATATCTGCCTTTAAAAGGCATGCTGATAGCCCGATGTGGTCGTGGGCCGTCAATAGCGAATGTAAGCATCAATCGATAGATAAATGTTATTCGCCATTTATAGGCAACAGCATTACCTATTGTATCCCTTTTTGTACATAATTACTTCGACATATTTGTAGATCCCTCCATTCAGAAGATAAAAAATCTACGCATTAGAAAGTTTAAAGTTTGATATTAACTATTTGAAGGAGATTTTTCTCTAAGATATTGCATTTTCTGGAAGCTATAAATTGCATTTATTGGCTACTAACTTTGTGCTTACTTGGAAAGCCTTTGAGGACAATAAAAAGACAACCATTCAAGATAACCAAACATGCAAAAACGGCAAAATAGCGATTTTCTCATTGTGATTTTCAATCCTGGAGTTTCTTTCACATACCAAAGCTGCTAATGCATTTCTGTACAAATAAGGTCTTAATTCTCAATACCATTAAGAATAGACACAATTCTAGACACTAAAAATAGGCAGGCTTTCAACGGCCTCAAAGGCTTCTCAGTGACTAATTACATTACTTGGAAGACCATAAAGCCTCCCTAATTTGGGAGAAGAAGTTTTCTAAAAGAATCCTTTGGTTGCCTTCTACAATTTACTTTGTTGGTCAAACAAGGCTTCTAGCAGAATGGCGCATGCGTGCAGTAGGCAAACTTTGAGTTTTGTACCACAATTTACTTTCGCATTCACACTACTGACTGTTTACATGCATGTATGTTTGATGATGTCTGCTTTATGCAAGGCTTAAGTTAGAAGCCTTCGAAGGATTCTTTTCATACATTTTCTATGGATCACTAACAATAAAGTGTTCATTAGTTTATGCTTTCATGGATTACATAGCAAATTATTTCTTTCATACTTTTCTCCAATTACATTCAAACTCTGTTAAGCTATAACCCAAACGATTCAGTATATATCTGCAAGAACGACATCATCCATTTTGTTTTGGTCAAAGAAATGAAATCAAGGCCTTCATAACAAGTAAGTACGTTCTACCAAAATAATGTAACTTGTGAATGATGTCCTTTGTCCACATCCACAGTTAACTCACAAACAATGTTACAGCCAGGAGCAATTATTTCTATCCAGAATTTCCAGTTTTCATAAGTCCCACGCTTACACCACTCACTTGTGCCAGACATGTGTCTGTTTGTCTGAATCTCTGTTCGTGTTTGCACTTGTGAATCCTGTGTTCGGACATTGAGGTGTTGTGTTTAGAAATCTATCGATTTTGTACTGAATGTTGGTTCTGCAGGTAAAAGTTGTTTACTTAGGTTTTATGTTGCTTTACCCACAGACTTTTAAGCGAACGTTGTTGGTTTGGGCGTAAGTTTCTGTGAGGTGTCGGTCTTTGTCAGATGTATTGACACAGACAATACATACATGTACCTGCATATCTATTTTTACATTGTTTGCCCAACAAAAGATTTCAAGGCGTACTATTTTTTCATACTTTAAACAAAAAGTATTGTTGAATTCAAATCTGCCTACTAATTTAAAGTAAACTGAATTGACCATTTTACCCCGCAATTTTCACTCCGTTCCCACAAATTCAAATATCGGAAACACGTCACGATGCGCAAGCGCATGCAAACACGCATGATGCATCATAACGAGACAGATTTTACATACCAGGGATACATTTAGCACGTCCTTACAATGTTATCGTAAGACCTAAAGGGTTTGGTAAACATCACGCGTGCGGTTAAGGAGGCGAGCACACAATTATCTGAATGCGTGCTTTATTCTGTTCTTATCTTTTTTTTTTCTTTTTATTACTGGTGTTTGTCGCGATATGTGGTCTGCATGTCTGTCTGTAGTAATGAGTAAAAACAAAATTGATTTCTGAAAGTCGTGGAATGGAATCAGAAAAAAATATTGAATGGAAAACGAATTATTGCTCAGTTTTGTGAAATAACGTGCAACAGTTCAAGGATGCAGTAGAAGTTGAACGCATCTACGTAATAATTCCTTGAAAATTATAAAAAAAAACAACTTTCACATCCTATCAACTCATTAAGTACCTATACTGACTTCCTACACTATAAAAGAACTTAAACCGGAACAGAATAAATTCATAAAGACATAAATCATTCAAAAACGGCATCGTTCACCCTTGCGCTGTTGGGATGCGCATGCGCAAGCGAAATGCGCTTTCCACTCGCACCTGCACTTTGACACGAGGGAAACTCCTACGACCTCAGCTGACTGGTTTTGAGAAATATTCGCTTGTTTAGAATTATTGATTTGTAGATTTCACGTGGATTTTTTATCTATGTGGCATTTTATGTGACATTTTATATGTGGCATTTTACGAATTTCGAGTCCTGAGGTCGGTGTTAGGAAACAGTGCTAAATGGAATTTTATACCTAAAAGTTTCCAAGTCTTAGCTAGCATTGAAATTGAGCTCCATAAAATGACATTGGTTTCGTCATGTTATCACCTGCCCCCCTAGCTAAGTTGACAATCTACACAATCGTCAATCGTCAACGCTAATAGAAAACGATCAAAATGTATGGAAATGACATATCGGAATGAATGATTTTTTCGTTGAGATATGTCATTCCCATACATTTTGATCGTTTTCTATTAGCGTTGACGACAGTGGCGTGCATTGCATATAGGCAATTAGGCAGTACCCAGTGCCTTCCTCATTCAAATTCAATAGTGGTGTAAGTTATTATCTTTTTTTCAAAGTACGATGATTATTTATATTTTAATAGGCCTATTAATGCTAAATTAATCTTTCTACATACAAAAATCAATAACTTAGACCACAATTAAATTCAAATGAAGTAGGCCACTGCACGCCACTGGTTGACGATTGACGATTGTGTAGATTGTCAACTTGGCTAGGGGGGCTGTGTACTGACTACCGATCCAGGCATTCTGTAGATCCATGATTATTATACAAGATGTAATTGAAATAACTGAAAACCTCTTAAGTGTCTTATCGTCCAGTCACAAGAAGCATGAAATGTTATTAATAATGCTTTAATACAATATCCAAAAAAAAGAGTTTACGGTGTTCAGTGTACGGCTAAGAATACTTACTATATTACAAAACGGTACCGTAGTAACTCAAAATGTAGATTTACCAGATTTCAAGCTAAAGTACCCAGTAAATGGAAACTGGTTTTTGTTTACGTATTTTTTTATATCAAGGTCCATCAAAACGTGTTGAGGAATTCAAGCACTAACGCACTTTCTTCCAATTTATTAAATTGCTGATTCTGATTAAGTAGTTGCCATTAATAACTAAATTGTTTGTGAAATCTCTAGTCAAACTGGCAACAGCCAGTAACAGCCTGCTCTTCAAATTGATGATGGATTGCACTTCGACTGCTACAACACTGCTTGGACATAGTTGACTAGACAGACTAGACATGTGTCGACTAGAAGTAATGCATGTTCCTCTGGGATAGGGTTACCATATTATGACAGGCATTTGCCGCAATTGACAGACAATTTAAGGTTTAGATAGGCGTGCGGTCGGCATTGGTTTACAACAGGCGTTTCTGAATTTCACGCGCGTTTCTAGGTAATTTATCAGGTTTTAACTTAGACAGGCTTTTTTCTGACAAAATAGGCTTTAGACAAGCATCCTTCCATTTTGAAATGATAACCCTACTCTGGGAGCACCTGTAGGCCGAGAACATTCGGCACCAGTCTGGCCTTGTTTCCCGTAGATCGAAGTTTCCGTACGTTTTGGAGCCGGAATTATGGTACGGTTCGCATTAGATGTATGGGAACCGGAGCCAAACCATCCGTTGTATAATCCAAGCCTTTCTCCATCGTGGAATTCCAACTCTTTAGCTACAAACATAACTTAAGTATTTAGAGGTTAATTAACATTGAAAATTAGGTTAATAACAACTATAAAAGAAATGTAATAAAGAATGAATATTCAAGAGTTAACGCGAATAAGGTCATTATATTAGAGACTACCGTTCGTCCGGTGTTCGCCCGGAACTCTTAGCAAGGTCACGGAGTTTAGCTAATTAGTTACAAAATGATTAAAATTCACAATAATAAGGAAAATGTTTGTATCTGCGGTTAATTAATCGCTTGGCCTAGTTGTTTGTTTTAGAATTTAATTAAATGCATATAATTTTTTTGTACAAAAAATATACTTGAGTTATTTGGAGTGTTTTTAAGGATTTTAATGCAAATGGTTTTCTTTTATTCAATGAAGTCTTGGTAAAGTTTTCTAATCTCGAAGTACCTAGTTGCGGTTCAACATAAAAGTATAGCCTATTCTTTTTAGAATCATAACTAAGCCATTCAGCGCTGGTGGTAGTCACCACGTCAGTTTTCTTGTAAAGACCAAAAAGACCAACCTGCTTGTCACCACCCTAGTGTATCATTACTACCTTATCCTTTTTGAATCATAATGAAGTTGACGTTAAGTAACTCAGTTCAACGCTGGTAGCATCCACTACGTCAGTTTTCTCGTAGGAAAGACAAAGCTGCATCACCCTAGTATATCACACCATGATCGGGTGGTTATAACCATCGTCCCTTATCAGATAATTCCTACAAATACTTTCCCATTGAAATATAATTTACCGCTACTATTAATACCGCTAAAACCCTCACTCCTTAAGGTAAAACTTCAAAGGTATCTATAAATATTTACAGCGCGGGTCACGCACTCTGATATCTGTTAAAATTCCGTAAATAACTACCGCTACCTACTAGCAAGGTGTCGCCTGTCTCAAACTGGACATGGCGGTATTACGGAACGGGATAGCCACTGTTGCTATTGATAGGAAGTGACTGATACACTCACGCGATTCAGATTCATTTCACAGAAATGTTAAAACGTTTGAAACGGTTAAGGTAGGTATTAGCAATGTAATCCATACTATCCACACTTAATATTATAAATGCGAAAGTAACTCTGTCTGTCTGTTTGTTTGTTACCTTTTCACGACTAAACCTCGGAACCGATCGACCGACCGGCAAAGCAGTAGATTGGGACCTGGAGGTGGACATAGGCTACTTTTTATCCCGGGACGATAAACAGTTCCCGAGGAATGCACGTCTTTCTATGATAAACCGAATTACATGCATTCGAAGCAGCGGGCAGAAGCTAGTGATCTATAAAACATCTCAATCACAACTACACAAGCAAATTTAATAGACAAGCTATTAAACAACACAGTTAAAACACATTACAATTACACCTACATACTATGAAACTCTAACGAAGCAATCACAAACAATCATGTATTCCGTAACTCAAAGACATCAATGTTTATCGATACACGTAATACCTCTAATTAGTGAGGTAACGGTGTCTATCGGAGACTATCGAAACTTCGTATGTCTCTGATAGGATATCGACGAGCCCATCTTAACCCTATGTATCGACCTCGATAAATTACCTGCAAATTATTTAAAGACAGGCTCTTAAAGTATTCGATAAATAATTTTAGGTACCTTTATCCCTATAGGTCACAGGTGTTTTTCATACACCAAGATTTTTGAAGTAAAACTTCTTTAGGCACGCTTGACGTAAGCTGGTGAATGCGTTACGGAAGTGAGACGAACGGAGGGGGTAGGAATATTAATAATATGTATTTTATAGGAAGTGAGAATATTATCATTACCCTGGCATATTTCTAAACTTCAAGCTGTCCCAAAATATAAAATACAAAAAAAAACTAATTCATATTATTCGACCTGTTTTTTTTTATTAGGATATAAGATTTTTATACTGTGCTTGCCAAGATAAAGAGGCAGTTAGGAACTGCTGTAAATATAAGATCTGTGTTTACATGTATCACAGTTATAATAGCTTAGCTCGCGCTCAGCATACCGAGACGGTAATTAGTGCTTGTAACTTAATTATAATGTCACCAAGATGTGACAAATTCGTAATTGCATATGACTCCGTTATGTGTAGACCGGTCTTTTAGTACTTGGTCGTAGCATTGCTGACGGATTATATTTAGACAATGTGTAGCGATATCATCTGTATCTCTTTCCTCTGACTCAACATCCATATTCCATACCTACATAGTCATCGCGATCGTAATCATGTTGATATCAATGTTTTCTGTGTGTCCGAAGCTATCATTCCATCCGTACTAGTGTATAGTATATCCTTCCATCGCCCCACTACTTAGCCCCATCAATTTTGGTACTTAACCAGCAAAAACTAATCCAATAAAGATCGATTTATTGCACAAGTACTTGCGCACGCGGCTAAAAAGGGTCGTCGTCTATATACAGCGAGGCCGGACGCCGACCACTTGCTATATATGTCGAGATGCGCCGGCGCATCTAACGGCGCAACGTGACCTTCTATTAATTACCGTTCGCTCCTGTATCGGGACTTCGCGTTTTTTTCTACACCAAGGTGCTAGGTGGGTGTAAATTTTTGTAGGTTTTTTTTAGACTTGTCATTTCTTCTCAGAAGTATCGAAAAAACGTGCACTGCATTCGCTAACGGAGAAAGATCAGTTTCCTTTCGGGACACGATGTACCTAGTTCTATTAATACAGGTATCCAAAAAAACAATTCCATTTAATAGTTCATACATTTCTCTACGTTTCCAGGACAAAATCGACTCCAACTTTATAGCTAATCATTAGCATAAAGCAACAATAAAACATTGAATCACGAAGTCGCTCATAAAATAAACTCCAAACTACCAGGATTCCTGGAGTAATTCCCTGTTAAAAGCTTATATTCTTGGACCACCAACTGACCATGTTTCAGAACCCGTTCGGTGACCATTTTGAGACACATGTCAATCCCCTGGGAAGTAAACTTGCTAATCAGTAAAAATTACAGGGTAATTATTGTGGAAACAGGAATGGATGGATTGTGGAGGAATACTAATGAGCAAATTATTCAAAGAACACCAGGGTAATGATTATACTAAACAGGGGACATGATTGCTACGTACAGATTTATTAAATCAGGTTTTAGTGACAAGTTCTAACTATGAAATTACTTCGTCTTGCAACTCAATTATGTCATATGTTGAGCTTGAAGTAAGTTCATAAGAAATGTAATTTAGATATTAATTGTTACATTAACATGAAGATGGACGGATGAACTTGTCATAAGACTTTGTCAGGTATAAAACTTTTTAACAAAAAATTGAACCGACGAAAACAGAAACTGAAAAGCGAAAAATAACTAATTATGAGTCGGCGCCAAACGAACTATTAACAAGCAAAGTGCGTGCAAGTTGCAAGTGGCCGAGCGGAGAACGAATTTTTGGAAAGTTATTGTTTATCGTTGAAAATTTCACGTTGTATTTGATGTGACGTTGTTTTTATTATTTATTTAAAGTAATTTAATGATCTTCGTTGATTGGTTGTTTGGCGCCGACTCATAATTAGTTATTTTTCGCTTTTCAGTTTCTGTTTTCGTCGGTTCAATTTTTTGTTAAAAAGTTTAATTTTTCATATTTTTGTGGTTAAAATCTAACTCCAGGTCTCCATTATGTCGTAGTGTCTAGAATTATATTTATGTGTGTCAAGTTTCAACAGAATCGGTTAACAGGTAAGAATTCAGTGGGTGAACAAACACTCATCCTGTTTTAATACCCTTAGGGGTGGATTTTGATTTTGAAATTTAAATGTGACCAACGTCGAATTGAGAACCTCCTCCTTTTTTTCGTCGGTTAAAAAATAAACTTATTGAGACTTGTTTCACGTTTGAATGCTTGGGCCTGCAATTACATTTTAAAATTAAATAATCCCTACCTGTAGATATCATCTAATTCTTTAAGGAATGATGAACAACTTTTACTATGGACCAACCCTGAAATCCCTAAAAAAACAGCTGTTCACTACATGTTGTCGATTTATGTAAACACAGATGGGATCAGCTGCTCTTTTTTCGCGATATCAGGTTTGGTCTCATAGTAAAAGTTGTTCTAATTTATGAATACAATCATACCTTGAAGAATTGCTACTGAATTCTAGATCATCCTATATGTATAGCGCTTCTTTCTACTTATTAGACCTTCGCCCCAACCCCGCACCATTCTTTCCTCAAACATAGCCAACACCCAATTTTATTCCATTTCTTTTTCATACCTATCTACCATACTTATTTCAAAACGGAACTAGCCCGCTTTCCGACCCAGTAGCAGTTCTTATTCATGTCACATACGTATTTACAGTCGCATACATACTCCGTACATATAAAGACACATCGACCAACAAAACTATTGGACAGGAACAAAGTATCGATCGACAAATGGAGCTTGGAGCTGCACGCAACCGTCTTCCGTTACCAATAGTATGGCTACACATCAACCTATATATTTCTAGTATAAGCTGACCTCTTATTGTACGGAAAGCCTCTACAATGCGAGGTCAGCTTATACTGGATTTTTACAGCTTGATGTGCAGCCGTGTGTACATTATAACTAATTAACTACATACACTGCACTACATATTTCTCAGCTTTGAAAGCAACGTGGCAATCCGATCAACTCACGGCCAAAATTAATATCCAATCTATCCACGATTTACCCTACTTGAGATAGAAATTTGACATATTTTGTATGGAGCTTATGTCAAATTTCTATGTCTAGTAGGACAAATCGTAGATAGATTGGATATTAATTCTGGCCGTAAGTCTATCACAGTTCACTGCTTAGATAGGTATTTTTTTGGCGGAGAAAATGCCAGTCACATGTCACGCCACCCGGGGCGGCAGCGTGGTTATGTGGGACTCGCACCCAATAAAAACTCCGCCTTACCTATGCCTACTCTCGCCTTAGGTGGATGAGCCACGAGAACTAAAATGCATGGCATTTCTATCCTCGTGCATGCATGGCATCCATCCAGCGCGGCCCTCTGCCGGGCCTTATTCTCCCTCCTAGCCTACGCTCTTTCGGCGATGTTCGGGGACACTTTGGACATCACCGCAACTCGAAGGCCGTGCAACGCGGACGATAGACCCCCAATCCATCGGCTGGACATAGGCCTTTCCCAAGTTACGCCACAACACTCAGTCCTCTGCCTTTCGCATCCTTCATAAGTTATTTATTACTGACATGACGGATGATAGAGATGTAGGTGTATGGAAAAGACATGCAGCGCCACCCCAAATAAATAAAAAAAGATTTTACTTATTTTTATCCACTTCTGCCAATGGCGTCATCATGATAAGGTCTACATAATACAGTGAATGTTTACATACAGGTTGAAGAAGATTTACGTCGTAGGTCATAGTCATCATTATAGACTTTTCCTCAAGTCTGAATCGTTTTTAATAACAGACATATCAGTAATCAATAGAGATATGTATGTGTTTAATGCAATGATATTTAAAAGTATAGATATGTCAAAACCTTACAAAACAAACAAAAAAAATGTTCCGTATGCAGCGGCAGCACAATACACACAAACTATAAGTACAAAGCAAGTAAGTTGGTCACTTCGAGTTACTTTCGCGTCATAATTGGACACTTTCTGTACACACACGACCGGCATTTTAGTTTTTTCGATGTCACCGGTCACGCTTGGCGCCTTACTAGACGCGGATTAATAGAAAAACGTCCTAATTAGGACGTTTTCGTGTCTTCAGATTGCGAGCGCAGTAATATGTCTGTACTTTTAAATATCATTGGTTTAATGTGTTTTCTTAATCAAGTTTTCATTTTGTTTACGATGTATTAAATGATTAAATTAAACCTATTAAAGAAGATTCAATATTAACTTTCATAGGTATAAAATTGTAAATGGAACTTATGATTTACAAGCTAGTTTCTCTTTTTAACCGACGAAAAAAAGGAGGAGGTTCTCAATTCGACGCGTATATATATATTATTTTTTATTTTTTTATGTATGACCACGCATAGCTTTTTACAGAGTGGTTCGATTTTGATGATTCTTTTTTTAATGGATAGGGTATATCTCGAAGTTGGTCCCATTTAAATTTCAAAATCAAAATCCACCCCTAAGGGTAGTAAAACAGGGGATGAGTGTTTGTTCACCCACTGAATTCTTACCTGTTAACCGATTCTGTTGAACCTTGACACACATAAATATAGTTCTAGACACTACGACATAAAGGAGACCTGGAGTTAGATTTTAACCACAAAAAAATGAAAAATAAAACTTTTTAACAAAAAATTGAACCGACGAAAACAGAAACTGAAAAGCGAAAAATAACTAATTATGAGTCGGCGCCAAACAACCAATCAACAAAGATCATTAAATTACTTTAAATAAATAATCAAAACAACGTCACATCAAATACAACGTGAAATTTTCAACGATAAACAATAACTTTCCAAAAATGCGTTCTCCGCTCGGCCACTTGCAACTTACACGCACTTTGCTTGTTAAAAGTTCGTTTGGCGCCGACTCATAATTAGTTATTTTTCGCTTTTCAGTTTCTGTTTTCGTCGGTTCAATTTTTTGTTAAAAAGTTTTATCAATACCAAGTTTTTCTAATCACTTTTACCTCTCATGAGAATCGTAACCATGATCTCGCAATCTGCAACTGTACTCGCTATCAAGAGAGTAGTGAGACCTGCGCCTGCGACTATTTATGTACTATGTAATCATAATAATCTACGTAATATTTTTACGTGATCTTGTAAAGAACGTCGTGCAGTGTGTGGCACGTAAAAACGTGCTGGGTAAAGTTTATCTGACACTGCTGATGCACCTAGCTAGACTTATTTTGTTAATATTCACTCTATTTTTTAAACCTAATTCTTCTTGTTCTTTCAAGAAATCATGAAAGAATAATACGACTTTTTCTCGTGAAAATACCGTTTTTTGGGCAGATCTTTTTTACGGTAATACAATGATTTTTATAGGGTGTGTTAATATTTAAATGTCGGGATCGTGGACGCTAAGAGTGGGGGGACTCGAGGCGTATATTAACCGACTCTGGGGAGGATAGCATGACGTGGTGGTCGCGTGCTGCTTTGAGGGAAACAATATTGATTTCCAGGGAAGTGCCAAAGGCGTAGCACTAGAGGAGCACCGACGCTGTCCAATGGAGTTCCCGGAGCTCCTCTATTTCGTGCTGAAGATGGCCAGCGTATGGTTTTTAGTCGGTAGGAGATCGACATATCCCTCTGCCTACCCCAGACAGAGGATATCCTTGAGGATTTCTATCCGAAAACAAAGTAAACAAAAAGGTAGGTAGGTAGGTAGGTATATTAAAATGTTGTGGGTCAAATTCTTTCATGACTGTCTTACTCCCAATATTTCATTAACAATTACTTCTACCTTAACAACAACAATATTTCAGGCAATTAAGCGTTAACCCTTAAACTTGCATCCAACCCTATTCCGCCGGCCGTTTACCGAGGAACAATGGCCAGTTGGCCACCAATTAGTGTTAACCGTGGCAATGTTCCGGTCCAACTGATCACAATGTATGACCGTGTGCTATACCGTTAGGCAACGTAAATAATTAGATCAATTAACATACTGCTGATTATAGATTAATCATTGGAATGGTATAATTTTCCATGGTGCGTGGGTATAGCGTGTTTTGCAGTCGCAGTTAGTAAGCCAATGGTGTCAATTCTCTTGTTAACAAACTAAACTTATTTTAAACTATCGCTCTTTTTTAGGGTTCCGTAGTCCTACAAGGAACCCTTATAGTTTCGTCATGTCCGTCCGTCTGTCCTAATCCTTTACAGCTTAATAACTTCTACAGTTATAAACATAAGTAAATGAAATTTTGTTAAAAAATGGTTTAGTTATAGATCTCAATTTTAAAAGAATAAAAAAATCTTGGAAACGTATTTTAGGGGTGGCGCCCATACATGTGAAATGGGGGATGAAAATTCATTTTTCGCTGCACCCCCTCGTGTGGGGTATCATTGAATAGGTCTACTAAAATGAAGGTAATGTTACATACATCACTTTTTTATCAGGTGTACCATCTGCGAAATATAGCCCACCAAAGTGGCTTACAATGTGTCCCCCCCCCTGCCATTTCCAAACTATGCAACGTAGAAACTTGTAATCTTCCACGTTGATAGACTTTTATAAAAACTCTCTTTTAAAATTATTTCGAGTATAATGTGATTATAAAGGTTGTCTGGAAGATATCGCTATTAGCGATAAGACCGCCAATGGTGTCGATTCTCTTGTTCACGAACTAAACTTATTTTAAACTATCGCTCTCTTTTACTAATAGTAGATACAAGAAAGGGATGGCAACCATTTAAGAGCTGTCAAATTAGACGAAATTAAAATTTCCATACAAGTTTAGTCGTGATCTCGGAACGTGCCCACTAAAATACAAAGAAATGTAACACGTAAACTAATTTGACAGTTCTAAAATGGTTGCCATCCCTTTCTTGTATCTACTTTTAGTAAAAGAGAGCGATAGTTTAAAATAAGTTTAGTTCGTGAACAAGAGAATCGACACCAATGTACCCTTATTTTACATGTTAGTCCTAAGTTTAATAATGTTATTGGTGTACAATAAAGAATATTGTATCTATCTATCTATAAATTTTTGAGTTATAGTAAGAAAACTGAAAAATACTTAAGACGTCCTAGTTCATAGGTCATTGACCTTAGATAAAAATGATCTTAGCAAATAATGCTCCTTTAGTTACTTTCTATTTAAAAAAATCACAAAAAGAAACTTTGTGTTATATTGATAACACAAAGTAACAGCGCCACCTAGCGATAAATTTAAGAAGTGTGTCATATCAATATATGACACACTTCTTAAATTTAGCGCTAGGTGGCGCTGTTTGCAAAAACTAAAATAGCAATGATTAATATTCGATTTGATTCGTTTGTAATTAGACCTACTTAAGGAACCCTATAATACTGAGCATGGCCCGACATGCTCTTGGCCGGTTTTCACTAATAGTAGATGCAAGAAAGGGATGGCAACAATTTTAGTCCTATCAAATCAGTTTACGTGTTCCACTTCTTCGTATTTTTTGTGGGCACGTTCCGATGTCACGACTAAAATTGTATGGAAATTTTAATTCCGACTAATTTGTTAGCCTTAGAGCATCTAGATCTTTTAAGCGTCGCGGCGACGATAGAAAAAGCGGTTGACATTGACACTTGACAGGAGTTGCTTTAGTTTTTTTTTAGTATTTGTGAACGATAGGGAAAGGGCTACCCTACCCTATCATTTTGTTGAGTTACCCTTCTCAACCAACCTGTCAGCACTGCAGTGGCACAGGTGTGATTTTTAACAGCTTGACAGCGGCGCTTGCATAGGTGTGTCAATCTTCGATGCGTTATAAATAAAATAAATATTTTGGTAACTATTTTTGATGTGTAACATCTTTCCTCTCGCTTTCCTGCAATCTGTGAGGACTGTGGGTGTGATTCGTGAAAAGGGACGGAAGTGAGTAACAGGAAGGCGGGGAAGCGCGCGCTATTTGATTTGACCAATGAGCGCCAGCGGTGCTAGACTTGGCCGTCAGATGGTAATGTATGTGTAAACTATAAATAAATGTATTTACTGTTGATAATAAGTGTCTGAAAAAAGTGCAAATCATTTATAAAAAATGCAAGTGAGTAATAATAGCTAGTATATTATTTAAATTGGTATTCCTGACGTTTCGAAAGCTTTACAGTGTTTGTGGTCGCAGGAAAACTAGGCGTCTTAACAGATATTTCAGAAATTTATGCGATATTATTAATAGTAGCTAATTATTATTTCTGCAAAATAAATTTATTATGATTTATTAACATGAATGTCGAACGCATTAAAATTAACAATAAAATCATGATTATGAGCGAATAAACCGTGTCTGACTCTGAAGATTAACCCAAATCTGAATTGGTGCATTAAAAAGTTATAGCTACTAGTTATAACAACGCCACATAATAAAATCCTACAACGTAACCTACTTTATAGTTTTTGGGTTATGCTAAACAGATGGATCAGATTACCCATGATGCAGTGTTGGGAAACTCATATTGTATACCAGACTATTTTAGGAAACTGGTTTGTGTATCGGATCGATGGGTTCCCCTCCTATTATGGTCGAGCCTAAACTTAACATCATTATTAATCATTAATTCGTTTATTTTAGTGAATTTGTTTCACTCACTAAGGTGAATGCTACAGGGTAGCCCGCGAAATTCAAAATTTCTTGCGTTTTTTGCAAATTGTAGCTCTATTTCGGGCTGTATATCAATCGAAATATGATTCGCGGTGGTAATAACAACAGATCTAGTAAATAATACCCATAAAAAAAAAAAAAAAAATATAAACCTAGCTTTATAAGCTGTGCAAGCTTGTTATTATTAATTTATGATAAAATTATCGATTTGTAGCGACATCTATCCGGTGACATGAAAACTATCCTGAATCGCGCAAGCAAAGTTTACACGCAAGTTAGCATAAATACAACCGTCCAACATCAACCGTTGAGCTCGGCGGATGGAGTCCCTGACGGGACTCTCCGCCCCCAAAGCCCGGTTAAGAGGACGCTCCGAAAAAATAGTTCCCACGCTAGCTCCTCCCTTACACCCCACCACCCGCTAGCTACACTTGTCACTCACCGCTAATATTGAAATATAAAGTCAAGACAGAGAACAGGGAAACCATGGAATTGCCTACTAATATTTATGTTTTTTTTTTAACACCACATTAAAATTAGAATTTCATTACAATTTGTTTATAGTATACAATTTAAAACTTGAACGGAACATCAGAAGGCCATTTCTCGTAATTAAAAACGTTCAAAATATAGTTCCAAACTAATCTCAATCTCCTGACAGTAGATGTTTCTGATTGCCGTTTGTTGGTGACATTAATGAACTAGGTGTTCAAATTACTCAGTGCGCCTATATACAAATTTAAATGAATAATTACACAAAAAAAAAAAAAATACTCACCTGACCATTTTTGTCCTTTTTCCAGAAATGTTCTTTTCTTGTCAATTGCTTCATCAATACTACCCATTTTAAAAGGAGCTAGAGCACATTTTACTTCTACAACCATATCGTCAATGATACCTTCAGGCGTGGCTCCTAAAAAGGTATATTTTTCGTCTATGTAGAGGCCATATTCCATAATTTCAATATTTTGTAAATGTGATAATTGCTCTAGTGCCACTGCTTCATATTGTCTTCCGTACTGTATGGAGGAGACATGGGCAATTGGTGTGCTGTAAAGTATGTTTCTTATTATATTTCTACAGCTTTGAGTCCTTCTACGTTTTATTATTTTACCAAAATTTGATACGGTCAATAAGTTGCGTCTAAGCTCAAACCACTCACTGCACTGAATTCGTAAAACTGTATGTTGACTAATACGGTTACGTTCTTATTCAGTCTTACGCAAATTATCTATAAAAGTTTCCTTTGACAGTTTGAAAGTTTCTGGATCGATATCTGGCTGCTCTGCATTTTGATTCTTTGGCAGCGTAATTCGTTTGATATGAACGGCGGCACCAACACCCATCTACTATGACTTCAATCATCGGGATGCCATCTTTACTGACGCGACCTTCTTTCAAAGCGACTTCTCTTTCTGTCTCACCAGCCCTCTTCATTTCACCCCAAGCTGTTTTCTCCCATTCTTCTGCAATTTCGTCTTGCATTTTTTTTTGTTTATTTCGTTTAAGCCGACTGCAGATGTAAATTATTTTAATTGAGCATATCCACCGCCACTTGCCATAATTCCAGCTACGGCTTCTTTATTTATGTCCCAATCTCAAATCAATCAATATTCAATATTAAATAAATTCTTTGTTGCAGATTAAACAATTTAAATTTAATCGCAAATAGAGTCCGTTTTGACGTTCAGAAACCACTTCAACAGAACTCAACCCACAGTTAAAAAGGGCGTCGTGATCGGCGATAGCTTACAAATTATCGAAAAACGTTGTGTGTTCACCATCCGTCTCCCACTTAGTATTTTGCTTTCCTAAAACGAAGGCGTAGATGTTAGTATAATCACAAGAAATATTATTAAAGTTAGTATCCCTCTTGGATACTTTGAAACAGAGTTGCAAAAAACAGGAAATTTTATGTTGAATGGGATATTGCGTTCGCCTTGGTTAGACATTGACAGCTTGTTTTTTAAAAAATTATCTCATCGTACGCAAAAGTACGATAATTATGACGTTTGAAAATCATTTCGTAGAAATACTACAAATTATATACGCTAGACCCTTTCTTTCCCGTCCCGGCTTGGCACAATTCAAGTAGGTGAGCCCCTTATCCCCGTGCGGCCTAACGTTGGCCGCATCGACAAGGACCAGCGGCCGTCAGGGATACGAGGACGTTTTCTGGCCCAGCACCCCACACGCTATACCCTAGATACATACATACATACTGGGTGTCAGGGAAACGCTTCCGAAAACGAAGATAGGTAATAGTGCTGGTGATACGAAACCACAAAAAGAAGCGATTCTTTTTTTAGATTTTTTCTCTTTTTTTTTGCATTTTTCATACATAACCAACCAGCTTTGGGCAGTTAAATAAAACTGATTTGCAAAAAAAAACTCATTTATTTACTTTTTTTTTTTAAGTTCGCAATGTAATTAAACAACTATATATGTATAATACTTGCATCTTAATAAGGAAAATAATCGATAAACCCATCCATACTAACTTGTCTTTTGTAAAAATATCACAAATTAGTAAACGAAGTCTTCGACAACCTAGCTTACTTGTACTACCAAAGGTAAGAACAAACTTCGCAAAAAAAAGTATTACCTATGAAGGAGCAAAGCTATAAAATAAATTGCCATCTAATATAAAAAAATGAGCTCATTTAGTGGTTTTAAGTCTCAACTGTCTCAATATATAATAGAACATTTTTCACCTTCCTGTTGAGGCTATGAAACTATTGACTGAGTGTTCGGCGACCATTACAATAAGTTTACTAAAATGTTAAAACTATTTTCATGTAAGTGGCATATTTTCTTCTTGAAAATAAATTTCTTTAAACCGAATTCAAATAAAATATCAGTTGGCGCTAGGGGTGAACGACATCCGCTCGCATACGCAGTCCGTGTCGTAGCGAACGTAGGTATGTTAGGTACGCGCGGCATTGATCCCGAGTTTTGTACGCTTTACATTTCGGGTTTGCAAAATACCAAATCACTAAAACAATGAGTATAAGGCTAATGGTTATTGGTATTCGATTGTGTTTAGCAGCCTAGTATAATAATAGCCTTTCAGTTTCGGGAGTGTTTCCCTGACACCCAGTACGTATTATCAAGCCGGTTTCCCATTGGGGTAGGCTGCCATCTCTTTTGTTTCATTTACGTTTATTAACCTCGTCATACATATACCTATTATTAATAAAAATACTTGTTTTTTACGGACAACATGATCCAAATATACAAACATGATGTTTATGTTGTATTGGTCGTAGGCCTGAAAAAAGTTTGTTACTTTGAAATCACTGGAAAAGCCCAGCACTGTGTACCGTACTAGGCCACTGTGATGAGATGACCTTTTTGACTTACTCATACGATAATTTTTCACATAATAACTCATAATTTAATTTTAGAACGTCAGTATGATGTCCCTGATGTAACGCTAATGAAAATCAGTTGAATTAAATGTTCCATAATTGCTGTTTTATTTGTTAATATAATACTTTGTTTAAAACATGTTTTAAACACATTGGCAAAAAAACATTGTTTTTTCCCTCGTGTTTTAAATCAGTTGGTGGTTATATTAATCAGATTCAATGGTGTTTAAAACATATGTTTTTTTCGTAACAACTCTGCTTTGAAAAGAAATATAATTATAAACATACCAAGTTAGTCGTATCCTGTAACAACTCCATTTTATTATACCTCTCAACAGTTTCAGGAAGAATATTTTCTTTGATCCCATCGTTTCTTGTATTTCCATTTGCCTTAAAATTAAATGTTTTATAACTAATGATGTGCATACCTACATCTCCAAAAAACTCAATCTATTTTATTTTAAAACGATTGTAGCCTAAAAAGTAAGTACCTAATATACAAGCTTCTAGTACTGGTGATGATTGGACGCTAAGAGTGGGGGGGCCTCGAAGCGTCTACTAAGCGACCCTGGGGTGGACAGCAGTACGTGGTGGTCACGTGCTACTGTGGGGGAAACAATATTGTTTTCCCGGGACGTGCCAAAGGCATAGCACTTGAGGGGCTCCGGCGCGGTCCAATAGAATTCCCGGAGCTCCTCGATTTTATGCAGAGGATGGCCACCGTGTGGTTTTAGTCGGTAAGAGGCCGACATACCCCTCCGCCGTCCCCACACGGAGGGAAACCATGAGTCTTTCAACAGAAAAAAAAGGTCTCCACCTTGATCAATTATATTATCAGTGTGATTAGCGCCAAAATTCAATGCTGGCAATCTAAAAAAAGTTAATTAATCATTTTTACATAGCATGGGTACGATGACAGTAGGACAAAACGATGCCTTATGAATAAGGGTAAAAGAGACTCCACTACAAAACATGTATTTGACACCTGATACCGTACCCATGCTATGTGAACAAGTTTATAGGTAGAGATTTTATTCTATTTTCAATAAATATGTTACGAGTTATGGCCATTTTCAATAAAAACACAATCGGTTGATTTGCTTACTCAATAAGAGTTTTGACATAACTTATTCAATCCTATCACAAGTTATTGTCAAAATCCTTATTGAGTAAGCAAATCAACCGATTGTGTTTTTACTTTTTGTTTAGCGAGATTCCGTCCGCCTTTTTTATTCATCCAAGGTTTTACATAAGTAAACAAACAGTAAAGCACCCATGACATGACAATGACCAAAATGGCAGAGGCTATGGTGCCTTTTCTTTGTCTTGCAGACATTCAAGAATCGTGTGTAGGTAAACATACTTGTAATACATAAGAAACACGCAGACCAACACAAACATGTTCAACAAATAAATACTTGTGTCTTGTGGGAATCGAACCCACGACCTCGTGACCAGCAGTCGCACACTCGAACCACTAGACCACAGACGTAGTCAAAGTAGTAGTTATAGTTTTATTTCAAGTTTGGCCCTCTCCTAACCTATTCCATAAATTCACGCTGTATAAACCGCTAATACAATATTTCGTGTGTTATACCTACTCAAGTTGTACAATTTTACACTATACATACCCACTTTTCTTTACGTAATAATACTTGAACTAGAAGTAAATTTTTAAATTAATTAGTTCAACTGGCGACTCCGGTAGTATCTCTGTTCCGAACAAGTAAATTGCTTCCTATAAAGAAAACGTTTATATTTTAGTTTTATTAAAGCTAAAATAATAATAATACATTTTTAGAAATAAAATAGATAATAATGCACTTACCTTTTAGATTGTCTAGCGATCATACTTGCTTCTTTATAACGTTTAGCTATTTTTCTTTTTGAAACATATTTTCTATTAATTTTATTACCCATGACACTAGTAAAAGACGTCAACGTCTGTCAGAATTATTTTTAAATATTTTATGCTTGTTTTATGGCTATAAAGTCTTTTTTGTTTACGGTATTAAATATTTTCGTAAATTCGTGACAATTCACGCATAGACGCGACAGACACAGACCCTTCCTCTATAGCGCAATGCGCGGCACTGAAGGTGAGCATTGCGATTTGCTCTCGTAAATTTTATGTTAGCTGCAATAGAGCTCACTTTCAAATAAATCATTCTCGCGCGTTTTACCGCGGAAGTAAAGGCCGTAAGTCTCAAAACAATTTTCGTTTATTACATAAATAATAATTAATCAATAGAAATTTCCTTAAAGCTGTATTTAATATACTTTATTATCTGCCTATCTCCATAAATTTTATATACCTAACTTAAATAATAACGGAGAAATATTCGGAAAATCTCTAAAAACGCATGATTTTGAAAAATTAAAAGCATCGAAAAAAAAACAACGAATCATGTAACTGGGATAGTCAAACGGTAGATAAAGGTTCAAAATAACATATGTTTAAATTTGAAATTCATCAGGCATGTGTACGACTCGGCATATGTTTCCGAAAAGTCACCTCATTTTGGGAGCCTAGTCTTAATCAATTCGAAAAAAAAAAAAAAAAAAAATCAACCGTTGAGCAGTAGCCCGCCAGGCGCAGACCCAGCCTGGTCGGAGGATCCTCCCTTTGTGATGGAGGAACATGATACCTCGTTCCTCCACATATTGATTGTTCTTTATATACAGACAAATTGTGAACCTTCTCCTTTTTAAAGTCGGTTAAAAGTAATATTATTCTTTACAAGATTCGTTTTTCGTTTTCGTCGACTCTGTCACAGTTCTGTTAACTCAAGAAAACACAAACATTGCGGAAGACTTGTACATGTAAGAAAACACAGCACAGGCCTACAATTTTGTACACAAAACAGTTCACAAATTGACAACTTTATTTATTTTAGTTACACGTTGACAGAAACAACTCCGGCGTATGTCGAGCACCTTATCTTTAAGCCATATGGCTGCATTTGCAATACGGTTATACTAGGAAACCGTTTCATCTGGACTACCGGGAACTGTAAAAAACGGGCCATTTCATGATTGGACTCGTTAAAGATAGGAGTGATGTGTTAGTGTTTACTTCTGCGCCGGCGCATGACTGTGGAAATAGTTTTAAGTGAAATGTTCTTCTAACTTAAGCTGTTTTGTAATGTATTTTAAAATTTTCAATGTTATCATAAAACTAATTACAGTAATATAGAAAAACATAATAAGTAGGTATAGGTATTTACATATAATCTGAGGTACATAGTCTATGATATTATTGTCTATGGAAAATAACAAGGAAATATTTTATTTGAATTAGAATAGATCAATAGCGTAATAACAACAATACTGTTACGAATGGCTGAAGCAGTTAGAAATTATACAGCAGCCTGTACCTATTATTATTTTCTCAGAAATAATGTTTATTTATTTTATTTATTTATTTATTAAATTTATGCACACACAGATAAATAAAATTAAAATACATAGAAATGAATTTATCTAGTATGTTGATATCTAACGATAGTCGATAGTTATCATTAACCCGTACAGTATGTAGATTAATTGTTGTATTATGCTTTATGAGTTTATGACATATTCGTCTCAGTATAAGATTTCAAAGAATGAGGAACCTGTTGCAGTTTACAGCGATACCCGTGAACGTTCTAATAAAACTGCAGTCTCAAACTTGACCCTTTATTTTATATCGTCACCAACGTTTATTGTAAAACGATTCTGCGTATTTCTCGTTTAACTGCCAAGACCGTGTTCGCATCGATTCTACGTGAAAACATTTGTAAGGTTTGTAAGGATATGAAACAAATAATTTGTGATTACATAAAATATGGTATTCTTCCAATCTGTACTTATCATTTACTGGGTTAAGTTTTGTTTGCATTCCAGTTTTTTATATTTTTTAAATGTCAACGCTGTATAGTTAACAGGATGATGCAGCCAGTTCGTATTTTATGTGGTGTCGATTACCTACAATGTTTAAAAATGGAACACATTCGAACCATTGTTCAGGATTGTTTTTTTTTAATAAAAGCTTTATTCCAATAACGGAAAATATAAAATGAATTCCACTGCGGTGCAATTTAAAATATACATGGCAACCCTGACGTTGCATTAATCACGATAATTTATTGTTTCTTCCATATTCAATTTATGATGCAAGCAAATAACAGTAGCTCCACGAATTTAGCTACCATTTGTCTGCGCAGATTTATTCAGACCAGAGATTTGAAAACTGCCAGACCTTAAAATTTGAGTAAGGTCTGTCGAAGCAAGTTTAAAGTTCAAGTATAAACGTCAGTACCTGTTTGACAATTATTGATTCTAAGTCTTGTCTGACAACTATAGGGCTAGGGCTTAGAATGTCTAGGGCTACTCTTGAAAATAATTCCGATCGATCGGCATTGTACTAACGTCAATTTCTAGTTTTGAATGCCAAATTAGCACTAAATTGGTTCCTGTATTAAGTGTTTTTAGGGTTAATTAATCCTTATTAAAATTTATTTCAATTGAAATTGAGTATTGTGTAGCTATAGTTTTAATTAATAGTAACTTCCTATTTATTCTTGTCATTTTTGGACAATCCAATTGTAATCGGAATTACCTTCACAAATAAACTAACAATTCGCAGAAATGATTTGATGTTGTCATACATAGCTGAATGAGCAAGTGATATCACTCGCTCATTCAGCTCATTACTTATAAATTGAGGTTTATGGCGGGGAAATTACAAGGATAAAATACACTGTTAATATTTATCTAGATTTTAATATATTTTGCAGCTTCTCTACCTACCAAATATAGAGGAGTCACGACACTCTTCCTCATCATTTAAGAATTCGCTATATTTAGGAATCACTAAGGCTCTAATTCTAGAACGATGCTCAAGCAAAGGTTCAAGCATGAACCTAGATTCAAGAACTGTCATTTCAACTGGAATTCATTTACTAATTGTGGAGGATTTTTGTGGCTTTTCGCTACTTGTTTAGCTGTTATTTACCATATTGTTAGTTGTATGTAAGCCAATAAAATAAAAGAAACGAGCTTAAAACAACAAGCCTTCCTTTTTCAAATCACCATAGAGCAAAAAGGGTGTTCCTTTTTTCGGCGTTCATTCGAACATTCGAACGTTCAATTCAGTTTGAATTTCTGCATTGATCCGATTCGCAAAACCGAAGCCATACTAATACAAATAGCTGGCTATATCACTGTCTGGGTGCACTATGTTAACCTAAGTTTAGCCGACGGATCAATACGGGTAGCGGGAAGCAGACGCGCTCCGCCGGCTTTGTTTTACTCCTATGTCTGGTCCGGACAAACTAAGTTCTGAATTGCAAGCAATGAGTTTATTTGTGCACGAATTAGTCACATGGAATAGAACAGCAGTTTACTGTTTTGTGTAATCAACTATAGATCCTGGCTCTATGATAAATGTTCGAGATATTGTTGATAGTTTCTGCCTTTCTGGTTTGTATTGTAATCAGGAAGGAAACACGCTGCAATATTTATTCGTCTCACGATCAAACAGCTCATTATATCTCAGTTTTGAAGACATTTGAAGAAACTTGGAAGTGTAGGCAAAAATCTTCGTAAGCATAGAAAAGGATACTTAAGCCAAAGAAGCGTCTATTGCAAATAATCTAGATGAAACAGCACAGTCTTGCTTACTCAAAGACAATAAAACCACTATTCTTTTTGTGCTTACTAAACGCGCTCTCCCACTGATTTTCTCCACATTTTGCATTTTATCTCCATATTGCAATGCGGTTCACACAAGGTGCAACCGCGATAAATAGACACACCCACACTTCGGCACGTCGGGAAACGAAAACGGTAATGAGGAAGACATAAAAACAGACAGCACCTAAACTTAGCAGTCTCCGCTATGTGTGAACGAAACAGGACATGAACCCACTGTATTAGCGGTTCATTGCATGTTAGGAACATATTTTACCCATGAAATAGGATTTAAAAGACAGTTTTAAATAATTTTCTGTGTCAAAAATCCGGGGTTTAATGGATTAAATATGTTTTAGAGGTCTTTTTTATAACAAAACGTATAAGCTCCGAATTACACTAATTATTCGCAATTGAATGATTTAAAAAGAATGACAAAATTTAATACAGGAAAATGGAAATGGTGTGGAGATCATCCATCATCATCATCAATCATAAACCACTTTCATATATGGCTAAAAAGAAAGAAGAAAGAAAGAAAGCTAAATATTTATCTGCGTCTAGAGTGACATATAAAATCACCAAAAGTATAAACGAAAACAGATATTATAACACGGAATCAAAAAGTGTGATAAGATATCGCGTACTATTACAATTATTTTACATGCACTCCTCCCACAGAAATCTAGATAATAGGGTAATAGAAGTAGAAAAGGCACGTGAACTTTGCGCCTTTTGCAGGTGTCTCGTAGGACACCAGTGCGCGAACCGTTTGCTTGATCATCAGTGCTGTTTTGGATGCGGAGTCACTAAATTGTATTTTGCAGCATATCTAACAGCGGACTTTTTTAGCCTTAATTTATTTTGCATTGAATGCTAGAAACGGGTGGGCGTGATTGCGTATTTACGTGTAAAGCCATTTATTTTGCCACACACATATAAAATATACATATTACATGAAAAATTACAGAGACCACAACATGCATACAACATAATATGTGTAGCAAGGGATCCAGCGGTTGCTGGTAGCGGCATACCGGCGACACGCGTTCCGGTATTAAAAGAGAGTAGATAACATTTCTATTACCTTATCATTCAGATTTCTATGATTCCTCCCAACTGTCAATACTCAACTACTAAACTTCAATAAAATAAATATTGAAGTTCAACAATAAGGTTGTATTTACCCAACCCTAAGATTCTGCAAACTTGACAAAAGCTAAACCGGCACGTGTGCACGATTTATTTCGGTAAGCAGGTCGCCGGGGTCAACGGCCGCCGCGTCGCGACGTCTAATAATAAAGATGCGCAAGCGCAACGCAGGTGCAGCGCGAGGAAGGGAGGGGGAAGATTGATGGCTCAGATGAAAATAGACGGCTCAAAAATTCCAAGTTAAGGTAAGCTTTGATGTTTCAGTCACGTTATGTTTTATTAGCTGAATGACATTGACAGTTTAAAGGAATACCTTTTTTGGTTCCAATCAAGGATGCTGTCTTGTACTTTTTATAGAACGGAAATACTTGTGTTCGTGAATTTTATTTAGGTATCTAATGATGATTACTATTTTTTCTTTTTTCCTGCTGTCAGTGAATTCTTTGAAAAATTAGACGCGAATATATAGGTACCGCACATGTCTATGCAGATCTTGAGATTTCTAAGAAAACCGACGCAAAATCTGGCTAGCATTACCAGTTTCTAGCACAATAAACAAGTTTTAGGAAAATTGCAAGGGATACTGCTCAAAGTATACTAGACTAACAGTTGGACCAAACCTACATAATTTTTCACATCAAAATGAACATCAAAAAACAAAGAAAAGAATCTCTTACAATTACGTTACAATGCAAATACCTACATTTCTATTTATTTATTTATTTCAACAAAATATTTTAACATTATCAATACAGACGTATTATCAATACAGAATAAACTCCAACCTAGTTAAAATTAACATCCAAATTGTCGAGCAGATTGCAAACCGTGATATCGAAATGGACTTTCAAATGCGCTATTTAATGTTGAAATGTGTACCACTATAAACACTGATAACGATAGAAAATACTCAAGAACGTCACTAGTACAATAAATGAAAAATAGTAGTAAATGTTGGGCCCTGAGAGTGGCATAGTAGCGAGGTCAGAGCTGTGGTTACTTTTGTTAATTAAATTTAAATATTATAGTACATAATTATTATCCATGTCAAACGGCGGGAAGCCGCTGGATGCGGAGGGCGCAGGACCAGTCGTTGTGGCGATGCTTGTGGGAGGCCTATGTCCAGCAGTGGACGTCTTTCGGCTGAAATGATGATGTGATGATGATGAAGTCAAACGGCAGGCCCAGACGGAGATGGCGGGATGAGCTGGACTCTTTCCAAAAGAACTGGACTCTTGTAGCAATAGACAGGGAGAAGTGGAAGGAGGGACGCCTTTGCCCTGCAGCGGGACGCTTATAATATAAGTCAAACAACATTGGATAAAACAAAGATCATAGATGCCTCAGATGCGCCTAGCATTCAAATCTTTTGAACTCCTGCTAGAAGCAAGGTTTTAAATGGATCAAATGTATTTTAGACACCGTTTTTCCATGTTTTTGGTAGTTTTGTAAACATACCCTAGCCTAGCCTAGTTACTTGTTAAATTCTAATAAAAATCAGATTATTACAAACAATAATAAATAATGCTTTTCCTACACTCGTCCTACTTACGCACCCTGCAGGTCGCATCTTAAAACCATCCTCAATTTTCCATCCCATAAAACTGACTTCTACTCCTACTCCTTATCTGTACACGCGCTGTGTTAGGTTGTGGAACTCGCTTCCGCCCGTGATACGCGACTGTAAAACTGTTTCCACCTTCAAAAAACGTGTAAAAGAGCATTATCTTTCCTCATCCGCATAGGTTGTACGTAATAATGTTATGTATTATTATTTCTATTTTGATATTGTGTAGGTATACCTGAGACTATGTTTATTATTTTTATACTATAGTTATTTTACGTTATATATTAGTTTATGTATGAGTATATATATATATAAGTAGGTATATTTATTAGTATTACTTGACACACTGTGTCTACATCTCTTTGCTTCAAATTTTCCTCTCGCAGGTCTGCTGGAAGAAATTTCGTATAGAAATAAGCAGTGCCTTTGTACTATACATTTCTATGTATTTTATTATTATTTCTCTGTGTGTGCATAAATTTAATAAATAAATAAATAATAATCTATACCAACCAACGTTTATCTTTCTAAATATTTCCTCAGCAGAATTATTCTCCGTTCATCTTCCAGATCGACACGAGCTCAAGTCGTTGCGCTTACGCATCGGATGTTCGTACAAATGTTCCGTATCATAAGCGCCAGTTAAAGATACAAGCCGGATAATTAAAACTAAGTATTGATGCGTAAACGACTGTAAACCGGTGGATACAAGTGTAATTGAACCGGGTTATAACCGTTTTGTAAGGATGTACGAGTAATGTTGTTAGGTTGCTGTGTACAATTTTATTATTTAGTTGTTGGTCTTGTTTGTATACAATTCTATATTTTAGAAGCAGTAGAGCTATTTGTGAAAGAGTTCCGTATGGCAGGGTTGCTAGATCGATCTGAATTTTCAATATTTTTTAGTTAATCGTGGAAGATATTCAAAAATTTCGATATTTCGTCTTCATTCAAACCTTCAATTATTTTCCCACATACATTATATAAACTAGTACTGTCTAATACAATATCTGTATTTTCCATTCCCCAAAATTCGCCTAAGGATTTCATTCCCCAACATTTCCCCATAAACGATTTTTTTCCCCAAAATTGCAAAAAAAACTCCCAATCTACACCGTGTCGTTTGGGAAAGTACTACCACCGTACGTAACGTACAACCTATTTCTGCCACCAACAGAATGATGCTTGCATTGTGTTTGTGTTCCGGTGTAGAGGGTACGGGTGCCAGTGAAGTTGGAATTACATGAGACTTTCCATCTTCATGTCTCAGGTTGGCAAACGCGATTTGCAATACTATTTCAGCAGCAACCTAGGCGGTATTGCAGGTGTTATGGGTAATGGGAACAGCAGCAACCTAGGCGGTATTGCAGGTGTTATGGGCAAAGGGAACAGCAGCAACCTAGGCGGTATTGCAGGTGTTATGGGCAAAGGGAACAGCAGCAACCTAGGCGGTATTGCAGGTGTTATGGGCAAAGGGAACAGCAGCAACCTAGGCGGTATTGCAGGTGTTATGGGCAAAGGGAACAGCAGCAACCTAGGCGGTATTGCAGGTATTATGGGCAAAGGGAACAGCAGCAACCTAGGCGGTATTGCAGGTGTTATGGGCAAAGGGAACAGCAGCATCCTAGGCGGTATTGCAGGTGTTATGGGCAAAGGGAACAGCAGCAACCTAGGCGGTATTGCAGGTGTTATGGGCAAAGGGAACAGCAGCAACCTAGGCGGTATTGCAGGTGTTATGGGCAAAGGGAACCGCTTAACATAAGGTGGGCCTTTAGCTCGTTTTTCCATCCTATCCTATGTCATAAAAATCAAGAATTAGACAAGCTTAAAAAATGTGTTTTGGATATTGTTTTAAGAATTAACATGTATTGTATTTGTAATCAGCTAAACAATCTTAAGTTTGAGTACTACATAACGGGATCCTTTGGCAGTTTTTCATATAAATGTTTATATTCCAATCTATACCCTATTTCAAATACGAAGTCCCGGCTGACATATGTATTTATTCATGCCAATAGGTAATTGGAAATTGTATTTTGGGTTGATTGTAGTTTTTACCCGACTGAACCAAGAGGGTACCTAATATTTTTAAATAGCAATTTACTACCACAAACGATTGTTTATTATTGGAATTTATGTTAAACGTGCAAAGTTACGTTCTATGGATTTGTCATATGGGACTTCGTATTTGGAATAAGGCATTATTGTAAATTCCAGAGATTTTGGTGAAAAATCCTATGAGACAGTTTTTCTAGACAAATCCTGCGCCTTCTGCTTTTTTAGAATCAGAAAGTTTAGATTAGATCTGTCTCGATTTTGTCTCCATCCTACGAGTACATCTGTAGGTACCTGTGCTGTAAATAAACAGACAAACCAGCAGTCGTGGCTTACATATTACGTGTAGCGATTACCACTATCGATGGCCGCGGTTACGATTACTGACCGACGAGAATCGACTAACTAGTTCGGTAGTGATGCGACTTGTTACTAATGGAGTAACTCGTAATATCGACATCGAGTTATCTTAATTAAGCCAATTAGTTTTTATGTACTCGCACTAATGATATAGTTACAAACATGTGCGTTTTTACAACTCACACTACGGAATAAAGCCATATTTATTTATGTTATTATAAGTGAGCATAATCCCTGTTTTATTTGTTTTCTCAATCGATAAAATAGACGGCAACTTAGTCGATTATTTACATGTTTAACTTTTTAGCCATATTCTAAGCATAACCAGTATTAATTAAAACACTCACAATCTACTAATAAATTGCTAATAATCGCCGAATTAAAATGTATATTATTATCAATAGGGCTCGTCCATTACGTCAATAAACGGCACGGGCTTTCTATTTAGTGATATTATTATTCAAATTAAGTAATCACAAATTTCGGTTTTACTTATATCGCCTGTCTATCACTTTATATTATTACATCGTCAAATTTCAAGTTTCATATAGAAATGTTAAACACATTCGCCCACACGAAACAACTTTCTAAACGCGGTTATAGTAAAACACTGAGTTAATTAGTCGATTAATGAGTGGACTGAGTATTAGGCACATGTTAGTCGAGTGTCTAAGTCCAGGACTCCTTATATGGTGTTTTATGACTTGTTTTGCTCCGGCGGCCTGCGCGCACCTTTTAAGGTTTAATAGATTTAGTTACACAATAACAAAACGGAGGACACATGTCTGTGAAAGCAATAAACCACATGGTAGCTAGCTTTGTAAGGGATTCTAGGATCAGTAACCCCATGGAAACTCGTTTAGCGACATAAACTCACTTCTTCATTCAGCTCTAAGAAAGATACAAGTACTTTTGAAGTTTTTCATCAGAAGATGAGTCTTCGTCATCGAGTAATGACATCCTCTTCCAAGTATTATAGTCTTTTTAAGATTATTTCATTTGCGCGATTCAAAACGGTCGTAACGACTAGTATTATGAATTTAATGAGGAAATGCAGCTTATTCTTTACCATCAGATATACTATAGTATCCACCATTTATACACCTTTTAATTACAAACAGAATAGATTTTAGATATGGATACGGCTGTAAGAATAGGAGGATCCAAATATTGCAATCCTAAATTAGTACTAATTTGGAATTAGGTAGAATTGAAAAGAAAGTAAAATTAAGTAAGCCCCTGTAATCTACATCTACACTTATGTTATAAAGAGGAAAGATTTGTATTTTTGTGTGTATGTTTGTAATGAATAAACTCAAAAACTACTGGGCCGATTTCAAATTTTTTTTCACCATTATAAAGCTACATTCACCCTGATATTCAGGGTGAATGTACATAGGCTATATTTTTTTTTTTTTAACCATGTCCACCCGTGCGAAGCCGGGACGGGTCGCTAGTATAAAATAATCCGAAATTATTCCGATGTATAACGACGAACCTTTTTAAATTAAAAATCATTCGACATTAAACTTGGTAAATCAAAATCAACGATTATTGCTGAATTAATGACTATTACTCATTTTTTCTTAAAAGCCCATAAATTCGTTGACACATTAATAAAGTAAATTATACACGTAGGTAATATAGCCGCTTCCCGTGGCATTATACGGACGAAGACCAGTTCGACGCAATGAACTGCCTTCTTATGTCAATAAAAATTTCAAAACCGAATTGATATCTCTATTTGTTAATATAGGTAGATGAATATGCATTAAAAAACAATAAAGATCCTTTAGCACTGCACCGGTATGCCACCTACAAACTTGAAGTTACGACGACTCCATTATACATCTTAATTTATTGTTATTGTCAGTCTAGATTATTTAAATATATTTCGCATTTACATACAAACGGACCACCCTATTTTTTTTTTCGAACCGGTATAAAAACGAGAATTTACTGTTAGCTACCCTTGTTATAAATATGTTAATGGAAGTGGAGTGTTATGTTAATATCACAAATATTTCGGGGAAAAAAAAACCAGGACGAATGCAAGTCAACATACAACTCGAGTTAACTCAACTAACATGATCTACAGATCTTTTTATTAAAATAAAACATTTTACATTTCCCGTTTAGTTATTTTGTCATGGTTGTAAATTATTTAATCATCAAGATTTTACGAACGGTGTTCCAAAACCAACGTTTATTTTTTAATTTTCCAGCGAGGCCGTGACCGCCATTCTATGCGGCATCTTCGCACGAACTCTGGCAGATTACTCTTTCTTAATTAAAAAAACTGGTACTGTAGCGGTTCGAGATAACGAAATGCTAAATATGGTAGATTAATTAACTATAAACTTTTGATTTTGAATTAAAAATTCTACGATAGCGTTCAGCCTACTCGACTGACACAAATTATGTTTTAGTCGAATAATTAGATAAGTAGCATGGGAATCGAACGTAGCACAAACCCAAAGTAGTATAAAACTATAAAAATAAATCGTAGCATCTTGAGTTGGACTGAAAGTGAACGTAGAAGCACCTGTGACGCTGACTCTTTTTAACCGTGACCGGTCGACGTTCTGCTCTTTTTCGTCAGGTCACTGTGACGCTTTGGAGTACCGTTACACATTTTATACATGGTAGTGCACGGAACTTACGAATATTTATGCTTTTAATAAATATGAATGGCGAGTTTCCGAACAAAACTGAATCTGTCAACGCGGCTGTGGCCGGCGAGCATGACTCATCTCATTCTACACCACGTTGCGTTGGTTGCGCGACGGGCAGGACAATGTATACAGAAAAACGGCTCTGGCACAAACGGGACACGGACGAAAAAAAACGTTCCACTGAAACGTTCACCGTTGCACAGACATGATTGAGTAATAATGCATGAATTATTTACGATGTGGTAATTTCCTGGCCGGCCTTTTTAGGTAATTCGCAGCGAGTGGGGTTGTCTTAACTCATACACGAGTTACTTTGAAGGCGTATTTTATGTTATACGGTCATTTCATGTGTTTGTTCACGTAAGATTTATGGTAGTATATATTTTTGTCTTATGCTTGATATGCTTTAAATGGTCGACCATTTACTTCTTATATTTTTAGCTAGAGTATAGCGTGAACAGTAGAGGGGAAAGTATTGACCCCTGGAGCACACCGGCGCGAATGGGATGAGGGAAGGAGAGCGCCCCTTCGATACGGTAGCAGAAGCTGTGATTCGACAGAAAGTATATAATGATGAGCACGAGACGTTAAAGCGATACTGTACCATAAGCCGTTGGTGCCAGACCTTGTCGAAGGTTTCCGCCACGTCAAAGAAGAGCATGACAGTCATTTGAAGGTGAATGAAGCCTGCACTGATGTGCCCGACTATGCGGTGTAGTTAATTGATGCCACAGTGCTAAGAACTGCTCATCAGGTAGGAGTTTTTTGGACTAAGGAAAAGTCCATCAGTCGCTTGTAGATTAGCCTCTCATAGATCTTACCGAAAACATTGAGAAGACTGATCGGGCACTAATCGGTCGGCTCGAAATTGGGCTTGTCTGATTTCGGTATGTCCATTACCGTGGCTTCTTTCCAAGCTTGTGGGAAGATATTGTTAGGACTCTATCTATCTATCACTAGGACTATGAGCGGGGCGGGGAAACGTTTAATCACCTTATTTGTGATTCCGTCTTAACCTAGAACTTTTCTAGGATTAAGATTAAGGATAGAGAGGGTCGACGCTCGACATCGAAGTTGACTTTGTTGAGGTGTCAGCGATCTTCAGGAAGAGTACTGTGCGTACAGCGTACATTGGGGCTAAACTGTCAGCTAGGTATTCTGACTTTTCAATATCTTCAGCGGCCGATGTCTGATAGGGGCGACTCACATTTAAGCTTACGTTGGAGGGTCCAGAAAGCCCTGTGACTCGTTTCGATTTTGGCTACCTTGATGTCCCAGTTATCTTCCCGCACCTTGGAAATGCGTCTCCACACAGAATTCTGCAGGGAGCGCATGTGGGCACGGATAGCTTTGTTGGGCCAAGTGTCATAGGCACGAATGGCCGCGTTCTTTTCGTTCGTCAGCTCACAACGTAACGTCATCTGGCAATGTTCAATGCTCATGCATCCATCGGTCATCCAGCGCTGGAGCCTGCCGTGAGCACTTTCTCACTACGGACTGTACGTGGCTGATGAACGGGTCAATCGCGCCGACCATGTCGTCGACCGACACGATATAATCAGGGATGGGATCTAAGTGGATTTTTCTTCAGTCATGTTAATTTCAATTTTAAATTAGTTAACCTCGACTAAATGGACCGTAAATGGTTAGATTGACAAGTCACCCAGTGGCTAGACATGTAGTTACATCTACCTACGTCATTTAAGGAGACGACGCAATGACCTAACCTGTCGTGATATTTTATAAGATCTAAAATCTTTTTTGTTGAACATAAAATCCGATGCATCTAGCAACAAATTGGAATGATCTGTGTTTGGGCTTATTCTAAATTTTCCATTAAGTTGAAGATAATTCAAAGCCAACCAAGACGTGAAATGAATTTAAACTTCCAAACTTGTTACACCGAAAACTAAAATGTTCAGATACTATCTACGCTCTATGTTTTATGGACTAGGAATTAACAACTGCAACATACATTCGTACGACCACGATCAGATAAAATCCACTCTTTATGTCACATTTTTATCGGTGTCACGACATTTTACATCATAATACGCTTAGATACTGATGCATTTGACAAGGAGCCGTCCCGTCCCGTTGGTTCAGAAAGTACGGAGCATCAGATCAGATAACGTGGGCGAGCCAGACGCTAAGCGTTGGCGGGAAATCAAACGTCACGTTGAAAGCGCGCGTAACTTGACAAATAACGTTTTTTTTTACAAGTTTATTTGCTTTCGGCCTGTTCCACACCTTAAATGGAAGTGTTAAATGTTTACGTATCCCATCAACACTTCAAGTTATAAAATGGTCAAGTATCTCTATAAAAGGGTGGCTACAATTTAGAAATGCCCACTGCAAACCCGCTTTTCAATAAACAAGAGTGCTAATACACTTTGGAATGATCACGTTTAATTTTTATTGGCCACAACATGGTCTTTTCAACTTATCTGCAAATTTTATGCTATTTGGAATGAATAATGATTACATTCAATTTAAATTAGTTTACAGTTAAGTAGGTAGGTACCTATGTAGCTGAATTTGTAACTGACTGTGATTTAACTCGAGCAGTTAAGGAATTATGTTGGGATAAGGGACTATGATGAAATGCGCGAATAATTTAAGCTTTAACGCGAGTAATGCTTACAATGTTAGATGAAACTCAACTTATGAACGCTTGAGTTCTGTGATAGATAAGTATTAAAAATTTAATTATCAAATTCTTCAATCTACGTAACAAGGAGGTACGTAAGTACCTTTCTGTTATTCTTCACAAATCTACGACCTTCGACCAATACAAAATGAATACGGACAAAACGTAACTTAAAAAACGGAACCCGGCAAAAAAAGAATCGATCTCAATGCATATTTATAACTGTCAAACTTTTAATGTGACTGAGATGGTATATCTGACTTTTATCCGTATTATTTATTGATATTTTGTTCCTATTTGGTCAACGAAATAAAATCTAACAGTAATAGCTTAACTGAATCCATAAACAGTTACATATTAGTTTGTGACTGGTGACATAAGACCGCCTTCGTACGGATTAACCGCCGACGCGGACGCGATGCTGCGCATGCGCACTTGGGTACACAATGTCACAGAACGCTAATTACACCGTGCCACAGATAATATAATACTATACTAGACCGTGCTATCTGCGCCTTGCACCTACGTGTTATGAAATGAAACATTACGACACAACAGGTGTCATGTTATTTCCAATTATTTACATATAATGATTGATTAAAGGTCATCTGTGTAAAAAGTAAGTTTCGTCCATTTTATTGATGGCAGTGACAGTAGCTGTTAATAAAATGGATACAGATTACAAACAGGTTTCAATATCGGACAATATGGCACCCGTTATATGCTTAATCTTATATCCTGAAGCTAGATTTATGTAAAAGTAATTGTAACTGTTTAAAATAATATTATACACGATGGCCAGTAAAATAACTATTAACGTTTGCTCACCAAGTAACGACTTCCAGAACTTAATCTGATCAACTTGGTTTCGTAATGACTCTTTTGAGTTTCAAACCGGATAACTTACCTGTAAAGAGAAAATCATTAATTAAAATGTTGAAGTGCTAAATGGACAAATAAAAACATGTCTTAATGTACGCAGTGAGTAACTTAATGTGAACAAAGTTTATTCCGCATACATAAAGTTACGTTTAATGGAATTTAAAATTTTGGACGAATTATTTAAGCTCTAAAGGTATCAAATTTGTGACATTGTAATCTGAAAATTATTAGGAATGTACAAAATACATTTATAATTATTCATTTAAAATATTGGGGGAATGGTTTATTGGGGAAGCGTTAACCGCTGAAAATTTGCCGCTTAAAAAGTAAAGTCTAAATAAATAAAAATTGTGTGTTATACATATTCTTTGCAATTTCTGTAATCATACTTTTCAGACTTATAAGCCTCCTCCAGGATGGTGCTACGTAAATTAGAGCTCTGCGGTGAAAAAATAAATGTCGTATTTACTTATTTATTGTTAAATAATCCACTATAAAAAAGTTGGTCCTTATTAAAACTTTGCATCGATCGATACTTGAAAAAACTAGTTATCACGTCTTCGGAAAATATTTTAAAAGAAATTACCACGCAATCTGCCGCCAAAAATAGCAACTACCGAATCGAAATTAAATTGCGCATCGTAAATAAAGACGTAAAAAGGAAATTTACGTTAAATTTATGCGAACTCTCGCCCGCTACATTATTAAATATGTTCAAAAGCCTTAAAACTGCCGTAATACAATATGTTAAACTATAATTATTTTCCGAGTAATTGAATGAGCACTTTCTTAAGTTCCTCTTACATTAAATATTACATGTTAAAGGGGCTTTAAAGTATCTTTTATTCTTAATTTAATACAATCTTAGGTTGTATTTAAATTTATTCTGTTTTATAAAAAAAAACCGTCTTGAAATTACCGTTTTAAAGCTCTATAATAGTTATAACATCAAATTAGGACCAGCGCAAATATTCCGAAAAGTAAAACCGTGGAAATGTGGAAATATCCTTAGCATGAATTTCCTATTATATTTTTATGCAGCTTCGACAACAGCTCCAGATTCAGTTATATCTGCTGAAGTATCAAAGCATGCTGTCTCGAAAAAAGGTCCAAATATTCACGATATTTACATGACACTTTATCTTGTTCAAGAAATTACCTCTTGCAGTTTGCAGTACGGTGAGTACGGGATATTAAAACAAAGTCAAATTGACATAGTCAGTCAAACACATACTTAATACAAAGTTCTGTGGACATAGTGTTATCGCGTAGGCAGCGAGGCCGATACACGCGTCCCCAAGCAAACAATCAATGAATGATAAATTAGAATTATTATTATACTATGACGGTATGGACTGACAATTAGCTCAACTTTGTACGGGCAGCTCATGATTTCCAAGTGTTTTTTTTAGGTAAATTTTCGGTTAGTTTTAAGTTCTTTTGAATCTAGATTAACTCTTTGACTTAAACTCTTCGGAATCTTGTAGGTACTATGTAAGGTAGCTGCCTACAAATTCTGGTAGTTTATACATAAATTTAAATTGAATCATTAAATTCTATACGACACGCGACATCCGTCTAAAAGATGTAATTCAAAATCATTCACACTACTATTTAAGTACCTACTTACGTCGAATTTATACGTCCTCAATCAATTGGAATAGGTCCTTTAAGTCACTACTAAAGGTTATTAGGAAACACTGGACAGTAGGCTCAGCAGCCATAATTATTTATCAGAAAAGCAATTAATTAATATGCCATCCGGAAGTCGTTAACTGTACCTGGTATGTTTTCCGCGATACCAAGTATTAAACACCTGTGCTAAAGAATTCCAGGTGAAGCTGATTGAAAATAACTGAGATGTCTATAAAAACGCGTGAAGTGTTTACTATAATGAGCATTAGTTTATCTTGTGGAATTTTAGCGTTTCTTTTGATCCGGTCTTTAATTTCACTAACGGCCAAAATTAATATCCAATCTATCCACGATTTGCCCTACTAGAGATAGGAATTTGACATAAGCTCCATACAAAATATGTCAAATTTCTATCTCTAGTAGGGTAAATCGTGGATAGATTGGATATTACTGGATTGGTTGACAACCTCTGTGGTCTAGTGGTTCGAGTGTCGGAGTGCTGATCACGAGGTCGTGGGTTCGATTCCCACAGGACACAAATATTTGTGTGATGAACATGAGTGTTTGTGTTGGTCTGGTTGTTTCTTATGTATTATAAGTATGTATTTACAACAAAAAAAGTACATAAGTATTATATCCATTGTCTAGTACCCATACCACAAGCTCTGCTTAGTTTGGGACTAGATGGTGCTGTGTAAAAATGTCCCGAAGATATTTATTATTTATTTATTCATTTTGGCCGTAAGACAATGTCCAAACCAGAGTAAACAATGCTACTTATTTTTTTACAAAAAAGTTGAGAGGTCTCATGAAATTTTACTTTGTTTTCCAAAGAAAAGAAACTGTTACACATTGACTATTAATTTATTCGTTTTGAATAACAAAGCACAAAAACAGATTACAACAAATATGGAGGTGTGAACATAATGATTATTTAATGACCCACTGGCGGTTAAAATGCAAATAATTACATTCTAATTGATTGATTAATACATATTTTATAATCAATTATTGATTCAAGAACATAATAATTATTGAACAAATCTAGAAATGTTTAGCATTTGATCATTGCAAAGGCTTTATTCAACGGTATCTCAATAAGTTTAGTATAAAACTCCGGATGAGAATGGCAAATACACTTAGGATCAAAAGTTAATTTAAGCTTAGATGAGACTTTCCATCTTCATGTCTCAGTTTGGCGAACCGACTTGCGGTACCATTTAGGCAACAGCCTAGGTGGTATTGCAGTTGTTATGGGCAAAGGTAACCGCTTAACATCGGGTGGGTCTTTAGTTTGTTTCGCCATCCTCTACTATACAAAAAATTGATGGACGCATCACATCTCAACTGACATTTTATCTATCGCATATTCCAAATACTCTGGTTCTTTAAGCTAATACAGTTTTGACGTCCAACGAGGCAAAATCATTGCTGCTCAACCACGACGACTGTGTAGATACAAGCTCGCCATTAGCTTTCCTGTTGCAGCATCCACAGCAGAACCAAACAATGTACCAGGTCTTGAAACTTCTAAGCCGAACAAAGAAAAGTCGAAAATCGCGCGAGACCTGTTTCAAACGCCGCAAATTTATATTGGTACGAACTAAAATGGCTCCGTTCACGCACACAGCAGCAAATATGATGGATTGGCGGTGCTGCGCGTGGGCATGGTGTTCTGCAAGTATGCTAATTCTTTGCATGCTACACGACTGAGGTTACGTTAGTACATGGTTAGAGCATTCGATTGTTCGTCGTGGGACATGCGTACTCGCAGTTGCGACACACTGGAACTACCTGAGCTAGCAAATATGAAGTTTTGTGAGGGCTGCTTCATGGCTTGATCAAGAGATAATTTTGTAAAATATTTATATCTAAATCCATAAAATTATAAGAACATAATATGCCTGCAGATTAAATTGGAGACTAACGTCTGTAAATCGAACAGTAACAGTAACCTTGAAGTATTTTATTGGAATAAACAATAAGGTATCTCTAGACAAAACAAATATAGAATAGATAGGAAAAGACATCAATTAGATAAAATGGCTCTGCTTCATTCAGACTTCTGCACCAGCACGTACCAAACCAAGCACAATACATGTACAGTCGACTGCATGACAGTGGTAACACTTCAATTCGAAAACCGCCCTTACTGCTTACGAAATAAAGATGCTGCTAATGGCAAAATGTTACCACCGACGTGCGGTCGACCGTACAATAAAATTAATGACTGAATTTTACTGAATAAATAAAACACGTAAAATATTTCAAGGACGATTACGCAATGCAGAATTCGCATGTTGATTGTTATCATCGCGAAAACCATGCCAAGCTAATTAGCGGTTTACGTTGAAACGAAACATGAGCTCATCATCACCGGTGTTTACATCGCTGTATCCGCCGCTCTATCGAGAATTCAACAATAGCTGATCATCTTCCAAACAGTAAATAACAAACAAAACATGCCAAAACAATGAAAACAAACGTGTTGACACAACATTCGTCTGGAAATATGCAAGAACAATGCTTGTGGCTTTGTGACGAAATTCGATCCCGGTGCATCCGAACGTTTTTAAACAATGGCAGATTCGGGTTCCCGTGCGAAATTGACAGCCCGCGAACAATCGACGAAATAACTCTCGTACTCTCGTGTTTTGTAATACCGAAACGCACCGATACGTGAGAGGATCTCCTTTCGCAAAGGATTTTTGATGGATGGTTTCTTCAATATCGAATAACAATATTTATTCTAAGAAGCCAACCCAATATTAGTGTGGTATGTCAAAGTAATTTCGTTCCCAAGTTAATCTATTGAAAGGCTTGGTTTGGAAATCACGCATTCCTAAATCCAAATACATCTAAGGTAGGTACGTCAGCTAGAGGTTCCCAAACGTAATACCAGTCTCTAAAATATTGAGGCATACGTAACCTTTAGCACAGATTTTACTTTACATATCAACGAAAACGATATAAATTTATGTTTAAAAATGCATATTATATGACGTAATATTAAATACGACATTTTAAGCCGATGAACTCTGCCTTTTAAAGTCTTATGTCAACACATAAATAAATTTTAAATAAGTTGGATTCCTCTCAGCGCTGCAGTGCAAGCGTAAAAATATCATTTAGATTTTTTTAATGCATTTGTAATAATGCTTTACAATCCAACTGTTAATAAGATTATTAGGTATTGGATATAGCATAAAATTATATTTTATTGTCGCTTCGTTAAATGCAGACGAGTTACTTCGATAATCCGTGAGCCACTTCAGTAACGTACCTAACCTAACATCCCCAATTATCGACACTAAGGGACGACCACAAGTATTTTTTTAAATACTTTGGTTTCGTCATGATTTTTTACGTAGGTACTTGTGGTGCACTATGTAATTGTTCAATGTTTAATAGATGATATTTAACCGTATATCAAATTATAATTTTGCTCTTATTTTCTGAAGTAGGTTGTTTTTGGTCGAACAATGGGGCACTGTCGGTAACTGTTAATATATTATTTTCACACAAATTTGAGATTAGGCGCAGTAAAAATAAATAAAATTACGTTGTAAAAATCGATTGGATCGTGTAATTAAGCAGTAGCTTCTGATCTAAATATTACTCATGCCTCTTGAAAAATAGAACTTGTAACAATTATAAGTCAAATGTGCAACTTTTAAGCGGTCTCAAAGTGGTCTGTACCTACCTACACTGCGCAGACGCATGAGAATTGATGCTGCACAACACCTGCCGTATAGCATTGTCAGCTGGTAATGTTAGATCATTTTGTATTTAAATTACTAATAGCTTGTAAACTTCACTGAGTATATTAAATGCGCTGCGAGTTAGTTCGTGTCTGGGTTTACATTTTGTTTCATTCAATTTAGATTTAAAACTTAAAAGTAAACGTGTGAATATAATATAGCACAAATAAATGAAACGTTCTTATTTAGATTTTAGCTTTTCTGTTTCTCTTTCGATGATAACAATGCTGGTTTTGGAAATGAATGCAAGAAAGGAAATGGTAATTTCGATGCAATTACAACAAAATAATTCAGACTAGAGATGAATCTAAGAATACGATCTATTCAATATTAATAACATCCTTTAGTGTCTGCCAACGAATCAACTTGACAGCAACAATAAGCAGAAGTAAATTAGTATTACAGTCTTGTAGATCAACATCAATCATTTCGAACCTAAGATTAAGTGGGTGAGCGGTCGCACAGCCCCGGGCTACTGCGGGATTAAAACTAACTCAATTCAATATTCCAGTTAGCTGTAAATTACTACGTAGGTACCTCATTAAACATTCTCATACTCCAAGTTTTAAGGACGGCAACACGGCGGCGCCTCGCGACCCCCTTCAAACCAGGTTTACGTTAATTGGGTATAATCTTTATCTATTTTATACCTGGTACTGCCAGGGTTATAACATTTTCAGTTCTCACCAATTGGTATTTTACAGGTTATATTGAGGTCTGGCGGTCCGGTTTAAGAATGAAACATGGGTTAGAGGATGTTATTAACTTATTACGAAGTTTTTTTAAGAATTGAATTTAGGCCTTGGTTGTCAAAGTTTACATTTCGTGCTTATTAATCTATCTAACAGTTTAATTCCTACTTCTGTTCGGTATTAAGTTCGTATATGCACAACAACGATCGAATTCGCTGACACGAAAAATCTAGTTTAAATTTTATAGTCAAAAACACGTAACCTTTCTCCGCACTCAATTCCACGACTTCGTTTATCGATTACAAAGTTGTTGTTTGCATCACAGCTTCACAGCCATTGCTTAACTCTGAATCGCAGACCTTTTATGGCATTGACTTATCAAATAGCTACACTAAACTTGTAGCTTCATTTATCCCTGTAATTGATCAAACTGAACGTTTCATTATAACTACTAATTAAAATAATCGAGGCATTTCAGTTCGGTATGGGTGCAATTTTTGTCGCATTGCGCTGCTACCGGCTCATTTCTTCTACAAAAGACTTGTGTCATCAATCATCATCGCAGTCCACTGCTGGACATAGGCCTCTCCCAAGTTGCGCAAAACACTCGGTTCTCTGCCTTCCGCATCCAGTCCCCCCCAGCCACGTTCTTTAGGTCGTCGGTCCACCTGGCAGGGGGGCGCCTCACGCTGCGTTTGCCGATTCGCGGTCTCCACTCAAGGAATCGTCTGCTCCAGCGGCCATCAGTCCTTCGACAGACATGGCCAGCCCACTGCCACTTCAGCTTACTGATCCTACAAGCTATGTCGGTCACTCCGGTTTTTCTCCGGATAATCTAAAGACTTGTGTGTAATCGATATATTTAATAATAATTTGGTTAAGAGATTCTGCTACGCAGGTGCTCATTTTGCGGTTATATATAGCCGTGGTCACGGATAAACACGCAATTACGAAATTAACTCATGCGGCCGACTAGTATTTTATTGGACGCGTACTTAACGGTACGCTTTTGGTTTGGTACCGCGTCGCATCAAACCGGAATATGTTTTCAGATGGGAACACCACCGATAAACATTAAAACAACACTATCTAGGAATAGCCTCAACTTAGCGTGGATGACTCCACGGTATCGATCGACACTGACACAGAAACTCGACTAAATAAAATGATAAAAACAGTTGGCAATTAAAAGCACGCACGCCGCGCGATGCACTCATTTGTGTATGCAAATGCCGCCACATTGACTTTTTTACGGTTGCGTACGGAAAATGAAACAAATTGTGTTTTTAATGTTTTAATTAGAGATTCGCTTTAGTTCGGAGCCGCTATCTCTCGTCTAGATTGTGAATATGTAAATGTGAAAACGCATCGTGACTCTTGAACCATTACCGCGATAGTGTAACTACGGTAACTAAGATTTTTTTTTTTATAAATTATAAAAAGTTGCTAATGAGTAGTGTAATACTTGAGTGTCTAAGGCGACATTTAGACTGAATAGAGCCGCTGCTTCGACTGGACTCGTTTAGAGACACGCAGTGGTGCGCGGCGAGTTGCACGGAGAATTCAAACGTATGGGCATGTTTGAGAGCGTTCACGGAGAAGCGATTTTTTTATCAACGTTGCTCGCGGTGGCGCACACAGTGGTAAACGCTCCGACGGCGACGCCTGCGGCGGTGGAGTCTGCGATCGCCATGTTTGTATTTGCGCGTATGACGCCGCGGGCACCGGCGTCGCTAGTATTAAAATACAAATACTCTTTATTGCACAACAAGATTATATTAATTTCTTAAATAACTACTTATGCGCTAGTGTACAACTGGCGGTCTTATCGCTCCACGGCGATCTCTTCCAGACAACCATTGAATGGACTGGAATGTCATGGAAGAGACAAAGGGTAGTTACCGGTGCACTTAAATATCGGAAACTTAACTAATTAAACTAAACTAACGTAGACGAAAAACTAAAAAAAAACGTAGTGATTATATATTATCTTTGGCTAGTATCGTCACGGAGAGCCGCGTTCACCTCGCGCATCGCACCTGGTGTCGCCCCGCCCGACGCACCGCTTTTCCATAAACGAGGCCCAATAGCGCTCGCCTCGATTTTCGATTGACTGCACTTTTGACTTACGGCGTGTAAAAGACGCTTAATGTGTTCGTTCATATTATTTTCGTTCCATAAAAATGTTTACGTTGCCCGCCACAAACGCGTAACCAAAATTAATCTGACGGGGGCACTCGTGAGAACGAGTTTCTCTATGAATTTGATATGTGACATCTCTCCGATCGTAGACTGAGTGGCTCATAAAGTTTAATTCGAAGCATAAATTACCTTCGTAGAGATTTACCATCATGGTGTAACGCAATACGTACTTCAAAGAATACGAATGGAGGCTGAATAAAGGACAGTCATTAGTCGCTATGATTGTGGACTTGTTTGATGCTCGCATCCAGACAATGAAATGGAACGCATTTCATTCGCTGCGTTCTTTATAAATAGTAACAAAACCTTTTTTCTGATTCTACTAATGTATGTCCCGTCTGAGTATTTAAATTAAACTTTTATAACGTCACGGGTATCATAAATAACCAAAATAACTCAGGGTTAAGATATGTCAACCGAATTTCCGAACAAAACTGAACAAAAAAAAAAAACGTAAAAAATGTTTGCTATCCATCTTGTTTTCGGTTCAAGTAAATATCGGATTAAATATTCCGACGTCGATAATCCATTGTGACCTACTCGAAGTAACCAATGACGTCGTAGAACAGAGAAAACTTGGTTTCTTCTGTTCTGTGAATGACGTAAAGCGTGTCTCATTGGCTTATTTATCTAAAGAATATCGAAGGTCAGCGCGTCAGCGCATAATTAACATAGAACTAAAACTGAAGTCAGACTTCGATAAGTCGTTAATCAGATCGAATTATTATTTTTTATTGAGCCACAGTTCCTACTGACTTACACACAACTATTTGTTAAAAAAAATTACATAGGTACTCAACAAGGCAAAACAAAATACCGCAAAATATTTATACACCCAAACAACTGTTGAATAACACGTTTTCGTTTGCAACCTCCATAGATAAAACTTCATTGGTGGGTGACTGGCAACACATTCCAACGCTATCAAATTACGGAGTACAAGTAGTAGTAAAATAGATAATAATACTAGTATAGAAACGAAACTCCGGCCCCAGACGCGTTCAAATCCACGATAATAGCCTACTGTCTAGCGTACCTTTAAAGGGAATGCACAGTCGGGGCTTGCGTCGCCTCACGCTTGCACGCGCCTGCCCTCAGTTGCGGTCATGGCGCCAAAATATTGCGATGTATTTGGGTGTAAAATTAACTCAAAAAACTGCCAGACCTTAGTTTCTTTAGTTTGCCCAAAAATGAGGAAAAGTAAGTGATATTTTCAATTGTGATTTATTTTATACATTCTCAAACATAAGTACCTATATAAATTATGTAGTGTCACTCAGTTGCCACCATAAAAGATTAGTGTAGTAGTGTAATCGAAAACAGAAATTACCTAGCTCTCGAACTATACCGACATTAGATAAACATGAATGAGTATTATAAACGACGTCTATTGATTTCTCTCTGTCATTGTCGGTCAATTAATAGGTACTTAACTTGTTTCATTGAGTGCAGGTCATCTTATGTAAACTAGGTACCTACCTACCTAAATGTAAAAAATAATGTAAGTATAAAGTAAATAAAAAATAATTTATATGTAAAACTAGGATAAAATAATGATTTCATGGTAAAGAAAAGTCTAAAATATTGTTTCTAACTAAACCGACAGATAACGCTTTAAATATTTAGCAGCTATCAGCCCTGGTAGCACGCGCGGATGACAGAGGGACGTTAGAAGCTGAAGGGGGAAGTAGGTATTTATAAGGCGGCAATTGGGGTCGGTATAAAAGAGATTCTCTTCTATACTAGTATTATTGACTATTCTTATGGTCCGCTTCCACCAGTCAACATTACGCGTGAATTTTTAATTAGGCGGGTAACAATGTTGACGTAAATATGATACACTTTCGAGTTACGACGCGAGCTCATTTCGCTTTGTCAAATAGAGGTGTTAATGTTGACTTTAATTGTTCGCCTTATCCGGTGTCGAGTTCGCGACGCGACCCACATTATTATTTAGCGCTGGCAACTCATTGTATTGTTAACGGTTCGTAGATAGCATTCTCCAAATTCAAATCGACGGCAGTAGTGTAATATTTTCCAATCGATCGACGGAAATATATTATTGGAATAAAAACATAGCGGGTCAATCTATTATGGCAGTAATCGTGACTTTTATAAAAGGTTTGATAAGATTTTCTATTTCTAATTTAGATTTAATTGGCGTCAAGTTCGATTTCCAAATAATTTTTAGTCTCACACATTAGGCGTGCGCGTACACAAAAATGCCAGCAGGGGGCGGGGCGCGCGGCCGTTGCACCTGGCGATCGCGCTGGCGCATTCCTCACGCACTCCTTTTTATGCTACACTACAAGTTTAGCCCAACCATTCTAATCAGGACTCCTTTTCCCCTCTCCACTGAAGATGAACAGACTTAAAAAGGTCACAGCTCCTCCCGTGCACGGCTCTGCTTACAGTGGACACCGTTGTAGGAACGGAACGCAACATCTCCTATTTCTTTTTTAATTTAACTATTCCATCTCCACGTCTTTGTTGCGCGGCAGTTCGGATCAAAAGTTTTTTGGAGACGACCCCGAGTTATACAGCCTTTACAAACACGAGAACAAATATTTACTGTTTGTTGTATGGATTTATGAATGCTTGAAGAGAATACTTGAGTTTTGACAGAAAGAATTAGCGGGCACACACGAATAGGTTGAACTTTTAATTGGAGCATACGTTGTAAACTACATATAGCCCGAACTAGTTTGTGATTGTTTGTTTTGGAGATCAAAAGTCGTAAATTGGGACATAAAACTTTTAATTTTAAGGATAAACGTAATTATAAAGGCCAGATTTAAAGCTGTATTGAAACTACCTACCTCGTAAACGTTATTCGACGAAATCGTAACGTTTCTGAGAGCGACTCAAAGAAACGCCCGGATACAACTATGACACATGTGCTGTGCCGGTGGTACTAGTTTTGCTATTTTAATTGCAAAACATTAAAGACACAGCAGGCACGTTGTATAACCAGTTAAAAAATATGTTTTTGTGTGACAAATAAGTGTGTCAAAGTACTAAACGCGTTTGCGGCCTGCGCTTACGCATTAACCGCAAAAGTGCGCTGCGCCGGCGCCACTGGCCAACGAAAACATTTCAAACCTGTTCGTGCAAAACGTTAATTTTGTAAAACAAACACATGTATGTATGCGACCTACAAACCTGTGTTAACTCGCGTAACGTGAAAGCGGGAAAAGCTAAATTATTTTCACTTCAACTTGTATATTAAGTACAATATTTACGGCAAACCTCAAAGGCTTCGACAGCTCACGGAGTTAGGTTACTACGTACACCTCCGGACATAGTACTCAGTGGCCCAATGCTATAAGTTTCCATTTGTATTAGTTGCTGTAGTATTCCACGTAATATTTTAGTCTGTGACCCTAAAGAGCCTCCTGAACCTTAGTTGTACAAACTATTCAAAGCACACTACTGGAAAATTGAAATGTGCATTAGGCAATGATTTTATTGGCTTTAGAATTGTCCATTTCAATTTAGTGATTAAATCACGGGCTAAATATACGATTTAAGCGTATAATTACGAAAGTATATAGTTAGGAAGTAGGTAGCTGTTAATAAATTTGTAATAGGTAATTCATCCAATTAATACGTGTGTTCGTTTACTTAATTACGTATCGTTTTAATTCAAAAACGCATCCGTTTTGGTGCACTTGAACTATCAAAACTAGAGTAATGTTTGTTTTCTTATGTCAGAAGTAGTTATCGACTTTTGTTTAAGAATACTTATTACAATATAGGTAGTTTTTGTACTCTACACTTCGATCAAGATTGAAGACTCTACAGATCTAAAATATACCCTACAATTTATTTAATTTTCCGACGTTTTTTTATACAGTCTCATTGCTTCTAGGACATCAAGGATTTTAGAGCAGCGTTTAATTGACCTCTTTGGCAGGATCAGTTTTTTTTTCGCATAAACTAGCATTTGTGTCCATGAACCAACTGCCGTTTGATCGTCACAATCGTTTGGGAGAAAGCAAATCAGAAGAAGAACGTTGATCAATTCTAGGAGCATTCAACATAGTGACAATGATAATATCAATCAATCAACTCAGCCTATCACAGTCCACTGCTGGACATAGGCCTCTCCCAAGTTGCGCCACAACGCTCGGTCTTCTGCCTTCCGCATCCAGTCCAGTCAATGATAATATAGGTATTCTTGATTTCTTAGTCACTCCGCCTGAATGAATGCAAGCTACAATAACATGAGATAGCAAGTCTTATCCGAGGTGTTACTTCCTTATTTACATCTAGCAATATAAACATAATGTCAGCTGCTTGTTAACCCGGTCCATTGAGAAAAACGGTTTACTACTATAATTTTATTGTAGCCTTATAGTATAGGTCATCATGTGTCAGTGATTATGCATGTAATGATTGAGCATATAAGCAAGTTACTTTGCTGTTAACATGGCGCCTAAGGACCCGAAGAGTGCCGAAGACCCTACGATCAACTTTAAACTCCAAACGTTTTCTGTACAATGTCTGTTTCTTCAATCTGTAGCCCTAGCACGAACAATTTGCGAGTACGTGTTCGTAACGTCATCGTCAACAATTTGTACTAGAATAGAAAAGCGCCCCTTCCGTACGTAAAAGTAACTAAATTTGGAAGCACGAATGTCAAAGCGTTACTTTCGTATCGCAGTCGTAGCGTCACGTGAACGTATCTTGAGATAGTTGTATTGAAATCGGCAGCACGAACCTTGTTTTGACGTACGGTATCGTGAATTACGAAGGCTGGCTATCGTGAACATACGAATGTTTTGATTGTGGGCAGCACTTCGTCTACCTATATTGATGGAGTAGGTAACTTTGGATGATCAATATCACCGTTTTGTAATGAGCCACATTCGAGCACAGCAGAAGCTTTAGACACGGTTAGTCCAAGTTTTGCCCAATACAACCTTATCTCTTTAGCAGCTTCATCTTGCAGTATCTTCGGTTCAAGAGGAGCTGGCCTAGTCATTTTGAAATCTTCGTTTCTGAGAGATTATTAGATTAGACTTATATATTACTAGCGTACCAATAAAGGTTTGCGACAATCTGAGTAGGAAATATCTGTTACATCTTGCGCTTAATGACTTGCCTATACCATAATAATGATCAAGTACTCATAGTAATGTTTTTCTTTGAAACCAGCTTCCTATTTGATGTATTACAATAGTTCTAGCATTTCTTTAAGCAAGAGGTCCGACGTGCCTACATACATCCCTGAGAGTCTTACAAACTTAAGAACAGTAAACCGGAAAGGTAGTGCACTTTCTGTTTCCATTTATCATCATCATCATCATTTCAGCCGAAAGACGTCCACTGCTGGACATAGGCCTCCCCCAAGCATATTGGGGGGATATGCCATAATCGCCACGCTTGACAGGCGGGTTGGCGATCGCAGTTGGTTGGTTAAATACTCCGAGAACGCTGCTGCCCATCCTCTGGTGACCCACTGGTGGTTTCCACTTATGCACACAGTATTATTAATGGACAGATAACGTTATCATAGTCTAGACATTATGTCAGTGTTGGTTTTGTGATTAAATGAGACATCAAAGTAGAGGGACATGTCGTGACGTAATGTGACTAGACTAATTAAACTGATGGTAAATTAAGGTATTCATTTCGGAGGAGATAATAAAGAAAATATTGTAAGTAGGCATCAAAGAATTTTTACTCAAGATAGAATGCGGACGGAGAAATTTAAGAACTTCAAAAATGAATAATATCCTGTTCATATAAGGTCCAAAATCTTTTATCAAAATCAGGGAGAAGATACAGGGCGAGCCCGGTTTTCTGAGATAGTATTACCGAGAGCCCGCTGTCCCTTTCCTGCATGTATGGACACCATAAAGAATGAGACAAAGGGCTCCCCAATCATCGGACCGAATTTTAGTCAGCCGTCCCGCTTTCCAGCTTGATATATAAGTTCCTTGGTAGGCATTTATTAGCATTAATTGAAGAAGTAACTCGTTTGTCTCATTTGATGAATATAATAACGATTCCTTTTGGCCTTACCATAACCGGGTAAAAACCCATGACTCTACCCTAGATACGTGTCGACATGTAAATGTTTTTGTTTAACAAAAATAGGTACTTAAGAGCCTTAACCACCGGAATTTACCTTAAGGTATCCGGCTGCGGTTTCAAGTGTCTGCATAGTAAAACTGTAGAAAAACTGCGGTGAGAATGAAGAACTGTAACGACCTCCAACTAACGTGTTATGGTCGAAGGAAAGCTTCGGCACGCGACCGGAAAATTAACTACGAAGCTATAAACCATTAAAACGACCATAAAACATTGTAGTTGTAAAAAAGCAGTAAATGAAAACTTTCCAAGCATTATTACAATGATTTTAAAAAGATAAACATCATTCTACCGTGACGTGTACAAGAAGCGCCAGCCGTTTAATACAAGGAAGACATTTTGCTAAATAAGCAATACTTTCTCCGACATTCGTTACACAAGCATAAATATAGAAAAAAATTAGCATCTATTTAGCAAACTGTGTAAAGTCAGCATTCATTGTATCGATCGTTAACTTCCTATTCGCTTCGCGTCACCTTGCGCACGCGCATGCGACATGGTGCGCGTCAGTCCGCTTCGTTAGTGGAGCATTTGTCAAGATAATTGTCCGAACACCGCCATTTGAAGCTTTGACATTTCCTGATTATTATGAATAGTTTACCTTTTGTAATATCCTATTGAAACTAGTGTTTACCTTTATTGCCCGGATATAAGAGGCACATTGCAATGGAAATGAGTTTCTGAACCGAATTATTAGGTGGTGTATTGTATGATTCAGCCTTGGCTTTGACATTGTGTCGTGATCGACCAAATTTGGTCGTTTTGTGCTCAATTACGTTGACAAGCGCGGATTGCCCACTTTAAATGTAAGATGATGCCACACAGACATTTAAGATGTTTCGTTGGCAGCAGACTTCAGTGATGTTGAGAAAAAAATTGAACTTTCAAGGTGAGTATTATAAAATAATTGTGGGTAAAATGTGGAACAATAATAATTATAGTGAACAAGAAATAACAATTAAAATCAACTTAACAAAATTCTTAAAACTGACTAACAGACAACGCACAGCCTTAACAGGTGGGTCTAGGAGGATGAAATTTTGCACAGGAGTTCTTTAGATGACGTAGGTCAGCACTAAGAAAGGATTTTTGAAAATTCACCTTCCTTATCAAAATCAAAAAAATCAAAATCAGTTTATTGTGAGCATAGGTCAAAGTACAGAAGTACAGTACAGTATCGTGTCAATGGTTCAAATATTGTTGGAATAAAAAGTGGTTGAGTACGTCTCTCGTGCAGGTGTTCGGGCACAAGGGACACACCAGGAAGTGTGACATATTTGCTCTGGTTCACCGCAATCACATTGAGCAAGATTAGTCAAGATTATTGGTCCCCTAACGGGGTTAAATAAGGGTTGAAAGTTTGTATGAAGAAAACACAGGAGCGAAGCCACGGGCGCGGACATCTGCTAGTTACCTATACATTTTTTTGAAACACCAGCTAGCAGCAGTTAGTTTAGAAATTCATGTTACCCCCAGTGTGGCCCAAAACCGCTTAACTGGGACTACGAAAATGTCACCTTTATTCAACGACGTCAATAAATACACACGCGATCTCATCTAAGCAGCATGTTCCAAATTCAATTAACGCAACCGTTGATAAAATTTACATGTGTTCGAAGGACAGCTGTCAAGTGAACTAATGACAGATGACAGTGTGGTTCCGGAACCATAACTCGTGTACCCATGTTGTTCTTCTAAACAGCGCATTTATTTATTATTTACCTTGACTACGACTACGACGAAAACGAGTCCGCGTCGGCCACGTCGGCTGGCCCTAAAGACTTTGTTTATAGTGATATAAAAACACTTAAGTACGGGCCTCAACGGGGTTAGTTATCGTGTACACATTGTTGTCACAGGTGCCGCAAAGCCGTAACGCACTAGGTATTTGTTTAAACCGAAATTATCGCCAATGTCTACGATGCTCTTATTAACTGATGAAAAAAAATACGGCTAAGCGTGACAGGTACTCTTCTCTCTTGTTTCTTCTTGAAGCAAATGATGTCTGTCTCGCTCCATCAGCTATGAATAACGACATACTAATCATATTTCGTGAATGGCTAACTCTGTACGATAATGGCATTGGGAGTTGAGCAGATAACTTAATTGATAACAGTAAATGAAACACTTAATAGCACTTGTCCAAAAAGGTAATAACTAAAAAAAATATGAATAGCAAACATTGATCATTGACAGATAAAAAAAAGTTGAAGGTTTCAGATGCCAATCTTGTGCGTCATCGTTACATTAATTCATGTTGGTATGATCGAATGATTTTTACACAATATTTTGATAAATCAATAGCTTTACTTGGAATTCAATTAAATATTTCATACATTATTGTAGTTTTTGATTACTTTAAAATGGACATGACACGTTGTACGGTGCAATAGTAAATAATGATAATTTTAGTACCTAACAAGAATTCTTGAAACGATTGCATTGTCTAGATACCCTCAGTTTGTGACTTCTAAAGGTAAACCTACCTAGTTAAGATACCTACATAAGACAGCTACGTGTAAATATTTTAGCACCGAAGTATTGTCTAGGCAAGTATGTACCTATGTACTCGTAATAGTTATTGAAATGAATCATGCGCATGCATGCGTAAAAGTGACCTCGATAGTACGATTTTGTTATTGTTACACTATACGTTGAAATATTTTGTGAAAGTTATCTAAATTTCCTGTCAAAAATTGCTTTAGAGATGAAATGACAATGGAAATCGATTACTTTTTGCAATAAAATCATCTGAAATCGAAAGTAGGTGCAGAGTGTAATGAAACTTCACTAATTTTCAGTAACAACATGAACTGAAAGATTTTAGTGAAACCCGATCTACCTATTTAAGTTTTGGAAAGATTTATTATCAGCAGAAGTACCTAATTTTTCGAAGATGTTTTGGTGTTCTACGCATAGGTAAAAAGCGGCTGGAAATAGGGTTCCCAACTTTTTATACGAAAAATAAAGGACCTAGGTACTATTAAGGTCGGAGGAATAAAATTAGGTAATAGATCTGTGAATAAAATGAACTGTATTTCAGAAAAGTAAACAGTATTTTTTTTTTTTAGGTTTTAAGGTGAGTTTTGACATTGACAGTTTCGTTCTGAACGCTGGTTCTGATATAAAGTGTGTGTGTTTACTTTTTAGGGTTCCGTACCCGAAGGGTGCCAGATGGGACCCTATTACTCTCGCTACGCTGTCCGTCCATCCATCCGTCCGTCTGTCTGTCACAGGGCTGTATCTTTTGAACGGTAATAGTTAACTGGTTGAAATTTTCTCATAATATGTGTTGCAATGAGGTGTATCATGACAAATACTAAAAAAAAGTCTAAAACTAAAGGGGGTCCCCAAACAAGAAACCTCAAAAAACATGCATTTTTTTCAACGGTTTTGTTCCTGCTCTTTCTTCTAATGGTAATATATACCAGCGTCAAACTTGGTCAGATTGTAGTGCATATTATGTAGTTTAGCAAAAAATACTAAAAATAGGACAAACATAGACATATGTGGTGGTACCTGCGTAAGAAAAACATGCAAAAATTCATATTTCGTGCACTGTGCGTTGATGTCTTTTGATAAACTCTCGTAAATTAAATACGTTTTTATGAGATATCTGGCGTAGCGAGAGTAATAAATAGGGTCCCGTTTGGCACCCTTCGTGTACGGAACCCTAAAAAGTATTAACGAGCAAAAAAAAGTACAATAACACTCTTTTTAACAGTACCTATGGTTGGGAACCCTAGCTGGAAGACTAGTTGCTATAACCTAATGGTGATTGTATCGTATTAACAATTAGTTCTACAACCTGTAGCGAAGGGAAACAATAGCCTCCAAGGAAATTATTGAAATTGAAATAATGATGATGATGACTTAATGACATCACTTTATTCGGGGACTTGATGCCCGTGCCAGTGGAGATTAAATCTCTATTTACTCTTCTTATCATTCTCCCACGGAAAGTGTTACCAGTGTATTTATATAAGTACGTGTATAGGTACAGTCGACGACACGTCACTGGGAACAGTTTGACTTTGGAAGCGTATTTATTTCGTAAGCAGCAAGGGCGGTTTTCGTTATTCAAGTGTTACACTTTTATCATCACTGATATGATAATGAGGACGGAGTTGTGGAAGGAAAAGCTCCCACCACCACCTGATTTTGTAGTACCGCAAGAACACCTGCCCCCCCATGTCACGATCTCTCGTGGCCAGTCTGGAAATCCCTCAACCGGCTCCAGACTCAAGTCGGTCGCTGCAGAGAAAATTTGTGCAAATGGGGAATTCGAGACTCCTCAAAAACTGAATGCGATTGTGGCCCATTTGCTTACTTGTCTCTTGTGCCCTGTCAACTGTACAAGAGCCGACCTAAATAAAGCCACGAGCACCGCCATAGAAGTGGCCAAATATTATATAAAAAAAGTGTGAACCATTGACATGCAAGAAGATCACTGACGTGTGGACGACTGTACTGTACTATTAGCAAGATTATCCTACTAATATTATAAACGTGAAAGTTTGTGAGGATTTATGAATGTTTGTTACTAATTATTAATAATTGTTTGTTTGTTACTATTTCACGCATAAACTACTGTTTTATGGATTTTAATGGTCACTGACATGGTCCGCAGTATCAAGCCGTGCAAATATTTAACAGACTGCCAAAAGAGTTAAAAAGTATAGTTTACTCGAGCATATTTAAAAAAACTTTTTAACAAAAAATAAAACCGACTTCAAAAACCTTAACTAAAAAGTAAAAAATAATCCTTGTATGTATCATGTCAATATTTTTTCATAAACCAACATTTTGAAGGCGGCGCGTGATTGACCCTTTGCGTCATGTAAATATAATGTAGGTACAGTCGAGCGCATATCTACAGTAAAAAACAGTTTATGTGAACGTACATGAAAATCACGCGCCGCCGCCTTTAAAATGTTGGTTTATGAAAAGACAACGAAAAAAAAAAAAAAACTGAATAAAGAAATGAAATGAAATTCGGCATATAGATAGAACATAGCTCGGATTAACATAAAGACTACTTTTTATCCCGACAAAATAAACAGTTCCCGAGGGTTACGCGATTAACGACATCCATGCGGCTGAAATACAGGCGTGATGTTATGTTCATCATCATCCTCCGAGCCTTTTCCCAATTAAATTGGGGTCGGCTTCCAGTCTAGCCAGATGCGGCTGAACATCAGTATTTTACACGGAGCGACTGCCATCAGACCCCCGCAACCCAGTTACTGGGTAATACTGACATTCGGAGGTTAGACCAGTTGTCAGACTTTTAGGCTTCTGACTACCCGTAACGACTGCCATAGATATTCGTATGACAACCGGGACCGACAGCTTAACGTGCTCTCCGAGGCAAGGAGGGGTCTCGATGTGTAACGAAACGGTCACCCATCCACAGATTGACCGCGGCAAGTGTAGCTTCGCTACGAGCCCCTCAGGCGTGATGTTATGTTATGTTAAGAATTACTAGGTTCTTACTTACAAGGAATGTTAAAAGATGAAAGTACAGTCGACCGCACGCAAACAAAGCTCATAGATAGGTAGGTACAATGGTACAATTGCACAAACAACCAGAGATTTTATGCTGAATATGTCGTGCATCCTGTCCACAGCTCGCAACGTCGGACGCAATAGGATCTTAGGAGTTCGGCGATACGAGACCCATCATAGGTAGGTTCCTACCTACCTACGTGTTTTTTAGGGTTCCGTACCCGAAGGGTGACAAACGGGACCCTATTACTCTCGCTACGCTGTCCGTCCGTCCGTCCGTCCGTCTGTCTGTCACAGGGCTGTATCTTTTGAACGGTAATAGGTAACCGGTTGAAATTTTCTCAGAAATTGTGTTGCTATGAGGTGTATCACGACAAATACTAAAAACAAAAAAAAAACAAAAACCAAAGGGGGTCCCCATACAAGAAACCTCAAAAAAATGCATTTTTTTTCAACGTTTTTGTTCCTGCTCTATCTTCAAAACTGTAATATAACCAGCGTCAAACTTGGTCAGATTATAGTGCATATTATGTAGTTTAGCAACAAATTCTAAAAATAAGACAAACATAGACATATGTGGTGGTACCTACGTAAGAAAGACATGCAAAAATTCATATTTCGCGCACTGTGCGTTGATATCTTTTGATAAACTCTCGTAAATTAAATCAGTTTTTATGGGGTATCAGGTCGTTGAGAGGTACGGAACCCTTACTGCTCGAGTCCGACTCGCACTTGGCCGGTTTTTTTTAAACATTTATGCAAGTTCAAGTATAGGTATTTAAGATAGTTCCTTAGTCAAAGATCTGATAGACTCGATTGATGTCACAACCAAACATTTTATAAGGTCACAACAAATAGGTAGGTAGGTAGGTAGGTAGGTAGGTAGGTACCTACCTACCTCACAAATAAATAAGCAGTAGTTAGGTATTTAATTACATTATAAACACATCATTTAGTTACATATTAAATACCTACCCAAAATTAATAATGCCAATGCAAACGTTAATTTTTTTATTTTATTTTCTCACTATTACCCGCCATTTTTAGCTCGATTCTGTTATTTTATGAAACGTTACACAACTGCTCATTCTTAGGGATGCGACACGTTTCACACAGCAACAGTAGCTTTTTCCTACCGTATTTTTGTAGTTTTTGTTGTTTTAAAAACTAGAAAATTGTTTTGAATACCTAGGTAGTTTCGGACTTAGGTTAAGTTTTTCTTTTAAATATCATTGGATACCTATATGTATTACGTAGGTAGGTGTTCTTAACTTCTTAGGTACTAATGTCATCAGTCAATCATCTTTTTGACTGGTTCTGGTGTATACCTACCTACATTCACATAGGTACCTACCTAATATAGTTATATTTAAAAATAATCTACGGCTAAGTCAACTTAATTTAAGTAGGTACCTATCAAACGTTATTTGTAAGGCGTGTTCATGTGTACCTAAACTACTCAATACGATTTTAATAACTCGATGAAATCCGTTAGATCAACACCTGAGGAGTGGTCGGCCTACGCACACATACACAATACGTTTAGTGAACGAACACACTTATACGCGAATATTTCGTTTTGTTGATTATAAATAAAAGGCGTTCGAAATTTGAATTGAATTGTAATAACAGGAAAACTCACCCGATTAGATTCCAAAGCCTCAGCACTATGCTCCTCCTTCTGACGGAAGCAATTAGTGCATTTGCTCTTATTGAAGATGTTTGGTGCAAATTTCCTGCAATCCGATCGCCCAGACATGATTGCCAGAGGTCAGGGTCTATTCAACGTTCACTATGTCACCGTACACAGCATGATGCTACTGTAAAACACCCACACTAGACGATTAATCGCCTTTTTTCGTACCGAACACGTAGTTTATCACGCGCGCACCCACCGGTGAGTGAGCTATCAGCGAAATCACTGCAAGTGAAGTGAGCGCTAACGTCATACAAAAAACACATGCACTAAACACAATCTCCTTCGGCAACCGAACACCGAAGTAGTCGTACAATCGCGTAAACAATATTCGTATTCACGTCAAAATATAAAACAATAAACATCGATTTCACAACGAACACGCGGAGTTCGCGAGCGCGCAACAACACGACCGCCCGTCCATTTTACATCTGATAGAAAAGCAGCGAACACAGTTTGTTGTTTTACAACTTCTCTTTTCTTGTTTATGCGTCTGTAACTTAAAATATATATGTAGTGAAATTTTATATTAGTGGTAGTGACTATGTTTGTCTTCGCCTACAACGTAAGGTTTGCATCTATCTATCTCTATCACACTTCCCATTAGTTATACTTGTTCCTAGTGCTGCCATCTATTAGTGAACTTTTCATTCTCAAGCCACGTTTCCGCAGCAGCAACTTCTGAGCACACGTCTGATCCACAGGTCTGATCTGAATTAGTTCGCCTGGTGATGATAGGTGGCAGCAGTTATTTATTTTTAAAACAATTTGGCTCCTAGTAGGAAGTAATGCACCGAACAAATTAATGCATTGTTATAATATAAATAATTGTTGCATATAGATTTGCATTTTAATTATTTACTTGCTGAATTTTTGTGCTTTGTCACAAATATATAGGCAAAAAAAAAGTGCACTAATCTCCGACGAGCTGAACGTAGTTATAGCGAAAGTATTGTCTTTTATAATAAAATAGTGAAATCACAATTTCTTTGTGTGAAATCTATCTTCCCAAAAAATTGCAGAATTAAATTATTGCACTTTGACGACTTGACATAACAAATGACACTAATGACAGTGACAGCACGAAGAATCATCCGATCTATGAATGACGTGATGTGCGCCCAATAAAACAGCGTGTGCTCGGCCGTATTCACGTTATCAGACGCTAAAACCTCCACGAAAATTATCAGTCTCGTTCGTAACACCTAGCAAACGGACGCCCCAACGCCTTTTAACAGTTTCTTTAATCCTCCCATTCATAGTCAAGGTGAGAGTTGTTTAGAAACAGCACGCCCGACTAGTTCATACTTCACGGATCGTTGTAAACCTTGAATTTGTCTGCGAGGGAATTTGAAATGTCCCTGTATCGTTTAGTCATCCGGTGTAATAAAATTAGTGTGCGCTCATAACCATTATTAGTGTAAGAAGGCTGAATTATAACGTGATATTGTGTTTTAGCATGGAGGACTTGAGTTTCGTTCCCGATCTCCCGAGCGGGCCCCTGGATAAATTCAGAAAAAGCTCATCCTTCGATTGGAAACGCCTCAAACTGGCGCTGGAAGGTGATATAGAGCTCCTGAAACTTAAGGTTAGTGTTAGGAATGTGATAACTTAATTTACAAACATTGCACAATATTTGTAATCAATCTCGCGCCAATAGTTTTCTCAATTTAAAAAAAGATCAAGTTGTCTAGATTTGTTTACAGGCTGTATGGAAATATAAATTTAAAAAATATTAATCTATAAGTTGACCTGTTGATTGCATGTTCAGCTGTAATGTCTCTTTAAATAATACCTGGCGTATTCTTGCAACTTCTTCGGCATAAACTTTACATACAACCCTCATTACCATACATTTTTTTAAACTATAAAAAAAGGTTTTCCTAAATGTAGTTCAGTACATTATAAATGTTAGAACCTAACACTTAAGCTTATATTCAGAGACGAATCTAAGAGTGAATTCATGCTTCCAACCGTCAAATAGCACTCCATTTTGACGGTTGGAAGTGTGAGTTCATGTTTAGATTTGTCTCTGAAAATAAGCATAAGCTCCCCTGTATACAATGTGTTACTGAAATAACTGAAAACCTCTAAAGTGGTCATTGTACTCATCAGTACAAACAACTTACTATTTAATACTTACTATTATTACTTATATTTTTCTTACTATTTTATTACAATCTATACAAAAGTTTTAAGAATTGACTTACTTATGAATATTTTTACCCGGAATGATGAATAATTTTCCACACGCAAAAAACACGCTGAGCGTGGAGTTGCGGAAAATGGCCCGTTATACCAATACCCGGAATGTGCACTATCTGCTTATCTTATCTCTGTTATGAAAAAACCATAACATATGAGTACCTATGAACATGATGAATTCAGTTTGTATAGCTGTTTGAATCATTATTAGTAACAAGGAAAAAAAAGTCAAGTCCCAAACAGCAGGCAGCACTGGAAAAGATAAGGATATTGTGAGTTATTACTGCGTGCATCGAAACAATTTTAATTAATAATATTGTACGGTAGATTAAAATATTTTTTTAGAAATATCTGTAAAGACTATTGTCATCTTAGTCTACCTGCGACCACGAAATGCTGCAAAGCTTTCGAAACGTCAGGAAAACCAATTTAAATAATATACGCGATTTAATCCGGTTAAACTTTGTTTTATTATAATGTGTAGTGATCGCGAAAACCTAAGAAGTTATTAAGGAAAAAAACCTGATATTTAATTGTATTTATTATGGGACAATAAACAGCTACAATGTACCTAAATGAATACATGTAATAATATAGGTTTATAAGAATTGTTATCAATATTGCAGCCCACTAAATTATCTGCACGTAAACAGGGTTAAAATTAGGTAAAAAGTACTACTTTTAGTAGAATGATGAATGTGAGTGGATGATATAATTATGTTTATTTTTTTATGGCTATTATTTAGTATGGGATAATAAACAGCTACAAATAAATGTATACATGTAAAAATATAGGTTTATAAGAAGTGTTATCAATATTGCAGCCCACTACATTATCTGCATGTAAACAGGGTTAAAATTAGGTAAAAAGTACTACTTTTAGTAGAATGATGAATGTAAGTGGATGATATATGTATTTTTTTTATAGCTTTTATTTAGTATGGGATAATAAACAGCTACAATATAAATGTATACAAGTAAAAATATAGGTTTATAAGAATTGTTATCAATATTGCAGCCCACTAAATTATCTGCATGTAAACAGGGTTAAAATTAGGTAAAAAGTACTACTTTTAGTAGAATGATGAATGTAAGTGGATGATATATGTATTTTTTTTATGGCAATTATTTAGTATGGGATAATAAACAGCTACAATATAAATGTATACTTGTAAAAATATAGGTTTATAAGAATTGTTATCAATATTGCAGCCCACTAAATTATCTGCATGTAAACAGGGTTAAAATTAGGTAAAAAGTACTACTTTTAATAGAATGATGAATGTAAGTGGATGATATATGTATTTTTTTTTATGGCAATTATTTAGTATGGGATAATAAACAGCTACAATATAAATGTATACTTGTAAAAATATAGATTTATAAGAAGTGTTATCAATATTGCAGCCCACTAAATTATCTGCATGTAGACAGGGTTAAAATTAGGTAAAAAGTACTACTTTTAGTAGAATGATGAATGTAAGTGGATGATATATGTATTTTTTTTATGGCAATTATTTAGTATGGGATAATAAACAGCTACAATATAAATGTATACTTGTAAAAATATAGGTTTATAAGAATTGTTATCAATATTGCAGCCCACTACATTATCTGCATGTAAACAGGGTTAAAATTAGGTAAAAAGTACTACTTACTTTTAGTAGAATGATGAATGTGAGTGGATGTTTTTTTTGTTTGGCTATTCACAATTACATCAGGTAAAATCCCTGCCCTACAAACTAGAAAAACCTGTACCTTGTAGGACAGTGTTTTTTGGCTTGACTCATTTTACAAAATAAAATATATGAGTAATAATTTTGATGATAACATTTTACAATTGTTTTTAGTTGTAAGTAAGAATGAATGAATAATTAATTTCTTAGGTTTTCGCGATCACTACACATTATAATAAAACAAAGTTTAACCGGATTAAATCGCGTTTATTATTTCAATTGGTTTTTCTGATGTTTCGAAAGTTTTGCAGCATTTCATGGTCGCAGGTAGAAAAAAAAAAAAAATGAAAAAAAATAATGTGTGGGGGTGTGGGGAATGTGCATAATAGTGTGTGGGGGTAGGTATGTGTAAGTGTTTGGGGGCGTGTTTGTCTTGTTATGTCTCCTTCTAACAGAAAACATCAGAAAAGGATAGAATATTCTATCTTCTATCTATCTATCTAACATTATTTAGTCCTGTCGTATTAGTCCATTTGCTTGTTAGGGTTACATACAAAAATGGTAAAAAAGGCAAGGTTTATGGTGCAACTTCATTAGTTCGTCCGTCTGTCTGTCACAGCAACATATTTTAGCAACTACTTATGCTGTCGATTTGAAATTTGACGTGAAATCTGTTTTTTAGCTATTTTACTTTCTTCAAATGCTTCAATTTGCCACCCCTACCTTCCCTTACCTACTCTGCTATTAATTATTCTGTGGTCCTACGAACTTCCCGCCCTGATATATAGCACTATAAGGCTTACATTCAGAAACTAATCTAAGCGTGAACTCATGCTTCCAACTGTCAAATAGCACTGCATTTTGAGTTGGAAGCATGAGTTTATGCTTAGATTCGTCTCTGAATTTAAGCCTAAGCTCCCCAGTATACAAGGTGTTATTGAAATAACTGAAAACTTCTTAAGGGGTCATTGTACTCATCAGTATAAACAACTTTTACTATAGGACCAAACCTGAAATCGGGAAACAAAAATCAGCTGTTCCCTAAATTTGTGTTCACATGAATCGACAAAATGTAGGGATCAGCTGGTTTTTTTTCGCGATTTCAGGGTCGGTTCCATAATAAATGTTGTTCATACTGATGAGTACAATGACCCCTTAAGGGGTTTTCAGTTATTTCAATAACACGTTGTATACATATGTCTCGGAGTTAAACTTTCTGGAGCATGGGGTAGCAAGTAACCACTGCACTTTGAGGGGCTTTTTTTTCACTTGTCTGGAAGCACCCTATACGCGCGGGCCTGCCCCAGCAAAAGCTACGCACTGACAGGATACAATCGATCATATCGACTCTTATAATTTAAATATAAAACTAAAACAAATTCATCATCATCATCCTAGCCCGGTATCACCCACTGCTGGGTACAGGGGCCTTGCTCCCAACTGGTTCGAGCTCTGAAACAAATTTTTTTTTTTGTTTTTTTTTTTTTTTATAGTATAGGATGGCGAAACGAGCTAAAGGCCCACCTGATGTTAAGCGGTTACCTTTGCCCATAACAACTGCAATACCACCTAGGCTGTTGCCTAAATGGTACCGCAAGTCGGTTCGCCAAACTGAGACCGCAAGTCGGTTCGCCAAACTGAGACATGAAGATGGAAAGTCTCATGTGATTGTAATTTCACCGGCACCCGTACCCTTCAGACAGAAACACAGCAATGCAAGCATCACTATTTGGCGGAGAAGTAGGCACGGTGGTAGTACTTCCCCGGACGAGCTATTTCACAAAGTCAGTTCCTAGAAAAATGCAGTACGATTTGACACTAACTCGGGTTCAAATTCGATTGATACAGCACTCGTCGGGAGTAAGGCCCCAGGCCTCGTTTCGTTTTTGCCTAAACAAATTACAAAACATAAATTATTTCTTTCTTCCTTTCTTTATAACTTTATTCAAACCAAATATATGCCGTAGGTTCCGGCGTCCGGAGTAGGTTATTTCGTCTTTTTGCACAAACCGGCGAAGACAAGATTAAATTGTTTAGACATTCCGTTAAAAAAACTTGGTTTAAAAAATTTGGGGCAAAAAACCTGAACTATCAATGAAACTTGCAGTGTTATTATATTGTCCAGTTGTTTTTAAAACTGTAATAGTATCTAGGTGGATGAGATCTTTACGAAACGTACAGTCGGCGCCAAAAATATAACAACACAGACTAGCAAACTTCTAGACACCGATTAGCCAGATACCGCCGGTCACTATGCATATGCAATAGCACTGCTATCATACGCCCCGCCACCAATCGGGACTTCACTCCGTCAGCGAGCGGCACCAATCATACCACCGAACCTTTGAGCCGACCAATCGTAACGCGCTGTCCGCCCCCTGTACCCCGCCAACATTTTACGACTGTGTTCTCATGCAAACCTTTGTTCAAGCGTCTTAGGCTTACTGGTCTGTAATTAACTTAACAACTAAGAAAAATTAACTAGTAGTAGTAGTGGGATTCCTTGCCTTGCCAGCGTCTGTGTTTCCCGATAAGTCTGTTCTAGTCATCTTCAAGGCTCGAGTTAACAGGCTTTTGCTAGGCATCGTCGACCGCAATATCGCTTAACATCAGGTGAGGTGGCGGTCAAACTTCCCCACACCAGTGTTCACAAACATTTAAAAGCATCCGGTCATCAACTCAGCCGGTCGTAGTCCACTGCTGGACATAGGCCTCTCCCAAATTGCGCCACAACACTCGGTCCTCTGCCTTCCGCATCCAATCCCCCAGCTACTTTCATCAGGTCGTCGGTCCACCTGGCTGGGGGGCACCCTACACCACGTTTGCCGATTCGCGGTTTCCACTCAAGGACTCGTCTGCTCCAGCGGCCATCGTTCCTTCGACAGATATGGCCAGCCCACTGCCACTTCAGCTTACTGATCCTACAAGCTATGTCGGTAACTCCGGTTCTTCTCCGGATAATCTCGTTACGGATTGTATCTTTCAAATAAATTCCTAGCATAGTTTGGTGAGCGACTATGAATTTGTGGACTAGCCCAAATGTCAGTGTCCACGCGTCGGCACCGTAAGTCATGACAGGCAGGATGCACTGGTTGAAGACCTTTGTCTTCAAACTTTGCGGTATAGGTGACGAGAAGACTCGGTGAAGTTTGACAAATGATGCTCAGCCCAACCGGATCCTTCTGTCGGCTTCTTTTTCGAAGTTGTTTCTACAAAGCTGAATTAACTGCCCTAGGTAGACGTATTGCGTTCCAACTTCGTGTGCCGACCCTTCGACGAATATTGACCTCGGCATGATATGCATATTGAACATGACTTCAGTCTTGTGCATTTAACAAACGTTTGTGTGGGATCACCTTTAGGAATAATAAAAACTATATCAATGAGTAAAATTCTTGTTAGAATTACTGTTGGCGTGTACTGTTTTCATTCTAAAACATTAAACTTTATCTTAGTATAATTTTACTAGTTTTTCAGATCATTTTGAACCCCGCAGTCCATTCGCTCCGATATTTTTGGCGCTGACTACCTACATGCATAATTTGTACATAAGTAGGTATTCCATGGAATCCGAATTAATTCTTTCAATTCAAGAAAATGTTATCTTGGCTTAATATGTGTACATCATTATATATGGAGTACCTAATTGGCAATTACGGGTTTTTACATTACTGGAAAACAGGACATATTTGACCCTATTTTTCTTTAGGTTAGGGTTTTACAAAGTTTACAGAAAGACGAGGCGATCAACTAAATTATCTCTCACCACCTTCAGATTAGGAAACAAGTCAACAATGCGTGAAAATTATTATCATCGTGCTTCACTTGCAAATCGAATAGAATCGAATAGCCTTAACGAATTTAGTTCAACTATTCGATTTAACCGTGCCTACGATATAGTTATGGTCCTATTTGTGCATTCAGCTCATGAAAATAATAAGCCGGAAATATCCTGCCTTGCCTTCATATTAAGGAATAGCTGTGAAATGAACCTTGGACGAATTTGATTAAACTCATGCGATACTGGGCTTTATTTGTGTAGGTAGATCATACTTCTCGATATTGCTTGTATTTGACAAAAGATTAGATATTTAGCAGGCGCAGTCACGGGAGGACAATATTCCGTAGAAGACATATCGAAATTGTCTACAATTTGTCCATGGTTTAGTATCTAATCGTTCCCGGGCGAGATACAGTGCTCAGCGCCCTGATTTTTTTTTGCCGTTTCTTTGTGGTTATGTCCAACTGGAGCCCCGGGCGACCGCACCATTTGACCTCTCCCTCCCTAAAGCCACTACTGAATTTGTCTATCTGTGTCTATGATTCATATGCATTAAATAAATGGCTTACGGTCCTAACGGCTACTCGAGGAAACTGATCGATTATTCAATTGTTTATGTAGCTACTTATACCTACATAATCATATCTTTTTTATAGCTCACACAATACCAGGAATGTTCCCGAGTATTATCGGAGGAAATGATAGTAGTGATCTTAGCCATTTAAAAATAATATGCAAATCTTAATGACTGAATTCAATGTCAATGTTAATGTATGTATGTCCCAACTCCCAAGTCACATGCACACAAATTCTTTGATTAATAAAATATGTATATCTTCTCACAGTCAGCTTCTGTCGAATTATATTCAGACGATTATGATCTTATTGCACTTTAGTTAACTGTTGTCTTCAGTGTGATTTCATCTCTGATATACCTAATGTTTTTATTTTTGTACGAATAAAATCACAATGTTTTGGCGGAAACTGACGTTGAGTTTTGAGTCAATGTTCATTCCCTGATATTTGTCGGTCCAATCATAGACTTCATACAACATGGCAATGCTGCCAGTATTTTGGGCACGCTACCAGGAAGTAGACAGCGATACGAAAGAATTTGTTGATGCTCTCATGTAGCTTTTAATTTTATTGTTTCGTTTTAGGCTGTTGTATCTATAAGTTAATATGTAAGTTAGTTTGTAAATATTATTCTTTATCAGTTTTTTTTTTATCTCAGTGTGAAAAAAAAAAGACTCATTGATACTTACATCTTTTCTGTAGAATCTTATTAACTGCTTTCTATCGCCATGATAGCAGTGTCATCAGCAAACGTTGCGATGGCATTTTTCTCAGGCACTGGAATATTGCTGGTGTGTAATAGGTGTAGGATAGGACCCAGGACACTTACATGAGGTACTCCTATTTTAATTTGTTTGATGTTAGACTAAGCGTCTTTTTGTCTTATCCGAAACGCTCTGTGGAATTAGATATGTATTATTCCAAGATTTCAGCAAACTGTTTAGGCGACATTATTTTTAATTTATGTACTAGGCCTCCATGCCAAACTTTATCGAAAGCTTTAGCCACATCGAAGAAGATGGTGGAGCACACTTTCTATTCTACTAGCGCATTTTCAATTATGTTGGTGATTCAGTGCCCCTGATCAATTATTGTGGAATGTTTTTTCTAAACCCAAACTGATAGTTTTCAGACGCTGTTGTAGTAGCTAATCAAATTACTTTGATAAAATAGGCAGCAGAGAAATAGGTCTGTATGAACTATGACGTTTGTTCGTGAGGAGGTCAACATCCTAAACGGAGTAAACCCCGGGAAGTTAAACACTTCCCGAGCGATGCGCGATAATGTCTTTCTGTGATAAACCGAATTACACGCATGCGAAGCAGCTGGCAGAAAGTAGTCCCACTATAATTTTCAAATAACCACGAAAATACACTTAAATTCAACATAAACAGTAAACCTAGAGGTTGTTTTATCAGTGCATTAGTTAAATAACTCTAATCACGTAATTACTGATTAGTCGCCATGACCCTGAATTCGCAATGCCGTTATCCATTGGTACATTAGCTTTTGTACTTGAAATTGTCGATTGTTTGTTAGTTAATTATTAGCCAACCTCATATTTGGCCCATTATGCGGGCTACACATGAGGTGGACCTGCACATCGTTTTTTTTTAATATTATAGGATGGCGAAACGAGATAAAGGCTCACCTGGTGTTAAGCGGTTACCTTTGCCCATAATAACTGCAATACCACCTAGGCTGTTGCCTAAATGGTCTGCAAGTGGGTTCGCCAAACTGAGACATGAAGATGGAAAGTCTCATGTGATTGTAATTTCACCGGCACCCGTACCCTTCAGACCGAAAAACAGCAATGCAAGCATTACTATTTGGCGGAGAAGTAGGTACGGTGGTAGTACTTCCCCGGATGAGCTCTTTCACAAAGGAGCTCTACTACTACTAAAATTGTACTACGTTTGTAGCAAGTAACCTCGAACTGTACGGCGCGGTCGGAGGCGGCCTATGCCCATCGAATGAAATTTCTTTCAATGATGGAGAAATTGCACTTATAAGTCCCATATTGATGAAGTGAGTTGACTGAGGGACTGAGAGACGACGTCGACGCGCGTACACAGCTCCGGCTGCACCTTCAGTCCAGATCCGTCTTGCTGGTCATCATCGTGTGTAGGCTGCTGTTCGATATAATTCGAACACCCGCACTGTCACATTATTCATGCTGTATTTTTGTAAGAAATTTGCTATTGAGAAGAAATATAAATTAGTTGAGGGTATTTGAGAATTTTTGCATGAATTTTCACCCACATCTTGTTGTAATGAATGTCGACGGACCAAGCGGTGTATAGTAAAACCTAAACTGGTTTATGTTCTACACTGTATCTGCCAAATGTATGTATTTTTTTTGTGGAAATAAATAAATAAATAATTACTGGGCACGGACCTCTTCCTTCCTAGAACGAAACGTGTTAAGGCCACCACCACATCCTGCGGGCCTGGTGCATAGTGGACAGATTACGCGCACCTACCTAGCTTTTTCAGTCTCAGATAGGCAGGTTTACTGACGCTGTTTTTCTTCACACTTGACGCAAGGTTATCGAATTCTGATAGGTACTTAATAATTATTAAAGTCAGAGATGCAGGCCGGATCTACTGCAGACCGTTGTACATGAAAGACAAGCATTCAACCACTGCTTTCACTGTTTATTTTAGTAAATGACGATAATAATATATGGGGTTCTCCATAAAAAGGTATCGTTTCCAACAAAAACGTTTCGGTTGGAATTTATATTGATTATTCAGTGTATAAATATAAATCATGAAATTATTAATACCTATATTTACACAGGTTAATGCAGTATCTCTGAACCATTTTTCAATATCGATAGTTAGGTAGTATATTTTTGTACTTATATGTGCTGGTAATTCGTATATTTAGTTTCAAACTATGTCAATTCCATTTCGGCATCGGCATAAAATACCGCAAGCTTCTATAATGGGAGTCTGCCATTTATGTTGCATTTAATGATACCACACAAAATGTCTACAGGAAATACAGGACTATTTATAACACCCGTAGTTTCTATTTTTCCTAGCCTTTTCCCAACTATATTAAAGTAATCAGTACAAGTACTTGTGGTCTATCTATCTATCTTAGTTATTATAAAACTGTAGTTGTCTTTTGATTGTTTGTTCGAGGATCCCGCAGACAGGTTAATAATAATTTAATTAGTAATTAAATGGGGTCATTTCTTGTTTTGTTGTTGAATGTCCGTTATACAGGGTTTAATTTAAATAACTGAAAACCTTATGGGCTCATTGTACTCATCATTATGAATAACTTTTAATATGGAAACAATCACTGGTGCCTGTCACACAGTTAATACTAGCACAGGCATCATTGTTTACTCTATCTTTTTTACCATCAGCTATTAAAATTATTGTTTGTTTGTGAGCAAAGATAGAATGTACCAAATTTATGGAAATAAAGAATTTATTTCTTTATTTAATCCAGAAATCGCGGGAAAAAAATCTTCATCAATCATTTTGTCGAGTTAAAATGCGAACATAAAAGTATGGAACATATATGAATCCTTGCCGAGTCATTACTTTTTTCTTCTGGGGGGGGGGGGGGAACCTTCTAAATGCTACCGAGGGGGCCGAGATGTGACGGAGAGCCTCGTGTACGGTTTAGAGTATCAATCTTCGGAATAATTAAAGTACGTTGACCGAGTAGATGATCTTTTAAAGAGCAATGTTTTATCCTTATCTCTCAAATGTTTTATGATATTTTAATTATTATCCGGATTGAAATAACCCCAATCGATGATGTATGTTCAAACGATTCTTCAATTAAAAACATTAAAGGCAAGGGCAAGTAGTGCCCTACTTGTACTATAGGTTACCACCTGCCTCATGGTCAGTGCACATGCTAGTTATTGCATCAATAACGCACGATTATTTCAATACTGTAGGCGATTCGATGATATTATCAAGATATTGGAGCGATATAGAACGTGGTGCATTTTGATCGTTTGATAGTTAACCTTTGCAATTAGAATTGCTCTTTTCAATCTTTAAGTTAATACCAGAAGGGATGGTTGACTTCTCTTTGGATCGAAAACGAGAAGATCCTTAAATAAAACCTGTAAAAGTTGATCTGTGTCAATCGAGTTTTTTGCAGTCTACGCTTTTGTACTATCAGCAAACTTTTCGGTGAGCCACCACTAAGGATAAAATCTCTTGTGCTCAGTGTTCGACGGCAGCCGTAAGTAAGTGTAATGTAGCAGGATTCGTTCAAGGGACTTACAGATAAAATGAATATCCAATCTATCCACGATTTACCCTACTAGAGATAGAAATTTGACATATTTTGTATGGAGCTTATGTCAAATAACTATCTCTAGTAAGGAAAATCGTGGATAGACTAGATATTAATTTTGGCCGCTAGTCGACAAAATGTATCACCAGATAGGATCGTGACTGTACCTACTGGTCACTCTGATACGTCTGACGGTCTGAATGTATCATTATATTTTTATGTCCAAAAAGGAAAGATGAATTGTGTGGAACGGCTAGCAAAGAAGAGAAAATATATTTTTTGAGTACTTTTATGCCCTGAACACACCATAATAAACTGATGGAAACTTGACTAGAGGTTCCTGAGGGGTTGGTGAGAAATACGTAAAGTACGGTTTTCAATTTTGTGCTATTTACCTACACTTGTCCACGTTAACGAGCACTTTAACATAACCATTGTAACACAAAGAAACAAAAGTTTTGAAAAAAAAAACATAATTCACAACACATATACGAATTTTTTCAGGAAGTGAACACTAAAGCTTGATAGTTTCTCAAAAATCCTTTCTTTTGTTACAGTACAAAATATGGCAGACGTTGGAGAAGGACCCGCTTTTCGCCCACAATTCAATCTCACCGACAGTGGAGGAACAGAAACGCATCACCCAGCTTCAGTTAAAGAAAATAAATGAGTACAAATTTCACACTAAAGAAATGGTCAACTCAAGTTATAGTCGGAGGGTAAGTAAGATATACCCTTGTATACCTATTTACCTATGAATTCTGCACCCTTATTCACTACCGTCGAAAAGTATTTCGTATCCGAGAGTAAAGAACGCGTATTCTAAACTGTTCCCAAATCCAAAATCGGAAACTTTGACAGTTGTATACGGATCAAAGACGTCAATTTACGGAAACATCCGAGAGTCATTTGTTTTCGGAAAGTACTAGATGTGAAAATGAAAGAACTGAATAGCGTTTCCGAATCCGTTCGGTTCACAAATCGTTTTGTTTCATAATTAAATAAGTTTAGCCGGATTACAGCGCGTATTATTATTAAAATTGGTTTTCCTGACGTTTCGAATGCTTTGCAGCGTTCGTGGTTGCAGGAAGTGGTCGTTTTGTTTCGTTTACCGATCTACTTTCACTACGGATTCGGAAACTTGCTGCTTGTCTGGATGATTGTGTATGTGTGCACAATATGAAGATTTGTGAGTCACAAATTGTGACTGCAAACGCACCATGGACGGACACACCTCGGCCACCCAATACAATATAAATGCTAGCACCACCTACATACACAAGATTACGTATGTATACGAACGCGCACACGTGTAGGTTAGGGATGCTCGCCGCTCGTAATGCCGACTGGGTTCCAAGCGCTTCTCAGTAGTTTTCAGAGATGGCGTGCTTGTATAGCGACTGGCGATTGACATCCATTGCAATATTGCAGTCCAATTGCCGGCAAACCGTGGATGGGTGCGGGATGCGGGTGAGGAATCTTAAATTGGCGGGGGGCGGTGAGTGGCCGTTCTGTACGATTGTACTATTAGATATTCTGTGGTACGGAGGTCTACTCGCGTTCGACGGTCGAGCATTAGGAGTGTGCATGCCGCTTGAACGAACTCATCGGTGGGCGTGGCTAAAATGCTTGCTATTTCCCCCAAAACGCTGTTGGTAATTGTTTCCTCGCAAATGTGAAAAAAGTACTATACAAGTCTCGGCCGAAATTGCAATTAACGGCCTCGTTTAGTTAAAAAGGACTCGGTTGGCGCCTCGTCCTTTTAAAATTACTTCGGAAGTACTCGGCTTCGCCTCGTCTTTCCAATATTACTCGGCCGTCAATTGCTTTATTTCAGGCCTGGACAGTAATGTACAATTTCTCCCACTTGCTCGGAAATTGGTTCATTATTTTTAAAAAAGAATACATCAATCGGCTCTTTTCCGTACGGAACGAAATAACATGCCAGCAATTTCCAACACGACACTAATATAAATTGCTGGACAGTTTTTTTTTCTTAATTTATTATTATAGGTACTTAAGTATTATAAAACATGAGATCTGTCTGTGCTTATCTTGCATGCTTAATTTGTTTTTTTGACAAATAAATGATCTTTAGATCTTTATTTTACCCATAAATGTTTGTCCCAATCCCAACTTATTTATTTTTTCCTTAATTTTATACTTGAAAACATGTTTTCTTGTATAATTGTTTGCGACAGCAAATTTTTTGTTTTTCACACGTACCTCTACTTAATTTTTTGTTCCACAGACGCGTACAATAATGACAATAAACGAGGCTGTGCAGTCTCTGAACCCCAGCGTGTCCGTCAAGATGGCGATCGGCATATATCTGTTTTCAAATGCACTTGTTTCGCTCGGCACGGAGAGACATCATAAGTTCTACGAAGCTACGTTTGTAAATAGAGAGGTACGTAAGACATAACATGTTACTGTGTTGTACTAATAAGCAGAGTTTATGTTTTCGGTACCAGTTTTTCCGAACTCTGAACGAATTCATAAAGTTAATTGATTGTGTAGGCCGCCAATCTGCAGTAGGCCAGCGTGATGAAGTTAGGGCTAATCCTTTGTCATTCTAAGAGACCCATTTCCAGCAATAGTATAGTAGTATACTGATTATGTATCTATTATTCAGAATCGAGAGTAGAATGGTTAACACTACTTTTTTATTGTAGGCAAATTTTTACAAAAAAAAATATTTTTGTATCATGCTGAGTCCACAGATATAGAAAAAAAATATGAAGTGGTGCGAACAATTATAGTGAAGCCAACAAAAGGAGCACTCTTTCGTGTACAAACCAGCGCTCACGCACACACATACACCTCAAACCGTGCTCACCACTCTCAGTACACATGTCGCGGCGTCGTCCAGTAAGCATCGCGAAAGAAAATATCCTTCAGGTGCATGGTGTGTGCGTGAGCGCTGGTTTGTACATATTTTTTTGTTTTCACTGGCACACTTTGTATGTCTGGCTGAGTCTAAAAATTTCATCTGATTGGTCTACGCTGCGCTCGCGGAGATCATTCATCATCATCATTTCAACCGAAAGACGTCCACTGCTCTGGGCATAGATCTCCCCCAAGCATCGCCACAACGACCGGTCCTGCGCTTTCCGGAGACCAATCATTATCTTCGCAAAACAAGTTGTCGGCAAATCAAGTAACAACAAAAAAAAAAAAACATGAAAATCCAATAAAAAATAATCGTAGGGAGCATCTTTGATAACATAATCCGCCCACTAATTACTACACCCACAAAATAATGGAAAGCATTATCCCACGCAATCCCACGTATTGTTAAAACAACGTGACGTCATTTCCCGAGTCAATGTTTTGAGAACAAAAGGTACATAGCACCACGGTCACAATTTGGACAGTGAGATGGAACGACCGGTGATTCATATTATTATGTTCAGTCAACAAACAGTAACACTAAGGGAATGAAAGACCTTCCATGACGTTTAAGCGCAACCTCACCTAACGATAAGCGATGGTGCGGTCGACGATGGTACATCATCGACGAAAGACGTCCACTGCTGGACATAGGCCTCCCCCAAGCATCGCCACAACGACCGATCCTGCGCCTGCCGCATCCAGCGGATTCCCGCGACCTTCACCAGGTCGTCGGTCCACATTGTGGGGGGCCTACCCACGCTGCGCCTTCCAGTACGCGGTCGCCACTCCAGAACTTTACTGCCCCATCGGCCATCTGTTCTGCGAGCAATGTGCCCCGCCCACTGCCACTTAAGTTTGGCAATTCTTCGGGCTATGTCGGTTACTTTCGTTCTCCTGCGAATCTCCTTATTTCTGATTCGATCACGCAGAGACACCCCAGCATAGCCCTCAATGGGCCTGATAAGAAGGCTCAAAGTCACTCAAAGGTCAATCCTTTGAGTGACTTTGAGACTTATTATCAGGCCCATTGTGAGCGACCACGTTTCAATACCAACGACGATGACAACAACAAACAACGAAAACAACAACGATACAACGACGATGGTTCAACACGACACAAAAAATAAGGCGCGTCGTCAATCTTCGTTCGCGCAGACACGAAAAGACGATCGACGAAAAACCCGAAACATTAAAAAATATATAAGTAATCATTAATCAACCTTATGCAATGTCCATAAGGTGTTAAAATTGATTGCCGAGACGTCTTTTTCCATTTCGCTCACACGCTTCCGTACTCTAGCGGCAGCGGCTGAGACTTTTGGCGCGCAACGACGGTGTTTTCTGATTGATTAACCAATTTCCCGCATGTTTGAATTGTGTCATCTGCGCAGGTACATCGGTGGGTCATATAATTGCGATCTGATTTATTCAAACAGAACACTTCTTTTCTTCTGTACCCTTGGGAATTTCTTGGCGTAACGGCCGTGGTGGTGTTGGTTTTTTTAATCTCATTGTTGTAATAATAATAAAAACTTCCATTATTGGAACGAAGTTCCTTAACGCGGCTTCCGGTAGGTGTGATTCGGAAGAAAATGTAACGTCACGCAAGATTTTTGCGTTATTAGCAGGCATATACGCACACCGCGCTCTCTCTCTCTCTTTCTACTATGTCAGTCTGGGTGTGTGTGTGTGTGTGTGCGTGAGGAATTTCATTTCTGACGGGGACCCCTGTCATTTTTTTGTAATAGTGATGAATTGGAAAAACTTAAAGTAATACTTACCTTAAAAACTTTTTAACAAAAAATAAAACCGACTTCAAAAACCTTAACTAAAAAGTAAAAAATAATCATTGTATGTATTTTAAAATCTTAAAATAAACCAACATTTTGAAGGCGGCGCGTGGTTGACCCTTTGCGTCATGTAAATATAATGTACCGTCGAGCGCATGTCTACAGTAAAAAACAGTTTATGTGAACGTACATGAAATTTACGCGCCGCCTTCAAAATGTTGGTTTATGTTATGTTAAGATTTTAAAATACATACAATGATTATTTTTTACTTTTTAGTTAGGTTTTTGAAGTCGGTTTTATTTTTTATTAATTTTTTTTTATTTCATACTTACATACATACATACATATTATCACGCCTGTTTCCCATTGGGGTAGGCAGAGACTATGGATTTCCACCTGCTACGATCCTGACACACCTCTTTCGCTTCATCTACGTCCATTAACCTCGTCATGCATGCTCGTCGGTTTAGAGAACTCTTAACCTGGCATTTTTTGAGAACATCCGCGATATTTCATACTTTTTAGTTGATAATTGCGAGGGTTGATTCATAAATGTTTATATAACCAATTTGAGAATATATTTTTATTAACCTTTGCTATCCCACTGCTGGGCAAAGTCTCGCTCATGTTCTTCCAAACGTCCAATCACTATCGTGAAAAAAAAACACACATATCGGCCAAGAATTCTCAGAAAAACGAACCAATGAGCAGATCATCTAATAGATAGGCGAAACTAAAATAAACTGATTTATTGAAGCTGGTTAAAAAACTACTCAACCTAAGTCGATAAAATTTATATGGGACCACCGCGCGGCCTTCCTCTACCAAATAAAAAAACAACCACGTAAATCGGCCGATAAATCTCGGAGTAAACGGAGTACAAACATGAAAAAAAAAAAAGAGTTTTGAAGTCGGTTAAAAAAAACCAACCAACGTAGCTTCAACCAAGTTAGTCTGGGCCCCGGGGGCCCAGCCAATCCAGAGCATCATAATCTGTGAAATATCATATGAAATGCGTTTTCAAATTTAGTGACCGTCGCATCATAAAACATTACTCGTAATTTTTTGGTAATTGTTAGAATAGAATAGAATATATTTTTTATTTGCATAAAACATGGTATAAAAAGGTGTTATAAACTTAAATATGAGATCATTCATATTTTGCTTAAAATTAAAGCATGCAAAATTATAGACATTATAATCTTTGTTCGAAGAATTCCCTAATGGTAAAGTAATTATTTTTATTCAGCCATTCATACAATTCGATCTTAAACAACCTGCAATTTAGTATTTTTAATATATTAGGTAATTTATTTAAGATACGTACGCACATAGCAAGACATCTATCTCATCTAGTACAAGTCTGTATTGGTCACGCCGATTTCGAGAACATATATCTTCGGCTGTTATGAATAGTTCTTTATGTTTCCGTACAAACATACACGCTTCATATAAATATAATGAAGGTAAAGGTAGCAAACCAAACTTTTTAAATATTGGTTGACACGATTCGTCAGATGGAATCCCTTATATGGTATATATGTTAATTAGGGAAGAAATTCAGAAAACTACGCAAGTAAACTATATTTAGTAATGATACTCAAGAGTGAGATAAAGCAATGTGACAGCTAAATGCTAGAAAAAAATTAAAATCGATCGGCCAGCTGTTAAAAAATCTACCTGTAATATTATCTGAAAGAAGGTCAGGTTAAACTCTATGACTGAACCTAACTGAACACACTTTCGAATACTGGCCGTGACCGTGACTTCGAATAACGAAGCCACGGTCAATGCTCGGAAGTTTGTAAGGATAATCCTGAAAAAACTAATGATTACCTACGTATTAGTGCGGTTCTGCCATTGTTCTACGTCGTTGTGCAAACAAGAGAAGAACCGATATTAGATATCACAGTGCTTTGCCTAAGCAGTATCTTTGTCACTGTCGCGCAAACTGTCAAACCGCAAGTGCAAAACTGCAAAACAGAGACGAGAACATGTCTTAGCCAAAGCACGTATATAAGTTGTTTTATCTCGGTCTTAAAAATGTTCTGCCAAATTCTTATAACATCCCCTAAAACTGCTTTCCTACCCTGCCAAATACTGTTACCTTCAGACCCACTAACTTCATTCCATTTCCAACAGACGCTGGCAAGCTTCGCCCTCACAGAGATCGCGCACGGTTCCGACGCGCGACTCATGCGCACCACAGCGACGTACGATCCCCACCACAAGCAGTTCGTCATTCACACGCCAGACTTCGAGGCCGCTAAATGCTGGGTTGGTAATCTAGGTAAAATATTGTGTGATAATTTACATTGACATGCTTCTTTGAGGTTTTTTGGAGACTTCTGTGATTAGGAATTAGGAAGTACCCTTAGGAGGAAACTGAAGGAAAATGTTTTAAGGTTTCTTTTTATAGAAAAGGTCGGAGGTCGCTCTGATATTTGCTCCCAGAAAACTAAATTTTGAGTTCAGCTCGCTTTTGTAGGGGTTTGGGTGTAGTGTAGATCTAACTCTCTTTTGCTCGCTCCATCGTCGACCACATCTTGACAAAGCTGTCTAGATTACGGTCAAGAGCAGATCTGCGGCTGGAAATCCATAGTCTCTGCCTTCCCCAGTGGGATGAATGTATGTATTTGTGAACGTTTTTTTCAACTGTAATTTTGATATGAGTAAAGATACAGTAGATATATGAATTTCTAGAGCTTCGGGAGTCTTCTCCTGAAAGCCCGGCCGCCTTGGCAAAAATGACTTACAACCTAAACAAAGATCTAATCAACGCCTGCTATAATAGATAGACCTGCATAATGCTACAAACAATCTTAAGCGCCGAAATATGTTTTTTTTTTTTAATATTGATTTCCAGTAACATTTAAAAACGTGTTATGTGGAGTAGTCTTTTATTTGTCACGTAAACTTATACTTTTGTCAGCTTATCGGACTACAATCGTTTCATCAATAGACATCTTGATGATTATGCATTTATTTCTCCGTCTCTTATATTGTTTGCGTCATTCAACCGTTTATTTGTATAAAGATAAACTTTTCCGTGGATGTTGTTAAATCGAATGTTTTGCTAAACTAGCCTTTAAAATATAACTGCGATTATCGAGGTTATTTTTACTTTTTTATTTAACAGCATCGTTCAAGGTCGCATGCATTTGTTTGTTCGGAAATCTTAAAATTGGAATACTGAGCTATATTCATTGTCTTTGAGCTAAAGAGGAAGACCAGAAGTTACAGCATAACACAGATTCCATCGGCTTTCGTTACAACCACAGACGTATGTTATAGCCGAATTTTACCGAACGAAATGCCAATAAACAAAAGTCTATTTTATGTCTACACTAAAGTTTCCCCATGCGGTTTATTGTAATCACAGACCAGTAAGCCTCAAGACGCCGCATAAACAAAGTTTTGCATGAGAACACAGTCGTAAAATGTTGGCGGGGACCGGGGGGCGGTCGGTGCGTTATGATTGGTCGGCTCAAAAGTTCGGTGGTGTGATTCCGTATGATTGGTGCAGCTCGCTGACGGACTGACGTCCTGATTGGTGGCGGGGCGTATGATATGTAGTGGTACTGCATATGCGTGGTGACAGGGGGTGTCCGACTAAACGGCGTCTAGAGGCTTACTGGTCTGTAATTGTAATGTACAGGAGCATCTATGAAATCTTTAGCTTGTGTTGTAAGTACTGTAACGCAAACTGAACTAATATTTTCGACACAACAACAGAGACGTTCTATGTTCAATTATGGCAATTATTCATAATTAGTAAGAGGTTGCTATCCTCCTACGCCTCAATGGACTCTTGCGCATATTTTGCTTGCGAAGATACAACATGTTGATCTGTATTCGTGCCATATTTAAGGAAGTGACTATACCACTGATACTGAACACGAATCAATAAAAAAATCAATACCAAAAAATATTTATTGAGATACCTATTTGTAAACAAACAAATACCCTCCGTTTGTCGCGTATGATACAGAAATGATGCCTGCGAAACCACCAAAAAAATTTGCATTTCCACCCTTTGACAATGCCGCCGATGACTTATTTTCAGAGTTGTTCGGGATTCATTCTCAAACCCTCGCTATGTTTCTAAGTGAAAATTTGGGTATTGAATAATCATGGAATTTTTCAAGTATTTTTAGATGAATAAGCACATTATCTGTCATTTGCTCTAGAAATATGACACACTTACAGATCAACATCTTGTATAGTATTATCATAGAGTGACTTGCTTCATACAATAGGGAAGGTGACTATTTTTTTTATTCGTTTTTATTTAAAAAACTCGATTGTTTTTTCCAAAAAAATTAAGACACAGTGAACAAACCATAAAATATTCAATAAAATCTCCAAGTTATAAGCAATTTAAATTGGTTCACTAGACAGAGACAGCACTATTAAAGAATGAAGTCATTGTACAAAACCTTCATATTAACTTGGCATCTCTCTGAACAATGTCCGTTTTGCACGACGTTTTAATTTTTCGTGGATTTTGTTTATTATTTCTACAATGTTGTCCTTTCTGTACCATCTTTTACGTAACATAACATTTTTTGGTAATTTTAAACAGTAGTCAACTACCGGATTGTTCAGCGACTGTATATTTCTAAGACACTGACATTTCCACAGGATAATAATAAATCTCTGTTCAGAGCTAGTTTAATTGTAGTGCATTAAAAGAGCCCACGAGTGACGATAGACATTCAACCTTGCTATTAAGTATCAACCTTGCTGATTAACTAATATTTTGCACCACGACTTGAGCGAAGTTTATGGCGTCCAATTTGGCAATCACTCACACGAACAAACGGTGCGAATGGAACGCGCGATTAAAATGCTCGTGCGATGATAAAAAATGTCTCGTATTATAATAAAACATAGTTTAACCGGATTAAATCGCGTATATTATTTAAATTGGTTTTCCTGACGTTTCGAAAGCTTTGCAGCATTTCGTGGTCGCAGGTACAGGTAGACTAAGATGACAAGCGTCTTTACAGATATTTCTAAAAAAATATTTTAATCTACCGTAAAATATTATTAATTAAAATCGTTTCGATGCACGCAGTAATCACACACAATATCATTATCTTTTACAGTGTTGCGTGCTGTTTGGGACTTGATTATTTTTAGGACTGGGTTCCAAACAGGTGGTAGCTGCCAACCATCTTCTCTATTAAAATTAGGAAGTTTTTTAATTTCAATAGCCTCGTATTTGTCTCGTAATTGACAATTGATCGTAAGAACATGCGATGCCGTGTATGGCTGTGTTTGTGCGATGAAAATAATATTGTCGAGCGTGCGTGCTTTAAAAAATTTTGGTTTAATCGCACGTTCGTACGATCAACGTTGTCTGTGCAACAATAAATAAAATAAATAAATCTATCGATATAACGATGCAACGGTACATTTTGGTCGTGCGAACTTATCGCGCGAACATCATTAGGATACATGAAAATATGTTTGATCGCGAGTTCGTACGATCCAATGTCTTTGGATACTTACTATCATCGCATGTTTTTGCGAGCGATTGTAAGTTAAGCCAATGCCAAACAGTAATAATATCCCGAGCTGTATTATGCTAACTCGGTATATAAACCAGTATTTTTTATTTCCAACAAGCCCAATAAAACTCTGAAATACATAATACGTTGTGCTGACTTCCTGGTACACTTCTCGTTTACTTTTCGTCTTATTGATGACCCAAATTCACAAGTGCCCTTAAGTTATTGACGACCCAAATGGAGTAGCCGCGTAGTGTCCGTGAGTTGAGACAAATATTTGTACGTCTTCATTTCACAAGCTGCCATGAAAAGTAAAAAGTAAATGCCAAAAACTATGCTATCTTTAATAATTTCTTAGGTTTTTGCCATCACTAATCGCAATATGTACCTAGAATGCTCCGAGAGGCTATTGAAATTTAAAAAAACATCCTAATTTTAATAGAGAAGATGGTTGGCAGCTGCCACCTGTTTGGAACCCAGTCCTAAAAATAAGAAAGACCCAAACAGCACGCAACACTGTAAAAGATAATGATATTGTGAGTGATTACTGCGTGCATCGAAACGATTTTGATTAATAATATTGTACGGTAGATTAAAATAATTTATTAGAAATATCTGTAAAGACGCTTGTCATCTTACGGCCAAAATTAATATCCAATCTATCCACTATTTACCCTACTGGAGATAGAAAATTGACATATTTTGTATGGAGCTTATGTCAAATTCCTATCTCTAGTAGGGCAAATCGTGGATAGATTGGATATTAATTTTGGCCGTTAGTCTACCTGTACCTGCGACCACGAAATGCTGCAAAGCTTTCGAAACGTCAGGAAAACCAATTTAAATAATATACGCGATTTAAATCCGGTTAAACTTTGTTTTATTATAAAAAGTAAATGCCAAAATTATGCGTAGGTTCTTTCTTTATCAATATTAGAAACGATTTATTGCGAAAGAAATGTTTTTAACGACTTGTTCAATTAACTAGTTGTTCGTAATGCTGCATAGTTTGTTCGATGTTATCGCGATATTGAAAACTGTTTAGAATTATGAACATGTACAGTCGAACTAAGAGATTAGTATGCAGGGTCGCTAGGTGAAGTTTTCTCAGGGAAAGGGAAAACAAATTTTTTAATAGTGTTTTGTATAAATACAGGTCAACTATATCCGTCAATTAATTTCTATTTTATTCGATTACTTACATACATTTCTGTCAAACTTCTAAAAACTGGCGACTCTGCATAGCCAAAGCACAGCCCAAAGGCCCAAAGTAAATATATTTTCTCCCGATATAACATTCGTTATTTATTTTTATTTTCTGGTAATGGTGTGATACTTATGGAAGGATAAATTTAAAACCATACATTGTCCAATGAGCGAATTTAGGCTCTCTAGATCAGCGGTTCCCAAACTTTTATGGTTTCGAAACACTAAAAATAAAATAAATACACAACCGTGTTCAAATGTGTTAACATAATATAAATAACGACGACTGCCTCGTTAGTCTAGTGGTCGCAAGCGCGACTGCTAATCGTGGGGTCCTTGGTTCGATTCCCGGGTCGGGCAAAGAGTTATTGGGTTTTTTCATTAAGAGGCCGCTGCACGGATTTGGTCATCAAACTCGTATCACAACTCGTATATCTACGAAAGCTACGAGTTAGAGGTTTTGAAAAAATGAAATTTTGAAATTTTTTCTTTGAACGTATAAGCGTAAAAACACGATTGGAAAAAAAAATCTCGATGGAAAAATAACACGAAAATTCATTGTTTTGCACACGTTTTGTCCAGGATCTCAGACACCCTACGGTATTTCAATATAATTTTTATTTTGATATGTAGGTAATAACTATTTCTTCAATTGTGCAAGTCAATTTTTTGATTAATTGAGTGGTTTTCGTGTAATAAACAAGTAAATGATTCGGTGCTTACGACCTTTTAAAATACTCGCACGCTCACATTCGCTGTCCCTTTTTAGCGCGCGGAATTCGTAGGACGCTGTTTCTTTCAATTCGTTTAATCAGTCTGCTGCGGCATTTGTGCGAGGTGGACCTGTGTTCGGCTGCGGTCCAAACAGAATACTAATAGAATACGCATTTACGATATTAGTACATTTATTATACACACAATTTGATAGTGAAGGTAAAAGAAAAAAATTGTGTACCTATTTAAAGATAGGGAAGCCAAGAAAAATGTGTGCAAAAGAATATTATTAATGTTATGCAAAATATTTGAATGTTCGCGCGTAAAATGAGAGAAAGAGAGAAGTGCCTACCTATTACCTACATTATATCTGTAACATGGGTTCCCAACCATTGGGGCGCATAAAGTGGCCCATGGGTAGGGTTGGTTGCTAGATCAAAATATGAAAATCCGGAGAAACTCCTGGACATTTGCAGTAAAATCCAAATATTTTCTTTAAAATTTTTAATTTCGCGACCGTTGCGGCAGTTGAGTTGAGGGTGAAGAAATTCTGGACTCCTTAGAAATTACCCCCGCATTCCGGACACCTTAGAATTAACCCCACATTCCGGACAAAGAACCAAATTTCCGGACATGTCCGGAAATTTCCGGACGTAGTTATGGCAACCTTGGGGGGGGGGCGCAGCCGCTACAAATATAATAAGTTATGCTCCAAAATTAATAATAAGTTTCATCCTAACAGGCAAGGGGAAGGCAAGGCAAGGGGGGGGGGGGGGTTAGTGATAACTGCAGAATGCTAGTGCAGTCAATCTCACTGCAGTGGTAACACTTGAATTACTGTTACGAAATAAAGACACTGTCAAGGTCAAACTGTTTCCACTGTCGTGCGGTCGACTGTACTAAATACGACAAATATTTGAATCATCATCATCATCATCATCATCATTTCAGCCGAAAGACGTCCACTGCTGGACATAGACAATATTTGAATATTTGCAGTAAAACCTAAACTACCTATTCATTCATTGAGCTTGTGAATCTGGCGACGAATGAGCCCGCTCAAGCGCACCCGGGGTTGGAAAGCGCGTGGATGGCGGGAAATAGTAGGTACAACGCCAGCGTTACTGGAGACGTAGTGTATAATAAACATAAATCGAGCGAATAACAACATGAGAAATGTTAGATAAATTTTAGAACGAGTTTATTTATATGTTTATGTAAAAAATCTTACTTTGATTCTATCTTTCGAAAAATTACAGTTGAAGAGATTGGCAAATTTATACATGTGTCAATATTCTTAATTTTGCTCGTAATAAATTTTCAAGCCATTTCTAGTCTTAGAACGTTGGTAGGTATTTGAGGCCGACATAAACCGATAGGCAAAAATATTAAATTCATTTAAAATATACACGAAATGACTTCGCTATGTGTTCCAACTCAGTGGGCAATGTTATGGAGCATCCACATAATAATATACTACCGGCTTTACCAGCGGCCTGTCGCCAATTTCCATCAGGTACCACCAGCCAGCGGCTCACCCGCCAGCCATGCTGCTGGGCACCAGTGGAATCTACACACACCTGGCAAAGTTGTATCAACACTGTGGATACACTTTTCATCATCATCATTTCAGCCGAAAGACGTCCACTGTTGGACATAGGCCTCCCCCAAGCATCGCCACAATGACCGGTCCTGCACCTTCCGCATCCAGCGGATTCCTGCGACCTTCACCAGGTCGTCGGTCGACTTTGTGGGGGGGCCTACCCACGCTGCGCCTTCCAGTACGCAGTCGCCACTCCAGAACTTTACTGCCCCATCGGCCATCCGTTCTGCGAGCAATGTGCCCCGCCCACTGCCACTTAAGTTTGGCTATTCTTCGGGCTATGTCAGTTACTTTCGTTCTCCTGCGAATCTCCTCATTTCTGATTCGATCACGTAGGGACACTCCGAGCATAGCCCTCTTCATTGACCTTTAAGTGACTTTGAGCCTACTTATCAGGCCTATTGTGAGTGACCGCGTTTCAGTGCAAGTAATTAAATACTTTCGTCTTGAGACACTGCGGTATTTTGGACGAGAAGATATTACGTAGCTTCCCGAACGTTGCCCAACCGAGTCGGGTTCGACGATTGACCTCTTTCTCGAAGTTGGACTTAACTAGCTGGACAGTTTGTCCTAGGTATACATAATCGTCAACAACTTCGAGTGTAGATTCTCCGATGTTTACGGGAATGGGTGCTATATGGGAATTCGACATACATTTGTCTTGACCATATTCATTTTTAGACCCACTCTATCAGAAGCTCTACTGAGGTCATCGAGTATTGTACCGAGGTCCTCCATGGTCTCAGCCATGTCTACTATGTCGTCAGCAAACCGAAGGTGAGTGATATACTCGCCGTTTATCAGTGGCGTGCATTGCATATAGGCAATTAGGCAATACCTACTGCTTTCCTCATTCAAATTCAATAGTGGTGTAAGTTATTATCTTTTTTTCAGAGTACGATGATTATTTATCTTAAAATAGACCTATTAATGCTAAATTAATCTTCCTACATCAAAAAATCAATAACTTACACCACAATTAAATTCAAGTGAAGTAGGCCAATGCACGCCACTGCCGTTTATGTTAATGCCTAGCCCGTTCCAGTCCAGAACCTTGAAGACATCCCTCCAATGCAGCAGTTAATAAATAATTAATTAATATTTTTGGGTCATTTTTACACAGCACCGTCTAGTCCCAAACTAAACAGAGCTTGTACTATGGGTACTAAGCAATGGATATAGTTTTGCAAGCTGGCTCTGCCCAATAGACAGGTCTCTTGCGAAGACTTTGGGAGCCCTTGTTCTTCTCTATCGCGTCTTTAATACGTTCAGTATTAAATTGGTGTAGGTCACTTTTCAAGGACTTTGAGATGTGTCTATTGAGCTGCCGGTACTTAGACCCATCATATGAGGACTGCAGAATCATCTCGCGTCTTTCCGCCATGTGCTCGAGAGTGTGGTCGGAGAGCTTTTTGTTTCTATTTGTACGACGGGTCCTAAAGATCCTAGACCCCACCGTATGGACAGTTTCCACAAACCCATCGTTGTAATCGTCCACTGAGCTCCCTAGGCGTTCGAAACGATTCTGAAGTTCGAGCTGAAAGATCTCGGGGTTTTGGATTTGGATCGGTGCTGGACGGAGCGTAGACTTCATCAGTCGCGATCTTTCCAGCTTGCTATTCAGATTCAATGTGCCTCATACCAAACGGTGATCACTTCCGGTTTTGACCGCGTTGATCACAGAGACATCATTGAATATTTGCTTCTTCGTCGACATGATGAAGTCAATCTCATTTTATGTTACACCATCAGGGCCCAACCAGGTCCACTTCCTGTGGTCACGCATTCTGACGAATGAGTTCATCATATAGAGCACCTCTTTCTCCATAAAGTCGGCCAGTAGATGACCCCGCTGGTTCCGATATCCATATCCAAATTGCCCCACTCGCAGCTCATCATCGTAGCGCTTGCCCAGTTTCGCGTTGAATACTCCCATGACAACAGTGAAGTGAGTTTTAGAGCCATGCATGGCTCTGGAGATATCCTCATACATGGTCTCCACCTCATCGTCGGGGTGTTTCGAGCTTGGGGCGTATACCTGCGGCGGACACACTTTTATGTATACATTTCCAGGAATTTCCTTACTATAAAATAAATCACACAGGGTTTTCACAATCAAAATACCGGAAAAGTTTTATAAACAAAAGAAAGGTATTCATTGATAAAATAAAGTTACATGACAGCTTGACAGTTTATGCACAAGTACAGGTGGGCAATAATGGAACTCTTTGAGTCATTTATAACAAAAATATCTTTGACCCACACCTGGCAAAGTATTTTTTTTTCCCAAGGCATGGCAATAATGATTAAAGTGACATGTAATTAATAAATACTATACTTAGTACTTCTACTTTAATAGTAGTAAACTTTAGTATTTCATTTGCCATAAGGAAGTGGTGATAGCCGACTTTGATTATAAACGACTCCTTAACAACGTTTTACTGCATAACATTGCCCAAAGTGATAACAAATTATTAAATTGACTGTTTCTCTGTGAAATCACGTATAAGCATCTATCATTATAAATCATTAATTAGTTTTCTTTAGTGAATTTGTCTCAGTCATTCACCTACATTGCTCTTACACAAATCTTTCTATATTATGTAAGTAACGAAGATTGTACCATTTATAATTTGAAAAGAGTGTATCCATGGAGTTTCTTGCCGGCTCTTCTCCATAGTACCATTTTTTTGGAATCGTGCAACTAGTTTCTAAATTAACGCGCATAATGGCGTCCACAGAGGAGCGCCTCCGGCGGAAACCAAACTGGTTGTCAGCCAGATCCGGCTCCATCCTAGTCAGGTTCTGGACAAGGCGGTCTGCAATTACTCTCTCAAAGAGCTTAGGTGGGCAAGCACTAGTGTCCATCACTCAAGAACAAGTCTAAGGGCTTCTTTCACCATCTCAAAGTAAAGTCCAAAGTAAGCTACTCGCCGGTTAAAGTAGCAAGTAACTATATTACTAGTTTCACAATGTCCGAGTAGCGCTAACCGTCACATAAACTGGCATGTAACTTACTTGTTACTTCATCTGCCGACTAGTGAGGTTAATTGACGAGTAGGCATCACAGACTTGTATCGTGTAATCAATAAAAATGGATTTGTATTAATTGATTGAAGATCAAATAGTATAATTAAAACATTTTTTAACACGAAGAATTCCGAGAATTCGTGTTTTTAACGTTCGATCACAATGAACAAGACTTTTACGCTAGAATTTTACTCTAAAATGGTGCAATCCGAGTGTTATTGTGTATTTGAGCTAATTTCTTCGAGCAGACCAGCGAGAGAAAAAAATTATAATTTAATAAGCATGTTTGACAAAAAAAAAATGTTTGTAATATCTTTATATTTTAACACCAGGGATACCAAAATATCCCGTTCTTCCAAATTAAAGTTAACACTTCTTAGGTCCCTTTTATCTTATTCATGTTTATTGTAGACTAATTAATAATATTAAAATTATCAAAACACAACAAAATTTAAAATAACACGCTTCGGCGCATCTTCTTGTAACAAACAATAGAAAACATTTTTGACGATTGACATCTGTGACTGTAGTGAAAGCGAAGTTGGAATGAACATTGAATGGTTTCATACATTCATTCAGTTAACCGTCGAGTTAGTACTCGGAGCTTTGTCTTCATTTATGAAACGGACAAAAGTTACTTGGGACTTTTACTCGCCAGTTAGCACTAATAGGAAAGTAACTAATCAACACTTTACTTTGGGATGGTGAAAGAAGCCCTAAGAGTAACAGAGTAAGTAAGTAAGTTAGAGGAACAGACAAACATGCAATCTTGTTTCTAGATTATATAACGTAGCATTAGATTACTTAACGTTTTTTAATTACATCAGCAATTTATCTTAGAATTAGTTTATATAGGTAAAAAAAACATGTGTTTTTTTATATTTATTTAATTAAAAAATATAACACGTCCTTTGCCTGAAGTGTATTCTTCTTTAGAAGTATTCTTCATAATTGGCGAAATGTGGGTGTACTATATACTTCTGCCTTCCCCTTCGGAGAAACACAGGCGTGATGTCATGTTATGTTATAACATGTCTTATTACCAGAGCCATAAGACTGATAGTTTCAGAAAAATCAAGGGTGAGCAATGTTGGGTTTGCAGGTAACTTTGCCAGGCTCTTTTATCACTTTTTTCAGATACTTTTCTATTTCAGGGTGCCAAATTCCAACATTCAAAGCGTTTGGTAGTAATAATAAATATAATGGCAAAGTTTGCTATGCGTTCCGTCTTATAATATTCCCAAAAACAAAAAAATAAGCAAAATTGTGACCAAAAGTTTCATGGTTAAAAACCTACTAGATTAAAAAAAAAAAAAAAAAAAAATTGTACTTACTGTGTGTGTAGTAGAAAGCTGTGAATTAGCTGTAGGTATATAAGTAGGTAAAAAATAATTGGCAGGTATATACTGACCTACCTACCGACATCATTTTATTTCGCTACATTTAGCTACTTATGTAGTACCTACCGGTTACCTGGTAGATACCTGTTAGTTAAAAATATCCCCAGTTTTATATTACAACATAGGTACAACCATTTCATGTAGGTAGGTACCTACCTATCTATACCTATTACCTAGCACAGATATCTTAACTATTATAAAATTGTAAACGTCTGTTTGTTTATTTGTTTGTTTGTTTGTTTGTTCCAGCATCACGCTAAAACTACTGGACCGATTTTGATGTTTTTTTTTTTGTTTGAAAGCTGATGATCTGACTTAAAAACTGGTATGGGTTTTGAGAAAGAAAGAAAGAAAGAAAAAAAGAAAAAAATTAATTCGTGGGTTGCGTACTCACCCGACAGATCGAAGCTTATATGTACGATGGAGCGGAGTGGAGTGGAGTGGTCAGGGGATGGGACTGGGGATGGGACTGGGGACGGGACAGGGGACGGGACTGGGGACGGGACAGTGGACGGGACAGGGGACGGGACATGAGACGGGACATGGGACAGTACAGTGGGACGGCACATGGGACTGGACATAGGATGGGACATGGGATATGGGACGGGACGATAGTGATATAGTGGGACAGTAGGACAGTGGCAGTGGGACGTTGGGACGGTGGGACAGTGGGGAAGTGGGGCAGTGGGACAGCGGGGCAGCGGGACAGTGGGCCAGTGGGGCAGTGGGGTATCGAGGTAGCGGTGCATTGGGGCAGTGGGGATGTGGGGCAGCGAGGCAGCGGGAGTGGGGCAGCGGGGCGGGGAAGCGGGGCAGCGTGGCAGTGGGGCAACGTGCCAGCGGGGCAGCGGGGCAGTGGGGTACCGGGGCAGCGGGGCAGTGGGATAGTGGGGCAGCGGGGTAGTGGGGCAGTGGTGTAACGGGGCAGCGGGCAGCGGGGCAGCTGGGCAGCGGGGCAGTGGGGTAGCGGGGCAGTAGGGTAGTGGGGCAGCGGGGCATGCAGTGGGGCAGTGAGATAGTGGGGCAGCAGGGTAGCGGGGCAGCGGGGCAGTGGGGCAGCGGGGCTGTGGGGAAGCGGGGCAGTGGGTTACCGGGGCAGCGGGGCAGTGGGGCAGTGGTATAGTGGGGCAGCAGGGCAGTGGGGCAGTGGGACAGCGGGGCATCGGGGCAGTGGGGAAGCGGGGCAGGCTGTGGGGCAGTAGGATAGTCGGGCAGCGGGGCAGTGGGGCAGTGGGGTAGCGGGGCAGTGGGGCATTGGGATAGTGGGGCTGCGGGGCAGTGGGGCAGCGGGGCAGCTGGGCAGTTGGGCAGCGGGGCACTGGGTTACCGGGGCAGCGGGGCAGTGGGGCAGTGGGGCAGCGGTCCAGAGGGGCAGAGGGGCAGCGGGGCAGTGGGGCAGCGGGACAGTGGGGCTGCGGGGCAGCGGGGCAGTGGGGAAGCGGGGCAGTGCGGCAGCGGGGCAGGCTGTGGGGCAGTAGGATAGTGGGGCAGCGGTGCAGTGGGGCAGTGGGGTTAACGGGGCAGTGGAGGGCAGCGGGGCAGGCTGTGGGGCAGGGGATAGTGGGGCAGTGGGGAAGCGGGGCAGCAGGGCAGCTGGGCAGTGGGGCAGAGTGGAGGCGGGGCAGCGGGGCAGTGGGGCAGTGGGGTAGCGGGGCAGCGGGACAACGGGGCAGCGGGGCATCTGGGCAGCGGGCAGTGGGGCAGCGGGGCAGTGGGGCAGCGGAGTAGTGGGGCAGCGGGGCAATGGGGCAGCGGGGCAGTGGGGTAGCGGGGCAATGGGGCAGCGGGGCAGTGGGGCAGCGGAGCAGCTGGGCAGTGGGGCAGCGGGGCAGCTGGGCAGCGGGGCAGTGGGGCAGCGGGGCAGTGGGGCAGCGGGGCAGTGGGGCAGCGGGGCAGCGGGGCCGTGGGGTATCGGGGCAGTGGGGCAGCAGGGCAGCGGGGCAGCGGGGCAGTGGGGCAGCGGGGCAGCGGGACAGTGGACTGGACTGGAATGGACTGGACTGGACTGGACTGACGTGGGTTAGCAGAATTTAACGCGAGCGGAGCCGCGGGTAGCTAGTTTTTTAATAAAAACGAGCGCTGCTGATTCTTACTTGTATTTGTCGTGTACATGCACACAGCACAATGCGTTTGTGTGTGCGCAGAGCTGCGGTGATGTGAGTGAGTATAAGCCGGCTAAAACGCGTTGCCTCTGATGCGCGACTCCGCGACTCGAACTCGCGCACTCGGTAGCATTTGCGGTTCCGCGTACGTACGGAGAGACGTAAGGGCTGTGGTGTGGGGAAGGGAAGACACGAAATCTATCTCGTAGCGCTGCTATGGTGGACTCTTAAGAAATTCTCAGTAGCAGCCCGGAGTTTGGATTTGTGCCCGGTTGATGGCAATAGGCTCGCCCCCTATTACATGGGACAATAACAAAACTGGCGAAATGTGGGTGTACTATACACCTCTGCCTACCCCGTCGGGGAAATACAGGCGTGATGTTATGTTCTGTTAATATAAATAAATAATAAATCGACCAAATAAATAAATAAATAAATAAATATTTTGGGACGTATTTTTACACAGCACCATCTAGTCCCAAACTAAGCAGAGCTTGTGGTGTGGGTACTAGACAATGGATATAATACGTATATACATTTTTTTTTTTTTGTAAATACATACTTTTAATACATAAGCAACACACCCAGACCAACACAAACACTTATGTTCATCACACAAATATTTGTGTCCTGTGGGAATCGAACCCACGACCTCGTTATCAGCAGTCCGACACTCGAACCACTAGACCACAGAGGTCGTCTGTAAATGTAGAGAACAAAAGATTTTTTATTCGTGAATTCAGTTTAGGTCCCATAGTAAAAGTTGTTCATAATGATGAGTACAATGACCCTTTTCAGGTTTAGTATAAACTGAGAATAAAGTTGTACATTTTTAAGTTATGGAACCCCAATACTTAAGCAGGCCGCACACCAGAGACTCATGAAACATGCTCGCCACATTCACGTCTAATCGTTTGTTTTCTCGATATAAGTGGGCCTTGTACGCGCACACTGGGCTAGCAATGGATAAGTTAAAATATGGCGTAGTGATTGTGGCGCAATAAATGTGTTACCGGTGTGCGGCCTGCCTTATAAACGAACTCTATTGTTGAAATTCAATATTTTTAGGCAATTCGCTGAACCCTGGCTTCCCTTCAACGGAGTCCACTTTAGGAATCGCTGCTCTAGTCTCGTAAGGCCCAACCTAAATTTAGTTCTATATAAATGACGACCCATTGTACTAAAAATAGGTGCAAATACTTGCGGCCCAGAATTCAATTTTTAAAAATTTACCTAACTAGGCCCAACGACCTAAAACAGGGACATCAAATGCAAACTAAGCTAAACAAAGATGTCCTTTTTTGGGTCGTTGGTCTGTCCAATGGCAGGGGAACTTTACCATGTGAAGCATGTTCTCAAGCATAATAACTTGCAAGTTCCACATCCCCATCGCAAACGCCGCCTGAAACCCAGCACAGTTGATCGTCGACCTGCTGTTCTACCATTCATCAAAGGGGTCACCGACAGAATTGGTCATATCTTGAAGCGTGCTTCTATCAAAACCTATTTCAAGCCCCAAAGAAAGATCAGCCAACTCCTCAGACCGGTGAAGTGTCACATTCCCTTACAAGATGCAGGGGTCTACAAGATTGATTGTGATTGTGGGTTATCATACATAGGGCAAAAAAAGCGTAGTATAGCCACTAGAATTAAAGAACATATAGCTGACGTCAAGAACAGACGCTCCACAAAGTCTGCAGTGTGTGAACATGCCCTAGACAAACCCAACCATTTTCTTCGATTTGATAAACCACAAGTTCTGGCGAAGGAAAACCGATATGTACCTAGAATGCTCCGTGAGGCTATTGAAATTAAAAAACATCCTAATTTTAATAGAGAAGATGGTTGGCAGCTTCCACCTGTTTGGAACCCAGTCCTAAAAATAATCAAGTCCCAAACAGCACGCAACACTGTAAAAGATAATGATATTGTGAGTGATTACTGCGTGCATCGAAACGATTTTAATTAATAATATTGTACGGTAGATTAAAATAATTTTTTAGAAATATTTGTAACGACGCTTGTCATCTTAGTCTACCTGCGACCACGAAATGCTGCAAAGCTTTCGAAACGTCAGGGAAACCAATTTAAATAATATACGCGATTTAATCCGGTTAAACTTTGTTTTATTATAATGTAGTAATGTAACTGGCCTCGAGAGCCATGCATGGCTCTAAAACTCACTTCACTGTTGTCATGGGAGACTTCAACGCGAAACTGGGCAAGCGCTACGATGATGAGCTGCGAGTGGGGCAATTTGGATATGGATATCGGAACCACCGGGGTCATCTACTGGCCGGCTTTATGGAGAAAGAGGGGCTCTATATGATGAACTCTTTCTTCAGAAAGCGTGAGCACAGGAAGTGGACCTGGTTGGGACCTAATGGTGTAACAAAAAATGAGATTGACTTCATTATGTCGACGAAGAAGCAAATATTCAATGATGTCTCTGTGATCAACGCGGTCAAGACCGGAAGTGATCACCGTTTGGTAAGAGGCACATTGAATCTGAACATCAAGCTGGAAAGATCTCGACTGATGAAGTCTACGCTCCGTCCAGCACCGATCCAAATCCAAAACCCCGAGAGCTTTCAGCTCGAACTTCAGAATCGTTTCGAATGACTAGGGAGCTCAGTGGACGATTACAACGATGGGTTTGTGGAAACTGTCTATACGGTCGGGTCTAGGATCTTTAGGACCCGTCGTACAAACAGAAACAAGAAGCTCTCTGACCACACTCTCGAGCTCATGGCGGAAAGACGCGAGATGATTCTGCAGTCCTCAGATGATGCGACTAAGTACCGGCAGCTCAATAGACAGATCTCAAAGTCCTTGAAAAGTGACCTACGCCAATTTAATACCGAACGTATTAAAGACGCGATAGAGAAGAATAAGGGCTCCAAAGTCTTCGCAAGAGACCTGTCTATTGGGCAGAGCCAGCTTGCAAAACTGAGGACCGACGATGGCAGAGTCGTTTCCTCCAAGCTAGAGCTATTGAAGGAGGTCGAGAAGTTCTATGGACAGTTATACACGTCCACCCGGAAACCCGCTGTAAATCGGGCTAATGACCCAAGAGCTCGATTGACGCGACACTATACCGAAGATATCCCGGACGTCAGCCTGTACGAGATTAGGATGGCTCTAAAGCAGCTCAAAAACAACAAGGCACCGGGTGATGACGGAATTACGGCCGAACTCCTGAAGGCGGGTGGAAAACCGATCCTTAAGGCCCTTCAGAAGCTATTTGATTCCGTCATTCTCGAGGGGAGAACGCCACAGGCATGGAGCAGAGGTGTGGTGGTACTCTTCTTCAAAAAGGGCGATAATGCTCTACTGAAGAATTATAGGCCCATCTCACTTCTGAGCCATGTCTACAAGCTGTTTTCGAGAGTCATTACGAACCGTCTTTCGCGCAGGTTTGACGACTTCCAGCCTCCCGAACAAGCCGGGTTCCGAAAAGGCTTTAGCACCGTAGACCACATACATTGGCTGCTTCAGGTTATACAGAAGACCGAAGAGTATAACTTGCCTCTTTGTTTAGCGTTTGTGGACTACGAGAAAGCCTTCGATTCGATCGAGACTTGGGCGGTACTACAGTCTCTTCAACGGTGCCAGATTGACTATCGGTACATCGAAGTGTTAAAGTTTTTGTATGAAAACGCCACTATGTCAGTCCGATTACAGGACCAAGCCTCGAAACCTATCCTTCTGCAGCGAGGTGTGAGACAGGGAGATGTGATCTCTCCGAAACTGTTCACTGCTGCATTGGAGGATGTCTTCAAGGTTCTGGACTGGAATGGGCTAGGCATCAACATAAACGGCGAGTACATCACTCACCTTCGGTTTGCCGACGACATAGTAGTCATGGCTGAGACCATGGAGGACCTCGGTACAATGCTCGATGACCTCAGTAGAGCTTCCGATAGAGTGGGTCTTAAAATGAATATGGACAAGACAAAGGTTATGTCGAATTCCCATATAGCACCCATTCCCGTAAGCATCGGAGAATCTACACTCGAAGTTGTTGACGATTATGTATACCTAGGACAAACTGTCCAGCAGGGTAAGTCCAACTTCGAGAAAGAGGTCAATCGTCGAATCCGACTCGGTTGGGCAGCGTTCGGGAAGCTACGCAATATCTTCTCGTCCAAAATACCGCAGTGTCTCAAGACGAAAGTCTTTGACCAGTGTGTGTTGCCAGTAATTACTTACGGTACTGAAACGTGGTCGCTCACAATGGGCCTGATAATAAGGCTCAAAGTCACTCAAAGGGCAATGGAGAGGGCTATGCTCGGAGTGTCCCTGCGTGATCGAATCAGAAATGAGGAGATTCGCAGGAGAACGAAAGTAACCGACATAGCCCGAAGAATTGCCAAACTTAAGTGGCAGTGGGCGGGGCACATTGCTCGCAGAACGGATGGCCGATGGGGCAGTAAAGTTCTGGAGTGGCGACCGCGTACTGGAAGGCGCAGCGTGGGTAGACCCCCCATAAGGTGGACCGACGACCTGGTGAAGGTCGCGGGAATCCGCTGGATGCGGAAGGCACAGGACCGGTCGTTGTGGCGATGCTTGGGGGAGGCCTATGTCCAGCAGTGGACGTCTTTCGGCTGAAATGATGAAAATGATGAATGTAACTGGCGACATGTGGGTGTGCTATACACCTCTGCCTACCCCTTCGGGGAAATACAGGCGTGATATTATGTTATTTATTATATTATATAATTACTTGCCATATCAATTTATTACAATGAAAATTAGTTGGGGTGTCTGAGGTTTTGTCGTCGTATATGTATGTATTGTATAGCCTTCCAAAGTTACCCCAACATACAGGGTTGAGGCTATCAATATTATTATTCTGTAAAAAGCTAAAATTCTATTTTATATTATATGTGGACGATAAAAAATAAACAATACTATTAGTCTGTTTTGAAAATATTAATGTATTTTTTCTCCCAGGCAGAACATGTACCCACACACTGCTGTTCGCGCAGCTGATCACACCTGATAGCACCAACCATGGACTACACGGGTTCCTGGTGCCTATCCGCGACCCGGAGACCCTGGAGACATACCCTGGGCTAATAGTAGGGGATATGGGGGAGAAGATCGGCGTCAATGGAATTGATAATGGGTAAGTGTTGGTGATTGAACATATTGATGTTAAGGTGAATGCTACAGGGTAGCCCGCGAAATTCAAAATTTCTTGTGTTTTTTGCTAATTGTAGCTCTGTTTTGAGTTGTATATCAATCAAAATATGATTTGCGGTAGTAATAACAATATATCTACTGAATAATACTTATAAAAAATATAAACCTAGCTTTATAAGCTCTAGAAGCTCGATAATCGATAATTTGATCGTAAATTAATATAATCGAGCTTGTACAGCTTATAGAGCCAGGTTAATATTTTTTATGAGTATTATTCAGAAGATATATTGTTGTTACTACCGCGAATAATATTTAGATTTATACACAACGCGAAATACAACTACAATTTGCAAAAAACGCAAGAAATTTTGAATTTCGCGGGCTACCCTGTAGCATTCACCTTAAATATCACAGAAATAGAGAGAATGTCCACGTGGGTAGGGCGCGCGTGCCAACACTACACCATAGTGCAGGGCATTTCAAAGCTTTCCTCAGTACGCCTTATGTCTTGTTTCTGTAAATACTGTAACAAAAACCCGCAAAAATGCCTTATTGTGCTGTTTCTAACTGCAGAAACAAAAGCTGTAAAGTACATTTGATTAAAGTTAATTTTTAAAAATTAATTACGTCAATATGGGAGGCGTAGTTTGTTCGAAAAATGCCACGCATGAATCTCAAGTAAAATTGTGATCACAACCATTCTATCTATTTCTGTGTTACTTATATTGTAATTTTCATTACCCAGCAAAGGAAACAGAATAACAATAAAAAAATTAATTAACAAAAACAAAAAACCCGACTGCATGTAAAATTAACAGAAAAGATATAAACAAGACTTATCAACACGCAGTCGGAGGCTACGTATGTTTTTGGTCATGAATTACATAATAGTTCATAGGTAGCCTCCGCCTGCGTGTTGATAAGTCTTGTTTATATCTTTTCTGTTAATTTTACATGCAGTCGGGTTTTTTGTTTGTGTTAATTAATTTTTTTATTAAAATTTTTTTAGTTTTGTCATGTTTTATTTATCATACTATTAATGTTTTTTTTTAAAAGTCAAATTCATTTTTAACGTTGAATATTTTGTTGTTTTTTAGCATTTTTCATTCCAAATTACATTTAAACATATAAGTTGTATATATTTTTGTAAAGCATTTATAAAAGCCTTTATTTTGATACCCCACTCGATAGTTTTAGAAGGAAAAAAAAAATTTTTGAAGAGGTAATATGGCGCCAAAAAGCGGCCATTTTAATTTTTTAAATTTTGAAGTACCCAGTGTCACTCTCAGAATTAAGACGAATCTAACGACACCTCTAAATCTCAAATCCATCAAGCCGTTTAGGCCACAGAGCGTGCCAAAGAAATATACATACATACATACATACATACATACATACATACATACATACATACACTCGAAAAACATAACCCTCCTTCTGGCGCAGTCGGGTAAAAACAATGAAACAAAACAAACTGGACACTGGTTTGTGTGTTTCCTATCTTCTTAACTATTATAAAATTGTAAACGTCTGTTTGTTTGTTTGTTTGTTCCAGCATCACGCTAAAACTACTGGACCGATTTTGATGATTTTTTTTTTGTTTGATAGCTGATGATCTGACTTAAAAACTGGTATGGGTTTTGAGAAAGAAAGAAAGAAAGAAAAAAAGAAAAAAATTAATTCGTAGGTTTCGTACTCACCCGACAGATCGAAGCTTCTATGCATTTGCACGAGCGGATAGTGATGTACGATGGAGTGGAGTGGAGTGGACAGGGGATGGGACTGGGGATGGGACTGGGGACGAGACAGGGGACGGGACTGGGGACGGGACTTGGGACGGGACAGGGGACGGAACATGGGACGGGAAATGGGACGGGACATGAGACGGAACATGGGACAGGACAGTGGGACGGCACATGGGACTGGACATAGGATGGGTCATGGGACAGGACATGGGACATGGGACGGGACGATAGTGAAATAGTGAGATAGTGGGACAGTGGGACAGTGGGCCGTGAGACAGTGGTATAGTGCGACTGTAGGACAGTGGCAGTGGGACGGTGGGACAGTGGGGCAGTGGGGCAGAGGGGCAGCGAGGCAGCGGGGAAGTGAGCCAGTGGGACAGTGGGGCAGCGGGGCAGCGGGGCGGGGCAGCGGGGCAGCGGTGCAGTGGGGTACCGGGGCAGCGGGGCAGTGGGGCAGTGGAATAGTGTGGCAGTGGGGTAGCGGGGCAGCGGGGCAGTAGGGGAGTGGGGCAGCGGGGCAGGCAGTGGGATAGTGGGGCAGTGGGGATGTGGGATAGCGGGGCAGCAGGGCAGTGGCGCAGCGGGGCAGTGCGTTACCGGGGCAGTGGGATAGTGGGGCTGCGGGGCAGTGGGGCAGCGGGTCAGCGGGGCAGTGGGGCAGCGTGGCAGTGGGGCAGTGGGGTAGCGGGGCAGCTGGGCAGCGGGGAATTGGGGCAGCGGGGCAGTGGGGTACAGCGGGGCAGTGAGACTGTGGGGTAGCGGGGCAGCGGGGCTGTGGGGCTGCGGGGCAGCGGGGCAGTGGGGCAGCGGGGCAGTGGATTACCGGGGCAGCGCGGCAGTGGGATAGTGGGGCAGCGCAGCAGTGGGGCAGCGGGCAGTGGGACAGTGGGGCTGCGGGACAGCGGGGCTGAGGGGTAGCGGGGCAGTGGGGCAGCGGGGTAGCGGGGCAGTGGGGCAGTGGTGTAGCTAGGCAGTGGGGGGCAGTGGTGTAGTGGGGCAGTGGGACAGCGGGGCAGTGGGGTAGCGGGGCAGTGGGTCAGCTGGGCAGCGGGGCAGTGGGGCAGTGGTGTAGCGGGGCAGTGGGGCAGCAGGGCAGCGATGCCGTGGGGCAGAGGGGAAGTGAAGCAGCGGGGCAGCGGGACAGCGGGACATTGGGGCAGCGGGACATTGGGGCAGTGGGGCAGCGGGGCAGGGGGGCAGCGGGGCAGTGGGATAGTGGGGCAGCGGGGCAGTGGGGCAGTGGAGCAGTGGGGCGGCGGGACAGCGGGACAGCGGGACAGCGGGACAGTGGGACAGTGGACTGGACTGGACTGGACTGACGTGGGTTAGCAGAATTTAACGCGAGCGGAGCCGCGGGTAAAAGCTAGTATATTATAAGTATGTATTTACAAAAAAAAAGTATATAAGTATTATATCCATTGTCTAGTAACCATATTACAAGCTAGTTTGGGACTAGAAGGTGCAGTGTAAAAAAAATGCCTAAAAAGATTTTTTTTTTAATGGATATGATAAATAAATTAGTGTTAAATAGTTTTAATTATGGCATTTTACGAATGTATCCTTTTAAAATTATGATTCCTTGTCGCTACCAGGAATATACTGCTATCTAACAAACATCCAAACATCTTCACAAACTTTCACATTTATAATATTAGTAGGACATCTCACAAGTGTTATTCTCATGTCTCGGACGAATAAAAAAGGCGGACGGAATCTCGCTAAACAAAGACTGAAGCAAAAAAAAAAAAAAAATCTTTCCTATATCCACTATAATTTCGAAAGCATTTTAACACACCAGATTTATACTGTTATTTTATTTATCTACACTCGTATCGTAAAATTCGAATTATGAACTCGAAAGTAATGTCATAATGACATACTTTACGCACACGCACCTGTAATGAATTTAAAAAGTTTTATTACGATACAGTTTGCTGAACAAAACAATGCGGTAATTTAAATTTTTTTTCCATAACCGCACACTTCAGCCCAACTAAGGAGTTTTTAATGCCACTTCGACCTAACCAAGGAGTTTTCAAACCTTTTTTTTAGCAGTCGTACAGTTTGGCACCAATGAGTACACAAAATTCAGGGTGGCGCCACTTGTCATACATTGAAAATTTTTATCGTTTAAAATCGCGTTTTTGGCAGAACTTTTGATTGTCATCATCATCCTCCGAGCCTTTTCCCAATTATATTGGGGTCGGCTTCCAGTCTAGCCAGATGCGGCTGAACATCAGTATTTTACACGGAGCGACTGCCATCAGACCCCCGCAACCCAGTTACTGGGCAATACCGACATTCGGAGGTTAGACCAGTTGTCAGACTTTCAGGCTTCTGACTACCCGTAACGACTGCCATAGATATTTGTATGACAACCGGGACCGACAGCTTAACGTGCTCTCCGAGGCACGGAGGGGTCTCGATGTGTAACGAAACGGTCACCCATCCACAGACTGACCGCGGCAAGTGCAGCTTAACCTTGCAGATCGTAAAATCCGCGCAGTCGTTGCATCGGATTGTCATATTGCTTTTAATTATATTTAAGTGTTTACAGGCATATTTTTTGTATGATAAAACAGAGATTGACGGAATCCTGAGAAGGATAGAAAATTAGTTCCGATTATAATATTTTCGCCAGACTATATTTTATTATCTGTGTAGGCGCGCACCAGCGCGCGTGCGCGGCCGCGCGCCACGGCCGCGGCCTACTGGATTTGGTCATCGTTACTTGTAAATTTATTGTTATTGTTTACGTTATATGGTTTTGTATGTCGAAAGTTTTAATCTGGGCAAAAATATCTGACTACAGCAGTGATACTGAACTGAGGAGAATATGACCCCGCCTGAATTTCTGGATGCAGCAACGTAAATGACGAACAATCTTTTACCAGAGAAATCAAGAAAAACAACGACAATGTTACCAAGATTTTGACTTTGGTATTTTATTTAAAATTGTATGAGTGTAGATAAAATAGTGTATGAAACTGACATAATTAGGTATTAAAACACTCGTGTGATACTATTAAAAACCTCGCCTACGGCTCGGTTTTTAAACTCACACTCGTGTTTTAATAACCCCTATTATGCAACAGTTTCATAAACTACTATTGTGACACTATGACAATGGCTATCGTCACACTAGATTTTTTGCGTAATCGCGGCTTTTTGGCATACTATAGACGTGAATGTGTGCGTACTTTTAAGCGAGCCGGCATACTATGGATGCTTCACTTATTGTTTAGCGAGATTCCGTCCGCCTTTTTTATCCGTCCGAGATTCATGTATTTGAATTACAAAATTTACAATCATCAAATTACATGAGCAGTTTTTTGTATGAATCATCGTGCCTTGTGTTTATCTCCGGACACCCAATAGGGGCTTACATAATAAGGACAATTGCCCGTTGCTACGCGGCCCTATGCGTGTGCGTGTGCGCATCCTGTCGGTCTGAGATGTTAACCCCGCGGCATTATACTGGGTGACAGGGAAACGCTCCCGAAACTGAAAGGCTATTATTATACTACCTAAACACAATCGAACACCAATAGCCATTAGCCTTATACTCATTTTTTTAGTGATTTGGTATTTTGCAAACCCGCAATGTAAAGCGTACAAAACTCGGGATCAATGCCGTGCAAACCTACCTACCTACCTAACCTACCTACGCTCGCTAAGACACGGACTGCATATTCGAAAGGATGTCGTTCACCCCTAGCGCCAGCTGATATTTTATTTGAATTACATTGCGAACTTTAAAAAATTAAGTAAATAAATGGAGTTTTTTTGCAAATCAGTTTTATTTCATTTCCCAAAGCTGGTTATGTAACAAAAGTGCAAAAAAAAATGGAAAAATCTCTGAAAATAATCATTTTTTTTGTGGTTTCGTATCAGTCACCAACAATCACCTATCTTCGATTTGGAAGCGTTTCCCTGACACCCAGTATGATCCAGTAATCTTGAGACAGACGAGACTTCGATTGAAAAAAAAAACGCAAAGTTGTATTTATTATTATTCAGAAAAGGCCTTGTGTTTGACCGCTACCTCACCTGATGTTAAGTGGGTGAAAAGTGAGTTGTTATGTTAGGTCGTTTTACGTAAGAAACTGGTCTATCCTTCGACGAATATGGTCTATCTTTAAAACTTGTTGTCTAATAATTAGGTTGGTATAGGTCAAAACAGTATTCCAGAAGCTTCTGTATTATTATGCAATCACATCTGTATGTCTATTCAGAACCACACGATAATCAGTTGTCGACCAATTCGGTTTGTTATCTCTTTTTCTATCGTTGCGTGAATCATCAGACGAAACGAGATAACAAACCGAACCGGTCGACAATTGGCTATCGTGTGGTTTTGAATTGGGGAGCTTGTTAGATTGGAACCTGGATTTATCTGTTATAAATCACTGAGGTAATATGTACTACGTACTAGAGAAGACACCTCGAACAAAATGTTTGTAGCACGTTTTAGAGCTCCTGCACTCTCACTCACTTGGCGCGTGCTCCGCGGCCAGTAAGTTGCGCGATATTTTTTTTTCGTAAAGTCTACTCTAGTACGTAGTACATATTACCTCAGTGTTAAAAATTATATTATTATTTATTTATTTATTTTACTTTAATTAAAATAATTAAATTTAATTATCTTGCAATGCTATAAGAGTAGTTGACACTCTTATACTCTTGGTCTGTTTACCCTTATTAACATATTAAATTATTTGAAGACTTTTCACTTCGAAGACTTTTAAGTCTCCGATTATAATGGAATTTAACGTTCTGTAGTGTTTTTTTTGACACTCCAATGAAGGATTAAATCAAATCAAATCAAATCAATTGCATCAATTGAAATGGTTAGGGGCAGAATAAACGACCTTTTTCACGTTTTATTTACGGTTCCTATGACATCGCTTATTTAAAAGTCATGCATACTATTTCATATTAAAGTTCATTATTACGCTACGTTTCGCGTAGTAAATGGAAACAACTCTACAAGAATGTTATGACATCAAAATTTAGAACATTATATATGTATAATGTTCTAAATTTTGATGTCAACATCTTATCTCATTCAGCGGTTATTAACTCATACGATGAGTAATTATCTAATCATTTTTTTACACGTCAAGCTTCTATTAGTTTTTATTGCAATCTACTTTCTGATAATGATAACAGAAGGTCATCAGAAAAACAATTTCTGAAAAAGATAATAAAGTAGAAGAAATATTTAAACGCCTATATGCTTACACCGAACCTACGAGAAGTGGTGGGATGGCAACCAGGAAGCCAATTCTACGCTGGGAATATTGTTTTATTTGAATATTTAATTTAATTTACAAGTTGATAACTACCCTGCTGAAATCGTTGGTGACCCTTCCGTTTTTTCCAGCAACCTATTAGCCTGACCCCTTTGCTCACCTCAAAAAAAACAAAGATTGTCTTCTAACGTTGAAAGATACAGAAATCATGTAGCAACACCGCATAGCAATATACTCGAACTTCTTAGAATTCAATATTCCATATAGTTTTTATAGTAGGAAATCGGCAATTTTTTTATATGTAGGTTAATACTATTAAAGCCGCCACTATCTGCTAAAATAAAACGCTGGCTCATTTTTTATCGGTTTCTACGTAATTTTTTACAATAACGTAATAATCTTAACTATTATAAAATTGTAAACGTGTGTTTGTTTATTTGTTTGTTTGTTCCCGCATCACGCTAAAACTACTGGACCGATTTTGATGTTTTTTTTTGTTTTTGAAAGCTGATGATCTGACTTAAAAACTGGTATGGGTTTTGAGAAAGAAAGAAAGAAAGAAAAAAATAAAAAAATTAATTCGTGGGTTGCGTACTCACCCGACAGATCGAAGCTTCTATGCATTTGCACGAGCGGATAGTAATGTACGATGGAGTGGAGTGGAGTGGACAGGGGATGGGACTGGGGATGGTACTGGGGACGGGACAGGGGACGGAACTGGGGACGGGACAGTGGACGGGACAGGGGACGGAACATGGGACGGGACATGAGACGGGACATGGGACAGGACAGTAGGACGGCACATCGGACTGGACATAGGATGGGACATGGGACATGGGACGGGACGATAGTGATATAGTGGGACAGTGGGATAGTGGGACAGTAGGACAGTGGCAGTGGGACGGTGGGGTAGTGGGGCAGCGGGGCAGTGGGCCAGTGGGGCAGTGGGATAGTGGGGCAGTCGGGTAGCGGGGCAGTGGGATAGTGGGGCAGCGGGGCAGTGGGTTAGCGGGGCAGTGGGTTACCGGGGCAGCGGGGCAGTGGGATAGTGGGGCAGCGGGACAGTGGGGCAGTGGGGCAGTGGGCCAGCGGGGCAGTGGGTTACCGGGGCAGTGGGGCAGTGGTATAGTGGGGCAGCGGGGCAGTGGAACAGCGGGGCAGTGGGGAAGCGGGGCAGGCTGTGGGGCAGTGGGATAGTGGGGCAGCGGGGCTGTGGGGTAGCGGGGCAGTTGTATAGTGGGGAAGCGGGGCAGTGGTACAACGGGGCAGTGGGGCAGTGGTATAGTGGGGCAGCGGGGCAGTGGGACAGCGGGTCAGTGGGGCAGCGGGGCAGTGTGGCAGCGGAGCAGTGGGGCAGCGGGGCAGTGGGGAAGCGGTGCAGGCAGTGGGACAGTGGGGCAGCGGGGCAGTGGAGAAGCGGGGCAGTGGTGCAGCGGGGCAGGCTGTGGGGCAGTGGGATAGTAGGGTAGCGGGGCATTGGGGCAGTGGGGTAGCGGGGCAGCGGGGCAGTGGAGCAGTGGGGTAGCGGGGCAGCGGGGCAGGCAGTGGGGCAGTGGGATAGTGGGGCAGTGGGATAGTAGCGGGGCAGCGGGGCAACTGGGCAGCGGGGCAGTGGGGTAGTGGGGCAGTGGGTTAGCGGGGCAGTGGGGCAGTGGGGTAGCGGGGCAGTGGTGCAGCTGGGCAGCGGGGCAGCGGGGCAGTGGGACAGTGGGATAGTGGGGAAGCGGGGCAGTGGGGTAGCGGGGCAGTGGGGCAGCGGGGAACCGGGGCAGTGGGGCAGCGGGACAGCGGGACAGTGGGACAGTGGACTGGACTGGAATGGACTGGACTGGACTGACTTGGGTTAGCAGAATTTAACGCGAGCGGAGCCGCGGGTAAAAGCTAGTGTTTTTATAAACCTGTAGCGAGCGTTCCGATCGGTTTGAGGACTTCGCGGACACGTGAATACTGTGGAAACAGTGAGGCAAAAAATAGGCTTATGTGCAAAATAAACGGAATAAAAAATAAAATGAGTTAATTTCCCATTCTGATTTTCATAGCATTTCATGCGGCTGCGGGTTTGCACCGGGGGTACAACCCTCTCCCGGACGGCCGCGTGAGCCAACCGTCGCGCGCTTTCATTGATGTTATTACGAACAGATTGTGTCCACATTGTGCTGATTTTAAGTCTGATGAAAATTAAAAAGTTTTGAACAATTAATGGAAATGTATTCTATTACTCCTACCGAAACACCAAAAAAAAATTACGCACTAGTTTAAAAAAAATCCTGTATTATAGACAGAATCTAATCTTTCAGCTTGAACTTTAATTTCAATTAACAAAGGATGTTTCGAGGCCTTGCAAATAGCATCTCGGCTAAACCAAAAACTAATTAAAGTACGGTGTATTTTAGCTTGTACAGCTAGTTCAAATTCCAAAAGATAGAAGTATCGGTACATCCACTCTGCAATGCAATCAATAAACAACTTGGTGCGAAGAGCCTGATTCATTCATTTCAGCTCGTCATTCAGTGAAGCACCTGTGACTCACAAATTATAAAGGTGTGTCCTATTCCGAACATTTTGCCTTAATTGTTTCATCCTGTTACATGACTCGAGGCACGTAGCTAACAGATATGAAGAAAGGTAGTAGTAGTAGAGCTCCTTTGTGAAAGAGCTCGTCCGGGGAAGTACTACCACCGTGCCTACTTCTCCGCCAAATAGTGATGCTTGCAATGCTGTGTTTCGATCTGAAGGGTGCCGGTGAAATTACAATCACATGAGACTTTCCATCTTCATGTCTCAGGTTGGCGAACCGACTTGCGGTACCATTTAGGCAACAGCCTAGGTGGTATTGCAGTTGTTATGGACAAAGGTAACCGCTTAACATCAGGTGGGCCTTTAGCTCGTTTCGCCATCCTATACTACAAAAAAAAGGTTTCCTTTCTTTGACCTTTTTTACCCGACTACGGCGAAGCAAAACAAAACATAACAAAAACACAGGAATGGAAATAAAACAGTTTTTTTATTTTTAAAACAAACAGTTCAAAATGTTTTAAGATATGTTTTTTTTTTCAAGTCTATTTTTTTTACCTTATTTATCGTTTTTGTACTCCATGACCACAAATGAATGAATTCAGTCGGTTTTTTGGTGTTATAATATTTTATGTTAACTGTGTCAATAGACAGTAAATAGAATGACTAACTACTAAAAATAAATAAAAAATGTATAATTTCAAGTTAAATTAATACTAACAATTACATTCTATTATTGATACTAATGATTTGTTCCAACAACGATCCTTAACCCCAAAATAAATGAAATAAAAAAAGTTAAAACTCAACTACCACTAAAAAGGTATTAAACAATTTTTTTATTGTAAATTACGAACAAATATTTAAATAAATTTGTGTTTTCGTATAACCGTAGTCATTGCTAAAATGGCCTGTAATGTCCTGGGACTACGATTATACGAAAACACGCATTAATTTTGATAATTTTTTGTCATTCAAAATCGACATCGTAGTCTTGTTTATTACCGTAAAATGCCCTAACTTGGCCCACAAGCCCTACTTTGCCCAGTTATTTTTTGAGTAAACTATAATAGCTATGATTTCCGAACTTGGCAAGATTTTAAAACTGTGACAACGCTAACGCTTTTGGTTCAGTTATAAAGAGTCAATGCGTGTAAAAATTAAGATAATACCTTAGGCAACGTACGGCTTGTGGGCAAAGTTAGGGCATTTTACGGTACCTTTTTAGTGGTTGTTTTTTGTCGTAGTTGGGTTTTAGTTCTTATCAACTTTTTTATTTTAACATATATTATAATATTAAGTAAATAAGACGACCGCAAACTGCTACTGTACGGCGCGGTCGTGTTATTGAAGCAGTGTTTTATACGGAATCTGCGAAATTTCTGGGTGTACCTTAAAAGCCCTCTTACATTTCTAGGTGTACCTTAAAAGCCCTATTACATTTCTGGGTGTACCTTAAAAGCCCTCTTACATTTCTGGGTGTACCTTAAAATCCCTCTTACATTTCTGGATGTACCTTAAAAGCCCTCTTACATTTTTTGACGAAAATAGCAATGAGAATTGGATTTTAGCGTTCTCATTTCATTAGATAGAAAGATGTATAGACATTTCTACTACTGAATTAGATATCGCGATACTGAGCCCAGATCGCGAGGTACTGAGGCCACATCACAAACGCAAGGAAATTATAGTCTTTTAATTTTTAGTTTATGATAAGATTTTTTTTTTTTTTTTTTTACCTTTTTGGTCTAGTGTTTCGAGTGTCGGACTGCTGATAACGTGGTTGTGGGTTCGATTCCCACAGGACACAAATATTTGTGTGATGAACATAAGTGTGTGTTGGTCTGGGTGTTTCGTATGTATTATAATTATAAGTATGAATTTACAAAAAAAAAGTTTATAAGTAAGCAGCCGAAAAATGTGTGAGCAAATTTACCCTAGAATACAAGGCCCCGATGTATGCGACGCAAATGTACTTGCGCAAACGCAGCCTAACCTAACACAATCAATCGTATGATTTCCTTAATACCTAGATACTTATCAGTTGTCTTCCCTCTTTAGTCGATAAAAAGTTTAGTCATGGGCATTATGATGATGTGAAATTGATATGTAAATATTTGGACGATAACCTCGAGATATGAGATAAAAAACGCTATACATATTGATATTTTAATGCATGTACACACGGCTACACATCAAGCTGTACAAATCCAGTATAAGCTGACCTCGCATTGTAGAGGTTTTCCGTACAATGTGAGGTCAGTTCAGCTTATACTGGAAATGTATAGCTTGATGTGTAGCCGTGCGTACAAGATGTTGATCTGTAACCGTGCCATATTTCTAGAGTAAATGATAAACAATGTGCTTAGTCAACTAAAATACTTGAAAAAATCTACGATTATTTAATACCCAAATTTTCACTTAGAAACATAGCGTGGGATTGAGAATAAATCCCGAACGACTGAAAATAAGTCATCGGCGGCATTGTCAAAGGGTGGAAATTCATGCAAATTGTTTTGGTGGTTTCGCAGGCATCATTTCTGTATCACACGCGACAAACGAAGGGTATTTGTTTGTTTACAAATAGGTATCTAAATATATATTAAAATTGGTATTAATTATTTTATTGATTTGTGTTCAGTATCAGTGGTGTATAGTCACCTCCTTAAATATGGCACGAATACAAATCAACATGTTGTATAAGTCTATTTTAAATGAAAAATATTGGTTTGACTTTTTAACCTTTTAACAAAATAAGGATTTTAATCATTGCATAATGTGAACACAACGTATTTAAAAAAAAATATTTAAAGAACTGGCCATGTACTAGTCGGGACTCGCGCACCGAGGGTTCGGTATCTTCATTGGACATATTTGGGCCATAGTAACCGTGGTTAAAAAACCGGACCTCAAAACGAAGTTTGTATCTGAAGGATATTTTATTTAAAAAAAAAACTGCTAGTTAGAAACATCATTCTATTTTTTTATTAATCGGCGTAATAAATTAATCGACAATTGCCATTTATAGGCAGACTAACGGCCAAAATTAATATACTATCTATTAGTATCTATCCACGATTTACCCTACTAGAGATAGAAATTTGACGTTATTGTGTATGGTATGGAGCTTATGTCAAATTTATATCTATAGTAGGGTAAATCGTGGATAGATAGGATATTCATTTTGGCCGTAATTGAGTCAGTCCTCATCCACGCAAACTATTGTGTGATCTGCCTGCATTTGTTTTACTTAATGTCATCCCTTATTCCTGTGTAGCTTCTTCCTACTCTCGCAACAGAAAAATGACAACTCTAACACTTCATAGTATGATTCCAAGATAACAATACCAATTCTCCTATGAACTTAAATTATTGTTTCTGGTTGCTCCAGGTTCATAATGTTCAACCAGTACCGGATACCACGCGAGAACCTCCTCAACCGCACCGCTGACGTCACAGAGGAAGGAGTTTACGAATCCTCCTTCTCAGATCCCTCCAAAATATTGGGAGCGGCCTTAGAGAATCTTTCAGCAGGTATGTACAACTTAATATTTTTAATTTCTAGGATTAGAAAGCGCATGACTACTTCTAACGTGATATGGCGAGCTTCAAGTAAGGTCAGGAGGGTGGAGGGTGTATCTTCTGGTTTATGGGTGGTGGTATTAGGTTATCCCTGAATCTTTTTTCTTTTTATAGTATAGGATGGCGAAACGAGCTTTAGCTTTAGCCTTTAGGCTCACCTGTTGTTAAGCGGTTACCTTTGCCCATAACAACTTCAATTCCACCTAGGCTGTTACCTAAACGGTACCGCAAGTCGGTTCGCCAAATTGAGACAAAGATGGAAAGTCTCATGTAATTGTGATTGTACAATAATAATATATTGAACAATAATCTCATTATTGTATATACAAATTGGTAGATCTTCATTGTTTCGGAGCTTTTTTCTGGTTGGTCGTCATTGTAGATCCAGGCTTACAGGAGTTGCAGTGGCTGGAAAAGTGACGGGATTGACCCAAAAAAAAAATTGGTTAGTGGCGTGCTATTTAATTTTGAAAGATAAATAATAATAAATAAATAAATAGTTTTTGGGACATTTTTACACAGCACCATCTAGTCCCAAAACTAAGCAGAGCTTGTGCTATGGGTACTAGACAATGGATATAATACATTTATACTTTTTTTTTTGTAAATACATACTTATAATACATAAGAAACACCCAGACCAACACACTCATCAACAACAACAACCCCAACAACACAACCCCAACAATCTCAACAACATCTCTAACAATCTTAGCAGAGGAACAAACGCTCATCAAGACGCTTGTTGCCTGGATCATCTTTCAAAATAACACAACCATCGTGCTTGTGATTCCCAAAACCTTCAATTTCGCCAATGACGGTTTATTTTATTTTATTTGAATCCTGTTTACAGTTCCTTAAAAGATGCTTATTATTACAGGTCGCATCGGCATAATGCAAGAGAGCTGCCACTCCATAGCGAGCGCGGTCGCCATAGCTATCCGTTACGCGGCGACGCGTGCGCAGTTCGGAGAGAAGAACAACGAGATATCGCTCATCGAGTACGAGTTGCACGTTAGTTTGTATAGAATTATGTTTTAGTTTCATTCAAAGATTGGTCGATTACAAGAAAAAATATAAACATTTAATGTGCGTTTAATCCTCAAAATCCAACCGTGCAAAAACGGAAGAAAGAAAAAACGTCGTAATTTGGGTCAGCGCACACCCATACGAAAGCGGAAGAAGCGAAGCGGCTTATTTAGTAACAATCTAAATTCAACCTTATTTGCTTCGACATTCGACTGAAATTTGAATCGCGAAATAAAATTACACTAGGAGGCTCAAGGCGTCGCGAAGAGCGGTTGAGAGACCACAAGCGTCCATAAAAGCCGGTTAATAAGCCTCGGTTTGCTTTGCATCCAATGAACTGCTATTCGCCGCTACTCCGTCGTCGTGGTATCGGTATGCGCTGACCCTTAGGGTTCAAACGTCTCCATAGCTAATGAGACTCCAAAAGAAAACTTATTAAAATTCAGAAGATGTAGTAAACACAAAAAATTACGTTTCTGATAACAATATTTCTAATCCACAGCAATGGCGCTTATTCGGGTACGTTGCTGCTGCAGTAGTCTTTAAAATGTACATAGAAAACTTTTCAAGAGTTTACCTGAATATTGTCGAGAAGTCCAACTCTGGAATGAATGTTGATAATCTGGTGAGTACTTCTTCACAACACCCATTTTTTAAGGAATATCTGAAAAGCAGTTAGTATATACGAGTACGAGGTATACGAATCTCCGTGAGTGATCAGTATGTAGGGCGCATCCTTGTCAGTAAGTCCTACCAATCTTGCTGACTGACTTATTATTGCTCGTGCTGACCCGCGAGATAAAAATGGTTCTCCATGTATTTGGGTGAGCAGAATCATTTTCCGAAATATTTAAACAAAAGTATATAGAGCTAAGCTAAAAGAAATGGAGAAAAAAAGGGAGCCATTTGCCCAGTAGTGGGACAGCACAGGCTCATAATAAAATATAGAGTCATGATGATAATCTAATTAATAAACACATGCTGCGCTGACCCAAATAAATTGGGATAAGGGCAGGAGGATGATGATGATGATAATCTAATTCAATGCTATATCTGTTACAGAGTGAGGCAGTATCGGAGATTCACGCAATGGTATCATGCAGTAAGCCACTGCTGACGTGGACCGTACTATCAGCTGCACAGCAGTGCCGAGAAGCGTGTGGTGGACACGGCTACCTGAAGGTAAGTTTCTATATGGTAGCTTCTCCAATAGTCAACCTCATTTGGATATGACGTACGAGTACCTATATTGCTGGTCACTGACCACTTGCAGAGTGGGGAAACTGACTCGCCTGCCAAAAATGTGCCCGGTTCTTGTTATTTAACAAGGCAGCCCAAACAAACCTAGACAAAGGCTAATGACTAAGGCATGAAAAAGCCATATGGAACTAAATGGTCTAGCAAAATTCTAAAATAAATCCTTACAACAAGTCCATTTTCTTTTTTCCAGTGCGCAAACCTAGGCGATATTCGCAGCAACCACGAGGCCACAGTAACCTACGAGGGCGACAACAACGTCCTCTCTCAGCAGACCGGCAACTGGCTGCTAAGACAGTTCCACGCCGCCCGCACCGGAGGCGTCGTGGACTCGCCCCTCAATACAGTAACATTCCTCAAGGACTGGGAGCGCTGCCTGGCTGTGAGGTTCAGGTGTACCAGCACTGACGAGTTGAAGAATAGAGAGTGTAAGTGTACTTGAAATTGCGTGAGAGATGTAAGGCAATGATATTAAAGCGTTTAGTGATATCTCTATAGCGTTTGATTGAGATGATCATTATAAGATTAGTTGCAAACATAGTCATTATGGTATAATGAATATGATATTTAATGTCTTACATTTATTTATAAGTGTTACAGTTAAATGGCTCAATATTAAAAACGCGTAATCCTCCGTATTGCCCGTGTAGTCCGGAGTACCGCAAGGTTCGATTTTAGGGCCATTCATTTTAATGACTATAAACGATTAGCCGTTTAAGGTATCAGAAATATTTGGGTCGTCGTTTCTATCTGCTGATGACATTTTATTTACAACAAAATTAAACATTTTAATTTCTACACAAGAAAAAAAAGATATTGTGTAATTACTAGGATCATTCGATACCAGGAAAAGGCAAGATGTTTTCCACCTTGCCTTTTCCTGTGACCACATTCAACAACTAAAACTGACTTTCTCTTTCTCTACAGTCATCACAACAACATACAAATGGTTAATATGCTGGCTACTAAAGCAGACCCACGAGAAATACGAATCGGAAATTGCCAAAGGTCTTACAAAGTTCGAAGCGCGCGCAAAATCACAAGTCTACAAATGGAAGGAACTTACCAAGACTTATGCGGAATATTTGGCGATAATATTCTTCTTAGAATCGCTGGATAAGAAAGAGAAGAGTCTGCAGCCGGTACTGACGAAGTTGTTTTGCCTGTATGGGCTCTGGTCGCTAGATCAGCATTTAGTTGAGCTGTATCAAGGAGGATATTCACAGGTACGTCTCATCAGTTGCACTAAAGAATAAAATAATTAAATTTTAATATGTATATTTTAGATAGAAATACATACTCTTCTATGTATATTTATTACTTTGATCTTCCGAAGAACTATTAGTCTTAAATAAAGCACACTAATTAAAGCTTAAATTAATTAAAGGAGCTCTCCTTTATGAAAGAGCTCATCCAGGGAAGTACTACCACCTTACTTACTTCTCCGCCAAACAGTGATGCTTGCATTGCGGTGAAATTACAATCACATGAGACTTTCCATCTTCATATCTTAGGTTGGCGAACCGACTTGCAGTACCATTAAGGCAACAGCCTATATGGTACTGAAGTTGTTATGGGCAAAGGTAACCGCTTAACATTGGGTGAGCCTTTGGCTCGTTTCGCCATCCTATAATATAAAAAAAACAGCTTAATTGCCCACACAGACCAGTAAGCCTCTAGACGCCAATTAGCCGGATACCCCTGTCACCAAGCATATGCAGTAGCACTATATCATACGTCCCGCCGCCAATCGGGACGTTACTCCGTCACCAAGCGGCACCAATCATACCACCGAACTTTTGAGTTGACCAATAATGACTCGCCGTCCGCCCCCTATCCCCCGCCAACATTTTACGACTGTGTTCTCACGCAAAACTTTGTTTATGCGGCAACTTGAGGCTTACTGGTCTGTGATTGACACTTAAGGAAATTAAGCAGTATAATTTACTGGTTTTAACCAACCAACTCCGATCCCAAACCCGCCTCCAAAGCGTGGCGATTATGTCATATCCTCCTAACATGAGACGAGTTTGCCGATACTTGGGGGAGGCCTATTGTCCAGCAGTGGCGTCTTTTGGCTGAAATGATGATGATGATGATTTGCTAGTTTACTGATAACATCTAGGTTTGTATTTGTAGTGTTCCTTGTTTTCTCATGTTCTAGTGTTACATATGTTAATAAATGTATTTCATTACTACAGGGCGACTCATTAGCGCGATTACTTCGTGAAGCAGTATTAGAGTTATGCGGTGACCTGAAGAGCGAGATTGTGAGCGTAGTAGATGCGCTTGCACCGACAGACTTCGTGCTCAACTCTGTGATCGGCAAGAGTGATGGCAATGTAAGTTAAACAAAGCTTCTAGCTGTAAATAGCGTAAAGAAGACCCACCATAAAAGGCAAAAAACTATCCTCGGTGGGCGTTAAAAATCGAGTGAAGTTGAAAAGCGTAAGCTGAAAATCGCTAATAACTTTTTTTTATAAAACAAAGTCTCCTTTAAGTACTTTCACACTATGACATGAGCTACATGATGATAATAGCTCATGTCGTGGTGTAAATTTAGTCAGTCAGCAGGTTGGTAGCGCGGCTGACTGACCAGGGTGTGCCGACGATGAATGAAATATCGTCACTCGTGGAGGCTCTTTAAACGCACCCCAAGCAAGCTTATTGGTGGCACCAACGCCAACTCCCTAGAAACGCATGTTTTGCATGGCTAAGTCCAGTTTGGGACTGCAACAGTCTTGATAAAAAAATTTAGACCTTGAAAACATGACACACAAGGTCTAATTTTGTCTGACATCCCAATAAAATAAAGTAATTCGACTTTTTCTTTCACAGCTATACCAAAATATTCAGAAAGCGTTCTTCAGTCACCCCGGAGTATTCGAGCGAGCGCCCTGGTGGCGCGAGGTGGTCAGTATACCGAAGTCTAAGATATAATAGTTCAATATAGCCTAGCTTCTTATCAAATGTCCTTAGGTTATCTGATCCTTAGGTTGAGTTGTGTAGGCGAATCCAGAGAGTGAGGATTTTTAATGCTCTTTTAGACTTGATATTAATAAATTAAATAAATACATTATTGATTGGCTAAAACTGGTACAAAAATAGTGAGACCCTGTCTCCCGAGATAGGCATTATACCTGTGTTGTAGGAGTCTGTGACTTCTTCCAGCAATGTTACAACTGGCAAGGTTTTGGACAACAATGATATACTATGGAGATTAAATTAAATTTAAAATATACAAGAAATATTATAGGATAAAAATTATGAGATTTTACATTATTTTATTGGAAGAAGGCATTTCAGCTGTCGAGTAGAATCATGTTAACTATTGAATTAGTTTATATTTAATTAGTTAGTCAATGTGATAACTATAATAAGTAAAATTTTAGGCCATCACTCAGTGAAAGTAAAGTAAAGGAAGTTTTTTAAATGTTAAGCAGCAAATGGTCACAATTAAAAGTTTCCTCTTTCAAAGATCTTATTACTGAAACAAGATCCAAGTATTGATTTCTAGATCTACGAACTTTTGAAAATAGAATAGCATATTTTCTAGTTGTACGCGGTCACTTACATAAGACCGTAATTCTTTCATAATTAAATCACTTGACCATAATTTTCCAAAGACTATTTTTCCTAAAATATAAAAAAAAGAATTTGTTTACGATTAAAAAGAAAATGTGCTTATTTAATTCAGAATATTGCATAGTCTTGTTGTTCATTTTATATTTTTGGAAAATCGGTTTTTTGTTTTTCCTGTAAAAAAGCAAACATGTACAAAGTGGACTTTGGAAAATAAGTGAGTGATTCAATTATTATTTTATCTGGATTCGTCTAAAATCTAATAGAGATTATTTAATATTCTCTTTTGATTATATATCGGAAATCTGGAAGTTATAGTGTGTTCAAAATTGATAGAAAAATAAAGTTTGTCTCAAAAGGTTGCATTTATTTTGCGTTTATCGTACAAATATGTCCGGAATGGCAGTAATGAAGGTCATAATAGTTTTAAAATATTATTTTTAAGTGTTAAAACACCTATTGTTGGTGCCGCTAGAAGTGCTTACGTCATTGCTAAAGCGGGGGTGAATGTATAGAATACTTTATATATAGTGCATGACAGTTTCGCGTTAGTATGACATTTTTGTTAGTTTACCATTGAAAGCTAATAAAAAATGGATGATTTAAATTTTTTTATTCAAACATTTGATATTTTCTGCGAATATTTTATGTATAAAAATATTAAAAACTGCAATAATTATGTAGCTTGTTATAAATATTCTTATTATTATTATAATATTAAAAGCCAGAAGTGTTCCATTGCAGAGTAATAGCCCTACTCTCCTTCCACTTCTCTGATAAACATTCGTGCACTATAAAAGGAAAATTGTTTTATAAAAGATAGTGTATTTAGCGAGTTTTTTATCGTCTAAGAAAAACAAGGTGTGATTCGTTACAGTGGTCTATGAAAAAAACATTTGAAAAGGGTGAAAAAAATAAAAATTGTGAAAAATAACAACTGTTCCGTACGTTTTGTCTACATAAATTGACTTCATGAATGGAATGCTTTTTTTTTCATAAGTATTATAGCATCTTACTTTCCATCTTCATGTCTCAGTTTGGCGAACCGACTTGCGGTACCATTTAGGCAACAGCCTAGTTGGTATTGCAGTTGTAATGGGCAAAGGTAACCACTTAACATCAGGTGGGCCTTTAGCTCGTTTCGCCATCCTATACTATAAAAAAAAAAAAAAAACATCCTTTTTTTCCAGACGATAAAGAAAATGGCCCAGTACATTTCAAGTTATGTTACCGTAGAATAGTATTATTTTATTAATATTATTTTTAATACTGCCTCATGCTTTTAGTTTTACGCTATTTCTAAACTATTTACCGTTATCAATCAAATATTAGTCGATTTTTAATCTAAGCACAGAAATAATCATAATTATTATTATTATTTAATTAAATCTGAAATCGCAGTTAATGTTTACTAAATGGAATATACAATTTATTTTATGATAATAATTGTTTTTGATAGTCAAATGTTACTTTTATTATTTTTAAGGCAATTGTTCATGATAGTATATTTTTTTGATTTTTTTTTCGTGATATGTTAAGTTCATACGGCTTAGGTGACACTTCCCCCCCCTTATTACAAAAACTTAAACCAGGTTTAGACCCTTGTTTATACCGGGTTAAACATCAAACTTCATACATAAAAAGGAGTTTCAGCAAAAGTGGCCGTTTTTCGCACTTTTTCTATCTAAAATTACAGCGAACTATAATTTACAGAGTTAATAATTTCTGATTTAACTACAGTACCTGGGGGCCTAGTACGAGTTTGACACTTACAAATACTTTCATAATTTTCGTCGACTTACATTCATAAACCAGAAGCGCCCCCCCCGCCCATGGCGGATACGAGGAGGAACTACTGATTAATGAATGAAAGTCGACGAAACTATGAAAGTATTCGTAAGTGTCAAACTCGTACTAGGCCCCCTGTACTTCAACTGTAAAAAACGAATTTTCGATAAGTGATGTATTCAGCGAGTAATATTTTTTTTACTGTAGGGGCGCCACTTGGCTGCTACATGCGCCTTAATAAACCCGATTTTGTAATAAGGTGGTTCTTGTTTTACGTTATTGTATGTCTAAAAGAAATGGAAATACTATTTTAGTATTAAACTATTATTATTGAGATTGAATCGAATAGTATTGATTATCTTAGAGATTTTATTTTAAAAAACTTACATCAAGTCGATTTTTATGTAGACCTTACATGATCTTACATAAAGATAATATACAAATACATTAGTTTTATTCTTTTAATCTATTTTATATATTTATCGTTTCCATGCCGTATGAACTTCAAACTTAGTGTTGGTAAGTGTATCAGAATCCCAAACGGTTTTTTTTATCTAAATTATTGGTTTTTTGTGTTATTTTCTGTGAAATCACAATTAATTGTCATTGAAAAGGTCTGGCCAAGCGTAATTCATATGTCGCATTTCGTAGTATTTACAGTACAAATTATGATTATTTATATATAGGTACCTACATATTTTTGGCGAAATAGTTGTAGAACTATTTAAATTTTATTTCAATTTCCTGTCGCAGAATAGAATTTCAATAAAATGATTTAATTCAACTCATTTTTTTTTATATGAACAGGGTGTTTTGGAAAAGAATGGTCAGTTTTTGAACATGGCATGATCGATGCGCATGCGCAGTGTAGATTTTATAATTATTGTTGAAAGTAGAATTAATATTGTAGTATTTAAAATATTTCACGAATTATTGTAAAAATCCTGTCGGTAGAAATTATTGATTGGAGTCAAATTATATTCTAATTGTACTATGAATGAAATAAATTGAACTATAGTTCTATAGACATGGTTATAGCTGGGTCTTCATAAAAAGTGACTCCCAAGTCTATATGTGAACAAAATATCTTGGTTATATGCATGTTTATACAGAGTTATTTCAAATTCATTAATAACCCTTTAAGGGATGTTGTACTCATTAATTTGAACAACGATGATGAATTAAAAATAACCCTGTAGGTATAACACTAGATGTGGTAAAATACAATTCTGTAACCTTAAATAACATTATATATTTCTGTAGATAAATAAATTTTTACTGGCCGATTCGTTCTCTGGTCATTTTAAAATAAATTGTTCGTATTGAATGTAACCCTTACTCCGTAGAAGTGCCTTCCCTCTGTTATCTGTAACTCCTTCGTGATGTTATGTAGATAGTACAGTACGCGCAATTTAACTTGGCCAAAGTGAAGTTGGCACAAAACCGTCGCAGTAATCATTTTGGGTGTCAGTTGGAGGCGGGGGGCGAGGAAACATGCGCAGTAACGACCTTCACTCTAGCTAAGTTATTTTACGCGTACTGTACGCTATTGTTTTTATGGGACCGTTAAATAATATATAATGTGAAATATAAATGGAGTAACACTACATACCTTGGCTTTTTATTTTGTGAAAAATCCTTATTAAGTGCTCATCGGTTTATGCACAAATCGTTGTTGTTCGCATTTGGGAAGACGAAATATAAATCGTCGCTTGCTTTTACGAATCGCTGTGTTTTGGATCACAAAACAGTTTTTACAACGTATGTGTATTGAAATAAGGATCAAAATGGTAAAAAACATAAAATTGATAAAATGCACATTTTGAAGGCGCAGCGGCGGGCAGTTGTCCAATTGTTTTTTTTTTATTATTCTTGACGGGCTTGCGTTTGACCGCCACCTCACCTGATTTTAAGCGATGGTGCGGTCGACGATGGTACACGCTTGCCCAGCAAAAACCTGTTCACTCGAGTCTTGAAGACCACCAGATTATACTTCTCAGGAAACACTGACGCAAGGAATTCCACTCTTTGGCGGCGGTACGCATGATAAAGCTATTAGTAAACCGGTTCGTGCGTAAGGGTGGAATATCTACCATATAACGGTGGCGCATCGCCGTGCGTCTGGTCGTCCGATGATGGAAAGGGCTTGGGGGAATTAAATTGTGCAATTCCAACGCACACTCGCCGAAATGCATTCGATAAATAACCGATAGGCTAGCAACTCTGCGCCGATGCTCGAGACTTTGTAGTTTGGCATCGAACAGCGCGTCGTTGCCAACGAGCCTCTTGGCGCGCCTCTCAATCGACTCGAGAGCCGCCAGTTGATATTTAGCCGAACCATCACAGAGATGAGAGCAGTACTCCATACAGGACCGAACTTGTGCTTGGTACAAATTGAGCAGCTGTTCAGTGGCCTGATTCACAAACGTTCGAAAAGTTTCCGTTTCCGAAGTGAAATTTGACCGGCAAATAAAACAAAAACGAAACGAAACAATTTTAATAATAATACACGATGTAATTCAGTTAAACTTGTTTTATTAAGAAACAAAACGATTTGAGAACCGAACGGATTCGGAAACGCAACGCGAAATTTATGGAAACTCTCCCGTGAGCCATTTGCAGTCGGAACTTAAAGAACTATGAATAGCGTTTCCGAATGCGTTCGATTCTCAAATCGTATTTTTTTGTAATAAAACAATATTGACTGGATTACATCGCGTATTATTATTAACATTGCTTTTCCTGATGTTTCGAATGCTTTGCATCATTCGTGGTCGCAGGAAGTGGTCGTTTTGTTTCGTTTGCCGGTAAAATTTCACTTCAGAAACGGAAACTTTTCGAACGTTTGTGAATCAGGCCACTGGTCACAGAGAAAATAATCACTATTATTTAGATTATTTATATTATTTAGAGAGGATGCCCAGCTTTTTGGCAGCAAGTTGAGCCTTGGACTCTATGTATGAGCCGAAGTTGAGGGTGGATGTTAGTGACACGCCAAGAAGCTCAAGGTGGTCAGTTATCGGCACGGATGCATCACAGAAAGTTGGAATAAGTTCAAATTGACTCCGTTTAGCAGAAAAAAGGAACGCCTGGGTCTTAGCAGCATTGAACTTGACCAAGTTAGCATCACCCCATTCGGAGACAGGTTTCAGGGACAAGTTCAAGCGATCAACCATGGCCTCTCTAAGAGACTGGATTTGCGGCTGACTCGCTCGCTCGTGCATTGGATGTGTAACTCTCTACAACGGTTTTGTCGTCTGCGTACCCAAAGGTGCCGGCTCTTAGCAGATCATTTATTTGAAGCAAAAACAAAGTTGCGGAGAGTACTGAGCCCTGAGGGACCCCGGCATTTGTAGCCAATTGGTCGGACGTGCAGCCGTCAATGACAACTCGAATCGACCGATCCCTCAGGTAGTCTGAGATCCAAATCAGTCTGAATTGTCTTGTATTTGCAACTATAGGTACAATTTAAGGATATCAATAAATGAAATACCATTTTAGAACATTAATTTTATTTAAAATACGTAGAGAGAGTGGAATTTAATTTTGAATACAAACATACAGAGGTCAATACAATGTGTGCAACATTTAAGTGAGACTTCAAAAGTGCGACACAATTTATATAACCATACGTGCTTTCCGTGTAAGTAGAGAATAGATGTTCAAGTGTATTATATTATCTGTGTTCAAGTAAATCGTCGTGTATAGGTTCTGCCACAGAACATAAATAATATGATTCTGGTGATGTGAATGGTATTTTCCATCAATATTTTTATGACGAATTTTTTATCACTATTTCAGATCTGCGGTATTATTCACAAACGTTCGAAAAGTTTCCGAAGTGAAATTTGACCGGCAAATGAAACAAAACGACCACTTCCTGCGACCACGAATGCTACAAATCATTCGAAAGGTCAGGAAAACCAACACGATGTAGTCCGGTTCAATTTGTTTTATGAAACAAAACGATTTGAGAAACGAATTCGGATACGCAACGCGGAATTTATGGAAACTTCCGAGAGCCATTTGTTGTAGGAAAGCACTCGATGTAAAATTAAAGTACAATGAATAGCGTTTCCGAATCCGTTCGATTCCAAAATTGTTTTATTTCGTAATAAAACAAGTTTAACCGGATTACACCGCGTATTATGATTAAAATTGGTTTTCCTGACGTTTCGAATGCTTTGTAGCGTTTGTGGTCGCAGGAAGTGGTCGTTTCACATCGGATACGGAAACTTTTCGAACGTTTGTGAAAAGTACCGCTGGTAGGTAGTAAAAGTTGTTCATAATTATTAGCACAAAATTCGGCCTTTAGCAGGACCTCAGCTAACAATGTTACATCTTGTGCTTGGTTCTACATAATATAGTGTTTGGTAAGCCAGGTCTCCTGCAACTATGTTTTTTTATATCTAACACCTAAAGCCGTGTCTCCTGCGACCAAAATCTAACAAAACATGTTAACATTTTGCTTAGACCAATCAAATGTAGCCAAACAGCTAGGCCATGCCCCCATTTTGTAAATCCGGGTCTCCTGCGACCAAAATCTAACAAAACATGCTAACATTTTGTTTAGACCAATCAATAGCTAGGCCACGCCCCCATTTTGATAGAAAAACATTCGATGTTAGAAATAACAAAAATATAGTCGCAGGAGACGTAGCTTCAAAAAAACATGTTAGATGTTAGTAATAACAAAAATATGGTCGCAGGAGACGCGGCTCACGTTTTTCTAACAAAAAGTGGGTGTGGCCTAGCTGTTTGGCCACATTTGATTGGCCCAAACAAAATATCAACATGTTTTGCTTGCTTGTTTTGTTAGATTTTTCTCGCAGTAGACCCGGCTGTCGGTATACAAATTTCATAATGTTGTGTTCGTGCTATCGATACGATTTCTTTAAAAGTATCCTAAGTAAATTATTAAATTAATAGATTTTCGTGTGACAGTGAACAAATCACAACTCAACGATTAGATATAGTTCATATTGAACTAAGTTTACGGGACTTGTCGCGCACAAGCAGACCACGACCAATGCAACTTGACCGAAACGTCGAGGTTAGTCAAAATGTTTGTTATATTTTGATTTAATTGTGCGCGACAAGTCCCCTAAACTTAGTTCAATATGAGTGAAATTCGCGAAAGTTTAAAAACTTCTAGATATAGTTCTTTAAAATTAAGTAAAGATGGAACCTTCGCTTAAAATCGTGAATCTTTAAAAGATTTCGTTTTCACTTTAAACTATTTAAAAGTTATATTGATACGATCCAACGTTTGAGCTAAAATTGAACCGATAATAGTTTAGTAAAAAGTGTAAAAACTCATTGCCACAAACTCACTCGATGTTTCATAAATGCGTCACCTTAAAATAATTATGCTGAAGTTATAAAACATATTTTTACTATTCTTAAACTTATGAGTATGTTAGTGAACCCTCATCGAATTGATTTCATATAATTTTGCTACAAAAAAACATATTAAATATTTTTAGTTATAGGTCTACAACCGTCTTAAGTATCAACCTCATCCAGTCTTCTTTTCCAGCTTAGTTATTTATTTTAATTAAATAATTAATGAAAAATTAAGGCACTGTAACGACTTTACTTTGATTGTAGTTCATTTGAGCAATGATTACCCCACGTTTAAATGATAAAAACTCGTCAACAGGCGAAAGACTGTCTGCGACCGAACTTCAAATGATTGTTGTTAAATGTCAAAAAATTTACGGAGTACAAGAAATTGTGACATTAAAGGTAGCCCCTAATTTACGACAATGCTTAGCTAGTTATCTATCACTCAATCTTGACGAAAACTCTTCCAATATGAAAAACATATTATTTTATAAACATCATAAAGTCAAAAAAATATGGAAAGGTTTCTTAAGAGTTTTATAATGTATAATGAACGCAATTTTCTGATTTGGAATCTTAAAAAACTTAAAACCCGTATTACAGATCGTTCCTCGTATCGTAGTACAGTAAAAACTTCAATCACCTGATCACTACTTAAGGATAGAATCTTTACTTGAGTATCGGTCTTATTCCAATACGATAATTATAAACTTTAATTCAACAACATAACATACTAATTTGACCTGAAATGGAATAGAAATCTCTACTCGAGCGTAGTCACCACACTAGAGTAATTACAGATAAAATCTCTACTCAAATAGCGAAACAGGTGACAGTATGTATAAAATAAAGCTAAATTCAGTTGAACTGTGTTCTAAAATTAAATCCCAACTCAAAAACTAGTTTTATTTTAAACAGTGATCAACGCTTGAGGAAATTTCTGTAGTACGGGCCTTAGAAAAAAATTGCCGCTGATTTCATTGTGAAGACTTATTTATTCACTAGATAATAAATCAACAAGGTAAGGCCTGTGTTAATAAACAAAATAATAAATTATGATTTGTGAGCTATAGTCGGTGGACTGTTATGGCTCTTAATAGAACTAAAGTGTCGTATTTTAATATTATTAATATCTAAAAGTGTAATAACTATTAATAGTACTGTTGATCTCGCAAACATTTTTTGTAAGACTAGAAAAATCTACCACTTTAATTAATAGTTCATGATTATTTTAAAGATAAGCCACCATTGTTGGTACGGTAGTATTAAGCTTTAGTCTAAATAAATAGTTCGTAGTGTAAACACGTATTATATTTTTAGCCCCCTTCTGTCATCAGAAGTGGGATTCCAACCCACGCCCACTTAAATATGTCAAGTCATTATAAATATTATTAATGATCGAAAAATTGTCATTGGGACTGTTATTACAGGACTTAAACTATAATATGAAAATGAATACATGATCAGAATCTAATACGGCAGTTTTAAACTCATAATACAAAGGAATGTTTACGAAACCGACCGTCCCGAATCACTCAAAAGACATTATAATCTAAGAACGTGCCTCAACAATGCTAGAATTTTTATCATAACGCCTACACAATAATGTTTCGTCAGAATGCCTGATTTGTAATATGCACATACACTGTTAGTTATGCATGATAATTATGATGTTTTTTTTTTTGCAACAAACATCATTGACAAACGATTGTCACATTCAAACGAGAGAGCAATGTAAAAATGATAAAGGATTATATAGTACATTTATGTATATTATTACATATTCTTAAATGAATATCATCATTCCTTATGAGATAAAGAAGCAAGTATTTGTCATTAATTGATGAGATATCACTGTAATAAATAATTAAGTGAGAAACGGTAAGTCATAAGCCTAACTGAGTATTTTTAAATCAGTATCATTTTCTTGATAAAAATTCTAGCACTGTTGTTGAAAAAACTAAACTAAATAACAATAAGAAAAATATTTTACCAATTTTTATTAACTTTTCTAGTTTACTAGAAAAACAATTAACATAAAAAAATTGACGTTTAATAATCGAAAGATTGCATTATTAAAATAAAGTACACACGATCAATATTTACATCAACAAAATCAAATTAAAGCATTTTTCACAAAAAAAAATCGTAGCCATCTTTATTTAAAAAGACTGCACAATATTCTATTTTTAAATAATATTTTTTTTATTAGTAAAAATTCCACAACCAATAAAAGAAAAACTTCTTTTTTAAACGATCGTGTGTTATTCTCGTCATGCTTAACTGTTATCACTGTCAGAAACGGTCGAACTGGTCATTCTGATTACTGGATTCTGGTTAGAATCACTCGAATCACATTCTACCATCAGTATTTCGTCGGGGGTATCGTTTCTGTCCGAATTACTTTCCGTATACGTGCCTGTTGGAGACTTATCCTCAATAACAGCTTTTAGGTAGGATTCCCTATCCATCATATTAGTGTCTCGAGCTAGAGCGAGTACGTCTAAAGACATCATGCTTTTAGACTTCTCAGTCTTACTTATAGGTGGGTTAGTATGTTCATAGACCACATCTTTACTAATAGATTTAGTCCTGGTTAGATTGGTCTCAGTTTTCCAGCTATCGCTTGGAGGATGCGTGTATTTTCCTGAGTTAGTACTGGTGGATGGGGCGCTAGCATTTCTAGGAGAGCTCGCTGTGAATTTGGATCGTTTTTGTTGGTTGTTTTCCTTCATCATCAACAACTGGTCTAGTTTATTGATGGTCTCGTTCAGTTCTAAGGCCCACGCTTCATCTGTTTCTATGTCTTTCTCTATAGGTTTGGAAGCTAGTTCTCTAACGCGCATCCTTAGTTCTTGGAGGCTGGAATCTTCGTCTTTCTCATGTTCAGCTTTGGCTGCGTCTTCGTCATGTATGGCATCTTTCTCTGCTCCTACTCCTGGCTCTCTAGGACCTACTGGAATAGATTCTTTATCTGGAGGATACTCACCTCGTCTTCTGTGAATTTCTTCCGAAATCTTCTCAAGAGCTTTAAGCGATCTGGAGTATCGGAACTTAGAATCAGCGATGAGTCTCTGGAGTTTCTCAATCTTCTGGTTTTGCGTCTGTAGCTGTTCGTCGCATAGTTTCTTCTCCTCGAAGTATACTCGGGATTTGATTATATTGCGCTTCAGATTCTCTTCAAGTTGTGTCACCTGGATAGAATAGAAAATATTACCTTTCTGTTTTAGAGAGCATGTTTAGTGTTTGTCATAATAATCTCATCCCACATTATTCTAAAATGCGCGTATTTTTAAACGCGATATGGTTTTACTTTAAAGTGTGATGCGAAACACATAATGCATTCATTTAATAAGCATACGATTTAAAATTAAATACGAAGTGAAAAAAATGTGTAGGTAAATGAAACGTAGCTTAAGTGTAAGAAATGAAATGTAGTGAAGTTTACCTTTTTCTCAGCTGCGATATACGCAACCGCTCTCTTCTGATGCTCTCGTCCACTCTCCGCCTTCCGCTTCTCAGCATCCATAACCTAGAAACGAAAAACACATCATTTCATTTCTTTTGGGAGATTTATGTCTTGTAAGTAACAAATGCGAGTTGAAAACATTTTCAATCGGAGTAGCACAAAGTGTGTTAATATACCCAAACGGTAGTTTTTTAGGGTTCCGAAGTCCTACAAGGAACCCTTATAGTTTCGTCATGTCCGTCCGTCTGTCCGTCTGTCCGTCTGTCCTAATCCTTTACAGCTTAATAACTTCTACAGTTATAAACATAAGTAAATGAAATTTTGTTAAAAAATAGTCTGCATATAGATCTCAATTTTAAAAGAATAAAAAAATAGTTTTTATGTTCTTTAGGGGTGGCGCCCATACATGTGAAATGGGGAAAAAAAAAATTTTTTCGCCGCACCCCATCGTGTGGGGTATCATTGAATAGGTCTACTAAAATGAAGGTAATGTTTCATACATCACTTTTTTATCAGGTGTACCATCTGCGAAATATAGCCCGCCAAAGTGGCTTGCAATGTGTCCCCCCCCCTGCCATTTCTAAACTATGCAATGTAGAAACTTATAATCTTCCACATTGATAGACCTTTGTGAAAACTCTCTTTTAAAATTATTTCGAGTATAATGTGATTATAATTTTTTGAGTTATAGAGAGAAAACTGAAAAATACTTAAAACGTCCTAGTTCAAAGGTCATTGACCTTAGAGAAAAATTATCATAGCAAATAATGCTCCTTTAGCTACTTTCTATTTGAAAAAATCACAAAAAGTAACTTTGAAATGACAAACGTCTTAAATTTGGCTTCTTGAATTTATCGCTAGATGACGCTACTAACAACACGCTCTGAGTCGCGAATGCTGCCGATTATTGCAAAAACTAAAATAGCCATGATTAATATTCGATTTGATTCGTTTGTAATTACACCTACTTAAGGAACCCTATAATACTGAGCATGGCCCGACATGCTCTTGGCCGGTTTTTATTTTAATATAGAAGGGGCAAATGAGCGGGTCACCTGATGGTAAGCGATCACCGCTGCCCATAGACATCCGCGACACCAGGGGAGTAGCCGATGCGTTGTCGACCTTTTTAAAAATGCATTTTTTTAAGGCTCCCCAGGTCGAATTTGATATTCCTATTCAGTAGCATAGCACACATGGCATAGTACCACTTCCCTAATTTTACTGTCACAAATCATGGTAGAATATCAGCAGCTCACCTTAATGATGGCATGGTTGAGCACCTCTTGCCAGTTGCTGTCAAACTGCCACTCGTCCTGTTTGCTCACGAACCTCTGTTCTGCTAGCGTCACAGTCTCTTTGGCGGCAGCATGTAGCTCTGGAAAAGAACACGTCATATTTAAGAGTTAACCGTTAACCTACATGTAAGTAGATAATTGTGAGTGCTTAATCTAATTGAGGTTCCCAATCGCTCAGATAGAACTTAGTCAGATGAAAGGTTGGACCAAAATATAAGATGGTATACGTTTGGGGACAGTTTTTTTTTCATCCTGCTACAGGCACCTGTACGGATAGATTGGGGAGTCTATCGTCCACATTGCACGGCCCTTGAGTAGTGGTGATGTCCCAGGTGTGCCCGGACTTCGCCAAAAGAGTGTACAATGGAAGTATGTAGGCCCTGAAGTGGGCCGCGCTGGATGGGTCGCGAAAGTCATGCGTAGCAGTTCTCGTGGCCCATCCACCCAAAGCGAAAGTAGGCACACGGCGGAGTTTTTAGTGGGTACGAGCCCCACATAACCACACTGCCTCCCCGGTAGTGTGACATGCGATAGAAAGCATCTGTACGGATTCTTTGGATAAAGAAGTCTTAAACCTCAACCTTGAATAACGAACTCTCCCAGAAGTACTTACAAAAAGAAGCCTTCCTTTTCCACGCTTAGATTATTCTACTTTTGTATTAAAATTCTGGAGATTTTTAAATTAATCATAACAAAATTCCAGCCAGTAAATTATTAATTCATTTTTCAATATTCCAGGTGATAATTATGAATATTTTAATTAAATTCCAATAATCAATAATTATTAATTAATATGAATTGAATTTTAATTGAATTAATTTTGTTTTTTTTTTTAATTGAATTAAATTATTCAAATTAAATCTATTTTTTTTTTCTAAATAAAATTGTATGTGATTGTGTGCTATGGGTGTATGCCTGAAATTAAACTTTTTTTTGTTAGAAATGCCTCGTTGGTCTAGTGTATTAAATGCCTCGTTGGTCTAGTGGTCGCTAGCGCGACTGCTAAGCGAGAGGTCCTGGGTTCGATTCCAGTCGGACAAAAAGTGTTATAGGGATTTTTCTGACAAGAAAATTTCTCAGTAACAGCCCGAAGTCAAGAAGTTGGTGGTGCTACACCCCAGTGCCTCGGAGAGCACGTAAAGCCGTCAGTTTTGCGCCGTCTCTCCGGTCGTGTCCGATTGCCGTCTCATCGGATTATGAGAGTGAGGGAACAGAGAGTGCACCTGTGTTTGCGCACACACTTGCATGTCTCGCGCAGATGGCTAGTTTCCGTTGAGATTGGCCGCCGTGACCGAAAATTCGGCGAGGAGGAAATTGTTATCTGTCTGTCTATTGTTTTCAGCGTGGTTGAAGGACAAACAAATATCCATACTCCATACTTTCGCATTTATAATTCATGCTGAATTTCAAAAATTCGAGAGAAAGAACCAATTTCACAAAATGAGAGTAACTAAATCACACTGTTGAATGAAACAAGGTCGCAGATAACACAAGTGTAGCATGTCACATCAGAGATCACACGTGTTTGCACTGAACATATACATCATATCACGATTTTTGAACAAATAATACGATTACATATTAGGTACAGTAACAGTTGTATGTAATAACGAAACCCTGTAGTGCTCCAGATTCCAGCCACCCACACAAGCGAAGAGGAGAGAAATGTGTCATAAACAACCAATTTAGATTAGCAACAAAACTTGCGGAAGTTTACTTCCGCAAGTTAGTACGGTAGTAATACCGTGTACTAGCTTGCTGCGATTGCGGAAGTCAACTTCTGCCAAGTTTTGTTGCTAATCTAAAGTTCGCTTTAGATATAGCAAACCATCCAAGTAGGTATGTGATATAGGACTGCGTTGAAGCTACATAGGTGGAGATGTGCAATGCAAGTAACGCAGTACTATTGGTTGTTCGAGACGTCTCTCCTTTCCGCTTTGGTGGACTGTTCTTATTGTTCTAGTAACAGACTCGAGTGAATAGGTTTTTGCTGGACAAGCGTGTATCATCGCCGACCGCACCATCGCTTCACATCAGGTGAGGTGGCGGTCAAACGCAAGCCCATTTGATATAAAAAAAACTACCACATCAAATGCTTCCAACTCGGCAGAGCTTAAGAGATCATTTAGGTTCAGCCCCCCTAGCCAAGTTGACAATCTACACAATCGTCAATCGTCAACGCTAATAGAAAACGATCAAAATGTATGGGAATGACATATCTGAACGAATGATTTTTTCGTTGAGATATGTCATTCCCAAAGAGATTTAATATAGGGCATAGAGAGGCTATCAGACGAAAACTAAAAGAAAAACTGTGATCCCAAGTTACAATGACGACATCTAACGTGAAATAGCAGAAACACGTATTAAATTATTCAAGTTTGTGTTTTTTTTTTTTTTTTCCTTTTTTTTTTTTAATCATACATTATTACAGGCACTGAATAACCCAAAAGTTAAGGTACCTTTAAATTAAGGTATGACGTCATACCGAAAAATAACGGTTACCGGAATATTTCAATACTTAAATTTATTTCAGTAGCGGGTTTTTTAGTTTAGTAATGCAAAACGGTACATTTCGGTACCGATACCATAACCTTTATAAATAAGGGTTTTTTATGACGCACCGTCATCGCGCCAGGCCACCCGCACAACCCTGTCCTTCAATGAGAGGCCCTAGCTTGCGCCTATAATTCTTTATTATGACTGCGTTTTGGTTTTTACTTTCGATTGCAAGGATATACCTAGTGAAAGGCTTTCTTGGTCAGGTGTGGTAATAAAGTGATAACTTATTCTTTTCTCATAAACGTGTAGAGACACTTTAACATAAACGAAGTACTTATTACCTACTTATAAATAAATAAATTCAGTCACTTTGCATTAGCATAAGAATAATAAATAATACTAGCGTATAAAAAAAGAATCTCTGAAGTTGAGCAAAGCTGACAAAATACCACCCCGCAAGTTCCCCAGTTCGCCCGAGAAAAGGGTTGTCACAGTAGCAAAGATAAAATTAATATAAAAATTAGATAAGGCAATAAAGCACTTGTCGGCCGTTATTAAAAATCGGGTGGTAATCACAATTTTTGTCGGTAAAGTCAATGTAAATTGATTTGGATTCATTTTGATTGATTGATTCTCCATTTTTGTGTCCTGTCACAAATTTTATTGACAGTCACTTGCAGCTTTTCTGTTGCTTCCATAAGGCTTGAACCAGTGGCCATATTAGCGGTGTCATCTGCAAAGACTGTCACATGTATATAGCAGGTACAAGACTGGGCCTAGCATACTGCCTTGAGGTACACCAGCTGTTATAACTTTTAACTCTGAATAGGTATCCTCATGAATTATTCTAAACATTCTGATTTCGAAATACGATACCAGGATATCAGAAAAAAAATTAGGTAACATTGATCTCAGCTTAAAAATCAGACCTTCATGCAGACTTTGTCAAAAGCTTGAGCCACGTCTAGAAATACGAGAGCTGACTTTTTTATCTTCGAGCGTTTTCTCAATGGTGTTGGTTATTCTATGTACCTGGTCTATGGTAGTGTTTTTCCCTGAAGCCAAATTGATGATTTGGTATTAGGTTACTCTCGCTTTTAATTGGTTTTAACCGTTTTAAAAACAGTTTTTGCAATCATGATCACTTCAGCCACCTTCAAAGACTCAGGCACGTGCTTTAAAACGAATGCAGCATTGATTATTTTCATCAACTCGACCAAAGCTTTACATGAAAGACGTTTTAGCATTTCTCCTGATATGAGTTCATATCCCGGAGATTTATTTGAGCTGATGTTATTTTGAATTTCTTCTTTTGGGTTTACAAATTTGAATATTTGATCTTGTGATATGTTTGCACACTCATGGTTCTCTATCGAGCCTTTGTTTGGCTTGAAAGTTTCTTGTAAGTTTTGTGCAAATCTTAATGCTTTCTGGTCATTGCTTATGGCCCATTTTTGGTTGATTTCTCTGATGAGAGGAGTTTGTGTAATTGGTCTTTTTATATTCTTTGTATCTTTCCAAAGAGAGTAATCAGTTTTTTGGTCACTTGTTAACTGTCTAAAGTTAGTATTAAATGATTCGTTTTGAATAGATCGAATATTCCTTTTTAATTTATTGGTTAGATAATTTAATAAGGTTTTATCTTGTGGAAACCTGTTTTGCTGTCATTTCTTTCTTTGCTTTCTTTTGTCGGATAGTAGGTCTTCAATCTGCTTGGGGTAAATATTTCCATTATGCTTACATTTTCTTTTAGTTTGTGGTGTGTTATTCCACGCGCAGTGTTGGATCTTAACAATTTTGTTCACTTCCGAGTCAAGTTAATCTCGATTTTTTAAAGGAGCTTTTAAGTCTATGATGTTATTTAGATCTAGGTTAAAACTTTCCCAGTCTGTTAACTTATTAACCAACGTTTTTCCTTTTTATTTTTGATGTTCTTTTTTAGTTTTTAACTTTAAATGTAGTTTTATTTAAGGTTTTTTATTTTTAAATAAGTTATTTCATGTTTTCGTAATTCAGTTAAATAAATTCAAAGAAGTGTTTTATTTTATGGCTTAAATTTAACATGATCGAAGAGCGGTCCGAATTCATATTATAGCCTTCTATGCACATATAGTTGGTAGATATATTTTTGCACACGAAAAAGTCTATGCGATGCGGTATTCTCTTTAGGTCAGTTGGTCAGTATGTTGTTTGTCCTATGCTCATGACTTCACAATGTATGTCTTTCACTGCACTTAAAAGTTGTCTTCTTTTTAGAGTAATTAATCTCTTCCCCAATGGTTGGGCTAAATTTCTGCCCCAAGAGTCCGAAGAGATGTAGTAATTGTTCTTTTCTTATCTTGTGCCTTGGAGGGCAGTATATGGCTGCTATTGTGACATGACAAAATGTACTTCGTATTTACTGTGATCATAATGGTAAATGTTTTATTTAATTTCAACCGCGCTTCCTCCTCTGGTTTTATTGTCAGGATGGAGCGAGTTATATACTTTGTATCCTCTAAATTTTACAAAATATTGTTTGGTGAAATGTGTTTTAGATATCAAGCACACATCAATACTTTTTGTTTCCAGGACTATCTGCAACCTGCAACTCTTGCTGGTGTTTGAGAAGCCCATTGGAGTTACACCCCATTATTTTTAGTTTGTTATTCATTTTTGAGTTTTCGTGACAGCAGTCTTGGTGCTCGATTCTAGTTTCTCTAATCTCTAGTCGAATGAAGATATGCATTTTAAATCTGATTAAGTTTGTCATCAAGATTCGGTGCTAACTTTGTTTTTCCACTTGTGCATAAGATTCATTTCCGGTTGTTTGGCGACTTTTTGCTGTTGACTGAACACTTGATTTTGGTGCCTTATTTTCGGGTTTTGTCGTAGCAAAAGACTATTGCGAGTTTGGTTCAATAGTTTTAATTTTGATGAAAAGTGTTTGCATCTCCTTGGCTACTACACACCATCTAAAATTAGCTGGGTGAGGTACACCGCAATGGATACACTTAGGTTTTTCTTCTGCAGTTTTATTTCAGTTGGTGGTGTGTTAGGTGTTTTCCTGTGCATTTAACACAGGCTCTTTTGAGCAGTGCTTTTGGGTATGGCCATATGCCTGGCACCTCTTGCACTGTAGAATAAGCTTTGAGTTTTTTAATAGGTGTATTTCGATTTTACACCCTAAAATATATTTGATATGATTAAATATATTTAATATATAAACTATTATCTTCATCATTTTTGAATGAGAGCACGAACATATTGATTGGATTTTTGTTCATCAAGCTCAGTTTGTTAGCTACATTTTCTATATGGAATCCTTGTGATGTTAAGTCATCTTTAATTCAATCAGGCTGGCAAGAGAAATGTGACTTTTTAACCACAATCTACTCGTATACTGGTTTTGACTGATCTTCGTAAGAATGCCTGAATGAAGTGATGGTTTTTTTCTGCTATGAGTCTAGCCATTACTCTGTACGAGTCATCTGTTTTAGCGTTGACCTTGACACAGGCTCCACTCATCATTTTAGCTGTGAAAGGCGCTGCTGGTTGGGTTTTTTGTCAAAAAATCGTAGAAACTTTGATAGTCTCACTCCATCTACTATGATTAGGGGCAGAGGTGGAATTTTCTTAACGGTTGCGTTCTCTTTGTTGTTGTTAGAAGGCTGATATTTATCGGGTTGTTGTGGCGGAGTAAGGGAGATGTTTAACTCCTGATGTCCTACTTTTTGCTCTAATCCACTCCGATTATTTGCGAGATCATCAGCATTAATGTAAATAGCAAATTCAGGTGGGGGTGCAAGTGATTTATAAACAAAACACAACAGAACACGCGGTGTTACGAGCCCGCACTGGCGAACTGCTTAAAGCTGAGCGGTAGGTTGTTAATTTGACTAACGCGCAGTTTCATTACTAACATGGATGGCACAAATATTTTAGAAATACTGACCCTTTCATGGATAGTACAAATAATTATATTTATAATTTATGTATGACTATTGAGTAATGTTACACTTTGCGGCTAATTATTGGAAGAGTTTATTATATACATTGAGTTATTTGACTATGATGTTAAGAGAAAGATGCGAAGATTTAATTTACCAATTTATCACATTGTTTTGAATCGTTTGACATGAAAATATAGTTAGCAGCCTAAATAATTTTAATTTACCATACCTATAGACAATACACAGCATTTTCGTTTGCGTTTTCTTCCTATTTTTAATGATACGTTATGAGTAAGACATACACTGCAACGTTGTTGAATAAACGTGACATGGCGCGCAGCCGCTAGCAGTCTCGGGCCTCGGGGTACAAAAATCTTTCTTCTAAACTAAGTCCAACGCATACGTTCGAACCGACCGCATCCCCGGGAGGCCTCATTTCTGTCTCGCAAGGCCATTCGATGTTTTTCGGTACCGAAATCGTGTAGTGGTTAAATACCGGTATAGCCCAACCTTAATTTTATAACGGTACACTTATGTTTTTGAGGTACCGTAACCTCATACCGTAACCTCTTTCAGTCTCTGGAGCCCAACCTTTATTTTATTATGGTACCCTTAAGTTTTTGAGGTATCGTAACCCCATACCGTAACCTCTTTCAGTCCCTGACATAAATATGTGCAATAAATTAACAAACAATGGGTTCGGCGAGCGACTGCCTGTTACCTGCGTGCAAAAAACATCGGTTCCTTACGAGTCACGACTCACGACACGACAAGCATCTACAGGTTGTTTATAAAGTGCGTTTTTAACTTGCGTTTGATATTTGACTTATTAATACTTTGTACAAAAGAAGGGTTAAGTTTATTCCGTAAACGAGGAATAATATACAGGGTGGTTCTTTCACCGTAAGAATTAATAGCGCCAACCGTAGTTAGTTCATTTTTCGTTTTTTGTCTCGTTTGAATACTATGGGTAATTTCACTTTGAATATCTTTATTAAAGAATTGTTCTTTGAGAAGACTGTAACTGACTTTAGTGTGGATCGGAAGTACTTTGCACTGTTTGAATAGTTCGGTATCATTGCCCCTACATTGATCTCGTATGTTTGGGGTGACAATTGTCTTTAAGATTCTTATTTGTAGCTTAATTCTTATTTGTAGTTTTCTTTCTTGTCTTATTTAGTAAACAATCTTGGCATATCTCTTTATTGAAATAACTACTGATAAAATATAATTACTAGTTCTGCACATGTAATTAGGTTAAAGAATGTTATTAAGTGTGTGGAATTGTTAAAATAATGTCTTTTAATAATTATTATTGACAAATTGAATTAAAAAAGACATGCCAAGATTGTTTACTAAATAAGTCAAATAAAAAAAACAGAGTGTAAAATATAATTCAGCTATCGCCCGGTAGGTGACCAGTGTTGCCAGATCCGATTTTCAATCCGTGAGTTAAGCTTGATAAATCTAGAAATCCGTAGATTCCCCTTTATGACAACCGTAGATCTAGAGACTTTTTTTAAACTTTGTCTGACTATTTAGACTGGCCTTTACTCCTAATATAGTTAAAATCTGGTAAATAAATATTGGAAACTAAACAAACATAAGCAAAACGTGTCTATGACAGAAAAACAATTTTATTAAGTCTAAAAATTTTTACTCTCTGCCCGTGTCAGTGTCATTATCATTTAAAGTGTGTTTTTATGTACATTAAATAGATAGAATAACTTATTACGGTCAAAAATCCATAGATTTTCTATCGATATCCGTATAACCGTAGGCGACCTCAAAAATCCATAGATCTACAAAAAAATCTATAGGTCTGGCAACTCTGGGTGACGCTAAGTAGAAACTAGAAACTTGTGGTAGGGGTGTTACCCTTTATCAGAGTATCGATAATATCGATAAATGTTTTTTTTGACACCATAAAACAGACCATTATTACCCGAATGCGCCAGAAGGAGGGTTATGTTTTTCAAGTGTATGTGTGTATGTAAGTATAATGTATGTATGTTTTTTTGCGCGCGTCACGCTCTGTAACCTACACGGCTTGATGGATTTTAGCTTGAGAGGTGTCGTTAGATTCGTCTTTTGACGGCGTCCGTGGTCTAGTGGTTCGAGTGTCGGACTGCTGATCACGAGGTCGTGAGTTCGACTCCCACAGGACACAAATATGTGTGTGATGAACATAAGTGTTTGTGTTGGTCTGGGTGTTTCTTATGTATATTATAAATATGTATTTACAAAAAAATAAGTATATAAGTATTATATCCATTGTCTAGTATCCATAGTACAGTCGACTGAATGACAGTAGTAACACTTCAGTTCGAAAACCTCCCTTACTGCTGTCATGAAATCTAAAAACGTTTTTATTTTTACTTTAACTTTATATTGTATATTAAGCTCAAACCTACAATAGCAGCAACATACTTGAACGAATAGCACTTGTTCATAAATTTATATTTAAATGACATGGTTATGTTTGCATTCAATTCTTAAACAGTATTATATTTTTAATGTTATATATTTATTATTTACTATCGATAACAAAATCGATAAACATCACATCTCTAACAAGGCAGTAGTAAAGCTACTCAACAATAGATGGCGCTTATTACAATATTAGCACATGTTCTAGAATAATTTACGATTTTTTTTTATTATATTCCATTTACTAGATAAATGTAAAAAATACTAACGAAAATAAACTGAAGTCAGATCCAGTAATTTTGCCATAACGTGATTTGCAATATCGCAATGCGCAACACGGCATATTTTCTCCGATATTTTTTTGTTGTTGTAGCTATACTGTCAACACACAAACGCGACTTATCATGCAGGGGTATGACATTAGACTGAGAGACTTGTTACCAATTAGTGACAAGACAAGTATTGGATTACGATTTTGGTTGTTTTGTCCTGTCTATTACTAGTAAATATTTAATGTCTTTGGTCATTCCCATACATTTGATTGACGATTGTGTAGATTGTCAACTTGGCTAGGGGGCAGGTCACGTAGTTAAGAAAATTTAGTAACCCCACCCCACTGGTCCTGATTTATGACCAATCACTAGAACTGTGTCGGGGATGATGCAGCGGAGATTGTTGGCGCTGGTGATATATAAAAATCAAGCTCGAAGTAACAGAGTAATTTCCAAAGTTGGATATTGCGGAAGTGGAAGTAAGTACATCAGTGCTGCCACTTGGCTGAATAAATATTATCAACTCAGCCTATCGCAGTCCACTGCTGGACATAGGCCTCTCCCAAGTTGCGCCACAACATTCGGTCCTCTGCCTTCCGCATCCAGTCCCCCCCAGCCACGTTCTTTAGGTCGTCGGTCGACCTGGCAGGGGGGCACCATACGCTGCGTTTGCCGATTCGCGGTCTCCACTCAAGGACTCGTCTGCTCCAACAGCCATCGGTCCTTCGACAGACATGGCCAACCCACTGCCACTTCAGCTTACTGATCCTACAAGCTATGTCGGTCACTCCGGTTCTTCTCCGGATAATCTCGTTACGGATTTTATCCTTCAAAGAGACTCCAAGCATAGCTCGCTCCATAGCTCGCTGAGCGACTTTGAACTTGTGGACTAGCCCAACTGTCAGTGTCCACGTCTCGGCACCGTAAGTCATGACAGGCAGGACGCACTGGTTGAAGACCTTTGTCTTCAAACTTTGCGGTATAGGCGACGAGAAGACTCGGCAATGTTTGCCAAATGCTGCCCAGCCCAAACGGATCCTTCTATTGGCTTCTTTCTCGAAGTTGTGTCTACCAAGCTGAATTGCCTGCCCTAGGTAGACGTATTCCGTTCTTCGAGTGCCGACCCTTCGACGAATATTGGCCTCGGCATGACATGCATAGTGAACATGACTTTAGTCTTGTCCAGATTCATGCCGAGACCGACACGTCGAGAGGCTCCGTTTAAGCTGTGCAGCATTTCGCCCAGTTGTTCCAGCGACTCGGCCATTACAACGATGTCATCGGCAAAACGGAGATGTGAGATGTTCTCTCCGTTAACTAAAATAAATATTACAATATCAAGAATTATAATTAATTTAATATTTTCATACAACAAACTGTGAATGCTAAAATTAATGCAGTTGGAAAGACTGAATACATTTTCGTCATCACAGAAAGTTCATCCATTATCGTTTTAATCAAAGTTATTTGTCAGCTCATCAGCTCGCTCCACGTGCAATTGTATATGCATAAAGAAAATCAAACTACGCAGCTGTTCAGAGTTCAATCCCGTAACTGGTCGAAACGAGTGTTAAAATTGAACATAACTGTATTAAATGATAAACAAGCTGATAAGTGATTTCCTGTCACCGACATGGACAAGTCACAACACCGTTATTTGCATAAGTAAACATGATCAATTCTGAGTTTACAAGTATTTCTTGTTATTATAGGTGAACAGATTTTAGTGCCCACCTTAGGAGGATTCATGTGGTTACTAATTCAATTGATCAAGGTGCCTAAAACCTTGCATGTTTTTCGACACAAGGAGTTGCATTTTAACCGGCGCACCCTTGGTCTTACCTCGCTACCAAATAGTCTGGCTCTTGTTTTCTTGTCTGAATCTTTCTTTCACCACGGTATGAGTAATTATTGTGGAATGCTAATAAATAAAATCAAAATATTCTATGCCGAAATGAGAGAAGTGGACATAAGTAACTCGTCAAACATTAAGCATATAAAAATGATACCTTTCCGATCCTCAAAATATATCACTACACACTGCTATAATGACTATTGCACACGGGAGCAGGGCAGTGAGCAGAACAGTACCTACTGTTACCATTTGAATGGCAGAACAGGGCCCCAGTTCTCGCATTATAGAGATAAATGTCTAATTCGAGATTATCTCTAATTTTAAATCTCTAAACGAAAAATGTTGCCGGTAATGTCAACTGCTGGGAACCACTCTTTGTATTTAGAGCGCTGGGACTAGACATATCTCTAACGTGACATTCTAAAAATACGAAAATTTATTTTCAATCGACATTCGCCATCTTTTTTTGACATTATGACAAGTTCGAGATAATGTCTACGACGCGAGAATCACCCCTCAGAGGCCTTACTCCCGACTGGTTCGAGCTAATATCAATTCCTAGAGGAATGCACCTACGAACTGACACTAACTCGAATTCAAATTCGATTGATACAGAACTCGAACCAGTCTGGGTAGTAAGGCCCCAGTTATTATTCATATTCGGGCGTCCAAACGGTAGCAGTACTGGTCTGCTCAATGCTCTGCGTCAGTGCCCAACCCTCGTGTGAAATAGAATCATAAGAGAGTGTATCTTTTTAACAGTAATAGGTAGCCGGTTTAAATTTTCACAGAATATTTATTGCTATGACCCCTATCACGACAAATACTTTTAAAAAAAAAGTCTAAAACCAAAGGAGGTCCTTGAAATACACAAAAATTTTTCAACGTTTTTGTTCCTGCTCTATCTTCAAAACGATAATACATACCAGCGTCAAACTTGGTCTGATTATAGTGCATACATTATTTTTAATAGGGCAAACATAGACATTTTCTGGAAAATAAATAAATTTCAAATTTAAAAAAAAAAAAAAAAAAAAAAAAAAAAAAAAAAAAAAAAAAAAAAATCTATGTGGTGGTACCTGCGTAAGAAAGAGATGCAAAAATTCACATTACGCGCACGGTGCGTTGATGTCTTTTGATGAACTCTCGTAAATTAAATCAGTTTCTATGGGGTAACAGGTCGATAGGTGGTATGCAACCCATACTGCGAGAGTCCGACTCGCACTTGGCCTGTTTTTTTGATCTTCTTCACATCATCAGAGACTTATCTCAACAAGTGTAAGATTGTTAGTGACGAAGAAAAGTGGGTCACTGAGCCACTGGTATGTACGAGACAGCTCATTCTGCTTTGTTGTAATCTTTAGACTAACACGTCATACCTTTCATAGTTATAAGTGCAGGAATGTAGATGAGGATATAAGGATTTGTGTCGTTAGCAGTGGTCTTCTTGGAATTTGAAATAATCATTATGCCTGGTACAAAATGATGACCGTTTGACTCATCGCTGCTTTAATTCGACTGTAGACAGTGACACAACACAAAAATTAGCATTATTCAGGAGAGTGGTTTAAACAATGATATTTAAAAGTATAGATATCATCATTTCAGCCGAAAGACGTCCACTGCTGGACATAGGCTTCCCCAAGCAGTTTGGGGGGATATGCCATAATGGCGACGCTTGACAGGCGGGTTGGCGATCGCAGTTGGTTGGTTAAATACTCAGAGAACGCCGCTGCCCATCCTCTGGTGTATGCCTTCCTTAGTCGCCTTTTATGACACCCTTGAGAAGCTATAGGGTGGTGCAATTCTTTAAGTCCGGCACCACACGGAACAAAAGTATAGATATGTCATACCCTAACAAAACAATCGAAAAAAATGTTTTGTCACCGGTCACGCTCGACGCCTTACTTGACGCGGATTAGTACAAAAACGTCCGTCGTCTTCAGATTGCGAGCTCAAGAAACATATTTGTACTTTTAAATAATAATATCATTGGGTTTAAATAAAATAAGGAAAATTCAACCAATCAGATAAAGTCATTTAGTAGCATCACGTCGTCAGTTTTGCAAATAGAAAAACGATCTTTCCTCACAATAAAGTAAAGGTAATTTCGTATCGAATGGTGTCACTTAAAACAGCCATATTTGGCTATATGCCACTATACAATTTATTTATTTATATGTTCATTGGTGTACATAACAAGATGTAAACATAAACTCATTAGAGTTTTACCGTACATCAAATCAACAATACAACATCAATTAAAGCAATTAAAGCAGTGATACGTCAAAATGCTCTGTGTAGTGTAAATTTTCCAAAGAATTTAGACATTACATTGCATTCTCCCCACCTTTGGGGGAGGCCCAAAGAGAGTATACCTAATTACTACGTTTTAGGGAGGCCTAACAGAACAGATCTCACTAAGTGCGAGATCTGTGCCTAACAGAGAGCAGTGGACGTCTTTCGACTGAAATTATGATGATGACAGGGCATTTTGACATGTTGTGTCAAATCTCTATCAAATCGAGGCTTTTATTTTGTGGCAGGTATAGGTAGGTGAAAATAAACTGCTTGCTCCTTGCACCTAGGAAGGAGGCGAAACAGGGGACATTTTAGAACGTGTAAAAATTTAGACTCATATTTTTTCATGTATATGTAAATAAAATTAGAAATTATTTTTTATATACATAAGAACTATTTTTAAGCTATTATACAATTATCATTAAAGTCTGACTAACGGATAGAAATTGAATAGAATGTACACACGGCTACACATCAAGCCGTACATTTCCAGTATAAGCTGACCTCGCATTGTATAGGTTTTCCTTACAACGCGAGGTCAGCCTTTACGGTTTTGTACAGCTTGATGTGTAGCCGTGTGTACTACACTACACCTGACTAAAAAATAATAGTATAACAACTACAGACAACGTGAACTACGTTCATTTTTCTTTTTTGACGTAATCACTATGTTTATTTTTTTGCTGTTGTTTAATTACTTTTTAATATTGAAAACACGAAGAACAAACAAAAGATTACAGAGAAATTATTATCTAAAAGTAGGTACTTAAAATCCTTTCCAAATATTGCCGTTACCGACAAAGCTTAACTTCACAAGTACGATTTATATACTAGGTATAATATATGTATATACTACACCACAAAGTAAAGAATTCCGTTTCCTGCCTTCATTTGCATGCAAAATAAAATACATAAAAGCCAGGTTTTATCGCGGGTATTATGTACACAGAGCAATCAGCAACCGCGCCACACCAGCGCTAATTACAACAAACTGTAGGATCACATTACTAATCTGTTGGCTGTCATAACTAGGTACATGAATATTAATCGGTATGATACAGTTCTTTGGATGATGCTATTGTGTGCCAAATTTCATCCAAATCAGTTCAGCGGTTTGAGCGTGATTGCGTAACAAACATCCAAACACCTTCACAAACTTTCATATTCATAAAATTTGTAGGAACAAAGAGATTTAATATAGGGCATAAATATTTAATATCTTTGAGTAGGAAGTAGTATTGTTTTCTGGTTGTTTTTTAGTTTTCTTGGCTTTTTATGTACTGTGATTATTTGCATTGGCTTTCCACGTGACAAGTTTTTGAAACACGAAACGACAGCCTTGTGATGGCATCTGATGAAGGCCAGAGTTCCGCATCGCTATCAGCATACGGGTGTTGTTTCAGTACAAAACGAGCAAGTAACATAATCCTAGCACACATACATACTATCACGCCTGTTTCCAACTGGGGTAGGCAGAGACTTTCCACCCGCTACGAGCCTTACACAACTCTTTCGCTTATCTAGGTTCACGCATGCCGATTTGATTTTGGCTCAAAAAATCCTTGAATTCGAATAAAACTACAAACAGTATCTTCTAGACTCTAGAGCAGCGGTTCTCAAACTTTTTAGGTCACGGAACCCTTTTGACAAGCAAAATACTTGACGGAACCCTACAATAAAACAATAGTTTTTAAAAGTGTATTCTTTATTATATAAGCATAATAAAAGTACAATGTAACAGTTACTAATTATTACTTACTTTAACCACATGCCAAGTACAATAATAGAAGATATTAAAAATGAAAAAATCTTAACTAATGGGAGGTATGAAACTGTTTTTTATTTTTCATCAATTGGTTGATATCAGGTTTGATAGAAGACATTTGAAGTCTCATATCAGGTTCGGCGTCCAGTCTATTGCGATATTTTGTTTTCGTGGCTGCATAGGTTGAGAATCCTGTTTCGCACAAATATGTTGTTGGGAACGGGAGAAGAATATTCAGAGCCATTCTGCCAAGCATTGGATATTCATCACGGATTCTGCACCAAAAATCGTTGAGAGGCGTCGTTTTGAACAGTGCCTCCATACTTGTGTCTGATGACATTTCTAAAAGAGATTCATATATCTCGTTTGACATACTTTCGGGCTTTTGCAAGTTGGGTAAAAAAGGATTATGAATCCATGAATTCAGCTTCATTTTTGTATTATGTTCTTCGGGAAAATACTTTACAAAAGATGCGCGCATCGAAGTGAGATATTGGACCAATTCTTCAAACACATCATCTTGAAACATTTCCGAGTCGTTATCGCTAACAAACTCACTGAGTGACGTAAAGCTTTCTATTTCTCTCTTACCAACGCAAATAATCCAAAAATCTAATTTTCTTTTGAAGGCAGTTATTTTGTTATAGGCCTGGAACACTGTTGTCTGTTTACCTTGCAATGATAAATTCAATTCGTTCAGTTTTTGAAAGATATCCGCCATAAAAGACAATCGGAACAACCAAGTTTTATTATACAAACGGTCTTTCAAATTAAAAGAAACTGTATCTGCTGAAAGAAACATTTGTAACTCGGCTCTAAGTTCAAATAGCCTTGTTAAAGTTTTACCCCGAGACAGCCATCGCACTTCTGTATGGAGCAGCAGTGTTTTATGTTTGCTGCCATAATCTTCACACAATAATGAGAACAATCGGGATTGTAGTGGTCGTGATTTGATAAAATTAATTATTTTTACCGCTTCATCCATAACTAATTTTAGATTTGATGGCATTTGCTTCATCGCAAGTGCTTGTCTATGCAGAATACAATGGCTGGAACTACAATTAGGCGCTTTACTTTTTATTCGTGATACTGCTCCTGCTGTTTTACCTGTCATCGCCTTGGCCCCATCTGTACAAATGTCAATGCAATCGTTCCAACTAAGATTATTTTCTTTAAAAAATATGTTTATTTTATTAAAAATTTCTTCCCCGGTAGTGTTTGTGGGCAGCGGTGAACACATAAGCATGTCTTCTTCAAAAGAACGTTCATATGGATATCTCACGATAACCAGCAAGATAGCCAGACCAGTGACATCAGTTGACTCATCCATTTGCAAGGCGAATCGTGTTTTTTGTAGACGTGCAACTAGTTCTTGTTTGACGTAGCTTGCCAGATCATGGATTCGCCGTGAAACAGTATCGTTTGATAGCGGTACAGTAGAAAGATGCTTTGCAGATTTTTCATCGAGCATACATTTTGTTATGTCTAACACACATGGCTTTATTAAATTCTCAGCGATAGTGTGCGCTTCACCTGCTTGTGCAATGCGATAGCTAACTAAATATGATGCCTCCGTGGCCTTTTCATTGATAGTTTGTGTTACATGCATCATATTTTTTTGACTTTCCAATAACTGTTCTTTTTTACGAACAAAAAATTCTTTATTCTTGTCTTTAGACTCGGGGTGTACAGTTTCTAAATGTCTGCGTAATTTGGCAGGTGCCATGGAACTATTAGGAAGCAGTTTACTACATAACATGCAGAGAGGTGAGCCGTTGGAATCAACAAATCCGAAACTGATATATGATTCATCATACTTCCTTTTTTTCGTCTTTGAAACCGTGGAGCTTGACGTCGTGGCATCATCGTCTGGATCGGTAATTGCTGTATTCTCCGCGCGTACTGCTTTTGAACATTCAGCGTCATTAGAAGATGTCGTTGCAACACGTTTAACACCTTTAAGCCAACGTTCCATTCTTCTTTATTAATAATGTTACACGTCAGGATGGTAGGGTCAAAATAATGCACAATCGTTACTGCGTTTATGAGACAAAGTTTAGTCCAAAGAAGAAATGTACAAAACTGATACAATCAGAATACAGCGGGCAGTAGAACTTACAAGAAGGCAGCAGGCTAGCCAGCTTGTAAGTAGGTAGGTACGAACTTATCGCTCCGAACGCTAATCGTCAACTGACTGACGAGGCGCGACTTTTTTTATATAATAGCGCTTTTATACTTAGTCCTAGACTCGAACTCGAACATTCTCAAAAATACTCGAGTCGGCGCCTTTGATAAACAAAAAGCGGAAATAAAAATATAAATACAAAAAAATGCGTTGTAAACAATCTCGACTTTATGCTTTTGAAGATAGAGCCGAAAGTCGCTTGTTCACAACTATAGCGTCTAATTCAGAGGCGGCTTTTATCAAAGGGACTGCGCGCTCACAAGTATACGCGCGGCGGGCGGATTCAAAACGTTCGACCAGTGACCAGAGAGAGGTGTTTTGTTTTTTTTTTCTAAATTCTTGCGGAACCCCTACAGGGGTATCGCGGAACCCTAGGGTTCCGCGGAACACACTTAGAGTACCGCTGCTCTAGAGATTCTAGTGGGAGAATTTGCTCAGTTATGTGTATTATTTAACTCACAGCGTTAAGTGCTGTGAATCAGCATTTAGATAAACTTAGATACGATTTACAATAATTATGTCATTGCAATCTGCAAAGATAATATAATCACTACGTTTTAGCAATCTGTGCTGCCTTGAACGGTTGTTATGACAGCTGTTTATCTAGTTACTACTACGATGAAAGAACCTACTTACTACCAAGTTGGTTGTAAGTAGGTTCTTTCATCGTAGAGTTACTAGTACCTACTTAAGTTCAAATTATGATGCTGATTCCCTTGTATAACGCACTAATTTTAATCACACTATATCTCTTTCTTACTAAAATAATTGAAAAAGGACAGAAAATAAATTGTGGAAAGAAAAATTCGCTCACGAGCCGTTTTCAAAAAACACGTCACCCAAAGACGGATTCAAAGTTGAGGTTAAATTCGATACCACATGGGCAGAGTTCACGATCGCTTAGCGGATAAAGCACTGGCGTACTGAACCAGGAGTCGCAGGTTCGAATCCTGTTGGTGAGCGAATTTTTCATTCTACAATTTATTTTACTACTTAGGTCACACGATGACTGATAAACTTTTTATTTTAATACAAACTCAAATTAGTATTAAAATCATTCCGTCGACATACTATTTAGAAAACCTTGACCGCGCTAGAATAGTTTTTATCAAGCAAGCGTTTGGCTACAAAAACGATTTATTTAGAAAAAGGTCGCATCCCGCAGACAGGGACGCGGTCGGATTTCCGTTTTCCGGTTTAGGTAACGGCAGTCATACTCACCCCCTTTTCCCTTCACTTTGGAAGTCTGACCCACAGAAAAAACAATCCACAAACAATTTTAATAATATGATGATGACCTTAGCAAAAGATGGTCAAACAACCTTTCATATGGCACTATGACCTTTGACACTTTACTTAATTCCGACGTCATGACGTCACTTCTAACAAAGCTAACCCCACCATTATATCATTACCTTCTAATTCAATCTTACCGTTATGCAATTACGTACGAGTCATTTGCATCATCACTTTATCTCCTGGCAATTAAAATGACCATATTCCGTGGCCAAGCATGGTAGTCACGATGTACCACCATGTACACACGGCTACACATGAAGCTGTACATTTCCAGTATAAGCTGACTTTGCATTGTATAGGCTGTCTGTACAATGCCAGATCAGCTTATACTGGAAATGTACAGCTTCATGTGTACCCGTGCGTACCATGGTAGTCATGACACGTGTGTCTCAAAATTCAAGCAAAATAGTGACAAATGGGAATAACGTGAAGTGTAATTATTTTATTATTTTTAACGCATTTACGCATGCGAAGCGAAATCTAACGATTTAAATTGTGGAAAGAAAAAATCGCTCACGAGCAGGATTAGAACCTGCGACTCCTGGCTCAGTACGCCAGTGCTTTAGCCACTAAGCTACCGTGAACACTGCTCGTAGTATCGAAATTCTTATCCACTTGGTACGTCTTTGGGTGATGTCAGCGATATTTTATTAAGAAACGGTGTTTCTTAACCGACTCGAGTAACTTTGCAGTTATTTCAAAGTCGTATAGATATGCCTACCCTTACTAATTATTTTATTATTTTTAACGCATTTACGCATGCAGAGCGAAATCTAACGATTTAATTTATGGAAAGAAAAAATCGCTCACGAGCAGGATTCGAACCTGCGACTCCTGGCTCAGTACGCCAGTGAGCGTTTTTTTTTTCTTTCCACAATTTAAATCGTTAATGTGAAGTGTGTCTACACAATTTATTTTTTACCACATCGTTCCACAAATGGAGCTTTTTTATTAATCCACACCTACATTTAGATTAAATTCCTATTAGCCTCACTTCGACAAATTACCACATTAATCCAAATTACCTCGAGCGGCCTTCGCGCAGGGTGGCTGGCAATTAATATGGCTGACCTTCAAACATAATCAAATATTCTGGGGCCTTGACCGCCCGGCCCCGAGTAGCCCAGCCGAGTATGGATCACAGGAAGTTGGTATGATAAGACCAGGGCGCTGATTCTACTCACAAAAGTGTTGATAATTCGCAATCAAAACACAACCAACAACCAAAATCAACCAGATCCAGTTTTGGGTAGAAATCGTAATTTATACAAATTGTGGAAAGGAAAATTCGCTCACGACCAGGGGCTTTACTCGCGCTCAGCGAAAGACATACGAAGTTCAAATTTTCGTTCCAATTGATACCTTAATAATAAAGATAGGCACACTAAAAAGGCACAATAAAGATAGTCATAGTCGTATGTTTGCCGGAGATCAGATAAATAAAACGCCAAATCACGAATCATCATCATCATCATCATTTCAGCCAAAAGACGTCCACTGCTGGACATAGGTCTCCCCCAAGCATCGCCACAACGACCGGTCCTGTGCCTTCCGCATCCAGCGGATTCCCGCGACCTTCACCAGGTCGTCGGTCCACCTGGTGGGGGGCCTAACCACGCTGCGCCTTCCAGTACGCGTTCGCCACTCCAGAACTTCACTGCCCCATCGGCCCCGTTCTGCGAGCAATGTGCCCCGCCCATTGCCACTTAAGTTTGGCAATTCTTCGGGCTATGTCGGTTACTTTCGTTCTCCTGCGAATCTTCTCATTACTGATTCGATCACGCAGGGACACTCCGAGCATAGCCCTCTCCATTGCCCTTTGAGTGACTTTGAGCCTTCTTATCAGGCCCATTGTGAGCGACCACGTTGTAAGTAATTACTGGCAACACACACTGGTCAAAGACTTTCGTCTTGAGACTGCGGTATTTTGGACGAGAAAATATTGCGTAGCTTCCCGAACGATGCCCAACCGAGTCGGATTCGACGATTGACCTCTTAAAAATCACGAATATCGCATGCGATATGGGAACGATGGTTGACCGGAGTAGTAACTACGATTCTCTACGATTAAATAAAAATCAAATAGTAAATTGTGCGATGAATAGTACGATTTATCGAATGTCCCCCAGGGGCTTCACAAGCGTTCAGCGAACTACAAAAGAATTTTAAACTTTCGTTACGACTGATACCTTAATAATAGATAGGCACACAAAAAAGGCACGAAAGTTAGACTACTTTGGCATGGCGGACTAAGTGACCAAAAAAAATTGCAGTTGCAACGAATTACGACATAAATTAAAACGGAATCGAATATGATTAAAAACGTGACAGGCTGATAATTATTCACCGAGCAGAGCACACGATTTGTGCCAATTTATCTATGCACCAATGTACAGAGATGAAATTGTTGTCATGCCCGAATCGAAAGAGTATTATAATTCGACGTTTGGTAGAAGTCCATATTACGTTTAGTGGACGAGTTATGTGTGTTATGTTACAATCTCAACTCGATCCAATAGTCTTTTTGGCGGGTTGCCAAGTTCAGCTATGCTTAAGTAAGGTACTGTAAGCAAGCTCACGGCCAATCTGAATCAATGATATGGAAAGGTTTCAGCTCTACGTGAGGAAAATGAGGTCAAACCAATGAAGAATAACAAATAAAAGGATAATACTGAACGATTGATACTGCTACGCTGCATCTTGCGTGTTGGTTTTCCACAATGACGTATTAAAAAAGGAAGACACGGGAAACTTACCGCGCGTGGTCCTACAAAACTGTCACTGTGTGCGTTGACCTGACTGTGTGCGTTCAGTCACCGCAGGACAGCGGCTTGACTGCACGTGTTATGCTCATACATTGATTAGGGAAAGACGTTTTTTTACTTATACGTTTCTTAATCGGTCGGCGGCATACAACGTTACTTCAATTATAGCCGAGTGAGTCTGTGTGTATGTAGTGGTGCACCAAGCCCACATTTTGTTCACGTAATGTAAGAAGTTAACGTGTCTTCCTCTTTTAATACGTCATTGGTTTTCCATCAAATATTTGTACGTGTATGATTGATAGCGAAAGAGGTGTCAGAATCGTTACGGATGGAAACCTATGGTCTCTGCTTCATCATCATCATTTCATACGGAAGACGTCCACTACTGGACTAGGCTTCCCCCAAAATGGGGGGGATATGCCATAATCGCCACGCTTGGCAGGCGGATTGGCGATCGTAGTTGGTTGAATAAATACTCAGAGAACGGCGCCCATTCTATGGTGAATCCCTTAGTCGCCTTTTACGACACCCACGAGAAGAGATAGTCTTTTTAAGAGAGAGAGAGAGAGAGAGTCTCTGCTTACCCCAATGGGAAACAGGCGTGATAATATGTAAGTAAATATTCGTATATTTTGGTCTGAGTATTTATGTACGTGAAAAAAACTGTCAAACTTACTGACAAAAAAAAAAGAAATGGAGAGTAAGTCGGTCAGAACTGCCTTACTATCTGATATTACTTTTTTTTTGCTCTTACAAACCCCTTGAGAGGTTTGATGCGTGCATTGCAATAATTTTCCCTTACAGTAAACACGAAAAGTAGCTTATTTGGTGATACACATTAAATTATTCAAGTAAGGCAAGGTACCTACAATACGAGTACAGTCGACCGTACGACAGTGGTAACAGTTTGACCTTGACAGCGTCTTTATTTAGAAAGCAGTAAGGGCGTTTTTCTTCATTCAAGTGTCACCACTGACGTGAGGTCAACTGTACAAGGCTGTATTCGTACAATAAGTATAAGGCTAATGGTTATTGGTATTCGATTGTGTTTAGGTAGTATATTTATAGTGTTTCGGCTTCGGGAGCGTTCCCCTGACACCCAGTATATCTTATGCGGTGTATACAGATAAATAACATAATTACTGTGTCTTGTAATATGACATGAGAAAGTGGCTGGTTAATGAGCTTATAACATAACAACATAACATCACGCCTGTATTTCCCCGAAGGGGTAGGCAGAGGTGTAATAATACCTACACCCACATTTCGCCAGTTATGTTATAGTCCCATGTAATAGGGGGCGAGCCTACTGCCATTGACCGGGCACAAATCCAGACTCCGGGCTGCTACTGAGAATTTCCTAATGAAAAAACCCAATAACACTTTGCCCGACCCGGGAATCGAACCCAGGACCCCACGCTTAGCAGTCGCGTTTGCAACCACTAGACCAACGAGGCAGTCTAATGAGACTAGACTAATGAGCTTATGTAGGAAGATAATATGGTTCAATGTATTTTATGGCAACATTACCGACACACCTATAATTTCCAGAAACTAGGACTTTATTAACGCCTTGATTAACGTTTTCTCGCAATTTTCCAAGATCATTACAGACTAACCCTCGATTTTAGAAATTCCAAACATCGAAAAAACAAGCTAATCCCATGTGATTTGTGATTGCTTTTCGTTATTCTTATTGGGCTTTAGTTTGACCACCACCTTACTGTCGAGCGATGGGGTGGTCGACGATGCACACTTACTAAACAAAAAACATAGAACCTAAACAAGAGCAAAACCTAGTCAGTCGAGCCTTGAAAACCACCAGATTATACCTATAGGGAAACATGGACGCCCCGACAAGTAATTCCACTACATAACTAATTAATCATGTCTTCAGAAATCGGTGTAAGCCTGAAAGCGGACCCTGGAGTTAAGACGTTATGACTACTTATGACTTGGCACTATAGATATGCCAGGATTACGCTACGAAGAAGTAGTAGCGTTCTTATCACTTCTTCTCTCGTGTCGGCACGAGAAAAACGAGAATAGCTCGTTTGACTAAGATTCCTGTTTACTACTATTTTCATGGTGTACAATAAAGTATATTCTATCTATCTATCTACTCAGTCAGCAAGGTCGATAGTGAGACTGACTGCTGCCCAGTGTGAAACGGACGTATCAAAGTGTATGTAAGTATAGTAAGTATCGTCACTTGTGTGAAGCGGACATATCAAACTGTATGTAAGTATCGTTACTCGTGTGAAGTGGGCATATCAAACTGTACCAGGCCCCTCAGAAAGTATTGCGAAAAAAAGTTTTTATATATGGGAGACTGGCCAGTTATAATGTTTTTCGAAAATATGATTATTTATAAGTAAAAATAAGTAAGTTCCAATTTCAAAATTTCCCTCCACATTTTTTGCGAGTTAATTCAAAGTATTGTGTCTCACTGAAATATGGATCTGCGCCGGGAACATTTTAGAGCTATGATTTTATACGATTTCAAGTGTCGCCTGAAACCGGATGAATCGTACGATAGACTTCAAATGGCATTCATGGATGAAGGCCCTTCCAAGGCAACCGTGTATCGTTGGTATAACGAATTCAAGCGCGGTCGACCAACTTTGGGGGATGACGAAAGAAGCGGTCGCCCTTTGACGGCTGTTACCGAAGAAAACGTGCTAGCAGTGAAAAATTTAATCCAAGACAATAGGCGAATTACATATCAGGAGATTCAACACATATTGAAGATTGGATCGGGAAGCGTTCACGAGATTCTACACAGCCATCTTCGCGCACAACCTCACCGATGCTCAGAAGCAGGCCCGGGTGGAATGGTGCCGTGATATGCTTAACAAATTTGAAGCAGGCTCGTCTCGGCGTGTTTACGACATCGTTACAGGTGATGAGTCCTGGATTTATCAATACGACCCAGAAACCAAGCGCCAGTCGACTGTTTGGGTGTTTCAAAATGAGCCAACGCCTACCAAAGTGAAGCGATCTAGAAGCGGGGGTAAGATTTTGATCGCTAGCTTTTTTAATTTGACTGGCCACTTGGTATCAATTCCCTTACGGGATCAAAGAAGCATTAATGCCGAATGGTATACTACCAAATGTTTGCCAGAAGTTTTCTCTGTTATAAGCAACAAGCGACCAAATACAGGGCTCCGCGGGCTACTGCTCCACCACGACAATGCACCTGCGCACACCGCACTCAAAACGAGGGACTTCCTGGACAGCACGCCAGTCAAACTCCTGGGTCACCCTCCTTACAGCCCTGATCTAGCACCGTGTGACTTCTTTTTATTCCCAAAAATAAAAAATCAGCTCAAAGGGATACAATTTTCGTCGCCGGAAGATGCGCTGGCTGCGTTCGAGCAGGCTGTAAACGAGGTGTCTGCGGCGGACTGGAAAAAGTGTTTTGAAAACTGGTTTAGGCGCATGAATCTTTGTATAGAGGCTGGTGGAAAGTACTTTGAAAAGATTTGATAAAAATATATGTACGTATAGAACATTTTTTTTTAGTTTCGCAAAACTTTCTGAGTGTCCCACGTATGTAAGTATCGTCACTCGTGTGAAGTGGGCATATCAAACTGTATGTAAGTATCGTCACTCGTGTGAAGTGGGCATATCAAACTGTATGTAAGTATCGTCACTCGTGTGAAGTGGGCATATCAAACTGTATGTAAGTATCGTCACTTGTGTGAAGCGGACATATCAAACTGTATGTAAGTATCGTCACTTGTGTGAAGCGGACATATCAACTGTATGTAAGTATCGTCACTTGTGTGAAGCGGACATATCAAACTGTATGTAAGTATCGTCACTTCTGTGAAGCGGACGTATCAAACTGTATATAAGTATCGTCACTCGTGTGAAGTGGGCATATCAAACTGTATGTAAGTAACGTTACTCGTGTGAAGCGGACGTATCAAACTGTATGTAAGTATCGTCACTCGTGTGAAGTGGGCATATCAAACTGTATGTAAGTATCGTCACTCATGTGAAGCGGACGTATCAAAGTGTATGTAAGTATCGTTACTCGTGTGAAGCGGACATATCAAACTGTATGTTAGTATCGTCACTCGTGTGAAGCGGACGTATCAAAGTGTATGTAAGTATCGTTACTCGTGTGAAGCGGACATATCAAACTGTATGTTAGTATCGTCACTTGTGATGGCTCTTTGTCCTATTACTTTTTAGACAACAATGAGCTTTACGACAATATTATTAAAACAGAAATCTAATAACTCTTAATGACCTAAAAAGGATAATATCCTTTTTAGGTCATTAAGAGTTCATATTATGAATATGATACCTAGGGGAATAAAACGACAGATATTGACATAACGACATGTTTTTATATTTCCCATTACGCTAGTTAAGTTAGCCAAAGTGCAATTTTTCATGCGTAAACTAAGGTTAACGCCCGTGTACAAATGACAGGTAATTAACAAAGTGAAATAAAACTTTTGGAACGTTATCAACAACCTTGACAGGTTTTATTTTGTACGTATTTGTTGCTACTCTCTCTTAAATTTAGTGTCAGTGCACTAATATCATTGCAGGTTACATTACAAGTAAAAGGTTAATTCACCGATCGAAGCGAGGTCTCCGAGTTAACTAGGCCGCTCAGCACTTTGTCCGTCTGTATGTCTGTCTGTCTGTCTGTCAGAACCTAATAATTTCTAGTCGAAATAAGATAATTACTTCAAAATCTCGCATAATACGTTGAACTTTAGGCCAAAGCCGAATATGATATTTAAAATTATAATAAATGACATTTTACGAGGGCCATCCATACATGCAAATTATCGCGGCTTGCGGTAGGTGTAATTCGGGAGAAAATGTAACGTCGTCGTCGCTTTGTATCAATGCCTCAGGTTTACGTGGTTTGTAGATTTTTCATTATTTTCAACCTATAAGTACATACGCTACAGCGTAAAGTCTGCGGCTGAATACACGTTTGGTGTACAAATAATCCCTTAGATTGAAACAAATCGTGTCAAGATTAACATAGCGATATACTGGCGTTAATACTATATCATTTATTAATAATAGTCGTCCGTTCAAACAAAGCTGTTTAGAAATTAATAACATATTTTCAAGGCTTCTCCATAAGCCTACATAAATAACAAAACGTTATGTTCTATATTAATGAGGCTAAGCCTTTAATTACGTTAATTGTGCCCCAGTATAATCCCGGATAACCGTTGGATACAAAACAAACATTTTTGGTCAAATTAAAAGGGACGGGCCGTGTTATGTATTAATTTTATCGATTTATGTACTATCAACAGCTACATGAAAATTGTTGCTTTGTGTGCTAATTAAAGGCCCTTTGAACTGCTTCTGTATCTGATCATACTAATTATTTCAGCTGTAATAGCGTGTTTGTACCGAGTGGGTCCCGAAAAACATGCAACAGCATCGCGGCAGACCCAGGCGGGACAAGCTGGACTCGTATAGAAAAGACTGGTCCACACTTGCACTTGACCAGAAAGAGTGTAATAAGGAAAGGGAGGCCTTTAACCTGCAGTGGGACAATATTATTATAGGCTAAAATAATAATAATAGCGTGTTTGAGTAACAGACATCCATCCAATATTGTCAAAATTTCGCATTTATGATACTAGGTACAATATTATAAATGTGAAAATTTGTGAAGATGTTTGGATGTTTGTTACTCTAACACGCTGAAACAGCTAAACAGATTTGGACGAAATTTGGCACACAGATAACCATAACCCAGATTAAAATATAGGCTACTTCTTATCCCGGGAAAACAAATAGTTCTCGAAGCTTCGGACAAAGCCTACTTAGAGATATGTTTTCCAGAAAATGTAAGATTAAACTAAAATCTCGCTAACACGGAAAACGGAAATTGCTTTCAAGCGAACCGGCCGTAACCGAGAAAACTATGAAGAAGACAAACGATAAAAACCAGCCAAGTGCGAGTCGGACTCACGTAGTAACGGTTCTGTGCGTACCACCCATCGACCTGATAACATAACAACACGCCTATATTTACCCGAAGGGGTAGGCAGAGGTGTATAGTACACCCACATTTCGCCAGTTATGTTATAGTCCCATGTAATAGGGGGCGAGCCTATTGCCATTAACCGGGCACAAAACCGTATTCCGGGCTGCTACTGACCTGATACCCCATAGAAACTGATTTAATTTACGAGAGTTCATCAAAAGATATCAGCGCACCATGCGTGAAATATTAATTTTTGCACCTCTTTCTTACGCAGGTATCACCACATATATCTATTTTGCCCTATTTTTTGTATTTTTTACTAAACTTAATATCATGCAGTATAATCAGACCAAGTTTGACGCTGGTATGTATTACTGTTTTGAAGATAGAGCAGGAACAAAAATGTTGAAAAAAAATCATGTTTTTCGAGGTTTCTTGTATGGTTTCTTTGGTTTTTGTTTTTAGTATTGGTCGTGTCATAGCAACACAAATTCTGAGAAATTTTCAACCGACTACCTATTACCGTTCAAAAGATACAGCCCTGTGACAGACAGACACACGGACGGGGAGTAATAGGGTCCCGTTTGGCACCCTTGGGGTGCGGAACCATAAAAATTACAGTTAAAGTTAAAAATCTGTAAACCAAATAGTTATAAAGAGAAATGTGGCCTTATTCGGTGCTTTTCCATCGGTTTTGGAATGTTACTCAGAAGTTGGCAGTGTTGCCAAATGGTTGATGTATGTCGTATTTCGTTCCGAGAGGAAGTTACGGCATTGAATAATGGCGTCGCCATACTTGTATGGCTTTCAGGTTATGTCACGTTGAAATTGGGGTTTTTTACTGCGTCATGCAAAATTTATTTTTGAAAAATAATGTAATTTTCCTACTTATTGACCGATTTCAAGTTGTTTTGTTAATTTAACCCCGAAATGGCAAAAAAAAAACAGCTGATCCCTACATTTGTGTTTACATAAATCAATCGACAAAATGTAGGGATCAGCTGATTTTTCAGTTTCAGGGTTGGTCCCATAGTAAAAGTTGTGCATAATGATGAGTACAATGACCCCTAAAGAGGTTTTCAGTTATTTCAATAACACGTTATATATATTTTAATAATTTCTTAGGTTTTCGCGATCACTACACATTACAATAAAACAAGTTTAACCAGATTATATCGCGTATATTATAAAAATATATATTTTATATCAGTACGCGGGTGAAGCCACGGGCACAGCTGGTATAAAATAATTTTAATGCTGAATCTTATTCTTTAGGGACCGAGGATCTATTAGACTATTAGTTAAGAATAGTTTTAGGTAATATTATTATTATGCTATTATTACGTACAGTCAATGATATTTAAAAGTACAGATATGTTACTTGCGCTCGCAATCTGAAGACTCCAAAACGTCCTAATTAGGACGTTTTCTATTAATCCGCGTCAAGTAAGGCGACGAGCGTGACCGATGACAAAAAAAAATGCCGTCGTGTGTGTACAGAAAGTGTTCCGATTATGACGCGAAAGTAACTTTAAGTAACCAACTTGCGTTTGTTTATGTGTATTGTGCCGCCACTGCGTACGGAACATTTTTTTCGTTTGTTTTATTGGGGTATGACATATCTATACTTTTAAATATCATTGCGTACAGTCGACTGCATGGCAGTGGTAACACTTGAATTAGAAAACGGCCCTTACTGCTTACGAAATAAAGGTGCTGTCAACTGTTACCACTGACGTGCGGTCGACTGTACGAGTGGTAGGACTATTCCAAATCCTATAGACATCTTCTTTTTTTTATTAAACAAAATCAATGTATGGATCTCAACATGATTCTTTATAAAGCTTGGCTTTAACCTATCCATAGGTGAGGATAAAATAAACATCTTCGTCACTCACCACTCGCCCTCTGGAACTGCACAGCAGCTTTCTGGCACTCCTGCCTGGCTGTGGTGGCTACGCCCACCGCGTCATAGTACGGCCTGGACTTGTCCACGCAAGTCCCCAGCCGCTTGGTCCACGACTGCAGTCGCCGCGAAGTCTCGTTCAGCAGCAGGTGGAATGTCTTCATAGACTCCTGGAGATTTAGAATGTATGATGAGTATGTTTTCATCATCATCATCATTTCAGACGAAAGACGTCCACTTCTGGACCTAGGCCTCCCCCGATTTAGGGGAGATATGCCATAAGCGCCACGCTTGGCAGGCGGGTTGGCGATCGCAGTTGGTTAGTTAAATACACAGAGAACGCTGCTGCCCATCCTCTGGTGAATCCCTTAGTCGCCTTTTACGACACCCATGATAAGAGTTAAGGTCTTTTATGGACTCCTATTATCAGAATTTTATTGTTAAACCAAAGTGGCAGTGGGCGGGGCACATTGCTCGCAGGACGGATGGCCGATGGGGCCGTAAAGTTCTGGAGTGGCGAACGCGTACTGGAAGGCGCAGCGTGGGTAGGCCCCCCACAAGGTGGACCGACGACCTTATGAAGACCGCGGGAATCCGCTGGATACGGAAAGCGCAGGACCGGTCGGTGTGGCAATACTTGGGGGGAGGCCTATGTCCAAGGAGGACGTCTTTCGGCTGAAATGATGATGATGATGATAATGATTATCACTTGCGTTAAAGGGTTTAGGAAAACTTCTTGAGGACCTGCTCACCCCAACCCGCACCATACCAGCTTGGACGGCCTAAACTCTCCTCATTCTGAGAAGAGGGACAGTCAGCTTTCTACTTAAATTTTAAACAAAGTAAAAGCTTTCTCTTTAATTTTTAAGATCATAGTTGGTCGGGTCTTCTAGCATGGTCATTCTGACACTCCTATAATCAAACATTTTCTATTTCACATAATTCCAAACGAAAACGTTGAAGTAATGCGCGTTACGTCATACTAGAAACATGATGTGGTGTCATACGTCGGGGCCGCTGTAATTGACCTAATCTACGCTAGCTGCGCCCGCGCCGACCTCCGCCGTATCGCTAGTTGACGCACCTTATATGTTTGATTGTATGCTAGAGCTTATACTGTTGCAGATTTCGAAATATTACATTAATTTTTTGGGCAGTCGCATGAAAAGATTTTATAACATTATTAGTTAATTATAAGAAAATTAAAAAATGATATTTAGGTATCTAATATGTGATGTCTTTTCGACTTCATCCTTAAATCCGTAAAAGAAGCTTCTAAGAATTATAGTGTTTGGAAAAACCAAATACCGGCCAAGAGAAAACAGAAATTCGGCAATTAGAAAAACATTACCCTCCTTCTGGCGCAGTCGGGTAAAAAGGAATTTCGGTACCTATGCATGATTTTCGAACAAATTTATTTTGGACCTAGGGTGTATTAATTGTGTTTGTAGTCCGCCAACCCACACTAGGCCAGCATGGTGGACTAAGGCCTTAGCCATTTCGTACTGAGAAGAGGCCCGTGCCCAGCAGTGGGACAGTAATAGGCTAGTTATGGATGGCGTATTATACCAGTCAAGCATTCCGATGTTCTATATAAAAGAGAGCGGTAAATAATAATATTCTGGACCTATTGAGCGTTATAATAGGAAGTAAAATAAAAAATAACAAAGAAGGAAGAACATCACTTTAAAGACAAAATACCAATAACAATTCAAATGCAATAAAAACGACACAAAAACTATACTGCATAATTCTGCAATTCCACTTCACCTTGAAATGTTTTTTTTTATAAAATCAATTCATTGGCATTTGTGATATTGCAATATTGGTTGCCCCTGCCATATTTGATTTAAATGACGGCCAACCAATATGGTTTGTACGTGATATACAGGTTAGGAAATAGTACTGGAGGGCGAAATACTATAAAGTATAGAGAAAAGTCGTCAAAGAAGTCGTGAGTTCAATTTTGGAGAAAACAAAAATTGCATTTTTATATTTTTGAAAAAGCAGCCCCTTCGGCTAGAAATAGAAACCAATCTTTTTTGAAAAAAAAAAACATCTCTCTATTTCATTGAATCAATTGATAGGTTGCAATGTATGGAAAATAAAGAAACTTGTTACAAAAATCCCATTTCTTTTGATTTACCACATAAAACACATCTTATTGCTACATTTCTTTGCAAGATTTGTTCCTTATCAGTTGAGGCAATAATATAGGCATACAGGTCATTTTTTTTTTGCAAAAAAGACTGGATTTGATTCCTGGCCGATCAAGCTACTTTTTCAAAAATCTAAAATGCTTTTTTTCGTTTCTCCAAAATCGAGCTAATGACTCTTTTAACATCATTTTTCTATATAGATCTTATAGTTTCGGATTTGGCCCTCCAGCACTTTTTACAACTCACCCTGTATAATAAGAAATGCGGTAGGTACATAACTGACGTAAGAACGAGCAACTGGAGCAAATCTGTCGTGCTAAGTAAACTGACTGATATATGATACAGTTACAAAATAACAAGATACTTTGTTACATTATTTGCTGTGTTATTTTGTAATTACATTTACTATTTGGGGTTAATTGATTTCTTAAATTTTAACTGAATGTGCAACCTAAAAGACAATACAACGTGTTATTGAAATAACTAAAAACCTCTTAAGGGGCCATTGTACTCATCAGTATAAACAACTTTTACTATGGAACAAACCTTGAAATCTAGAAAATATTTATATAATATTTTGTCGATTTATGTGAAAACAATTGTAGGGAACACCTGATATTTTTTCCAGATTTCAGGGTTGGTCCCATAGTTGTTGTTCATACTGATGAGTACAATGACACGTATATTTGGACTTCAAATTGAATCGAAGAGTGTGTTTTGTATGGGTACGTTTTTCATATTAGAATTTTATATCATTTATCGAAGATGCAGCATACCTAAAGACATACGTCATAAAACATAGGTAGAAACACTTAGATTTAGATCATTTAACAGAACAGACATCGTCAAAAGTTCATTCTAGACAAGATCAAGATTGAGACTTCAGATGCCAGCACATTCAACTATATTCTATGACAAATCCTTCACAGTCCAAGCTGCTCGTTTATGGAATGCGTTACCTGTGCCTATAAGACGTGCTCAGTCGCTAGCTTCTTTTAAAAAACTTGTAAAGGAACATTATCTCTCTGTATAAACTGTTATTTTAGTGATATGTTGCTACACTGGTATATACACGTATTTTATTTCGTTATTTATTAAAGAATATTATTTGTTGTTACATTTGTATATATTTGGTATTTATTTATGGATATATATTAGAATTTATTTTATATATTTATACATGTAATATTTCCTATGGTAGGTAAATATTTATTTATTTATTATATCAAATATTAGTAAACTTTATGAAAGTGCACCACATACTGCCCCCATCTATTTTTCACGTCTTCCTTGTCCATCCAAAGGTTGTCTGGAAGATATCGCTATTAGCGATAAGACCGCCAATGTACCCTTATTTTACATGTTAGTCCTAAGTTTAATAATGTTATTGGTGTACAATAAAGAATATTCTATCTATATATCTATCAAAGTTTTTGATCGACAGTTACTTAACTTAAAATCTTGGCCATCATCATTGAAAGCCTTGTTAAAATCTTCAAAAGTTTACTCTAGCAACGCTCAAACCTTGTAAAAACAAAGGCTACAAGACTTAACGGGGCTCGTCGCGCTAAACTACCAAGTGGAACGCACATAACAGGATTTCTTTCATCTTGTTTGTTATGCAACGCGACCATACACTGTCCTCCTGCACTGACCCGAAGAATCTATCACCCACAGAAATAGATAGAATGGCCATGTGGGCAGGGCGCGCGTGGCAGCACCATGCACCGTAGTGCAGGATATTCCAAAGCCTTTCTCAGCACGCCTTATGGCTTGTTTCTATAAATACTGTAACGTAAACCCGCAAAAATACCTTATTGTGCTGTTTCTAACTGCAGAAACAAAAGCTGTAAAGTAAATTTGTTTTTTTTTTTTTTTTTATTAATGACGTCAAAATGTAAGGCGTAGTTTGTTCGGAAAGTTGCCACGCATGAATCGCAAGTAAAATTGTGATTACAACCATTCTATCTCTTTATGTGCTATCACCACTCAGGTCCGTATTACAGAACGTTCCTTAAGTACAGTTTGATCTTCAATCACCTGATCGCTACTTAAGGATAGAATCTTTACTTGAGCATCGGTCTTATTCCAATACGGTAATTCAACAACATAACATTCGAATATAACCTAAAATAGCAAATAAATCTCTACTCTAGCGTGGTCTCGACCACACTTGAGTCATTACAGCTCAAATCTCTGCTCAAACACTTAAAAGGTGACAGTAGAATAAAGCTAAACTCAGCTGAACTGTGATCAATGAATCTACGCTTGAGGAATGTTTTAAAATTAAATCCAAACTAAAAACTAGTTTTAAACAGTGATCAAAGCTTGAGGAACGTTCTGTAATACGCGCCTTAATAAGAACAATGTGACTATGGCAGTGGCGCTTCTAGAAGGCGAAAGAAGCGCTTCCACATAAGGATCCTGACTACAACCCTTACAGGGCACTGCAAACTGAACAAATACCTACACAGGATGGGTCACTAATGCCAGTTTGCAGATTTTGCCGGCAAAAGAATGAAACGCCCATTCATATCCTATGCGAATGTGATGAAGTGCATCACATAATAAGTCAGCCAAGAGAAGAGTCTCGCACTGACAAAACGAGCTTGCAACGACCTTACCTCTTTTTAGGGTTCCGTAGTCCTACAAGGAACCCTTATAGTTTCGTCATGTCCGTCCGTCTGTCCGTCTGTCCTAATCCTTTACAGCTTAATAACTTCTACAGTTATAAACATAAGTTAATGAAATTTTGTTAAAAAATAGTATAGATCTCAATTTTAAAAGAATAAAAAAATAGTTTTTACGTATTTTAGGGGTGGCGTCCATACATGTGAACTGGGGATGAAAAATTTTTTTTCGCTGCACCCCCTCGTGTGGGGTATCATTGAATAGGTCTACTAAAATGAAGGTAATGTTTCATACATCACTTTTTTATCAGATGTACCATCTGCGAAATATAGCCTGCCAAAGTGGCTTGCAATGTGTCCCCCCCCCCCTGCCATTTCTAAACTATGCAACGTAGAAACTTATAATCTTCCACATTGATAGACCTTTGTAAAAACTCTCTTTTAAAATTATTTCGAGCTTATTGTGATTATAAATTTTTGAGTTATAGAGAGAAAACTGAAAAATACTTAAAACGTCCTAGTTCAAAGGTCATTGACCTTAGAGAAAAATGATCATAGCAAATAATGCTCCTTAAGCTACTTTCTATTTGAAAAAATCACAAAAAGTAACTTTGTGTTATCTAACAAACATCTAGCGGCGTCAAACAACACTCTCTAGGTCGCCAATGCTGCCGTCAAGTGCCGTCTATTACATTTGGCACTGTATAGCGCCATCTAGCGGCTACTGACATCACTCTCTGAGTCGCCAATGCTGCCGTCTATTGCAAAAACTAAAATAGCCGTGATTAATATTCGATTTGATTTGTTTGTAACACCTACTTAAGGAACCTTATAATACTGAGCATGGCCCGACATGCTCTTGGCCGGTTTTTCAAATAATAATGTGATTTTGGTCTGGCAAACCAAGTAGGACAAATAAATATAGCTTCTAAAATTGGGAGCAGACGAGAATTTCCAAAACGAAGTAATTCAATTGGGTAAATAAATTTTCTCCAATCAAATTACTACAGAGTACTTTTCGGTTCTCTCAGTAACGGAGACACTCGAGATATTTTAGGAAGTCGTTGAAATCGATTATTCGGAAGTTTGTTCAGCGGTGAGCGGTTGTAGGATTGTCATGGTTGTAAAATTATCGACCGGAACGATTTCACTGCCAAATCTATTTATAATGGTTTCCTTATGGGGCAAATACGGCTTCACGAAGGTTCGATAACATTGTAAGCAATGTTATGAAAGAATGAACGCGACACTGTCTGAAGGTTTATTACATTTCGTCCCAAAAAAATCTTGAATTCAATTTTCTCAAGATATGAAGACTAAATGAAATTACGAACGGTACTCTATTCCATCGCAGGGCCAATCTAAGGTAAAGGGGCCTCCTTGGAGCTGGCATACGGCTTCAGCCGTTTGCCCGTGAAACATTCTGTGGGGTGAATATTCATGGCAGAAAGCTGTATTACTTGCACAAACGATCGATTTCATTCAATTACATGTGGTGGTTGAAACCCTAACGGCCAAAATTAATATCCAATCAATCCACGATTTGCCCTACTAGAGATAGGAATTTGATATAAGTTACATACAAAATATGTCAAATTTCTATCTCTAGTAGGGTAAATCGTGGATAGATTGGATATAAATTTTGGCCGTAAAACCTCGCTGCACATAAAGGTAGATAAGTCACGTCCATAGAAATCTAAATAATAAGATAATAGAACTGTCATCTACTGTCTTTTACTACGGGAACTATTACTGTCTGTCACCGGTTTTCCACCACCAACAGATAAATACGCAATCACGCCCACCATGTTTCTAGCATTCAATGCAAAACAAATTAAGCCTAAAAATCCGCTGCTAGATATACTGCAAAATACAATTTTAGTGACTCTGCGTCCAAAACAGCACTAATGATCAAGCAAACGGTTCGCGCACTGGTGTCCTAAAAGACACCTGTACGCGGCGACAAGTTCACGCGCCTTCGCCACTTGTATTACCTTTATTAAGATTTCTATGATCACCTTATGCCGTGAACAAATGCGAAATGAACTCGTTACGAAATGCGATACCTTTCAAGTATTTTAAGATCACTTTTTTCAAGACGTGTATTTCCGGGACAAAAAATGTATTTTTTCAAAGTAAAATACAAAAAAATATGATATTAACCATGGTATAATAACACCAGGTAGTCTCTTCCCGTGACAGCTAGGTCACGTGATTGCCTCCGTACTACGTCGTCGGCCGTGGAGCCAATAGCGGGCTGTTATCGTGACACTTGTCAGTTTGATGTGCTGCCACTTTGTGAAAATAAATTACCCGAGCAAAATGCATTTTTTCATTTACTTTCTTCTATAAAGAATCACTTTTTAACTAGAAATTTAATATAATTTCCTTTATTAACTAATTAGATGAATAACACGAGATAACAAATAGTTAGGCTAGTTAGGAATTTATTTTATATTCATTATGAACAAAAATCTCCTTAAATATATTGAAGATATCAATCAATGGCAGCACTGATCGTGACGTAGCTTGGAGGCATCGCGCTGTCATTGCGGGAAGAGAATACCTGGTGAAACATCTTATTATACCATGATATTAACGTAATTTTTAGTTATCCAACTCTCAGATTTATTTTTGAAGCTAAGCTTCTATAGCGTCGTTGCACGCTCGGCCACCGGGAGAAAAACGTCACACCGTTATTTTACGCTCGCGTTCTTTCCACGCTTGCAAATGTATAGAAGCTTCGTTTCTTTTTTTCATACCTTGAATAAAAGCCTCAAAGGTTAAAAATCTGAATATAATAAAACGCGACTGACAAAAACACGATCAATCATCCTGACACAACCTGAATTCAAAAATACAATAGACTATGGAAATATTTTCTGCATAACGCCGCGCCATGACGTGGAAAAGCTTCGGAAATACGTTGTTTTGGTCATAAATGTAAAATGATTAATGTTCTCTATCTAGGCCAGATAAACATAGATCAAATTGTATCACTTTATCGATAACTTTGATTTCGTGTTTTGGAGATTGCCTTTCTATTATTTCCTTTTGATAACATCTAATCGATGATTTATCGCAGTTGAGTGATGGAAATGGTGAAAACAAGTTCACAATTCCGGGTTTTGGGTTGAATCAGTATCGCAGTGTGAGGAGGCGTTCCGTGTGGTGCCGGACGTAAATAATTGCACCACCCTATATCTTCTCATGGGTGTCGTAAAAGGCGACTAAGGTATTCACCAGAGGATGGGCAGCAGCGTTCTTTGAGTATTTAACCAACCAACTGCGATCTCCAACCCGCCTGCCAAGCGTGGCGATTATGGCATAACCCCCCGAACATGATACTTGGGAGAGGCCTATGTCCAGCAGTGGACGTCTTTCGGCTGAAATGGAGGCAAAAGAAAGTAGATTTGCTGATAATACCGCTAAAGGTGCTAAAATAAGCTTGGACGGACAGATTATTTATAACTCAACTTTGTTAACGGTATTCTAGCACCCAGAAGATTTATTTATATCGTTTATCGCACATTCCTCGGGAACTGTTGATTTTCCCGGGATAAAAAGTGACCTATATGTTAATCCGGGTTATGCTATATCTATACGCCAAATTTCATCCAAATCAATTCAGCCCTTACAGCGTGATTGAGTAACAAACATCCAAACATCTTCAAAAACTTTCACATTTATAATATAAGTAGGATAATAATGGTAACCCTTTTACTGGGTTACAAGCATAGAACCCATTCAAGGGGTTACATCATGATAAAGGTAACCTCATAAACAGCTTACCCTTTCGAAAGGCTCAACTCTTAACCGGGGTTGTACGGTCCCTGGCTGGGGGGCGCCCAGTGGCGTGCATTGGCCTACTACTTCACTTGAATTTAATTGTGGTGTAAGTTATTGATTTCTTTATGTAGGAAGATGAAATTAGCATTAATAGGTCTATTTTAAGATAAATAATCATCGTACTCTGAAAAAAAGATAATAACTTACACCACTATTGAATTTGAATGAGGAAGGCAGTAGGTATTGCCTAATTGCCTATATGCAATGCACGCCACTGGGGGCGCCCTACACTGCGTTTGCCGATTCGCGGTCTCAACTCAAGGACTCGTCTGCTCCAGCGAAATATGCGTATACTGTACTAAATAGAAGATATAAGAATATTCAATACAATTTTTAAATCTTTACGCGCCCGAGACTGCCGGGAGTCTAAACAATGAATTTTCTGACTTGTCTACTGTTTACTTTACGCAGCTCGAAAGGTCAATGGAAATTTCTAAACCTTTCACAAAGAATACGTTTTAAGAATGCAGAAAATTTCATCATACGGTTACTAATAAAGATAAACACGGAATCCTCTGTTTACACCAAGTGATAATTAAATATTCATGCCCCGCTCATGATGACTCAATGAGCGTTGGAGAATATTACCATTGCATTTTCTTGATTTAGAATTCCGAATTACTACGTGGTTCCTTACCATCTTAAAAACTACCAGAGGTTCTGCAAACCCTTTACAATAAACGTTCGAAAAGTTATAAGTACAAATTTTAAAGATTTTTTGTAACGCATCAAAACGCGTTAGTCGTCTAAACCATACTATTCTTAATCTATTGTTATAACATCACCTAAATTTTGTATGTATACTCATTGTCATAAATATAATGTAAAACGAACGGCTCGCCGTTACACAGTAAGTCCTTAGCGATTTTCGTGTACGGCAATATCATTGTATCGTGTAGAACATAGAGGAAATGAATATAATAGAGGGGAATTGTGGGCGGGATAGGCGCGCCGCGCTTTTGAGCAGACGCGCCAATGTAACCAAAATCCGCGACATTGCGGCCAGGCTGTGACAGAGTACGTTGCTGTGCGAAAAAATAATAATTATGCCGTCTTGCGCCATTATAACATGCCGAAAAAGAAGCGAGGTGTGTAGTTTAACTAAAGGAGGGATTTCTTTTCATCGGTACGTCTAAAAACCTTTAATTAGTTGTGATATTTGCAAATATTTTCTTAGTATTATGTGATTCATGACAAAAACGATGTTATCGCAAACTGATAAAAAAATATATATTGCTTATAAAACATGGATATCGACTTTCACTACGTGAGTAACCGCGTAATGTATTGCGTTTCTTTCGATGTCGCCTTCAATTTATTTGCCTGACTGTCACCAAAATCCCCGTGTATCGATAGTGTAGTAACATATTATTATTGAATGCATTATCGATATAATTAATTCGGTGTATACTTTCTGTTTTAAAATAAATATTCCTCATTTTTAGGGTTCCGAAGTCCTACAAGGAACCCTTATAATTTCGTCATGTCCGTCCGTCTGTCCGTCTGTCCTAATCCTTTACAGCTTAATAACTTCTACAGTTATAAACATAAGTCAATGAAATTTTGTTAAAAAATAGTCTGCATATAGATCTCAATTTTAAAAGAATAAAAAAATAGTTTTTACGTTCTTAAGGGGTGGCGCCCATACATGTGAAATGGGGAAAAAATAATTTATTTCGCTGCACCCCATCGTGTGGGGTATCATTGAATAGGTCTACTAAAATGAAGGTAATGTTTCATACACCACTTTTTTATCAGGTGTACCATCTGCGAAATATAGCCCGCCAAAGTGGCTTGCAATGTGTCCCCCCCCTGCCATTTCTAAACTATGCAACGTAGAAAGTTATAATCTTCCACATTGATAGACCTTTGTGAAAACTCTCTTTTAAAATTATTTCGAGTATAATGTGATTATAATTTTTTGAGTTATAGACAGAAAACCGAAAAATACTTAAAACGTCCTAGTTCAAAGGTCATTGACCTTAGAGAAAAATTATCATGGCAAATAATGCTCCTTTAGCTACTTTCTATTTGAAAAAATCACAAAAAGTAACTTTGACATCAATCAGACTTCTTAAATTTGGCTTCTTGAATTTATCGCTAGATGGCGCTACTAACAACACGCTCTGAGTCGCGAATGCTGCCGATTATTGCAAAAACTAAAATAGCCATGATTAATATTCGATTTGATTCGTTTGTACACCTACTTAAGGAACCCTATAATACTGAGCATGGCCCGACATGCTCTTGGCCGGTTTTTATTATTTTAAATGCATAATGATTTTATTTTTAGGTAGATTTTTTTTTAATTGTTTATTCGCAATTTCGAGTTTTGATATTTATCAATTATCATAATTATCATAAACATAAACCACATTAAAAAAAGTAAAAACCGACTTAAAAAAGAATAAAAAAATTAAATTTGTGTGAAACGGTTTACGGAGTAAGTGCTTTTGATTCGGATAGTTTTAAGAAAAAACTGAAAAAAAATAAAAAATGAAAATTTTATTTTTTTGAAGTCGGTTTTTTTTAGTTTATTATTTTGAGTGGAATTAACAATAGAAAGACAAGCGATTGCTATAATCCCCGATAATTTGCTGTCATCCATTGAAGAGTTCCCTCTTTATCTCCTATGACCTTCATCAGATCTTCACCAAATGATTTTTTCTGAATGCAAATGCTTGACTTGTTGATGAATATACCAAAATCGCTATGTGTATGCCTATAATATTTGAGAAGTTACCTCAATTTCACATGGATCCCATCATCAAAACTGGATTTTGATGAAAATGGAACCAATCTGGAAGTATATCCTTTCAATTAAATAAATATTTTCGAAATCGGTTTATAAATGACGGAGTTCTGAGGTAACAAACATACAAAAAAAAACATACAATTGAATTGAGAATCTCCTCCTTTTTTGAAGTCGGTTAAAAATCGGGTTTTAGGCTCGGTTTCCACCAAAACGCAGAGACGAGATGTGTCGCAAGCCACCAATAAGACTGCGTTAGATATAGAATAGCTGGTTGACTGTGATAGAAAGCCAAAGGCATTAAGTCCACCTATGTACATGTATTGTATGAAGTTTAAATAAATAAATAATGTTGAAGCTAGGCGGTGAAATATGAAAATAACGCAATCCTATTGGTTGTTCGACACATATCCTCTCCTCTTCGTTTTGGTGGTTAAATACCTTTGTTATGTATGGAGTTTTGATTACACCCACCCGGTTTTAACAAGTGCTTAAGGGGAATGTAGCAGCGAAGTGTTGCCTCCGTCAGTAAAAAAAAAAATCACTCGCTGAATACATAATTTATCGAAAATTCGTTTTTAAAAATTGAAGTACAGTTCAATCATAAACTCTGTAAAATATATTTCGCTGTAGTTGTAGATAGAAAAATGCCAAAAGTGGCCGTTTTTCGCATTTTTTCTATGTACAATTACAGCGAAGTATAATTTACAGAGTTAATAGTTTCTGATTAAACTACAGTACCTGTACCTACTTGTATTCAGCGAGTAATAATTTGTTTACTGATTGGGGCGCCACTTGGCTGCTATATTCCCCTTAAACGTGGTCTAAACTTTCGTAATAAGGGGCATATTATTTTATTTTTAGTTTTCAATACATTACAATACAAAAAAAACAAACAGTTTACAAAAAACTAACAAATTTTGACGACTTTAGTATGTTGGGCAGTAATTATTTTATAAGTTACGATTTAAAAAGAAAACCAATCCGTAAATATGCAGAATTGTATATCTTATTTACGCAAAATACCAAACCAGGACTTATAACAAATTTAAAGTAGGTTAAAAATCGAAAAACTACTTTTTATTTTTCACCATACCTCGCGCTGCTTGTTTTAAAACGTGTCAGATGTTATTTTCAATAATTAAGTATATCATGAAACAGTAACTTTCCAATTCCTTATGTAGAACAAATTATTTTTATTCCAAGACCATATGCGAAAATCGTTGAAAATATCGATAACATTCATAAAATTAGTTTTTTGTACATGGACATCACTAACGACCTGTTCGAATGTAGTGGTGCGTTCGCACATGGTCGACGTTTATGTGTGACAGACGTGACAGCTAATAGTAGGGCCGCGTTCAGTGTAGTATTTCTTGCACACGTATGCGTTTAGATATCTAGATACAAGCTAGATACAGTGCTTATGTAGTAGTGAGACGGATAGTGGGAGAGTTAGGCGACACGGGTTTCCGAAGAAACTGTGTACTATACCAATTCCATTCTTATTCAAGTATTCCGTGGTGTAGAATAATCTGAGTGTGACGACGTCTGTGGTATAGTGATTCGAGTGTCGGACTGCTGTTCACGAGGTCGTGGGTTCAATTCCCACAGGACACAAATATTTGTGTGATGCACATAAGTGTTTGTGTTGGTCTGGGTGTTTCTTATGTATTAAAAGTACGTATTTACAAAAAAAAAAGTATACATACATACATACATACATATTATCACGCCTGTTTCCCATTGGGGTAGGCAGAGACTATGGATTTCCACCTGCTACGATCCTGACACACCTCTTTCGCTTCATCTACGTCCATTAACCTCGTCATGCATGCTCGTCGGTTTAGAGAACTCTTAACCTGGCATTTTTTGAGAACAAAAAAAGTATATAAGTATTATATCCATTGTCTAGTACCCATAGCACAAGCTCTGCTTAGTTTGGGACTAGATAGTGCTGTGTAAAAATGTCCCAAAGATATTTATTACTTATTACTTATATTATATATACATAATTAATTTTATTTAGTTATAATAAAACAAAGTTTAATTGGATTAAATCGCGTATATTATTTAAATTGGTTTTCCTGACGTTTCGAAAGCGTTTTATTTTATTTATTTATTTAACAGCTGCCTACTGTACTTAAAGTTGTTCAACACGTACAGTAGGCTAAGTTATAATTTAGGTACATTAAATTAAAATCAAAATTTCGTTTTATTTAGTTAGTTAACTGCAAGAATTAATTTACTTTCACAAACAAATAAATATATTTTAAGCACATGTCGATGGTGATAGAAGCAGTATAAGCAGAGCCTATCTTTTATAAAACTTACATAATAAGTAGTGATGGACCGACTATGGGTTTTGCCGATCAGCCGACTAGCCGACTAATCGGTTAGAAAATTTGTAAGTAGTCTGCCGCCGACTAGTCGGCAATGCCGATTATTTTTACATCGGTCAAATTCGGACATCTCCAGCTCGCTGAGACGATTACAGTCTCTTCAGTGAAGCAATACCCTTTTGAGTGGTGGCGATAGAATAAAACGGGATACTCAGAAATGGCTCGTATAGCCAAAATATACCTGAGTTGTCCTACTAGTAGTCCAGCACTGTCTATATTGAAAGACTATTCACTGAGGCTGGGAATATCAATGAGAATCTAGTGAGTGCTAATTGAATAGTTTTTCGTCCTTTATTTTTAGTACTGAATATAAATGCCGAATATTCGGCTATTTTTGGCGTCTAGTAGCCGATTAGAAAACATGTCAAATAGTCGGTTTTCCCAACTAGTCGGTGTCAGCCCATCTTTAATAATAACCTATTTCCGCTTAACATTAAAGGCTTAGTTACCATTGATATTAATGCCGTTGACCGTACATAAAATAAGGCTCAACATTATATATTTATTGTGTAGAAATTGTTTTGGAGTAAATAAGTTCTTGCAGTAAGCTGAAGATTTTATGTTTAAACGTTTCGCAAAACTCTAAAAAGAGAGTACAAAAAAAAAAGTTCAATAGGTCAGATGGAAATCCAGCAGCCAAGCCTTCCAAGCTAAACTACTAAAGGACTTTGGACAGATTCACAACCATTAAAAACAGAACTTAAAGATTTACTGCCAAGTGCCAAGACCTAATAAAATAAAATAAAAATTCACCCCATTTCTTTTTATCAGGTCGTTTACGACATTAGCAGAAATTGCTCAAACGTGATATTTAAATATAAAACTGTAAGTAGGTCAATTTTAATTTCCTAGTAGGTAATTGCCCTAGTTAGAAAACGTAACTGAGCAAATTTCAAGCCTTAGTTTCACGACGAAAATAGTATCGTCACAAGCCTTATAATTTATGTAAACAAAAATATACACGGTGAATTTTCGTTGGTTTTGGAAACTAAAAGGGTTCATTGTACTCATAATTATGGACAACTTTTACTATGGGACCAGCGCAGATATCGCAAAAAAAACCAGCTGATTCTTTTATTTTGTGGATTTATGTGAACACAAATGAGTACAATGACCCCTTTTTGTTTCCAAAACCAACGAAAATTCACCGTGTATAATTATAATAATACTTATTATTTAAAAATACAAAACAATATTTATATCCCAAAATAACAAATAATAAAATAAATAGCAAAAATATATTTTGTTTTGTATTGTTTTGTTGAAAATAGTTTTGGCGCAATATTTGTATTTTTGACGTAATGTGTTGCATGCAAACAGTTTTAACCTGGACAACCTTTCGCGCAATTAGCACCTTAGGTCAAAATCCCAGCAGTTGCAAGCATCTTGAAGGTCAGTTCTGCACTACAATAAAAAGAAAAAAAATTGCACTCACATCAAGTTCCAGTTCCAGCTTATTGATCTCATCAGTAGCAGCGTTCAGTTTTTCCAGCTCCACCTGAAAGTGTTTGAAGAACTTGAGACAATCGCACGGCACACGCGCATCGTACTCCCATACGAACGGCAAGAGCAAGCAACATGTAGAGACGGGAAACATCCGAGACATAACTATGGACTCATCAACTTTTATTACTAAACTAACATTTATCGCAAATGTCTAGATAAAAGACCCAATATCGCACTTTATCTAACCGTACCTTATACGACGAACGTTTCCTGTCCCTACGAAACAAAAGCGAACTAAAAACGTATTACTTACATAGTTTACGCCCATTTTATTACAATTTATTTGCATAGGTGGTAACACTAATAAAATAACTGCTAAATAAATGCTAAAATTACATTTTATTTAAAATTAACATAATAGTTACATTTTAATTATTAGAATCATACATGCGATAAATTTTACGTTACAAAAATATTTTATTACGCATAATAGCTTTTTTTTCATCTAATTTTTATAAAAGAAAAGAGATTTTTTCATACGGTTTTAAATTAACTCGGCCGAATCTACGCAGCTTTATGTGTAAAAAATAATAATTTGTGAATTGTGATACATAATAATAAAATAATACTACTAAATTATGAGAATAATATATTAATGGAATGGTTCAGTTGTAGGTACTATTATATGGTTTGACCTGTATTTATAATAAATCGTATTCTTAAGAACACTTAACTTTTGGTTAGAGTTAGTTACTTAGCTATTTTCGTAACTCATATTAGGCCGCTGGGATATTTAATGGATTTAAACAGTTATAAAATATGAGATTACATAAAAATGAGTTAAAATTAAATGATAAGATACCTTTTTTCTTGGCATCACTAACTTTAAAAAAAAAAAACAATTTTCATAATAACAAAAAAAAACTTCTCCGGTGGTTGAAATCTAAATGTTGACTACAAAAATACAACATCAACATAAAGGTTTAATTCTATGTTGAAAATTATAATAAAAACAATGACAACACAATATACTACTTCAGAGATTCCATGAATCTTACTTGCAACAATAATGTAATATACTTAATGAAAAAAGTTACATTTATCAATGAACATTTAAAGATCTATTCATGCAAGGTCTGACCTAAAGTTATTAGGCTCAAATATTTATCTTTTTTTAGGAGTATTAAGCATTACCTCTTTGGCCTATAATTTAGTGACACTGGTTGGACAAAAAAGATGCATTCTTAAATTGCAAAGGATTGAAAGTCACCATAGAGTACTCTAGGGTAAACAAAGGATGGCCTCAGTCTAAATGGAAGGCAGACAAATTTATACACAGCCCTACAGCATAAAGTCCATTCAGAATGTGAATCACCAAGTTTTTTTAAAGTTTTTTTTTTTATAAAAAATAATTTCAATAATATAATTATAATTGGTTTTGTGGTTGTGTACATGACTTTTTTTAAGCGAAATTTTTGGAACCGAATTACCTAGGTACTAAACATTCATACAAAAGCTTTACTATTAAAAAAAAATATAAATAGACTGGAAGTAAATAAAATAAAAAGTAGGCATGGACGAATACAAAAGGCGGGCAGAATCTCGCTAAGTTAAGATTGAAGCACTTAATTTTTTCCTATTGGCATATTGTTATTTTTGGTATAACGGGCCATTTTCCGCAACTCCACGCTCGGCGTGTATTTTGCGTGTGGGAAAACTATTACTATTATTTTATGTGTTACTATGAGTGTGAATGTGTGCGTGCCAGCCCGTACTTTTAAGCAAGCCGTATTACAATGGGTGCTTCACTTATTGTTTAGCGAGATCCGTCCGTAAGAAGGTAGTTAAAAAAATATTTGAGAGTGTGTTAAAATAGTAATACATAATATATGTACAGTACTGCAGAATAAATATTGTGCTTCGGCAAACATTGGAAACACTCCTATTGTGCATTACAAAAACGATTGACAAAAGTAATCTAGTCCTAAAAAAACACTCACAATTTCTCGTGTTTTTAGGACCAAAGTTTTTTATTTTTATAGAATAGGATGGCGAAACGAGCTAAAGGCCCACCTGATGTTAAGCGGTTACCTTTGCCCATGACAACTTCAATACCACCTAGGCTGTTGCCTAAATGGTACCGCAAGTCGGTTCGCCAAACTGAGACATGAAGATGGAAAGTCTCATGTGATTGTAATTTCACCGGCACCCGTACACTTCAGACCGAAACACAGCAATGCAAGCATCACTATTTGGCGGAGTAAAGTAAAGTACCTTTGTCAATCGTTTTTGTAATGTACAATACAAGTGTTTCCGATGTTTGCCATTGCACAATTTTCATTTTGCAGTACTGTAGTAAATAATTATAAATTAACATTAGTGTCAAACCTCACATAAATGAAACAATTAAGTATAATATTATTTATCATAGTGATTTGTGGCCTTTTCATAGTTCTCAATTGTTGCATTACTTAGGCCTTTATAAACATATAACAGACACTATCTAATAACACAATTTTACAAACAAAGTATGCTTTTAATATATTTTTAGTACACAATTGCTTGTTAACTCTAAAAAGAAATAATGTTATCAATTATTGACTTCAGAATAATTCAAAATATTTATTTAAGTAATAATAATAATTCCATATATACAACACATCAAAGTTCTGTGATATATTATTGCTTTAAAGCTTTTATATCATGGGGTTATAAAACTACAAATTAAAATTCAAAGCATTGAATTATTTATTAAATCTGCTCAGCAGTAGATAAACTAAAATAATATTGAAAAATATTGCTAATTCTTGTCAAAAATAGACATTTAAGTAGCATAATGACCAAAGATCATATTTCCAATTAATAAAAATGTGATGCATCTTTTATAAAAAATAGTCTGAGTACCCACTTAATAGAAATGTGAACAAAAATATTGTGTCTACCATGTATGTAAGTGTACCAGTGCAACAGACAAGTACTAATGTAAATTTACAAAATACAGTATAAAATGGCACATTAACTATTCTGAAAAAATAAGTTAGTAGATGTGAAACATATACCTAATCAATAAGTAATACAATTTCCAAATTAACAACTAACAATTTAACTCGAAAAATGACAAAAAATGTTGTGATACATTATTGTAAATTAGTTTTTGTGGACAGGAAACAGTCCTATAAGGTACCAAAACATATACATATAAGAAACATGTAAGTAGTATAGCTACGCATCCCATACACACTCCGAATATAATACGACAACAAGATCTATATACAACATGTGTATTCATAAGTGTTTTGGACCAATCAGTTCAAATCACTATCACATATGTATTTGCCGGAGACGAAACGCCGTTTGACGAGGGACAGCCGGTACCCGCTGCCTATTAGTTCGAACTCAATACCGGAGAGGGTCGCGCCCTCGCAGTTGAATTGTGCAGAAATAGTCGCTTTGCTAGAGGGACCTTTGGCCAGCTCGAAGCGCGCTTTCAACGAGCCAACACCCCTGTCCTCGGAGTGCTGCGACAGCTCCGTGAAGCGCCACATCGCCTGCTCGTTCTCGCCGCTCCACGCGTTCTTCGGCATTGCGATCACGTTCTTGACCGCGCCGTTCATGGGCACGCACACAGATACATTCAGCAGAGGAGACGGTGGACTCATAGCATGCAAGTTATACTTGTAATCGACTTTCAAGTCAGTGTGATCCTCCTCGCACTTCCAATAAGATACCATTTGGAGAGGGCATGACGCGGCGCCGGTTTTAGGTCGTACTTGGTATTTAAGTATATCGACGTTAAAGTATTGGGCTGTTGGATTCTTTTCCGACTGCCGTTTAAGAAGAGATGTTAATGCAGGCATATTGAACTCGACAACCGTATTATCGCGAGTAGACATCATTGTATTGATACTAATCAATTGTTTATTCGGTAGGACGTTGTCTAATCTATGTATGTTTTTCAGTCTGAAACACAGTTTAGCGGGGTTCGGATTGTTAGCTAACACGCCAACTATACCGGTGGGAAAGGAGAGCATCATGTCTCCTGACATTTTAATTTGGCACTTTGTCTCTTCCGTGCCACGGAAATAGGAATGAATTATCTCGTGGAACGCAACAGCTAACGGTATAGTATCAGCCATGCCTATTGTGAGGGGCGAAGGGCCGCGCGACCCCGAGGAGCCGGCGGCACGGAAGTCACCTTCAGATCGTCTCGAAGGCGGGCGAGGGAGCGAAATAGACGAAATTGTGGGAGTAGAAGTTCGGACGTTTGACTGGCCCATATCACCCACTTCAGAAAATAAATCGCCTACATCAGCATTAGAGACAGGAGTGGGGCTTTCAAGTAAATGTGACTGATTGCCTTGCAGAGGAGCATAAGGATTTGAGGCATTGCCATGTGGCGATGCAGGGTTACTGGCAGTGGGACTTTGGAAGAAGTTCAAGTCTAATAAGTCACTGCTTGTTTTGCTTGTGTTGGCATTCGAGCCACGCCTGGCTGTGGTGCCGATTTTGTACAGAGAGATATTTTCAACTGTGGCTCTGAGCTCATCCACACTAGCTGATATGGGATTGACACCATTACTTATGGGTTTGATCTCCACATGGATCTTCTGTTCCCTTTCCTCTTCAGAATCTGAATCTGTAGAGGAGTACACACTACCTTTCTCATCTTTTGGTCTAATGCAGAAACCTTCATCATCAACTTCTGGGGAATTCATGAAATCATCTTTTGATGGTACTTCTTCTTCCTTCTCTTCTAAATCAGATTTTTCTCCAGGATTTGAGTTTTCCGAAATTTCATCTTTCTTCTTTTTGTTTTTTTTCAGCTTAGGCTTAGTTCTCCTACTACGCAAGAACCATTTAGATTCTCTGAGTGTAGTTCGGCCCATGTTGTCATCTTTGTCAGGTACCACTGGGGTAGCTGGTGTTCCACTGGGGCTGGATGGCGCGGAGCATGGCGCCCCACCCTCGATGCTTCCACTAGGCTCTTCCTTGCTTTGGAAATTTGGTGTAAACAAATTCAAAAGGGAGGTAGTCCTCCTTGAAGTCTTGGTGGCGAATGAAGGCTCCTTCTTTGGTGCCTTAGCTGGCTGTGCAGGTTTGTGTGATCCATTTGAGATAGTTGATATCTGATCAGCCTCAGATATTGAATTGTTAGCTGATCCTGGTTTAGGTAGAGAAAGAGGTAGCTCAACTAAAACTGCCTTCTCAATAGCATTGTATTTCTCTATCAGGAACTGTTCCAACAGTTTTTCAGCTGTTAATTCCAAGCATTGGTGTTTAAAATCTCTATGCACTTGTCCCATGAGGTCGTGGTTGTTCTGTATGATGTCAGCATAGGAATTAACAAACTGTTTCATTTGTTTTAGATGTGCTTCCTCTACATCTTGGAAGTGTTTGCATGTTTGGGTCATTTTCTTTTCAAAGTCTTGTTTTACTAGATTGTACTTTTCAGCTAATTGTTTATAATCTTCATGGAGCTTCTTAATCTTAACCTCAGCCTTCTCAATGTCTTTAGCAGATGCATTATCCTTACGCAGCTTCTCTAACTCAGCTGACTTAGTTGTGTACACATCTTTAGCCTTTTGTAATGCCTGTTTAGTGTTCTGTATCAACAACACTACTTCTAAGGTGTTGGACTCGGAGTCTTTGACAGCCTTGTGCTTTTTGTGAAGCTCTTCTGCATACCTAGCAACATCTTTAACCAGTTCACTTAGTTTTTGGAACATGTGTTGATGTAAATTCGACAGTTTCTCGGCGGAACATTTCAATACGCCCCAAAAGGGTGCGAACGTGCCCTGCGCGCAGTTACTATTCGCCTGTTTCGCTAATTTAGTTAACGATTTCGAATTAGTCTCCTCTATATTGGACCTCTCCCTAAGGTACTCTGAGAGTTCTTTGCTGGCAATGAGTCCGTATTTCATGTTTTGATATAATATATCGTATCCATTGTGCTCGTTGGCGAAATAATCTACAAAGTTGACACTCATCTTTGCAGTTACAAGGGCCTACCCTAACAGTTATTCAGTACATTATTTTTCACTCACTGACCTGTATTCTAGGGTCGAGCTCAGTATCACCATTGTCATCGGCCGGGATCGTAAATGAGGACTCTTCCATTGTAGTACTTAGGACTAGGAAGCCACCCAATCACCTTAATTACATCACCGACACAATAGCGTATAGCGTCACCTTCACTCGTTACCAACACACAGAACTGGTATTGATTGAATACATCACAGGCAAGGTTGTTTTATTTAATCGTTAAACACTGATAATAGCTCCGTGTTACGTGGTTAATTTAGCAAAATAAATAATAAAATAAGAATTTTTCATTCAAGATGACGTCCTTCTCGTGACCACAGACTACTTAGAAGATACTACGTATCAGAGACGGACGACTGCCTTGAAATTTTTTCATCGATTAAGTAATCTGTAGCAGGGGGAAAATAGAATTTGACATTTGCAAGTAGGTAGGTTTTCAGTATCTATATATCTATAGGTAGATAGGTATAAATGATACTAGTGTATAGATAGGTAGGTACTAAATGTTTTATTATATTTACGTGGGCTTATAGGTAAAATTCACTAAGTGACATTTTTAGCAAAATATACATCACTTTCGGCTGATAGGGAATTGGATGGAAAAAAAAACCGATTTTTGCCAAAAATGTCACCTAATGAATTTCACCTTTATACCCATACTGTTAGGTACGTACAGTACTGGACTGTGTCTGGGATATTAAAATTTAAACAACAGAACATTTTTTAGTTGATTTATTTTTCAGTTTTTTTATATATTTTTCATACGCCATTTTTTGAATTTGCGGCAGTACCCCCACTCGTTTTTCGAGCCGCACAATATCGGTTCCCCCTAAAATTTTATTAATTGTGTTACACCAGTTATGGATGGCAAATTTCACAACAATTAATGCAAATTGATTGTTTCGGTGTTTCGGGCAGTTTATTTCGTACGTCATTTTTGATTTAATTTCTTTTAAAATAGTTTTGGAGATATAATTTATGTGAGGGCTATTTTCCAGAAAATTATTTGTCGTTTCCATAACTGTGCCGAAACACCGAACTGCTTTCTCAGATGGGTAGCTTAGTCGCTTTTTACATTGGTTGTACTCCCTGTGACTCACCCATTCATGAATTTGAAGAGGTGATTCAGATGTCAATAAATTTTTACATTCGTCACAGGGAGTTCTTTCTAACACTTTTCTCACTACCCATCCGGCAGTGTACGCCCGAGAATGGACTTCCAGGCGTTGTTGTCTTGCCCGATTGACAACTTCATTCACATTGTCAGGATGATCAGGCAAATTTGACTTTGACCGAGTTGGTGAAGTTGGTGAGGTTGTTTCAGTCTCACATTCGGCTTCAAAAGTGGAACTTGTTTTCAGTTTTAAAATTTGAGACATGCTCAAAAGTTGGTCTGCCCGATCATCCTCACAGTTAAATGTATCATTGTGAAATTTGATCATCCGTGTTATCAGAAGTGATCTGAATGTGCAAATGAAGCTGTAGCAGTCTGGGTCATTGTGTCTGAAGTTATACGCCCTCACTTGCCCAAAAAAGTTTTCAACTGGATCAGAGTTGAAATAGCGAGGACGCATAACTTTTAGACCCTGCTCTTGAAAGAACTGCCACAGCCTCATTAAACTTTTCAAGGTAGTAACACAGCTTTTTAATGTGGGCACTGATATTGTGTTGCCTTTTTCATCCAGAAATTGAATTTTTTCTAAAATGTTAATGGCGTCCTTCCAGAATGAATGGTGCTTAGTTGTGGAAGTAACTGCCCTCCGCAGGTCCTTTCCTTTTGTATGCTTATGGTGGAGGGCAGCACCATTGATGCTGTCAAATAGGTTGTCGAAAAACTTCACTGTTTTTGCTGTGTTTGGCATGGTGTCACTCACTGGTCTTCCATCGGCATAGTGAGCTGGAAATAGAAAATGATTATATTTAAGGTTTGTAGTATATCATAGAATCATAGTCAAAATAAAGAAAAGAAGAATAGGAGCCCACCTAACCAATTACAAAATTAATATGACTTTTTACCATCTGAAAAAAAAAACAGGGTCTGTCATGTAATAATAGATTTATGAAAAAAATAAAGTGAAAACAAAAAATCTGCTGTTTTGACATGTTGTCGAGCAACATTGATGACTGTTGTAGGAAACAGTAGCCCTAGCACAAACCATAGAAAAAGTTGTTCTTTATGATAAGTACATTCACCCCTTCAAAGGTCCCCAGGCCCCAGCTTATGTTACATCTTATCAGTTTTTCAAATATATCTTTAACAAGATATGGCTCAGATAGTTTTTTAATAGTATAGAAAAAAAAACTTACAAAACTGTGAAGTATACGAAAGGGCAGCAGATACGGTGGAACTGAACACACGCGCGGCAGTTTTGACCTGCAAATTTTTCATTTCAATTAATGCTTACAAATCTGAAAAGCAATGCAGTAAACAATAAACTGGGTGTTTATTAGTAATACCGTGCACTACATCATTTTACTGTGCAGTATAAATTGGCCGTTTTTATTAGCATGGCATATACTTAATTATTGACCAAGCAACTAGGTTTCCAAATCAACAGTAGCATCACAGGAACATACTACCATTCCAAAATGAGACAGTTAGGTCAAGTGAGAAGTTCATTTATAAATAGTATTAAAGTTGTTTTGGAATGCAAAGAAAATACAAACCTTCATTTTATTTCTATTGCTCATTTTCTCAGGAATGACATGATGATCATTGAGTTTGTGAAGAAGTCTTGAGTCAGCATGGTTACAGTCTGTCAAATACACGTCTACAATATCCTGCCATTTGGAAATTTTTCCATCCAATTTAATACATTTGTTAAGGAAGTTATTTCTGAAACCCTTAATTATGTGTGAGGGGTCGTAGATAATGTTTAATTTTAGTCCGCATAACTCCACAGTGTCATCTGAAAGACAATAATTATAAATTAGATTGGAATTTAAAATTCAACAAAAAATGTTTAATGTTATGATATCCTGATGTATGGTCTATGTATGTGCTATTGGCACAGATAAAGAATGGGACTGAAAATAGTAGCATTTGTATTCGCCTCTCGCTCACACATATAGTATTGTGAGAGTGAGAGGCACATAGAACAGTAAAAGTGCCGCCATTTCCAATCCCATTCTTTATTTGCATGAGTAGTATGTGTATTCTTTACCAACCTGTTGGCAGATCTGCAATGAGTTGTGCTCGCCTTGTCTCTTGTTGAAGCTCCCCAAGAGCTCTGCGAAATGTCGATCCCTGATCGCAGATTGTAGCAATGGGCCTAAGCCCAATCTCTATGGATGCAGTGACAACTTTTTTTATTATGCGTTTCAGCTCAGCTGGATTAGTTGCACCTTTACAAAAGTAAAAGGCAAATGGTTGCTGCCATTTATATACAGCTCCTCTTAACATAAAGACAAGAGCTTGGTCTGCAAACTCTTTATGTTTTTGATCGAAGTGCACAAATCCATTAATATTATCTTTGTTTTGATTGAAACTTAGCCGTTCATCAAGGTGCATCTCATCAAAAATTATGGAGCAAAATTTTTTGTTAGTGTTCCATGTGGCAACCTGAAAACAAAATAAATGTTACTTTTTCATTGTGCACTACACACATGTGGGATATATCACACTATACACATAAGTTTGAAAATGACATACCTCTTTCTTCATTACTTCAATAAGCACAGAATTTATCCCAACTTCAATATTCAGCTGTGATATTAGCTTATTCAATGTGGATTTTGAAGGTAAGATGAATATTTTCCGTAGAAATCTGTAACACTTTGGGCTCTGTTTCATAATAGATAGTGCAATTAGTTTTTCAGAGTCTGTAAATCTGTGGGCCTGTTTCTTTTTCATACAAAGGTTTATTTGCATCTGCATTATTTGCTTAGCATATGGGTTCATCTTACAAGTAAGCTCTTCAAAAGAGTTCTCCTTAGAAAATTTCAGTGCCCTTTTTGCCCTCTTCAGATAATCAATTTGGTGCTTAGATTTATTGTATATCTTATACAGCTTTGCACAATTGGGTGTTAATTGGTTTATTTTACTTATTAGTCTTTTTCTTGATGCCTTTGGTGTTTTTAGGAGAATCAAACCTGGGCCTGCAAAAAAACTTCATCTCATTATCAATATTCATTTGAGATTATAATTTGGAGTCAGTGTTTCATAAACAGCTACCAGTTGCTGACTGCCTTGTTGGTCTAGTGGTCGCAAGCCCAACTGACGAGCGTGGGGTCCTGGGTTCGATTCCCGGGTTGGGCAGTGTTATTGGGTTTTTTCATTAGGAAATTCTCAGTAGCAGCCCGGAGTCTGGATTTGTGCCCGGTCAATGGCAATAGGCTCGCCCCCTATTACTTGGGACTATAACATAACTGGCGAAATGTGGGTGTACTATTACACCTCTGCCTACCCCTTCGGGGAAATACAGGCGTGATATTATGTGTTATGTGTGTGTGTTTCATAAACCAAGGAGTCTTCAAGTTTCAATTGATTAGGTTAAAGTAGCATTCAATAGCTAGGTAAGCATGCACTATTGTCAACCATTTCATTGCTTAATACTTTGTGAGATAGTGGTCCAACACAAGCCTATTTATACTAATATTATTAAGAAGAAAGATTTGTTTGTTTGTTTGTAATCGATAAACTCTAAAACTACTGATTTTAATAATTCTTTCACTATTAGAAAGCTACTTTATCCAGTATAACAATTATACAATATAACATAACATAACATCACGCCTGTATTTCCCCGAGGGGGTAGGCAGAGGTGTATAGTACATCCACATTTCGCCAGTTATGTTATAGTCCCATGTAATAGGAGGCGAGCCTATTGCCGTTAACCGGGCACAAATCCATACTCCGGGCTGCTACTGAGAATTTCCTAATGAAAAAACCCAATAACACTAACAAACACACACTAACACACTTTTATACAATATAAAATGTCGAAAACTTAGTACAATAATAATAAAAACTTATTTCAAGAAACCAACCTTTTGCTTGAGAACTGGTTGATGGATGAGCAATTAAAATTGATTCTGTTGGTGAATAATGACCAGAGTCCTTGCATATGGAAGCTACAGCTGTAACAATATATACATACCATACATTAAGACCACATTTACTATGTACTCAAGTGCAAAAAAATTACACATGGCAAAAATTGAAATTTACAAGTAACCAACCTTTTGCTTGAGAGCACTAGATGGATGAGCAATATAAGGTGATTCTTCTGCCGAGTGATGACCAGAGTCCTTGTATATGGAGGCTGAATCTGTAAAAACATAAATACCATACATTAAGACCACATTTACTACATACTCCTGTGCAAAAAATGACACATGGCAAATTGACATTTACAAGTAACCAACCTTTTGCTTGAGAGCTGGTAGATGGATGAGCACTATAAGGTGATTCTTCTGCAGAGTGATGACCAGAGTCCTTGTATATGGAGGCTGAAGCTGTAAAAACATATAAATACCATACATTAAGACCACATTTACTACATACTTCTGTGCAAAAAATGACACATGGCAAAATTGACATTTACAAGTAACCAACCTTTTGCTTGAGAGCTAGTCAATGGATGAGTAATGTAAGGTGATTCTTCTACAAAGTGATGACCAGAGTCCTTGCATGTGGAGGCTGAAGCTGTAACAACATATACATACATCATTGCCATAATTATTATACTAGTATAAGTCATAAGTATTAGTGTTTTTTTTATATTTAATCTGTATTTCTTGGTGGCTTACCACTGAATCTCGCAACCTTTGGAATTGGTTCTTCATCTTTGAAATAGGAATGGTCTGAATGTCTTTTCTTGGTTATTTCTTCACATTTGTTGGCTGAAATGGGATTAAAGACAGTTGACTTATACATTTTATATTGAATTAGCATGAACAATATTTAAAAAAAAACAGTTAATATCGTTTTAGGCTACTTACAAATATCATCAATGTGTAGTGCGGGAACCCCATTGGTAATTTCCTCAGGTGTAAACAATGATGGGTAGGCACCATACCTCAGTCGGGAATTCGGCCTGGTAAACCTTTTCTCAAAATGTATGTGACAAACCGAGAGTTTAGCAAGTTTTACTTTCGGTACATTTTTGAGATTTTCAGAGTTTATACAGTCCAACCACTTATTAAGTCTAATATCATCACTCACGGGGAAATAATGTAAAAATGCGTCCTCTCGCTTATTACTACAACCAACAACACAGCACTTTGGTGTCCGCATAATTGTTGCTCTCCGTTTATAGTTTTGCACCAAAAATAAACGACTTTAATTAAATCCTCGGAAAATCAATTACAAAAACTCGACGAAAACAACAGAATTTACGGAATTTATTTACTCACAGGAGAAAAAATAACTAACTGACGCTACTACTGACAGCTAACTACAACCAGTCAAAGATGGCGGCGACCCAGGCCACCGCGGGGGAGGAATGCGGTGCGCGGAGGACGCGGTTCTATTTTCCCCCTTCGCTCTACAGCAAAAATATTTTCTATGGAAGTGAACCGGCGGTGCTCGTGACGTCAAATCAAATCATAACAATAGACAAGACAAGTTTACTTTTTAAATCCTCGGTTTCAACGAACAACGAATGTTGATTTTTAGTATGTTGTATTAGTCGATTTCACTGTAATTTTACTATTCAAGCTCGTTATACTTTTATAATAATATAATACACTGTAGCTTGGTTTTACCACTACAACGACCATACAGCCCAATAGACGCCTAATGTTGAATATAATGCGTACAATAAATTCTGCCACTACTGCAATCCGATTAGCCCAACCAAGGTGGCTATTGTTTAATCACTAACGCGGCAGTTTTGACGGCTCATGTATGTGGTTGAAACTAATTTGAAGATTTCAAATGGCGAATAGTGGCGACGTACATTAGTGAAATTTCATAGATGTGTTGCAGACATCGGTCGGCCGTTACGAGGCGTCTATGGGGTGTATGGTCGCTGTACCACTTAAATTATGTTATAAAATGTCACTCATTCCTGGAGAAGTTTTTCCATCTTTAGGGGGTGGGGGTCGATAGTCTTGTAATGAAGCACTTTTTGGAATATATAAACTTTACTGGTACCAGATACATAATTATAGACTACATAATTACTACGGGTTATTACGACCTAACTGTATGGCTGCGGGGAGACGACTGCTGTGCTGCGCTAATACAATTAAGCGCCTTGTACTAAACCCATGCGTCAGCAGTGTCCCTACACATCCATAGGCGTTTCAAACAAAACTGACTAACGGCCAAGATTATTATTTATTTCTTATTTATCCACGATTTGCACTACTGGGAACAAAAAATTGACATAATTTGTATGGAGCTTATGTCACTATCTCTAGTAGGGTAAATCGTGGATTAGATAGGATATTAATTTCAGCCGTAACGGTTATAGGATTATTGTCTAGAAACTTTGGTTACCTACGTTCAAATAAAAGTCTCAGCTTATCGCAATCCCTGGACCTTTCCAATTTTTCCAAGGTTACTTCAAAACATTTACCTTATTGCCGTTTACCTCATTTTATTTTACATTCAGTCCATCATATTTGCTAAACCATTTATTTTGCCACACAAAATATACATATTACAAGCAAAGGTAACAGGACAAATTAATGAGAACACAACATGTATACAACAGCAGACCAGCTACCTTCCAGTCAGAAGACTTAGAAGATAGACCACACTACCGGGAGGGACAAAAATAGTCACAACCAATACGAGCAGTCGCGCACGTTTGCTGTGTTTGCTGTGATGCAAAGTGATTGTAGCAGTTTCCCCACATATCACAGAATATCACTACACATTATAATAAAACAAATTTACCGGATTACATCGCGTATATTATTTAAATTGGTTTACCTGACGTTTCGATAGCTTTGCAGCGTTCGTGAACGCAGAAAGACCGATTTGATAAACGTCATCACAGATGTTTAAAAAAAAATTAAGCCATGTTTTCCTTTCGAAACGTCAGGAAAACCAATTTAAATAATCTACGCAATGTAATTTGGTTAAACTTGTTTTATTATAATGTACATGTAGTGATCGCGAAAATATAAGAAATTATTACATTACCAGCTGACGCGGTCGCCTCGCTTGTGTCCATGGCTTCGCTCCCGTGTTTTCTTCATATAAACTTTCAACAAAACCCCTATTTAAATAAATAATTAAAATTTCTTCTATTCAGACAAGGCATAAGTTTCGCGTCATACACAGACACTCATATCACATTATTATAATTCCTATAATAAGACAATTAGAATTACAAATAAATAAATGAATTATTATTCATATTTAACCCCTTTAGGGAATTAATTTTTAAAAATACTTTTTTAGTGCTCATCTACGTTGTCGAAGGAACTTTTGTGCACAAAGACTTTGTATACTGACTTTGTGCAATATTTCATCCTCCTAGACCGGTTTAGGCTGTGCATTATCTGTCAGTCAGTTTTAAGAATTGTTATAAGTAGATTATTTAGTTTCTATTCGATACCTACAATTTAATCACGCATTGTCTTATTGGTATACAGTTGATGAGTCGACTATTTAACTATTTACAGAAAAACTCTATTGCTTATGGTTATAACGCAGCTAAATCAATTTTTCATCAACAGAGAACCAAACAATCGGATCTCTCTTTTACTCTCATTATCACGTCAACCTCACTAGCGCCATATTTTGATTTTGTTGATTTATATATTTTAGAGGGGTATCATGATGCTTTTGTCCAGTTTGACGTAAAACAGCTTCAATTTGCTCTTGCTCCAATTTCATTTTTTCGTTGAAGTGGAATTTATGTTAAATTCTTTATATGAGTGACATAACTGGTAATTGCCATTTGTTGCTACTGTCATTATCGGTGTTACTCGTTGCCAGAGTTTGTTTCTGAGACGGTGCTCGCATCCAATCTGTATGCAACTATTACGCGTCGCCTCTACTATGTCTTGCCAAGGATCATATTCGGGCCCCGGGGACGAGTATGACTTCGAGGACGACGGGTACGACGACCTGGATGAATACAGGGACAGAGACGACACGCTACCAGCAGCACCGCCAGTCGAGGACAGTGACGAAGGTATGTTTTGTTTACAATCTTTGTCTAACCCTGTTTTGGTATCTTATTTCAAGAAACTTGACTATAACTTCATATATGTTTCCTTATAAAGTCATAGGTGACATGTAAACATTGGTTATGCAATTACAACAAGGTTATTTATACACAATGTTGACCATACTGTTGTATTCCCGCCTATTTTTTACCAACCTGTTAGGTGACGTAATTGGTTCTCTTTGATGTCACTTTCTCCATAAAAAATCTCATTTGTATAAATAGTAGTAGGTGACTAACTTTCTTGGTCAAGCATGTAGTCATATGTGACATGAAAACTTTGATATCTGCCTGTGTTTTTAACAGGAAATGTACTCTATTCCTTGTACAAAATAACTAAGCAACATGTCTAGCCTTTAAAAGAACAAATACTGTACAAATGAAGGTACAATTTTAACAGGTCCGCTTGTTGTGGTTCCTTATCTCCAATACTTAATGTTAATATATCACACATGTTGATATCCCTTCTCTAATAAGTAAAGGCCATGAAAAACTTCTCATAACATAAATGAATAGAAAGGCATTAAAATACTGATGTTGTGTGATTATATTCAGGTCACAATGGTACTAAATAACATATTATTGGTTTCTTTTTAATTCATACAAAGAGTTAAATTAACATCCATCATAATACAGTCACATTCCATTTAATTAATTCCAAACAATCTAGTTTCAGACTGCAAAATAAAATGCCAATTCCATTACCATATGTAATTACATGTATGCATTTTTATGTACCGGTTAAAACAGGGTGAATAGGGACAAAAGTGGGCAAGGATTTTAACATTGAAATATTTTGTCCATAAAGACTTTAGATAGGTTACCAAATCATGGCAGAACATTTTTGAAGTATTTGTGGACATTAACCTCCTCCTTTTTTTCAAGTCGGTTAAAAAACTATCTGATTTCAATGTTAAAATCCTTGCCCACTTTTGTCCCATTTACAGTTGCATCCCTATTCACCCTTAAATTAAACAAAATGGCTATACGTTATGTTTATTGAATCATTTGATAAATTATTTACTTTATGTAGATATTATTCATAATAGCTAGTTGGAGTTGGTCAAAGTAACCTGGTTCCAAGCACTAATCATTTGAAATGTGTCACAACACTATTGGAAAATGTCAAAAACACCATCATAGAGTGCTACGGCTATAGTTTTGCACAAGTAATTAGGTTAAACAATGTTATTTAGTATGTAAAATTGTTAATATAATGTCTTTTAATAATTATTAATGAAGAATTACATTAAAAAGACATGACAAGATTGTTTACTAAAGAAGAAAAGTAAAAAAAAACAGAGTTTAAGTAGTTAGTAACTTGTTGTGATATTTAATATCATATACATGTTATTAATATAATGATATGTATAATAATTATGTTCATTATAAAGATTGCCTTACAGCAAGAATATCTATACAGGGTGACTTTTTTACCATATGAAAAAAACAGGTTATAATCAGTTCATCAGCTCAGCCTATTGCAGTCCACTGCTGGACATTTGGTCCTCTGCCTTCTGCATCCAGTCCCCCCTAGCCACCTTCAGCCGGGAACTGGTGGCTTTTGTTTAGGTTGTGTCATCGAGTCCATAGTCACCATGCTGGGCAGGCAGGTTGGTGACTGCAGTGAGTGATGTTGCAGGATTTTATTGGATAGAAGGACACTGCTGGCCATCCTCATAAAAAAAGAAAACATACAACATTACACACAACATAAATAAAATAATTGTATCTGGTTTTGTTAGCATTTCCATTTTTTCCCTTTTTGTTACAGACACCGAAGAAGCCAGTGAGACAGATATACCCAATAATGACGAGCCACTTGAAGTTAAAGAACAGTAAGTGCAGCTGTTTAACATCCCAGTTCTGCCAAGGAAATTATTATGCGTTATTTGATTGTATTGTACTGTACGGCAAAGCTATCACTTTTTAACCAAAAGTGATAAGAATAAATTTTTTTTTTTGTAAAAATGGGCTAGCAATGTAACAAATTTTATTGTGGGACCAACCCTGAAATCGATAAAAAAAATCAGTTGGTCCCTACATTTTATCGATTTAAGTGAACACAAATGTAGGGACCAACTGAGTTTTTTTTCGCGATTTCAGGGTTGGTCTCTTGTTCATAATGATTAGTGCAATTAGCCCTTTTCGGGAAATTTTTCAGCATGTATTGCATTATTTGATTCACTTGAAGTAAAAATAATGAGTAACAACATAAACTTTGTATCTTCCAGGTTATACCAGGACAAATTGGCAAACCTGAAAAAACAGTTGCAGCAGCTGGAAGACGGCATACATCCTGAGTTCCTCAGAAGGGTAAAGAGGTTAGAACACCAACTGCACGAGAGGCTCAGGATAAATAAAATATATAGGTAAGGAGGACTGTCTCATTGCATTGGGGTTGGTACAGTACACAGACCAGTAAGCTTCAAGACTCCGCATAAACAAAGTTTTGTATTCAAACGCAGTCGTAAAACGTTGGTGGGGTCAGGGGGGCGGACGGCGCGTTATGATTGGCCGGCTCGAAAGTTCGGTGGTATGATTCCTTATGATTGGTGCCGCTCGCTGACTGAGTGACGTTCCGATTGGCGCAGTGACGTATGATATGCAGTGGTAGAGCATATGCGTTGTGACCGGGGGTGTCCAGCTAAGCGGCGTCTAGAGGCTTACTGGTCTATGGTACAGTAGTACACATTAAATGCGCACCTCAGTGGTAACACTTGAATTACGAAAACTGCTCTTATTGCTTACGAAATAAAGGTGCTGTCAAGGTCAAACTGTTCCGGTCGACTGTACCTCATCATCATCATCATTTCAGCCGAAAGACGTCCACTGCTGGACATAGGCCTCCCACAAGCATCGCCACAACGACCGGTCCTGTGCCTTCCGCATCCAGCGGATTCCCGCGACCTTCACCAGGTCGTCGGTCCACCTTGTGGGGGGCCTACCCACGCTGTGCCTTCCAGTACGCGGTCGCCACTCCAGAACTTTACTGCCCCATCGGCCATCCGTTCTGCGAGCAATGTGCCCCACCCACTGCCACTTAAGTTTGCCAATTGTTCGACTGTACCTAATTACATAATAATAATGACATAATTTAAGTATGCGGAAATTGGTTAACCAATCTGAAAACACCATTGCTGTGCACCAAAAGTCTCAGCCAGATTATTTGTAAGGTTCGTGGCTAAACTGCGTGTATTGAAAGATCTGTCAGGTTCAGCTGCGCTTACCGCGGTCAGTCATTGGATGGGTGACCGTTTCGTTGTATATCAAGAACTCTCCGTACCTTGAGTTCGGAGTAGAATGCATTTTATTCATAAACTTAAAATGTTATATCACAGGGAACACATGTACGACGTGGTAGAAAGAGAGTACATAGCCGAGAAGAAGGCAGCAGCAAAAGAATTTGAAGAGAAGAAGATAGAGTTAAGGGAAAACCTGCTGAATGACTTTGAGGACAAGAGGAAAATGATCGAGACTGAGAGGCACAGTATGGAACTCAATGGAGATTCTATGGAGGTAAGTTAAAAATGATTTGCCATTTGCATAACACATTAAAAAGGTTGTTTATATCATCTTTTGCTTATGGCCTGAATATTATGTTATAAAATTTTCTGATACACAGGTAGTACAAATTCAGTCTTACAGACTTTATTATTATTATACTTTATTGTACACACATATACACATTAATGTTACAGTAGGAAAGCTTATGTACATCGGCGAGCTTAACTCAAAAATGAGTTTTCTTTCAGCAAACCTTAGAGCGATAGAGAGATGTTGATATATTATTATTTTAATTTTTATAAAAAGTTCTTGCTTGCCCAAAAAATAAATACCTATTTTGAATAGTGTTTTCATACGAAAAACTCTTCAGATATTCAATTCGGGCGTCTTGCCTCCGTCGATGTTCATGCAACTTTGCATTTTATGACACTAATAATAAAAAATAAAATTCAATCATCATCAGAAAATCCACTTCTCTGCGTTCCTCTCGGCCTACGCTAACCCTTAGTTGCTAAGAAGTAGCTTCTTTGGTTTAGGATTTCCCATACTGTTTTAGTAAAAATAAAACTTAATTACAGTCCTGATTAGAAAATCAATATACAGTTCATGGCCACATTGTTATACATCTGTGACTCTCCAAAATATTAGAATTCTATAATCTATGGCAGCATGATTTTCAACATTGTTCAAATGTCTTTTTTTTCTTCAATATATGTGATGTTTTATTTTGATAACAATTAGGTAATAAAGTATATTGTACATACAAATTAAATTAATTGTAATGAAAAAATCAAAACCAAATTAAAATACTTAGCTGTTATTAACATTTTGCATAATATAATCTATAATGCATCTAATAATTTCGCCAGGGAATGTAGTTTGGTTTTATTTATAAACCTTTGTAGCGACATCTATCCACTACATGGAAAACTAACATCGACGCAGTCAATGACGACAGCAATCCCGAATCACGCACGAGAGGAAAGTAGCGACATCTATCTTTCTTCATGAGAACTTCTTGAATCATGCACGCAGAGTATGCCACGGACTTAGCAGATACAAGCTCCCAACATCAACCGTTGGGATCTGTGTTAGGATTAGGTAGGTCTTCGCCCTCGCCGGCGAGGCTTGCCGCTTAACGGCGATTCGCGAAACGCGTCACCCACCCGATATACCGAAAGTCCGCCACTTTCGAGAAAACTATTCCCGATGCAGCAACGGCTGCCAGGGGGACATAGCGGCGGGGTCCCCCCGCAATGCCCCAGTAAGCCGAGGTCCGAGCCCTCCCTTGGGGAACGACCTTATGCGGTTTTGCAACCGCGATTTTAATTTATAAGTTAGGTTTAGGGAAATTTTTCGGCGGATGGAGTCCCTAACGGGATTCTCCGCCACCCGCCCAGTTAAGCAGTTAGGGTACCTATTTTGGGTATCGATCTGCAAGAGTCCATTCGAAAAAAAAAGCTAGCCTGGTCGGAGGATCCTCCCTTTGGTTGGAGGAACACGATACCTCGTTTATTTATTTATATTGATATATGCTTTATTGTACACCATAAAAAACATTACATTGAATCCATTTAAACTATTGTACAAATGGCGGCCTTATCGCGATCAGCGATTTCTTCCAGGCAACCTTAGGATGGTGGACAAGAAAGAACTGGACAGAAAATGGGGTTGTCAGATTTTTTTTTTCTCGTTCCTCCACACTTTTCTTTCAAATTCAAATAATTTATTTTGTGATACACAGGTAATAAATAGGTTTTAATAAAATACAATACAGTACCATCTGTGATCAGTCTCATGGCATACAAAATTACAAATGTCATAAAATAAAATCACAAATTACAATTGAAAAAACATTATATAAAAAAAAAAGTATACAAGTATCATATCCATTGTCATACCCATAGCTCTGCTTAGTTTGGGACTAGATGGTGCTGAGTAAAAAATGTCCCAAATATATTTATTTATTTATTATTGATGTCAAAATTCATAACAGCACAACAAAGAAATTGGACATAACACATTATTTAGAATTTTATTTTGTCGTTTATTTTAATATCCGTTAAGAAGTCATTTATGGAGTAATATGCCTTATCTACCAAAAAGTCTGTAAGCTTTTTTTTGAATTTAAGTACATCTAACGTTCTTATACTTTTAGGAAGTTTATTATAGATCCTAGGAGCCATTCCCATACAACTTTTCGCATATAGTGCAGTCTTATGCTGTTTTATATGAATAATATCTCGATGACGTCTGTTATTAAGAGTCTCAAACAAATGAAAATTATTCTTGACAAACATTGCCATTTCAAAAATGTATAAAGACGGTAGGGTGAATATTTTCAGATCAAGGAAATGTGGTCTGCAACTATCAGTAACCTGTAACCGACATACTGCCCTTAAAAATTTCTTTTGAGCTCTAAACGCTAATTCTCTGTCTGGGGAATTACCCCAAAACATTAACCATAGCGTAATGTTGCTGAAAGATACATATACATAGCGTAATGTTCTTGAACAAGCATCTGAATTCCCAGGTGAAGCCGGTGATGAAGCGCATCCTGCGACGGCGGGCGAACGAGCCTGCGCCGGCGCCGGAGAAGCGGCGCAAGGCGCTGGGCACCACGCTCACGTTCCAGCTGGACGAGCGCGACATCGACGCCGACCTGCGCGCCATCGCGCGCCCCCCCGCGCCCGCGCACACCGCGCCGCCCAGGAAGCATTACAACTCTACTACTTGTGAGTATTTCATGTATTGTTTATGTCTTATCATGTATTGTTTATGTCCAGTGTTGTCAGTTGTCAATTTAACTGTAACTATACTAATTTGTAAAGAAATTGTAAAGTATTATGTATTTATTATTAAGTATTATGTATAAGTTTTGTAGTGTGTGCGTCAAATGGAGCGCAAGAATAAAATCTTTTTCTTTCTTTCTATTTGTTTTATGAGTTCTTTCAGTTTTTGGTGAATATCTATTCATTTCAGAATAAATAAAAAGAAAGAAAAATTGTTACAACTTAGAAAAACAACACAAAGACAAAAACAACAACTCAAGAACTATTTTAATTTAAAACAAATCTCTTTTGTCCCACTTGCTCGGATATTGGTTCATTATTAAAAAAAAAAAATACATCAATTGGTTCTTTTCCGTACGCAACAAAATAACAGGCCAGTAATATCCAACACGACAATAATAGAAACAGTTTAGATTTTTTTAATTATGCTACCGAGGTTTTTAAGTACACACTTACGTAAATTAGGTGTTTTTAGGTACAGAATATTGATCATTATAATGGCTGGCTTAATTTTCTACAAACATTCTAATATAATTAGGTCGAATTTCGCTTAAAGATATTTCCCTGGCAACAAACTTGTTATCAGTTTTATTTGGCAGTGACAGTTAGTTTACCAATTTCTTTTAATTTGATTAATATTTTTCTGGAATTGAAAGAGTAAGCAAGGTTTTTGAAAAAAATATCGTTTAGTTCTTTTTATAGGTAAACTATGCGGAACGACAGTTAATTCTAAATACAAAACATAATTCTAGCTTTATCAAAAACGTAACTCTTTATCCAATTATTAATCTATCGCATTTAATAACAAAGCTCAAAATTGTAACCTCTGACCCGTATTAACGCAGTTTCCTTCATATTCAAAATGTCCTAAGTGCAGCACAATGCTAAAAAGAAGAAAATTTACGGTTTTGACAATTTCATACGAATTATCGGCTGAGCGGGTCATGATTCCGATTTGTTGACTTTACGTATTATGCTATATTTGTTTCCAGGTGAGTCACCAGTCCGGGAGAGCGGCGAGACGACGGAGACGCGAGTGGAGGACGGCAAGCTGCTGTATGAGCGGCGCTGGTACCACCGCGGACAGAGCGTGTCCGTGGAGGGCCGCGACCTGCCCAAGTTCCCCGGACACATACACGCGATCACCGATGAGGCGGTCAGTATTGATATAATAATACTCGTAACAGACGAGTACATTGGGCACTGGGATACCAAATGATTGTCTGGCCTGGCTATATTTTGTCCATTCATGGCACAGACCAGTAAGCCTCTAGAGGCTTACCAGCCGGATACCACACAAAGCATATACAGTAGCACTGCATATCATACGCCCCGTCGCCAATCTATTGGAGACCATTTTAACTGGTAAATGTACTTCACCCACTCTATTGTAGACCATTTTAAGTGGTAAATGTACTTCACCGACTCTATTGTAGACTATTTTAAGTGCTAAATGTACTTCACCCAGTCTATTGTAGACCATTTAAGTGGTAAATGTACTTCACCCACTCCATTGTAGACCATTTTAACTGGTAAATGTACTTCACCAACTCTATTGTAGACCATTTTAACTGGTAAATGTACTTCACCCACTCTATTGTAGACCATTTTATCTGGTAAATGTACTTCACCCACTCTATTGTAGTAGACCATTTTAAATGGTAAATGTACTTCACCCACTCTATAGTAGACCATTTTAACTGGTAAATGTACTTCACCCACTCTATTGTAGACCATTTTAACTGGTAAATGTACTTCACCCACTCTATTGTAGACCATTTTAAGTGGTAGATGTACTTCACCCAGTCTATTGTAGACAATTTTAAGTGGTAGATGTACTTCACCCAGTCTGTTGTAGACCATTTAAGTGGTAAATGTACTTCACCCACTCCATTGTAGACCATTTTAAGTGGTAAATGTACTTCACCCACTCTACTGTAGACCATTTTAACTGGTAAATGTACTTCACCCACTCTATTGTAGACTATTTTAAGTGGTAGATGTACTTCACCCAGTCTATTGTAGACCATTTTAAGTGGTAAATGTACTTCACCCACTCTATTGTAGACCATTTTACTGGTAAATGTACTTCACCCACTCTATTGTAGACCATTTTACTGGTAAATGTACTTCACCCACTCTATCGTAGACCATTTTAAGTTGTAAATGTACTTCACCCACTCTATTGTAGACCATTTTACTGGTAAATGTACTTCACCCACTCTATTGTAGACCATTTTACTGGTAAATGTACTTCACCCACTCTATCGTAGACCATTTTAAATGGTAAATGTACTTCACCCACTATTGTAGACCATTTTAAGTGGTAAATGTACTTCACCCACTCTATTGTAGACCATTTTAAGTGGTAGATGTACTTCACCCAGTCTATTGTAGACCATTTAAGTGGTAAATGTACTTCACCCACTGTGTTTTAGACCATTTTAAGTAGTAAATGTACTCCACCCACTATAACCATTTTAACTGGTAAATGTTCTTCACCCACTCTATTGTAGACCATTTTAAGTGGTAAATATACTTCACCCACTCTATTGTAGACTATTTTAAGTGCTAAATGTACTTCACCCAGTCTATTGTAGACCATTTAAGTGGTAAATGTACTTCACCCACTCTATTGTAGACTATTTTAAGTGGTAGATGTACTTCACCCAGTCTATTGTAGACCATTTAAGTGGTAAATGTACTTCACCCACTCCATTGTAGACCATCTCTATTGTAGACCATTTTAAATGGTGAATGTACTTCACCCACTCTATTGTAGACCATTTTAACTGGTTAATGTACTTCACCCACTCTATTGTAGACCATTTTAACTGGTAAATGTACTTCACCCACTCTATTGTAGACCATTTTAAGTGGTAAATGTACTTCACCCACTCTATTGTAGACTATTTTAAGTGGTAAATGTACTTCACCCACTCTATTGTAGACCATTTTAACTGGTAAATGTACTTCACCCACTCTATTGTAGACCATTTTAACTGGTAAATGTACTTCACCCACTATATTGTAGACCATTTTAAATGTTGAATGTAATTCACCCACTCTATTGTAGACCATTTAAGTGGTAAATGTACTTCACCCACTCCATTGTAGACCATTTTAAGTAGTAAATGTACCTTGCACAAATCGTACGACACACCACCTTTTTTAAATAAAATTATATTAATAAAGTTGTATTATATTTCTGTATCTATTTGAAAGGGGCTAAAATAACATGTTATGTCTGCTCTTCATTCTGTGTAAATTGCTTATGAGTTTTTTGTCTGTCCGGTAATTTGGAAACCAAAATGATCAAAGCCAAAGCAGAAATAATTATCTGCCTTTCCCTACCCAACCATAGTAACATGATCCTGTAATTAAATCATCCACATTTCTATCACATAATAAGAAAAGATTTTCTTTGTTTCAGATATGGGTAAAAAAAACAAACCTGGAGAGGGTACGGATATACATATCGCAGTTAGCGCGCGGAAAAGTGACGTTAAAGCGACGGGCTTCATAGACCAGGCTGTGCATACAGACATACAAACATACAGACATGGTGTTCGTGTTAGTGCAAACGCTAGAGTGTGAAGTGTGCTCAAAGTGGACGTGCAGCTGGAGACGGAGGTACAGGGCTATACTGACAGATTCTATATAGTTTTGAACCATATTTTTGATGCCAATTACAATGATTCTCGGTAAGGTAGTTGAAGCATACTGAATTCGGAAGGCTTGCGTCCTAACGCCACAACGACTACAAAGCCCATAGACGCCTCGTAACCGGCGACCGATGTCTGCACCGCATCTATGAAATGTCACTATTAAATCAAATCATTTATTCGCCACAAGATATTGTGTACAAAGATATTACAAGTCCGTCATATCTTGCCTTAAGACGCTTACGACACCTAAAAAATCAGACCTCTGCGGTCACTGTCGTTTTGTACAGAACTGAAAGAGAGGCAACGAGCGAAGGGATGTCGGGGGCGCCGATCAACTTGAATGAAAATTAAAAAAAATTTTTTTTTATAAAAAACTAAATGCTTATTTGAAAAACAGATACAACTATGTTTTAGATTATTGTCTTTCTAAAATGTTTTCTTAATTTCATTTATAATATTTGTTAAATAATAGAGATTGTTTACTTTAAAGCATGTTTTAAGAGGTTAGTTTACAATTCTTTTCTATCGAAAAAATCTTCAAGAAAACGTGTTTTGGGCACAATAGCGTTTTAGAAAATACGATCAAGATTAACATATATTTTTTTAACTGTCACAAACTGAATAGTTACAGCTATAAATGTTTTTAAAAGAAGCCTATTTGAGGTATTTGGCTGTTGTCAGCGTCTTAAAGGTCGCCACATGAAATCTTCAAATCAGTTTCGTCCACTTATATGAGCCGTCAAAACTGCCGCGTTAGTGATTATCCAATAGCCGCCTTGGTAGGGCCAATCGGATTGTAGTACCCCGCCTCAGCTAGTAGCAGAATTTATTGTACGCATAGTTCACCAGAGGTCCACGCTTGAGGTTTGCCAGCGAGCAATGGAGCGCAGTAACCTGGGAGTCAGACTCACAGACAGAATCCGGAACACAATACTGCACTCCAAAACACAGATTAATGACGCCACTCAAAAAGCTGCCAAGCTTAAGTGGGACTGGGCCGGACACGTTTGCCGAATGTCGGTCAATATTTGGGCTAAAATTTGTACCGAGTGGGTCCCTAAAACGTGCAACGGCATCGCGGCAGACCCAGACGAAGATGGCGGGACGAGCTAGACTCGTATAGAAAAGACTGGTTCACAATTTCACTTGACCGGAAAGAGTGGAATAAGGAAAGGGAGGCCTTGGCTGAAAATAATAATAATAATAATTGACCGCCGGTAGCTTGGACCCTGTTCCCGATGCCGGTGGGATACTGTTTTTTATATTTTTAAATGTTTTTTCTTTGTTTTGTAGAAATATTTAAAAATATAATTTATATGTAGATTTACTGCAATAATAATAATTGTATTCAACATTAGGCGTTTCAACATTTTAATTGATTGATTGATTGATTGGCGTCTATTGGGCGGTATGGTCGTTGGGACGCCATTTTGCAGATCCATTATGTCCAGCAGTGTAAAGCTAGGGTCCCACGGCCTGATTTTTGACGGATTAGGGCGATCATGCCAGGGTCCTAATTCACGTAATTTCATGACGCGCCGATCAAGTTGCAGTGGAGCTGTAGTTCGTATCTGACAGCGACCGCCGAAGATAACAGAATACGAACCGCAACTTCAGTGATTTAAATGTCCCATCTTTATAGCAACTAAACGCGATAAAACATTTTATTTATTTTCATTAAAACCAGCCATTACTTTAAGCCCCCGCAAACTGTTGACTTTTAATCGGCTGTTAATTTAGTCGTGTTCTTAATCAGTACGGAGACGTACGGGAGTGCGCACACAAAAATTATATCACCCAATAGATCGGCCCACAGTTTGGTTGTCTGCGGGGGCTCTAACAATTCACTTGATTATGTGAAAGATGTGCTCTATCGTCTAAATCTCTGAAAAGTCGCTCGACCCTCTGAACTAACACTAATTCCGCTATCAGTAAACTTTATATCGCTACCAATAAAGTTCAAAATGGCAATGCAATAAACCCATCATTGTAATTGGCGTCGAAATTAAGGTCTTCAATAAAATCAGGCAATTTTACTATAATGTGATTGTTTCTTCCAATAATATGAATTCAAATTATATTTGAAACAATCTAATCTGTTCACGATTGCTATGAAAATATATTAATTTTATATAAACAACCAAGGAATACTGATTAGACTATATTTTAAATTGTCTAAAATCTGAAGTAATAATATTATTTTGTTTATTTATTCCATGCATTGACATACATCTGTGATTTAAAATCAATTTCCTAATAATTGTGTGTTGATCACATTGTATGATTATGTTGACTGCTATGAAATTGTATAATTATTAAATATTCTATTGAATACACTCCAAGAGAAGCGAAAGAATTCTGAAATAGTTGAGCTTTGCAGTGGTGTAGCGTAGCGCAGCTGGTATGACCGGCGAGTGTTTATTAATGAATTTAATGATGCCATTCCTGAAATATACAATATGTCCCTTTCTAGTAATAAAACTTTAAGGGTGGTAAATACACTCAATTTTATCGGTAAAAACATTCCACTTGTGGGGTCTAACTAACCCCAACACCCCCAAAGATAAAGCAATTTTAGTATTTAACTTACCTACTTAGATATTTGCATAATCCAACAATCATAATTTAAGACCTAAGTCACACAGAGGTGTAAATTTAATGTTATTTAAAGCGTTGTAGCATACACTAGCAAAAAAAAATTGAACTGTCATAGAAAACTCAAGTTACTTTTGTAATGAATCATGAAAGTGAAATTTTCAACGTAATTTTAAACGTTATTTTTATATTTTCTGAAATATTACAAAAAATTCAAGAGTAAAATTTTGTCTTGCGCGTTGTTTTGTTAGTTTTTGTGTTGTTATACACATTATTAAAAAAATCACAGCTCTAAGTCAATTATCTTAAGAGTTATTTTCGCTTAAAAAAGGTCCCGCGCATGCCGTTATAAAACACATAAAAGACACATCTTTACTAAAAATAAACGGTTAAATCCCACAAATAGGATGTTTTTATCGATAAAATCCCACAAATAGGATGTTTTTATCGATAAAATTAAATGTATTTACCGAACTTAAAGTTTTATTACTACAAACCGAGACATATTGTATATTCCTATCACAGAAATAGACTGGTTGTAATCACAATTTTACTTGAGATTCATGCGTGGCTACTTTCGGAACAAACTACGCCTCCCATATTGACGTCATTAATTTAAAAAAAATAACTTTAATCAAATGTACTTTACAGCTTTTGTTTCTGCAGTTAGAAACAACACAATAGCGCATTTTGCGGGTTTTTGTTACAGTATTTACAGAAACAAGTCATAAGGCGTACTGAGAAAGGCTGAAATGCTCTGCTCTATGGTGTAGTGTTGGCACGCGCGCCCTGCCCGCTTTTCCATTCTATTTCTGTGATTCCTATTAGAGTCATACCTGAAAATGTTGCGGTCAATATTTTCGATTTGCAGAAGTCATAAATTCTTAGAAATATTATTCAGCAAATCACTAAAGTGCCACCACATCACTGAAAGGTAAAAAAACACAGGAGACACTTACAAGTGATTGTTTAGTACGCTACACCACTGGGTGAAGTAGCAACTCGTATTCAGATGACTGTTATTTTCCTGTCTTTTGCACATCCATGGATCTCATTTCTGATTCGAATTCATGTAGGTATGACACTGGGTCTAAGATTGACTATGATCTCAAAACTTAAGCACAACATATGGCACGAATTATTTTTTCTATAATTTATCGGAAGGTTGGCCCTGTAGAGACCCAGTGGTGAATATTATTACTCGCTGATCTGTTGATGCCACAGACATCAGTCCAATAGGCACCGCATTAGAGCTTTGTTTGATTATACAATTGACTTGACAGCTAGAGAGAGAGAGTTGTGATTCGTTACTTAATTACGTGCCGAAGTGCAGCAAGTTGTAATTGGTTATTTTCAAGTTCAAATTAATGACCGGACGCTCCTCATTGGTCTAAACTTTAGACTCTAAAGGATGGGACGTGACTATCTTATATCTTTAGATCTAATCGGTGTCTGTTGAGCTTAGTTATCTACGGATGATTTTAAAGCTAAAATGGTGTCGATTCTCTCGTTCAGAAATTAAACTAAAATAATAAACTATCGTTATCATTTACTAATAGTTGATACAAGAAAGGGAAGGCAACAATTTTAGAACTGTCGAATTATAATAAAACAAATTTTAACCGGATTAAATCGCGTATATTATTTAAATTGGTTTTCCTGACGTTTCGAAAGCTTTGCAGCATTTCGTGGTCGCAGGTAGACCAAGATGACAATCGTCTCCACAGACATTTCCGAAAAAATATTTCAATCTACCGTACAGTATTATTTATTAAAATCGTTTCGATGCACGCAGTAATCACTCACAATATGATACTCACATTATCTTTTACAGTGTTGCGTGCTGTTTGGGACTTGATTATTTTTAGGACTGGGTTCCAAACAGGTGGTAGCTGCCAACCATCTTCTCTATTAAAAAACTGTTAACTGTTTACGTGTTCCACTTCGTATTTTTAGTCGGCAGGTTCCGAGATCATTACTAAACTTGTATGGAAATTTTTATTATGAATAATTTGACAGAACTAAAAGTGTTGCCATTACTTGCCATCCTTTTCTTGTATCTACTATTAGTAAAAGAGAGCGATAGTTTAAAATTAGTTTAGTTTGTGAACAAGAGAATTACTACCAGCCAGTATCAGCCAGGATCAACATGTAAATAATTATACGAACACACAAATAATGTATGTGTCGTAGGATAATCGGACAAATCGAATCTTTGCGAAAATCCTAGGATGATTCAAAAGACCGGATAATTGGAATCTCAGAAAGATTTTCGTTATCATACAAGCTATTATCAGGATCATTGCAAAAATCCCAATTTCTTTAGGACGATTGGAAACTTGAACGCTGATTGGCTAATCTAATAGTTGATTTATAATATCTTCATTCGAAGGAATGTAGTCGTAAGCCACAGCGCATCCGTCAGTGCATAACGTTCATATCAGCCAACCAGCGCTCATTACGTGAGCGCTTATTCGCGACTAATCTAAGCCGGATTTTTGCAGTAATCCTAAAAATAGCTCGGATGATAAAGAAAACATTCATAGATTCCAACTATCCGGTCCTTTGCAATCGTCCTAGGATTTTCGGATCCGTTTTTTTCTATTATCCTACGACATTGTAAAGCCCAGTGTGTCTTCAGCAACATGCGCTAAAGGAATCCATTGACTATGTCTACGACTCAAATGCAGTATTCAATTGTAAATAATGTACATTGTATGTAGAATATGATCAAATGAGGTTCTTGTAAATGAAGAGGAGATTTTGTACTGTCCGCTATATTTCAGATTGTTTTTTTTTTTTATTATTGTGATTTATTACTATTGTAAATGAGTTGTGAATTGAACTGTAAATAGTATGAGGAGTTTTTACTTATGTAAATGATATTGAGACAAGATCTTTTAATTATATTATGTATTATAAGTCAGTTTTTTGTTTTATTTACAAGGGTTTGTTGTAACGCCTATAATCATACGAAGACCACAAACCAGTAAGCCTCTAGACGTCGATTAGCCAGACACCATCGGTCACCACGCATATGCAGTACCACAGCCTATCATACGCCCCGCCGCCAATCAGGTCGTCAGTCTGTCGGCGAGCGGCACCATCATCATCATCATCATCATTTCAGCCGAAAGATGTCCACTGCTGGACATAGGCCTCCCCCAAGCATCGCCACAACGACCGGTCCTGTGCCTTCCGCGAGCGCGGCGAGCGGCACCAATCATACGGAATCATCACACCGAACTTTTAAGCCGACCAATCATGACACGCCGTCTGCCCCCGGTCCCTGCCAACATTTTAAGACTGTATTCAAATTTAAAAAAAAAAAAAACATTTTTATTTCAGTAGCATGTACAATCTGCAATTATATCTTACGTTGGGGTCTCCTTTTAAGTATGTATTCTAATGCAAAACTTTGTTTAAACGGCGTCTTGAGGCTTACAGGGCCAGGGGCCGTATTATAAAGTGTTAGAATCATAATTGTTTCTTGCGAAAGAGAGACAGAGCTATACAGGACTAATAGCGCCATCGCTCTTAACACCGGAACAATGATGGCTTTAACACTTCATAATACGGCCCCTGGTCTGTTGAAGAGTCACACCACACCTTATTCAAATTTCAGAAAACGTCCTTTATTCAAAGGCTACTACTTCATACAGGGTGTCAGGGAAACGCTTCCGAAAACTAAGATAGGTGATAGTGCTGGTGATTACTGATACGAAACCACAAAAAAAAATTGGAATCTTTTTTTTTTTTTTTTTTTTTTCATTTTTTATTATGTATGAGTTTTATTTAACTGCCCAAGGCTGGTTATTTATGAAAAATGCAAAAAAAAAAATATATATATAATAAAAAAATAAAAAAAAACAATTTTTTTCGTGGTTTCGTATCAGTTAATCACCAACACCTATCTTCGTTTTCGGAAGCGTTCCCCTTACACCCAGTATAATATGTTTTAGAGCCTATTTCCATTATTGGCAAAAAAAAGAAGATCCACGGGTCATTGTACTCATCATTATGCACAATTTTTACTATGGGATCATCTTGAAATTGAGAAAAAAAATCATCTGTTCCCTACATTTGTGTTCACATCAATCGACAAAATTAAGAAAAGAAAAACCCATTAAGAGGTTTAGTATAAACTAAGAATAAGGTTGTATAAATTGCGATACGAAGAACTCCCGCTGCTTTGCATTATAAAGACTGATACCTACATTGTTCAAGTATATTGAAAAGTACCTACAGTTATCCTCTTCCGTTATCCCGAAAATCAATCTTAGTAAAGATACTTTTGATAAAATACAAACACCTTCATGAATAAACTTAGTAATTTTACTGAGCTGTCAGATTACACTCGCATTACTCTCAGGAAATCAACCGAAACCGTTTAGATCAGAAAATTTAAGATGCTTGCGTTCGCGTCAGCATTGTATGAACAAGATAATCCGGCTGATTTGCATATTATTTCGGCGGTGGTACAAGGCAGCGACTGATATATTGCTTTCATTTGTTTATGATGCTCACGCGCAGGAATTCCAATGCAAGTAACACAGAACTGGACAGATACATCTCAGAGAGAGAGAGAGAGAGAGAGCGCTCTGTCTTGGTTTTGATGCTGTAAGTTCTGTAATTTCGGTAACGAATAATATTTATTATCAGTTCATAAAGGTTTCTCAATTTGGGTAATTTTAGTATTTATATTACTGTATGTCACGCAGCGTGGGTAGGCCCCCAACAAGGTGGACCGACGACCTGGTGAAGGTCGCGGGAATCCGCTGGATGCGGAAGGCACAGGACCGGTCGTTGTGGCGATGCTTGGGGGAGGCCTATGTCCAGCAGTGGACGTCTTTCGGCTGAAATGATAATGATGATGATGTCACGAAATAGAGATAGAATGGTTGTAATCACAAGTTTACTTGCGATTCATGCGTGGCAACATTCGAACAAACTACTTCTTACATATAGACGTCATTAATTTTTAAAAATTAACTTTAATCAAATGTGTTTTACAGATTTTGTTTCTGCAGTTAGAAACAGCTCAATAAGGAATTTTTGCCGGTTTTTGTTACAGTATTTACAGAAACAAGTCATAAGGCGTACCTACTGAGAAAGGCTTTGAAATGCCCTGCACTATCGCTTTTCCATTCTATCTATTTCTGTGGTCACGGGTATGGTGTTTGTGGGGGCATAAGAAAAGATTATTACCTATTCTATGGTGGGGGCTCAAAAACTGGCATGAAGTGGCGCAGGATCGGGAAAAATTGAAGAAATGGAGGGAAGTCTTGCCCAGGAGTGGGATAGCATAGGCTCTTAATAAATAAATAAAAAGAGTTGATCTAGTCTCCTATCAGGCAGGGTCCCATTGTGGAGTTGTCTGATGTAGCTTCGTTAGTTGTGGGTATCGTAAATAACAATAATGGAGATGTATTGATGTTATTGACGTGTTGATATATTAATGTGATGACAACCTCTGTGGTCTAGTGGTTCGAGTGTCGGACTGCTGATCACGAGGTCGCGGGTTCGATTCCCACAGGACACAAATATTTGTGTGATGAACATGAGTGTTTGTGTTGGTCTGGGTGTTTCTTATGAATTATAAGTAGGTATGTATTTACAAAAAAAAGTATCTAAGTAGGTACCTAGTTACTTATATCCATTGTCTAGTACCCATAGTACAAGCTCTGCTTAGTTTGGGACTAAGTTTGGTGATGTGTAAAATGTCCCAAAAATATTTATCATTATTATTTATTGGGTGATATGAATAGCGGAAAACAAATGTGCTGTGAAATGTGCCTTTTTTTTTTTTTTTTTTTTTTTTTTTTTTTTTTTTTTTTTTTTTTTTTTAGCGTGTTTTTTCTTCTCATATGTATAGATTTAGAGTATTTTGAATAACCGGAGAATATCCGGATAATCTCCGGTGATTCAATAAAATCTCCGCATAATCTCCGGAGGCTGAAAATGCCTCCGGTTCACACCACTAATTATTACGCACAGGCTGAATATGTGCACTTGTGCCAACAATCCGTAACTTATTAGGTTACCCCAATACATAATTTATGAAGGCCATGCATGATCTCGAATATTTTCTATATCGTCTAAGAAAAAAATATACCTACAACGTGTTATCGTATAACCAAACCTGAAATCGCGAAAAAAATATCAGAAGTTCCCTACATTTTGTCGATTTATGTGAACACAAATGTAAGGAACAAGTGTTTTTTTTTTTGCGATTTTTGGCTTCGTCACATAGTAAAAGTTGTTCATACTGATGAGTACCCTTAAGAGGTTTTCAGTTATTTCAATAACACGTTGTACGTTCTAGGCAAAGAAAATATAACCACTACGTTTGTTCTAGGTAGAGTGTCGATGATTAACTTCCAATTCCAACATTAACTTGGAAGTCGACAAGGAAACATTTTGGATTCCTATTTAAACTAGTTTTATCACACTTATCACTGGCCTCTTATCAAGTCCTCTTAAGTCATTTTATGAAGTCATTGTGACTTCTAGCCCTCGGACCGCCCCATAACTCATCAGTGAGTTCTTTTTTATCCGTCCGTCCTAATCCTTTACAGCTAAATAACTTCTACAGATATAAACGTAAGTACATGTAATTTTGCCCAAAAATAGTCTGCTGCACCCCCTCATATAAATAGAAGATCATCATCATCATTTCAGCCGAAAGACGTCCACTGCTGGACATAGGCCTCCCCCAAGCATCGCCACAACGACCGGTCTTGTGCCTTCCGCATCCAGCGGATTCCCGCGACCTTCACCAGGTCGTCGGTCCACCTTGTGGGGGGCCTACCCACGCTGCGCCTTCCAGTACGCGGTCGCCACTCCAGAAATTTACTGCCCCATCGGCCATCCGGTCTGCGAGCAATGTGCCCCGCCCACTGCCACTTAAGTTTGGCAATTCTTCGGGCTATGTCGGTTACTTTCGTTCTCCTGCGAATCTCCTCATTTCTGATTCGATCACGCAGGGACACTCCGAGCATAGCCCTCTCCATTGCCCTAAAAAAGATAAATGCCAAATAGAAGATAGTTCATATTGAACTAAGTTTACGGGACTTGTCGCGCACAATTAAATCAAAATATAACAAACATTTTGACTAACCTCGGCGTTTTGGTCAAGTTGCATTGGCCGTGGTCACGAGCAGACTGAAGTATGTGGGTGTCATCGTCTTGAGCGGCGGGTGTTTTCTCGAACTACCCGCGGTTGGTTTTTCGTAACGTCGCTGTCCGTAACAAGATATGCTGAAACACGACACACAATGCTGACAGTTTCGGCGGACATACATGTAGACATACCACGACGCGAACACTTCTCGATTACCGGATTCCACGAGGAGGATAACCTATATCCATCTTCCCGATTCAAATTTTTATATTTCTTTATCTCAATCGCTTCTCGTACAATTCTGGGATAGTAATGACGATCAGTGGAGAGGATTTTCGGGTCGTGTAGCTCAATCCAATGGTTTGGTCCTGAATCGAGCAAATGTTCGGCTATGGCAGATTTGTCCACTTGACGGCGCCTTACCGCTGTGATGTGCTCGTTCACTCTCTCCGCGATAGTACGCTTTGTCTGTCCAATGTAGGAGCTACCACAGCTGCAGTCAACCTTATATACCCCCGGTGTTTGGAATGGTATCACATCCTTCGCTGTCCTGACCTGATGTGCTACTTTAGATAACGGAATAAATACAGTCTTAAGAAGATAGTTCTATTAAAATAAAGGTAATGATTAAAAAAAAATTAAAATGAAGGTAAGTACATCAGTTTTTTATCAGGTATACCCTACTTTTAACCGACGAAAAAAAGGAGGAGGTTCTCAATTCGACGCGTATATATATATATATATTTTTTTTTTTATGTATGACCACGCATAACATTTTACAGATTTTTACAGAGTGGCCCGATTTTGATGATTCTTTTTTTAATGGATAGGGTATATCTCTATATAAGTTGGTCCCATTTAAATTTCAAAATCAAAATCTACCCCTAAGGGTGGGAAAACAGGGGATGAGTGCTTGTTCACCCACTGAATTCTTACCTGTTAACCGATTCTGTTGAAACTTGGCACACAAATATAGTTCTAGACACTACGACATAATAGAGACCTGGAGTTAGATTAAACCACAAAAAAATTTAAAATAAAACTTTTTAACAAAAAATTGAACCGACGAAAACAGAAACTGAAAAGCGAAAAATAACTAATTATGAGTCGGCGCCAAACAAACAATCAACGAAGATCATTGAATTACTTTAAATAAATAATAAAAAACCGGCCAAGAGCATGTCGGGCCATGCTCAGTATTATAGGGTTCCTTAAGTAGGTGTTACAAACAAATCAAATCGAATATTAATCACGGCTATTTTTGTTTTGCAATAGACGGCAGCATTGGCGACTCAGAGAGTGATGTCAGTAGCCGCTAGATGGAGCTATACAGTGCCAAATGTAATAGATGGCACTTGACGGCAGCATTGGCGACCCAGGAAGTGTTGTTAGACGCCGCTAGATGGCGCCAAATTTAAGAAGTGTGTCGTAAACATAACACAAAGTTACTTTTTGTGATTTTTTCAAATAGAAAGTAGCTAAAGGAGCATTATTTGCTAACATCATTTTTCTCTAAGGTCAATGACCTTTGAACTAGGACGTTTTAAGTATTTTTCAGTTTTCTCTCTATAACTTTAAAATTTATAATCACAATATGCTCGAAATAATTTTAAAAGAGAGTTTTTACAAAGGTCTATCAATGTGGAAGATTATAAGTTTCTACATTGCATAGTTTAGAAATGGCAGGGGGGGGGACACATTGCAAGCCACTTTGGCAGGCTATATTTCGCAGATGGTACACCTGATAAAAAAGTGATGTATCAAACATTACCTTCATTTTAGTAGACCTATTCAATGATACCCCACACGAGGGGGTGCAGCGAAAAAAATAATTCATCCCCATTTCACATGTATGGGCGCCACCCCTAAAATACGTAATCATGACTTTTTTATTCTTTTAAAATTGAGATCTATATCTATACTATTTTTAACAAAATTTCATTTACTTATGTTAATAACTGTAGAAGTTATTAAGCTGTAAAGGATTAGGACAGACAGACAGACGGACAGATGGACAGACGGACGGACATGACGAAACTATAAGGGTTCCTTGTAGGACTACGGAACCCTAAAAAACGTAACATGAAATACAACGTGAAATTTTCAACGATAAACAATAACTTTCCAAAAATTCGTTCTCCGCTCGGCCACTTGCAACTTGCATGCACGTTGCTTGTTAAAAGTTTGTTTGGCGCCGACTCATAATTAGTTATTTTTCGCTTTTCAGTTTCTGTTTTCGTCGGTTCAATTTTTTGTTAAAAAGGTTTATTTACTATGTCTGTGGTACACCCACAGATTTCTGTTTTTCCCATTGGTTATAGGTAGTTATTTCGCAAACGTCGCAAACGTTCTATCGTTTGCGACGCGACGTATAGCCCAAGAGACCGATTCGGTTTGTTATCTCGTTTCGTCTACGATTCACGTAACGAGAGAAAAAGAGATAACAATCGGAATCGGTCGAAAATGTTCTGAATCAGGTCCTGCTTGAAGTGTTGTTGAAATTCATGAAACTTTTCTTGATTTTTCAGCCTGTGTCTTCATTGATATTTTATTATTGAAGTGAAAAATTCTTTAGACGCGTTGAGCGATTTTTGGTAGGGGCAAAATTTATGAGTTTGCGTCACTCTACGTCATCGACATGCAACCAAAGCAACGATTTAAGAAGCTACTAACCAAAGAGGATACATGCGACATGCTTATGTGACAGTTTTAAGTTTTCACTTCTGTCGGATAAAGTGTGACCGCGAATCTCTTAAAACTTAGTCCAATTTTTCCAACACTGAAACATCAAATTCAAGAATTACCGGTAGATTATTAATATCGGATTTGTATTGATTCGCTTCTCTTGTTTACAGACTGCTTGATGCTCGTTCGAATTCTACCAACAGGTTGACAAAGTGTTTTAAAGTTCATTAGGTTGCTTATCTTATGATCGAGATAACAGTAACTGAGATCGCGTGATAAAGGGAAAATAAATGCGGCATTTTTGCCAGTTCCAATATAACTATACGGTAACCCTAGGGATGCACATAAGGAGTTGGTTTATTCCCATCTCAGCCAGCACCTTCCCATCTCGGCACCTTTTTTTTTTTTCTTTTTTTTTTTTTCGGGTGGAAATCCTGTTGGATACCCTCCGTCTGGGGACGGCGGAGGGGTATGTCGGACTCTTACCGAGTAAAACCACACGGTGGCCATCCTCTGCACAAAATAGAGGAGCTCCGGGAACTCCAATGGACCGCGTCGGTGCCCCTCTAGTGCTATGCCTTTAGCACGTCCCGGGAAAACAATATTATTTCCCCCACAGTAGCACGCGACCACCACGTACTGCTGTCCTCCCCAGGGTCGCTTAATAGACGCCTCGAGTTCCCCCACTCTTAGCGTCCACGATCCTGAAGGTCCCCTGCCAGATGTGGCAGCAGGGGATGCGGCCCTTCGCCCTATCTGGGTCTTGCGTCTCGGCACCTATGAATTTATGCCCACGAAAAATACCCATCTCGGCACCCTGTCATAAATCATTGCTAGGTACAGTCATCGAGAAAATGGAAACACAGTAGGTACCTATCTAGTTAGTAAATCTACCTGATTATCTATTAAATTAAAATCAGTCATCAATATAATTGGGAAAAGTCATCATCCTCCGCGCCTTTTCCCAATTATATTGGGGTCGGCTCCCAGTCTAGCCAGATGCGGCTGAACATCAGTATTTTACACGGAGCGACTGCCATCAGACCCCCGCAACCCAGTTACTGGGTAATACTGACATTCGGAGGTTAGACCAGTTGTCAGACTTTCAGGCTACCGACTACCCGTAACGACTGCCATAGATATTCGTATGACAACCGGGACCGACAGCTTAACGTGCTCACCGAGGCACGGAGGGGTCTCGATGTGTAACGAAACGGTCACCCATCCACAGACTGACCGCGGCAAGTGCAGCTTAACCTTGCAGATCGTACAATCCGCGCATTCGTTGCATCGCTACGAGCCCCTCATTAAATAAAAATCAGTATAAAAAAAACGGGTTTTAAATTAAACTTACTTTATAAACACTGTTCAATTTTAAAGTACTAATAGTGTAGATATAGTAGACAAAATAAAATGGATTTTTATGGGAATTGCACAGGCCCTTGAATCGCCCTAATTAGAGGCTTGGCAGTAACTTGGCAAATCCTAATATATATCTATATGCAAAAATCAAAGGTTCGTATGAATAACAATTTTGAAATATTTACACCAATATTTCCGCAAAATTACTAGTATAAGTCTACCGGCATTCTTATCCTCGGTTCACAGTACTGAAAAATTAACCAGGAAAATCCTATCCTCCACACTGTTTAATTTTGAGGTATCGTGCTTAACCGATGCTGTGAATGCTTGGAAAATCGCTTGCCCGAACACGTCAGTCTACACATTTTCCCAGAGACAGTGGGATGAGCCGCTCTGTGGTGTGATACGGAATGATCTTATTAATACGTCAATCACAACCGCCGAGCGTGCTCGCCTGCTGGCTGTGGGCGAATGGGAGTCGGGCCTATGTCTTCAGGCGCTTCCGTCGTCCAACATAGGCACAATGCTGCACGACACCACCTTCAGACTCGCTGCATGCCATGGTTTAGGTGCTCCCTTCTGTGCTCCGCATCGCTGCCACTGTGGTGAAGCTGTCGACTGCCTCGGACACCACGGCTTGTCTTGCAGCAGAAGTGCAGGTCGTATAGCACGGCACGCCAATATAAACGACATTATCCGTCGTGCTCTTGTCACCGCCGGCGTTCCAGCTATTTTAGAACCAAGCGGCTTGGCACGTGACGATGGCATGAGACCAGATGGTATGTCTTTGTTACCATGGAAGATGGGTAAGTCTCTGGTGTGGGACGCAACGTGCGTCGACACCCTTGCGCCATCCCATCTTCCTAGCTCGGCAAGCTGTGCTGGCGCTGCCGCTGCCGCTGCAGAGAACCTCAAACGGCGAAAATATAATAACTTAGTTAGTAATAATTATATTTTCGAGCCGTTTGGGGTAGAAACCCTCGGGTCGTGGGGTCCGAGTGCCCACCTTTTATTTAGAAATATTTCTAGGCGGTTAGTCGACACTTCACGTGACCAGAAGGCTGGCCTTTACTTTGGTCAAAGATTAAGCATTGCCATACAACGCGGCAATGCTGCCAGTCTTCTGGGCACGTTACCAGTTGAAAGCGACGCGGAGGGATATTTTGGTACTCCTTTTTAGTTTTTAGCTTTAGGTGTAGTTTTATTTAGGGTTTTTTATTTTTAAATAATGTATTTAATGTTTTACACCAATTAAGTAAAACATTACAAAAAACAGCAGTATTACCCAGTAACTGGATAGCGGGGGTCTGATGGCAGTCGCTTCGTGTAAAATACTGATGTTCAGCCGCATCTGGCTAGACTAGAAGCCGACCCCAATATAATTGGGAAAAGGCTCGGAGGATCATTACAAAAAACAGCAGTTACATGTACGGTCGACCGCATGCCACTGGTAACAGTTTGACATTGACTGCGTCTTTATTTTGTAAGAAGTAAGGGCGGTTTTCTAATTCAATTGTTACCACTAACGTGCAGTCGACTGTACAGTGGACAGTTTATTCAGCATACTTTACTCACTAGATACAAAGTTTCCATTTTTTCGAGGACTGTATATAACAATGATAGGTATATGACACAGTGCCGAGATGGAAATTTTTCGTGGGCATAAATAAATTAATGGGTGCCGAGATGGAAAGGAGCCGTGATGGGACTAAGCCAAGGAGTTCGGCGAATGTTTGTGTTATCGCGATATCCCGAAGTCATGAAATGTATGCAACTTCTGATGAATTTCTTGACCACATTATAGAAGCCTAACAAATATGGCCGTAGGGTTAGGTACTGTAGTGATGGTTGGTATTGGTTACCTACCTATTTAATTATTTAGTAGAATTTGTTGAGCCTTTAAACCATAAACTTATTATACTGACGCTTTAATTAAACTTAGAGCGCTATTAGATTTAAAAAAATTAAATAATGAACAGCCGTTGACCGTACAAAGGTTATTTTTAACATGCATAAGTTTATCCGTCTCGTAGCTGACCTCACGAGGAAAAAGGTAAGAAGGAAGACGGGTTTAATTAAATATCCGCTAAAATAATATTCTATTAGAAATTGTACAGATTTGATTTTGTACCTACAGAGTACAGACACCAGAGAGTGCTCCATACAGTTATCAATGGTGTGTGTAGTTCGACAACCCGCACTAGGCCAGCGTGGTGGACCAAGGCCTAAGCCTTCTCATACTGAGAAGAGGCCCGTGCCCAGCAGTGAGACAGTAATGGGCTGGTTATGTTATGTACAGATTATCATTGTGCTACACTGCAGATCTCCTCTGTCGTGTTTCGAGTGCTGAATTTTCGGCTAGACCCGTGTGACCAACTTTTTTCAGATCCCGCTTTCGTTTAGTCGTATCTACGAGCGCTGCTGGTTGCTGAAGGTTCCCAGCCCAAGGGCCATCGTCACAAAGGTCAAAGTCACACATTGACACATTGTATGGGTCTAACGGGTCTCGACGTAAGTGGTATTGACTGCTGCTGATTAAAACGACTGGATTCGTTGCTAAAAATTGTTTATTTCAGGACATGAAAACTGCGCTAAAATGATGATTAATGTAAGTAAGACAAGATAACTCTTAGAAACTCCACCACACTCTCTCTACTTGTCTCTTATTCGTGATGTTACCTAACAATTTTGCAAGAAATCGTTCCCGTAGCATAGAACAACTTTTGCTATGGGACCAACCCTGAAATCGCGAAAAAATATCAGCTGATCCCTACTAAATCATCGATGTCGCTCGACAAAATGTAAGGATCAGCTGTTTTTTTTTTGCGATTTCAGGTTTGGTCCCATAGTAAAAGTTGTTCGATAGCATCCCCTGAATAAGCCCTTCAAATATGACCACGCATTTCTGACACACGTTGTATATCGTAAGTTTATTCAAGCACAGCCCAAGGAGGCTCAGATCACAAGGCCTAAAATCCTTTAAAAATGCACTTTATATGTTGTGTTTTCGAAAACCGAAAAAAAATTACGCCCTTGCAAACTGGCCTTTACTAGGCCCCTCTCATAACAAAACCCTGCTTACGCCCTTTGACAAGAGAGTTTTTAATTGGTCTATGCCTACGCCAATACTTTTTAGTACTTACTAACTTATTTGCATCTACCATCAACTGTCCAATGGGAAATTCGCCATCCTACTTGAACTAGCTCTTGACCTGTGTTTACCGTGGTATTTGATCATTGACCAGTGGAGTGTGGCTACTTGTCTATATATGTACCTACATAGACAAGTGGATATGCATGGTAAGCACGTGGAGTCTTTGTTAGAAGACGAGTTCAAATATTTGTTCAATAGATTAGTGCTAGTAAAGATGTGTACAGTCAGAAATCTTTCCGGTAAACCACCACTAAGGCTAAAATCGCTTGCACTCAATTTTCCATGGTAGTTGTAGCTACGTGTAATGTAGCAGGATCCGTTCAAAGGATTTTGTCAACAAAATGTACCACCGCGAAGTATCGTGACTGTACATACCTACTTAATTGTAGGTACCGTTTAAGTGAATCATCACGGTTAAAGTTAAGTTTAAATAAATAATGGAGTAGGTATAATTAGAGGGAAGTGGTTAGAGTCCAAAATATTTGATTTTACTTGTATACCTACGTGTAGGTACTAACACTGTTTTCTAAATTAATGTTTTTAACTAGTGGTGTGAACCGGTTCTCAAAAAACCGGATAATCACCGGTTAGAGTGAGTACCGGAGACTAATCGGTGATTGCACTAAACTACCGGTTATTTCATTTGTTGCAGAACGCACCCAAATGTGCTGTGAAATGTGGTTTTTTTTTTTTTTTTTAGCGCGTTTTTTCGTCTCATATATGTAGATTTAGAGTATTTTGAATAACCGGAGAATATCCGGATAATCTCCGGTGATTCAATAAAATCTCCGCATAATCTCCGGAGGCTGAAAATGCCTCCGGTTCACACCTCTATTTTTTACTGAGAATGGAACATCATTCCTTTCACCTTTTAGGTTGCATAACAGATGATAACAAGGTCATCCTTAGAGCACGAGCATACTACATCTCATTATGTTTATTGCTGCCGTACTGCGCATGCGCATGCAGGTGGCTTTAGAACCAGGATCCCGTTGGCACCAGCAGCCGACTGAAGCCTTCCCCGTAGACAAAAATTTAAAATACTTACCTACTTATCCATTTTAAATCCTCCCTGAAATTATATACAATATAATTTAGATACTTTTTATTGTAAATGAAAAAATAAGCAACCTTCATGACGTAGGTAAGATAATGTACAATGACTACATTGAGCGGTCCTATCGCTCAAGGCGATATAATATTATAATGATTAAATCCTACCTACAACCCTGTAACCTAAGCCCTGGCTATCGAAACCCTGGCTATCGAATATCGGCAATGAGCTTTTACCGAATATCGGCAATTTCATGACTTGGAATAAATGAACGCACTACTTGCTGGCCTTACGCCTTAGCAATTGGGCTAGTAATAACTTCTTAGGTATTCGCGATCACTACACATTATAATAAAACAAAGTTTAACCGGATTTAATCCGGTTAAACTTTGTTTTATTATAATTGGGCTATTGTCACACATATTTGTAATTTGCTTATCTACCTACCTTTATTGATTAATGTACTCATTAACATTGACGACATATGTGGTCTGGTGGTTCGAGTGTCGGACTGCTGATCACGAGGTCGTGGGTTCGATTCCCACAGGACACATCACACAAATATTTGTGTGATGATGAACATAAGTGTATGTGTTGGTCTGGGTGTTTCTTATGTATTATAAGTATGTATTTACAAACAAAAAGTATATAAGTATTATATCCATTGTCTAGTACCCATAGAACAAGCTCTGCTTAGTTTGGGATTAGATGGTGCCGTGTAAAAATGTCCCAAAAATATTTATTTATTTATTAAACACAACTGATTATGTCCAGCAGGTTCAGGTTCCCAATGTTTACTTACTATTAAATGCTGGGCTGCTAAAGTGTTAATTGTTTGCTTATGAAGCAATAAAATAAAATAAACCGGCCAAGTGCGAGTCGGACTCGCGCAGTAAGGGTTCCGTACCTCTCAATGACCTGATACCCCATAAAAACTGATTTAATTTACGAGAGTTTATCAAAAGACTTCAACGCACAGTGCGCGAAATATGATTTTTGCATGTCTTTCTTACGCCAGGTACCACCACATATGTCTATGTTTGTCTTATTTTTAGTATTTGTTGCTAAACAACATAATATGCACTATAATATGACCAAGTTTAACGCTGGTATATGTTACCGTTTTGAAGATAGAGCAGGAACAAAAACGTTGAAAAAAAATCATGTTTTTTGAGGTTTCTTGTATGGGGACCCCCTTTGGTTTTAGACTTCTTTTTGTTTTTAGTATTTGTCACGATACACCTCATAGCAACACAATTTCTGAGAATATTTCAACCGGTTATCTATTACCGTTCAAAAGATACAGCCCTGTGACAGACAGACGGACGGACGGACAGCGTAGCGAGAGTAATAGGGTCCCGTTTGGCACCCTTCGGGTACGGAACCCTAAAAAGTGATAATTATCCAATACAAACAGGTGTACAAGAAATCGTTTGATGAGTCATTTTTATCGTATCCATAATTGGATACTAATGTAATCGTATAATTTTTTATTATTATTAGTAAGGGCATTAAAGTAACATCTAGCCGAATCTTCAGCAAGGTACAGTTACGTCGCTCGTGTTGGACAAAATCAATTTATAAAGTCGATGTCCTGCCGCTTTGTTAGCCAGTCTCGGATGTACAGCGGCCCGTCGCGCCATTCAAAACCCTGCCACCGGTGCGACACTACCGTTCTCAAAATTTCGACAAATTCGATTTTGGTCCCCGCCATTACTATTCAATACACGTTTAGTGCCTAGGCCGTCCGCCGCGACGCGCCACTGACACATTTCTGTGGTTTCGCGCGCCGTTTGAATTTAGAATAGTTTTAAATTTTGTTATTTTTTACGATTCTGTGTTTTTAAAAATACTAGTGCCAGTACCACGTGCACCACATCGGGATTATAGTGATTACAAAGGCTGTGTGATTTGTTTTCTTGGAGCACCAGCAAGGTGAGTTTAGAAATTACGCGTCAATCTTCAATGAACCTAACGACTTTGCCAAGTCCAATAAGGTTGTTGCAGTATGTATTACTGAACTTACGCAGCTACTTATTTATGTGCTTTTAAATTAATTTAAATGCACCACGGTGAGCGATGAGCTCCGGGCATTTTAAAGGCGTATAAATATTATCGGCTATTATGTTGTCACACGTTTATTTATGTTGTAAAATTTTATACTTTAATAAAAAATGAAGGATAGTGAATCGAGATTCAGTCTCTCATAAGTAACTGTACAGTATATTAAGTGTTCTGCGTCATAATCTAAGCTCGCAAATACCTATCAACTCTTAATTTTTATTGGTCCATAAACAATTTCTCGAACTCTATTTTTATACGAGTCCAACAAGCTTGTGTCTTTGATTAGAAAGTCGTTAATATGAATATTCAACTAGCTTTTTTTAAGTATACCGTTTATAAAAAAGTCAAGAACCGATTAAGCACTGGAAACTGCAGCTAATAAACAAAATAAAACACAACTGAATTGACAAACAAACGGGAACCGGTAATAATATTAAAACAACTTATAGTGGCTGACATTTTCATTTATAAACATTAAAAAACGATGATATGCCGTCCATTTCATCTGATGTGACCTATCTGGTAGGGCTGTCACGTAATGGCGCCAGGACCTTGTTCCACGTGCCCAACGATTTTGTCATCTCAATTGTACGGTGACAGAATAGTTAATTATAAGGTAGACCTGACATCATAGTGTCAAGGGTTGTATCGTGATGTATGTTCTTAAAAAGTGCCTGTAAAGCTTAGGTCCTAAACCTATTAGGTAATACCTAACCATATTTTGAGTATCTCAAGACTCTCAAGTAGGTAATCTTAATGTTTAAGTTAAAACTGAAAATTTCATGTCTGAAAGTTATTCATGAATTAACAAAACCAAAAAACCTGACTGCGTGTAAAAAAACTGAAAAAATGTAAACAAGACTTATTTAAAATCAAATCTTTCAATATCAAATCATAACACGCACGAAGTCGGAGGCTACCTACCTACGAACCATTTTATTCACAAACTGACCAAAAACATACGAAACGTAGCCTCCGACTGCGTGTTATGATTTGATATTGAAAGATTTGTTTTTAAATATACGTCTTGTTTACATCTTTACAGTTTTTTTTACACGTAGCCGGGTTGTTTGGTTTTGTTAATTAATTTTTTTTTTTTTTTTTTAGTTTTGTCATAAATACTGCACTAAGGAAGTACAATCAATTAGTTTTTTTGAAAAGTCACTGTTCACTTACGATATCAGTATATTCTGGAAGAGGACATCTCTGCAAACAAAAGTCAGCCAAGCTCTTAACCATAACCATGTTGAAGTGATAATTAACTTTTTACCAAATGACGATGAAAGTGGGTGTCTCTTAAATAGTCGCTGTGTAATTACAATAGCAGTACACTTGGTTAAGTGACATCTCTATATGAATAAATCACTGTGACAGCCAAGCTTTTAATGAAACCATGTCGATCATAGCATAGGTTGTCTGGAAGATATCGCTTTTAGCGATAAGACCGCCCATGTACCCATAATTTGTACGTTGTTCCTGTTTACTACTATTTTCATGGTGTACAATAAAGTATATTCTATCTATCTATCTATCTATCTAGGTTAATTTGTTTCCAGATTTGCGTACTTAGATGACTTGATAATTTTTTCATTTTAGATATAAGTATTGAAAATTGCAAGCGTTTTATTATTATTATTACCAAAAAATTTAGCCTATGACACACCATGCACTTCATCACTTATAATGCTTGAATTGCTTGGAATTACCTATGTCATTCACAGCGTGACAGAGCAAATTTCAGAGCGACTGTCAAGAAATACATATAAATTATAGAAATCAAAGGATCTATATTCTATATTTATATTATATTCTATATTTATATTATATTCTATATTATATATACCGATAAGGTTTCATTCACCGTTAAAAATTGGTTTTCATAATTAGATTTTTTTCCAACGCGGTATTTTTGGAATTGTCTGTGCCTATTATAACCTGGCAATATGCTGAGCTGGACACCCATTTGTCACAATTTTGAGACACACATGGCGCATGACTATTTTTTGTTCATGTATAATTATGTATATCCTTTCTTTTGTATGTGTCTCAGTTGTGTCAAATTTTTTTTTTTTTTTCTTTATTTTTCTTTTTTCTATTTCAGAACGATGCTCAAGCATGAATCTAGATTAGAATTATCAATTCATAACATTTTAATACATTTAAAATACGTCAAACAAAATGACAAAGATGTATAAAATGACAGTTATTTAATCTAGAATTAATAATGTCCTCCCGGCCGAATTTCGGTCACGGCGGCCAATCTCAACAGAGATTAGCCATCTGCGCGGGACATATTATAGTGCACAAGTGTGTGCGCAAACACAGGTGCACTCTCTATTCCCTTCCCTCACTCTCTTAATCCGATGGGACGGCAATTCGACACGACCGGAGAGAGATCAGGCGCAGGACCGACGGCTTTACGTGCTCTCCGAGGCACGAAGGGGTCTCGATGTGTAACGAAACGGTCACCCATCCACAGACTGACCGCATACTATATACTACTACTACTTATACTTGAGCATCGTTCTACAATTAGAGCTTGCTTTCACTGATATTCTGTAAGAACTAATAAGAAGTCACTAACAAGCTCACATCTAAAGCCGCAGTGAAAAGTACATAGTAAAAACAATAGGTACCGGAAAAAAAGATTTAACTAAAGTGACATCTTTTTTTCAGCTCAACAGTGTGTTCTTCTTGCCTTAGAGAGTAAGCCCCGGTTTCTGGAAGGCTGATCAGTTTGATCTGTCGTCAAATCTAATGTCAGCTCCTGTGATTGGTCGACAAAAATACTAACAACCAATCACAACACTGCACATGGAATTTGACAGCTGATTGGTAAATTTTTGCGTTGATCACCTTTAAGAAACTGGAGGTACCTAAGTGTTTTATAAATGTTGTTTATAAAACTAAAACTGTAATTTTATGAAGACATCTCAACAAAAATAAACTCCCGGGGCATCTCGGGACTTTTGGACTTTCTGAATAAATAGAATGACTATGCTCTGTCATGTTACGGGACTTTGAAAATATCGAGACTTCCCAAACTCTAGTTCTCACAGAATAGTCACGCTGAAGCAGTCAGCCCTGCCGCGAGAATGAACGGAAGATGATAATTTTTCGTTTTGTAATCTCAGACAAAGTAATACTTAAGTCTGAGTTTGTAATGTAAATTTTGTCCGCCATGTTTGTCAGCCGCGTAAAATGCCTGCGATATTTTCATTTTGCAAACATTAGTATTAGTGTCGCATTTTTTTATTATTATTTTGCCAATTTAATTTTCTATTCTCTATATTGAGGTTTTAATATAATGGCTGTTGACCTTTTCTGACTATTATAGTCTGGATTATAATAATTAAGTGTTTGAAAAGTGGCACGATTTTACATTTTATTTGGTAATAAATTGTGATTAATGGGTGTATCAATCGATTTTATGGAGATATTTGTCGTATAGATCAGCTGGTCTTGTCATAGGGCAAACGGTGCTATAGTGCTAAATTTTTATGTTATGTTGTATACTTGTTATGGTGATTGATCATTGAACTCTACTACGACGCGATCTATGGCGTTCGAAGGTGTAAATTATGAACTAGTTAGGTACAGTCAGAAATCTTTCCTGTGAACGACCACTAAGGCCGAAATCGCTTTGTACTCAATGTTCGATGGATGTTGGATGTAGGTACGTGAAATGTAGCAGGGGGGTGATTCTCGTGTCTTAGACATTATCTCGAACTCGACATTATGTCGAAACAAGATGGCGAATGTCGATTGAAAATAAATTTTCGTATTCTCAGAATGTCACATTAGACATATGTCTACGCCTTACGGTCTAAATACAAAAAGTGGTTCATAGTAGTTAACATTACCGGCGACATTTTGCGTGGAGATTTAAAATTAGAGATTATCTCGAATTAGACATTTATCTCTATAACGTGAGAATTAGGACCCAGGATTTGTTCAAGGGATTTTGTCGACAAAATGTACCACCGCGCATTATCATGACCGTACATTTTTTTTTTTTTCAATTTATTTAACTTAAAACATACACAAAAATGATTATAAAAAACATCAAAAAAACCTTATACAGGTTTGTCTATTTTTTTTTTTTTTACATAGGGTACCTAATATTTTATAGTGAGTAGGTACCTAACAAATGAACTAGATAAGTGCGTAGATTCTCTTTGGATTCTTGAATTTCAACTTGAACTTAACTTATAATTTTATCGTTTTACTATTAATTTATATTTAAATAATAAAAGCACAGTGTACTTTGTCATTTCACTGAAAATAAGTTACTGAAAATTATTTTATTTTATTTCTGGTTTTATCAATGCAATAAATTTAAAACATCATTTACTAACGGCCAAAATTAATATCCAATCTATCCACGATTTGTCCTACTAAAGATAGGAATTTAACATAAGTATTGTATTTGTATTTATTAATATATTATATGATATATATTTCTCATACTTATTTAAGTAAATTCTATGTACTTTATATTATTATATTTAAGTAGGTATATTATGTACGAAACTTACCTACTTTTACACCGTACCTACCCACGATCGGTTCCCATTCTTGTAGTCCATCCAAAGGTTGTCTGGAAGGGATTGCCTTGTGCGATAAGACCGCCCATTGTACTTACTTAATCTTTCTGTAAACTATTGTCTTTGTTTTCGTTTGGTGTAATGTACAATAAAGAATATAATAAATAAAAAATAAATAAAATAAGTTCCATACAAAATATGTCAAATTTCTATCTCTAGTAGGGTAAATCGTCGATAGATTGTATATTAATTTTGGCCGTAAAAGGCACACCACATCATTAGTTGCTTGTTACCCACGTGTGTCTGTAATTTATTTTATAAACTCTTTTTATAAGTCCAAACAACTAGACACACTATACCGAACAAATAAATATTGTGCTAAAAACATGAAGATGACTTATTTGTAAATAAATAAAGATTAAAGTTCTAAAATGTAATTTAAGGCTAATTTGGACATTCATGAGTATTCCTGATTCATGACACACTTCTGGGCCTAGCTCGTTTCGCCATCTTATAACATAAAAAAACTTCTAAATTATAAATAAATATATTTATGCAAAAAAATAACATTAATCTTACTACTTAAAGAAGAAAACAGTTAATTGTGTCTTATAATAGCCAAACGTCCCGTTAAGAAGAAGCGATAAATATAAAGAATTACTCCGTGGTTTGGTAAAATTTACTGTATTTTTTATTAATTCCATGTAACTAAACGTAAAAATGTTTAAAATCTTTCCTGTTTTAGGGTTCCGTACCCAAAGGGTGCCAAATGGGACCCTATTACTCTAGCTGCGCTGTCCGTCCGTCCGCCCGTCCGTCTGTCTGTCACAGGCTGTATCTTTTGAACGGTATATTTTCTCAGAATATGTGTTGCTATGACCCCTATCTCGACAAATACTAAAAAATGATAAAAAAGTCTAAATACAAGAAACCTCTAAAATCCTTCAATTTTTTTAATGTTTTTGTTCCTGCTCTATATTCAAAACGGAAATACATACCAAACGTCAATCTTAGCGTCAAACTTGGTCTGATTATAGTGCATACTATGTAGTTTAGAAACACATACTAAAAATAGAGCAAACATAGACATATAGACATATTTCGCGCACGTGCGTTGATGTCTTTTGATTGATGAACTCTCGTAAATTAAATCAGTTTCTATAGATATCAGGTCGATGGGTGGTACGAAACCCCTAATGCGTGAGTCCGACTCGCACTTGGCCGGTTTTTTGTGGTCTGTTTTATTCTAATAGACGTTAAGATTTTAACAGAATGTGAAATGTAGAATTTTACGCAATGCCTTTAAAATTATTGTACATAATTATTTTTATCGCGTTCTTTTGCAATGTTTATGCCATATATCAAACTTTTATTGTTTTTGTTTTACATTTCCGTGTTAATATAACTAATAACTGTTTTGGCTATTAACTAACAAACTAAAAAAAAAAAACAATGGACTTCCATTTTCATGTCTCAGTTTGGCGAACCGACTTGCGGTACCATTTAGGCAACAGCCTAGGTGGTATTGAAGTTGTTATGGGCAAAGGTAACCGCTTAAGAGGCTGACAACACCCAAAAAATCAGACCTCTGCGGTCACTGTCGTTTCGTACAGAACTGAAAGAGAGGCAACGAGCCGAGGGACGTCGGATACGCCGCTCAACTTGAATGAAAATTAACAAAAACATTTTTAAATAAAAAACTAACAGCTTATTTGAAAAACGGAAACAACAAATGTTTAGATTATTGTCTTTCTCAATTGTTTTCTTAATTTTATTTATAATATTTAGTAAATAATAGAGACTGTTTGCTTTAAAGCATTTTTTAAGAGGTTAGTTTACACTTCTTTTCTATCGAGAAAACTTCAAGAAAACGTGTTTTGGGCACAATACAGTTTCAGAAAATACGATCAAGATTAACATATATTTTTTTCACTGCCACAAACTGAATAGATACAGCTACAAATGTTTTTAAAAGAAGCCTATTTGGGGCATTTGGCTGTTGTCAGCGTCTTAACATCAGGTGGGCCTTTAGCTCGTTTCGCCATCCTATACTATAAAAAAAAAAAAACTTAGTAGGATGGTTGAAAAGGTGACGAAAACTGTTTAGTGATGCGTTTGTCATACCTTAATCTACAACATTTACATAACATAACATAACCAGCCCATTACTGTCCCACTGCTGGGCACTAGTGCGTGTTGGCGGACTACACACACCATTGGGAACTGTATGGAGCACTCTCTGGTGTGCAGGTTTCCTCACGATGTTTTCCTTCACCGTTAAAGCAAGTGATAATCGAATATAAATCCGCACATGAATTCGAAAAGTCAGAGGTGCGGGCCGGGATCGAACTCACACCCTCCTGCATGGAATGCAATCGTTCAACCACTAGGCTATCACTGCTACAACATTTATAATTGTTTTAATTTTAAAAACCATTTAAGTACGCATATTCATCATCATCATCATTTCAGCCGAAAGACGTCCACTGCTGGACATAGGCCTCCCCCAAGCATCGCCACAACGACCGGTCCTGTGCCTTCCGCATCCAGCGGATTCCCGCGACCTTCACCAGGTCGTCGGTCCACCTTGTGGGGGGCCTACCCACGCTGCGCCTTCCAGTACGCGGTCGCCACTCCAGAACTTTACTGCCCCATCGGCCATCCGTTCTGCGAGCAATGTGCCCCGCCCACTGCCACTTAAGTTTGGCAATTCTTCGGGCTATGTCGGTTACTTTCGTTCTCCTGCGAATCTCCTCATTTCTGATTCGATCACGCAGGGACACTCCGAGCATAGCCCTCTCCATTGCCCTTTGAGTGACTTTGAGCCTTCTTATCAGGCCCATTGTGAGCGACCACGTTTCAGTACCGTAAGTAATTACTGGCAACACACACTGGTCAAAGACTTTCGTCTTGAGACACTGCGGTATTTTTACGCATATTCAATGTAATGTATTTCATGGTGTACAATAAAGCATAATTATGTAAATAAATAATAAGTATAAATAAATATAATATACTATCATTAACTGCAGTGCCAGATACATACAAAGTAAAGATATACAAAGTAGATTCCAGTTTTTCCTCTGTTGTCATTATTGGAAAAGGTCAAGCTAGCGAATATGGAGCAAGAGCAAGTTTGTAGAGCTGGCTTGAAAAAAAACATAGGTATGTGGAATTGAAGCCAGTCTTACAACATTTCAAGATCAATGCTATTTTTTGTATTCCGCACGTTATATTATTATAGTATTCATAAGGCTGGTGTCTCGCTGTAATAATTAACGGAAATACCAAATTGTTTTGTTATGAATTAAGTGCCGCTTTAAACTTTGTCTACAACCTCGTGAAAAATTTTCGTTGAAAGTTGTGTTTTGCTGAAAGTTCAGATTTATTGTCTCGGTATAAATAGATAAAATTGAAAGTGAGAACAGTGAGATAGTGGTTACAAATGCTTTTAAGCTTTGAGTCTATGCCAGATGTTGAATGGCGTCGGGAACAGCGAGATTCCAAGTACTGAATTCAATTAACAAAAATACCTAGGTAATTGTTTTGTTATGACTTATAAATTAAGTGCCGCTTTAAACTTTGTCTACAACCTCGTGAAAATTTTTCGTTGAAAGTTGTGTTTTGCCGAAAATTCAGATTTATTGTCTCGGTATAAATAGATAAAATTGAAAATGAGAACAGTGAGATAGTGGTTACGAATGGCATGTTTTTTAAGCTTCGAGTTTTATGCCAGATGTTGAATGGCGTCGGGAACAACGAGTGGTTTAATGTTCTGAATTCCAAGTACTGAATTCAAATTCTTTAATTGCAGTAAGTTAGGGTACTTTGACTGTCTTCAACTGTCAACTTTGTCTTCTTCTTTTTCTTTGAAAACTTTTTTTGATTGTCCGTCACAGCTCAACCCTTTTTATGTGGTGTATCCGAACTATCGCATAGTAAGCGCGGAACTCTGAACTCTAGCTGCTCGACGCATGTCAAGGCGCGGATCCTAAAAAAAATGCATTGCTTTTTTGTGAATGATTTTGCAATGCGTGTTCTGGAAAAAACGCTTTCCAATTTGGTACCCACAAAGTGATAACCGCACGTCAGTGGTATCAGTTTGACCTTGACAGAATTTTTATTTCTTAAGTTGCTTACGAAACCGGACGATTTTCATAATTCAAGTAGGTATTACCAGTTTCCTGGGGAGGACAGCAGTACTTGGCGGTCGCGAGCTGCTGTGGGGGAAACAATATTGTTTTCCCGGGACGTGCCAAAAGCCTAGCACTAGAGGAGCACCGGCGCGGTCCAATGGAGTTCCCGGAGCTCCTCTATTTTGTGCAGAGGATGGCCACCGTGTGGTTTTAGTCGGTAAGAGTCCGACATACCCCTCCGCCGTCCCCAGACGGAAGGTATCCATGAGGATTTCAACCCGAAAACCAAAACAAAAGGTATTACCAGTTACCAATAATTATTTCGAAACCGACGCCTTTTGTTCTTCGTCCTGATTGATTGGCTGAAAATACTTGCCACCTCGTAAAATCCTTCATGGTGGAGATTAAATCTCGAAGAGGTGAATACTGAACAGGCTTCGATTGCTAGCTTGGATAATTATCTTGAATTACTGCCCCGTGTTAATACAAGATAAGAAAAAAACAATCGGAGATTCCTTTTCTTCTGTTTACATATTTACGATGTTTCAGTGTTAAAAGACAATTTTAATACCAAATTAAGGTGCATACCGTATAATTTGCTCAAGATTGGTAGTTTTTTTACCATCTTACTTTTCTTCAAAATATTTATTATTCCTTGACGTAATTTATGATTGAGCTCCTTTTTTGTTTGAAAGGTTTACATTTTCTTTTATTGGTATTTCAATTGAGCCCTATTATTTAGGTATTTTGAGGTGCATTAAAAGATCCTCGATGAGTAACGATATTGAATTGATTGTACGGTCAAGATCCTTCCCGGGGTGGTACATTTTGTCGAAAAAATCCCTTGAACGAATCCTGCTACATTACACGTACCTACGGTTTATGGCTTAGTGGTGGTGGATTTCTGACTGTACCCTGGGCAGTCAGCCCCGCTACCAATCTGCTGACTGGCTAATCCTTTTCCCATGGCATGAGTTATTATCATTATGTAGCTCATGTTGACACGATAGAAGAATAATCTCGCATCCCCCGGAACTGTTCATCTTCCCGGGACAAAAAGTAGTCTATAATTATTTTAATCCGGGTTATGTTCTATCTGTATACAAAATTTCATTAAAAGCAAACAGTTGTTTTTGCGTGAAAGAGTAACAGTTCAAACAACCATACATACATCCATACATCGTCACAAACTTTCACGTTTATGGTATTAGTAGGGTAGGATATTTCGAAGAAAAAATAATTTTAATGGTGGTAATAGGCTCGCCCCCTATTACATGGGACTATAACATAACTGGCGAAATGTGGGTGTGTTATACACCTCTGCCTACCCCTTCGGGGAAATACAGGCGAGGCGTGATGTTATGTTATTTTATAAATCATTTTGCGTTCAGACCGGAATTTCCGACCAGCTGAGCCGTTCAAAATGAATTGAATTGAATTCATAAGTTATTATGTTAATATTCGATAAACATTTACTTGCACTTAACAATATTGATGCAGCCGCCCCATCGCGCTCTTGCGTCGATATATTCACAGTAATGGCTTCCTCTTTTGATTATGGTCACTGGCTGAACTAAAAAGTGGTCAATCCGCTTGAAATATTACCACCTTTTTAAGTCAATGGGCAAATTATCTATACATATAATATATAAAATAATTTGGTTCGTTCCTCAGTAATCACAATTCGATTGTAATGATTTTTGGATTAATGCCGAAATGAATTTTTTTTTTTCCTTTTTTTTTTTCGAATTGACTCTCCCAGGTAGCACCGAGGTACTATTTCTCCTTAACCGGACTGTTGGCGGAGTGTCCCATGTGGGACTCCATTCGCCGATTTTTTTTCCCTAATCCTAATTCCCTACCTTATAAACTAAAATCGCGGTTGGAATACCGCATAAGGGCGTCCCCCAAGGGGGGGCTCAGACCTCGGCTTACTAGGGCATTGCAGGGGTACCCCGCCGTTGCTATGCCCCCTAGCAGCCGTTGCTGCATCAGGAATGAATTTCTCGAAAGTGGCGGACTTTCGGTATATTATCGGGTGTGTGTGTGACGCGTTTCCCTCGCCGGCGAGGCTAAGACCTACCTAAACCCTAACACAGTGGCAGTTAAGCCTACTCCTAGGAACTACTCTAGTCGATCACTTTTTGCCCATTTCAATACAAGCCGGGCTTTTATGAACGATGGCTGAAGGATGTACACACGGCTACATATCAAGCCATTTCCAGTATAAGCTGATCTCTCATTGTACGGAAAGCCTATAAAATGCGAAGTAAGCTTACACTATAAGCTTGTTGTGTAGCCGTGTGTACTCCTCATATTTTATTCATGGTTCTCTTTGACATTTGCGCTTCTTTAAATGGAACAATTTTGGCCCATTATATTGATAAGTAGTGTAATTTTGATGAGTGATCCAAATACAAAGACGAACTTGGATTTTTATGATGATAAGCTATTTTCAATTGTGGAATTATAAAGTTGTATATGTAGAAGTAGGTATGCAAGACTATACATATGTTGACGTTTTGGCGCCCATACATGTGAAATGGGGATGACATTTTTTTTTCGCTGCACCCCCTCGTGTGGGGTATCATTGAATAGGTCTTCTAAAATGAAGGTAATGTTTAATACATCATTTTTTTATCAGGTGTACTATCTGCGAAATATAGCCCGCCAAAGTGGCTTGCAATGTGTCCCCCCCTGCCATTTCTAAACTATGCAACGTATAAACTTATAATTTTTCACATTGATAGAACTTTGTAAAAACTCTTTTTTTAAATTATTTCGAGTATAATGTGATTATAAATTTTCGAGTTATAGAGAGAAAACTGAAAAATACTTAAGACGACCTAGTTCAAAGGTCATTGACCTTAGAGAAAAATTATCATTGCACATAATGCTCCTTTAGTTACTTTATATTTGAAAAAATCACAAAAAGTAACTTTGTGTTATGTTGACATGACACACTTCTTTAATTTGGCTTCTTGAATTTATCGCTAGATGGTGCTACTAACAACACGCTCGTCTACTAGCAACAGTCGCGAATGCTGCCGATTATTGCAAAAACTAAAATAGCCATGATTAATGTTCGATTTAATTCGTTTGTAATTTCACCTACTTAAAAAACCCTATAATACAGAGCATGGCCCGACATGCTCTTGGCCGGATTTTTCTTCATATATATTATATTTTACTACTAGCAATGCGCTTGCGGCTTTGCCCGCGTAATAAGTTTTAACATGCCCTGTTTAATATTTCCCGTCGTAGTTTTGGGGTAAAAATGCGTATTTCTTTATTATTATTTATTTTGAAGAATATTTGTGTCAAGTGCGACCCCAGGAAGAAATTTTAATAGAAACTTTAACACCCCTTTTTACCCACGTCGAGTTTAATGTTCTAAAAATTCTAAAACATGTATTTCATTACTTTCATTAAAAAATATTAATACTGAGCCCTTTTTACCCACGTCATGTTTAATTTTCAAAAAATTCAAAAACAAGTGTTTCACTAATTGCTTTAAAGGTTAGGTTGTAAAGGTTAGTTGGTTACGGAGTTTAGTTAACAAGCAAAAATATTTTTCCATACAAAATTTATAACCCTATTGCACCCTCTTTTAGAAGGAATTTCGGAAAAAGAACAGATAAATGTTCCATTATTTACTTGAAAAATTCTTTTTCCCAAGTTTTGAGTGATCGATCTAGGAGAAAAGATTTTTCATACAAGCTCTAATACAAATTTCACTCCCTTAGGGTTAAAATTGCCAAAAATCCTTTGTGGGTTACAAAAGGAACCTAATGTTCAAATTTCATGTTTCTAATTTGAGTTGTTTCGGCTCTGCGTTGATGAATCAGTCAGTCAGGACATCTCTCTTTATAAGTATATCATCATCTCTCTTTATAGGTACATATTTTGTAAACTAATTTAAAATAATATAAGGAATCGCTAAGAGGCTGGTCGACACTTCGCGTGACCAGAGGGCTGGTTTGTTCTTTGGCCAAAGAATAAGCTTTGCCATTCAAGATGGCAACGCTGCCAGTCTTCTGGGCACTTTTCCAGAGGACAGCGGTGTGGAGGAATATTTTGACGCCTAAGCGCGCCTTTTTATGTAATTTTATTTTGTACTTGTATTTTATATTTGTGATGTAAATATTGTATATTTGTATATAGATTGTTCATACAAGTTATTTGAAGTGCAGATCATAAAGCAAGATACATTTTAATTATGAATATGTGAACACCAAAATGATCTGCATAAACTTAATTATCCTTGTCTATTTTTAACAAAAACAGACGCATAAATATTAATAACAAATTATATTAAAATAATGAGATCAACGAACTTTATGTTTTCGAATTCCTGGATAATTAATCAGAGAAACAGAAGTTCAATTACTGTGATATCTTAACCGTCCTGCATCAAATCGAAAGTAATAAATGATTTTTTATGTTACACTAGAAGAATTTAGAATAACCGTAGCACTTTTTTTACTTCAACAACAATTTATGCAAGCACTTAAATATAGCCGCCGTAGCCGTATAAAGACTGACATTTTATTATTGATAGGACTAAAAGTTTTTACCTGATATTTGTTAAAATATATTTCCTCGTTGGTTTAGTGGTCGCAAGTACGACTGCTGAGCGTGTGGTTCTGGTTTCCATTCCCGGTTCGGGCAAAGTGTAAATAATACTATCTTATTAATAATGTATGTGTAAATAATATTAGATATATGTAATTAAAAGTAAGTGTAAATAATATTATCTTATTATTTAGATTTCCGTGCTTATTGCCAAGCAGCACGGTGCGTTTATGTCTTTTGTTCGCAGCTTTTCACAAGCAGCGTGACGCGTTTGTCTTTTGTTCGCAGCTTTTCACAAGCAGCGCGACGCGTTTATGTCTTTTGTTCGTAGCTTTTTACAAGAAGCGCGCCGTTTATGTCTTTTGTTCGCAGCTTTTCACAAGCAGCGTGAAGCGTTTATGTCTTTTGTTCGCAAATGTTTTCCACGTGGCATTGTGTGATGTGAGGGATTTGCTGTGCGGGTTGCGGAATTAATTTGCACGTTTTACAAAACCATGGGCTGAGTTTAGCATACGCCCCCGGGCCTTATTCACTAACTTAAAAAGCTTACAGGTATGATTGGTTTCGCTATTGTGTCGAAGGATTTAGTTTGTTTTTAAGTAAGCAAAAAATAGAGGTGAACTCTTTTATGTTTTTGATCATAATCTGCTGACCTATTACAAATCGAATTAATACAAATTGATGATTTAATTATGTATAACGCGTGCTCAATAACATTTATCTAACTACGTCAATGAAACTCGAGTGGTTTCAACATTTCAAAAACGCATAAATTCATTATTTTGTAATTAAGTCTAAAAGTTTATCTCAATTTAGAGTCTAATTGACTCGATAACCTCAAAATGCATAAGCTGGAGGATATTTAGTATTTATTTATTTCATAAAAACTCACGAAGGGTTTTTTATACAACGTGTTATTGAAATAACTGAAAACCTCTTACGGGGTCATAGTACTCATCAGTATGAACAACTTTTTACTGTGGAACCAATTCTGAAATCACGAAAAGAAAATCAGCTGTCCACTACATTTTTGTTCACATGAATCGACAAAATGTAGGGATCAGCTGTTTTTTTCCGTGATTTCAGGGTTTGTCCAATAGTAGAAGTTGTTCATACTGATAAGTACATTGACCCCTTAAGGGGAATATAGCAGCTAAGTGACACCCCCACCATTTTTATTTTTATTAGCTCTGTAAAAGATATTTCGCTGTAGTTGTGGATTGAAAAAATGCCAAAAGTGGCCGTTTTTCGCATTTTTTCTATCTACAACTACAGTGAATTATAATTAGTTCACGAGGGGCTAGGCAGAAGTATATAGTTCCGATTTGTTTCAGTATCTTGGTGCAGGCGGATGGAGGGTTAGGGGCGGGAGAGTGCGAGGGGAAAGAGGGAACCCCCCTACCCCGAAGGGGGTGCGGAAACTAATACTTTACGAGATATGTATTTTTGAAATTTTCAGTACCCACTTACAATTAGAGGCTTTATTAGAAACAGGTGGCACGAATTTAGGGTTAAAGGGGGTGGGGGAGGCAGGAGCTCCCCGGTATAATTCCCTCCCCGCAAAGATATTAAGTTTTTAAGAAAAGCGCATTTAAAGCGTTTGCGTTCGTAAAAAAGGATTTTCAAGATTACAAAAAAAATACCCATCAGCGAGAAGGACAAGGCGGGAGTGGCGCACAGCGAAGCTCCCGTCTTAGCCTTCTGACCTAAATCTGTCCGAGTCAGATCTGCCCATGAAGGGTAGGTATAAAGTTATAAAAAAATTACTCAACTTTGTCTAGACCAAAATGTAACTACATGTCAGAAAAGGACAGAATTATCGCGTTCGTTGACTATCTCTTTCTATATAATGCTTTCTAGTGTTGTGATATTTATTTCTGTGCTAAAAATACTTCAAATAATTTGTGATAACCTATACAATTTTGAAATTGATTTCTCGAAAACTATTAGTTTCCACACAAAAAACCGCTAGAGGTTGCTTCTAAAGATTATTGTCTAACGATTATAATTAAAACTACAATTTAAATCGTGCACCAAGATACTAAAGCCAACCCAATCCAGACACACTATAAGTACGTAGTGATTTATATTCTGTTTAGCAGCTACTGAGATTTTCATAATGAAGAAACCAATTAAATAACTCTTCGTTTTTAAGTCGTCTGAAACTGATTAATTTAATATTTATAAGACAAAATTATATTTACAGCGAACATTTATTACTTGAATAAATAAACTAATTTATATTCTTCATCAATATTATTCTCATTTGTGTTATTGGTGTTTTTCTGAAAATAGACCCAAAAGGGCTTATGTTATATAGTCGAGTTTTCCTTGTTAACGATTTCCTGTTGACTGCCCCGTGGGGTGATCACACTGATCGCGTGTCGACGATAACGTGCTGCAAGAGTATATTAACTTCTTGTATATATTTTTATGGTACGGTAGTTCTATAATATAGATCTTCAAAAGATTTCATCGGTTCTAAATTTTGGTCATACAAAAGATATTCGTCAATGGCGATATATTCGTTTTATATTCTCTTAATTTTAGCAAAAATACCACAGATATAAATATTAAGTAGTACGTTTATGAAATTCCTTTCTACGTCATCTTCCAGTAACGCATATAACTTGCAATTCGACGGCGTGTATTGGTGTCGGTTATTGTCAATTGCGAACGCGCACCGTCCACATGCGCCGTCCCCTGGTTAACAATGAGGGTTAAGCAATACTTACGTAATATTATCGATCTTCTTTATAACATTAGTGATAGTGTTACTATGTATGACATAATGCAATTTTAATGTGTTCCTGAATTCTTAGAGATGATTTCCATATATGGAATGGATAGGGCTTTCTCTTACACGACGAGTGTAGACAAAGTGTAGATAAAGGAGTGTTTCCGGATCTCATGAAACACAGTAAAGTAGTACCATTGTTCAAATCAGGTGATAGTAAGGAACTCAACAATTATAGACCTGTGTCAGTTCTGCTGGTTCTCAGTAAGATATTTGAAAAGTTAATGCTCAATCAAATGTTACGTCACTTTAATAAGAATTCCATCTTTCATGAACAGCAATATGGTTTCACCAAAGGTCGTAGTACAACTGACGCCGGTGTCACCCTAATAAAGCACATTTTTAATGCGTGGGAAGGAGCTCAAGATGCCATTGGAATATTTTGTGACCTTTCAAAAGCGTTTGATTGCGTTAACCACGAGACACTTCTGTTGAAACTGGAGCATTATGGAATTAGGAATAAAGCTCTCAATCTACTAAGATCATACCTGAAAGAAAGACAGGTTAAAGTTCAGGTAAACGGCGTATACTCAATGGGATCTGAGATGACAATGGGCGTTCCTCAAGGTTCAATATTGGGTCCGTTTCCTCTTTTTGGTATACATAAATGATTTGCCCCAATTACTTCATAATCAACCGAAGATGGTGTTATTTGCAGATGACACATCATTGATTTTTAAAATAGACCGACATACACAAAATGTTGACGACGTGAATAACTCTATTCTACAGGTTCAAAATTGGTTCACCGTAAATAATTTAGTACTTAATGAAAAAAAAAACCGGATTAGGACAGACGGACAGACGGACAGACGGACAGACGGACAGACGGACGGACATGACGAAACTATAAGGGTTCCTTGTAGGACTTCGGAACCCTAAAAAGACCAAATGTATAAGATTTACTTTACCAAATGTTAGAAGTAGTGAATGTGACATCATATTGAATGGAGAAAAATTGGAATATATTAATCAAACGGTTTTCCTCGGAATTACGCTAGACGATAAATTACAGTGGGGACCCCACATAAAATCTCTTGCGGGGCGGCTAAGCTCAGCCGCTTATGCTATTAGAAAAATAAGACAATTAACAGATGTAGACACCGCGAGGTGGTCTACTTTGGTTACTTTCATAGCATTATGTCGAATGGAATTTTGCTGTGGGGACGAGCTGCTGATGTTGAAACAATTTTCATTTTGCAAAAGAGAGCTGTCAGAGCCATATATAATCTACGTCGTCGCGAATCTCTTAAGGGAACTATTTAAAAAGATTAATATTATGACAGTGCCTTGCCAATTTATTTATGAAAATATTATGTACGTAAGAAAAAATCTACATCGTTTTGATAAGGTATGTGACATACATAATTATAACACTAGAAATAAAAACCAAATAGGTCCGTTGCAGTTCAGATTATCTAAAGTACAGACATCTTTTGTGGGGTACTGTGTACAATTTTACACCAAAATACCTTCTGATATATTGGAATTAAATGAAAGAAAATTTAAAACTTATATTAAAAGTACACTTTGTAAGAAATCATATTACAAATTGATTGACTATATTGAAGATAAGAATGTTTGGAAATATGCTGATCGTGCTCCATAAGACAACCTAGACAAAATCGAACTGGTTGCTAATTTTATTAAATAGTTCTAGTTTATTATTTTTGTGACATTGATTATTTAAAAATGATGATATTTATACAATTTTGTGATATTCTGGTTATAATTTATACAATTGATCCTATTTGAAATACCGTCTACGGCTACAATTTGAAAAATGGCAATGAGCACCATGTAACTATCATTATAATTACTTGCATTGGCTAAATTTGTAATATGCTGATAATATGTATTATTAAGTTAATAGATTTAATGTAAGTATACAAAATATTGTTAAACGATTAATACAAGGTTAACCATGGAGTTTCTTCTGTCCATTCTTCTCCATAGGAATTTACATTTTGGAATGGGCAATTTACAATTAACAATTTAATTTTCACTGTAGACTTTCAAAAGTGCCTGTTAAATGGCCTAGTTGAAATAAATGATTTGACTTTGACTTTGACTTCTTATCTCTGTGCTTATGATACCTATAATCCTATGTATTTAGGGCAACATAATTACCATTCATTGAATGATATTTTCTGTTATCTCTATATAGGTTTAGTAATATCGGGTATGAAAAATCGGCACTCACTGTAGGCAATTGAAGAATTTAAATATTTTGTCTGAACTGCAAGTTTCTTTGGCTGTCTTTAAACCACGATTACTTTTGATGAAGTCCTATGGCATAGTTCACTCACGTAATGACCAACGTTGGAGATGAAAACAGCCGTCCAACACGAACAATTGATACTGGTAAATGGTTGTTTACAAATTAATCATCTGTTATTTGTTGTTGTTTGCTGAGCTTTGTGGGGTCCTGTGCTCGATTCCAGGGTCGGGCAAAGTGTTATTGGGTTTTTTCATTAGGAAATTCTCAGTAGCAGTCTGGAGTTTGGATTTGTGCCCAATCAATGGCAATAGGCTCGCCCCCTATTACATGGGACTATAACATAACTGACGAAATGTGGGTGTACTATTACACCTCTGCCTACCCCTTCGGGGAAATACAGGCGTGATGTTATGTTATGTTATGTGTTATTTGTTGATAAACCTAAGTTCCAAGGGCTGGCTCCTTAGTAGAGTTGATCGATATTAAAATTATGATTATTCCTTTCTGCAAAGAGAAGATAAATTCACTATACTGTATCTCCATCTTTGTAGTTACCATACTTGGCATACCGTACCATTTAAACTTCACACGCATAATTCAGAAACCGAACGACACCGATGAAATATGGCGAACCAAAATTGGCGAAAAGCACTTTACAAAATATTCATAAATAAACCATTATTGACATTTGGGTGTCCGAAACCGTATTATTATGCCCTCTAATCATAACAACATTCCTGAATTGATTTATGTATGAATATGAGTGACACCTACGGTATTGGTAGAATGTCAAACGGGACCAGTTAGCCCGCGGCCCTGACATTACCGTCACTAGTCAGAGCATCGGTTCCGCGAGCTAATACAAAGAGCTCTATTTGGACGGCTGGACCAATCAATGGACTTCAGGCTTCGGTGATCTATTTTGTAAAGATCACCAAATCTTCGCCAAATCGTGAAGTCACGATTGTGTGATGACTTTGAAGTCGTATAAGATAAATGAATGACTGTTTTGTGGGATCGTAGCAGGATTCACATCAATTTTCTTTTTATTGGTAGGAGTTATACCAGTGAGACACACATGGCGCATGACTGTCAATGACTTTTTCCTCGCTTTGTTACTTCTTCACTATATCTATTTCATGTTCATGTATATCCTTTCTTTTGTATGTGTCTCAGTTGTGTCAAATAAATATTTTTCTTTCTTTCTTCTTTCAGTGCTTACCATCAGGTGACCCGCTTGCTCGTTTGCCCCCCTATGTGTTATAAATAAATAAAAACCTATATCTACCGGAATGTAAGTAGGCCCGATTTGGCATATTGTTTCAATGCTCTGCGTAGTGTCAACGTTCAGGAAATTTTAAACTACACCACTACACGTACACATTATTAGATTCCGAAATATGTATAGTGTCAAACTCATAAAAGGCAACTGCATAGGAGACAAACTTTTTTGAACAAAAAGGTCTCAATGGAAATGTTTTCAATATCAGCCTATATAAAGATAACTTGAATTAGATGGTATTGGTTCATTTAGTTTAAATAGTTTTTAATAAATGCTCTGTGTAGTTTCAAATACTATTAGGAAATGTAGCACTACACCACTACATAGAACAATTGGATATGGTGTGTCAAAACAGGCCTATTAAATGCCAATATTCTATCTAAACCCAAGCATTTCGATCTAAAAACCTCAATAAAATTATATGACTACCTCCATAATGACATGTCGTAAACTTTTCATTGTTTTGCTAACTGCGTAGGTTGAACTACATTCTTTACTTTAAAGATCGATCTATTTAAGGATTAAGGTTTTACACTACCTACGTTGAATAAAATTAAAATGGCTACATTCCCATCCTCGATCGGGGCATGTTCAATATTAAATATGAGTGAATTTAAATCATATCGCATCGCATTGACATCATAATGGAGATCTTCCTTACAAGTTACGAGTTAATGTTTATGGAAGAGCGTATAAAATTCATGGTTATTTAATAAATAAACGGAGAAGGCGGTTTTTTATTTTCAATGGGCTTGCGTTTGACCGCCAACTACGATGGTACACGCTTGCCCAGCAAAAAATCATTTATTTTAGTGAAAGGGAAAGAGTTAATTAATTCTACCAGATATATTACAACCGGATTCAACCCTACAATACAATAAATCCACTCATCATCCTCCTGCCATTATAATGGGGTTGGAGATTTTTCTTCCATACAATAAAATACAATATCTTTATTTGCAATAAATAGGATACATCGAATGTTGTTACATGATAAAAATATGTTCAAGCCCATTTAGCCATCACCAATAGCATGCAAATTTTACTTATAACTGGGAACTTTTAAATTTTTACACATTCTTTATAATAATAAAATATGTTTATCGATTACGTCTCTATTAGCCATCACATCTCATCTCATCACGTTCTTTCTATTCATATCATCTTTCACACAATCCATCCATGTTTTCTTTGGTCTGCCTCTTTTCTTATAGCACATTCATAGGTACTCAAAACTTTCCTCATAACATAACTAGAGTAGACATTACGAACAATAAAACTTTTTAACAAAAAATTGAACCGACGAAAACAGAAACTGAAAAGCGAAAAATAACTAATTATGAGTCGGCGCCAAACGAACTTTTAACAAGCAAAGTGCGTGTGAGTTGCAAGTGGCCGAGCGGAGAACGCATTTTTGGAAAGTTATTGTTTATCGTTGAAAATTTCACGTTGTATTTGATGTGACGTTGTTTTTATTATTTATTTAAAGTAGTTTAATGATCTTCGTTGATTGGTTGTTTGGCGCCGACTCATAATTAGTTATTTTTCGCTTTTCAGTTTCTGTTTTCGTCGGTTCAATTTTTTGTTAAAAAGTTTTATTTTTAATTTTTTTGTGGTTAAAATCTAACTCCAGGTCTCCATTATGTCGTAGTGTCTAGAACTATATTTATGTGTGTCAAGTTTCAACAGAATCGGTTAACAGGTAAGAATTCAGTGGGTGAACAAACACTCATCCCCTGTTTTACTACCCTTAAGGGTGGATTTTGATTTTGACATTTAAATGGGACCAAAAAAAAAAAATATATATACGCGTCGAATTGAGAACTTCCTCCTTTTTTCGTCGGTTAAAAAATATCGTGCAACTTGCTGGACGCGGAGCACGTGCGGCGCGAGCGTGGCTAAGCGGGTGAGAGTGCAGGAGCTCTAAAACGTGCTACAAACATTTTGTTCGAGGTGTCTTCTCTAGTACGTAGTACATATTACCTCAGTAATAACATAGTATTTATGCCTCTTCATACAATATATTCACTCAGTTTGGTTTTTAGTAGACTCGTCAAATTATGAACCGTAGACTGTTAGACAGAAAGAAAAAGAAAGAAACATTTATTTGACACTAAGCACATACCAGGCCCCTCAGAAAGTATTGCGAAAAAAAGTTTTTATATATGGGAGACTGGCCAGTTATAATGTTTTTCGAAAATATGATTATTTATAAGTAAAAATAAGTAAGTTCCAATTTCAAAATTTCCCTCCACATTTTTTGCGAGTTAATTCAAAGTATTGTGTCTCACTGAAATATGGATTTGCGCCGGGAACATTTTAGAGCTATGATTTTATACGATTTCAAGTGTCGCCTGAAACCGGATGAATCGTACGATAGACTTCAAATGGCATTCATGGATGAAGGCCCTTCCAAGGCAACCGTGTATCGTTGGTATAACGAATTCAAGCGCGGTCGACCAACTTTGGGGGATGACGAAAGAAGCGGTCGCCCTTTGACGGCTGTTACCGAAGAAAACGTGCTAGCAGTGAAAAATTTAATCCAAGACAATAGGCGAATTACATATCAGGAGATTCAACACATATTGAAGATTGGATCGGGAAGCGTTCACGAGATTCTACACAGCCATCTTCGCGTGAGGAGGATAGTATCACGCTGGGTGCCGCACAACCTCACCGATGCTCAGAAGCAGGCCCGGGTGGAATGGTGCCGTGATATGCTTAACAAATTTGAAGCAGGCTCGTCTCGGCGTGTTTACGACATCGTTACAGGTGATGAGTCCTGGATTTATCAATACGACCCAGAAACCAAGCGCCAGTCGACTGTTTGGGTGTTTCAAAATGAGCCAATGCCTACCAAAGTGAAGCGATCTAGAAGCGGGGGTAAGATTTTGATCGCTAGCTTTTTTAATTTGACTGGCCACTTGGTATCAATTCCCTTACGGGATCAAAGAAGCATTAATGCCGAATGGTATACTATCAAATGTTTGCCAGAAGTTTTCTCTGTTATAAGCAACAAGCGACCAAACACAGGGCTCCGCGGGCTACTGCTCCACCACGACAATGCACCTGCGCACACCGCACTCAAAACGAGGGACTTCCTGGACAGCACGCCAGTCAAACTCCTGGGTCACCCTCCTTACAGCCCTGATCTAGCACCGTGTGACTTCTTTTTATTCCCAAAAATAAAAAATCAGCTCAAAGGGATACAATTTTCGTCGCCGGAAGATGCGCTGGCTGCGTTCGAGCAGGCTGTAAACGAGGTGTCTGCGGCGGACTGGAAAAAGTGTTTTGAAAACTGGTTTAGGCGCATGAATCTTTGTATAGAGGCTGGTGGAAAGTACTTTGAAAAGATTTGATAAAAATATATGTACGTATAGAACAATTTTTTTTAGTTTCGCAAAACTTTCTGAGTGTCCCACGTATATACACAGACACAATTCAACAGGAACACAATCAAATATACAAAACGGTTCATATCATACTGTTAAAGATGCTGTGTGTCTAGCGACTGTACCAAAAACTGTTCGTTTCGTGTTCTGTTTTCTGTTACTACATAATAATATTATTTTATCTTCTAAAACTCTGTACTGATCACTACCAATTTCTTTTTCATTTATACCAAATGCTTTAGAGATTGGCAATGCTTTATTATTGTAGCGAAGAAGGTACATTGCAAGCGTAATAAACTTATTTACCCAAATTCGGAGTAGCAAATTAAAACGAAGAAATAAATTACGCCAAACTTTGTTAATAATGATAAATAATTAATATTTTATTACATGCAGATCAGGAACTTATTTTATAGATGCAATAAAGAAGTTTGGTAGTCAATATCGTTGAGGAAACAGAGTTTCTTTTAATGTTATTTGTCAAAAAAGTGCTATAAAATCAATAAATACTTATCTATTGACATTTTATCACTTGATTAATAATAACATAGCATTTAAATTAAATTGCATCTTTTTTATGATCGCTTATGTCCCTTTCACATTCCTTGAAGCAAAACCAACAAAAACTGTCTTAATGATACAGGATATTATTATATTGTCAATGAACTAATAATTATACTGTGGCTATAAATACGACATTGTTTTTGTAAGGGTTCACTGTAAGTAAGATATCTGTGGTTCACTGCTTAACTATAGACTTAAAAGTAAGTATGGATAATTGTTGTAAATAAAAAATGAAAATTTCTTTGGTACATTTTTTACACAGCACCATCTACTCCCAAACTAAGCAGAGCTTGTGCTATAGGTACTAGACAATGGATATAATAATTATATTTTTTTTTTTTGTAAATATATACTTATAATACATAAGAAACACCCAGACCAACACAAACACTTATGTTCATCACACAAATATTTGTGTCCTTTGGGAATCGAACCCACGATCTCGTGATCAGCAGTCCGACCCTCGAACCACTAGACCACTGAAAAAGCAAAGTATTAATAATAATAATAAATAAATAAATATTTTTGGGACATTTTACACAGCACCATCTAGTCCCACACTAAGCAGAGCTTGTACTATGGGTAATATTTCGGTTCTATACCTAAGTGTTATATCCAATAATTCAGTGTTTATTCTTCAAATACAAAAATATGACCTCTTATCTGCTGCTAACAGCGAGGAAAAAAGCTTAAGGTCGCTTCAAAGAAACAAATTTATATTCTTATTTACATGTTTCTGTAAGCCGTAGCTCTTAGTCTAGGCTCCATACTTTACACCGGCGCGGTCTATTGGCATCGGCTTGGTCTACTGGAGTTCCCGGAGCTCCTCTAAATTGTGCTGAGGATGGCCACCGAGTGGTTTTCGTCGGTAGGAATCCGACATAACCCTCCGCCTTCCCCAGACGGATGATAATCATGAAGATTTCCAACCGAAAACAAGAAAAAAGAAGGTTCTACACTTCAGCACTAAGTTCAAATGCCCCCAATGCTTTTGAAGTAGATAGCACTAACATAATTATATATATGCAGTAGACTACTCAGTGGTAACGCTTGAATTACGAAAACCACCCTTACTACTTACGAAATAAAGACGCTGTGTAGGTCAAACCACTACTACGTACATTAATAGAAGTATGAGCGTACAAGGATCACACCACAACACCAAGAACCACAACAGAATACCAACTCGAAAAAAAATCGTCCTTGCTCCACAAAAGACCAAAGAAACTTATTGTAGGTACTATCAACAACATTGTCGGATTACCTGCAAGCGTACTCGTATGTAAATCAAACACCTTCACCGCAAGGTGACGCAGGAGTCGTGACTTGTCCACTTGTCAAATGATTCACCATTCAACAGAAACTGTCATTGCTTGAGGCCTTTTAGAGGTGACGGATGCTCGATGTTTTCTATGCAAAATCGTGTTATTTTTGGTTTCATCATTATTAGCAGTTCAAAAAATCAACTATAGTTAGAGGATCTAGCATTGTTATGGCCCCATCAGTGGCAATTAAGAAGATCTCTGGGCAGGACCGTCTCTAGCTTATCTGGCTCCAGGATGCGACCCAGCTCAGGCGCCCTCTAGCCATTTCAGCACTCCCCTGCCTCTCAGTGTTGTGGATTTGGTAATGGCTCGTAAGTTTGAGCTAAGTCAAATCAAAAATTCTTACTTCAATGCCCTCGAAGCCACGGCACCTCTGGGGCAGAGGGCACCCCTGATGCCTCAGCGCCCGGGTGAGCTTCACCCCTTGCACCGCCAAAGTGAGACGGCCCTGGGTCTGGAGACTGGAAGGAGTGGAAGGCTGAAGTATTTTTATGAAAGTTTTCGAAAATATAACTACCTATTCATACTGCTAATTATTATTTCTCGTCGCCTATACCGCAAAGTTTGAAGACAAAGGTCTTCAACCAGTGCGTCCTGCCAGTCATGACTTACGGTGCCGAGACGTGGACACTGACAGTTGGGCTAGTCCACAAATTTAAAGTCGCTCAGCGAGCTATGGAGCGAGCTATGCTTGGAGTTTCTTTGAAGGATAAAATCCGTAACGAGATTATCCGGAGAAGAACCGGAGTGACCGACATAGCTTGTAGGATCAGTAAGCTGAAGTGGCAGTGGGCTGGCCATGTCTGTCGAAGGACCGATGGCCGTTGGAGCAGACGAGTCCTTGAGTGGAGACCGCGTATCGGCAAACGCAGCGTAGGGCGCCCCCCTGCCAGGTGGACCGACGACCTAAAGAACGTGGCTGGGGGGGACTGGATGCGGAAGGCAGAGGACCGAGCGTTGTGGCGCAATTTGGGAGAGGCCTATGTCCAGCAGTGGACTGCGATAGGCTGAGTTGATTGATTGATTGATACTGCTCATGAGCCTGTAGGATTATTGACAAGGCACGTAGAAGTAAGTCATGTAAGTAAATTAAAAAACCAGCCAAGTGCGAGTTGGAATCTCGCAGTATGTGTTCCTAACCACCAGTCGACCTGATACCCCATAGAAACTAATTTAATTTACGAGAGTTCATCAAAAGCCATCAACGTACAATGCGCGAAATATGAATTTTTGCATCTCTTAGGCAGGTATCAACTATCATCACATGTGTCTATGTTTGCCCTACTTTTAGTATTTGTTGCTAAACTATATACGAGTAGTATGCACTATAAACAGACCAAGTTTGACGCTGGTATGTGTTACCGTTTTGAAGATACAGCAGGAACAAAAACGTTGAAAAAATGCATGTTTTTCGAGGTTTCTTGTTTGGGGCTTTAGTTTTAGACTTTTATTTTTAGTTTGTCGTGATAGGCACCATAGATAGTAACACATATTCTGTGAAAATTTCAAATGGTTATTATCTATCACCGTTACAAAGATACAACCCTGTGACAGACAGATGGATGGACAGACAGCGTAGCGAGATTAATAGTACCGTTTGGCACCCTTTGGGTACGGAACCCTAAAAACCATCTTCCAATGACAACTTATCTAAGGTTTATTTTACGCGATGTTTGAGTATTTAAAATTTTATTTTCAAGTGAATAAAATCATATCTAAATGCAATTTTAGACAAAAATACGCCAATGGCCAAATATTTAGTCTATGTTAAGGTTGTCGACCTCGGCAGGTTATTTTCCTTTTTCTATGTATTTTATAGACCATTTGTCACGCATTATGTACGTAAGCGGATAACTTATGTAAATTCACACAGGACAATCGACTGTTTTGAGTGAAACTTATCGGTTTGAGCGTGATTTACGGGTTATTTACTTATGTGAAGAAAAATAAATCAATGAAGTTATTTTTTTAATGAATTGAAACTGTAAAAAATAATATATCGACAATAAATAGCAATATACAAGTACTTACTTATTTATTCACATTACACATATATTTATATACATATACGTGGGACACTCAGAAAGTTTTGCGAAACTAAAAAAAATTGTTCTATACGTACATATATTTTTATCAAATCTTTTCAAAGTACTTTCCACCAGCCTCTATACAAAGATTCATGCGCCTAAACCAGTTTTCAAAACACTTTTTCCAGTCCGCCGCAGACACCTCGTTTACAGCCTGCTCGAACGCAGCCAGCGCATCTTCCGGCGACGAAAATTGTATCCCTTTGAGCTGATTTTTTATTTTTGGGAATAAAAAGAAGTCACACGGTGCTAGATCAGGGCTGTAAGGAGGGTGACCCAGGAGTTTGACTGGCGTGCTGTCCAGGAAGTCCCTCGTTTTGAGTGCGGTGTGCGCAGGTGCATTGTCGTGGTGGAGCAGTAGCCCGCGGAGCCCTGTGTTTGGTCGCTTGTTGCTTATAACAGAGAAAACTTCTGGCAAACATTTGGTAGTATACCATTCGGCATTAATGCTTCTTTGATCCCGTAAGGGAATTGATACCAAGTGGCCAGTCAAATTAAAAAAGCTAGCGATCAAAATCTTACCCCGCTTCTAGATCGCTTCACTTTGGTAGGCGTTGGCTCATTTTGAAACACCCAAACAGTCGACTGGCGCTTGGTTTCTGGGTCGTATTGATAAATCCAGGACTCATCACCTGTAACGATGTCGTAAACACGCCGAGACGAGCCTGCTTCAAATTTGTTAAGCATATCACGGCACCATTCCACCCGGGCCTGCTTCTGAGCATCGGTGAGGTTGTGCGGCACCCAGCGTGATACTATCCTCCTCACGCGAAGATGGCTGTGTAGAATCTCGTGAACGCTTCCCGATCCAATCTTCAATATGTGTTGAATCTCCTGATATGTAATTCGCCTATTGTCTTGGATTAAATTTTTCACTGCTAGCACGTTTTCTTCGGTAACAGCCGTCAAAGGGCGACCGCTTCTTTCGTCATCCCCCAAAGTTGGTCGACCGCGCTTGAATTCGTTATACCAACGATACACGGTTGCCTTGGAAGGGCCTTCATCCATGAATGCCATTTGAAGTCTATCGTACGATTCATCCGGTTTCAGGCGACACTTGAAATCGTATAAAATCATAGCTCTAAAATGTTCCCGGCGCAGATCCATATTTCAGTGAGACACAATACTTTGAATTAACTCGCAAAAAATGTGGAGGGAAATTTTGAAATTGGAACTTACTTATTTTTACTTATAAATAATCATATTTTCGAAAAACATTATAACTGGCCAGTCTCCCATATATAAAAACTTTTTTTCGCAATACTTTCTGAGGGGCCTGGTATTTGTGTGTATACTATAAACGCATTATGTACGTCCGTGTGGTGCCGGACGCAAAGAATTTCACCACCCTAAATCTTCTCATGGGTGTCGTAAAAGGCGACTAAGGGATTCACCAGAGGATGGGCAGCAGCGTTCTCTGAGTATTTAACCAACCAACTGCGATAGCCAACCAGCCTGCCAAGCGAGGCGATTATGGCATATCCCCCCCTTTTGGCGGAGGCCTATGACCAGCAGTGGACGTCTTTCGGCTGAAATGATGAATGATGATGATACTATAAACATGAGCAGGTAGGTAGGTACATAATTTTAATACCACAATAGAATCATAAAATCTATCAAAATCTGGAAGCAATTTTTATCGATATCGGACTTTTCAAAGCTCTTTACAATCATAGACCAATGAGGAAAAAAGAACCTACAACATTGTGCGGAAATCTTGAATTTTAAATTCCTTTTTTGCGAATTTTCTCATGGAATGCATTTTTTTTGCTTGTGTATTGGAAGGCTGATGAGTAAATGAGCTTTCTTTTGGGTAGTCAGATTACAGCAACGTTAAATGGAATGAAAATATGATGCAATTTTTTGTTCTTATACGGTAAACCGTGTATCAATCGTAACTAAACCATTCTTCTTCTTCGTGTCGACATGAGCTACATAATAATAATAGCACATGTCGTGAGGAAAAGATTAGCCAGTCAGCAGGTTGATAGCGGGGCTGACTGCCCAGAGTGCGCCGGACGATCAATTAAATATCGTCACTCGTGGAGGCTCTTTTAATGCACCCACTAAACCATTACAAACCATATATACTCATTCATTATATAATATACCGTATACCATACTATGGGACCAACCCTGAAATCGAGAAAAAAATATCAGCTGATCCTCATCTGATCTCATTTTGTCGAGCGACATCGATGATTTAGTAGGGAACAGCTGATATTTTTTTCGCGATTTCAGTGTTGGTCCCATAATAAAAGTTGTTCTATGCTATGCCCTGAATGAGCTCTTAAAATATGACCACGCACTTCTGATACACGTTGTATACAGTCTTGTTTTAAATGCTGGTATATTTATCATGATTTAAACTGCGATAAGCTTATAAGCTTCTCGTAAAGTCATAATTATTGCTTATCATTGATTAATGGCTTCATAGCTATGTTAATTCCATTCGGAGAATATTTTAAATTAAGTTTTGATATCTCTAATTCTAGATGTTAGCTTTGTGTCTACGTGCAGCACGGGCCAGTTTCAGGACATTAGTTTAAGACGCTTGTCATCTCAGTCTACCTGCGACCACGAAATGCTGCAAAGCTTTCGAAACGTCAGGAAAACCAATTTAAATAATCATCATCATCATCATTTCAGCCGAAAGACGTCCACTGCTGGACATAGGCCTCCCCCAAGCATTGCCACAACGACCGGTCCTGCGCCTTACGCATCTAGCGGATTCCCGTGACCTTCACCAGGTCGTCGGTCCACCTTGTGGGGGGCCTACCCGCGCTGCGCCTTCCAGTACGTGGTAGCCACTCCAGAACTTTACTGCGCCATCGGCCATCCGTTCTGCGAGCAATGTGCCCCGCCCACTGCCACTTAAGTTTGGCAATTTTTCGGGCTATGTCGGTTACTTTCGTTCTCCTGCGAATCTCCTCATTTCTGATTCGAACACGCAGGGACACTCAGAGCAAAGCCCTCTCCATTGCCCTTTGAGTGACTTTAAATAATATACGCGATTTAATCCGCTTAAACTTCGTTTCATTATAAATTAGTTTTTAATGTTTGTATTTTGTTTGTTCATAACATCACAATCGCTTTCGAAGTCGGTTAACGTTGTAAGTCGATTATCCTCTATATTAGCAATCTTACAAATCGATTCCACATTATGTGACCCGAGTGTTACTGTCGCGTGGGTGACCGTAGATTATGATCGAAGATTGTATACATTATCTTGTCATTAGTATTTATGTAATCATTCCGACGGGATCAATGTCTTCGCCTCCATTTAAAAGATGAACAAATTAATTCAAATATACAAAACAAACTGTATCTGACTCATCTTTTGTTTTTTAATAAAATATTCTTAAAGGAAAAGAGAGCAATAAAAAGCTTATTAATAAAAGCTGTTGACATTTCGGAATCATCTAATATTTTAAAAACTAATTAATCTCGCAACATTAATGTTGCTAATCTGTCTATGTACCTAATAATGTTATTTTACTAGACTTTGTCAGCGTCTTCACCTGCGTATAATTCGGCTTATTACAGAAACATAACATAACATCACGCCTGTATTTCCTCGAAGGGGTAGGCAGAGGTGTATAGTGCACCCACATTTCGCTTGTTATGTTATAAGTCCCATGTAATGTTGTAGAAGATGTTGTTCATATTTTGATGGAGTGTGTCCGTAACGAAGGCTATAGAAATCAATTGTTTCCAAACAATTCTATTTTTTTTAATATAGGTATTGTAATAGTGTTTTGGCTGAACCTTTATCCGAAGGTGCAGTCGATTTAGTTAAGATTGGCCTTAAGAATAGATAAGTTTTTATACTTTTGTGTTAGGTACATAAATAACATTATTGTTCTTACAGAGTGGCATATTCGTGTATACGAAAAAACTCTTTAAATAAAGATTTAAAAAAAAAACCAATACCGAGAGTTTTTGTTAAACAGTTTTCGTCTAAAGATAATTCTTTTGTTTGATCTGTTTTTTATTTTTTATAACATAGGAGGGCAAACGAGCATGCGGGTCACCTGTTGAAGAAGTCTCGGAATTAAACATCCAGTAACGTAAATGAAAGCAACCAGATTTTAAAACATCACTGACTTTAGTACAAGTATCTAATAAACATTGTTTATTATCATGTCCAGTTATTATATCATCAACAACAATCAATCAATTAATTTCTACTGAGAAAACTACTACAGCTATTACAGAAAGACTTAATTATCATTATCACGCATCGCTCGGAAACTGTTTCCTGAGATCAAAAGTAGCTTATATTTTAATTCGGGTAATGGTTCAGCACGAGGTGGCCGACGACCTGGTGGAGGTCGCGGGAATCCGCTGGATGCGGAAGGCGCAGGACCGGTCGTGGTGGCGATGCTTGGGGGAGGCCTATGTCCAGCAGTGGACGTCTTTCGGCGATTTAAACATCACAAACTTTCGCATTTTAGTGCATGTTGATGCTGATCAAAATATTCTAACAATCGATACATAACGATACGTTACAAAAAAAAAATTTTTTTTCATTCAGGAACGGGCTTGCGTTTGACAGCCACCACACATGATGTTAAGTGATGGGGCGGTCGACGATGGTTCACGCTTGCCCAGCGAAACCCTATTCACTCGTGCCTTGAAGACCACCAGATTATTCCTATCAGGGCATTCCACTCCTTAGCCGCAATGCACACAGAGATAACAGTAGGTCTACTCGCGTTTTACGAACGACAAACGAAGTACGAACTTTCGTTCCGATTGATACTTACATAATAAAGATAGGCACATAAAAAAGGCACAATTAAGATAGACTACGGTTCATAGTCGTATACAATTTACCGGAGATGAGAAAAACAAACGTCAAAACACGATCATCGCATGCGATAAGGGAACGATGGTTGATCGGAGTAGGAAATTGTGCGATGAATAGTACGATTTATCGAATATCGTCGAACGGGAGTAGACCCCCAGGACACTGACAACGGACACTAACGAGACATGGTCACTCGTCCATTGCATTTTATTAAATGTTGCACAATGCACACAGAGATGACAGGGTGACGCGCAGACGGGGCGCGGACGCGGGAGGGACACCGTGTCCCGAACATCACTAACCTGTCCCGTAAACGTTAAGTGATGTTCGTATCACGTCTACATCTAGTCCATGCCATCTCCCTTCTATGTGCATTGCGCCTTAGCGGTATACGGTGTAAATATAAATATTTATTTATACGCATTTATTAAAGTGTTAGAAAAACACTTCATGCGAGGGTGGAATATCAACCGTATTAGGGTGGCGAATCTATAATCGTCAACGCTATAGAAAACAATCAAAATGTATGGGAATGACATATCTCAACGAATGTAGATTGTCAACTTGGCTAGGGGGGCAGTGCCCCTTGGCACGCCTCTCTATCGACTCGAGAGCGTCGAGCTGGTATTTGGCCGAACCATCCCAAACATGATTTTAATCAAAATATATATTAATTTACAGATAGTGCAGATAGTCTTAATTTAAAACTCTGGTCCAATTCAGTAGCTTGTTCACCTATTTACATGAATTTCTCATTATTAATCTGGTATCCAATAATTAAGCATAGTAATTGCCGTCAAGCTCAAGCTCAAGCTAATATAAGATGTCGGTTTATTTTAACTTTATTTAATCAACTGGTTCTTTAATTGCAACAAAAAACTACAAAGTGCCATACAAGGAAGAAATACGCTGTTTGGAGGCGCGGTGATCGGTATATGTAAATATAATAAAATTAACCACTAGTAGAATTAAGTTAACCTGTTTGTATAATTTTACTTCAGTACGTACGATATTGCTCCAGTTTTTTAGGCAGACCTAGAATTCTGGACAGAAGCCCACCATGTGAAATTATCGATGATAATGATATCGTTAGTTTATTGTATTTTTGACGACGTCTGTGGTCTAGTGGTTCGAATATCAGACATCAGCAGTCTGACATTGACACGATGACACGAGGTCGTGGGTTCGATTCCCAAATATTTATTATTATTATTGTATTTTTTGCCATAAAAATTACTTGTTCGAAGAAGTAGGTAGGTACCAAAAATAAGTAAGTAATTCTTCTAAGTAAACGTCGCTGTGATAGATATAATATTATTAGCATTTCATTAAATGCCCTTCAAATAGTTAACTACTTAGTATTAAGAGTTTTAGAATAGAGACAAACACTATTCCAGTAAATGTAGCGTTTTTGTATGAATCAACCGTATTTTCCAAAAGTCGTCTTTAAAAACCCTTTATAAAAATGCATTTGGCTTGTTTACCGTAAATATATATACGTCAGATATCCACTCAAAATTATCATTTAAATTGAACTTAGAATTCAAATTGGGTACCTTAATATTTTTATTATTTGGGAACAATCGTGTGCAAAAAATGTCACATGTATGTAAATTTGCTGAGAGATATATGATGCGTGACATTAACATTTGATATTCAAGAAACCAGATTTTCTAATAAAATGAGATCAGGACTATTTTTAGAGTGTGCATAAATATTAACGTTCCAACAAAATTTCTCTCTTTTTGATAGAAACAGCGCTATATATCCTTCTTAACGAAGGTAAAATCGTGAGAAGATAATATTGCGAGTTCTGAGAAAGGCGGCATTTTAATGCGGAAAGGTCCCAGATCGGAATATTTCACCCATAACAGAATGGGTTCATTAAAAGTAACGGGCCCCATGTCATGGTAACGGTATCATACCTTTGGTAACAGTTGTAGAGCGGCCGCATTGTCTTACTTTGATTAACATTTTATTAAAATACGTGAGGGTATGACGTCGCGTCGGTGACATTTGATATACATAGGTACCAACCTTTTTTTTTTTTTTTTTTTTTTTTGTTTTCGGGTGGAAATCCTCATGGATACCCTCCGACTGGGGACGGCGGAGGGGTATGTCGGACTCTTACCGACTAAAACCACACGGTGGCCATCCTCTGCACAAAATAGAGGAGCTCCGGGAACTCCATTGGACCGCGCCGGTGCCCCTCTAGTGCTATGCCTTTGGCACGTCCCGGGAAAACAGTATTGTTTTCCCCACAGTAGCACGCGACCACCACGTACTGCTGTCCTCCCCAGGGTCGTCTAAAAGACGCCTCGAGTCCCCCCACTCTTAGCGTCCACGATCCCGAAGGTCCCCTGCCAGATGTGGCAGCAGGAGATGCGGCCTGTTGCCCTATCTGAGCCTTGCGCCAGGGCGGTTGCCTCCCCGGCGCCTCCTTCTCCGAGCGGGATCGGCCCTCTCCCGATCTCGCTCTGCGGCCTCCTTCTGAAGCATGACGGTCTCACAGAAGGAAGCCATGGCCCTCCAAGCCGTCGGATCTGCCAGCATAGCCGACACTACTGCTGGCAGAGAAAGATCCTGCCCAATCAATCTGACCAGGTCCCGCCGTTCGGAGCCCCACGCAGGGCACTCCTCCAGCGTGTGCTGTGCGGTGTCCTGGTCACACCCACAATGGTGGCAATTTGCCGTGGTTTCGCGTCCGATCCTATTCAGGTACTCACCGAAGCAACCGTGCCCGGTGAATACCTGAGTAAGCCGGTAGGTGACGCGCTCACTCCTCTCCAGCCAGGCCTCAAAGCACGGCAGGACTGCTTCAACCACTCGCTTGTGCGCATACTGCGGCCCTTCCAGCCGCTCGCGCCACATCTCGAGCGCGTGTTGTCGCTCCTGCCGCCTCAGCACTTCAAACGCCCTTGCAGGCGCGTTCCCACCGTTTTGGCGGATGACACGAATCCGGTCGTAGACCCTCGTGTCCATATCCGCCAAGATGTCCAACGGCGGGAAGCGTGCCAGGACAGTTGCCGCCTCAAAGGATACCGTTCGGTATCCTCGTGCGATCCGTATGGCCACTTTGCGCTGCAGGCTGTTGAATTTAGCCCTTGAGCGCTGGACGCCTGACAGTCGGTGTGACCATACAGGCGCCCCATAGAGGGCCATGGACCGCACGACTCCCGCGTAGAGACGGCGAACTTCCTCCCGAGGTCCCCCAAGATTGGGCAGCAGACTGTGCAGTGCACCAGCTACCCTCTCGATCCGGGGGACCAGGTGATTAAAATGCTCCCCGAAGGCCCAGCGGCTGTCCAAGAAGAGGCCAAGGTACTTCATACATCGGCCCACCTGGACTTGCGCATCACCAACGCGAACCGTCGAGCTGGGTGGTTCTCTACCCCGTCGCAGGTTGTGGAACCATAGCGCCTCGGTTTTATGGGGCGCTATTTGCAACCCCAGCTCGCGGATTTTGGCCACGACTTTTGCCACCCCGAGCTCAGCAAGCCGGATGGTCTCATCAAAGGTGTCCCCGCCGGCCAACACCAAAGTGTCGTCAGCATAACAAACGACACTGACGCCAGCGGGGAGGTCGACACGCAGGACCGCGTCATATGCAAGGTTCCACAAGAGCGGGCCAAGTACCGACCCCTGTGGAACCCCACAACTAATCTCTCTGCGATGAACGCAACCGTCCCTACCCACATAGCGAACATGCCTGTCGCGAAGATAGGCCCCGACAATGCCTTGCAGATAGGGAGGCACACAATGGTGTACAAGTGCCCCCCTAATAGCGTCCCAGGGCAAGGAGTTGAAGGCATTGACGATGTCAAGACTTATTGCCAACGCCACTCCACCCCTGGACACTGCCTGCTCCGACAGCGAGCGGACCCGTAGGATCGCGTCCACTGTTGATCGCCTCTGCCGGAAGCCGTACTGACTATCAGCAAGGTCGGGACCGACCCGCGACAGGTGCTCAACGAGGCGTTCGGCAACTATTCTCTCGAATAGCTTGGATGCCTCATCGAGCAGGCATATGGGACGGTATGCAGAGGGAGAATCTGCAGCCCTGCCTTCTTTCTTTATAAGGACCAATCCAGCCTCCTTCCAGCCGGAGGGAAACACGCTGTGACGGAGACAGCTTGTGAATAGCCGCCTCAGCCTGTCCCCCAGAGCAGCCATAGCCAGCACCCAGACACGACCCGGGATTCCGTCAGGTCCTGGCGCCGTATTACGGGCAGTCAGGCGACTAACTGCTCGGTCTAGCTCCCCTTCTGTCACTCCCAAGTCCTCAGACCAATCCGGTGAAGTCATTGGGGGGACTGAGGGACCATCCCGGACCGTTGGGAATAGTGTATAGACAACTCTGCCCAACAAGTCCGGGTCCAGGGTTTCCGTAAGTGGAGGGACCCACGGACGTAGCTTTCCCATGACTACCTTGTATGGTTTCCCCCACGGATCCCTGTTTAGGCCCTCCAGAAGCTCATTCCAAGACCGAACCCTGGCGTTCGCAATGGCAATTTGGAACGCCTTTGTAGCCGCCCGATAAGCCGCATAATTAATATCTATCTCCTCGGCTGTAGCTCGGCGCCGTCGCCGGGTTCGTGTGTACCGGCGGCGAGAACTCAAGCACGCTGCACGAAGTTGCGCAAGGTCATCTGACCACCAGTACACCGACCGAAACCCACCGCGTCTGGCTCGGGGCATTGAGGCATCACAAATTGCTGTCATTGTCTGCCGGAACCAGGCCGCCTCTATCTCCGGATCAGGCAGGATCCCTTCGGAGTCCGAACTCTCCGACCACGCCGCTACGTTGGCAGCTGCGACGAGCAAATCTCGGTTAAGCAGTTTGAGGGACCAACGACGCGGCTGGGTGCTATGATTTGGACGGCTGGGGTGGTCGGGAGGACGGAGTGCTACCTCGAGAACGATGTGGCGGTGGTCTGACAGAGTAACCACCTCCTCAGCAACTCTCCATCCCGACACCATGTGGGAAGCAGGAGGACTCGCCCATGATAAATCGACGATCGACTCCCCCTGCCACCGAACGCATGTAGGCACGGACCCCCGATTGAGAAGTCGAAGGTCCAGTCCAGCCGCCCAGTCCTGCAATGTCTCTCCCCTAGGTCCGTCCCGACGGTTCCCCCATACTCTTGAGTGAGCGTTGAAGTCACCCAGGACGAACAGTGGACGAGGTAAGCATGTGCTACGAATGCAGCGTGCCACCCCGTCCAAGTATCTCTCATAGTCGGCAAGAGAGATATTGGGAGAGACATAGCACCCTACTACTGCCAAAGGGCCCCATTCCACAGCGACGAATCCCTGCCCCCTTTCGAGAAAGGAACAGGGAGGGCCGCCCTCTATTCCACCCCAGTAAATGGCGACGGAGCCAGCAGTGTCGCCGAACCATCGAGGATGATCCGGGACGTTATAGGGTTCCGCCACCACCGCTAAAGCAACCGACCACTCCGCAACAGTTTGCATGAATAGATGCTGCGCATTGCGGCAATGGTTGAGGTTGCCCTGAATGACTTTCAGGGGTGGGAAGATGATGTGTCCATATCCTCCCCCTGAGGGGCACTGCTTGTTGCAGGCCCCGACGCAGAATTAGCCGTCCCAGATGTGGCGGTCGCAGACGTAGCCATCGCGGCCTTGACCCGTTTGCCCTTTCTTTTATTTTTAGTAGGGGAGCACTTCTTTCTCCCCATCCTATGATCAGCTGGACGACCAAGGTCCGCACAGAGCAGGCATCGCACGTTCTGTGCCGTGCACTCCTTTGCCTTGTGGCCGGGCTCACCACAAGCGAAGCACCGTGAGCTTCGGTCAACCTCACTCGGGCATTGGCGACTGACGTGCCCGAACTCGAAGCATCGGTAGCACTGCAGAGGCCGTGCCTCCAATATTTCGACCTTAGCTGACGCCCAGCCAACGCGAACGCACTTGGTGATTGCCAGCTTCTTGGCCGTTGCTAGCGGACAACGAACCCAAGCAGTCCCCAGGGATCGAGGAGAGCGGCGAATTGCACCCACCTTTACATCCTCTGCGGAGCACCCGCCTGCTTCAGCAATAGCAGCTGCTACCTCCGCAGGTGAGACAGCATCGTCCAAGTCAGACACCCGTAACTCGCTTGTCTTCGTTGGACGTGCAATGCGCACGTCCATATCCGTCAAGGCTTCCCGCATACGTGACGCGAGACTGTCGGCCTTGGAGCTGCAGTCGCTGCCGGATATTTGCAGCAACATGCCGCCCGTCATGGTCCGCTTCTGACGGACATTTTCAATCCCAATGTCAGAGAGCTTTATGCGCTGCCTTGCTGCAGCCATAACTGCAGCATAAGTTGCATCAGAGCCCTCCGGCACTGTAACGGTGATCGCCGCCGACACGGGAACAGGAGGCAACTTTCGAGTCCTGTCTTTTCTTCCCATCTTCGCTTGGGTCTGTTGCGGGGCAGAACCATTCGCCAAGGACGCAGCCATAGCCCCTTCGGCTTGCGAAGGAGGAGATGCTTTCTTATTTTTTGTCCCCGTTGCAGTGGCCCAAGTCTGTGAGACAGCTGCCGATGTCGACGGCTGTGGTTCCTGACTAGGCACAGCGGGGAGTTCCTCCACAGGCGGCGGCGTGGGCTTCGTACCTTTCGTCCTCTTACCTTTACCTTTCCCTTTGATTGTCGTCTCTGGGGCGGAGCCTGTCTGCACTCGAGGAGCAGGTGCTGATTTCCCTTTGGCAGCATCTGCGGCCAATGGTGGCCGAAGACGCTGCTCAGGAGGCAATCTACTCTCCAACGCCTCGAATCGAGCGTTCATCATGCCCCCGACTCGGAGCATGATAGGTTGCATCAGCTCTTCGAATAACGTCGAAGACAGAGCACCTCCATGAGGACCCATCGTCACGGGTGAAGAGACTGACTTTGACCTATTTTCGTCACTCTGCCGACGGAGGAGGTTAAGTTCGTCCGTCAGTTTTTCTAGTCTTAATGAGAGGCTGGTAAGCTGCGAACGCAAGTCCGCGTTCTGTCTCTCCAGCCTTTCAACATTGGCCGTGGCGGAGGTGCGCTGAGCAATCTCTTCTGCCGCCGCCTGAACCGTTCGTGCCGCTACCCGAAGGCTTTGGGCAAAACTGCCTTTCAGGTTACGGGAATTATCCGCAACCTGCTCCACAACCAGGACATTCTCCTTAATGCAGGCACCAAGATCAATTGTTGGCTGCGCTTGCATCCGCCTCGCCAGTTCCTCAGGTTCTGGTAAGCTTACCTTATTTTGACTGCTAGAAGGAGACCCCGTGGACTCCATGTTATCTCCTTCACTCATGCATCTGCTCTGGGCCAACATCCTTTTCGGACCCGGCAGTTCACCACTTATTACCGGCCGTGTACGCTTACGCGTGCGAGTTGCGACCGACGCCGTTGACTTTTGGGAGGCAAACGATATTTGCGAGCTGTCAGACTCGCAGCTGTCGTCAACCATCCTGCCACCTACAGGAGTAGGTGGACGCGTGAAGCGTTCACGTGACCGGGTCAGCCTGACCACGGGCACCCCAGTCCCTAGAGATTGCTCTGCAACCTCCTCACTATTCTCAGTGACTGGGTCATTAGACCCAGCACCAACCACCACTTCATTTTTTGTTTTTTTTGATACCATAGTAAATCCCACGAGTATGGGGGAAATATTTGGTCCACCCGGGCAGTGCCCCCTGTACCCAGGTAAGCGAAAGGTGTAACCCAACCAGGGGGTCCGCTGGTACCCTGGAGGGAGCGCGCTAACGACTGATGCACTTAACAGTGCGACCCTTCAGCCATTCATACCATCATCACGCGCCAGAACTTGATATTAGGGGTGATTTTTTATAGAGGTTTTCTTCCTCGCGGTCCGGGCGATTAAGCCAAGACCCTCGGTCCTGAAGCTGAGTCGCGAGACGTAACCACGACACTCAGCACGACAACAGGATTACGATTTAGCGACGGTGGCATGAAGCCTAACTGCCCCGTTTGTCGCACTTGCGACATAACGAGGCCCGTCCCAGTAGTTTGCTTCTCGAGAAATACGAGTAGCAAGACGCAGTCACCGTCCGATTAAGCGAACGGTCTGCCCTCCCGGCGTTCCGCATTGGATTCCGCCATGTACCCCTCTTGGTCTGATCTCTCACTTTGGACCTGACCGGCATGAGTGGCTCTACCGGCATGGCTCCAAGGATCATTGAGACACGCAAGCCCCACCACGACAACAACGTGGGGATACAGTCGGTGGGGCATAGGTACCAACCTACATGATGTTGGATTTTAACATGAGCTGACATTACATACATGAGAACGTATCAACAATTCTGAAAGGGTCAAACACCTATTTGAAATGGTCCAGGGGCATTAAGTTATGTTGTTCTTTTTCATGAAGTAACCAGTCTTTTCGCTTAGTGAGTCTGTAGGCTATCGAGAAATATAAGACGGGCAAGCCCCAGAGACTTGTCGCGCTGTGAATGCCAAGGGCGAGTGTGTGACGATGACGACTCCCCACGACAAAAGGCATAAACCCTGCTAATTATTGACAGTGGTCACATACCGCATACCGCGCACTGTTTGAACTGTCAAAGAGTAGATGGACCTCTGTTGACACTAGCATATTCCTGCTGCCACGCCGCGACGCATAATAAATCTAGCAACCAAGCCCTGTCGACTGTCAGACGGCGCGTTCATGTCTTTTGTTCGCAAAACATCGCTGCGCCTGCACAATCCTACAAACATTTTTGTGTTGTTTATGAAAATAGCTAAAACATTAATATACAAAACAGGTTTTGTTGGTAGGTAAATCAGGCTTAGCAGCGCATACTATTGGGAAAATATATAAAACTGTTTTTCAAAAAAAAAAAAACAGCTTTTGCAAGCGCACACGCAGCGACGAAAAGCTTCACACGCGGCGCTGACAAACCTACATCCAAGGAAACTATTTCGGGTACGGTATTACTTTACAAGTTTACACGTTTTATAGTATGCCATAAATAGTTGAAAAAAAATCTCTAGAATGTGTGGAATTTAGCGATGGGTGTACAGTCTAACAAAGCAATTAGTATACAGGGTCGCCAGATATAGACGAAGGTTTCTCAGGAAGTTATTATAGAATGTTTTGATTAGGGTTTTGTATAAATACAGTTTAACTTTGTTCGTTATTAAAATGATATTTCACTCGAAAACAGAAAACATCAAAATCTTCTGAGAAAACTTCATTTATATTTCTCTACCCTGTATACCAATTGCTTTGTTAGACTGTACATACCTAGATACTGTTTGCTCTCTTGGCACTAACTTGAATTCGTGAAGTTGGGGATTTACACTATAAGTAATTGCTACTGGTTTACTTGTAATTTAAAGTAAGGGTGATGAAGTTTTCAACTAATTTGGCTGTACTCAACAATCTGAGCAAACGTGTTAGTGCCAAAAGACCCTGGCTGGTTCCGTCTGATGGCAGCGATGACGCTGCTCCTTTCTTTTGAGCTTACTCATATGCGTCTTTTCAATGTTCTTTTCGGATCTTCCTGTCTTCTTCTTTTTCAACCAAATAAGGTTGACAGGCATCTTCAATTATGTTCTTTCCGAAAGCCCCGACTTCCTTCTCAACACTGGAACATAAAAACATGGAAATTATTTTAAATAATAGTTTAGCTGCGCAGGCTTCACCATTCAAGCTACTTTTTACCCGACTGCGCCAGAAGGAGGGTTATGTTTTTCGAGTGTATGTATGTATGTATATTTCTTTGGCACGCTCTGTAGCCTAAACGGCTCGATGGATCTTAGCTTGAGAGGTGTCGTTGGATTCGTCTTAATTGTGAGAGTGACACTGGGTATATCAAAATAAAAAAAATCAAAATGGCCGCTTTTTGGAGCCATTTTATGTGACTTCAAAATTTTTTTTTTGCTCAAAACCTATCGAGTGGGGTGTCAAAATAAAGAGTTTTATAAATGGTTTACGAAAATATATACAAATTATATGTTTAAATGTAATTTGGAATGAGAAATACTAAAAAAACAACAAAATATTCAACGTTAAAAAAGAATTTTACTTATCAAAAAAAACATTAATAGTATGATAAATAAAACATGACAAAACTAAAAATTATAAAATAAAAATAATAATTAACAAAAACAAAAAACCCGACTGCGTGTAAAAATAACAGAAAAGATATAAACAAGACTTATCAACACGCAGGCGAAGGCTACCTATGAACTATTATGTAATTCATGACCAAAAACATACGTAGCCTCCGACTGCGTGTTGATAGGTCTTGTTTATATCTTTTCTGTTATTTTTACACGCAGTCGGGTTTTTTGTTTTTGTTAATTAATATTTTTATTCAAGGCACTACTCTCGCTACATATAAATTGATTTTACTGATAACAAAGTCGGTGTATACTGTTTTCAAATTCAAATTCAAATGTTTTTATTTCAAATAAACCTAACTACAGGCACTTTTAAAACGTTAGGCTCTAGTAGCACGGTTCCAAATTGTGGGTCCTATGGAGATTAACCGGCAAGAAACGTCATGGATATACTCTTTTTAAAATAGGTTATGGTATATTACATCAAATTCATTCAAATAATGTCAGTGTAATGTAGGTTAATGTCAGAAATAAACAAGAGTTTAAAGAGTTTCATGTTCTTTATCAGGTATTTAACGTAACTACGATTCTAATGTCGGTGGACTCTTCAGCAATTAAAAAAAAAAATTAAAAAAAAAACAACTTCAAAAGGAAATTAACTGAAAAGTATGAAATAATATTTTTATTTATAGGTACACGAAATTCACCAACAAAACGAAATCAAAATAGGTACGAAACAAATTAGGGGCCTACAATTTTTTTGAGGTCGGTGCCCGACACCGACACCCGTAGCTCGTATCAAAAACCCAGGCCGTCACACGTATTAGTCCATATCTTGAAAACTACTGAACCGATTTTGAGGAAACTTGCACTGTACCCTAAGTTGAATTAAATGTAAACCAATAAAAAAACAACGGCCACAGTCCGATTAATAGTTTCGGAGAAATGCGTGGACAAACATACATATATACAAACATACATACATACACCTATAAAAATTTGCCCTTATAGATTATCATATGTAAATATTTCGCAGTTCCAATAATATTACATACATACATGTCGAATTGATAACCTTCTTCTTTTTGAAGTCGGTAAAAAACGCGAAGCAGTTCTGTCAATTTCGACAAGTCGCTTATGTCGTAACGAACGGCCTTGACATTCAAATGCGGATAGTCACTCATTCGTGCAGTGTGCCTACTTCGTTATAGTTATCTATCATTGATTTGTGATGGCATTTGTGAGATTATGTAGCATTGTGTTTTAATTTGACTAACGACTTGCTTGAAAGATAAGGAAAACCCGCCTAATTGCGTCAACCAACTGATGACCTGGACCTGACCGATTTTTTTTCATTCTCACGCCCATTTTCGGACCCTTTTTAATGCACCAACGCATAAAGAACAAAACAAAACTGTTTATTTTTGGCCGCTCCAATAAAGGTGGAATTGAAACAAGATGCCCATGTATTGACACGCACAGTTTATGACCCCAGTATCGTGGTCGTTCAGCTCGTCATTTTAATTTATAATATTACCTATAGGTACACCCATATTAATTTACGACTTGAGGCTTCAGGGCGTCGTTCTTAATACTAATTTGTATGCTTTTCTGCTTTATCATTTCCATTTATCAGTTTAAATGCTAAAGGACATTTTTCTTCGATTTATTATCCTCCACAAGATTTGTCGCCAAAACTACTTACGAAAACACTTATAGTGAAAAGGTACCTACACGTGATAAGGAAAGCAGGAATGTATTTACCCATATTTCCACATATGACAGCCTTGCTATGGAGCGAAAGATATAAGATACATTCCAAACGCTTCTGATGATTTATTTTAATATTGATAAAAACATGACTCCACTTACAGACACGCAAGCTGAGTTGTTCAACAGAACCTACATAAAAGTCAACACTGAATCCAATGATGTACCTACACGAATTGGCTATCCAGTTGTCAATGTTAATAATGTTGTCATAATATTTATAAAGTACTGCTTCTGAAGTTCTGCAGTCATATATATTATACTAGCCTATGCCCGCGACTTTGCCCGCGTAAATGTCGTTTATCGCATATTCCTCGGGAACTGTTCATCTTCCCGGGATAAAAAGTAGCCCATATGTTAATCCGGGTTATGTTCCATGTGTATGACAAATTTCATCAAAATCCATACAGCAGTTTTTGCGTGAAAGAGTAACAAACATCCATGCATCCATATATCCTAACAAACTTTCACTTTTATAATATTAGTAGGAAGTAGAATAGTAGGAAGTGGGATATTTTCGTTCTGGAGAGCATAAAAACAAGAAACAGGCATTATTTATGTTTGTAAAATCCATCAAAGTAGTCGCTACTTTGTAGAGCTATTATTAAATTGTCAAATACATCTCTTGCACGTTGATTAAGATAAAATATTTAAAGATGGAGTTTTCAATTCACTGAAAAACGACAACATAGGTATGGCATGAAGTTATGACTAACGGCCAGTTTTTTCATGAACAACTAAGAGTAACAGTAAAAGTGTTTACTTTTACTTGACCATTACTGATACTATAGCAAATACGTTTCTTCATTCAAGTAATAGCTTAAATGAGTTGCCATAAAACAAACGACGTAATGTCCCCAAAATATTGTGGGGAACTTTTTTTAAACAAGGGAGCACTGGGATGTCACGGTCAAGCAGGTACCTAAGTTGTTGCACATGTGATCAGTTGTGCTCTCAGAACAATAACTGCTTTAGTTTTTATGCTGAGGTTGTGATCATTGACAATAAAGTCATTGTAAAGTTCTTCTTCCATGTTATTTAGCTGTAAACAATTATTATTAAAAGATAAATTACCTACTACTTTTCATTTACTATGCAGCGTTGCGAAGTTTATGAAGAAAATGTGTACATAAGCAGGACTATGATGTAGTCTTTATTTAAATGCTAATTCTAGGTTACCGATATCTTACAACGAAAATTAATACATGTATTCATCATTAGGTACATTATAATATTAGTTTATTGCAGAAAATATTTTTTCAATTTGATTATAACTACCAGGTAGTTACTAACTTGAACTTTTACTGGACGAAGATCTTGATAATATTTTAGTACCAAAAAATATAAAATACTAGTTATGCATCTACCTACATAAAATAAATTAACGCAATGCACATTGCACAGTAAAAAATAATCATTTTATATGTACCTACCTATAGTGAAATGATAAAAAATTTAATGACCTGTGTTGAACATAACCTACTAGTTTTGTATTTTTTGGCACAATAAAGAAATTTTATAATAAAACAAAGTTTAACCGGATTAAATCCGCGATTTAATCCGGTTAAACTTTGTTTTATTAGAATGTGTAGTGATCGCGAAAACCTAAGAAGTTATTAAAGAAATTTTATTTATTGATTTAATACATCTTTCAAAAAAGTACGATCACTTTGGCTTTTACAGCAGCTTCATGAGCAGTAAAGGTTAGAGGTAAAAGTAACAGTAAAAGTTGTGAAGAAACAAATTTAACCGTGATTTTTACTTTGCACCGTTACTTTAGCTGTTACTTTCGATGAAGAAACTGGCTGTAAGACGTGGTAAGACTACATATTATTTGGATTAAAAATCATAAACATATTTTTGGCTAGTAATTTATCACAGAAACAATAACCATTTCCCGTTAGCAAAAAGCTTAACTTAACTGTCATTAATTATTTTTAATTTGGTCTTGTGATTAGGTCAATATGTAATTTGAAAGTAATTCTTTCTCATTTGTTTCTTTTCACTATTAATTATTTTTAATTAAAATTAACCTTTAAACTTTATTGTCTGAGAAATAGATAGAGATATAGAATGGGTGTAATCACAATTTTACTTGCGATTCATGTGTGGCAACTTTCGAACAAACTACGCCTTACATATAATAACGTCATAAATTTTTTAAAATTAATTTTAATCAAATGTACTTTACAGCTTTTGTTTCTGCAGTTATAAACAGCATAATAAGGCATTTTTGCGTGTTTTTGTTACAGTCTTTACAGAATCAAGTCATAAGGCGTACAGAGAAAGGCTTTGAAATGACCTGCACTATGGTGCAGTGTTGGCACGCGCGCACTGCCCACTTTTCCATTCTATCTATTTCTGCAATCTAAGCGTGAACTCATGCTTCGAACTGTCAAAATTCAGTGCTATTTGACATTAGAAGTATGAGTTCACGCATGTTCGCTTGTTCGCTCTGAATGCTTTATTGTCTGGCGGGGCGTATGATGTCCACCTGAGATCGTTTAAAATGTGGTAATCCGGCTAATTAAGATATTGTTAATGAATCAATCAGACTGCAGTTTAAATTGAGGTGTGGGAAGGTCTTGTATTTATGATCAATATTGATTACACACACATATTGGCGACACAGTTATTCGCCCAATTTTCATCGATAGCTATTGAGCTACCGATAAAAATTTGGCGAATAACTGTGTAACGTAGATGTTTTCGGAAGACCAAAATGTTGAACGAGGCGCTTCCATTTATTCCATTATTACGTGGCCTTCAGTGGCCATCCCGTAGCAATATTCGTTGACAAAAAGCACATTTTCCGGTATCTTGGTGCACAATAGGATTCAAAATGCACCGACGCGCGACGTAACGTCAAATACAAAGAAACGTGACTTGGTTTCTAAACTTAAAACACAAAATGAGTCTCTTTGCAAACATGAAAAAGAAGTGGCTTTTTATTTTATTTAAAATCCGTCAAGGTATCTAGTCTGCCTGTTTCTTATTTATTATAATAAAACACAGATTAACCGGATTAAATCGCGTATATTATTTAAATTGGTTTCCCTGACGTTTCGTTTCGTTTCATGTTGTTTCTTATTTATCCCGCGCTTTTGGGCTTGTAGCGTGAAATACATACTTACCATATTATAGCCAGTACTTCGATACGTAGAATTAACACCGATTCTGGGTTCTTGGTCAATTAGTTGATCCTTCTTTAGGTGATTGGATATAATAATCTGGCGACCACGCTTTCACAGTAACGTAATCATATATGTAATAGTATGTATCCTAATACAATTTAGGTGACCTGACACTGACACTTGATTCTGGATTGTGGTCCGAGCCAAAGGCCAGAGAGTAATGGAGCCGAGAGTGTAATGTCCAATTTACACGCGTTTCATACGACGTTTAGCACCACACTTGGGAGGGAAAATAAAAAATGACGCGCGGATTTAATTTTTCTCGTGCTGTGCCCGTAGTTGAGTTAGAAAGAAAGAAAGATTTTATTTGGCACAGGACACAGGTGACAGCACAACAAATAACATTAAATAAAGTACTAAAATAGATATAAGTAAAACATGAAGTTAGTAAGTTAGCTATGCGTGCGCAGGTGGAAGGCGAGGGACTGACGAAGCCGCCAAACTAATAACAAACTGAATAATTTTGTAACATTTAGACATCTCTGCTTAGAATAAATGTAAATTAAAAAGCACGCGTGCGTGGTTTATACGTTGCATTATGAACCTAAAAGCGGTGCAGTTAGAGCCACTACGAGCAAGTGTGTTGAGAGGTACATTACCTACTTCTGTTTAAAAAACTTACGTTACGATAAATGCAGACTAATTATTTTTGGTCTGTAAGCGATATCTTTACTGTTGAATCGTGATCTTTATTAATTTGGCACGAGTTCCACCTCGTAAATAAGGTAAAATTGATCAGATATTGAAGAGACAGGCACTGTTACGTGGAATTATAAAAGATAATGGAATAAATATTTATAATAAAACAAAGTTTAACCGGATTATATCGCGTATATTAATTAAATTGGTTTTCCTGACGTTTCGAAAGCTTTGCAGCGTTTCGTTGTCGCAGGTAGACTAACGGTCAAAATTAATATCCTATCCATCCACGATTTGCCCTACTAGAGATAGGAATTTGACATAAGCTCCATACAAAATATGACAAATTTCTATCTCTAGTAGGGTAAATCGTGGATAGATTGGATATTAATTTTGGCCGTAAGATGACAAGCGTCTTTACAGATATTTCTAAAAAATATTTTAATCTACCGTACAATTTTTATTAATTAAAATCGTTTCGATGCACGCAGTAATCACTCACAATATCATTATCTTTTACAATGTTGCGTGCTGTTTGGGACTTGATTATTTTTAGGACTGGGTTCCAAACAGGTGGTAGCTGCCAACCATCTTCTCTATTAAAATTAGGATGTTTTTTAATTTCAATAGCCTCACGGAGCATTCTAGGTACATATCGAAGAAAATGGTTGGAGAAAATGTATGGAAATGACATATCTCAACGAATGACTTTTTCGTTGAGATATGTCATTCCCATACATTTTTATTGTTTTCTATTAGCGTTGACGATTGTAGATTGTCAACTTTGCTAGGGGGACAGATCACAAATAGCTTTTATTTTTATAGTACCTACCTCATAGACATATACTATATTACGGATATACCAATATTTTTATATCGTCAATACGCTTAAATTTTTGAGAATATATCTATAGCAAATAGGTAGTGAAGAAGAGCATATTTTCTTCCATATACATATTTTCTTCCACATATATATACATGTACATATTTACATAGGTAATTCAGTAGGTAGGACTCAATCGATAATGATGCCTTTATTACTGTGTGACATGTATCCGACCAAGGGTTGCCACTTGCCACGTAGGTACATTGATTGTACCTAGCTAAATATCATATTTTCAACAACGCAATCATCTTAATGAGGAATCAGAAATGAGGAGATTCGCAGGTGAACGAAAGTAACCGACATAGCCCGAAGAATTGCCAAACTTAAGTGGCAGTGGGCGGGGCACATTGCTCGCAGAACGGATGGCCGATGGGGCAGTACAGTTCTGGAGTGGCGACCGCGTACTGGAAGGCGCAGCGTGGGTAGGCCCCCCACAAGGTGGACCGACGACCTGGTGAAGGTCGCGGGAATCCGCTGGATGCGGAAGGCACAGGACCGGTCGTTGTGGCGATGCTTGGGGGAGGCCTATGTCCAGCAGTGGACGTCTTTCGGCTGAAATGATGATGATGATGATGATGAATCATCTTAATCGATAATAAATAAGTAGCCAAGCTTGCCAAGCCTTACGAAGAACTTATCAATATATTTATCGATACTAGGTAAATATTTAGGTACATAAAATATGATGGTAAGTATAATTTTGCATATATTTCTCACTTATTACCAATACAAAATACTCAATTACCGTCATTATGTTAATTTCTTAACGGATGAACGGCCAATTATTTTCTATAAGGATAATGAGAAAAAGTTATGAACATCATTTAATTTTGAAGATTTTTTATATTGCTCACTACCTATAATATTAAAAATTAATTTTAAGGAGGTACCTGTACCTAGTAGACAGCATGTTTAAAGCAGAGAATCAAGGTTTTTGAAACGCATTTCTTGGCGGGTATTAAGAGCTTCTTACGAGTACCATGTTTTGTTATCAGAAAACGCAAACACTTTTAATACTCGTTAAAAATAGAGTATGTAAGCATGCTTCAAATATAAAACATATTCAGGACGATAAATAAAAGACTAAAGTAACTACATGCTGATTTACGTTTAAAACTTTAGTGAACAACAAACTTTTACATTTTGACAAGTTTAAGAATGTCTAGATTTAAAAGTTATCTGCGTGATATGATAACAAAATTACACAATTTAAAGATATCTACTATTATAACTAATAAGGTTCATTATAAAACAGGTACCTGCTAATAATGCCCTGCTTGCCCTTTTACTGGCATTTACATACAAATATTTTAGTCATTTTATTTTTTCCGCTCTCAACAGCCAAGTGTTTTCTTTTAACAATATCTTATCCACTTGATGGTAGTTTGGTGTGATAAAAATGGATATGATAAGATGTGATATGTGAGATCAGTTTGAAAGTAGCGCCAGTGACGGAAAAGTTGAGATGCAGCAGATTGTCATGGTATGGACATGTCATGCGGAAGAATGAGGAGCATGTTACGTTACGAGAAAAGTTTTTATTATGAACGTGGATGGCTATTAAATAAAACTTTTTAACAAAAAACTGAACCGACAAAAACAGAAACTGAAAAGCGAAAAATAACTAATTATGAGTCGGCGCCAAACGAACTTTTAACAAGCAAAGTGCGTGTAAGTTGCAAGTGGCAGAGCGGAGAACGCATTTTTGGAAAGTTATTTTTTATCGTTGAAAATTTCACGTTGTTTTTATTATTTATTTAAAGTAATTTAATGATCTTCGTTGATTGGTTGTTTGGCGCCGACTCTTTTAGTTACTTTTCGCTTTTCAGTTTCTGTTTTCGTCGGTTCAATTTTTTGTTAAAAAGTTTTATTTTTCATTTTTTTGTGGTTAAAATCTAACTCCAGGTCTCCATTATGTCGTAGTGTCTAGAACTATTTTTATGTGTGTCAAGTTTCAACAGAATCGATTAACAGGTAAGAATTCAGTGGGTGAACAAACACTCATCCCCTGTTTTACTACCCTTAGGGGTGGATTTTGATTTTGAAATTTAAATGGGACCAATTTCGAGATATACCCTATCCATTAAAAAAAGAACCATCAAATTCGGCCCACTCTGTAAAAAGTTATGCGTGGTCATACATAAAAAAAAATATATATATATATATATACGCGTCGAATTGAGAACCTCCTCCTTTTTTTCGTCGGTTAAAAAGAGTGATTGATGAAAGAGTGAATGATTGTGTGAAAGATGATATGGATAAAAATAAAGTGAACACGGAGATGACGGCTGATAGAGATGTATGGAAGAAAAAGACATGCTGCGCCGACCCTAAAATAAATTGGGATAAGGGCAGGAGTATGATTATCTTATCTGCTTGGTTTTTTCCCTTGCCTTGCCCTGAGAATTCCGAATGGCACATTAAGTGTTGATTCACGACAATCATCCAACCCAGACGACACCAGACATGTCTGCGGCTCCATAAAATTGTATTAGTTTTTTAATTTGAATTGTGTAGACAGTAATTCCGTGTACTGCGTACTGCGTGTGAATGCTTTCCTTGGTTTTATGCATAAATATATTTTTGGCGGAAAAGCTATCGATAAGATTAGGTCATTGTGTCAAAATGTAACCTCATTTTCTCTTATTTCACCACCACTCTATAGTACCTACATACCGGAAGACAACTTTCTAGCTTTTGGAAAAAACGGGATGTAACAGTTATTGTAATATAATAGATAACAATGAAAAAAAAAATACGCGGAAAAAAACCTGCTGTTCCGTACATTGAATTCAATTTCCAAACACTACGTCTGGTGGCTACCAACCTGCTGACTGGTAATCTTTTTTCTCACGGCATGAGCTCATGTCGACACGATACAAGAAGAACTTCAGTAGACAAAATCTATGTAACAGCTGTTTTTTTACTTATTTATTTATTATTTCCTTTATTGCAGTAAATCTATATATCAATTATTATTTATTTATTTATTATTATAGTTGATCATATCCTGTTTTTTCCAGACGGTAAAAAAGTGATCCAGTATGTTACCTATTTATAATATCGAAAAGAAAAACCTGCAACATACCCTGTAAATAATTTATAAGATGGGATTAATTTACCGTTGTTATTGCAAAGCAACACGCAAAAAATCTTAATCTAATAATAATCAAATCATTATGGTATTAATATTAATTAATGTATAGATGTATGATAATCAGCATCCCGCTGACATAATGAGTAAATCGCGCATAATTGCGCACGCGCGTCTAAGCCAGCTGTCAAGGCCGCGAGGATCTTGACCTACACGCCTACAAACAATGCCGGCCTGTCAACGCCTTTATGTTCCGAGCATGGTGCGAGTCATTAACTTTAGCGGGTTTGAGGCTTGTATTGTTCTTCTCTCTAACTTCTTAATAATAGTTAGCAAAGATGTGCGCACTTGTAATATTACACACGTCTGGTTTAGACTCGTTTACTACAAATATATTTTTCTTGTTAAAAGAGAATTCCACAACTAAATGCAATTCATAGAAATGCACTTTTTTTTAAAGCAGCCTTATATTTTTTTAATAATACACACGTATAGTTAGTTAAGTAATAATAAACATGGTCATTTACACTCATTTATAACCCTTCAACGTGAACATCCACTAACATTGTCATACTTCAAATCAGTTATTTTCCCGAACTTAATCTCAAAATATTAAATACTAAAAAGTGCGAATTGCTTATACCATTCTGGTACCTATATATATAAAAATAATTAGTTGTATTATATTATCTGTGGTTGTACGGAGTGAGCATTTTATTCTCCTTCGAATACACTGGGGTTGATGTGGTTCTTCTTATTCTATCGTGTCGACATGAGCTACATAATGATAATAGCTCATGCCGTGGGGAAAAGATTAGCCAGTCAACAGGTTGGTAGCGGAGCTGACTGCCCAGGGTGATTGTGGTGACACATCGACTTTTTATGGGTAGACGAAGCGCCATATATTAGAGGGCATGGTCCTTTAAAAGTATAATACCTGGTCCTTGTTTTGTCCCCAGCGTTTGTCCCAGACCTTTTTTCGTTCAGCTAATAGGCAATTAATGTGCATTTCCCATGGCTCTACTTGACCTGAACGTTTTTTGAAATCTTTGCTTATGGTCCAGTGGGTCACCCCCCCTAAATCGTTCGCTTCTTGACAGCAGCATAATGCATCCCCGCTAACTCCCATACCTACCTCCAATCATTTTCCGCTGATCTTCCTGTCATTGCCAAATGAAACCCGACTCTATTTTTCTTGAATTTGGTGCTAAAATGGCTTCATCTAAAATGGATTGAGTCGTTCAGGTCATGATTAAATTATCCATTCTATGCAAATTATTAGTGGTAGGTACCTAACGCTGTTTATGAGTTTGATACGAAAAACCGAATGAGTAACGAAAGATGGATGAGTGTTGTTGAGGTTTGATACTTCCAGTCAAAAAAGGCTTTGTCTTTAACAAAATCTTCAATGAAAATAATTCGACCAGGAATAAAATAAATCGGCCAAGTGCGAGTCGGACTCGCGCACTTACTACACTAAGGGTTCCATCCATACTATCTCACTGTCAGTCTGTCTGTGAAATAACAGTTTTCATTATTTGTTGTGTGATTAATGCCCGATTTCACCGACATCCCTTAAACTGCCACCTAACTATGTGATCCTTAGCTTAAAAGCTCCTCTAAACTAGCCCCTAAATTAAATTTCGTTTCACCATCATTTTGTCACCTTACTAGGGGACACTTAGCTATGTGACGATTTGTTTTGGATAATAGTGACTGATTCGTCTTTGAACTTAGCGATACTTTTAAATATGATTGTTTTTCATCAAATTCTATACGTATATGGATATAATTATTTAAAAAATACTGGTTTGATAGCATTAAAATACAGTATTTCATTAATATTTTTATTATTTTTCATATTTCTTTCATATTTACTCTATATTATTATTAACTCTATTTAATCTAATTTTTTTTTTTTATATTAACTCTTTGTATACATTACGAAACCTCGCGTATCATCTGTGGTCATATTTTTATCTTTGAAACTTCCTTCGTGCGTGCGTGAGATAAAATGAGATTTTTTTTGTTGCTATTTTAATAAAGTAATGTATAAAATCAAGTCAAATCAAAATGTTTATTTGTGTACACAGCTATTTTGGTATTATATTACAGGTATTATAGTCTCTCTGTGTGCTGCCACAGGTGCAATACAAATATTAGTTATGAATTATACATATTTATATATTATTATTAGAATTATAATTGATGACATTTTATGCCTTTTATTGTGTAGTCAACACATGATATTATTAATTATATTGTAAATTAAATTAATTAAATTTATTAATGGAATTAAGCAAATTAATTAATAAATTTAACGAAATTAATCAAATTAATTAATTGAATTAAATATTTTTTTTCTTGTTTAATATATCTAGATACATACATTTTTAAGAAGTCCATTGTATATAAAAATGCCTTGACTACACATGATTTTATTTATTATATTTTAAATTAAATTAATCAAATTAATTAATGGAATTAAGCAAATTAATTAATGACTTTAACGAAATTAATCAATTTAAATAAATAGATGAAAAAATTCCAAGGTGTGCTCAATTTTTTCCAATAAATACAACACTGAAGATTTACGTAACCTATATCTTCGAAAAAAGTCAGTTTCATCAAAACTTTCATGCCCGATTTCACCGACATCTCCTAACTTTAAAGGATCCTTTAAGCATGGTTAGAGGGCGGTTAGGAGATGGTTTCCGTTTCACCAACAGTTAGGGGTCACTTAAACGTTAAAAGCTCCCCTAAATTTAGGAAGTCGAAATTCGGGCCCTTAAACCGGTACATACGTAAGTATCTCTCAAGCAACGAAGATGTATTGTGATTTAGATGAACTTTTTGAAAATTTAGAAACTATTTCTAGTATATTCGCAGTAATTAACATCTGTAGACCAAAATTATATCGAAAACAACCAAATTACATTGAAAGTTTTGATGAAACTGACTTTTTTCGAAGATATAGGTTACGTAAATCTTCAGTGTTGTATTTATTGGAAAAAATTGAGCACACCTTGGAATTTTTTCATCTATTTATTTAAATTGATTAATTTCGTTAAAGTCATTAATTAATTTGCTTAATTCCATTAATTAATTTGATTAATTTAATTTAAAATATAATAAATAAAATCATGTGTAGTCAAGGCATTTTTATATACAATGGACTTCTTAAAAATGTATGTATCTAGATATATTAAACAAGAAAAAAAAAATTTAATTCAATTAATTAATTTGATTAATTTCGTTAAATTTATTAATTAATTTGCTTAATTCCATTAATAAATTTAATTAATTTAATTTACAATATAATTAATAATATCATGTGTTGACTACACAATAAAAGGCATAAAATGTCATCAATTATAATTCTAATAATAATATATAAATATGTATAATTCATAACTAATATTTGTATTGCACCTGTGGCAGCACACAGAGAGACTTTAATACCTGTAATATAATACCAAAATAGCTGTGTACACAAATAAACATTTTGATTTGACTTGATTTTATACATTACTTTATTAAAATAGCAACAAAAAAAATCTCATTTTATCTCACGCACGCACGAAGGAAGTTTCAAAGATAAAAATATGACCACAGATGATACGCGAGGTTTCGTAATGTAAACAAAGAGTTAATATAAAAAAAAAAAAAATTAGATTAAATAGAGTTAATAATAATATAGAGTAAATATGAAAGAAATATGAAAAATAATAAAAATATTAATGAAATACTGTATTTTAATGCTATCAAAACACCATTTTTTAAATAATTATATCCATATAAGTGTATACTTCAGAGAATTTGATGAAAAACAATCATATTTAAAAGTATCGCTAAGTTCAAAGATGAATCAGTCACTATTATCCAAAACAAATCGTCACATAGCTAAGTGTCCCCTAGTAAGGTGACAAAATGATGGTGAAACGAAATTTAATTTAGGGGCTAGTTTAGAGGAGCTTTTAAGCTAAGAATCACATAGTTAGGTGGCAGTTTAAGGGATGTCGGTGAAATCGGGCATCAATGTAATTTGGTTGTTTCCGATATATTTTTGGTCTACAGATGTTAATTACTGCGAATATACTAGAAATAGTTTCTAAATTTTCAAAAAGTTCATCTAAATCACAATACATCTTCGTTGCTTGAGAGATACTTACGTATGTACCGGTTTAAGGGCCCGAATTTCGACTTCCTAAATTTAGGGGAGCTTTTAACGTTTAAGTGACCCCTAACTGTTGGTGAAACGGAAACCATCTCCTAACCGCCCTCTAACCATGCTTAAAGGATCCTTTAAAGTTAGGAGATGTCGGTGAAATCGGGCATAAGACTTTTTATTATTTTGCGATGATAGAAGCACATTATTCTGTGAATATTTTAACTGGCTACTACCCTGTGACAGACAGACGGTGTAGCCTCGTTAACAAGGCTTTTGGGTATGAAACCCTAAAAAGAAATGTTGCTAAGGCAGTTTCGAAACAGATTCAAATAAAAATAAAAATAAAAAAAAAAAGATTCAAATATTAAAAAAAATTAAATTAAAAAAATAAAATAAATTTAAATAAATAATAAATAAATAATAATTTAATAAATTTAATTTAATTAAATTATTTCAGATTTAAATATTAGTAAACTTTATGAAAGTGCACCACATACTGCCCCCATCTATTTTTCACGTCTTCCTTGTCCATCCAAAGGTTGTCTGGAAGATATCGCTATTAGCGATAAGACCGCCAATGTACCCTTATTTTACATGTTAGTCCTAAGTTTAATAATGTTATTGGTGTACAATAAAGAATATTCTATCTATCTATCTATCTATTCAGTTTTTATGTGTTTTTCGCCGCGAACCATTTAGATCATTATACTTTTTTTACGTTGAGATTTAGATTTACGAGCTTCTTCAGTTATATTTTTAGCATGTTTTTTTAGAAGGTTTGTAAATAAAGTTCAATTACCGTCAAGTTTTATTTGCAAAGCAAATATGTTAAAGCAAACAAGTTTGTTGATGCCTTTTTTGTACCGAAAAATGGACTAGACTATTATCTCGTTTTGGAAGGCTGAGCACTGAGCAGTTCTACCAAACTTTACCAAAGGAAAATTACAAAGAAAACGGTACTTAATTACGTTACAAAAAAATTATCATGCGAAATCATGTCGGTTGTCAAGTATTTTTTCTCAAAAAAGTGTCACATTTAAATCATAAATCGAGACATCTCATCCTTTAACTGCCTGCTAAATTACATTTTCCTACAAAAATAAAAACGAAATGACATTTCGAATCATGTTACAAAAATATATTTTTTACATTCGCATTAATTAATTCAAGATTATAATACCGTTGTATGCCTAAAAAAATAAATTACCTTTATCTCGTAACCTTTCTGGTTTAGCCGACACTAATGTTGACAAGCGATAAAATCACATTTTATTACAAAACCATGCAGGACGCTCGCTATCAAATTTCTCCATATACCGTTGTTATTATTTTTAAATGGTTTTTTTTTATATAATAATCTATCGGTTTTACGATGAGACCGAGCCGGAGAAAACGGTTGTTTTTAAAAATAAAGCGGAATCCTCAGGTGGCAGTTGTAACTGTTAACCAGCGTGGGACTTCCTGTGGAATTGTCACATTATAACTAAACGGTGATAAAAATACAACAAAAGTTGAAAAAACCTGTTAAGTTTACGGTCACGCGCGCTGTTAGGCCTCTTATGGAAATATACGAAAATGTTTTAGACTGATATTGATTTTTGAGCATTGGCTGCAGGTCCTAACTCGAATCCCACGGCATATATAGTAGGTACAGTCATATTCTTTAATAAGAGTTTCCCTCTTTCTTTTTCAGATGGAACTGAGAAGGCACAGATCGGGTGGGACGACTTTTCTAACATTCTGGATATTCTTATTACAGGTGCGTTGAAACATCTTTTGTGAATTTAACACTGTAGAAGTACCGAATCTTCCTCTAGAATTGATTTATATCAGGGTCTATAGCTAAGAATATAGACTTGTATGAGGCAAGGTGCGTGTCAAATATTTTGGTAAAATTTTTCAATTGTGAACTGAGCTTTCAGTCCTTCCTATACCAACTAAAGTAGGGCTGCCATCCGTCCGGGTTCCCCGGATTTGCCCTGGTTTGGGGGGCATCCGGGGGAGTCTATATTCTAAAGAAGTTTGTGTTGGGGGAAAACTGGACGCTCGCTGCGTTGGTAAACAAAATTATTTCGCTTTATTTTTATTTTTAAGCGTGTCTGGGCGAAAAACTAAAAGGTACCCGGTCTATAGGAAATTAATTGCAGCCGAACATGTACCCATTATGTGTATAACATGTAAGACTGCGCTGGCCTTTTGTTTTTTGCTACAGTCGTTTAATTGAATTGCAGATTAATTTTTAATTTTATTTTGCATATTTTTTGTCCAGTCCTATAGTATTATATTATCTGTGGTCCATTCCTTAGATTTATAAGTATTTTTTGTCATTAATATAACGAATGTTAGTATGTAATTACAAGGTTATTACCTATATTTATGTCCTTAAACCAACTTTTACATACTTTTTACCTAGGTACGTCGGGTGTGAGGTTTTTAAAGGTTACTTTAAGAGGCTTTTCACGTTTCACAGCTGTCTCGCTCTAATTTTAAAGATTTAAAGAGATTTTAGGTGAAATTGAAAAATGTTATCTATAAAAATCCTTCAGTGTCATCATAAATATTTATAAACAATAGCTTTATTTCCATTTATGATTCATAGAAAGAAAAACAAAGAAGTATTGTTTTTCTCTCTCCTCCTCCTTCTAAGCAACAAATCAAGACGAAATATATTCGTAATGTTATGCTGAAGCTTGGACGAATAAAAAAGGCGGACGGAATCTCGCTAAACGAAAAATGAAGCACCCATAGTAAGACGGCTCGCAAGTACGGGCTGGCACGCACACATTCACACCTATAGTAAGACAAACAGCGATTACGCAGCAAATCTAGTGTGACGGTAGTCGTTGTCGTAGTGTCACAAATAAAAAAACAATATGCCGTCTGGTGTGTTAATTTTCTGTCGAAATTATAGTGGGTACACGAAAAAATTAAGTGCTTCAATCTTTTCTTAGCGAGATTCCGTCCGCCTTTTTTTATTCGTTAATATAGTTACGTACAGTCTCTGGGTTGAAATATTACTTCAATCACTTTCTAAAATATCGACAAGCTCCCTTCTCAAAAGAAAGTTTAACGTTTGTTGACACATGCTAATCGTTTTCTTTCCGGCTGATTTCCAGATGTTAGGCAGTGCACGCCGTGGTGCTGAAGGTCACGGAAGGTTGATGGACCCGCCAGCGCGCAACTCCATGTGGAGGTTCGGCTTCCCCAATCCTGTCAACTATAATGATAACGAACTCTTCTGTGGAGGGTATGCAGGTAACTAAAAAGTAAAATAATATTCCTGACTGACTGATTCATCAACGCAGAGCCGAAACTATTCAGGTTAGGAACATGCAATTTTTTTTTTATAGTATAGGATGGCGAGACGAGCTAAATACCCACCTGATGTTAAGCGGTTACCTTTGCCCATAACAACTTAAATGGTACCGCAAGTCGGTTCGCCAAACTGAGACATGAAGATGGAAAGTCTCATGTGATTGTAATTTCACCAGAACCCGTACCCTTTAGACCGAAACACAGCAATGCAAGCATCACTTTTTGGTGGAGAAGTAAGTAGGTACGGTGGTAGTACTTCCCCGGACGAGCTCTTGATTTGGACAGTAGGCTCCTTTTGAAACGCAGCACCCACTAGGAAAGGATTTTTGGAAATTTTAACCCTAAGGGGGTGAAATAGGGTGTTAGAGTCTGTATGAAAAATCTTTTCTCCTGGATAGACACTCGAAACTTGAGAAAAATATTCTCTAAAGTAAATAATAAAACACATATCTTTTCTTTTTTCTAAGTTACTTCTAAAAGAGGGCGCAATGGAGTTATAAATTTTGTATTGGAGAATATTATTGCGTGGCTGGATTGAGTCGTATCTTGGTATGAATAATCTTTAGAACAATGACTGAATTACGTGTTTTTGAATTTTTCAAAATTTTTACTCAATAGGTGTAAATGGGGGTGTTAAAGTTTCTATGAAAAATCTTCCTGGAGACACGCTTGACACCAATACGCTTCAAATTAAATAATAATAAAGAAATACGTATTTTTCTATTCCCAAAACTACGACGGAGAACATTATACGGGGCAAGTTAACACTTTTTATGCGGGCAAATCTGATGGATAATATTGATCTATATTTCGTTTCTCTATGATCTATATCAAGATCAAGGCATTTATATCGTCGATATTTGACATTTAATCTTATTTTTTGTTTGATAGAGGTATCGATTAAACGTAGTGGTTATATTCTCTTTGGTATCGATCTAAATGCTAATAGAGAGTAAAAACTACATAGGTACAAGACTTCCGCATTAATATGATGTCCAAATCGATTATTTATAATTAAAATTAGTTGTTGTAATAGTAATAATTGTGCTTTAACCCGTAAATGTCAGTGCCCTGTCAACATCATCATTAAATTAGATAATAATAATTTATTACACAAAAATCTTTGCAAAAATAAAAATAAATACACAGTTGAATAAAATATATAGTTAAGCATCTTATTTAAAAGGATTAAGTACAATAAATTCGGCATTACGAGTAGGTACATCGGCTTTAATGGATTAAGCCAATAAATATGACAAACAAGCGCAAAAACTGATGTTGAATTAAGCTGTCATTCTCAGCTTTCAACACTATACAAACATAATAAAAAAAAATTGGCGTCTCTCATTGGTTATCTCATAACTTTATAATTTCAGCACATACGCATTGAATCTCTAGACAGGGCATCATCCTTGCATTCACTTACCGCAAACTTTTTTTTTTCCATAATTCATCTATTGAATCCACTAATGATGCGTGAAGTCAACGTCACAGATAATATAATACTATACTAACGTACATATGGAAAATTAAGTTCATTGACCTATCAATAAAAGTCTTCAAGAAGCCTAATTTAGAATACGGCAAATGCGAGTCACGTTCGTATAAATAAATCGGATTCTGTATATCTAAATAATCTGACCATTTGTGAATGGTCAAAGTCAACAAAATAAATTCCTAATGCATATTTAATTTTGTTTTGTATTGGTTTTTGACTACTACAATTATAATTCATTCAATACACATAACTTCGCAGTTAAAATTTTATTTATAGGTATCCCGAATCAATTGGTAAAAGGGACTACCATAAACTACCATTTAGTAATTAATTAATTATTAGTACTGAAGCCAAATCAAAAAGATTATATTATTTAAATAACTAGTCATATTTATTTAAGTCAATAAATTATTCAGTTATTTTAAACAAAAAATCGGATGTAGACAGCTGATTATTAAAAAATAATTATAATTTATGGGATTATTGACTGGAAATGAAAAAGTAAATAAATTCTAAATTACATAAATCAACTTGAGATTAGGTATAGGTTTGACATTAAAACCAAATTATTGGTTTATCGTTATGCATGATTAATTGTGAAATGAAATATTACCAGAGGTCATGGAAACTGCAGGCAGTATCGTAGCCACGGAAACACAAACAAGTTACTTAGTTTTTCTGTGATCGTAGCTAAAGTCATGAGCGCTCATCAGATTTGAATTTTGCGCTGCCCAAAACTTATTTTGTAGGAAGAAAAAAAGCATAAACTCGTGATTTAAATTTGACTTTGAAGTTGTATGTGGCTGCGGGTCTGCAAGTGCATTGCACCCCTTGAGTTTTGCGCCCCATGCAGCTGCCCCTAAATCCAGCAGCCCCTATTAGCTACGACGCTGACTGCAGGATAATAAACAACCTTATTCGTAGTTTATACTAAACTTCTTAAGGGCTAATTGTACTCATCATTATGAACAACGTTTACTATGGAACGAACCCTGAAATCGCAAAAAAACCAGCAGAAGCATGAGTTTTTGAGCTATAGTATACTATAGCTATTTATTTGTCGATAACTATAGTTAAATTAAATGGGAATTAACAGCGCCACCGTTTCCGTATTTGGAACTAAACAATTCCATACAAAATTCGTCGATAATTACACGATAAAATTATCGCAAAAACTCATGCTGTCCCTACATTTTTGTTCGCATAAATCGACAAAATATAGGGAACATCTGTTTTTTTTTTCGCGATTTCAGAAAATAAAGAATGAAAGAATCATTTATTTGCGTAGATTACAGGTGGTACCAGATATAAAATTGGTGGTTTAGGAACAGTGCTATATATACAGGATTGGTTCTATAGTAAAAGTTGTTCACAATGATGAGTAAAACGACCCCTTAAGAGGTTTAGTATAAACTAAGAATAAGGTTGTATAAAAAACTACCTCTACAAATAGGATCCTGTTATTATTTCATAATGTGTTATTCTAAAATTCTAGTTCAATGGGAGCAAAATGAAGGCAAATGCGGGGTATGTGGAGACGCTCATCATATACCCGAGCCACGGCCCCATGAAGCTCGTGGTATGTACGGCAAAGGTATCGTCACCAGGCATTACAGCGTGGGACAGGTTAGTGCTAGATAGATTAGTAATGTGTCACTGTAATTTAAATGGAAATAGATGGAAAGGAAGATATACAATGTGTATCAATTCAGAAATCCGTCGTCATATTTGAAAAGCTCATTCAGGGCATAGCATAGAACAACTTTTAGTATGGGACCAACTCTGAAATCGCGAAAAAGTTATCAGTTGTTCCCTACTAAATCAGCGATGTCGCTCGACAAAATGTAAGGATCAGCTGATATTTTTTTCGCGATTTCAGGGTTGGTCCCGTGGTAAAAGTTGTTCGATAGCATTCATGGAATGAGCTCTTTAAATATGACCACGCATTTCTGATACACGTTGTATGTTGCGATCACTGAAGGCACTGTAAAAGACATAGAGTTATTATACTGATTACGTCAGTATGGAAATGTCTTTGGTAAAAGAGGTCCTTTAACCGAATTAAGTTGAATAATTTTGGTTACTGATTATAATTTTATCATCATTCCATGATTGGGAATTATTACATGTTTTAAACAACGTTACTTTTCTTTAACGGAATTTGACAAATAAGTTTGTTTAGAATCACCAGGAGAATCAATTGGGTTAGGATAGTTTTTATACCATGTTACATATTAAGCAAAAAAAAAAGTTGAAACCTTATTTATGTAATCTAGTCCAAGTTTAACAAATAAAAATATTTGTATTTGTATTTGTATTTTGTATTTGTATTTGGTTATTATGGTTAAATTCACTACATCAGCGGATCGTGAATAGGTCCATAAGGTCCAGGAAGATCAGCTCGATTAGGTTCCGTGAATCTAGTAGTCCCTGCACGACATTCTTCACTTTTTCCACTACCATCTGTGGAACTTACAGTGACTCTAAAAGTATAATTTTGTGATTTAGAAAACCTAATCGATTCTCGTCGTGATTCTGAAAAAACTGGTTTCTCAAATTGCGTTAGTAAAAAGTAAAGTTGTATATTGGGAGCGCTTGTCATGCGAATATCTATTGGCAGTTGTTACGGGTAGTCACAAGCCCAAAAGACTGAAAACTGGTCTAACCTAACTGGTTAGGATGTCGATATTGCCAAGTAATTGAGTTGCGGGGGTCTGATCGTGGTCACGCCGTGTAAAATACTGATGTTCAGCCACATCTGCACCCCAATTCAGAACCACACAACGACCAGTTGTCGACTGGTTCGGTTTGATATCTTGTTTCGTTTGATGATTCACGCAACGAGAGAAAAAGAGATAACAAACCGAATCGGTCGACTACTAGTTATCGTGTGGTTCTGAATCGGGGAGCTGGTTAGACTTCAAGCCGACCCCAACATAGTTGGGAAAAAGGAAGCTTTTATCTTTTTCTCTGAACTCCACATACAAAATGTCGAAGTTTCACTTAAATATTGAAACTCTATTAACGTAAAATACCGTAAAGTAGGAAACTAATCCAATTTAACAGGAAGTAGAAGTAGAGGTGGAGTTGACAGCGAACCATCTTGGAACCTTCGTGATGAAGCTGTGCCCGAACAATAATCCGAACCAAGAAGCTACACAGGAGTGCTTTGACAGGTTAGCTTTATTTGCTTAATTCTTCACAAAAAATAGATAAAAAATGCTTAGAAAGATAAGATTACGAACCAGTTAATCTTTCTTGTCTTTGGAAATCCAGCACTCAAAGAAGAAATTTGTTATTATTTGAAACATTGAAGACTTATTAAATAAACTTTAATCTAGAAACTGATGATTATGTACGATAAGAAGTATTACGAATCCGGGAAACAGTTAGTTTTAGCATAGGTACTTTTTAATTTCCAGGTTTCCGCTGTATATATCCGAGACGAGAGAAGACAGGTTCCTGATACCACTGGACACTGCTAAGAAAGAGATCTTCAGGTATAGGGTGCGACTGCCTCCCTACATAACTTGCACGCAGTGTGTACTGCAATGGACCTATTATACAGGTACGATTAATTAACGTATCTACGCCTAATTAGATTCATAGAGAGTATGGCTTAAGGATCTAAAGGTTAGGCTTCTATTCAGAGACGAATGTAATCGTGAACGCATGCTTCCGACTGTCAAAATGCAGTGCTATTTGACAGGTGGAAGAATAGAATAGAATATAATAATGGAATGTCTTTATTTGCAAGGAATAGGTACATTGTAGTTGGTACGTTCATTCATAGTCCGCTTATTCAGCTATACTTATGCTTTATATCATAGCATGCAAATGTTTATAATTATAATTTTTATGAATTTATATAATATTATTGCAATTATTTATTTACACTTGTTTAGCTTTAGTCAAAATTTGATAAGAAATATTCGTTTAATGAATAAAATCTGTAATGGAGCAGACAGGCGTGCAAAACTCTTTTAAATTTAGTAAGAGGCAATGGTTTAATGGTATCGGGTAGCTTATTATATATTTGTATACTCATCAAATAGCTGCTCTTTTTAACACGCTTTTATAAGATGGAATCTAAGTTAACTAATTTAACCATCTTCCATGGTTCGTAGCGTAATGAAAATTGGCAGCTGTATGTAGTTCTGATGACAATACAATAATATCGTACTGTCGAACTGATCTGATGATGGAGCCGGAAGGTATGAACTGGAACTTCATGATGGAAAATCGTATCATAGCTGTTTTGAATTTCTTAGAAAAGTCTTGTAATGAACTTTGACCACGATTAGGTTTCAAGGTCTGATGATGAAGCCGGAAGATAGGCACTGGAATTTCATGATGGAATATCGTATCATAGTCGTGTTTGCACTTGTGAGAAAGGCCACGTAATGGACTTTGAATACGATCAGGTTTTTTGTGTTTACGTGCATTTATAAAAGCGTGTTTTTCTAGTGTTTTTTAAACTATAAATTTATTATTTAGTTCCGTTTTTGGCAAGTGGTCGTAAACGAGGCAATCTCTATTCCTCGTTGGAAAGAAGCATGAGTTAACGGCTAGTTTCGTCTCTGAATGTAAGCCTCAATGTATAGGCAAGTACTTGTATTGTGGTATAGGGGCCATAGGTCTTTAAACTAAAAGTACCATCAATATTTTTGCAGGAAATATGTGGGGAGTTTGTGCAAACGGAACGGAGGCGGTCGGTTGTGGTCGCTCCGAGACATTCAGGAACTGCGCTGACGTCAGTGTCATCACCAGCACCGGTGGTCTACCTCCTGCCTTCGCCGGAGACCTCAGGAGGGACTATCCCTTCCTCCTTTACTACAGGGACCTTAACATGCCCAGAAACGTCTATCCTCTTGTTGTCAGGTAGGACAACTCAACAATTTTTCTCAACCTATGTATCATTTGTGTCTATATTGTGTGTACTTTTTGTTATTATGTATAATATTCTATTAGTTAAACCTTTGTACGTATCTCATTATTTATGTATGTACCATTTGTAATTCTATTTATTGTATTTTTTGGCTTGAAGTTTCAGACAAAAACTGAAGAAAATCCGAAAGGAATCATACGTTATTAGGTAAAATATAAATAATTATGTATGTGTACTGTATAAAATTATATGTTTATAGTGAATAACGTGCACTATAATATTGAACGTTTTCTTTCAGCAACGATATTGACACAGAATCTATGGAGGACTTTGTTCCACCGATTATTAGGTATACTTTGTCATGTCCTTGTAATGATTTAGAGGTTTTGGCTGACGACGTGGTGGTGCCTTTGTGAATAAATTTTCCACCCCTCCTGATGTTCTGTGTTGTTCCGTAGTTTAGTTAATATAATTTTTGTACAAATTATGTGTCGTAACTAACAAGCTACCCTCTATCTGTCTACCCCAAAACCCTTTTCTTTGTAAAATAAGAAAAAGCCTTACCTACTTGTGACTAACATCCCATGTTGCAAGAATGTATAGAAAACCTTTGTATTATATCTACCTACTAAAGTAGTCGCTTATTTTCTAGGCTTTATGATACTGGAATGGTTGATGAAATGATCAAGTTTTCAGAGGATTTAACGACATATGGTTGACTGCAAACGAAACCCATCTCTACCGCCTCTAACAGCCTCGATTTATCGAATGTTGTAAAATATACCTACTCCCGTGTCATACTTGCACTTTATACCTTCTCTTTAAAATAACAATAGAGAAATTAATTCAATCGCATGAAAGTATATACTAGGTTTTTTTTTCGTAAATAATAGTAGGTAACTACCATAATACTGGGTGAATGGGTGAACGAGGAGCATATTCAAGTTTTTTTTTTACAATAAATCACGCGTAAAAATGCTCGCGCAAAAGTCCGTCTGTCAAGGGGTCTGCAGGCTAGTACAAAAGACGGAAAGGGCGGAAATATTGATCGACTCTACCGTTCTAGGTGCATCACCTCACTGCATGCATGGACTGCATGAAACTTTGGTTTGTAAGCGCGGAATAGTTACTGTCCACAGTTATTGATGAAACAGATTAGAAAAATATTTTAAAAATGAAGGTGCCACTTTTTATTCATATTTGGAACGAGAATCAAGTACTGAAAATCAGTGGCGAGGAGTGAATATTTTCAGAAAGGTAGCCGTAGGTACTTAAAATCCTAAAATAGCTAAGATCGCACTTTAATAAAAAAAAACAATTTAACAACTTTTAATTCAATTTACATTCTTTTTTTTGTACTTTAGAACAATAAATTAGCATAGAAATGTCGTTGATCTTAAAGGGAAGCCGGTGGGAATCGTGTTATATGGACCCTTCGCCACTGCTGAACAATAAGTCCCTCGTTCAACCAGTCAACCTGTATTTTATAATTCAAAGAAGATGAAAAAGATATCTAAAAACTCGTTTCTCTCAATTTCTAGTTTATTGTCACCAATCGGACTGGTTTCAAACAGCCTTCCGTGCTGTTCAACTTTGTCAGTACCTAAATACTTATAAAATGCCAGTGGTTGCGACGAATTTAAGGCCACCTTTAAAAAAATTAATTAATTTTCCAGGGATCAAGTGTGTGTGCCCACGCGGGCATACTCGAAACTCCCGGGCATGCTGAGCTGGTGTCAGACCAACTGTCTGCGGTACCCGCCTAACTGTCCTGCAGATTTGTGTACTTGCCCGTAAGTATCACGATTTGGCACACAGAATTTATTATTTTAGGATCCAATTTTTCAATTTCAATACAGGCCGCACGCTTTATTTATCAGCATCAGAAAAAAGTAGTTTTCGAAAAAAAAAAAAACGTTTACGAAAAGACAGGTATTACCGTCTGTGGCATTCCAGTTTAAACTGTTTACTTTTGATAATGGAATACTATATCATTTCAGCCGAAAGACGTCCACTGCTGGACACAGGCCTACCCCAAAAGGGGGGAATATGCCATAATCGCCACGCTTGGCAGGCGGGTTGGCGATCGCAGTCGGTTGGTTAAATACTCTGAAAACGCTGCTGCCCATCCTCTGGTGAATCCCTTAGTCGCCTTTTACGACACCCATAAAAGCACACAGAAATAAATAATTGTTATAGGACCCAATGTTTCAATTTCAATACAGGCCGCATGGTTTATTTTTCAGCAGCAGAAAAATATACCTAGTTTTAAAAAAAAAAACCTTAACGAAAAGACAAGTATTGCCGTCAGCGGCATTCTAGTTTAAACTGCTTACACAAAAGTGGCCTATACTTAAAAACTTTTTCGTATTTATTTCAGACAAGTGTGCGAAGCTACAGGAGAGCTGGAGGGCCGAGAGGGCGCTGACGTGTACTGCATGGACCAGTGTATCGTGTACCCTCCACATTGCCCCGCGGATCGCTGCAGCTGTTACTAGGAGAACTAAAATATTGAGCTACTTTTGATGATGTTATCGTATTTTTGTAACAATTTAAAAAAAACTGTAGAGAATTCAAAAAATTAACAATTTAGGAGTCAACAGAGGTCAACAGTTTGAATAAAAAATTTGGCATAAAAATTACATTAAAAATTAAATTCTTTATATTCTCTAAGTAGCTAATATTAGTATACATTTGTATAATATCAAATTAAAAATAAGATATGTATTAGGTATAAAATTATTTTTAATGTTGTTTTTAAAGTTGAATCTCTCACTTGTCAGACAGGTTTTGACAGGTGAGTGATTCTTATTGAATCCATCCACATCGCATTTGAGGGTTCGAAATATTTTGTATAAATGCAGGGATTTTAAAGATGACACGCATAACTATTTTATTTAGGTATAATAATGCTTGTAGACAGAAGCCTATTTTCTCGTGATTTTCTCATGGATTCTTTATATTTATACTATCGGACCCGGCAGACGTCGTCCTGCCCTGAAAAACAGCGTCACATATCATTAAAATTGTTGCTGCCTTTTAGGAGAATATCAGTGATATAACGATAGCAACGCCACCTACCGGGTCCAATTGTATTTTCAAACCATCCAGGAACCCATTAAAATATACACTCAAAATTTCATCCAAAGCGGTCCAGCCGTTTAGGAAGAGTTAGGTGACAAACACACGTACAGAATAATTATATATATAAAGATATAAGTAGGTATTAGCACAGCAATTGCAATTTCATTGTAGATATCTTGTTTAATTAAATGATATGACTATGATATGTAATTGTATAATATTGTATAATTGTATTGTATTGATAAACTAAAGCTGTACAATTTTTAGGATATTATTTAAGTGAATTTTTGTCAATTTTAAGCAGAAATAGTGAGTTATACACTAACGAGTACCATTTTATATAAAATTTTGCCATATTACTTGATAACATGTGCCAGAAAGTAGGTAATAAGATTTAGAGTTTTTTTTTGTTTAGTTTCAATTATTTTTTGTAAAATAAAATACTTTTAAATTGTGTTAAAAGAGTTTTCATTCATTCCTGCACAAACTGTTTTTTAATTTACCATGTCGGAATTTAGTATAATATCCTATGTCCCCGAGAACTAGGGTTGCCATAATTTAAAAAAAAAAACGTTTTTGTGCTAAATAGGTAAATAAAAACTAGAAAAAAAAAGTAAAAACCGCCTTCTTCAAATAAAATTTGTGTGAAACAGTTTAGGAAGTAGGTGCCTTTGATTCGGTTTGATTAAGAAAATACTGGCACCGACTTCCTAAACTGTTTCACACAAATTTTATTATTTTATCCTTTTTGAAGTCAGTTTTTAGTATTTTAAAAGTTTATTTTATTTTTCTATTTTGAGTGGCATTAACAATAAAAAGACAAGCGGTTGCTGCAATCCCGGATGATTTGCTCTCATCCATTGAAGAGTTCCCTTCTTTATCTACGAAGATCTTCATCAGATCTTCATTAAATGATACTTTCTGAATGCAAATGCTTGATTTGTTGATGAATATACCAAGATCGCTATATGTATGCCTATAATATTTGAGGAGTTCCCTCAATTCCACATGGATCCCATCATCAAAACTTAATGGTAAAAGAATATCCTTTCAAATGAAATAAGAATTTTCGAAATCGGTTTATAAATGACGGAGTTGTTTTTATTATTAGCACCTAGTTATACAGGTTGGCCCAAAATAACGTTGACAAGAGATTTTACAAAATATTTTATAAACTTTATACGTCAATTAAATAAGGTTATTAATTATAAAAAAAACACCTTATTTTATACAATAATCTCTATTTATCTTCAAAATAACCTCCTTTAGCGCGAATATACAGGTACAAACGCTTGGTAAAATTTTCTACAATTTTCCGCACTTCCTCTACAGATATTTTGTCCCACTCTCGTGTAATAGTAGCCTTTAGCTCATCAACACTTCTATGACGCGTAGCACAGGATCTTGCTTCTAAGATAGACCATAAACTGTAATCCATCGGATTTAGATCAGGTGAGTATGGTAGTCATTCTTTTGAGCTGATGAAAGCAGGGAAATTGTCTTTGCACCACTGTTGAACACTTAAGGCCCTGTGAGCTGGAGCAGAGTTTTGATGAAATATCCATGGACGGTCACCAAAGTGCAGTTGACTCCAAGGAAGAAGCACATTTTCAAGAATGTCTCGTCGGTCGTTTTCTTGGTTGATTTTGATCCCCTTTTCTACAAAAACTAGGGGAGTTTTGCCAGTGGCGCAAATCGCACCTCAAACCATAACAGTTTCCGCGTTTTGGCGATGTGGTATAATTTCAACAGATCCAGGACGAGTGGAAGACCAGATCCTGACATTTCGGTGGTTATACGAGTTTGTTCTATCATAAATAAATTTTCGTCTCAAATTACGATATTTTTTCAATTTGACGCTGCGGATCGTTGTTTAAGCAAACGACATCTCTCAAGACAAACTTTTTTGTCTTTCACGTTTTACCATACGCTGTATGGTGGAGCGAGTAATCCCCAAGTCTCGTGACATTTTCCTCGCCTTGCCTTGTTCTGTGGATAACGAACTAATCTTTATTTGATAATGTGTCGGTTCCTAGAAGTTCTACATTTATCTTGCGTCCTCTCCTAGGATGGTCTCCGATGTTACCGAGCTCATAATAGCGTTTAATTGCCGAAGAAAGTAACTGACGACTAACACCAAGATTTTTTGCGATTTCAGACCGCCTTTTTCCACGCTTATGCAATGAAATTATGGCTTCATGTTGCACTGATGACACAGTGAAATACATATATTTTTAACATTTTTTAGCAAACAAATAATGTTAAAATGAGGCCAAAGGATGAGTTAACAATTAAGAAAAACAAAAGAGGAGGCAAAGTATTCCATTTCTGAAATATTAGTATTTTAATTTTGTCAACGTTATTTTGGGCCACGGTGTACATACTAGTATTATATTCCAGCATTGATCATATAAGTTTTGGTTTAAATAATAGATTAATATATACCTACCAGCGTGAAACTTGGTCTGATTATAGTGCATACAACGACCATACAGCCCAATAGACGCCTAATGTTGAATATAATGCGTACAATAAAATTCTGCCACTGGGGTACTGGAATCCGATTGGCCCTGCCAAGGCGGCTATTGGCTAATACGCGGCAGTTTTGATGGCTCATGTAAGTGCGACCACTTACATGAGCCGTCAAAACTGCCGTGATTTGCCGAATTGATTTGAAGATTTCAAGTGGCGAATAGTGGCGACCTACATTAGTGAAATTTCATAGATGTGTTGCAGACATCGGTCGCCTGTTATGAGGCGTCTATGGGCTGTATGGTCGTTGAGTGCATACTATGTAATTTAGCAACAAATAATAAAAATAGGGCAACCATAGATATATGTGGTGCTTGCTACCTGCGTAAGAAAGAGCGCACTTAGCCGGTTAATTTTTTATAACATAATTATGAGGGCAAACGAGCAAGTCGCTCAGCGTGCTATGGCAAGAGCTATGCTCGGAGTTGCTCTGAAGGACTGGATCCGAAACGAGGTGATCCGTCAAACGTTGCTATGTCAAACCAAAGTTTTTGACACAGCCCACAGGATAAGCAAACTGGAGTGGCACTGGCAGTGGGCTGGCCATATTAGTCGAAGAACCGATAACCGTTGGGGTAGACGTGTTTTTGAGTGGAGAACGCGAATAAGAAAACGTACCGTAGGACGCCCTCAGGGGTCTTACTCCCTACTAGTTCAAGCTCTGAACCAAAGAGAGCTAATGTCAATTCTTAGAGAAATGCAGTATGAATTGACACTAACTCGAATTCAAATTCGATCGATACAGAACTCGATCCAGTCGGGACTTCGGGAGTAAGACCCTAGGCGACGACGAGGACGATCTACGCAAGATGGCTGGTAGAAGCTGAATGAATGTCGCCGAGGATCGAAGTCTATTGGAGAGGCTTATGTACAGTAGTGGACTGCGATAACCCGATGATGATGATGATTAATATATACCTTCATATTTCGCTTAGGGTGATGATAAACTTGAGCATTCACTTGTGCATGAGCATTCTAGCGAATGTTCCATTACAGGTACGTTGACGAGCATTTCCTCGAGCGTTCGCTAGAATGCTTGACTAAATTTTCGTACTGACGTACGTTTGGTGCTATTCATCGGGAAATGCTCGCTGTTCTGCTAGAGTTGAATGCTCGGGTTTATCAGATCTTTTAGGTGATATTAGATTATTAGAAATAAATAAATTTATCCAATCTACCTTTTTTTTTTACTATGGTGAATATTGGATTAAATGTCAGATACATAATCTAAGTTCTGTGTGGTGCCGGACGTAAAGAATTGCACCACCCTATATCTTCTCATGGGTTTCGTTAAAGGCGACTAAGGGATTAATCAGAGAATGGGCAGCAGCGTTCTCTGAGTATTTAAGCAACCAATTGCGATTGCCAATCCGCCTGCAAAGCATGGCGATTATGGCATAACATGCTTGGGTGAGGCCTATGTCCAGCAGTGGACGTCTTTCGGCGGAAATGATGATGATGACATAATCTATGGTACTATAGAATATAAAATGCAAAATTACGTATTATGCTGGTGGACAATATTATAAAAATTTAGGCCTTGCTTCGTCTCAAAGCATAAGGGATTGTTTAGCGACTTTTTAGTATCGTTATATCGTTATTACCATACCATCATATGTTACTGTGCCATTTTCGTGATTTGCTCCGTCATTTTCGTGGCAGCAAAATTGTCTAAACTGAATTCTATCTTTATTTTTGGGCAAATTTTGCTGTTGTACATATCAATGAACTTGTATTATTGTACACTTTAATATTTCAAGTTAAGTTTCATAAAATAAAATCAGCTAATCTTCTTAATATATAAAACAAAGTCGGGTTAGTTACATCATTTATAACTCAAGAACGGCTGGACCGATTTTAATTACATTTGGCATACAGATAGAAAATAACCCGGATTAACAATAAGCTATTTTTATCCCGGAAAGGAGGGATGCGCAATAAACGACATTCACGCGGGCGAAATCGCGGGCATAGGCTATATTAGCATTAATGCTAATATTGCTAATGAAAAGTTGCATAAAAAAAAACGAATATGACGCATAGTTTCCTGCTCGGAGAGCGACCCATCTTATGCTATTTCAGGACGCAAGCGCTTGAGCGGCTCTGATTAATCACCAATAGAGATGGGCAGGGAAAGAAAAAAAAACGGGTGGAAAAGAAAAATATGGGAAAAAACGGGAAAAAATGGAAAATATCGGGTTTTTTCCCAAAAGCCGGGAAAATACTATTCTATACAATTGAAGTAATATGATGCTAACATTTGGCTTCGAAACATGTATTTAGTGCTCTAATATGATCCTAATCTAATTAATTCCTTTTTTTCTAAGCATCATCTCAAACACAATTGATTAAACTCACACACTTATGTTAAATTCTTAATACTTCATCATCAACTCAGCCTATCGCAGTCCACTGCTGGACATAGGCCTCTTCCAAATTGCGGCGCAACACTCGGTCCTCTGCCTTCTGCATCCAGCCGCCCCAGCTACTTTCATCAGGTCGTCGGTCCACATGGCTGGGTTTGCCGATTCGCGGTCTCCACTCAAGGACTCGTCTGCTCCAGCGGCTATCGGTTTTTCAACAGACATGGCCAGCCCACTGCCACTACAGCTTACTGATCCTACAAGCTATGTCGGTCACTCCGGTTCTTCTCTGGATAATCTCGTTACGGATTTTATCCTTCAAAGAAACTCTAAGCATAGCTCACTCCATAGCTCGCCGAGTGACTTTGAATTTGTGGACTAGCCCAACTGTCAGAGTCCACGTCTCGGCACCGTAAGTCATGACAGAGGCAGGGGGCACTGGTTGAAGACCTTTGTCTTCAAACTTTGTGGTATAGGTGAGGAGAAGACTCGGCGACGTTTACCTAATGCTGCCCAGCCCAAACGGATCCTTCTGTCAGCTTCTTTCTCGAAGTTGTATCTACCAAGCTGAATTACCTGCCCTTGGTAGACGTATTTTGTTACAACTTCGAGTGCCGACCCTTCGACAAATATTGGCATGACATGCATATTGAACATGACTTTATAGTCTTGTCCAAATTCATGCCGAGACCGACACGTCGAGAATCTCCGTTTAAGCTGTACAGCATTTCACCCAGTTTTTCCAGCGATTCAGCCATTACAACGATCTCATCGGCAAAACGGAGATCTGTGAGATGTTCTCGCCTTTAACGTTCATACCCTGTCCAGTCCCGTCCAGCGTCTTGAAGACGTCCTCCAACGCATTTGAGAACAATTTTGGGGATATTACATCCCCTTGTCTCACCCCTCTGCGCAGTTGGATTGGCTTCATCTTTTTATCCTGGAGCTGAACAGTCATGGTAGCAGCGTTGTATAGGCATCTCTAAATACCGTTCATCAATGTGACATTGCTGAAGGGCATCCAGAACTGCCCAAGTTTCGATGAAGTCAAAGGCCTTCTCGTAGTCCACAAATGACATACACAGCGGCTATTTGTACTCTTTAGTCTTCTGTACGATCTGCCGAACAGTATGGACGTGGTCTACCTACGGTGCTGTAGCCTTTTCAAAACCCAGCTTCACTCGTGGCTGGAATCCGTCGAGTCTTCCGGCGAGACGATTCGTGATGACTCTCGAGAAAAACTTGTAGACATGCCTGAGGAGTGAGATGGGTCTGTAGTTCTTCATTATGGTTTCATCCCCTTTTTTGAAGAACTGTACCACCGCACTTCCGCTCCATGCCTCCGGTGTAAAGCCTTGTTGGATGACAGAATTAAACAGACTCTGTAGCTCCTTTAGGACCGGAGTCCCACCTGCTTTTAGGAGTTCAGTGGTGATTCCGTCATCGCCCGGAGTTTTGGTTGTTCTTAAGCTGCTCAAGAGCCACCCTAATGTCACACTGGTCAACGTCCGGGAGATCCTTGGTGTTATGGCGCGTGAGCTGGGCTCTTTTGTCGTCATTGCTAGGAACCGCTGGTCTCGCCGTTTTCGTGGAATACAGATACCCATAAAAGTTTTCGACCTAATTGAGCATCTCGATCTTAGAGGTGACAATTTTGCCATCCGATGGGTCTTCCCTATGTGTAATCCTATTCTAATCTTCATAAAGCAATATTAATTTGGCATTTCTGGACAAAGTAGAATTTTCATGGACTGGTAGAGCTTGCAAAGATGCTTTTGGCTTTTGCATGCCTTATAATGGTGTGGCATTGCTTCCCTATCTTGTATTACAAAGCAATTTCAACTGTTGGCTACTTTATTCTTATATATTTTTTAATATAAAGCAGACGGAACTTGAGTTCCTTTTTATAATTTCAGTAGTTTTAACATTTTTAGAAGTTTTATAAGATTTTTAGAGTCGCACTTTAAATAATCATGGCATAAGAGGTTCAGCCCATGTGCTACGCATCCTAATAGTAGGTACAAAGTGTACAGCTACATGCATGGAAACAACAACAAACAAAACGTGCCGCTCGCAACTATTATTTAAAATAATCTAAACATCGAAATGACGCCATAAATGATAAACATAATTTGATTTTTCTATAAAAACATATTTTACATGAATTAAACATAATAAATGGTTACTCATAAAAAGGAAATTATGTATTATTTTGATTACTTTAAACAAATATTGTCAATTAAGTATTTTCCCGACCAATGGGTTTTTACCCGAGTTTTTTCCCAGTCTGTTGGGAAAAAACTCACCTTTCGGAAAAAACCCGGGTCTAAACCCATCCCTAATCACCAATGATATTAGGAATTCCGTGTGGGTATGTTTTAAGCATACCTATTCGTTAGGCCGACTCGCACGCTAGCTTGCACCGTGTAAACTAGGAATTAGACAGAACGACTATCTATCAAATCAAATCAAAAATTAAAATAGTTTATTTGCAAATACAGGTTTTAGTGGTTACAATTATTTGTGATTGAAGCCTCCTTTTAAGCAAGAATTGCCTGTATTAGGAGACTCCGTTCTTCTATAACAAGACGTACATAATAATACCGTTTTGAAGATAGAGCACGAACAAAGTCGTTGAAAAAAGGTTTCTTGTATGGAGACCCCCATTGGTTTTGGACTTTTAAATTTTTAGTATTTGTCGTGATAGGGGTCATAGCAACACATATTCTGAGTAAATTTCAACCGACTACCTATTACCGTTCAAAATATACAGCCCTGTAACAGACAGACAGACGGACAGTGTAGCGGGAGTAATAGGGTCCCGTTTGGCCCTAATGTGGGGTAATTATGGTATCCATTCCATTCCACTCTGCCTCAATGAATCGGAATGTCGTACTCTGCTCCGAGTGTGGTGGAGTGTCAAGATTTTACTCACTTTCGAACTCGAAGGTAGGTATAAGAATTAGGCACACAGTTACTGTGGTTACTACATAACTAATTAAAATAGTATCGCGAGGTTGGGTATGAAATAAGCAACAGTTTTGATGGCAGAAAAAAAAAAAATACGTACAACCTAAATATTATATTTTAGTAACATAAGTATTTGATTTACTTTTACGACACTTACTTCTCGTTTTGAAAAAAACTTTAAATCTTCCCGGCTTAGGGTTCTCCGTTTAGTTCCTTCTAGTATAATTATTTTCATTTTGGATTATAATTAAAACTACCGTTAATTGTTTTAAGGTAAAACCTAGAAATTGTAAATAATATACTTGAATTAAAATTACGATAAGCTTAAATCATGGTTGTAATTTTATTAATGATATAATAAAATATTTTGTTTATGAAACAGTAATAATAAAATATACAAAAAAGTAATCATGTCATGGCGGTGAAACGTAACGCAATTGACATTGACGTCGCATATCAGTCGGTCGATTATTTTATTTACGCAGAGCAATTATTATTTTGATAAAAAGAAAAACAGTGTTTGGAATAAGCAAAACTACATAAATACACGATGAGTGACTTGTTGGATGAAGATTTGGAGTTCCGTGGCGGTACCTTGCAGCTGTCAACTGACACCGTGGTTGCGGAGTCTTCGGAAAATAATCGAAGTAATCTTACGGATAATACAGCGAGAAGGAAACCTCCGTCTAATGTTAATCCTTCGGTGTTGTCTGGTGCAAATTCTTTGACTTCTTCCTCATCTTCCTTTGCCGGTATGTTGTAAAAATGTCCTACTGCTGTATCATCTGTAACGGATGATTTTGCTCCATACCTGTGGTAAAAATAAACCTTTTGTTTTATACATAGAGTAGAATGTTCGGTAAAAAGAAATGTTGTTATACTATTTATAGCATGTAATGCCATTATATACACATACCATTCTAAATATAGCCTAGAACTAATCCATTACTTACCTATTTATTTATTTAAACTACCTATAATATTAATATATATATTAGTTCTTACAAATAAGCAGTCAATACTAGAGAAGACACCTCGAACAAAATGTTTGTAGCACATTTTAGACTCCTGCACTCTCACTTGCCTAGCCACGCTCGCGGCGCGCGTTTTCCACGGCCAGCAAGTTGCGCGATATTTTTTGTTCGTAATGTCTACTCACTAGAGTACGCTTGTTAGTACTACATACGAACATAGTACATATTACATCAGTGGTCAATAATAAGTAACTTTTACTCCCTACCCGTTCATTTCGTTTAACTGTGCCATCAAAGTATTGTCTGAATGTCTTAACTATAAAATGTTAACTCATCGCACTACAGATGCTAGGACAGATGACCAAACAACTACTACAGCAGCTCCTCCAACAGAGATACAAGCAGTATTCCCCCGTTACGATGTGCCCTTTGACAAGGAGAACATCAAAGACTTCTTTACATACCGTAAAGGAGTTGTGGACACCGCTATACAAGAATGTATCACCGGACTATTGTTTCCTGAGGACGGAGAGTACTTGGGATCGTGGCTGCTGACAGAGTTAGTATGTTTTGCATATCCCAATAGATCTGAAAAGCAAGCTAAGTTTCGGTTGCTTGTTATTATTCCATATTTCCAACCTTGTGCTAATTCTAAACAAGTTGTAAGTAGTCTGCTAGCAACAGATGGAAATTATAATCAAAAGTCAGCAACATGTGTGTTCCACATTATATCTATGTTAATTATATTTATTTTTTGTGAGCTCACTGAAACAGATTACTTAGGGGATTGGCCACAATTTGCCAAAGACCGAGACAAGTGGAAGAAAAGGAGGGCCTTTGCCCTGCAGTAGGAAAAAACGAGCTCATAAAAAAATGTGTCTCGTTATATTCTACTATGATGTGTATTGAAATAACTGAAAACTTCTTAAGGGGTCATTGTAATCATCAGTATGAACAACTTTTACTATAGGGCCAACCCTGAAATCGCGAAAAAAATATTTTAAGTGTGAATGATTTGTGAACACAAAAAACCTAGGGATCAGCTGATTATTTTTCGCTATTTCAGGGTTGGTCCCATAGTAAAATTTGTTCATACTGATGAATACAATGACCCCTTAAGAGGTTTACAGTTATTTCAATAACACGTTGTGTTTCAACTCCAAGAATGAGTTGATCAAACCTCTCTGGCTGAAAATCCCACACTTGAAATGCAGTTATAAAAATAATAATAAAAAAATATGCGTCGAATCGAGAACCTCCTCCTTTCTTTCGTCGGTTAATAAAAACAATTAATGAATTTCTAGGATAACTCTATGGGACAATGAGAAGGAGAGGATTGTGCTGCTCACATCCAGACTGGTGATGACGATCAAGTACGACTTCATAGCCATGAAGCAGCTGGACTTCAAGAAGACATACCTGGATGACCTGGACACCATTGTCATTGGGGAATTGGTGTACCCACCATCTTCCTTAGTGCCGTAAGTATTGAAAACCTTTTACTATAAAGTCTGTTTTTTCTCTCTTGTCTTATTTAGTAAACAATCTTGGCATGTCTCTTTATTCAAATAACTACTGTTAAAATGTAATTACTAGTTCTGCACATGTAATTAAGATAAAAATGTTATTTACTTGATGAATGGTTTACTTGTCAAATGTCTCCTCTATGCCGATGATCAAGTTATCCTTGCATCGTCGGAGGGGGAGTTACAGAAGATGGTAACAATTATGGATGGTGCTTTGAAGAGTAAAGGAATGAAAGTTAATGTTAGTAAGACAAAAGTTATGGTTTTTAAAAAAGGAAGAAGTTATGACAGAGTGCAATATTTTGATAGGTGACGAAAAGGTGGAACAAGTAAAATATTTTGTATACCTGGGTTCCATGTTTACGAGAGATGGCAAGCATGTGAAGGACATCCTGCCTGGCTACACTCATTTATTGATAGTATCATCATTAGTTTTACAAAGCCGCAAAGTGTCGGAAAAGGCACGGCTGGCTGTTCATGGGGGATTGTTAGTGCCTATACTTATGTATGGTAGTGAAAGTTGGGTATGGCAGAAGAAACATGAAAGCAGTAGAAATTAGAGCTATGAGAAGTATGTGTGGTGTAACTTTGAGAGATAAAGTAAGGAATAATGTGATAAGGGAACATTGTGGAGTGAAGGAAGATGTAGTGACAAAGATTGAGAAAGGTATGTTAAGATGGTTTGGACATATAGAGAGGATGGACGAGAGGAGATTGACGAAACAAGTATACGAAGCGAGTGTGGATGGAAGAGTTGGAAGGGGATGACCTCGGCGAACGTATCGCGATCAAATCGCAGATGTTCTCAAAAAATGCCAGGTTAAGAGTTCACTAAACCGACGAGCATGCATGACGAGGTTAATGGTCGTAGATGAAGCGAAAGAGGTGTGTCAGGTTCGTAGCAGGTGGAAATCCATAGTCTCTGCCTACCCCAATGGGAAACAGGCGTGATAATATGTATGTGTATGTATTATTGATGAATTGCATTAAAAGAACATGCCAAGATTGTTTACTAAATAAGACAAATAAGAAAAAACAAAGATTAGTGATAAGGTAAATAGATTATAATAAAACAAAGTTTAACCGGATTAAATCGCGTATATTATTTAAATTGGTTTCCCTGACGTTTCGAAAGCTTTGCAGCATTTCGTGGTCGCAGGTAGACTAAGATGACAAGTGTCTTTACAAATATTTCTAAAAAATTATGAAAAAATGTTGATTTCAGTAGAGTTTTACATGAGCAGGACCCCAACACTGCTACTAGTATGTTCATAGAACTTATCAAAAATTTAATAGTTAGCAATACCATCAAAATTAGAATTCCTCGTAACAAAATTACATTAAAACCATGGATTACAGTAGGTTTGCTGAGATGCATTAGAAACCGTGACCGGATGCATTATAAATCAAAAAAAGTACCGAATAATCTAATACTTAAAACTACATATAAGAGATACAGAAACTTCTGCAATTCAATAATAAAAAAATGTAGAAGGCAGTTTGAAAGGCATGAGCTTGATTTGGCTGGAAATAACAGTAAGAACCTGTGGAATAGTATTAAAAAAATTACCAACTTAACTAAAACTAAACAATCACTTAATGAACTACTAACTGTGGAAAAGACGCCCAAGGAATCAGTTAATGCAATAAATATGTTTTTCGCAAATGTTGGCGCCGAACTAGCAAATAGGATCCCCCATATTACGCCGATTCTCGACATAAATTGCAACAGTGCCCTGTGCTCATCTTTTGTCCTCTTGGACACTGACTGTCACGAAGTAGATTCTATAATTAACAACCTTAAGTCGGATTGTAGCGCGGGCTGGGACGGTATCACAAGCAGAGTATTGAAACTGACCAAGGAGTACATAGTTCCCCCACTCACTGAGCTTTTTAACAAGTGTATTAGGCAGGGTGTGTTTCCGGATGCTCTCAAGAAATCCATAGTTATACCCATTCATAAAAGTGGCAGAAGGGACTGTGTCAACAATTATCGTCCGATTTCAATTCTACCATCGCTGTCAAAGGTTTTGGAAAAAATTATAAACAAAAGGCTCGTAAATTTTTTAGAAAATAAAAAAATGCTTTCTGATGCTCAATATGGTTTTAGACCAGGCAAATCGACAGACGATGCTGTACACTCTTTTACGGAATTTATTGCAACGAAATTGGATAATAAATACAAATGCCTAACAATCTTTATTGACCTGGCAAAGGCATTTGACACAGTGTCTTCTGTCAAACTACTGGGAAAACTTGAGAGAATGGGGATCAGAGATACCCAATTGCTACTAATTAAAAACTACCTAACGAATCGTACGCAGAGGGTAAAGATAGATGAGGCTGTGAGCGCTGATAGTTCTGTTGACTTTGGAGTCCCTCAAGGTAGTATTCTGGGCCCATCTCTGTTCCTGTGTTATATCAACAATCTTTGCCAACTAAAACTACAAAATTGCAAAATTGTTTCATACGCTGATGACACAACCCTTACTTTTTATGGAGACTCTTGGGATAACGTTTTCAAACATGCCCAGGAGGGTTTTAATAAGGTGTGCCACTGGCTAGCATCAAACTCCCTAACTTTAAATACAACTAAAACTCATTTTATAACCTTTTCACTACGTAATTCTGACATTCACGCACACAAAATAATAGCTCACTCTTGTTTTCAACCATCAAATTCCACATGTACCTGCCCACATATAAATCATGCTAAATCTATAAAATATCTAGGTGTTACTATTGATGAAAACCTAAGTTTCACGGAACATATTACAAATATTTCTCGGAAAATCCGTAAGTTAACATACGTCTTCAAAAACCTTAGACACGTTGCTGAATCCACGGTTATGCGGACGGTTTATTTGGCGCTCTGTCAGTCTGTACTTGCCTACTGCATCTCTTCCTGGGGTGGGGCAGCGATAACTCATTTGATTGTACTAGAAAGAGCTCAAAGACTAATCCTTAAGATAATGCTTTTCAAACCGCGACTATTTCCAACAACAGAACTATACCTTCAAGCAGAGGTTTTGACGGTCAGACAATTATATATTCTTGCAGTCATTATGAAGCAACATACGCTTTTAAAATACAACGCTAACAACCCAGTTCTTAGAAAACGGCGTTTCCATGAAGTATGTCAACCTGAATCTACTAACACTACTTTCAGCGACCGATTTTTCTTTTTTCAAGGACCACGTCTTTATAATACTGCAAATAAACTGTTTGCCATATACCCGGTAACAAAATCAGTATGCAGGCGGAAAGTTTTAAGCTGGCTTCTAACACTTACTTATGCAGACACTGAAAATCTCCTAAACAGGCACAGAGATATATAACATAACACACACACGCAGAACACACATACCCACAGACATGCACAACTCAGTGACATACACAAACCTCTACACACACGAACGCGAAAACCTTGAGTCTCTGTAACATACCTAAATTAACTCTTACACAACACAATTTACTAACATAGAATATAATTATAATGTAAGCACTCCCTATTATTGTATAATGCCTCTCCAATCCAGCTCCAGCCATCTGAGATAAGGAGACCAGGAGACCCGTAGCACAGGTTTTACTTAGTATGGGCTCCTGTCTCCCATCTTCTTATTAACTTAGTTTAACACATAATTAAGCATGTAACTTGTGGGAGAATTAAATAAAAAAAAGAAATGTGTAATTGCCTCACAGAGCATTCTAGGTACATATCGGTTTTCCTTCGCCAGAACTTGTGGTTTATCAAATCGAAGAAAATGGTTGGGTTTGTCTAGGGCATGTTCACACACTGCAGACTTTGTGGAGCGTCTGTTCTTGACGTCAGCTATATGTTCTTTAATTCTAGTGGCTATACTACGCTTTGTTTGCCCTATGTATGATAACCCACAATCACAATCAATCTTGTAGACCCCTGCATCTTGTAAGGGAATGTGACACTTCACCGGTCTGAGGAGTTGGCTGATCTTTCTTTGGGGCTTGAAATAGGTTTTGATAGAAGCACGCTTCAAGATATGACCAATTCTGTCGGTGACCCCTTTGATGAATGGTAGAACAGCAGGTCGACGATCAACTGTGCTGGGTTTCAGGCGGCGTTTGTGATGGGGATGTGGAGCTTGCAAGTTATTATGCTTGAGAACATGCTTCACATGGTAAAGTTCCCCTGCCAGGTGGTCGGCATCACAGATGCGGTGTGCTCTCTGTAACAAAGATTTGGCCACGGTAGCTAACTGACAAGGATGGTGGTGAGATTCACCGTTCAAGTACCTGTCTGTATGTGTATGGGTAGGCTTTCTATACACTGTATGACTAACAGAATGATCTGGATTATGGATAAGTTGTATATCAAGAAAAGCTAAGGATTTGTTTGTCTCCAATTCCATAGTAAATTGAATTTTACTGTGCATAGAATTTAGATGTTCTAAGAAAGCAGAGACACTACTGTGAGGCAAGATGGTGATAATATACGCGATTTAATCCGGTTAAACTTTGTTTTATTATAATGTGTAGTGATCGCGAAAACCTAAGAAGTTATTAGGTAAATAGATGATGACAATAGACAATATTTATGTTTAAAGTGGGTAAGATCCTTAAATATCAAGAAAAAAATATACTATTTGAAATGCTAAAGGTGAAATAAATGATATTTAATACAATAAAAATAGTGCAATAAGTGAAAAAACAGGAACATAACAAAATGAACTTTTCCTGTTGAAAACTAGTTTGGAAGGAGCATAATTATTGCTATTTGTTTTATGTCCAATACCAATATCTTTCATCTGACTATTATTTAATTATACTCGAACAACAGGTTTTTGTTGTGGTAGAGAGAATATATTTACGAAAATAAAACAAAGTATCTTTTATCTAGTCTGATAAATTATAATAATCTGATTATTAATATACACGAGATAAAAGGTCATCCAAAATACTTCTTGAAAAAAGGTTTCAAAGGATAATGACCAATCCTGCCCTGAACATGACCAGCTAAGTTATGTTTATAGATATTCGACATTAATTGATCCCAGATTTATGGTATAGTTCCAGATTATATCTATGATTGAAAACTAAAAAGATCTTCGATTGCATTGCATTGAAAAGTACTTTTTAGGGTTCCGAAGTCCTACAAGGAACCCTTATAGTTTCGTCATGTCCGTCCGTCTGTCCGTCTGTCCGTCTGTCCTAATCCTTTACAGCTTAATAACTTCTACAGTTATAAACATAAGTAAATGAAATTTTGTTAAAATATAGTCTACATATAGATCTCAATTTTAAAAGAATAAAAAAATCGTTTTTCCGTATTTTAGGGGTGGCGTCCATACATGTGAAATGGGGAAAAAAAAAAAATTTCGCTGCTCCCCCTCGTGTGGGATATCATTGAATAGGTCTACTACAATGAAGGTAATGTTTGATACACCACTTTTTTATCAGGTGTACCATCTGCGAAATATAGCCCGCCAAAGTGGCTTGCAATGTGTCCCCCCCCTGCCATTTCTAAACTATGCAATGTAGAAACTTATAATCTTTCACATTGATAGACCTTTGTGAAAACTCTCTTTTAAAATTATTTCGAGTATAATATGATTATAATTTTTTGAGTTATAGAGAGAAAACTGAAAAATACTTAAAACGTCCTAGTTCAAAGGTCATTGACCTTAGAGAAAAATTATCATAGCAAATAATGCTCCTTTAACTACTTTCTATTTGAAAAAATCACAAAAAGTAACTTTGAAATGACACGCTTCTTCAATTTGGCTTCTTGAATTTATCACTAGATGGCGCTACTAGCAACACGCTCTGAGTCGCGAAAGCTGCCGATTATTGCAAAAACTAAAATAGCCATGATTAATATTCGATTTAATTCGTTTGTAATTACACCTACTTAAGGAACCCTATAATACTGAGCATGGCCCGACATGCTCTTGGCCGGTTTTTCTAAAGATAAGTCGCTATTTAGATTAAATTTTGAATAATATATGTGTATTTCCAGCAGTAAGGGCATCCTTACCCAGGCTTTTTTGAGGTTATAATATTTTATGCCGGAACTTTGCTCTTTTTTATTTTTACCAATACTTGGAAGGAGCTGCTTAAAATTATGAACCAGTTATCTCGAATCCATGTTCTATCTTTATTTATTTTTTATGGTGTGCAAACAATAAAGTATACTCTATCTATCTATCCAGGTCTATTAAGGTTTAAAAAGTGCCATAAGTTGCTTCTGGTCATAAGAACTACTAGGCAAGCTCCCTAACAAAAGTGTTCATCATTCTTTTACCTCATACCTTGATACCAGTAACTCGATTTTCGAATTCTTCACTACATATTATAAACTAGCCTTTGCCCGCGACTTCGCGTGGAATAGTTACTGAAGATTTTTGCGTAACTTTAACCGTTTACGCAACGCACGCAACGGAAGCTCTCAAAAGGATTTTTTTCCCGTTTTTGCAACATTTTTCATCTATGCTCCGCTCCTAATTGGTCGTAGCGTGATTCCTTGATAAATGGACTATCCAACACAAAAAGAGTTTTTTAATTCCATCCAGTAGATACTCAATACTCAATACTCAATATATTTATTGCATTCACAATGTATTACTTAGGTGGTAGACTTAAAACTATGAGATCATTGTGAACCCTGTCGGGCACGGCAAAGTAAATATGTAGGAGAGGAAGCTGACTGTTCAATGAAATATTGTCTATGATTTATATTATTATTATTTATTTATTATTAGATCCTGAGATTACCGCGTTCAACCAAACAAACAAACTCTTCAGCATTATAATATTAATATGGATATAAAGTTCCCCGCCGTGCTGAGTTAATGTTTGTTCGGGATTATCTCAGAAACTACTGTACGGATTTTCATACGATTTTCACCAATAGAAAGAGAGACTATCTAAGAAAGTTATAGGCTATAGACGATCAGTGCGGCCTGTGTGAAGCAGGGCCGGGTCGCTAGTCATTATCTAAAGTATGTAAGTACTACTCCACCAAAACAATTAGCGCATGATAGTTATGCGGTCTCGGCGCTCGAACCCCGCCTCAATCCCCGCGCTTCTCCTGGTGACGTAGAGTCATTTATTAATAATACATAAAAAATGCTATAATGTTTTTTGGGGAAATTGTTAAACATTTCTTCAACACATCGTCGGCTCCCAGCCTAGCCAAATACGGCTGAATTAGTACATATTAACATCATTCATTTTAATGACATGTAGTGTAATAATTAGTTACATAACACATAACATACCATAACATAATATCACGCCTGTATTTCCCCGAAGGGGTAGGCAGAGGTGTAATAGTACACTCACATTTCGCCAGTTAAGTTATAGTCCCATGTAATAGGGGGCGAGCCTATTGCCAATGACCGGGCACCAATCCAGACTCCGGGCTGCTACTGAAAATTTCCTAATGAAAAAACTCAATATCACTTTGCCCGACCCGGGAATCGAACCCAGGACCCCGCGCTCAGCAGTCGCGCTTGCAACCACTAGACCAACGAGGCAGTCAAGTGTGGTCGAGACCACGCTTGATTAGAGATTTCTTTCATATTTCAGGTTATATTCGTGTGTTATGTTGTTGAATTGAAGTTCATAATTACCGTATTGGAATAAGACCGATGCTCAAGTAATTATTATATCCTTAAGTAGTGATAGTGCCTCGTTGGTCTAGTGGTTGAAAGTGCGATTGCTGATCGTGGGGTCCTGGGTTCGATTCCCGGGTCGGGCAGTGTTATTGGGTTTTTTCTTTAAGAAATTCTCTGTAGCAGCTCGGAGTCTGGATTTGTGCCCGCTTTCTGGCAATAGGCTATAGGGGGCGCCCTATTACATGGGACTTATAACATAACTGGCGAAATTTGGGTTCACTATACACCTCTGCCTACCCCTTCGGGGAATACCGGCGTGATTTTATGTATATATGTGTATGTTAAGTAGTGATCAGTTGATTGAAGATCAAACATTACTTGAGGATCGTTCTGTGATACGGACCTAAGACTACCCACTTATGATTTTGTAACGTGTCACAGTCGCCTGAACGGCATCGCGTCCGGTGTCACGACCGTGGTGAAGGACTGCGTGATAGACCGGCTGTGTCGGCGACCCTCGCACGAAGACACCGAACACCAGAACAGTAAACTGTTCGATCCCAAGTATTTTGAACCTAGGTACTTTCAGTTGCTGTAGGATACACCACACTTGTTGCTAGCTTTTTTGCGTTTTAATTTTGTATTTATTGCGTAGTTAATTTTAAAACTTTGGGTGTAACCAGGGTTCTCTAAAATAGGTACTTTGTTAAGGTGTTCCGGTGTTCACAATCGTTTGTAACACTTAGGGTCAGTTGTATCAAAACTCCGATTATAGTTACCGTAAAAGTTAACTATAACAATGACGGACGTCACTAACAGTTACATTTACCAATTTGTGTTGCACCATCAAGCGCTTTGACAACGTTAATGTTAAAAGGGTTGCTAGTTTAATGACGTACATTTCTCCCCGAAATTAAGAGGGAAAAGTTTTATCGTGTAGCAACACTGTATTTAAATTGTCATAATTCGTCAAGGCTGTCAACTGTCGTCTGTGGTGTGTACGTTTCTTCGCGTGTGATTTTTCTAGTTTTGTTAATTTACGTGATTATTTATCGATTACAATGGAAAATTCAAAGAAACCTAATACAAGTTTATTAGAAAACTTTTGTGCCAAGTAAGTAGACACGCTTATCGTTTTGTTTTTCTGCAAGACTCTGTCTGGGGCAATACAATGTATATAAACCAGCAACCTAAATTTTAGCTCTTTTTTCGCGAAGTATTTATGCAAGTAAAGGTTACATATTATAGGTAAAACCATGTATTTGTGTTTCAGAGAAAGAACTACAAATTTCAACAGTAATGAAGTAGATAGACTTCAATCGCTTATCGCAAAATACAAGCATATCTTGCTTTGCAAGAAGACTGATGGCACCAGCACTAAGCAGAAGGAGTGTGCCTGGAACAAAATTTCAAGAGAATTCAATGCTAACGGAGAAACTCCCCGCACAATAAAGCAGCTGAAGTACAAGTTTGATAATATGAAAAGGGTGTTGAAAAAGGTATCTACAAGTTCATTTTTTAATTCAACAAGTCAAACACTTTGTTGATCGATTTTAAAAGTCAATTTATTTATGTAACATATGTAACTGTGTTTGGATGCAGGAAGCTAGCAGCGAGCGTCAGCGAATGATTAAAACTGGAGGAGGACGGTTGACACCTCCTCCGCCGCTGTCACCAGGACAGGATAATAATACCACTGACTGGCTGAGGACCATTATGTCGACATCTATTGATGGAAATGTGGCTGTTTATGATGACGATGTAATAGCTACGGTACATATTTCTTATTACCAAATTTATAAGAAATAATAATTAGCCAAATGCTTATGAGTATTGTATTTTGGTTTCTGTTACAGCCTCCAAATCGCAACGAAGATGTCACCTTCAAGATAATAGTCGATGATGGTATTGAGGAAAATAACCTGATAGACAAGGTATGTACATAAAGTCTGTTTTTTCTCTCTCTTGTCTTATTAACTAAACAATCTTGGCACGTCTCTTTATTCAAATAACTATTGATAAAATATAATTACTAGTGCTGCATATGTAATTAGGTAAAAAAATGAAAAAAATGTTTATGAAATTGTTAACATGATGTCTTTTTATAATTATTATTGACGAATTGCATTAAAAAGACATGCCAAGATTGTTTACTAATTAAGACAAGTAAGAAAAAATCAAGTGTACTTTATTGTTTCTACAAAGAAATTTCTTTCGTGCTGTTATGTTATTTTTTGTTTACATTTGTTTATTTTTCCAGATCGCTGAAATAAAGCCATTGCAATCTCAGGATAACATCATAATCAGTCCATCATCAAGTCGGTGTTACAAGACTTTCGACACCAGCACCCCCCATTCCTCTCTGAAACGACCAATTTCGTCACCATTAAAACGTAAATAACCTTATTGCCATTTTTTTTATAACTTACAGTGCGTGGCAAAAAACTTCTACTCATCAATTGACTTGAGAGATTGATTTAAATTATTCTATCCTTTATGTCAGTACAGTAACATGCGTAGTGGCACAATCATTTTTAGGGTTCCGTACCCGAAGGGTGACAAACGGGACCCTATTACTCTCGCTACGCTGTCCGTCCGTCCGTCTGTCTGTCACAGGGCTGTATCTTTTGAACAGTAATAGGTAACTGGTTGAAATTTTCTCAGAATATGTGTTGCTATGAGGTGTATCACGACAAATACTAAAAACAAAAAAAAGTCTAAAAACAAAGGGGGTCCCCATACAAGAAACCTCAAAAAATATGCAATTTTTCAACGTTTTTGTTCCTGCTCTATCTTCAAAACGGTTATATATACCAGCGTCAAACTAGGTCAGATTATAGTGCATATTATGTAGTTTAGCAACAAATACTAAAAATAAGACAAACACAGACATATGTGGTGGTACCTCGTAAGAAAGACATGCAAAAATTCATATTTCGCGCACTGTGCGTTGATGTCTTTTGATAAACTCTCGTAAATTAAACCAGTTTTTATGGGGTATCAGGTCGTTGAAAGTACGGAACCCTTACTGCGCGAGTCCGACTCGCACTTGCCCAGTTTTTTCAAGTTATTTGCCACCTACTTATACCTAATATTGTACATTTGTAGATAGGTTATTTAATTATTATATAAAATGATTATTCTAAACAAAATAAAAATTATCACTTATACCTTGTAGTTCAAAATATTTTAAAATTAATAGGTAATTAATTTAATATAACTATGTTTATTTTATTACAGGTCTGGCTAAAAAGAAAAAAGAAAATGATGGCAGCTGCAACTTAATAAAGAGGGCATTGCAGGAAAAAAAAATGACTGTGCTAGACCAACTTCACGTCCTAGAACTCGAAAAAATAAGGGACAGCATAACCCAGCAAAGGGAAATACATGAGCAAAAATTAAAACATAATCAAGAAAAACACCAAATAGAATTGCTCAAATTAAAATTGGAAGTAGAAATACTTGAAAGTGAAAAAAAACATTTTAATAATACAGATTAAATATTTGTTAATATAATTATATTTTTCTTCATTATCCTGAAATCAATTACAACATCGCATCGACTAATAAACATTTATTACACATAAATGTTAAAACTAACTATACACTGTTTATTCTTTTATACTCAATGAGCAATGATTGAGTATTCAGTGATTCATTTGATTAAAATAATTATTGATTAACATGGTCCTATTATGATCATCATTTCTATTTAATCTACCACTAAATTCTGATTCTTCCTCATCAGATGTTGAATCACTGTCATCACGTCTGATAGTTGGCATAGGTTCCTTCATTTTTTTGCACATGTTGTGGAGCACTGCTGTAGCCACTATGATAGGTTGGGCTCTGTTTAGATTAGTGCGTATTTTCATTGACAAGGCTGGAAATCTTCTTTTCCAGCACCCAAACATTCTTTCAACAACATTTCTAGTTCTAATCTGGCTCTCGTTGTAAAGCTTTTCTCCCTCAGTTATTGGGTTACGCAGAGGTGTCAACAAATATGGTTTTACAGCATAGCCTTTGTCTCCAAGCAACCAGTACTCTGCAAATTCACCATCTTCTAATCTGCTCTTTATGACGCTGCAGTTAAAAATGTGGCTGTCATGACTGCTGCCAGGCCAACGTGCAACTATGTTGGTTATGTACATTTCTGCATCGCAGATAGCTTGCACATTAATTGAAAATATTACTTTTCTATTTCTATAGTTTTCTGCACCTGGGCCACCTTGGAAGAAAACAGACAAATCTAATATTAATACATCCTGTATGTATTTTTATATTATAAAAATATTAATCAATTTGGCTTGAGATTGAGAGTCATTCAAGTATAGACAGTTACTCAATTTGCCTATGTCCTACTAATATTATAAATGGAAAAGTTTGTATGTGAGTATGTATGTAAATATTTTTGATACCAATCAGCGCTGAAATGGCTGAACAGATTTTGATGAAATTTGGTGTGGGAATACTTTGTCCTGGAATAGCTAGTAATAATAAATTTTACATTGAATATGTAAATACACACCAGGAGATTTGATAGGTATATGAGTGCAATCAATAGCTCCAATTACTTTGGGAAAGGCACTGATATCATAGAATTTTGTGGCTGATCTTTCCATTTGTTCTGCATCCTGTGGCATTGACACCCATTCAGGTCGCATTCTTGCGATAGCTCTACTAACTCTATGTATTATCCGGGATACACTAGATCTATTTACACCAGCAGTATCTGCAATACATCGTTGGAATGAGCCACATGCGTAGTACTCTAATGCAATCAGCACTTGCTGTATCGGAGTTATAGCAAAATTTCTGGAATAAAAAGAAAAAGAAATGAGCTGGATAGGTACTGGTATTAATTTTTATGATAACATATTTGAAAAAAGCAAGTGTATTTCATAAATATATAACTACAATTGTACAGAGTTGGTAAATGAACTTACTTCATAGTTCGCGTCGTTAGCGAGGGTTCCAAATATAAAGCTAACGCACGTGCTAGTTTTTTAGTAACACGAAATCTCTCCAAGAAGGAATCCTCATCCCATGTGTTGAACCTATCGATTCTAGGAAGATACACTTTCCTTTTTCTGCGACGCACATACTCCCTATTAGTTTCGTCGTCGGAAGAACTAGTTTCCCACAGGATTTCTCGTAGCAGGGACATTATTATTTATAGACGGAACAATTAACACGTAAAGTTATCTCCTTGCAAACAACCTAATAAAATTATTCTGAGCAAACAATAAACAAAACACACTACTTGTGAGCTATCTGATGTTAACATTGACGATAACCAGCCAATATTGAGCTGTAATCGTTAACGTCAAATCATGACGTCATTTTAACCATTCGCAGATGGTGCACCTTATTTTGACACAACCGTTACTTTGACGGAAAATTTAACGTTAACAATAGATGGTGCAACTCAGCCTTAGAAACATCCGGTGTGGGACAGGCGCGGTCCGAGGGGGGATGGTCGCAGGGGTCATGACCACCCCTCAAAAACCATCCAAGCTGGCCAGTATCTCAAAATTATCCTAACAACTAAACAAGAAAACATTAAGTGTTATTTCAAACAATGAGTTGTCACGACATCTACTCGTAATACGTAAATAAATACTTAGGCTGACGTGCACCAAACACTACGTTATAGTATCTGTCAAAGTTAATTTTAACAGTAACATTAACAATGACCACAGAATTTAACTATTTTTGGTTGCACCGTATGTCATGTCAAATGTAAAAGTTAAAGTTAAAGGTTGCATCACACAATTTGAAATGGTGTACCGTTGCGTGAACTAACCCTCATTCTCCCTCTCTTTCCGATTCATCTTATAGTGCAATACCCGTCTCACTCTAAATCTTTGCATGGTTCAGTTACTCTAAAATGATCTTTGATTCATTGACTTGATGTATTTTGATGTTTCTTGAGATGTTTTTTTGGTTTTTGGATGTTTTTTTTGTGCATTTGGGAAACATGTGATTTACTGATTGAATAGTGCTCATTGTGAAACATGTAAATCTTTTTACCTGACTGCAACGAAGCCCAAAAGAAAGGTAAATGTCTACTAATTACTCCTGAGTTACACCTCTAGATTAAACGCGTGGGATTTGTTTACAAATAAGTTTATTGCTAACTTTCAAATAGAAATAGGAAGGTATCTATCAACATTGCTTATATGATTAATTTATTAATAAGTTAATCGTGTTTTTAGAGAGAGAAGTGTTAATTTTAGTAGGTAACTATAATGATGTTCCTTAATTACAAACCCATTGTAGAAAAATACAAGAATATTTTAATGTGCATATAAACAGATGGAAAATAAGGAGGCCACAAGAGAGCGCCAGGAAATAAAACGCACAGAAGGAGGCCGACCTCCCATCACTCCCTCCAGGATCAAAAAATGTTAATGACTGGCTTAGATCCATGATGATGACTTCAATAGATGGAATCGCATTATGATGATGATATTGTGATAACTCCAAATTCAGTTTGGCCAAATATCGCGGACTAAATTCATTATATTATATCGTTATATGATTTTTTTCACTAAAAACAGTATTTTATGTATTAAAATCATTTATATGTTAAAATTGCATAGCAGTTGACATACAACAAACTGCATTTTAACCGTAACTATAGCCCTTAACCACCCGAAGTTGAGCGGTTAATGTTATCGTTAAATGTGACGTCATTTTAACCGTTGTTAAAATGGTGCAACCCGTATTTCGCTTAACCAGAGATTTGACAGCTGGTGCGGCATTGGTTATCGTTATAGTTACTTGGTGCAACCCAGCCTTAGGGTCAGTTGTATCAAAACTCCGATTATAGTTACCGTAAAAGTTAACTATAACAATGACGGACGTCACTAACAGTTACATTTACCAATTTGTGTTGCACCATCAAGCGCTTTGACAACGTTAATGTTAAAAGGGTTGCTAGTTTAATGACGTACATTTCTCCCCGAAATTAAGAGGGAAAAGTTTTATCGTGTAGCAACACTGTATTTAAATTGTCATAATTCGTCAAGGCTGTCAACTGTCGTCTGTGGTGTGTACGTTTCTTCGCGTGTGATTTTTCTAGTTTTGTTAATTTACGTGATTATTTATCGATTACAATGGAAAATTCAAAGAAACCTAATACAAGTTTATTAGAAAACTTTTGTGCCAAGTAAGTAGACACGCTTATCGTTTTGTTTTTCTGCAAGACTCTGTCTGGGGCAATACAATGTATATAAACCAGCAACCTAAATTTTAGCTCTTTTTTCGCGAAGTATTTATGCAAGTAAAGGTTACATATTATAGGTAAAACCATGTATTTGTGTTTCAGAGAAAGAACTACAAATTTCAACAGTAATGAAGTAGATAGACTTCAATCGCTTATCGCAAAATACAAGCATATCTTGCTTTGCAAGAAGACTGATGGCACCAGCACTAAGCAGAAGGAGTGTGCCTGGAACAAAATTTCAAGAGAATTCAATGCTAACGGAGAAACTCCCCGCACAATAAAGCAGCTGAAGTACAAGTTTGATAATATGAAAAGGGTGTTGAAAAAGGTATCTACAAGTTCATTTTTTAATTCAACAAGTCAAACACTTTGTTGATCGATTTTAAAAGTCAATTTATTTATGTAACATATGTAACTGTGTTTGGATGCAGGAAGCTAGCAGCGAGCGTCAGCGAATGATTAAAACTGGAGGAGGACGGTTGACACCTCCTCCGCCGCTGTCACCAGGACAGGATAATAATACCACTGACTGGCTGAGGACCATTATGTCGACATCTATTGATGGAAATGTGGCTGTTTATGATGACGATGTAATAGCTACGGTACATATTTCTTATTACCAAATTTATAAGAAATAATAATTAGCCAAATGCTTATGAGTATTGTATTTTGGTTTCTGTTACAGCCTCCAAATCGCAACGAAGATGTCACCTTCAAGATAATAGTCGATGATGGTATTGAGGAAAATAACCTGATAGACAAGGTATGTACATAAAGTCTGTTTTTTCTCTCTCTTGTCTTATTAACTAAACAATCTTGGCACGTCTCTTTATTCAAATAACTATTGATAAAATATAATTACTAGTGCTGCATATGTAATTAGGTAAAAAAATGAAAAAAATGTTTATGAAATTGTTAACATGATGTCTTTTTATAATTATTATTGACGAATTGCATTAAAAAGACATGCCAAGATTGTTTACTAATTAAGACAAGTAAGAAAAAATCAAGTGTACTTTATTGTTTCTACAAAGAAATTTCTTTCGTGCTGTTATGTTATTTTTTGTTTACATTTGTTTATTTTTCCAGATCGCTGAAATAAAGCCATTGCAATCTCAGGATAACATCATAATCAGTCCATCATCAAGTCGGTGTTACAAGACTTTCGACACCAGCACCCCCCATTCCTCTCTGAAACGACCAATTTCGTCACCATTAAAACGTAAATAACCTTATTGCCATTTTTTTTATAACTTACAGTGCGTGGCAAAAAACTTCTACTCATCAATTGACTTGAGAGATTGATTTAAATTATTCTATCCTTTATGTCAGTACAGTAACATGCGTAGTGGCACAATCATTTTTAGGGTTCCGTACCCGAAGGGTGACAAACGGGACCCTATTACTCTCGCTACGCTGTCCGTCCGTCCGTCTGTCTGTCACAGGGCTGTATCTTTTGAACAGTAATAGGTAACTGGTTGAAATTTTCTCAGAATATGTGTTGCTATGAGGTGTATCACGACAAATACTAAAAACAAAAAAAAGTCTAAAAACAAAGGGGGTCCCCATACAAGAAACCTCAAAAAATATGCAATTTTTCAACGTTTTTGTTCCTGCTCTATCTTCAAAACGGTTATATATACCAGCGTCAAACTAGGTCAGATTATAGTGCATATTATGTAGTTTAGCAACAAATACTAAAAATAAGACAAACACAGACATATGTGGTGGTACCTCGTAAGAAAGACATGCAAAAATTCATATTTCGCGCACTGTGCGTTGATGTCTTTTGATAAACTCTCGTAAATTAAACCAGTTTTTATGGGGTATCAGGTCGTTGAAAGTACGGAACCCTTACTGCGCGAGTCCGACTCGCACTTGGCCAGTTTTTTCAAGTTATTTGCCACCTACTTATACCTAATATTGTACATTTGTAGATAGGTTATTTAATTATTATATAAAATGATTATTCTAAACAAAATAAAAATTATCACTTATACCTTGTAGTTCAAAATATTTTAAAATTAATAGGTAATTAATTTAATATAACTATGTTTATTTTATTACAGGTCTGGCTAAAAAGAAAAAAGAAAATGATGGCAGCTGCAACTTAATAAAGAGGGCATTGCAGGAAAAAAAAATGACTGTGCTAGACCAACTTCACGTCCTAGAACTCGAAAAAATAAGGGACAGCATAACCCAGCAAAGGGAAATACATGAGCAAAAATTAAAACATAATCAAGAAAAACACCAAATAGAATTGCTCAAATTAAAATTGGAAGTAGAAATACTTGAAAGTGAAAAAAAACATTTTAATAATACAGATTAAATATTTGTTAATATAATTATATTTTTCTTCATTATCCTGAAATCAATTACAACATCGCATCGACTAATAAACATTTATTACACATAAATGTTAAAACTAACTATACACTGTTTATTCTTTTATACTCAATGAGCAATGATTGAGTATTCAGTGATTCATTTGATTAAAATAATTATTGATTAACATGGTCCTATTATGATCATCATTTCTATTTAATCTACCACTAAATTCTGATTCTTCCTCATCAGATGTTGAATCACTGTCATCACGTCTGATAGTTGGCATAGGTTCCTTCATTTTTTTGCACATGTTGTGGAGCACTGCTGTAGCCACTATGATAGGTTGGGCTCTGTTTAGATTAGTGCGTATTTTCATTGACAAGGCTGGAAATCTTCTTTTCCAGCACCCAAACATTCTTTCAACAACATTTCTAGTTCTAATCTGGCTCTCGTTGTAAAGCTTTTCTCCCTCAGTTATTGGGTTACGCAGAGGTGTCAACAAATATGGTTTTACAGCATAGCCTTTGTCTCCAAGCAACCAGTACTCTGCAAATTCACCATCTTCTAATCTGCTCTTTATGACGCTGCAGTTAAAAATGTGGCTGTCATGACTGCTGCCAGGCCAACGTGCAACTATGTTGGTTATGTACATTTCTGCATCGCAGATAGCTTGCACATTAATTGAAAATATTACTTTTCTATTTCTATAGTTTTCTGCACCTGGGCCACCTTGGAAGAAAACAGACAAATCTAATATTAATACATCCTGTATGTATTTTTATATTATAAAAATATTAATCAATTTGGCTTGAGATTGAGAGTCATTCAAGTATAGACAGTTACTCAATTTGCCTATGTCCTACTAATATTATAAATGGAAAAGTTTGTATGTGAGTATGTATGTAAATATTTTTGATACCAATCAGCGCTGAAATGGCTGAACAGATTTTGATGAAATTTGGTGTGGGAATACTTTGTCCTGGAATAGCTAGTAATAATAAATTTTACATTGAATATGTAAATACACACCAGGAGATTTGATAGGTATATGAGTGCAATCAATAGCTCCAATTACTTTGGGAAAGGCACTGATATCATAGAATTTTGTGGCTGATCTTTCCATTTGTTCTGCATCCTGTGGCATTGACACCCATTCAGGTCGCATTCTTGCGATAGCTCTACTAACTCTATGTATTATCCGGGATACACTAGATCTATTTACACCAGCAGTATCTGCAATACATCGTTGGAATGAGCCACATGCGTAGTACTCTAATGCAATCAGCACTTGCTGTATCGGAGTTATAGCAAAATTTCTGGAATAAAAAGAAAAAGAAATGAGCTGGATAGGTACTGGTATTAATTTTTATGATAACATATTTGAAAAAAGCAAGTGTATTTCATAAATATATAACTACAATTGTACAGAGTTGGTAAATGAACTTACTTCATAGTTCGCGTCGTTAGCGAGGGTTCCAAATATAAAGCTAACGCACGTGCTAGTTTTTTAGTAACACGAAATCTCTCCAAGAAGGAATCCTCATCCCATGTGTTGAACCTATCGATTCTAGGAAGATACACTTTCCTTTTTCTGCGACGCACATACTCCCTATTAGTTTCGTCGTCGGAAGAACTAGTTTCCCACAGGATTTCTCGTAGCAGGGACATTATTATTTATAGACGGAACAATTAACACGTAAAGTTATCTCCTTGCAAACAACCTAATAAAATTATTCTGAGCAAACAATAAACAAAACACACTACTTGTGAGCTATCTGATGTTAACATTGACGATAACCAGCCAATATTGAGCTGTAATCGTTAACGTCAAATCATGACGTCATTTTAACCATTCGCAGATGGTGCACCTTATTTTGACACAACCGTTACTTTGACGGAAAATTTAACGTTAACAATAGATGGTGCAACTCAGCCTTAGTCAACTTTTCGCATCAATATGTAAAGAAATTCGGGCTCGCTTAGCTCGCTCTTGTACTCGGCGGTCGGTTCCTCTTTGTCGACGCGCATTTTGTAAGTAACTATTCTGTTGTATATTATACTAACTCCAAATATGTACGTTGTCTTTGCAAAAATTAAAATACGTTTTGCTGGTAAATTTGGACCTTGAAACTGTACGTTATATTTATCTATTTATTAAATTATCAATAAGATACACAATCAAAGTTAGTTAAAAAGTACCACTTAAACCTTCTGGGTTTGGGTGTGGCACTTTGGCACGTAACCCAATCTGATCTGACCCCCTAAAATCTTGCGCCTGGTGTGGAAGCAGTTTGCATAGGTGCTCCACTGTTTCTAAATGTTGACAAACGTTTGTGAACACCGGTGTGGGAACACCTTTACATGCATAAATTGCCTGAATGAAACATAGGGCTATTATAAAAATTAAAAAGTTTGATAAAGTGTACTAATACTAAAAAGTGATTTTTCATTTAAATTCCTGCCTGGCTACACTCATTTATTGATAGTATCATCATTAGTTTTACATGCCAATTAATTTCAATGGCTTAGAATAACTACACATAGAAACCAAATCTGCACGCACAACTAAATGGGCGCCCATATTGAATTAATACATAGTGCAGCTCCGTAGTGTTCAAACAAATATGCAATTTAATTTAGATTTAAATTTATTTTTTGTTAATAATTTTATTGTATTTCATATTTGCATCACAGAATATCTAATAGTACTAACGTACAGAACGGCCACTCACCGCCCCCCGCCAATTTAAGTTCCTCACCCGCGCCCCGCACGTGCCCGCAGTTTGGCGGCACATTGGACTGCAATATTCAATGGATGTCAATCGCCAGTCGAGTGCGTTACGCAATATATTTTTTGGTGTTTGTAGTTGTATTTTAATTGAAAATGGTAGTGTATTGTGCTTTACACGGATGTGTGTCTACATCTAGACAAGGAAACAGAAGATTTTTTCGATTTCCGAAGGATGAAATAAGATAAGCCACAATAAAACCTTTATAGGTAGAACTACAGAACACCGAAAATTTAATTTTACAAATTAAACGATTTTTTTGTACTCTGCCAGTTATGACAAAAAGGAAAAAATAAATTGCTTGTAATGCTTGAAAGCAGATTCCTTTGAGTACCTATTTATTGTATTTTATTAAAAGTAGGTATCTACTTACCGCGAGAGTTTAATTTTACAACTATAGTGAGAGATTGTTTACTGTAAAATTACGTACTTATGATAAGAGAGGAATGAATTATTATAAATTGTAATGCTTGCAAAACAAAACTTTTTTTGAGATTCCGTATTATTCCGTATTCCGCTACACAAGCTAACGCCATCTCTGAGAACTACTGAGAAGCGTTTGGAACGCAGTCGGCATTTTGAGCGGCAAGCAACCCTATTCATTCACGAGTGTGCGTGTTTGTATAAGACGTAAGCTTGCGTATGTAGGCGGTGCTAGCATTCATATTGTATTGAGTGGCCGGGGTGTGATTTGCATACTGTAAATGGTTAAATGTGGATAAGGACTTTATATTATTAATTGATAACTTTATGTACCCATATTTTGCAAATAAATAAATCAATCAACCAAGGTAAACGCATTTCCCGGAAAATAAATAAATATGATGATTTGTGCGATTAAATGGTGTCACAAGTCACAACAGATCCGAAAAACAAGAAAAGCGTATTTTCATCACTTTTTACAAGTAAGCATTCTATATTTTTCAGTGTTTCGACCTTTTAAGCAAATCAAAACAACAAAGTTTAACCTAAGTTTTATTTTTTAAATTGGTATTCCTGACGTTTCGAAAGCTTTGCAGCATTTCGTGGTCGCAGGTAGACTAAGATGACAATCGTCGTCGACTTTGTTTTATTATAATGTGTACTGATCGCGAAAACCTAAGAAGTTATTAAATCAAAACAAGTTTTATTTTGGTTAGTAAATGCTCAGTGTTGCCAAATGTTAAAGAAATTATTTTCCCCACTTAAACTGTCGTAAATTGTTCCGATATTTAATTTAAAAACAAGTAACTGACATTTAAGTGTGTAATTTAAAGATTGTATTTACCAAAAAAGTGTCATTTTAAAGTTGAAAAGTATAAACGAGCTTTATTATCATTTTTAGGGTTCCGAAGTCCTACAAGGAACCCTTATAGTTTCGTCATGTCCGTCCGTCTGTCCGTCTGTCCGTCTGTCCGTCTGTCCTAATCCTTTACAGCTTAATAACTTCTACAGTTATAAACATAAGTAAATGAAATTTTGTTCAAAAATAGTCTGCATATAGATCTCAATTTTAAAAGAATAAAAAAATAGTTTTTACGTTCTTTAGGGGTGGCGCCCATACATGTGAAATGGGAAAAAAAAATTTTTTTTCGCTGCACCCCCTCGTGTGGGGTATCATTGAATAGGTATACTAAAATGAAGGTAATGTTTGATACATCACTTTTTTATCAGGTGTATCATCTGCGAAATATAGCCCGCCAAAGTGGCTTGCAATGTGTCCCCCCCCCTGCCGTTTCTAAACTATGCAACTTAGAAACTTTTAATCTTCCACGTTGATAGACCTTTGTAAAAACTCTCTTTTAAAATTATTTCGAGTATAATGTGATTATAATTTTTCGAGTTATAGACAGAAAACTGAAAAATACTTAAAACGTCCTAGTTCAAAGGTCATTGACCTTAGAGAAAAATGATCATAGCAAATAATGCTCCTTTAGCTACTTTCTATTTGAAAAAATCACAAAAAGTAACTTTGTGTTATGTTGAACACACTTCTTCAATTTGGCTTCTTGAATTTATCGCTAGATGGCGGTACTAAGAACACGCTCTGAGTCGCGAATGCTGCCGATTATTGCAAAAACTAAAATAGCCATGATTTGATTCGTTTGTAATTACACCTACTTAAGGAACCCTATAATACTGAGCATGGCCCGACATGCTCTTGGCCGGTATTTTTTTTCAAGAATCGTATCCTTTATTAGGTGTCGTTGTCCAAAGAATCAGCTGTTGGGAAGAATGTTGAAAACAATCCAAAAAAATATTTTTTGGGAAGAACTACTTTTTTGTGGCTAATAATTTTTTTGCTTCAGTTTTAACGCGTAATTTACGGAACTACCTTTCTATGTGTAGTCATTCTAAGTTCAATGGGTTATTAATAACCGTTAAAGCTTGAGAAATTAGAATTATACTCTGGATATCGTTGGAAGTCTTGAAAAAAATACCTTTATTCCAGTCAATGGTATTATAATAGTTATTGTCGCTTGTTATATTAATAATATAATTTAATATTGTAAAATTAGAAAGTGGTTAATATCGCATTGTGTAAAATGTAGCTTCTAGTAATTCTAGCATAGCGTGAATCTTAATATATAAAATAAAGTCGGGTTAGTTACATCATTTATAACTCAAGAACGGCTCGACCGATTTTAATGAAATTTGGCATACAGATAGAACATAGCCCGGATTAACATATAGGCTACTTTTTATCCCGGGCACAGTTCCCGAGGGATGTGCGATATAAGACATTCACGCGGACGAAGTCGTGGGCATAGGCTAGTTATTTATAATCAAAAGAAAAGGCATATACAGGGCTACATCACTAGAAGCTTAATAACAATTAATTTTAACTCTTCATACAAATGAAATTGTAAAACGTGCATGTTTTAGTTTTGCTGATATTAGTTTAGTTTTTATGGATGATCGTTGCTTGTTTTCAGCCTCTGTTAATTTAATCTTAATGTACAGTCGAGGAAAGAAAGAAAAGATTCGATTGTACTGGCAGATAACAATAATGACAGTTGTACGTACACCCACCTAATTATCTCTCGTTCGCAGTTTGAAAATGTATCATGTACACACGGCTACACATCAAGCTGTACATTTCCAGTTTATGCTGACCTCGCATTGCATAGGCTTTCCGTACAATGCGAGATCAGCTTATACTGGAAATGTACAGCTTGATGTGTAGCCGTGCGTACTCGCGACACGTTTAAAGGAATCAATTTTAAAATTGATAAACCTTTTCGTACCTCGACTGTACATCATAAGAGACGAAGGATTGTTCTTAGTTGATGGACAATCTAATTTACCTTTATGTACACATGGCTACACATCAAGATCTCGTATTGTACGGAAAGTCTATACAATGCGAGGTCAGCTTTTACTGGAAATGTACAGCTTGATGTGTAGCCGTGTGTACTATCAGCAAACTTTCCGGTGAACCACCACTAAGGCTAAAATCGCTTGCGCTCAGTGTTCGACGGCAGCCAGCAGGTACGTGTAATGTAGCAGGATTCGTTCAAGGGACTTTGTCGACGAAATGTATCACCTGGAAGGATCGTGACTGTACATTGATATCGCTTCTTGTCCCACTGCCGACGAGAAAGCGATTGGTGATAAACTAGCTCAAGGAACGTACAATTCATCATCATCACTTCAGCCGAAAGACGTCCACTGCTGGATATAGGCCACCCCAAGCAGTTTGGGGGGATATGCCATAATCGCCACGCTTGGCAGGCGGGTTGGCGATCGCAGTTGGTTGATTAAATACTCAGGGAACGCTGCTGCCCATCCTCTGGTGTAACCCTTAGTCGCCTTTTACAACACCCATGAGAAGATACAGGGTGGTGCAATTCTTTACGTCCGGCACCACACGGAACGTACAATTATTGATGTTTGATTGCGTGTAAATAAAAGAGATGCACATAATGTTAATAGTTGACGATATCTTGTGGCGAATAAATGATTTGATTTGATCGTTGATTGTTCACGTTGCCAGCGAGAACTCTCTCCATTAGGTTATCGCAGCGACAAGAGCCATCAAAAAATAAAACTCGCTCAGTAACGCTCCATTGGCGGTCAGTCAAAGCACTATTCTTGTTTGTTACTCGCCAACTCGTTACAAGTTCTAGCTCAACTCGCTCCTCGCTAATTGTCGGCGGTGGGACAAGTGTCTAAGGCGGCCCATACACCTACAGTATAATTGTGCAATATTTGCAATTGCGCAATGATATTGACCGTTTAGGGGTGAGATTGAAAGACAAATGAAGATCGGGGCGATACAATAATAATTGTAAAATATTAATATTGCGCAATTATAGTGTAGGTGTATGGGCCGCCTAATAGGAAAATCTGAATTGCCAATTATTTGATCTATAGCGTACGCTATAGTAGTGTAGTGTAGTGGTACTACTCTATATCATGAATTAAGATGGCTGTGCCCTCAACAACAAATTAAAAGGCTATGATTGCTGCTTTTTTTCAAGATCAAAAGATGTCGTTCATAATATTATAATTATTGCCGACATCCGTTCAATTTCACATAATTTGTTATTGTTGCCCTCAGTGGCGTGCATTGCATATAGGCAATTAGGCAATACCTACTGCTTTCCTCATTCAAATTCAATAGTGGTGTAAGTTATTATCTTTTTTTCAGAGTACGATGATTATTTATCTTAAAATAGACCTATTAATGCTAAATTAATCTTCCTACATGAAAAAATCAATAACTTACACCACAATTAAATTCAAGTGAAGTAGGCCAATGCACGCCACTGGTTGCCCTATAATTTTATACTTAGCCTTCTGTCTAAGCTGAAGTTGAAGAAACCTAGCTCATTATCTTAATATTTTATTCTAGAGAGCGCCACCTCCGCGGCGTGCGACTGATGTGGAACAAAGGCGAGCCAGTGCCGCTGAAGACTGTGTGGAACCCCTTCAGCCAAGATGTGCCCTTCCTCACATATGCTTCGCATCCCATATTCTGGCATAAAGGTGATTTACAATACTCTTTTTTAGGTAGCGTAAATGCGAGTGCCATGGCTAGACTAAAATTTGACAATTTTTGACTTTATAACAGTTTAGGATAACATATTTACTGTGTGAATGAACTATGTTTTAGGTTATTGTAATTACTATGTCAGTGGAAAGTAGTGGAGTCAGAGGCATATGATACGCCACAATACAGCCGACTATTCACAAACTTGCGTGGATAGACAACGCCGACTTGGGGAGACAGACTGACTGTGATTTCTAACGAGTGCTGGGGCCGTATTATGAAGTGTTAAAGCCATCATTGTTCCGGTATTAAGAGGGATGGCGCTTTTAGTCATGTATAGCTCTGTCTCTTTTCCGCAACGAAACAATGATGATTCTAACACTTCATAATACGACCCCTGTATGCTATATTATAGCATAAAAAATATTATGCGCTATACATATAGCATGTCGTTACAACGCGTCTTTGATATGTAGCCGTTGTGAACACCTTTAGTTGCAATTACCCCACCCCTGCTAAGTTTTTGAACGTAGATCCAACAAGAAACAATATTTTCTCTCGATCGATATCAGAATATTTAAAACGCGACCCGTAATATAGTCCTTTCCGTTTGAGTAAAAAAAGTCTCGAAAAGATTTGAGTCATCACATAAATAAACAATGGCCATGGCAATCGTAGGCAGCTGTTTGAGGTAACCCATCATGGACCAGCTTCAGTGATTATTATTTTTGGGGTTGCCTATAATATATCTGGATCTCTGAACTCGAATACCTTGTCCTTTTTGTTACAATTGAATACTTTAACTTTCTCTGAGTATTTAACCAACCAACTACGATCGCCAAACCGCCTGCCAAGCGTGGCGATTATTGCATATCCTCCCCTTAATGGGGGAGGCCTATGTCCAGCAGTGGAAGTCTTCCAGCTGAAATGATGGATGATGATGATGAATAATTTATTGATATTCATGTCCCTCTCTTATTTTTGTTCAGAGGGAACCGTAGAAGAAAAATCTACTTACGACATGGAAACTTTCGCTCTAAAGCTCCAAAGGGCCATAGAGAGCATGACAACATCAGCCTGCTGCATACACCACTCCCCCATAGTGATTCAGAGCTACGTCGGCGTGACGTCACTACTCCACAACAAGACTGGCATGGGCTTCTTCAAGGTTAGGGGGAAGTTCAGCTTCTAAAGGTACAGCCTTGCGGTTCAATATTAAGAAATATCATGGAAACTCAGACCAAAAGAATAAGATAGACGGAGCGCGTATAACTAACAACTGAAATCAGAACAAAAGATTACAAAATGGCAAAGGAGTACCTACTATTCCGTCAATCTTATTATTTTAGTTTGAGGATTAGACGTACGCTCCAGATTGCGGCTCGCGAGCACTGTGGGCGGAATAGTAGGTACTCCTTTGCACTTTTGTATTCTTTTTCTGGCTTCATTTACTAGTTCTACGAGCACCGTCTATCTTATTCTTTGGTCTGAGTATATAAAGTGGGCCGTTGAGGTAGCGTTGTCTAATGTTACGGGCGATGTAAAAATATGGCGGTAGTTAGATAAAAATGGCTGGAACTTTGTTATATTTACAAGTTATCTGATGATAATTTTAGCGTAAATTTTATTTTGTACGAAAGGGGTACCCGAGTTCTGATTTCTAGTTTGAAACTTACGCACATGCTATTAAAATCGCTATCGAATGCGTCGACCGATTGAATGTCAAGCTCCAGGTGTGTGCTGGGGGTCTTGGCTAGTAAATGAAAACTCTTAGACTGTATTTCTGGATTCGGCCATTAGACTCGCTCTCGACGCCATCCTACTGTGCGCACGCATCGCGGGTTTCAATAAATAACCAGTCCAGAAATACAGTCTAAGAGTTTTTATTTACTAGCCAAGACCCCAGTACATACCTGGAGCTTGGCATTCAATCACGACTTTCATTCATATATCAGCACAGTATATCAGAGTGCCTAGTGCGAGTTTGAAACTTACGCATGCGCGGTCAAATGCGTCGACTTTCATTCATAAATCAGTAGTGCCTCTGGCGGAAACTAGGAGAAACTACTGATTTATGAATGAAAGTCGACGCATTCGATAGAGATTTCGTCACCGTGTACGTAAGTTTCAAACTCGGAATCAGCACTCAGTAGTTCAACCTTGTTGCCGTCAGGGGCGCTACTAGTATATGAATGAAAGTCGACGCAATCGATCGCGTATGCGTAAGTTTCAATCTCGCACTAGGCACTCAACAGTAGAATTCGCATTATCATGTCTCATTAATCTTTATTTTTCGTCAGTGAATTATCCGGTTTTTCATGAAGACAGTGCGATAAATGGTGCCACCGTCAATATTTTTTTTTATAAAAAAAACTCGTAAGATTTTTTTTTTATAGTGTAGGATGGCTAAACGAGCTAAAAGCCCACCTGATGTTAAGCGGTTACCTTTGCCCATAACAACTGCAATACCACCTATGACCTAGGCTGTTGCCTAAATGGTACCGCAAGTCGGTTCGCCAAACTTAGACATGAAGATGGAAAGTCTCATGTGATTGTAATTCATAGGATAGGATAGGATTCTCTGTTATTGTGCTAAATAGGTACACACGGCTACACATTAAGCTGTATATTTCCAGTATAAGCTGACCTCGCATTGTATAGGTTTTCTTTGAAACGCGAGGTCAGCTTATACTGGAAATGTACAGCTTGATGTGTAGCCGTGTGTACTATTCTTGCTTTGACAGCATGTTGAGATGTTAAAATGTTTAGTAAGTATAGCAAGGTTCCAGATTGTCAGTACTTAATCAATAAATGATTGTTAAATTATAAATTACTTAAAGATTGGTATGTTCTAAGCCTTATTATATTACTATTTAATAATAATAATAAAATACTGGAGGCGAGGTAGCTTGTAACATGCGTCAATAAAAACGACCTTGCTAGAGGTACTTTAGAGGCCCATGTTAAAAAAAGGCTAGGGATTGTATATATAATTATTTTAAAATGTTTTAATATTCCACGTTTTTAAAACTAAAATGAGTTAATATTGCATTGTCATTGTTTGAAGTTTAAAGTCTCTAGCTCATCGGAAAGTTAGTCAAAAATCGATTGCAAGATTTGTACCGAACAGACAAACAAACAGACAAGAAAGCGAGTTAATAAAAACGTGGTAATAATAAATTAAAATACTGTTTAAGGGTATTATTTGCTTGTGATAATTTTGAATTCACGTTATAAATATTTTAATTAGGTTTTATAATATTTTGTAAAATTTATTGTATGACGCGTTTTAAATAATTTCGCAGTGTTGGTAGCCACATATTATTCTGTCTAAAATTACTTAGTTTTTGCATAATTATTACATTGTTACAAATGTTAACGATGTCACGTTACATTCAATAATTATAGAGCCAATTAGATAGAGTTGAAAAATATCTTAAATACTAATTCGTATTCATATCATCATCTACAATTTGATAAAATTATCCCTTTATTCGTAAAAATTCAGTTAATTTAATACCATCTTGAGGAGGCGTAGTTTGTTCGAAAGTAGCCACGCATGAATCGCAAGTAAATTGTGATTACAACCATTCTATCTATCTATTTCTGTGGTTGAAACATAACATGAACGAGATTACGAATTACTTCTGCTTCGTGTCGATGGTACAATAACATATCCTGCTGGCCCAGAAATTGGCCACCTTAAGGTGAATGCTACAGGGTAGCCCGCGAAATTCAAAATTTCTTGCGTTTTTTGCAAATTGTAGTTGTATTTCGCGTTATAGCCTAGCTTTATAAGCTCTAGAAGCTCGATAATCGATAATTTGATCGTAATTTGATATAATCGAGCTTGTACAGCATATAGAGCTAGGTCAATATTTTTTATGAGTATTATTCAGTAGATATATTGTTGTTACTACCGCAAATCATATTTCGAATTATACACAACTCAAAACAGAGCCACAATTAGCAAAAAACGCAAGAAATTTTGAATTTCGCGGGCTTACCCTGAAGCATTCACCTTAATTGCATTATCTGTAGCATTATTCAGATCGCTCAATGTGCAAGTGTAAGGGCAAAGAGAGCAAGATAACAGATGTGGCATTGATTGAGGATCAACGCCACAGCTACAACCTGTATCCGTTTTGTCTACGTAGCCCCATTTTCTCTTGTTCAGCTTACATCTGCCTACCTGGGTCCGCAGATGGTTTAGGGACTTCCATGTACGCCAGGGGAGATTATGACCTGCAGGGAGCTTCTCAGTGGGTTCGATATAATTTACGGGTGGAGGTAATTTTTCCAACCAGTTTTCGGCGGGCCTCAATTTGACAACCTTGTAAGGCCTCTGTCGATTTAAAAAACGAATTACTGATAGTAGTATATCGTAGCTTTTGCATAAATCAATTAATATATGTACATACAATATGTATTTATTATACATACTCGTATACAACATCATACCTTTTTCCTGTTGGGGTAGACGTTACGCCACGTGTATTGCTACGTCTGATCATAATTTTTTATTTTATTTGCGGGCTACATGCGCTGGCTAATGTGATACATTCATAAGGCACTGGACATGCGCATTTATTTATTTATTATTATTAACACGGTCGTTTACACGATGTAGCCCACGCAAGTGCCTCAACACGTGTGTAGTCCGTCAACCCACACTAGGCCAGCGTGGTGGACTAAGACCTTAGCCTTCTCGTACTGAGAAGAGGCCCGTGCACAGCAGTAGGCCAGTAATGGGCTGGTTATGTTGACAGACATCGGTCGTTGTTATGAAGCGTCTAGTGGTGTGTATGGTGGGCTGTGTAATTATGTAAGTTGTTAAACCGACTGAAGGAATTGGGCTAGTGTTGTGTGTTACGGCTAGTCGTTGAATTAAGCTGTTTAGCACAATCACTGCGACGCGTTATTAGTTAATGGAACTTATTGTTAATCGGTATATTTAAATTGAAATACGAAATATATTTAGGCTATACGTATTTATTTCAAAACTGTAAATTCATGTACAGTCAACACAAAGATATTGTGGGAACCGATTGTTGTTCTAAATAATTATGTGATAATAGGTGTACCTTTTCGGTTTTACCTACTCTACACCACAGACATAGTAAAAATATAGACTAAGTGCTGCGAACAACCATAGTGAAGCCAGCAAAAACCGTGCTCCTTCATGTACAACCAGTGCTCACGCACACACATGCACCTTAAGCCGTGCCCACCCCTCTCAGTTCACATGTCGCGGCATCTTCCAGTAAGCATCGCGAAAACAAATATCCTTCAGGTGCATGGTGTGTACATGAAGGAGTACGGTTTTTGTTGGCTTCACTATGGTTGTTCGCAGCACTTAGTCTATATTTTTTACTATGTCTGTGCTCTACACCATGATATTTTTATCGTCCTACATCGGTGACCCATTTAAAGTACTGACTCATCATCGTTGCGAACAACTTTTACTAAGGGACAAACTTTGAACGCGAAACCTTGTACGCGAAAAAAACTGCTCTTTGACCGATCTCGATGATTTTGGAGGGAACAGCAGTTTTTTTGCGATTTCTGGGTTGACCAACTAGTCCAACTATGACCTAGTTGTTCACAATAATGAGTATGTTAACTGGGCCACGGATGTAAGTCGGCGAAATTTATGGTGTTTAATATTATTTTTACTATTCAGTATTTGTTAGCAAATTTAATCATAATAAATAAATAAATCACCTTTGAAACTTCAACCATTATCATTTACTTTTGAAGTTGACTGCACCATCCATAATCTACAAGTATTTTATGTATTAAAGAATATTCCACCATTAGATATCTTCCACTGGCATAAAAATATGTACTTATCATAATGTTTAGTACCTAGCGTAAGTTTTGCTCATAAATTATGTGATTCTGCATTTGAAATAATTTTTATTACATTAAAGTATAATGTTAGTTGTACATGGGAGGATATAATAATAATCACTACAATAAGAAGTCTGTTCTTCGCTGTGTTTGTCTGTCTGCACTCTGTATATACCTACACTGTGTCATTTTTGTTGTGTTACATCGTTGGCACAGGTAACATACTCATTATTGCGAATAACTTTTACTCTGAGACCAAACATAATCGCAAAAAAAACCATCATGTTTTTTTTTGCAATTTCAGGCTTGGTCCTATTGTAAAAAATGTTCACAACGGAATAATATACTCACTGGGCCATCGATCTTCTTCTATCGTGTCGACATGAGCTACATAATGATAATAGCTCAAGCCGTGGGGAAAAGATTAGCCAGTCAGCAGGTTGGTAGCGGGGCTGACTGCCCAGGGTGCGCCGGATGACCAATTAAATATCGTCACTCGTGGAGGCACTTTTAATGCACCTCATTTTAATGCATCGATGTAAGACCACAAAAACGTCACGGTGTATATGTATTTTAAATACCTATACTTATTTCTTATTCTTAGGGAGTTTTTCGTAATTTGGGCTTCAAAATAAGCTTATACGTGATCGATTGGAACCTAAATTACACGGTACTCGATTCGCCCAAGACAATACTTAAGATGTTTGCAATTTCTATATGATATTCATGTTATAATTTTTATCAAGGGCTTGATGTCATAATTCTTTATAAAAAATACATGTGTTACAATAATTATTATTCTATTATCAATAATTTGTCCTGCTTTCTCTCAGGGCAATAATAAAATGTTGAATATATTATTAGTTAGTTTTGTTTGGTTCTTATCCATGTACACACGGCTACACATCAAGCTGTACAAAACCAGTAAAGGCTGACCTCGCGTTGTAAGGAAAACCTATACAATGCGAGGTCAGCTTATACTGGAAATGTACAGCTTGATGTGTAGCCGTGTGTACCTTATTCTTAGCATAATTATCTTAGATATATAAATATATTGCTTTAATGTTTATCATTAAGTTAATTGTTATTTATGTTTAAAGTTTATGTAAATATAGTTTATAGAATATATTTAGTTGATTTAATACTTAATTACGTATATGTAGGTACTGTATATATTATTATTTATAAAAAACAGTTGGTCTGATGTTAAGTACACTGATAGACATATTGTTAGAAAAAGCGTTAATTAAATTTTTAATTACTTAATCAAGGATATTCTTGCGTTAACTGACACTGGTGCCGATTCTCTTGTAAACCGCACTAAACAAATTTTAATGACGTTATATCTCTTTCTTGCAAACATCACTGAAAAAGGATAGAAAATATTAAGAACTGTCAAATGAGTCTTATGTAATTTACGCGAAAATAGTCGACCTTTGGCGATGTAAACAAAATTCACGTTGAAAACAAGCAAGACAAACCTTCTATCCTTTTCTCATGTGTTCTGTTAGAAAAAGTCATAATAAGCTAGACGAATTTATTCGTAAACAACAGAATAAGCACCACTGAATGCCTTAATCCTGAATGTTATTGCATTTGCACTCGGTTTCTGAAAGTCCTATGAAAAAATCAAATTCTATCTAATCTATTGTCAAATCTTACGCCCACTAATGCAAATGGTTGACTTGACATGAGATAACACAGCTGGAGCCGTACTATGAAGTTTTAAAGCCATCATTTTTCCGTTGCGAGGGAGAGACAGCTATACGGGAAGTATAACGCCATCCCTTTCTCGCGACGGAATAATGATGGCTCTAACACTTCAGAATGCGCCCCCAGATTTGTTAACTGAAACGGGTCTAACGCAGAGTGCACCTCGCAAAATGTGCACTTGACGTAAAATGTGCATTTCGCAGTAGGTGCACTTCTCATACCGGGTACTTCTCAAAATGTGCACTTAAAGCAAAATGTGCATTTCGCAATAGGTGCACTTCTCAAAATGAGCACTTGACGCAAAATGTCCACATTTTGTCATTTTTGGTTAGGGATTTGCAAAATGGTCTCCAAATAAAACCTTTTGCTTCATTTTGACATAAGACTATAAAAATTAACTTCTTATGTATAAACAATAGTCTCATAAATGAAATGGTCTGCTCGACGTCCGTATGTCACTGCAGGGATCCAGCAGAATATCAGCGTCAGGTATAATACCTGGCACATGCTGAGCTGGACACCCATTTGGTACAATACTGAGACTCATATCACACTTTTTATTGTCTTTTTACTTGTATGTCCTGTGTCTTGTTTTTTTTACTAAATAAACGTTTTATCTATCTATCTATCTAAGGCCCGTATTACAGAAGGTTCCTCAAGTACAGTTTAAACTTCAATCACCTGATCACTATTTAAGGATAGAATCGTTACTTGAGTATCGGTCTTATTCCAAAACGGTAATTATAAAGTTTATTTCAACAACATAACACACGAATTTGACCAGAAATAGAATATAAATCTCTACTCAAGCGTAGTCTGGACCACACTAGAGTGATTACAGATCAAATCTCTGCTCAAATACCGAAACACCTATAAGTTGCCTGCTTGTGTTTATCACTGTGTTTTAAATTTTGCGCGTCGTTAACTGTGACAATAAACTATTTTTCTTTCTTTCTTTCAAACAGGCGACAGTATAAAATAAAGCTAAACTCAGCTGAACTGGAGGAACGTTCTAAAATCAAAGCTCAACTCAAAACTAGTTTTAAACAGTGATCAACGCTTGAGGGTCGTTCTGTAATACCGGCCTAAATGTTTGATTTTGTTTTTTCAATATACTTATGCTAATAGCGTTAATGTCTAAATTAATAAAAGTACAATACTTATCAAAAAGCATAAGATTTTAAGTTGGAGACCCTTTTTAGGGTTCCGAAGTCCTACAAGGAACCCTTATAGTTTCGTCATGTCCGTCCGTCTGTCCGTCTGTCCGTCTGTCCTAATCCTTTACAGCTTAATAACTTCTACAGTTATAAACATAAGTAAATGAAATTTTGTTAAAAAATAGTCTGCATATAGATCTCAATTTTAAAAGAATAAAAAAATAGTTTTTACGTTCTTTAGGGGTGGCGCCCATACATGTGAAATGGGGAAAAAATATTTTTTTCGCTGCAACCCCTCGTGTGGGGTATCATTGAATAGGTCTACTAAAATGAAGGTTATGTTTCATACATCACTTTTTTATCAGGTGTACCATCTGCGAAATATAGCCCGCCAAAGTGGCTTGCAATGTGTCCCCCCCCCTGCCATTTCTAAACTATGCAACGTAGAAACTTGTAATCTTCCACATTGATAGACCTTTGTGAAAACTCTCTTTTAAAATTATTTCGAGTATAATGTGATTATAGTTTTTTGAGTTATAGACAGAAAACTGAAAAATACTTAAAAGGTCCTAGTTCAAAGGTCAATGACCTTAGAGAAAAATTATCATGGCAAATAATGCTCCTTTAGCTACTTTCTATTTGAAAAAATCACAAAAAGTAACTTTGACATGACAGACAACTTAAATTTGGCTTCTTGAATTTATCGCTAGATGGCGCTACTAACAACACGCTCTGAGTCACGAATGCTGCCGATTATTGCAAAAACTAAAATAGCCATGATTAATATTCGATTTGATTCGTTTGTACACCTACTTAAGGAACCCTATAATACTGAGCATGGCCCGACATGCTCTTGGCCGGTTTTTCATATCTCTAACCACAAATTACAAAATGTGCACATTTTGCGAAGTGCTCTTCTTGGGTTGTGAACATTCTGCGTCAGAGCCACTGAAATGTTGATTAGTTTTTCAGAGACCTGATCAAAGACTGTTCAGTGAATATAAATCAGTCTTCTTAGGTGGCAGCCAAAGGTCAATCGAAAGGTATTTTAGAAAATTGCTCTTACATATCTAGTTTTACTTTGTAGATGAAAATATTTAAGTAACATTATACATGTATAAATTAACGATTTAAATTGTGGAATGAAAAATCGCTCACAAGCAGGATTCGAACCTGTGACTCCTGGCTAAGTACGCAAGTGCTTTAGCCATTAAGCTACCGTGAACACTGCTCGTGGTATCGAAATTAACCTCCACTTTTGGTACGTCTTTGGGTGACGTCAGCGATATCTTATTAAGAAACAGCTAGCCAGGAGGCGCAGGTTCGAATCCTGCTCGTGAGCGATTTTTTCTTTCAACAATTTAAATCGTTAGATTTCGCTTCGCATGCGTAAATGCGTTAAAAATAATAAAATAATTATGTATAAATTAGGAAATATCTTGTTGTTACGAAAAATATGTTGGTCTCATCATTACATAAATTAATAAAATAAATGCTATCAGATAACTTTGCGCTTTAATTAAACGGCTGAAGAAGCTCTCTAAATCGTGCGATAAAAATATATAATAAATAAATAAATAACATTCACATACATACATTTCCGTTGACATATAAAATTATCAGACCGAAGAGCTCAAAGAAGTACAGTTAACAGATTAATAACTGAGAAAAAGTTAATCAGTTATGACAACGAAATATTAGGTACAGAAAATATTAGAAATAATATTAAAATAATACCAAGAAATTAATTTTTTGCAGGCCTACATTACAATACACAATAGTTTTAATAATAAGCATAGAAAGTTCATTTGTAATAGTCATATAATTATTTAGAAGGAGAAAGATAAATATAATAGGTTCACATACACATATAATGTAAAATGTATACAAATCAATAATATTGCGTTGCTGTATATTTACTCATATATATTTGACTCTTCTGTCATTGAAGTTTGTATTATTGTCTTAAAGTATTAAATATTTGAATCATAATTTTATGTAGTTTTATTGTCAATAACACAGACCAGTAAACCTCAAGACGCCGCATAAACAAAGTTTTGCATGTCTTAAAATCTTAAAATGTTGGCGGGGAGCAGGGGGTGAATGGCGCGTTGTGATTTGTCGGGTCAAAAGTTCGGTGACGTCCCGATTGGCGGCGGGGCGTATGATATGCAGTGCTGCTGCATATGCTTAGTGACCGGGGGTATCCGGCTAATCGACGTCTAGATACTTATTGGTCTGTGGTCAATACACATACCTACTTACGTAAATTACAAACAGTCTTCTATACTTGAAATGTTTAAGTAGTGTATTTTTATTTAAATATGCATTTTTTAGTCCATGAACTTACAAATGAATTATGTACGCAAAAGTTTTGTGAATTTTAAATAATTTCTATTTTATAATAAAACATTCAGGGTCTTACCACAAAAATAATTTAAAACAAGTGTTCGATGCGTGTTTGGCGAGACAGCGTTTAAAAGTTAAATGCGCAGTGACCGGGTGTTTCATTTCTTTTACCACAAATCCATGTCTAACATCTGTTTGCTTGTTCGCTGCCTAACTCGATACTTTTTTTATGAATATGGTAACCCCCAGGAAACGTTTCGTTCCTTGTAGAACTGGTTTGAAGTTACAAATTCATTGTAACGTGAAAATGTTTTAATTGAATATAAAAATATAATAATAATATAAATTAATACTTTTGTGGGCTTATAAAATTGTTTCTATTCGTAAAAGGGCCCTGGAGTACATTTTTCATTTTTGTTGTCCCAGTGCGTTTTATGGTTTGATAATACTACGGGAAGAAACGAAACGTTTTACAGCATTGACAGTTTGTCAGACATTGTCAGTAAAGTTTCATTGATAATAGTTTGTACTTTGTTTTGTTGTTCTTTGCGTTGATATTGGTACATTTTAGCTGTAAATAGAGATAAATAAATTTGAAATGGACAAAAAATACCGTGAACGCTCAGAAAATTGGACTGTGGAAGAGAATGTTCGTTAACTTTGTTAAAATCACCATGCCCGTATTCTGTAGAAATCATTACCATGCCCTAATATTATTACATATTATGGGATATTTGCCATGTAAATCGTTTTGTTTTTATATGATAAATATGCTGTCGGCGAATGTAATAATATTAGTAGGTATAAGTGACAATGTTCGTTTAAAAACTCATACCTCATATAATTTTTACTTAAATGTAATGTACTTTTATGTAATCCTAGGAAATTTTCATTGAGATAATGAAGGACTCGGTCCGCGTCATTGAATGCAAAAACACCGATACTAACACAAATAAGAAAAAGCAAGCAGAGTGGCAAAAAGTCCAAAAGAAGTAAGTACCTCACTGCTCACATAAATTATTGATGAAACAGATATTTATCTGAGTGTTATCCTATTACAAATGAAACCAATTATATTATTAACTTTTTACTTCACCTACAACAGGTTTCAAGAACTGACTGGGAAGTTAAGAGAAGTGAGTCAGCTAAAAGGTTTTTGGAGAAGAACTAGACTGGGGGCAAAAAAAAAAGTGTTCCAACACAGAAGGGCACTTCATGCCACTGGTGGTGGTGAGAAACCATCTTCTCCATCACAAGAAGAACAAAAGATTATTGATATGTGTCCTACTGACTTTGTTACGGAGGAGAATGAATTTGATAGTGATAGCATTTTCTACAAAAAAGTAAGTTTTTCCTGTTGAAATTTGTAGACAATTTATATTATTGACTATTTAGTGAGATCACTACTAACATCTGCACACATTCCAAGCTAATTAGTGCCAATATTATTCATATGATTTATAGTACCCCTTGGTATGTTAATAACTTCTGGCATTGAAATGAAATTATTGTGCAAATTGTATTTTAAAATCACTTGTGCAAGTCAGTTATTTTAAAAACTAGATGGCATTTGCAACAACACCGGGAAGTCTTTATAGTCCTGAAATATGTATTAAGTATTTGTGTGAGGATGATGCAGGGCAACGCCTATACTGGCATTTGAAGAAAGTGCCAGGTCGATTTAAGTGGATCTGTCCCTAATGATGGCACACATGCATCAGCATCATGTAGCTCAACCATATTAAAATTTTGTGAGCTCAACAACCTAACGCACAACATTACTATTGGCCAGGACCTAGGGTTTTCTAGGAGGTTTCTAGAGCCTACTCGAATAGTAGGCTCTAGAAACCCAAACCACCAGACAGTTATACTGAGGATGGCTCAACAACCTTTAGTAAAGATTGCATTGCCTTACTTGATCAAAGAATAGTATTGAGATGCTCATAATAATGTTTTTCTACCTAGTGACATGTGCGTGTGAGTAACAAGCATAATCTGTAGCTTTTTATCCTGCTATTTAGGAAGATAATTATGTCGAGTAGTGTGAAATCGTATAGGCTACCCTTGTATGTTTTTAAAACATTAGTAGTCACATATATAACTTTTTCTTACAGGAAATCACTCATGATACTTCTACAGAAAAAGTTATAGATGACTTGGTCTGCAGTGCTGGCTCATCTGATTTTAAAGGGACTTCAAGTCCGCCTCGACAAGAAGACATTACATTTATATTAGATAACGAGGTAATTATCAAATAATAATCAACAATTTTGTCATACTATGTTAATTAAATATACATTATAATCACTTTTACTTGCAGGATGAAATACAAGAAGGAGAACAATCTAATTTTGAGGAAATAATAATAGCAGTGAATAATCCTGAGGTACTAGTATTTCTGTATAAATGGTAGATAATTATGTAAATAACCATTGCGGGTTCCTTGTTTATCAATATCTTGTAATAATTAGCAACAATAACACTTTTAGGTGGCCATAAAAACAGCTCGCTTTATGTTGATGTCGGATGGAGGTACAAAAAGTGATGAAAAAGAAGTGAGAGAAAAAAACAATTATAAAGAAAATACGAGCACTCCACATAGACCCCAAAAAACAATTTCTGATTCACGAAAACGCAGAAAAGTCGAGTAAGTATTTCTTCAATTATTTTTATGTTTGAATAATAGCATAGTTATTTTATCCTATCCTACTAATATTATAAATGTGAAAGTTTGTGAAGATGTTTGGATGTTTGTTACTTGATCACACTAAAACGCCTGAACGAATTTGGGTGAAATTTGGCACACAGATACACAATTACTCAGATTAAAATGTAGACTACTTTTTATCCAAGGAAAATAACAGTTCCTGAAGAATGCGCGATAAGTCTCTGTGATAAGCCAAATCATAGGCAGGCGAAGCCACGGGCCAAGTCTAGTAAGCAATAAAATAAATCGCAGGGATATTAAACCTGATATGTATGAGTAACCCCCAGTTTCTGGAAGACTGATCAATTTGATCTAATGTCTAATCTAATGTCGGCTCCTGTGATTGGTCGGCAAAAATACTAACAACCAATCACATCGCTTGACCTGAGATTTGATAGTAGACTAGTTAATTTTTGTGTAGATCAGCCTTTCGGAAACTGGGGGGTCGTCAGTCTTGTAGTTGAATCTATAACAATGTTTTTTTTTTTTCAGAACAAGTCACAAAGCAGCTATAATTAAATCAAATATAGACATTAAGGAAAAATCATTCAGTCTATTGGACGAAGAGCATGCTTTGAAGATGCAGTACCAAAAGCTAGAATTGTGCCACCAAGAGCTAAGACACAAATTTGAAATTGATATTTTAATGATCGACAAAGAAAAAAAGGAGTTGGAATTAAAATTATTAAAAAAACAATTTTTGTAAAATTCAGAAACACATAAAACTTTATTTAAATAAATATAATTACTTTCATAATTAGAAATGGTTTTGTATAAAGTTCCTTCTAACAATATTTCCTCTTAGTGTATCTTGCGGGTTCTGTGGTCTTGGTCTCCTCCGACGTACATAGCGAATAATCTCCGTACTCTCATTCATATCAATCGCTATGTTATGCAGCACTGCTAACGCAACTACTGTTGTTTTGGCAGTACTTAATTTTGTATGCATGCCTCTTAGAAGACATCTAAACCTTTGTTTCCACAAACCAAAACATCTTTCAACAGTATTCCTTGTTCGAATATGTGCCCTATTGTATGTTTCTTCCTGTTGGTTATGTGTGTTGAGCACTGGTGTAAAAAGGTAGGGAGTGCACCCATAGCCACTATCACCTAAGAGCCTTCCTCGAAATTCACCACTTTCAAAACGTTCTTTAATTGAGCTTTCATTAAAAATTCGGGAATCATGAGCACTTCCCCTCCATCGTGCAACAACATCTCTGATTTTCAAGTGGGCATCACAGACAACCTGCACATTTATGGAGAAGTATCCTTTCCTGTTGACATATGCTTCACTCAAGTCGCCTCCTACTCTCTTTATCTTGATGTGGGTGCAGTCAATAGCCCCAATCACAGTAGGGAAGTTAGAAATAGCTCTAAAATCCCTGATAGTTTCAAACTCCTCATCGAGTGAAGATGGCATATTGATGAAAAGATTAGCCTTTTTAGCTAGAGCTTCTGCAACATTTTTGCAAGTCTTGCTAACAACTTGCTGTGAAATTCCGTGCAAGTCAGCAGTATCATCTTGTATCTGAAATAAATAAGTACTAATATAATATTGTTGGTACCTATCCATGGTTGGGCCGGTCGTCTATAGCCAGGTAGGCAAGGGCACTTTGATTAGCATAAATACCTTTAACAAATGTTTTATTTTAATACATCCAGCGTCTTGCCATTGTCAAACTTAGTCTGATTATAGTGCATACTATATAGTTTAGCAACAAATACTAAAAATGGGGGCAACATAGACATATACCTACATATGTGACATATGTGGTGGTATCTACCTGAACCGTTGTAAATTAAATCAGTTTCTATGGGGTATCAATCAGGTCAATGTGTGGTACGGAATCCATACTGCGTGAGTTTGACAAACTTGGCCGGTTTTTATTCTCCCATGTTTAAAGGATATGTTCATCATCATCATCATTTTAGTCAAAAGACGTCCACTGCTGGACATAGGCCTCCCCCAAGGCTGATCATGTTGGGGGATATGATATAATCGCCACTCTTAAAAAAAGATTTAAATAAAACCACCAATCCATCCAATAACAAATTTTGCTTACCTGATGACGGGCCCAACACCGTAAGGCGCAAGCTACTTGTAATTGCGGGTCTAAAGATCCACCACGAGGATCACATGGAAGGTCATCTTTTATCAGATCAACAATTTTGCTAGCGAAATCTTTAGTGAACCTATACCGTTTTTTGAAATTTTGTTCACTATAATGTTCAAAAGGATTTATTCGTGTGCGTTGTACATTATTTCTATAACTGTCCATAAATTCTAAGTCGTCCAGATCGGTAAAATCTATTAAATCAACAATATCCATTGCAATACTGCTACTAATAACGTTGAAATCACAACTATAATACTTTATTATCAGTAAATTCTGAAATGACTACAAGCAAGCTACGAAAGTCTCAGTATATTACAAAGTACTCTGTTTACGAAAGGATGTGAATTGTGAAATAACAGATGGAATTTTAGGTTAGACAAGGTTTTATAATTTTTAAACACATTATCGGTGTTGTTTAAAAAACACACGCTTCAAAATCGTGTTTAACTCTAGGCGAGTGTTAGACATGGATTTGTGGTAACAGTTTTCTGAAACATCTGTCGAACACGCGTCTTAGACGTGGTTAAATCTTTTGTGGTAAGACCGTCAATATTGAATAAATCAAACATATTTAGATAAAAAGAGAGGGTCAAGATTGCTTACCTTTAAATAACCTAAACACGTATAGAAGTCTTGTTAGGCATAGACAATATGAAGATGCTCTCATTGTTCAGTTGCATGTTGCTGGCAATATACTTGAAGAACACACACTCACATTTTATAAAAATAGATAGAACAAAGGTCCTTGCCAAAATTAAGCTTATAAGCTAGATTAGAAATGGAAGAAAGAGTTGACAAAATAGAAAACACGAAAACTAACACAAGAGTCAATTTAATTTTTATAAAATAAAGTTACAAAAAATCAGTCTCATTCCAGTTAGCTGGCAAATGAAAATTATGCCAAAAAGATTCTTCCAAATTGAGGTTCGGATCGTTTTCATCTTCTTTGATTTCCCTAACGTACCTGATATTTTCTATCCATGAAAGATCATTTTCAGTATTCTTGTTATAAATCGGTATATTTTTGTCTATCTGAGTCAATTTTTTCTCATTAACACGTTTGGGAGTTCGATATACTCTCTTATTTTTAGGTTTGATTTCATTTTCTTCTACAATTTTCTTCTTGCGAGTACCTCTTTTCTTTTGTGTAGTATTAGAATTTTCATCAACATTAGGAACATTATTTACTGCTCCATCATTATTAAACTTAGCTCTTGAAGTTTCATTAGAGATCATAGTATGACTTCCATTTTGCAAATTATTCATTGGAATATCAACGTTACAATTAGCTGTAATGTTAACTGTATTTGGGTTCGAATTTACGACTTTATTAGGTAAAATGGGCAGAATTGAGTGAATGGCTTCCTTCAACATATGATTAGAAGTATTTATTGTACATGCTCTATTAGAATCATACCACGTTTGTTGAGTTTCAGGAAATTTATTAAAAGCAGGATATAACATATCAGATGTTTTCGACTCACCCATTTGATTAAATACATTCGTTGGCCTATAGTTAGTTGTATTATTTATTTTCATAGGCTTTTTATTTTGTGAGACAGTTTTATCTTTTAAATTACATTTAGTATTTAAAGCTTTAGTAACTGGTGGTTCATCAACTACAGATTTTATGTTTATATTGGGCTCTGTTAAGAGAGCTGGCTCATTGTTCTGGAGTTTACCTCGTTGACTATTTGTACTGTTAGGTAGTATTGAGTCAATCTTCCAAAAATTAGTTGTTTTGAGTTTATCGGCTACATTACAAATTAATCTGCTTGCTTCTTGAGGTATAATATTTTTCTCATTTTGCGGCAAATTCCCAATGCCCTCAAAGTTATTGAGAACACTTTGCGAAAAATCGGCATCAGAAGATGTTATTGCAAGTGGGTCTTCAACTTCTCTTAGAGATAAATTAGAAATAGCTCTATGTATGTCTACAACAACATTTGTTCTAGAATTTGTGTATTCTGCTGATGCAGAATTTGTTATTTCATCATGAATCGATTCTTCATCATCAGTATTGCAGATGTCAATAATCTCAACATCTTTATTTGCTTCTGGAATGCTTCTAGCTCTTTCTTCTAGTATCTGTGTGAGTTCAGTTCTGTCTTCCTCAGAAATTGAGTATACTGGAGATATAGAACTTGCACGAACATCATCGTTTGGGTTAGAACCGCTATCGTTTATATAATTAGTAACATTTCTTGATTCTTCATGATCGACAATTATTGCTTTCATACAACGAGTTAGCTTTTCGATTACCTGAAAGAACAAGAGGCATGTTACGAAGATTAATAGGTGTTAGGTGAAAGTAAAATCATGGAAGAATCCTCTTGGAGCTTTTATTTTAAAATAAGTGATTTAATAATATTAAAAGACTGAAAATATGACTGTCTTCTTGACGAACTTGCGTACAAGCACATGCGACTAATATTTACTGCAATATTTTTATATGATTCTCAGAATCATTCGCTCTATAGTCTGTAAACATAGTGTAATAAAAATAAAATCTATTATACCTAGAAAAACCGACTATCCTATGTGATAACACAATTAGCTATAAAATCATAGGAAAATTATTTATATGCAGAATTCCTAGAAGTTCAGATATCTACGCCCCTATGTTTCCGTTTGGAAACTCTGGCGCTTGTGGGCATCATATCCATATCCTATGTCAAAGGGATTATTCCGAAGACAAAAGGACATTGTTATCGTACTTTGATATTTGTTTTTAGATGTTTTTGTTACTACACTACAAACCGTCGCTGCAAATTTAAAACCTCCTATGCAATGATATTTTAAAGTACATGATATTACTTGCACTCGCAACTGAAGACTCTAAAACGTCTTAATTAGGACTTTTTTTTTCTATTATTCCGCGTCAAGTAAGGCACCGACTGTGACCGGTGACAAAAAAAAATGCCGTCTTGAGTGTACAGACAGTGTTCCAATTATTACGCGAAAGCATCTTGAAGTAACCAATTTACTTAGTTTGTACTAGTTTATGTGTATTGTACTGCCGCTGCGTACGGAAAATTTTTTTCGTTGGTTTTGTTAGGGTATGGCTTATCTATACTTTTAAATATCATTGCTCCTATGTGACATTTTCTACCGGAACAAAACCGGAGTGGTTGGCACGCAAATAGAAGGCCTATGCCCAACAGTGGGATTTATTTATTTATTATTTATTTATATATGCTTTATTGTACCTACGCCATAAAAACATTACATTGAATCTGCATTGTTAAGACTGAATATGATCGTGTGACATTTTTGTCGAATATTAGTTTTGCAGATATTCGAAAAGAGGTTTTGAATAGCCATTTTTATATTTTTAGAACGATGTTCCTTATCGCACGTTACAGTCGTTATGTGTGTGTTTACAAGCGTTGATTAATTTCATTGTGCCTGTTATTTAATACATAATATTATATAGCGAAGGGAACTTCATTCCAACCGGGCGTCTCACGACACCTCGTATTTTTTTAGGAAAAGTCACTTTCTGCCTTCGAACTGCACATTCGGAGATTTCAAATTTACAATTAAAAAGTAGAGAACTATTAAATAAAAGATAGCATCAAAATACTTATTCCTTCGTATAGCTATTAACACAGAAAAAATCACTGTTATGTCACAGAATAGGTACCTACCTAATAGTAATATCGTAGTTATGTGCCCAAAAAAATAGCAAACTAAAGCCTAGTAGCTATGTGCAGTGCATAGTATTGAATTATTGATACTATAGTCTGGCTTGATCATAGAGCTAATTTTAATTTTAAACATTACAAATTCTTGGAACTTAAAAAAACAGTAGGTATGTAAAAATTACCTTCCGGCCGCGTGGTCCGATCGCACAGTTCGATTAATCGAACGACGAGGAATTTTAAATCCTTTTCGTCCGATTCCAAAGTCGAACCATGCGGACATACATTTTCCAAGTAGGCGTGGTTCGATTGATCGAACGACGAGGATTTTCAAGTCCTTCTATTACGACCGGTCGAACGACGCGAACTTCTTAATCCTTGTCGTACGATTCCATAATCGAACCATGCGGACTATTTTTTTTTCAAGTAAGTTCTGATTAATAAACTGTCTCTACAAAGATGCTTACCTTAACATAAATTTTAATAATAGCTAAAGAGTTGATTTCTACCCTGTTTTTTATTTTATTAAAATTCCTCCGAACCTGTTAACTCTTTGAGACTTTGGTATGCGTTTGTCTTTCACGTCGGTAGCGAGGCTGACTGCCCAGGGTGCACCGCATTTAAAACACGATAATAATACAATTGTATGGAATGTTTAATTTTATTAAAATGTACTTAATCGAACTTAGTACCTAGTAAACATATATGTTATAGTTTAAAAAACTAAAAAAACATGTTTTGAGAATTAAGTAATGTATATATACATTATAATGAAAAAGACATGCTGCGCCGACCCCTTGGGATAAGGGCAGGAGGATGATGATAATGTATATATATAATGGGTGTCAGGGAAACGCTTCCGAAAACGAAGATAGGTGATAGTGCTGGTGGTTACTGATACAAGTCCACATTTTTTTTTTTTTTCATATATTTTTTTGCTTTATTTATACAAAACCAGCTTTGGGCAGTTAAATAAAATTGATTTGCAAAAATAAAAACATTTATTCACAAAAAAAAAAAAAAGTTCGCAATATAATTCAAATAAAATATCAGCTGGCGCTAGGGGTGAACGACATCCGCTCGTCCATGGAATTTTACGCGCTCGTTTTCTTTATAAAACAATCAAAACAGTATGGCAATGTGTATTGATTGCGCGTACAATCGTCTTGCTGTTATCATTACTGTGTAAATCTTTTTTGTTTTATTTTTTACCTTACGTGAAATATCATGCATTTTTGCCGCGCCATGTCATCAACATCAACATCATCATCAACTTGCACAATCTACAAACATAAATAACTTAAAATATCCAGTTATTAGTCGAATTGAAATGGCATGTTGATCACATTAATAAAATCTAAACTCACTTGTTACCAGAACTATCAAGAAAAATATCCAATATCGTATAAAATATTTTTTTGTTATTTTAAACTGAACGAAGAAAATTGGTAAAAAGTTAAATTATTTACTAAAATGAAAAATCACATAAGGAAGTTGAATTTCATAACTTTCCTCGTGGTTCGACTGTGTACAGAATCGCACGACAAGGATTCAGAAGTCCGCGTCGTTCGATCGATCGTAACACAAGGACCTGGGAAATCCTCGTCGTTCGATCAATCGAACCACGCCTACTTGGAAAATGTATGTCCGCATGGTTCGACTTTGGAATCGGACGAAAAGGATTTAAAATTCCTCGTCGTTCGATTAATCGAACTGTGCGATCGGACCACGTGGCCAGAAGGAAAAATTATAGTTCGGTGTAGGTGTAGATAGACAAAATGCGAAAAACGGCCACTTTTGGCACATTTTGTAACTACAACTACAGCGAACTATAATTTATAGTTGCTGATTAAACTACAGTAGCTGAACTTCAATTGTTAAAAACGTATTTTCTATAGATGATGTAGGTAGGAAAGTAATTATTATTTTTACTGATGGGGGCGCCACTTAGCTCCTGCTACATGGTGACAAACAAGCCTCCCCACCAAGGTGACCTTGCTGGTTGCCAACCATGTAGACAGTGGTTTGACGACGGCTGTCAGCGATCAACCTCCCACCAAGGTCACCTTGGTAGGGAGGCTGGTTGCTCACCGTGTAGCACACGCATTAAGTATTCTCATGAATGAGTAAATTTACAGTTTCAGGATGTTTTCACAGCACACATCTTCACTCGGCACGGACTTTGAACCCGCCACCCCAAAAGCCACGCGCCACTAACACACGCGACACTGCCATGCGAGTCGTCATGTCGGTTCATTTTGGTCACCGTCGGGTTGTCTGTATGTCAATGTTTTTTTTTTATCTGACTGCCACAAGTTATCTAAGTAAATATTTTGCGCATGACACTGTTGTCAAGCCTAAATTATACTAAGTCTATTTTTAACTTATTCGAATAGATAACATAACATCACGCCTGTATTTTCCAGAAGGGATAGGCAGAGGTGTTTAGTACACCCACATTTTGCCAGTTACGTTATAAGTCCCATGTAATAGGGGGCGAGCCTGTTGCCATTAACCGGGCAAAAATTCAGACTCCGGGCTGCTACTGAGAATTGTAAATGAAGTGAATGAATAATGAAGTGTTGCTATTTACCGATTTTTTGTTGTTGCTGTTTTTATTTGACGACGTCTGTGGTCTAGTGGTTCGAGGGTCGGACTGCTGATCACGAGGTTGGCTCTGCCAGCATAGCCAAAACTACTGCTGGCAGAGAGATCTTGCCCGATTTCGCTGACCCTGCGGTATTATTCACAAACGTTCGAAAAGTTTCCGTTTCCAAAGTGAAATTTGACCGGCAAATGAAACAAAACAACCACTTCCAGCTTTGCAGCGTTCGTGGTCGCAACCACGAACGCTGCAAAGCATTCGAACTGTCAGGAAAACCAATTTGAACAATAATACACGATGTAAGCCGGTTAAACTTGTTTTATTATAAAACAACGATTTGAGAACCGAACGGATTCGGAAACGCAACGCGAAATTTACGGAAACTTCCGAGAGCCATTTGTTGTAAGAAAGCACTCGATGTAAAATTAAAGAACTATGAATAGCTTTTCCGAAGCCTTTCGATTATCAAATCGTTTTGTTTAGTAATAAAACAAGTTTAAATGGATTACATCGCATATTATTACTAAAATTGGTTTTCTGACGTTTCGAATGCTTTGCAGCGTTCGTGGTCGCAGGAAGTGGTCGTTTTGTTTCATTTGCCGGTCAAATTTCACTTTGGAAACGGAAACTTTTCGAACGTTTGTGAATAGCAGCGAAATCGGGCAATATCTCTCTGCCAGCAGTAGTTTTGGCTATGCTGGCAGAGCCGACACTGCTGTGACTCGCTTCTGGGATACATGCGCCGGAAGGAGGCGGCAGAGCGGGATCGGGAGAGGGACCAAACGACCAAAAGCCTACCCTATACACCCATAGAATTAAGGTACACCAACTTTTTTCACGATTTCTTAGTTTGTCCCGTTTTTTTTTTTTTTTTTAAATCTTTATTTTTTAAAGAGGGTTTGTTCAACATTTGAACATGTCACTCTCATAGGAACCCTTACATTTACTTATCAACTTAGGACCTACGCTTAATACCTATTTCAACTAATTTGTATAGCATTCTTGCAGTTCCAGATAGTGGAAATGCAAGAATGCCATTACAGAAACCAGTTACATGTACCTATATCAATGTCATGTTGGTTGAGGATTGCAACCCTCTCAGTTCGTTAGTTAGTTAGTTCGTTCCGAACACATTCCACCAAAATGTGGTAGACGTCTTCGACTACCGACGACTTTTCCCATCAACGCTGCAAAACTATTCAAAGGAATGTGTCCGGATCGAAGCCTGAAGCTCGTTACAATCTCTTGCCTGCTCATATCGGCTCCATTAAACCACGGATATTGTTGAATCGTTTGTTGAATAGTTTGTCCCTTAGTAAAAGTTGTGTAGAATGATGAGCAGAGAGAGACTACCGTTTAAGTCCACTAGACTCCGATGGTAAGATTATGAAGGCTACAACTGTTACAAGAAATAGCTAGATTTTACCTGCAAGGAACGTTCGTCTCGGCAACATTGTGATTTGTACGAAGTCACCTCTCTGATGTACTGCTCTGCCTCACATCCAGATATCAGCTTATTTTTATAAACGTAGTCTTCTACTCCCAGGCTTATTTCGATCAGTCTTGCAGTTATTATTTGTTTCTGTAATTTTTTTGAGTTCAGTCAATCTTGGATTGCTATAGGCTCCAAAGGTGCATCTACATCATTTAACAGAATGAACGCAAGACCCCAGACACCACAATTAGAATATAATAAATATTATCCCCCCCTCCCTCCTTCTTCTCATGGGTGTTGTAAAAGGCGACTAAGGGATTCACCAGAGGATGGGCAGCAGCGTTCTCAACTGCGATCGCCAACCCGCCTGCCAAGCGTGGCGATTATGGCTTATCCCTCCATTTGGGGGAGGCCTTTGTCCAGCAGTGGACATTTTTCGGCTGAAATGATGATGATGATATTATCTGGTAATATATTTATTTATTTCAAAATCACAAAATTTCATGGTTTTTAGGCATCCGTAAGTTCAATTTGAGCGTTGTGGCGCAACTTGGGAGAGGCCTATGTCCAGCAGTGGACTGCGATAGGCTGAGTTGAAGTTCAATTTCAATTTCTTTATTTGCTTATGTAAACCTACTTGCTTATGTGGTAGGTAGATACAGGTGTCAGCTCAGAATACAGAAACAACGGTGTCAGGTACAATTCACAATCAGGTTCCCGAGTTGCTTGCTGTATGGTTGCAGGATACCGTTTAGGGGTAACCTGACACACCGAAACCCATTTCGCTGGTCTTCCTGGACTTCAAAGACTTTATTTGGGATGCGCTGATACACTTATTTATCCTTAGTATCCAAACAGAATTTTCGATTTATTTTTTGAGTAAAATGTAACATGGTATAAAAACCATACTAATCATTTCTCTTAGTGACTTTTTTATAGTATAGGATGGCGAAACGAGCTAAAGGCCCACCTGATTTTAGCGGTTACCTTTGCCCATAACAACTGCAATACCACCTAGTCAGTTGCCTAGATGGTACCTACCGCAAGTCGGTTCGCCAAACTGAGACATGAAGATGGAAAGTATCATAAAAACTGACCGACTCTGAACAAATTACTTTCAGGTCTTACGGTTACGGTTATGGTTTAAATTAATCAGCCCTTCGATTGGATTAATTTCGGTCGACTAATCTTTTCCCCACGACATGAGCTATTATTATTATGTAGCTCATGTCGACACGAAGAAGAAGATTTCAGTCGAGAGTATGCATTTTTCTATGAAACAGCTGGTTTTTTTTTGAGATTTCAGGGTTGTCGCCATATTAAAAGTTGTTCTATCTTACGCCCTGAATGAGCTCTCCAAATATGGCCACGAATTTCTGATTCTGATATAGGTAGTTGTCATAATGAATGTACAAAGGTCCTATGCGTTTTGTTTTCGTGGGTACCTATCGTAGATATTGTAAAAGTCCAAGAGCAGTCAGACCGTTATGTGAAGTAAGAAGATGAATGATGATGGGGACAAAACATTATTTATATGGGCAAAGTACCTACTGCCCTGCATACCTTCTGAGGTCGTACACACTTGAAAAAAAGAGTAGGTACCTATATTAGGTAGACCATACAAAAAACTGCATCGATGACAATGGAATTCGTGGGTCTTAGTCAAAAAGGTAAGTATTTGGAGCAAGGAGCATGAATCTCTACGTTATTCCTTCAGATTTCAGGTTATTATGAAAGTAACTTTAGTAAAACTTTATAAAAGTTTATTCTACGGTTCTACGTAGCTGAATCAGTCAGTTAGGGATATCTTTCTTTATTAGTATAGATAGATAACTAGCAGTGCCCGCAGTAAATGTTGTAATGTCTCCCGTGGTGGTAGCACTAGAGTTCTAAACTAGAGAGATCAACGAACATTATGATTAATATCTATCACTACAAATGACTATCATCTACAAAAAAGAACTATCTTGGATAAATACGAAAAATCAAAATTCACATTGATAGTTAATTTGATATTGATAAATAGTCTATACAAGTAAATAGGTAAATATCAAATATCTATCAACTACTAGTAAAAAATCCAAATGAATGAAAATATTGATAGGTACCTCTTTTTTAGTACGGGACCGAGGGGTATTCCTTTTTTTAGGCATATTATTTAATATTTTAATAACCTCTTGTGAAATGTGAAAAAGCTGACGAAGCGGCAAGTTTTCGAATTTGGCGCCTTTTTATTATATTCTAGTACTGACTGACTACTGCCAATTTTTTAAGAGAAATGAAACTTTTTTTTGGCTTTGGATACTAGTTAATTGTTAGATTTTATGAGACTGTATACAACGTGTTATTGAAATAACTGAAAACCTCTTAGGGGTCATTGTATACATCAGTATAAACAACTTTTACTATGGGACCAACACTGAAATCGAGAAAAAAAACAACTGTTTCCTACATTTTGTCGATTTATGTGGAAACAAATGTGGGGAACGACTGATATTTTTTTCGCGATTTCAGGGTTGGTCCCATAGTAAAAGTTGGTCATCTGATGAATACAATGACCCCTAAGAGGTTTTCAGTTATAACACGTTGTATTACAGGATGAAAATGTTTTTCTTATGTTGTCTGAAATTATTAGCATTTTGCTATTAGGCAAATCCTGCATTTGTTAATAATTTTTCAGCTATCACAAGGATAATTTCTGAGCATCCTGTGATAAATAAACTGAAGATAAATAATACCGCACAACCATTCGGGAGTCAGTTTGCTCGTGTCATCGCACACGACAATACTGTGGGTTATTAGAACTACAAGTACCTATATGGATAATTTAGCATTATAAAAATGTATTTAGTTACTCAAGCATTAATTTTATTATTAGCAACATATCTCAGTAATGCTGGATATGGGATACCGGCACCATCTGGCGATCCATACGGGTATGTTTTTATTTTTTATTTTTGGCTGTATGTAACAATGCTTTAGCCTCGAAATGAATTTGGCGCTATTTTTGTGCGGTACGTCCGGAAAAATATTTCAAACTTGGAAAAAGGACGACGCCTGTTTTACATATCATAATATAACATAATCAGCCCATTACTGTCCCACTGCTGGGCAAGGGCCTCTTCTCAGTATGAGAAGGTTAAGGCCTTAGTCCACCACGCTGGCCTAGTGCGGATTGGTGGACTACACACACCATGGAGAACTGTATGGAGCACTCTCTGGTGTGCAGGTTTCCTCACGATGTTTTCCTTCACCGTTAAAGCAAGTGATGATCAAATTCTGATCCGCACATGAATGGGTCCCACAGTAAAAGTTGTTCTATGCCCTGAGCCCTGAAATGACCACGCATTTCTGATACCGTGATTGGTTCCGTGTGGTGCTGGACATAAAGAATTGCACCACCCTTATCTCTTCTCATGGGTGTCGTAAAAGGCGACTAAGGGATTAATCAGAGGATGGGCAGCAGCGTTCTCTGTGTATTTATTCAACCAACTGCGATCGTCAACCCGCCTGCCAAGCGTGGCGGTTATGGCAAATCCATCCCTTTTGGGGAGGCCTATGTCCAGCAGTGGACGTCTTTCGGCTGAAATGATGAATGATTTCTGATACACGTTGTATAGTTTATTTCATACTTTTTATGATAGGAACTATTTTCTTTTGAGTAGAATAGATCGAGCTACATCTGTGGAAGTTCGGACAACCTATGTCTCGAACGGCCAAGTTATTTCAGCCGAGGTTCTGTAATTTTGTCGATCTTCATAAATCATTGAGTTCAACAAAACATTTTGACTTCTTGCAGACAATCTGACGTGCAAGCTCCGGAATATGTACCCCCGTATTTAAAGAACCAACGATATGGATACAGTGGGACTAAGACCAAGACCGGGTACGGTGGTACCAAAAACGGATACAGCGGGACAAAAACGGCAGGATATGGCGGCACTAAAACCGGTCATGGTTATTCGGGAACCAAGAATGGATATTCTGGTACCAAGTCTGTTTATTCTGGAAGTAAAACTTGGTATTCTAATAATGGTGGAGTGTAAGTACTTTTATTCCTTTAAGTTTTGGTTACTGATGTATTCATTTATTTATGTACCTACATACAAAACGTTATTAATTTAAAAATAGAAAACATATAACAAACACTTGATGTAAGTCACAGATAATATAATACTCACAGATAATATAATACTCACAGATAATATAATACTCACAGATAATATAATACTGACAGATAATATAATACTCACAGATAATATAATACTATACTAATGTAAGTACACCACTATACGGGTTTTATAAAATTGGCATGTTGTCATAAGTAAGAGGTGATTGGATTACCTATTCCTGTAGTGTATTTTCTGAGAAATCTTTTCAGAAGGCAAGGAAAGAAAGAAGGAAGGAAATCATTCAGTGAAAAATATAACGTCCTACATTATTAATCCGAAATATTTGAAGTGGTGAATCTATTCATCATAACAAATAACATTTACTATGGGACCAACACTGAAATCGCGAAAAAAAAATCAGTTGGTCCCTACATTTTTGTTCACTTAAATCGATAAAATGTAGGGACCACACCTGATTTTTCTTCGCGATTTCAGGGTTGGTCCCATAGTAAAAGTTGTTCATAATGATGAGTAGATTCACCACTTCAAATATTTCGGATTACTAATGTAGGACCTTATACAATGATAGGCACATATATATTTTTGTAACATTTCCAACAGTTGCTTCGTAGAAAAAAAAAAATGTAATCGTCAGATGCATAGGTAAGTATTAGCGAAATATAACATAACATCACGCCTGTATTTGCCTAAAGAGGTAGGTAGAGGTGTATAGTAAAAAGCCCCATATGTAATAGCGGGCGAGCCTATATTGTCAAATCCATACTTCGGGCTGCTACTAACAATTTCATAATGAAAAAAGCCAATAACACTGTCCGACCTGGTAATCAAATCCAGAATCCCAAGCTTAGCAGCGCAAATATAAATAACATAATTTTCTTATTTCAGACCCAACTATCATGAATTCCACAACAACGCCAACCAACCATTTATGCGTAAGTAACGTTTTTGTTTGTCTTGGTAAGAATAGTGTAAGTAAACCTTTAGTAATTGAATTGAATTGAATTTATTCATTGATAACAAGTTCCGTGTGGTGCCGGACATAAAGAATTGCACCACCCTCTCTTTTCTCATGGGTGTCGTAAAAGGCGACTAAGGGATTCACCAGAGGATGGGCAGCAGCGTTCTCTGAGTATTTAAACGATCAACTGCGATCGTCAACCCGCCTGCCAAGCGTCGCGATTATGGCATATCCCCCCTTTGGGGGAGACCTTTGTCCAGCTATGGACGTTTTGCTGCTGAAATGAATGATTGAATGAATTGATAACAATTATTTTATTATTTTTAACGCATTTTACGCATGCGAAGCGAAATCTAAAGATTTAAATTGTGGAAAGAAAAAATCGCTCGCGAGCAGGATTCGAACCTGCGACTCCTGGCTCAGTACGCCAGTGCTTTAGCCACTAAGCTACCGTGAACACTGCTCGTGGTATCGAAATTATCCTCCACTATGGTAACGTCTTTGGGTGACGTCAGCGAAATCTTATTAAGAAACAGTGTTTCTTAAACGACTCGACTAACTTTGCAGTTAATTCAAAGTCGTATAGATATGGGGCTCTGAGTGTCCACTATAGGCCAAAATTAATATCCAATCTGTCCACGATTTACCCTACTGGAGATGGAAATTTGACATATTTTGTATGGAGCTTATGTCAAATTCCTATCTCTAGTAGGGCAAATCGTGGATAGATTGGATATTAATTTTGGCCGTAAGTGACCTCTGGGATGGCGGCGGCACGCAGTGGTCACGTGCCGCCTTGTACACCGGGAAGGTGTTCAGGGAGACAAAAAGTCTCCCTCGAGTTGTGTCTTACAGGCGTAGTATAGGAAGGGTTCCGGAGGCACAATACATTCCCGGAGTCTCCCCTTATTGTACTCAGAAAGACGATAACCGGGGGGGGTTTTAGTGGGTAAAAATTCCATACACCCAAGCCTCGGCCCTATGAGGCTGGTAGCCTTTTAAAAGTTTCCTCCTCTCATACATACAAAAGCCGCCTCACCAAAATCTAGCTAGCTAGAAAAGCGGCTTGAAGTCCTATAGAGCCAGTCCTCACAGTAATTCGCCTGGTGTAGTATTTGGATTTGTTATTTTTATGACTGTATGTTATTCCTGTTATACCTATTGTTCCGTGTGGTGCCGTACGAAAAGAATTGCACCACCCTATATCTTCTCATGGGTGTCGTAAAAGGCGACTAAGGGATTTACCAGAGGATGGGCAGCAGCGTTCTCTGAGTATTTTACCAATCAACTGCGATCGCCAACCCGCCTGCCAATCGTAGCGATTATGGCATATCCCCCCAAACTGCTTGGGGGAGGCCTATGTCCAGCAGTGGACGTCTTTCAGCTGAAATGATGATGATGAGAATACCTATATCTTTCTTGAAAGCCTTAGTCAGACAGAGGTAGGATGAACAGCGCATTGTTGAGGCTGACGTTTGGATAAGCTAAATAACCCATCGGATCATTGCCCTCTAATTCAAACGAACTTGAAACCAAAATCAAATGTAATAATAGTGCAGATAAGATCAAAATAGGTACCTAACAGAGTTTGTATATTATGCGATTATGAATGCGCGTGGGCAGTGCTATCTGTTTTAGCGGAAGCGTCTCAAATCTAAGCCGACGCCGGCGTTGCCGTCCGTTCGATTTGCAAATAACATTATTACGACCTAAATAATCGCCAATGTCAGTGATGATAATGCATTAAAGTTATGCAGTTTGCCAGGTCAGGGTTGTGTCCTAGACTGACTGATAGCTTTGAAGGGCTTAGGTCCAAGAATTAAAAAAAAAACTGATGATATTTATGCTTGTTTTAGCGATCAATTATAATAATGAACAGACTTAAATTATTTCAAAATAATTCAGAATTTCAAGTCGATCCTTACATTGAGTCAACAAAAATATTTTGGCCTTAAAATATAACTGGCACTCTCAAATCCCACTTTCCATCGATACAAAATATTTTCAATCAGATCAAGTACCTTACCTACATTTAACTAGTCTTCTGGAATTATTTTAATGGAGTTGGTTTACAAGAGTAGATAGGTAGGTAGGTACACAAGAGTTCTTGCTTCGTGAAAAGCACGAAAAGCTTTCGGTTTTCGAGACAATGCCCTACCTATAACAATAAAACTTCTATTGTGTCTCGCAGTGTGTCCCGGAAAGTGTTAAGGAGTTATAAACATCGGAAACTCCTACCCATACCCATTGTTAATCACCAGTCTTCTTCATCGCTAACAGCAAACTGCGAGCCCGCCTGCAAGAACACGGGCATCTGCGTGGACACCAACACCTGCGAGTGCCCCGCCAACTTCCACGGCAAGCACTGCGAGTTCGAGAAGAAGCCGTGCCTCTCCTACCCGCCGCTGCCCATGAACTCCGAGAGGAAATGCTCGCCTGAGTATGTTTATTTAATATTTAGGAATGTTCATTTGAAGATCTAGTCCGAAAAGCGGTTATATCTAGCTGATAGAAATCTAAACCCGACCGAACTACAGCTTCACTCATTTTAAACTAGTAATTTAAAAGCTACCACAAATGTCCCAAGATTTCTACAGTAAAGATAGATATTGCTATCGCGGACTTTTTATACATTGTTTTCGTGTAACTTTAACTATTTACGCAGCGCACGCCATGGAAGCTCTCAGATGGGACAATTTTTTCCGACTTAATCGCAAAGTGTTCATAAATTATAGCCTTCTCAGATAAACCCACTTTCTATTGGTGAAAACCGTTTGAAAATAAGTACAGTAGTTTCTGAGATTAGCCCGAAAAAACATTAACTCAGCCCGGCGAAGGACTTTATACCTAATATGTAGTGATGTCTAAAACTAAAAAAAACTTGTGTAAAAAATGTCAACAGGGGGCCTAGTACGAGTTTGACACTTGCGAATACTTTCATAGTTTTCGTCGACCTTCATTCATAAATCAGTAGCGCCCTTGGCAGATACGAAGAGGATAAGGACATCCAAATGTATTATTTTAAGTTTTTGCCACAATAAACCAAAAACAACACTTTCCATCCAGGCTCTGCACAATCACATGCGTGGAAGGCCACAAGTTCATGGACGGGTCCAACGTGGCCAACATGCGCTGCATGGACGGGCAGTGGCAGCCGACCCGCGCTGACTTCTCGACCATCCCCGACTGCATGCCCGAGTGCAGCCCCCCCTGTGTCAACGGGGGCGTCTGTCTGGCAGTCAACATGTGCGAATGTCCCGCTGAGTTTAGAGGACCTCAGTGCCAGTATTGTGAGTATAACTTGTTTTAAGAACTTACTTTTAGTAATTCAGGGAACCTTGTAATCGATTATGTATAAAATAATAATTTATATTTAAAACAAAAGCGAGTTAATATTGCTTTGTCATCCAGTTCTGAGCTATGTTTAAAGTTTCAAGTTTCCAGCTCATCGGGAACTTAGTTTAAAATAGATTGCAAAATTTGTACCGAACAGACAAACAGGCAGAGAAGAAAGCGAGTTAATAAAAACGTGGTAATAATAAAACCATAAAATAGATAATAATACTAGTATTATTATCTATTCTTTTGATAAAACTGAAAGATACGGCAGAAAGTTACATTACTTACAAATGCACATAAATAAATAAATTTAAAAAAAAAAAAATCACCATAAATCATATCTATTATATATAAATACGTATTTTATATGTATATATATATATATATGTATGTATTTTATGTACATATGTATGTACCTATTTATGTATATAAGTATATATATATATTAATATAATTATTTTACTTGTAAATAGTTTAATTTTGTTAGATAAGTTATGTAGTCAAAATTTTTGTTATTCTGTTGTACACTTGTTTTTATCCTCTATTAATATATCAACATCTCTCTATCGCTCTAAGGTTTGCTGTAAGAAAACTCATTTTTGAGTTAAGCTCGCCGATGTACATAAGCTTTCCTATTGTAATATTAATGTGTATTTGTGTGTACAATAAAGTATAATAATAATAATAATGTTGACTCAGCAGTCATCGTGCCGATTGTCGTAACAGCAAATGGAATTATTGCAAAGAGCCTCGACCGACACCTACAGAGGCTCTCGTTGGGCGGTTGGGTCAAGGGCTTGATGCAGAAAGCGGTACTTCTTGACACGGCGCGTATCGTGAGGAGGTTCCTCTCTCTGAGGCCCTGACCACCGGTAGCTTGGACCCTGTTCCTGATGCCGGTGGACTATTTTTTATATTTTTAAATGTTTTTTTTTAGTTTTTTATTTGTTTTAAAAATATTTAAAAATGTAATTGATAAGTGTAAATAATGAATAAATGGAATAATAATAATAATGCACAAAAGAAACGTGCCCTTGCTCTTCTTCAATCGGTTCTTTGTGCCATAATTGGCTTAAGTTGTAGATGGAAAAAGTGCCAAAAGTGGCCATTTTTCATCTACCGCGAACTATAATTTACAGAGTTAATAGTTTCTGATTAAACTTTGTAATTTTTTTACAATTTATTGTTAAAAACTATTTTTTTGATAAATTATGTATTCAGCGAGTATTTGTACTGATGGGGGCGCCACTTGGCTGCTACATTCCCCTTAATATAATGCCAAGCAACGTTTGCGAAAACATGGCCCAAGATAAAATCTTACGACAAACTTCAAAACATATTTCCGACCAATCTTAACAGAGTTTTTTCTCCTTCCTTGCTACAGCCGTAAGTGCATGCGACATCCGAAAGCTCGCGTTCAACGGCGCCCACGACTGCTTCGGCGACAACGAGTTCTCCAGCTGCATGCTGACCTGTCCAGCCGGCAGTTCGTACAGCTCACCAGCTGCTGAGCTGTACACGTGTCGGTACTCCACCGGAGTGTTTGAGCCACAGCCCATACCGCACTGTGTTTATCGTGAGTATAGAACTTTTAATGTAATAATTTCTTAGGCTTTCGCGATCACTTCACAGTATAATAAAACAAGTTTAGCCAGATTCGCCAACCCGCCTGCCAAGTGTGACGATTATGGTATGTCGGGCCCTTTCGGGGAGGCCTATGTCCAGCAGTGGACGTCTTTCGGCTGAAATGATGAACCGGATTACATCGCGTATATTATTTTAATTGGTTGTCCTGACGTTTCGACAGCTTTGCAGCGTTCTTGGTCGCAGGAAGACTAAGATATTAAGCGTCTTTACAGATATTTCAAAAATCTTTTAATCTATCTATTTTTTTTTGCTCAATATTAAGATTTCTCCTAGTTTGTAGGCATGTTTACAAACTCTAATCTTTTTTAAATTTATTTTTTATGCTATCATATCGCGAAACGTGATAAAGGCCCACCTGACGTTAAGCGGTTACCTTTTCCCATAACAACTGCAAGATCACCTAGGTGGTTGCTTACATGCTATTGCCACATAGTAATTATCTGTTCCATACAGTTGTTCAATGAAAATTGACATTGACAGTTTTTAAAGGCAACTCGGGACATTGTTTGACAGTTTTGAATGCAGCTTGGGACACTTAACTCTCGCGTTGGACGACTGTTTGGAGTGGCTAGACTGTGGTATTGCAAATCGTGTTCGCCAAACTGAGACCAAAAGATGGAAAGTCTCATCTTCACGTCAACGTAGGAGTGTAGGAGTTGTAAGAGATACAGTATATCTGTTCCGTGCCGGCATCAAATCTGCCACTTATCAGTAGCTAATTACTCAGCACCAGCTCAGGTACTGCACCAAACAGCAAACAAAAAAAATTAAAAAACCGGCCAAGAGCATGTCGGGCCATGCTCAGTATTATAGAGTTCCTTAAGTAGGTGATAGGTCTAATTACAAACGAATCAAATCGAATATTAATCATTGCCATTTTAGTTTTTGCAAACAGCGCCACCTAGTGCTAAATTTATGAAGCTAAATTTAAGAAGTGTGTTTCTTTTTGTGATTTTTTTAAATAGAAAGTAACTAAAGGAGCATTATTTGCTATGATCATTTATCTCTAAGGTCAATGACCTATGAACTAGGACGTCTTAAGTATTTTTCAGTTTTCTCACTATAACTCAAAAATGTATAATCACATTATACTCGAAATAATTTTAAAAGAGAGTTTTTATAAAGGTCTATCAATGTTGAAGACTATAAGTTTCTACGTTGCATAGTTTAGAAATGGCAGGGGGGGGGACACATTGCAAGCCACTTTGGCGAACTGTATTTCGCAGAGGGTATACCTGATAAAAAAGTTGTGTATGAAACATTATCTTCATTTTAGTAGACCTATTCAACGATACCCCACACGAGGGGGTGCAGCGAAAAAAATATTTTCATCGCCATTTCACATGTATGGGCGCCACCCCTAAAATACGTAAACAAGATTTTTTTATTCTTTTAAAATTGAGATCTATATCTATTCCATTTTTTGTCAAAATTTCATTTACTTATGTTTATAACTGTAGAAGTTATTAAGCGGTAAAGGATTAGGACAGACGGACAGACGGACAGACGGACAGACGGACAGACGGACGGACATGACGAAACTATAAGGGTTCCTTGTAGGACTTCGGAACCCTAAAAATTAATAGATATTTTTGGGACATTATTTACACAACGCCATCTAGTCCCAAACTAAGTAGAGCATTATTCTTCTCTTCAACCCAAATTATCACAGTCTACTTTGACGACGTCTGTGGTCTAGTGATTCGAGTGTGGGACTGCTGATCACGAAGTCGTGGGTTCGATTCCCACAGGACACAAATATTTGTGTGATGAACATAAGTGTTTGTGTTGGTCTGGGTGTGTTGTATATGTATTTTAAGTACCTATGTATTTACAGAAAAAAAAGTATATAAGTATTATATCCAACATCTAGTACCCATATCCATAGTACAAGCTCTGCTTAGTTTAGGACTAGATGGTGCTGTTTAAAAATGTCCCAAAAATATTGTTGATCTTTAGAGTCAGGACTGTTCATGGTAAGGTAAATAGCATGCTGGTGATTTTGCTGATTTCATCGCTATCCTCCACTAAATTTTTTTTATAAATAAATCGTGGGACACCGATTTCATTGCGGAAGCTGTCAATTGCAAGATCAGATTATTCGAAAATTCTAGAAATATTCTCAATAAATAGGCCTATTATTTAAAAATAAAAGTATCTAAACACATATTAATTGTTTTATTACAGCCGAAGTCGTCGTTATCTCACCAGGACACAGATACAATAACGTAAGTTACTTCACATTATCAATTTTAGATGTTAAACTTCTTCAACTTGATAAAAGGGCTTTTTGTTAAGGGGCGGCATTGGGAAAAATAGGGATTTTAGAATCAAAATATTTTCATTTGTGGATACGACGTTGATCTAATTTTCATATTTAAGATATTTCATTATATTTACTAGATTTTGGTGTAGGGAAAACACGATTTAATGAAATTTGCTGGATAGGTTTATTTTCCAAAGTAAGGTCTGTTTTTGCACTATTTCGCATAGCATCTAGAAATTCCAATAGTTTTTACTATTATTTTTTGTGAATAAGATATATCTTGCACATATCTAAATTCTGGTGTAACAGATTTTCATTTAAATGTTTATTCGCTGAGATATTTGCAAAAATGTAAAAAAACATCAAAACAGCGCGATTCCGCTCTGTTCTCACACGCGCAATTTGCCGTATGTTAGAAAGGGACGGTTGCAAATTCAATGCAGCACCTTAAGAATGCATCTAACATTCTTAAATGAATCCAACCTTTCATAATTTAGTTGCTCAACACCTTATCGGTGTAGCAGTCTTCGCTTTTCTTTGTCCAATGCCAACTCCATCGTTTTTCTGTATGTTATAAGTTATATTATGGTGTTTTTAGTTGGGACTTATAACATAACTGGCGAAATGTGGGTGTACTATACACCTCTGCCTACCCCTTCGGGGAAATACAGGCGTCATGTTATGTGTATAAGTTATATTATTTATGATAAGCCTGAAGTGTCGCACTGCAGGCCTTTGCCCTCCCTACTGTCCTTCCACTTCTCCCTGTCTTTTGCTACAAAAGTCCCGTCCTTTTGGAAGGAGTCCAGCTCATCCCGCTACCTCCGTCTGGGCCTGCCGCGTTGACGTCTGCCATGTAAAGGGACCCATTGAGTTGTCAGTTTGGCCCAGTGGTCGTCTGACATGTGGCAGATATGTCCAGCCCAGTTCCACTTTAGAGTGGCAGTCTTCCGGGTGACGTCAGCTATTTTTGTTCTGGAACGGATCGTTGTGTTCCTTATCCGGTCTATAAGTTTTGTGGCCAGGACACTCCGTTCCATAGCTCTTTGGCAAAGTTCAAGCGTGGACCTCGGTTGATTTGTTGATATAAGTTATAACTTTTGCCTTTTTCTTCACTGCGTATTTTTTTCCCAACAGAGTTACACCTTCTACTCTGAAAGTACAAGCGAATCCCACGGCCACCAAGAGATAATGAGCGAGAGTCATCACTCCATGACGGGTGGCTCGCACGACACTCACGGCATGCACGGCTCGCACAGCTCGCACACCACGTACAGCACGAACCGGCCTGTCACTTTCGTCGTGCAGGACTTAACGCCTAAAGGAGGGACTTGCTTGTCCTGGGCTGGAGTGCATTACAAGACCTTCGATGGGAAGATTTATAGGTATGTAGAATTCTGATGATACATAGGGAACTAAAAACACAATGATGGTTTTCTAATGTATTATTTTAGACAAAACTAACCTAAAACCTAGACCTAATCCTAAAGATCAAGTGTTCATTATAAATGTGACCTCTTCTGTGAGTTGGAAAAAGATATATATGTATGTATATTAAACCAGCAGCTTTTGTTTATTCCTACATTAGCTGTCTTTCTACCGCAAGATTTTCAAAACATTCTTATACAAACAATACCAGTCCAGTCAAATTCGGGTTTAACCGCTCAGGCCAGACTGGAGCATGCAGTTACCTCGGAATGAGAGGTATAAATAAAGCAGATTTTTTGCATAAATCGTTGTTTTGATGTTCTAAAAACTTGCTGAAAAGTCTTATATAATCTCGTGTCTGTGTCTCGAAATATTCAAGGTTACAAAATCATTTTTTTTTCCAATATAACGTTTCCCAGGGGGCCTAGTACGAGTTTGAGACTTACAAATACTTTCATCGTTTTCGTCGACTTTACTTTCATTCATCAATCAATAGCGCCCCTGGCGGATACGATGAGGAACGAAAGACATATCAACGAAAACTATGAAAGTATTCGTATGTGTCAAACTCGTGCTAGGCCCCCTGTACACACGGCTACACATCAAGCTGTACGGCGTGTAAATTTCCAGTATAAGCTGACCTCGCCTTGTATAGGTTTTCCTTACAACCCGAGGTCAGCCTATACTGGTTTTGTACAGCTTGATGTGTAGCCGTGTGTACATCATACGACATTAGAGTCCAAGGAAAAATTATTTTGTAGATTCTTAAATTTTCTACAGATTCGTTCATTAATTTTATCGCACGATAAACCGTTTTCGATTTAGCTACTAATTTGACCCAGGCCTGCAGTACTAAAGTTATTTTATCAGGAATGAGACTAATCTTATATTAATAGTACATCTACCTACTAATCCATCAGTATAACCATAAACTGAGACAACACATACTCCACAGCTTCCAATCCCCATGCCAACATATCTTGGTCCGCGACGCGAAGGAGCACCAGTACTCGGTGGAGGTCAAGCACGGCGAGTGCAAGAACTCGGCGCACTGCCCCAGCGAGCTGACTGTCTATCTTGATGACAAGTTCTATGTGCTGGCTGTCGGAGGTAAGGAATCTTTTTGGAAGCTTCTTGTATAGAAAAGCCGTGGGCGTGCAAGTTTGTTACCTAAGTATATCCAGTCTTATAAAGTAGTACATTTTTTATTGATTTTTTTAAACTTTCGCGAATTTCACTCGTATTGAACTATGTTTACGGGACTTGTCGCGCACAATTAAATCAAAATATAACAAACATTTTGACTAACCTCGACATTTCGGCCAAGTTGCATTGGCCGTGGTCACGAGCAGACTCAAAATGGTTAGTCAAAATGTTTGTTATATTTTGATTTAATCGTGCGCGACAAGTCCCGTAAACATAGTTCAATATTTTTTATTGAGTCAGAGAAAGGTCATCATCATACATTTTGTAGGTACCTAAAACAGAAGCCAACAAAAAAAGTTTCTATTACACCGCATTTTAAAATTGAATGATGTCCTTTGTTAAATTAATTCTATATATGAATAAATCGAAGTTTTTTTGTGCTATTTACAACCTTACAGTTAGAGTGATAAGGTCTAAAATTTCCAACATTTTAGTTGGCTCAATTGAATTCGTGTTGTGTCTAGTTGTAAGATTTAGTATTATAGTAAAACAGCTATAGCTCATAGGTATCTGGAGAACTAGCTGTCGATAAGATAATAACATAACATAACATCACGCCTGTATTTCCCCGAAGGGGTAGGCAGAGGTGTATAGTACACCCACATTTCGCCAGTTATGTTATAGTCCCATGTAATATTTAGCCCAAATATAAAAGCCAAGTGGGGGGTTTTCAGAAGGAAGCTTAGAATACGAAGGGACCGCATGTCAGTGGTAACACTTAAATTACGAAAACCGCCCTTACATCCAAGAACACCAATTGTACACTTATGTTTTTTATGTTGTGCAATAAAGAGGATTTGTATTGTATTGTAAAGCTTACGAAATAAAGACGCTGCCAAGGCCAAACTGTAACCACTGATGTGTTGCGACTCTACTACATCAAATGCAAACACGACTTTATAGCTGAACGGTTTCTTAAAAGTATGTTAAGTTGTGTGTTTGTACGCCTAATCCATCGAATATTCTTCTACTGCTATTATTCCCAAATGTTCAAAATATATTTCTCGCCTGCAGAGGACGGTTCCGTACTATTCCGTAACACCAAACGGCTGATCCCGATGCCGGCATCCCTCCCGGGCATCCGCGTGGCCATGCCCAGCGACTTCGTCATCATCAACCTGGACGCTGTCGGAGTCACCATCAAATGGGATACTAATGTAAGATAGCCTCTCTGTATTATTGTTATTAAAACTATATGTCACAATTAATACATGCTGAATTTTTAATCGCTTCTTTCCCGAAAAGAAAAGGTCATTGAACTCAAAATGATGAACAACTTTTACTATAGGACCAACCCTGAAATCGTCAAATAAAATCAGGTGGTCCCTACATTTTATCGATTTAAGTTAACACAAATGTAGGGACAAACAGATTTTTTTTCGCGGTTTCAGGGTTGGTCCCGTAGTAAAAGTTGTTCATAATGATGAGTGCAATGACCCCTTTTCGGGAAAGAAGTGATTAAAATTTCAGCGTGTATACTTACAGCCGAAGTTGATAATCAATCTAATCTAAAATCTTTAGTTCTAAACTTGGAAATCTCATCTGCTTTTGTTGAAAACAATATTAAGGTGAATGCTACAGGGTAGTCCGCGAAATTCAAAATTTTTGGCGTTTTTTGCAAATTGTAGCTTTATTTAGCGTTTTATATCGGTCAAAATGTGATTAGCGCAAATAATAACAATATAACTACTGAATAATACTCATAAAAAATATTAACCTAGCTCTATAAGCTGTACAAGCTCGAAAATCGATAATTTGATCGTAAATTAATATTATCGAGCTTGAACAGCTTATGGAGCTAGGTTAATACTTTTTATGAGTATTATTCAGTAGACATATTGTTATTATTTCCGCTAATCATATTTTGACCGATATACAACGCGAAATAAAGATACAATTTGCAAAAAACGCAAAATAATTTGCATTTCGCGGGCTACCCTGTAGCATTCACCTTAATGAGAGATTTTGCATGAACATTCTGAAGTCTTAATCTGCGGATCGGTTATTGGGTTATTGCTTTCTTGTTGGTCCAACGGTCCGACACGTCTCTGCACAGTATACCTACCATTGCCTCAGCATACATTGGCCCCACGTATATTATCCCGGTGTCCCCGAGTAGTTTGTCTCCTTGTTCCCACGTACAGTCACGATCCTTCCCGGTGATACATTTTGTCGACAAAGTCCCTTGAACGAATCCTGCTACATTACACGTAACTGCGGCTGCCGTCGAACACTGAGTGCAAGCGATTTTAACCTTAGTTAGTGGTGGTTCACCGGAACGTTTGCTGATAGTACATTGTCCCCTTCTCTCCAAGTACGTTATCTCCTTGTTCTTACGTACCTACATAGTCTCCTTGTTCCTACATATGTACATTGTCCCCATGTACATTGTCCCCATGTACATTGTCCCCATATACATTGTCCCTACGTTCGTTATCTGAGTAAATCCGAACTGTTAAACCTTTTGCTATTTTAATCTAACCTTATGAGGTCAATAATATTAATAAAAGGTTATGTCAGGACGTTGTCTAAGTGTCATTAATATTATTTTGGTAATGTATTATAATCAGTTAGTAAAGTACATCCATTCATATAACACCGGATAATCTGCATCCGCTTATGTACCTACATCCTTTAAATGATAATTAATTTTGTAATCTTTTTAATTAAAATATTAATAAATAAAATTTAGCTATTAAGCTATTAGACAATTGAAGATCTATGTAAGAAGCTAAGATTATCCTATCAATATCTACCAACAAATTGTATTTTTACGATTAAGATTGTAATGCAAGGTTCTCAATATACAAGTAGATGATACTTCTATTTATATACCATTTAAGACGCGAAAAGGAGACACAATTTGTTAACAACTACCAAAAGTCGTTCAATTAATCGGTTACGATACCTCTCCAGCCTCCAAATTAATCTATCTTTTCTACAAAAACATGTATCATCGTCATCATTCAGCCGAAAGATGTCCACTGCTGGATATATGCCAGTAGCGTGCATTGGCCTACATTTGGAACGATTGAGAATAGCATTGCTGGTCGTGGGTTCACTTTGTGGGTTCACACTACCCACGCTGCGCCTGGAGAGTGCAACTATACGCGGTCACCATTCCTGAACTTTTAAGCCCCATCAGCCATCCGTAAAAAAAATATATTGAGTCTGAACTGCTCATTAAAATATGTGGTATATGTGTACATTTGGGTGCAATAAAAGAGCCTCTACAAGTGACGATATTTAATAGATCGTTCGGTGCACCCTGGGCAGTCAGCCCCGTTACCAACCCGCTGACTGGCTAATCTTTACACCACGACATGAGCTATTATCATTATGTAGCTCATGTCGACACGACAGAAGAAGATTAAAATATGTGTAAAAAATTTACAGTAGGCATCTACTACTTCGAAGCCTATTTCAATATTGCTCCTGACAAATGGACCACATTTATACAGAAAAAAAAATACGCTTCGTCTTAGCTTAAGAGGCTATGATAATTACTTTTGTAACATTACCATGTGGTTTTCAGAACGTGATCCTTGTAGAGGGGTCTGTTCTCCTGTGGAACAACACTGAGGGTCTGTGCGGAACTCTGGACGGGAACCCGGAGAATGACTTCATGACGAGAGATAGAACTATCGCTAAGACCAAGTCGGTGATCGCCTCCTCATGGCAAGTTAACAAGATTGGAGGTATGTTACAATTACGATATTAATCCTACTTTCTACTTTTATTATAAATACGAATGTATATGTATGTCTGTTTATTTGTTTGTTCTTCAATCACGCTGAAACCGCTGGAATGGATCTGGATGAAATTTGGCACACAGATAGACCATAACCCGGATTTTATATAGTCTAGACAAAACTGTTCGCGAGGGATGCGTGATAACGTATTTCTGTGGTAAACCCAAATTATTCGCAGACGAAGCCGCGGGCATAGGCTAGTAAGATTCTAAAATTTTCAAGACATTTTGGTACTAAGCAGTATGACCGTGTTGGATTGTTTTTGTTTTACTTTTTAGTTACGCGGTAGGACTCGATTAAATTCCAAACCAAACCAGACCGCACCATCGCTTAACATCAGGTGAGGTGGCGGTCAAACGCAAGCCCGTTAAGAATAAAATAAATAAAAACAAAAAATAAAAAAACCCAACCGGTTTTGAAAGAAAAGAAAGAAAAGAAAGAAAAATAGTTTATTGTCACAGTTAACGACGCGCAACATTTAAAACACAGTGATAAACACAAGCAAGCAACTTTTGATCACTTTGTAACCTATATGCCTATAGGCGTAAGTCTAATATGAAATTAAACTTCTAATTTAATGTAAAAAAGATTTGATCGCGTATTCATCAGGTAGGTTTACCTGAAAACAGCCCAAGGTAAAGAGAGACTAAAGCATATTTTGAATCGAGTATTATCTTCCAGATGTATGCGACAGCAAACCTACAGAGACCAGCGCCTGCGCATCCAAATCTGATGATGATATGAAGAAAGCTCAGCAGTTCTGCACCAAGATATTCGCCAAAGATAAATTCAGGAAATGCTCTAAGGTAAGGTTTAAGAATTATTCCGGTTTTCTGAGCCCAAAAGACGGAAATTTTGTCAATAAATGACTTGAAATATTTTTAAACATTTCCTAATTTGGCCCGTTATTCTATGTTTGTCTTATAAAATTTCATTCTTGGTCGATCAAATTTAAAAAATTGGTCGTAAGATTTAAATCTAAGCCTCAACAAATATACACTGGAAATTGAATAAAATCGTTTGATAAAACCCTTAGAAATCGTCAGAATTTATTTGACTTACTTTCAGTATTTAAAGAAACATTCCAGTCTGAAAGTCAGTTCTTCAAATTATGAGGCCGCAGCCTTTTTTAGTCGTCCGAGGCCGCAGCGTAGACAGAGAAACCATGTTTGAAATGGAAGAATAACTCATATCCATAATTAGTTCCAATATTAAAGGCGTCCAACAATATGCCCCAGTGGCATATTATTATTACTACATAAATGTTCATATATATTACAGTACTCTGTGCTACATATTTAAAGTATTCGTGTGCGTCACCCCTCCACGGTTTAGTTCCGACATCATCACTAGATGGCGTTGTACCGTTCGGTACATTTTGTGAATCGCGGTGTTAAGAGTCTCCGCCGTTGAATCACCCCCGCGCGGTACTGTCGTAAATTCATACTTACCTGGCGTAGGAGATACCGTGATCATATAGGCGGTTCTCCCAGGGCGAGGCCTGACCATTGCACTGCGGTCGGGTTGACCCCTGCGAATATCCCTAATGTGGATATCTCGGACGCGTTATTTTTGGTAGTGGGGACTGCGTACGCGCCGTCCCCTTCATAAACTTTAAACAGTTTAAACGCTGCCTTTCGTTAGATAACTATCTAATTATCTATAGTTTGAGTAATAGTTCTATTTTGTTGTTACGCTAATGACCACATAAATAAATTGTTGTCCGATTTGTTTTATAGCAAAATCAAATGATGTATGTTATATAATATATTTATACCTAGGTATGTTTATGTATTGTTTTATTTGTAATTTATTAATTCTAACTTTTATCTTGTGTCGTTATACAATATTGCACCTGCCTTGTCATATCTGCATCACCCATGATGAGTGGGAGAGAATGCCTAAGGCATTATTAAGTCCGCCTATGCATATCGAAGAACCATTAATAATTGATGAACACACACCATAGCCACGGCGTAAGTAAAACTAAAGAGCAGAGCTAGAGTTCCTTAGACTGTGCTATAGCTGTTGTGTTTTAATTTAGCCATAAAAGCTTCGTGCTTACCGAACATAAAAAGAAAGAAAAAATGTTAATGGACCGCCGAGATGCACCACACAAAAAAATAATACTCAAATTCCAGTAGCATAAGATGGCATCTCTAAATTCTTATGTTTTTTTTATATTCAAATAGGCAATGGACGTCTCGCTGTTACTAGACGCATGCCAATGGGACTTCTGCGCTTGTACCACCAGTTTGAGTAAGTGAACATCAGCCACTGTAAAATAATTTAAATGTTTTGGCATAAACAACCTTAAATCTATTGTTACAAAATTCAGTTTTCGTTGCAACTAAAATATGATTTAATCTTTTTCAAGCTCAGTTTTCAAGATTTAAAATTCTGAGATAATTAATGATAATTTAATTTCAGTTTCATATTGGATTTTGTATAACTACTCGTACGGTCAGCAACATAAGTCGATTTTATTAATTAATATCAAAGAACCCAATTATTGTTTTAAAAATAGGTAGGTATCATAATTTTAGTCATAAAATTATTCTCCATTCTATAATAATTTGGTACAAAAAAGGAGTAAGTTTTCATTCATAACCTAAACAACTACTGAAATTTTGAACAGTGGTATCCTACTTTCGTTGCTGACTGTACTAATATTAATTTCATTTAATTTTGTATCTGCAACACTCTAAAATGTTCTTTATTTAAATGCAACAGGTCCTGAGGAGTGTGCCTGCAGTACAGTAGCGGTGTACGCTAAGGAATGTCTGCGCCATGGCGTTGAGGAGATGAAGGAGTGGCGCGACGCTGACACATGTCGTGAGTATCATCATGATTCATACCATACCTTACCGAACCACTTTTCGGTTTTCTAACATAACATCAACATAACATCACGCCTGTATTTCCCCGAAGGGGTAGGCAGAGGTGTATAGTACACCCACATTTTGCCAGTTATATTATAGTCCCATATAATAGGGGGCGAGCCTATTGCCACTAACCGGGCACAAATCGACGTCTGTGGTCTAGTGGTTTGACTGTCGGACTGCTGATCACGAGGTCGTGGGTTCGATTCCCACAGAACACAAATATTTGTGTGATGAACATAAGTGTTTGTGTTGGTCTGGGTGTTTCTTATGTATTATAAGCATGTATTTACAAAAAAAAAAAGTATATAAGTATTATATCCATTGTCTAGTACCCATATTACAAGCTCTGCTTAGTTTGGGACAAGATGGTGTTGCGTAAAATGTCCCAAAAAAAAAAAAAAAATCCGGGCTGCTGCTGAGAATTTCCTAATGAAAAAACCCAATAACACTTTTCCCGACCCGGGAATCGAAACCAGGACCCCACGCTCAGCAGTCGTGCTTGCGACCACCTAGACCAACGAGGTTTTGGTTTTCTGTACTTTTGTTATTTTTCTTTTGACATTTGCGGTTGCGTAACGTTGAATATGTGTAGTGATCGGGTACTGAACTGATCTAATACACTACAGATCATTTACGTACACTTTACCCGAAGAACTGAATCTTAGCTTTATTCAGATTTAAGTATTATTTCCAGTGGCCACCACCAAAACCCCACCCCGGGTGGCCGTTGGAAACAGTAAAATCCCGTCCACATGATGTTGGACAATTCAACATAGAAAAAACTGTTTTTTACATTTATATACAATCACAATAATACAGTTTTATAGAATCTGTGTTATATAATAACTGCGTTTTAATTTTTTTCTTCCCAACCACAGCCTGACTCTAGGTGGCTGTTGGATAAAAAATATGATAACTTCTTAGGTTTTCGCGATCACTACACATTATAATAAAACAAAGTTTAACCGGATTAAATCGCGTATATTATTTAAATTGGTTTCCCTGACGTTTCGAAAGCTTTGCAGCATTTCGTGGTCGCAGCTAGACTAAGATGACAAGCGTCTTTACAAATATTTCTTAAAAAATATTTTAATCTACCGTACAATATTATTAATTAAAATCGTTTCGATGCACGCAGTAATCACTCACAATATCATTATCTTTTACAGTGTTGCGTGCTGTTTGGGACTTGACTATTTTTAGGACTGGGTTCCAAACCAAAAAAATAGGATATTTTTTAATTTCAATAGCCTCACGGAGCATTCTAGGTACATATCAGTTTTCCTTCGCCAGAACTTGTGGTTTATCAAATCGAAGAAAATGGTTGGGTTTGTCTAGGGCATGTTCAATTTAAATAATATACGCGATTTAATCCGGTTAAACTTTGTTTTATTATAAAAAATATAACATCCCAACGGCCCTCAGTGGTAGCGGTTTTAATGGTGGCCGTTGGGAATAATCCTGATCTAGCATCCTCACTTTCAGATTTAGTACTCAAACTATCACTAACATGTTTCTATCCACCTTCCCAACAGCAATGAAGTGTCCAGAAGGCAAGATCTACAAATCCTGCGGCCCAGACTCTCAGCCCAGCTGTGCTTTTCCGTCGGTTCCCGCTAAGACTGACAACATTTCCTGTGTGGAAGGCTGCTTCTGTCCTGAAGGGTTACTGCTGGAGGGGGGGCGGTGTGTGCCCAGGACTGAGTGTCCCTGTAGGCTCAGGAATAAAAGCTTCAAACCAGGTGCTTCGATACGGAAGGACTGTAATACTTGGTGAGTGTTTGTGTTTGAATCATCAAGATAAAATATTTTTTTCTCTCACTTGCTCGGAAATTGGTTCATTATTAAAAAAAAATACATCAATCGGCTCTTTTCCGTACGCAATGAAATAACAAGCCAGTAATATCCAACACGACAGTAATATAAATAACTGGACAGTTTTTATTTTTTTCATTATGCTACCGAGGTTTTTAAGTACACATACACACTTACATACATTAGGCTGATTTTTTTTCAAAACTTTGAAAATAGAACAAAAACCGCGCGCGTACGAATTGGCACGAATGAAAATTAGATACTGTTGAATTAATTTGTTTCCTCGCAAATGAGAGAAAAGTACTATACAAGTCTCGGCCGAAATAGCAATTATAACGGCCTCGTTTAGTTAAAAAGGACTCGGCTAGCGCCTCGTCCTTTTAAAATCACTTGGGGTTTCGCAAATAAATGATTTGAATTGAATTGAATTGTGAGCGCGGACAATTGTGCGTTCACATGTAAACTCATCCTGTCATCTCACTTAGTCTGTACATTAAAAATACTAAATTGCAGGCTTTTTAAGAACAAATTGTACGAATGGCTGAATAAAAATAATTACTTTACTATTAGGGAATTCTTCGATCAAAGACTATAATGCCTACAATTTTGCATGCTTTAATTTTAAGCAAAACATGAATGATCACATATTTAAGTTTATAACACCTTTTTGTACCATGTTTTATGCAAATCAACTCAGCCTATCGCAGTCCACTGCTGGACATAGGCCTCTCCCACGTTGCGCCACAACACTCGGTCCTCTGCCTTCCGCATTCAGTCCCCCCCAGCCACGTTTTTCAGGTCATATATTTATTTATGTAAATAAATATATTATATTCTATTCTATTCATCCCCTCCAGCACGTGTCAGTCGGGTGAGTGGACGTGCACGAAGGTGGCGTGCGGGGCCCGCTGCGGCGCCGTGGGCGACCCGCACTACTCCACCTTCGACGGGCTGCGCTACGACTTCATGGGCCACTGCACCTACACCATGCTGCAGGCTGACAACATTACTGTGGAGGTCGAAAACGTCGCTTGTTCTGGTGCTATTACTGAGGTATGTTCTAGAAGAAATTGATTTTTCTGAAGGTCTGGTTTTTGTATATTTTGTCTACTTACTGCGTAGAACATTAATATGAAGAAACATCTTGCAGTAAGCCGACGACCATTATGTAGGTACTTGACTGCTCTTAGTTGCAGATGACCTTATTCTATCTCTGGGGTCCCAATAGGCCAACAAACATCTTAATAGAAAAACTGTACTAAACTTATAAATCGACCAGCTCTTGGCAGCCTACCAGATGTGGCGGCTGCTGAGAGTTTGAAAAGCAAAAAAAAATTGTTTTTACTTTTATCGATCAAGCAAAACCTCGAAACCTTATGATAAAACACTTTAGAAGCTTATTAAAACTTACCTTACTCCAGAGTCTTCTAGAAAACACATTATAAATCTTAGCTGTTAAGGGGCCGAAATCCATAATTCAACAAACTAATGCGAATCCCGCTCAAAAACTACACACTCTATGGTACTGAAATTAAAATACGTGTTATTCAAGTGACAATATTATTAAGTTCAAAACATGAATGCACTTATTTGGCTCGATCATAAAAAATTCCAAACAAACCTCTGAAACTGTTTATTTTCAAACAGTTTCCTAAATATATCCAACATTTATTGGTATTTTGGTATGATATTTTACCTAAACATTGTTTTATTATTTTGAAATAATTTTACTGAGCTATTTTATTGAAAATACACATATTTTTCGAGTATTATATTTTTTTCGCTTGAATGCACTTTTATTCGGAGTGGCGTCAACTTCATGCTGCACTACTCCTTCCCGGCAAGACTCGTATTTTGCGTCGCGCTCACTCTCATTCCGCGGCGTTCTGGGCCTTAACTCATTCTGTTAAAGAACCAAGTAATCAACATCTAACAATTCACTCACACGCCGTTATCTTCTAGGCAATGAACCTAAGTCCCTACAAGGGTGAAGGCAAGCCATCTTGCACGAAAGCAATAACCGTAAACTACGACGGAGCCAATGTTCATATGAAGCAGGGCGGATTTATTCTGGTCAACGGCAAAGAAGTGTCAACCCTGCCAGTCATGGTGGGCGATGTGAGGATCAGGGCTGCATCCTCCATGTTTATTATTGGTGAGTAGAAGATGACCTATGCATATACTATAATCACTATACAAGTATACAAAAACTCCACTAAAGTTGGGCACGGGCCTCTTCTCAGTAAAGAAGGCTAAGGCCTTAGTCCACCACGCTGGCCTAGTGCGGGTTGGCAGACTACACACACCATTGAGAACTGTATGGAACACACTCAGGTGTGCAGGTTTCCTCACGATGTTTTCCTTCACCGTTAAAGCAAGTGATAATCGAATATAAATCCGCACATGAATTCGAAAAGTCAGAGGTGCGGGCCGGGATCGAACTTACACCCTCCTGCATGGAACTAGAGTTGGATGGAAGTCTTGAATTAAAGTGGATAACTAACTGGGTTAAAATGTGTGGAACAGCTGGTTTCAGAGTTGACGTTGTAGCGACATCTACCGCGCTACATGCGAACTACCACTGACGTACTGGATGACGTCACAAATCCTGACTCGCGCTATCAAAGTTTGTTACACAGCTAGCATAAATACAAATGCTCGACATCAACCGTTGAGCAGTGACTTGCCGGGCAATAAGAATCAATCTGGTTGGGGGATTCCTTTTGTGTTGAAGGAACATGATACCTCGTTCCTCTACAATGAGATTATATTAATACTTTTTCTTTGATTTTAGTGCAACTGCCCAACAAGGTGGATTTATGGTGGGACGGCAACACACGCGTCTTCATTGATGTGCCAGCTGAGTTCCATGGAAAGACGAAGGTAAGGTTGTCTGTTAAAAAATGCATTAACTGTCAAACATGGCTGCATAGGCAGTTTGGTAATTAAATAGTTCTGTTGTTGGCGTCGCCAGCAAATGGGCCAGGGGGGGGGGAGCAAGATGATACATAGATGATATGAATTGTAGGTAAAAGAAATACAATTTGTAAAGTTTTATTCGTTTACTACAACAAAAAAAATCTTAATTAAAAATCTAATTACGTGAATTGTAGACGAAATTAGATATCAACCGAATCGGTTGACTTATCGAAAATGTTTTGAATCGGGTAGCGGGCCAGTGTAGTGGACTGACTTCATCATCATTTAAGCTGAAAGCCGGTCCTGTGCTTTCCGCATCCAGCGGGTTCCCGCGACCTTCACCAGGTCGTCGGTCCACCTTGTGGGGGGCCTACCCACGCTGCGCCTTCCAGTACGCGGTCACCATTCCAAAACTTTACGGCCCCATCGGCCATCCGTTCTGCGAGCAATGTGCCCCGCCCACTGCCACTTTAGTTTGGCAATTCTTCGGGCTATGTCGGTTACTTTCGTTCTCCTGCGAATCTCCTCATTTCTGATTCGATCACGCAGGGACACTCCGAGCATAGCCCTCTCTATTACCCTTTGAGTGACTTTGAGCCTTCTTATCAGGCCCATTGTGAGCGGCCACGTTTCAGTGCCGTAAGTAATTACTGGCAACACACACTGGTCAAAGACTTTCGTCTTGAGACACTGCAGTCTGACTTAGCCTTTCTCAATCTGAAAGAGTTCTGTGCCCAGCAATGGGACAGTAATAGAATTATGATGTATCTGATGAGATACCTTCAACAATACCCATCAAAGTTGCATTCAAAAATCTTTTCTTTTTTTATCCAGGGTCTCTGCGGAACCTTCAACCTGAACCAAAAAGATGACTTCCTAACCCCTGAGAACGACATAGAGCAATCAGCTCTAGCGTTCGCCAACAAATGGAAGACCAGGGAGTTCTGTACGGACATCGACACCAAGGAACCGGAGCACCCCTGCAAGGCCAACATGGAGAACAAGGAGGCTGCTGAGAAGTACTGCAGCAAACTCAAGAGTAAGGTGTTTGAAGGTATGTCTTGGTGCTTAAAATAATACATACATATTATCATACCTGTTTCCGAATGGATACGCTACGATACTGACACAACTTCTGCTTCTGCTTCGCTTCATCTACGTTCGTTCTTAAAATAATATCGTAACGATGCCTAAAAACTGACCACAATGTGCGAGCCATACCGTTGAATTTAAAACAGATATAATATCTAAGGTTGTCTGGTAGGGAACGCCTATGACACAGAGAAAATAATCAGTACGGCCTATGGCGTTAAGACCGCCTTTGTACCCAGTTGTGCATAAAGAATTAAACAAATATATACAGTACGCGTAATTTAACTGTGCCGCTCTGATGCCAGGCTTTACGAAGGGCCGCGCAGGTACAGTAGCGTAATAAGTGTGAGCAGGACATAAGGATGCATCGAACATTAACGAACGACTGAGACAGCGAGAACATGTGGTGTCCCGCCATCTTGCTACTCAGATGAACAACCTATCAGAGTCTAGCCGCCATTAACGCGCCTGCGCGCGCTCGCTAAATTGACTACTGCGCAGCCACCTGCTTCTCACTTAACAGCGGCACAGTTGTATGACGCGTATTGTAAATGACAGCAATAAATAATAATGACAAAACATTTTTTATTGTACAGCTAGCAACATAATTTTGTTTACAGTTCAAAATTAAATATGTAAGAAAAAAAATCGCGTTTAAAACATTTTGCATTTATGTCGCTATATTATTTTTTATCATAAAAAAGTAGATATTGGAGGCGCCGGGTATCGATCCCGGTACCTCTCGCATGCTAAGCGAGCGCTCTACCATCTGAGCTACGCCCCCGTTGTTAGACTTGATAAAATTAAACGATACATTCGAGATATCAAAACAACCTTCGAATTGTTATCAGCAACTTTCTATCTTTCCAATGTCAGCTTAACTGGGGCAAACATTTGCGAGCAATGTTTTGAATTAGCTGATGCCTGAGGCTGAGCTCCCGTGGTATGTCGATAAAAAGTATCCTATGTCTCAAGGACATGGTCTATCTGTGTGCCAAATTTCATCCAGATCTGTTCAACCATTTTGAAAAGCGTGTATCTCTTCCAATTTGCCTTCGATTTTATAGATTTTTTAACGATTCGTGTTATTTCTATTCTTGCAACTTGCGGTAGTATGCCCCTAATACCCTAAGTACGCAAAAAGAAACAAATGTTATTAAAGCGGTAGGTATCGTAATAATCTCTAAGGTTTGCTGTTACAAAACTCATTTCTGAGTTAAGCTCGCCGATGTACAGTCAAGATCCTTCCCGGTGATACATTTTGTCGACTAAGTCCCTTGAACGAATCCTGCTACATTACACGTACCTGCTGGCTGCCGTCGAACACTGAGCGCAAGCGATTTTAGCCTTAGTGGTGGTGCACCGGAAAGTTTGCTGATAGTACATAAACTTTCCTACTGTAACATCAATATTTATATGTGTATAGTACAATAAAGAATAAGAATCTCCCAGTTCCTTATTTCATTTAAACCGTGTGGTGCCGGACGTAAAGAATTGCACCACCTAATTCTTCTCATGGGTGTCGTAAAAGGCGACTAAGAAATTTACCAAAGTATGGGCAGCAGCATCCTCTGAGTATTTAACCAACCAACTGCGATCGCCAACCCGCCTGCCAAGCGTGGCGATTATGGCATATCCCCCTCTTTTTGGGAGAGGCCTATGTCCAGCAGTGGACGTCTTTTGGCTGAAATGTTGATGGGGGGCGGGAGAGGGTGGGTGGCGTGCCCCCGTGTGTGTCCCCTGGATATGCCCCTGTCGATGTGTATCCAAGAACTAACAACGAGTTGTCCGCCCAGCCTGCCACTGGTACGTGGACGTGGAGCCGTACTACGAGGCGTGCGTGTACGACATGTGCGCGTGCGGCAGTGACGTCACGCGCTGCCTGTGCCCCGTGCTGGGTGACTACGCCATGACCTGCGCCAAGGCGGGCGTCGTCATACAGTGGCGGTACAGCGTGGACGAGTGTGGTGAGTGCCTTGAATAATATTCACCAGTTTTGGCGTATTTATTTGCGCTGATTATGGTTGTGGTTGATTATGGTTGTTAATAAAATTTACAGACACATGCCTTCCCCAAAAAGGGGGGTATTGTTTGTAGTTTTCTGGTCCGCAGCTTGCGAATTGAGAAATTCTGTTGTTGTCTTACCATCTGCCGGTTATCAAATTGTAGGTATGTTTTTTACAGGTTTTTCATCTCTAGGTGCATCACAAACCAAAATATATACATTTTGCCAATGTTAAATGCAAAAAAAGCTGGGTGTTCAGTTCAGAACCCAGCAGTTATGATTGAACTCTATATGTGGGTACAGCCAGCGTCATAACTATCGGGGCGAACAGACTGTTCAACAAAATTATCAAAAACTAGGAAAATTTAACTATATCTTAATGACACAAGGGGTGTTTCAGAATCTTCAGAATGAACACAGCACGCGACAACTGTCATTCTGACAAAGATAAAGATATAGTACTACTTGTCTGCTGTGAGAATGTCGCGGTCGACCGTTAAAAAATGACGTCATAAAGCACTTTACAGCGTTGCTATTGGTCAGTATTGGTACTAGCCGGGCCTGGCTTGACATGCGAAACGAGGGAGCGGGTAGGGAAAACGGCATTCTCACAGCAGATAAAGTTGTAGATACAGTTTAATGTTCTTAGTTGTTCCATATCATTTTGGACAATCTGTTCGTCCTGATATTGTTGACGCTGACTGGGAGTATTTCCATCTGTCATCGAGTGTCAGTCCCTGAATGGAGAAATAGGAACTTTCTTGTTATCTATCCCCGAACTTATGACTGGGTACAGGTTGGAATTAAAAGTTTTATCTGCCCCCGAAATAGATTTTAATTAAAGTGTCTGTCCCCGAACGGGGGCAGATGGGAATTTTCATGTCATCTGTCCCCGAACTTATAAATGGGTACATATGGGAATAAAAAGTTTTATGTGCCTCCGAAATATTTTGTAATTAAAATTTTATTCTGAAAACCGAGTACTATTTTCAGGGGCAGATACAACTTTTAATTCCCATCTGTACTATTACATTTATATGTTCGGGGACAGATAACACGAAAATTCATATCTGTGCCCATTCTCCCGCTGTGGAATACTCCCACTGACTGTTCTTATAAAACTATAAACTTGAATGTATTTCCACTAGAACTGCAATGCACGGGCGGTCAGGAGTACACAGTATGTGCGGACAGCTGTCTCCGCAAGTGCGCGGACATGGCGCTGGCGGCCGGCGGCACCTGCAAGCCGTGCTGCGTGGAGGGCTGCGCGTGTCCGCCCGGACAGGTACAGCATTATCATCATCATCATCACTTCAGCCGAAAGACGTCCACTGCTGGACATAAGCCTCCCCCAAGCATCGCCATAACGACCGGTCCTGCGCTTTCCGCATCCAGCGGATACCCGCGACCTTCACCAGGTCTTCGGTCCACTTTGTGGGGGGCCTACCCACACTGCGCCTTCCAGTACGCGGTCACCACTCCAGAGCTTTACTGCCCCATCGGCCGTCAGTTCTGCGAGCAATGTGCCCCGCCCACTGCCACTTAAGTTTGGCAATTCTTCGGGCTATGTCAGTTACTTTCGTTCTCCTGCGAATCTCCTCATTTCTGATTCGATCACGCAGGTACACTCCGAGAATAGCCCTCTCCGTTGCCCTTTGAGTGACTTTGAGCCTTCTTATCAGGCCCATTGTGAGCGACCACGTTTCAGTGCCGTACGTAATTACTGGCAACACACACTGGTCAAATACTTTAGTCTGCATTGTCGTCTTACAGCATTATATTGAACGACAACTCCGATTATTCTCAGTAGCCCGAGAAATTCAAAATTTCTTGCGTTTTTTTTTTGCAAATTATAGCTCTATTTCACGTTGTTGGTTGATCGAAATATGTATGGAGACAATAATTAGAATATATCTACTGAATAATACTCTTAGAAAACGTTAACCTAAGTGTGTTTAATCTATATTTACTCGATAATATTAATTTACTATTAAATAATCGATCACTGATCACAAGCGAAGTGAAATCTTAAACTATAAAATGTGGAAAGAAATATAGAGTTTTTATCAGCTTTTACTCACTTTAAAAAAGCAAAACTGCTTTAAAAAAGCGGCCCGTTAAAAAATTATGTGTGTATTATTATTGGCATTTCCTAACTATCTGGGGTAGGTATGCCTGCAGCTCTTCGAATGCAGTCGCACGTCAGTATAATATGGGAGATACAAATATATATTTTTACCTTCCTACTATCTTCGACGACTGTCAACAATTGAAGAGGTGAAAAGAAGAAGGTTCCAATATCTGAAAATGAAATAATTTTACAGGAGACAACAATCTTTATATTTTATAATGAAACAAAAAAACTTTATTTATCTATGAACAAGTATGAAAAATGGGCCTTTATAAAAACAAAAACCCTTCGTTTGGGCCTTGATGCTTCGTTTCACCTCTTCAATTGATAAGTGCATTGCTACAGCAAGACAATTCTAATCAATACGTTTATGTCACTACTAGTTACTAGACGACAACAACGTGTGTGTACCGACCGGGCTCTGCCCGTGCTACCACAAGGGATTGCAGTTCAACTCCGGGTACAAAGAAGTCAGGGCTGGCAGACGAGAGAGAGAACTATGGTGAGTACGAAACTATTTATTAAACGTAGGACGGCCCTAAAATACATGAAAACGATTAAGTATTACAAATATATAACGAAACAAGGGAGGTACATAGGTACAACCAAATTATTTGATTCTGACCAAAAAATAGCTAAAATATTGTAATATATTTTTGAAGCGAAGGCTACAGCGTCGTTGCGTACTCCGTCACCGAGGAGTATACAAAAAAAACGTCACCGTTAACTTCCCCTTCCATTAGCGCGTGGCTACACTACTGTCTCGAACACACACAGTTCTACGCCCAATTAGAAACTTTGCTTCTGTCGGGCGTCCCCTGACACCACTCGCCATTTTCTGTTTCTATGTTACCGAAAATTATAGAACATTTTGTGTGATTGAGATGTTCCTTCCTATCCCGGACCTTTCCATGTTAATCCCCTGAGTTTTTAGTTTCATAATGACTTCCCCCAACTCTTAAAAAGAAAACTGAAAAAATCTGGTAAAAGAGGAATTGGAGGCGCCGGGTATCGATCCCGGTACCTCTCGCATGCTAAGCGAGCGCTCTACCATCTGAGCTACGCCCCCGTTGCATACTGTACCGAAATAACCCACTAACATTGGGACATTACGCAAATATTCAAGTACGTAAGTAGTAATACTTGCCCACCTTTCACTTTATGTAGTAAGGCGGAATTGCATAATTTCATCCATGCTCGCGAAACTGGTTTGAATGCTACTTACATACAACGTGTTATTGAAATAACTGAAAACCTCTTAAGGGGTCATTGTACTCATCAATATGAACAGCCTTTACTATGGGACCAACCCTGAAATCGCGAAAAAAATATCAGTTGTTCCCTACATTTGTGTTCACATAAATTGATAAAATGTAGGAAACAGTTGTATTTTTTTCGCGATTTCAGTGTTGTTCCCATAGTAAAAGTTGTTCATACTGATGAGTACAATGACCCATACATTTTGTCGATTTATGCGTAAGGATTAGCTGATTTTTTTTTCGTATTTTCTGGGTTGGTCCCGTAGTAAAAGTTGTTCATACTGATGAGTACAATGACCCCTTAAGAGGTGTTCAGTTATTTCATTATCACGTTGTATAATATCAAAGGCTTATCGAGCTATCTCATCATCATCATTTCAGCCGAAAGACGTCCACTGCTGGACATAGGCCTTCCCCAAAAAGGATAAGGGGAATATGCCATAATCGCCACGCTTGGCAGGCGGGTTGGCGATCGCAGTTGGTTGGATAAATACTCAGAGAACGCTGCTGCCCATCCTCTGGTGAATCCCTTAGTCGCCTTTTAGGACACCCACGAGAAGAAATAGGGTGGTGCAATTCTTTATGTTCGGCACCACACGGAACTATCTAGATTAACTAAAAGACGTATTTAGTTTTAAGAGTTTCTCAGTAAAACAAGAAATCCCGCCACCTCACCTGATGTTAAAAGATTCTAATTATAATATGACCTATTTGTCCAGCACATGCGTGGGTGCTCGCTGGGACTGCAAGCCGGCGAACCCCATGGACATCCAGAACTACCCGCCGGCTGAAGACCTGCGCAGCAACTGCAGCGCTTCCAACAATATGGAGTTCACCACCTGCGAGATTGCTGAGCCGCTTACCTGCAAGGTATGTCCAAATAACAAACCAGAAAGTCGTTTGACTTCCATCTTCGAAGCATTCCCCCCTGTTAACCTCCTAGTTTCTGGATATATGTGGTCAACCAACCAGTGTTATTTGTTGGCACAGACCAGTAAGCCTCTAGACGCCTATTAGCCGGATACCCCCGGTCACAAAGCATATGCAGTAGCACTGCATATCTTACGCCCAGCCACCAATCGGGACGTCACTCCGTCAGCGAGCGGCACCAATCATATCACCGAACATTTGAGCTGACCAATCATAACGCGCCGTCCGCCCCCCGGTCCCCGCCAACATTTTACGACTGTGTTCTCACGCAAAACATTGTTTATGCGGCGTCTTGAGGCTTCTGGTCTGTGTTTGTTGGCAAACAATTAACACTGTAAAACACAATAACACATTTAAATAGCCAATCAAATCGAAATGGTACTTGACATAAGGCTTGCAGCTAATCATGGTATAATAAGATGTTTCACCAGGTATTCTCTTCCCGCAATGACAGCGCGATGCCTCCAAGCTGCGTCACGATCAGTGTTGCCATTGATTGATATATTCAATATACTTAAGGAGATTTTTGTTCATAATGAATATAAAATAAATTCCTAACTAGCCTAACTATGTGTTATCTTGTGTTATTCATCTAATTAGTTAGTAAAGGAAACTATATTAAATTACTAGTTAAAAAGTGATTCTTTATAGAAGAAAGTAAATGAAAAAATGCATTTTGCTCGGGTAATTTATTTACACAAAGTGGCAGCACATCAAACTGACAAGTGTCACGCTAACAGCCCGCTATTGGCTCCACGGCCGACGACGTAGTACGGAGGCAATCACGTGACCTAGCTGTCACGGGAAGAGACTACCTGGTTATTATACCATGCAGCTAATTAGGTATATTTTGCGTTGATCAGCCTTCCAGGTACTGTCACAAATAGTTGTATGATTATCCACCCCACCCCAACACAACTATTCTGAATTTGAAAATAACTAAACTGAAAATATGTTTTGTGTATAAACTTCGAAACTGATCTCATTTGTGTGATTCAATTACAAATATTTATGTTTTCGCATTAACATGGGCGGGAAAGTAGGTACTTACTCCTTCGCCATTTTGTATTCCTTTTTCTGGCTTCATTCGCTAGTTCTACGCGTTCCGTCTATCTATTGGTTTCAGATGTACTGCCCCGGCTCCCCATACAATTTTATATATTTTTGATCTTCCTCAGAACATGCACCTCCCGCCGACATCGACAACGGCCGAATGTCGTCCAGGCTGCCAGTGCAAGAAGGGCTTCGTGCTGGACACCATGTCCAAGAAGTGTGTGTCGCCAACACAGTGCCCCTGCCACCACGGGGGTAGGAGCTACCCCGACGGACATGCGATGCAGGAAGAGTGTAATAACTGGTCAGTGACAATTTAACACTTTAAGGGACATATGACGAGACAAATAAAAGATTTTATGATCATCTGTTCATTAATAATTGACTGCCTCGTTGGTCTAGTGGTTGCAAGCGCGACTGCTGAGCGTGGGGTCCTGGGTTCGATTCCCAGGTCGGGCAAAGTGTTATTGGGTTTTTCTTTAGGAAATTCTCAGTAGCAGCCCGGAGTCTGAATTTGTGCCCGGTTAATGGCAATAGGCTCGCCCCCTATTACATGCGACTATAACATAACTGGCGAAATGTGGGTGTACTATACACCTCGGCCTACCCCTTCGGAGAAATACAGGCGTGATGTTATGTTATGTTAGCGGACCCGGCAGACGTCGTCTTGCCCGGAAAAGCAGCGCAACATATCATTAAAATCGTCCCTGCCGTTTAAGAGAAGATCAGTGACAAACCGACAGCAGCGCCACCTGCTGGGTCCAATTGTATTTTCAAACGATCCAGGAACCCATTGAAATATACACACAAAACTTCATCCAAAACGGCCCAGTCGTTTAGGACGAGTTAGGTGACAAACACACGTACAGAAGAATTATATGTATTAAGCAACGACCATACTGCCCAATAGACGCCTAATGTTGAATATAATGCATACAATAAATTCTGTCACTAGCTGAGCTGACTACTGCAATCCGATTGGCCTTTCGAAGGCGGCTATTGGCTAATCACTAACGGGGCTTTTTGATGGCTCATGTTAGTGGTCGAAACTAATTTGACGATTTGAAGTGGCGAATAGTGGCGACCTACATTAGTGAAATTTCATAGATGTGTTGCAGACATCGGTCGCCTGTTATGAGGCGTCTATGGGCTGTGTGGTCGCTGGTATTAAGATGTCTTTCGTTTCTAGAATGACAACAAATCTGCGTGTATGATTTTTCTTTTGCATTTAAATACAAAAAAATAGAAGCAAACTGGCATCGGATACAGGGTCCTAGTTACGGCGGCCAGGGCTCTAGAGAAAGAGACCTCCAAACAATACGCACCGAGTCCAGGAGTACTTTTTTCTGAATCAGACTCTAAATTTTATTGTTACCACGTTTTTTTGTTTTTTTTTTATAGTATAGGATGGCGAAACGAGCTAAAGGCCCACCTGATGTTAAGCGGTTACCTTTGCCCATGACAACTTCAATACCACCTAGGCTGTTGCCTAAATGGTACCGCAAGTCGGTTCGCCAAACTGAGACGTGAAGATGGAAAGTCTCATGTGATTGTAATTTCACCGACAGACCGAAACACAGCAATGCAATGTTTGTTTATAACTTAATCTATACTATAATAAAACTGTAAAGGTCGAAAAGTCTGTACATTGAGTTTTTTTTCGCGAAAACCGGCTAGGGGGACTAGAAATAAGCTATAGAACACGAATCAATCGTTTAAAAAATTTATGTCTGTCTGTCTGTCTGTCTGTCTGTCTGTCTGTTTGTTACCTCATCACGTGAAAACGGCTGAACGGATCGTAATGAAACTTAGCATTTGTATTGGTATTAGTCTAACTTAAAATATAGGGTATGTTTTATCTGAATCGGTTGAGTAGATCCAGCGATACAGCTTGACCCCTGTATTGTATGAAGTTGCATACAAAGTAGAGGTCATGATTGTTGGTTGGATGCAGGTTGCAGGTTCCTAAAAATACAACTGGATTCTATTAGTATTATAGAAAATATAGAATAACATAACATAGCCCATCACTGTCCCGCTGCTGGGCATGGCCCTCTTCTTGGAATGAGAAGAGTTAAGGAACTGGATATTGTTAGTGTAATAGATTATCATAACATAATCAGCTCATTACCTACTGCCCCACTGCTGGGCACGGACCTCTTCTCGGAACGAGAAGAGTTAAGAAACTAGAAAATATAGAATGACATAACGTAGTCAACCCATTACTGTCCCACTACTGGGTATGGCCCTCTTATCAAAATGAGAAGAGTTAATGAACTGGATATTATTAGTATTCTAGAATAACATAACATTACCAGCCCATTACAGTCCCACTGCTGGACACGGGCCTCTTCTCAGCATAAGAAAAGATGTGGTTAGTGTTATAGAATAACATAAGCAGCCCAATTACTTCCCACTGCTGGGCACGAGCGTCTTCTTAGAATGAGGGAGTTTAGGGCTAATTCCATGAAATTCCATCACCTTAGCCGGTTGGTTGTAAAAACAAAATATAGTATGGTCGGTAAATAGTGTAATCGTCTGTGTAGGCGCTTATATGTATATATTTGAAGATATTGTGTTCATAATTATGACACGATGTTATTTTCTGACATCCACGCGGACGGAGTCGCGGGCACAGCTAGTAAATAATAATTTTATTTGCAACCCAATACAAAAAAACGGGGCTTATATCCGGGCACGCGGGCAGTGCCCCGGAACATCATGTTAGGGAATAAAGGTAATTCTTGAAATATTGAGGGTTCTAATGAAGTCCCATACAGTGTCCTGTTGTAAAGCAAATGTGTTTGCAGGTTTTCTAAGCTCTGCATCAATCTAACTAATACATGTTGATCTGTCATCCGTGCCATATTTAAGGAGGTGACTATACCACTGATACTGATAGATAGATGGATATATCATTTATAGGTTTTTGCTGGGCAAGCGTGTATCATCGTCGACTGCACCATTGCTTAACATCAGGTGAGGTCGTGGTCAAACGCAAGCCCATTACATAAAAAAAAAATTGTCAGAATATGGTACGCACGGCTACACATCAAGCTGTACATTTCCAGTATAAGCTGATCTCGCATTGTACGGAAAGCCTATGCAATGCGAGGTCAGCATAAACTGGAAATGTACAGCTTGATGTATAGCCGTGTGTACAATACAGTAAAAAAACACGAACACGAATCAATAACAAAATCAATACCATTTTTTTTATTATCATTTAAATACCTATTTATAAACAAACAAATTCCCCCCATGTGTCGCGTGCGACTCAAAAACAATGCGTGCGAAACCACCAAAAAAATGAGCAGAATTTTCCGCCCTTTGACAATGCCGCCGGTGACTTATTTTCTAAGTCGTTCGGGATTCATTCTCAAACCCTCGCTATTTCTAAGTGAAAATTTCGTTACTAAATAACCGTAAAATTAGTTAAATATTTTTAGATGACATAACCCCAGTTTCCAAAAGGCTGATCAACGCAAAAATTAACTAGTCAGCTGTCAAATCTCAGGTCAAGCGATGTGATTGGTTGTTAACATTTTTGCCAGTCAATTACAGGAGCTAACATTAGATTTGACAATAGATCAAATTGATCAGCCTTTCAGAAACTGGGGGTAAGCACATTTGTTATTATTTTCTCTAGAAATATGGCACGGTTACGGATCAACATCTTGTACAATATAAATCTAAAAATGAAATCATGCATTCATTCTAAGTAAAAATTAAATCATGCAGTCGAGCCATTCAAAACTCATTATCATTAAATAAGTTGAAAAAAAACGATTGTTGCACAAATGTAAAAAATCTATTTGGAATATTGTAATCTCTTTTTTGAAGCGAAGCTTCTATAGCGTCGTAACGTGCTCCGTCGCCGAGGAGTATACAAAAAAAACGTCACCGTTAACTTCCCCCTCCATTAGCGCGTGGCTACACTACTGTCTCGAACACATACAGTTCTACGCCCACTTAGAAGCTTCGCTACTGTCGGGCGTCCCCAGACGCCACTCGCAATTTTCTGTTTCTCTATTACCGTAAAATTATAGAATATTTTGTGTGATTGAGATGTTTTTTTCCTATCCCGGACCTTTCCATGTTAATCCCCTGAGTTTTTAGTTTCATAATGACTTCCCCAACTCTTAAAAAGAAAACTGAAAAAATCTGGTAAAAGAGGAATTGGAGGCGCCGGGTATCGATCCCGGTACCTCTCGCATGCTAAGCGAGCGCTCTACCATCTGAGCTACGCCCCCGTTGTTTATACTACCAAATAAAACAATACCTAATGGAGATTGCGTATATTTGTATACACTGTGCGTAAATGCCTTTCACTTTCTTAAAAACAGCGGACGCATGACAATGCCGCGTTATCGATACCTGCTTGATCAGCATTGACATACAAGTGCACTGTTAAACTAGTTTACCATACAATAGCACGATACAATTCATAAACGGCGGTCTTAAAAAATTAAGAGAGGATTACGTTCCTATCCCTTAATTTACAATAAGGCAGGTTGAATGGTTATCATCTTCATAAATAACAAGAGTTTGCTCGCAGCTTCGCCCGCTTATAATTCGGCTTATCACAAAAAGACGTCATCGCGTATCCCTCGGAAACTGTTTGTTTTCTCGGGATAAAAAGTACCCTATATTTTTTTCGGGTTATGGTCTATCTATATGCTAAATTTTATACAAATCCGTTTAGCCGTTTCTGCGTGATTGAGTAACAAACATCCACAGACCAATAAGCCTAATGTCTGTGCAAACATCCAAACAGCTTCACAAACATTCACATTTATAATACTAGCCTGTGCCCGCGACTTCACCCGTGTGGATGTCGTTTATCGCGCATCCCTCGGGAACTGTTCATCTTCCCGGGATAAAAAGTAGCTAATATATATAATATGATATATATATAATATGATGATATGTTAATACGGGTTATGTTCTATCTGTATGCCAAATTTTATTAAAATCCCCATGTAGTTTTTGCGTGAAAGAGTAACAAACATCCACACATTCATTCATCCATACATCCTCATAAACTTTCACATTTATAATATTATTTACTTACTCCGCTGGCACAGCGACCCAAAATGTGTCTTTGCCTCCGAAACGAGAGAACGCCACTTGCCGCGATCTTTGGCAGTATTTCGCCAATCACTGGCTCTGATCTCCAGAAGATCGCCTTCCACCGCATCGCTCCAGCGATATCTAGGGCGACCGACCGTGCGTCGCCCTTTGGGTCGGCCCAGATAGGCTCTCTTCGCATCTCGATCTTCTCCCATTCTCTCCACGTGACCAAGCCAACGGAGTCTGTGAGCTTTTGCCTCTCCTATCACATTTGGTTCAGCCACGAGCTCTTCTATCTCAGCGTTCATAATATTAGTAGGATATAATTAGTAGGATAGGATAAATTGATCCGCAGTCCACACACAAATTTTAGTCTGGCTGACGAAAATAAATCGACAGTTTCAAATCAATTAACCTGGAACAACGCCAATTTGTGTGTTTTGCTAAAGAATAGTTTAAAGTTTTTTTTTTACCGAAAACTCATATATTTCGTGGACCCAGGGATCAAACCCAGGACATCACAGACAAAAGTAGTCAGAAACGAGGGCTAATGATATTAAAACCACAGAATAGATAGATAGAATGGTTGTAATCTCAATTTTATTTGCGATTCATGCGTGGAAACTTTCGTACAAACCACGCCTCCCATGTTGACGTCATTAATTTAAAAATAATACTTTACAGCTTTTGTTTCTGCAGTTAGAAACAGTGCAATAAGGCGTTTTTGCGGGTTTTTGTTACAGTAAAGTATAAGTCAAGGCGTACTGAGAAATGTTTTGAAATGCCCTGCACTATGGTGCAGAGTGTTGGCACGCGCGCCGCGCCTACTTTTCCATTCAATCTATCTGTTTCTGTGATTAAAACTGTATTATTACTGAACAATTATCTAAATATAAGATAACCGTATCCAAATACGAATTCTTTATCTAAGTTGAGATATTTTCTGTTTCACGGAGATCATAAATAACTAAAGATAAAAATTATTACAGTAAGAATATTAACGTATATTTATATATGTATAGGCCTTTAAAGCTGGAGTGAATCGGCACCTAGTAGGTTTGCTCGCTCCATCGTCGACCACATCCTGACAAAGCTGTCTAGATTTTGGTCAAGAGCAGATCTATAAATCATAAAAAAAAAGATAAAAAAAGGTACCTACTTAATCTCAATTTATGATGTGGCAATTATTATAATTTATACACAACACAATGTACTTACCTATGTATTTATTCACATATTACTGATATTACACTAGTTCACTCGCGACTTCCCGACCTCGTAAATTTTGAATCTCCGTTACATCCTGATGTTAGAACGTTTATTTGCGGTTCCGTGAGAAGATCGGGTGTTGGGATTAATTTCGAGTTAATTTCGTTTTATTGAGTGTGAATTTCTAATAGCTGTGGGTATTAAAATTAAAATAAATAAATAGATCACTGCCGAGGTTCAATTTTTAAAAAAAAACTTAATTTTGGAGCAAAATTCAAATTTTCGCTGTCACGAAAATAACGCTGTAGATCAGCCTTTCCCGATAGTGTGAGAAGTGGGCGATAACGCCCCCTTGTGAGTGCTGCAGGCCTAAAGGGGGGCGGTAAGAGACCCAGAAAAAAAATGGGGGCGTTGTGTAAAGGCTTGGGGGGCGATTTGTAATTTTACCTAGCTAGGAGGACTCTTAGACACCGACTGAAGTCTCGACATTCGACTACAACTTGTGAACATCAACTAATATAAATTAAGAGATTGCTCAAACTTGGTTCGATATTTCTCTCCGCGTAGTTCATATATCTGTCCTGTTTTATTGAATAAATAACATAAAAATCATGTCAATCGGTCGCTTCGTTTCACAAACTTATTAAACAGCATCAGATTCATCCTTCACATTAGTTTTTACATAAGAATCGATTATATTTGTTTTATTTTTAATAAAAGATACTCTGTCTGAATACTATAAAGTTGCGTTTCAATAATCATTCTCATTGGCAGGTGTAGCCCGTAAGAGTTAACTTGAGACCTGAGCGCCGTTGTGTACTACCTACTGCGCTTAGGTCTCAAGTTAACTCTTGCGGGTTATAGTAAAAGTCTCGTTTGGAAAGAATTTTTAATCAAGCTAATATAGCTCACAATAATTAATTAATTTAATTTGAAGTTATAGTGGTTTTTAAGTTGGTGAAAAAATGGGGGCGCTAAAAAATGGGCAGTAGACAAAGTAAGTTTGGGAACTACTGCTGTAGATAATGCTATTATTGTTTGTAAACAGTGAATGCAAGAGCGGCAACTGGACGTGCAGTCAACGCAAATGCGCCGGTCTGTGCTCAGCGTGGGGCGACTCCCACGTGGTGACCTTCGACGGCACTGACTATGACTTCGAAGGCGTCTGCACCTACCTGCTGGCTAAGGGCGTCATGGACAGCAAGGATGGGTTCGATGTTGAGATACAGGTTAGAGGAGTACCTACACAGATAAGTAACAGGATATCTAGACCCCCTGACAAGGGGGCGAGACTAACGATAAGAAAAATAAGAGACCCATAACTCCACCAACTAACTCCATGTTTTGTGTGTCATGGATTTCCACAAAGTAACGCCTGATGCCACAGAAATTGATAGATAGAATGGTTGTAATCACAATTTAACTTGCGTTTCATGCGTGGCAACTTTTGAACAAACTACGCCTCCCAAATCGACGTCATTATTTTTTTTTAAATTAACGTTAATCAAATGTACTGTACGGCTTTTGTTTCTGCAGTTAGAAATAGCGCAATAAGGCTGTTTTGCGGGTTTTTGTTACAGTATTTACAGAAACAAGTCATAAGGCGAACTGAGTAACTGAGACAGGCTTTGAAATGCCCTGCACTCTGGTGCAGTGTTGGTTGGCACGCGCGCCCCGCCCACTTTTCTATTTTATCTATATATTTCTGTGCCTGATGCCATTATTTTTCTTTAAAAGAAGTGAAGTAGGTAAGTAGTCGTTTATTATTCTTGTCAACTAATTTATTTAATAACTTGTGGCGAAAACAAGGGCCATTTCCGAAAATGGAAGTAGTTTACAGAGTCACTGCTTTGGGCAAATGGATTAGCAACCGTATCAGTAGAATAATTATCTCATACAGGGTGGCAGGGAAACGCTTCCGAAAACGAAGATAGGTGATAGTGCTGGTGATTACTAATACGAAACCACGAAAAAAAAATGCGATTCTTTTTTTAAATTATTTCTTTTTTTTTTTTGCATTTTTCATTATTGTATGAGTTTTATTTAACTGCCCAAAGCTGGTTATGTATGAAAAATTAAAAAAAAAATATATGAAAAAATCTAAAAAAGAATCGCATTTTTTTTCGTGGTTTCGTATCAGTAATCACCAGCACCTATCTTCGTTTTCGGAAGCGTTCCCCTTACACCCAGTATAGTACGTAGTAGGTAGTAGTTAGTCATTTTGACGGACCTGTTTTCTGTAAACGACGGAATTCATCCAGTAATTTTGTATAGTAAAGTCTGTGTCAATACAATTAAATAATTAATGTAATTGCCACTTACACAAATTTCAACTTAACCCATATGATAACTAAGTTGAATTCAGACTGACAAAAATGGTTAAAAAGGTCTTAAAATACTTTCGTTGCAAAGGGAACTGATGTTTGTGTTTTGTTAAATAGGGTTTCTGATCCGAAATCATATTTTTTTTATTGGATTGACATATACTTTAAGTAGTCATTCATCATCATCATTTCAGCCGAAAGACGTCCACTGTTGGACATAGGGCTCCCCCAATGGGGGATATGCCATAATCGCCACGCTTAGCAGGCGGGTTGGCGATCGCAGTTGGTTGTTTTAATACTCAGAGAACGCTGCCGCCCATCCTCTGGTGAATCCCTCAGTCGCCTTTTACGACACCCATGAGAAGATATAGGGTAGTGCAATTCTTTACGTCCAGCACCACACGGAACTTTAAGTAGTAAATCAGTTTTATTTTTCCACAGAATGTACCATGCGGAACAACAGGCGCCACCTGCTCCAAATCTGTAACCCTGAAGGTTGGCCGCGGCGGTGATGAAGAGATTGTCTCACTAACCAAAGATGCACCTATTCCGGATATATCCAAGCTAAAGAGGTACGGTCGACCGCACGTCAGTGGTAACCCTTTGACATTGACAGCATCTTTATTTTGTAAATAGTAAGGGCGGTTTTCGAATTGAAGTGTTACCACTGTCATGCAGTCGACTGTACTTATATTATTCCACTAGCTTTACTGTGACAGTAAGTCACGAGCTCAGAACACAAGTTATGAGAAGAATTGAGATAACGTGTGTTTTCTTTGTTCCACTAGTTAATGGCCAAAATTAATTCATTTCATTTCTTTTATTTATTTTCATTTATTTTTAATATCCAATCTATCCACGATTTGCCCTACTAGAGATAGGAATGTGACATATTATTATTTTGTATGAAGCTTATGTCAAATTTCTATCTAATATAGGGCAAATGGCGGATAGATTGGATATTAATTATTTTTGGCCGTAAAACATTACAAAAAAAAAGTTTTACTTTCTTCTTGAGAATGCTTTACATTGCTTTACTTTGATGACTTTGCATTGTTTTGCAGTATTTGTAACTATAATATATGTTATGTTTAGGATCAAGATGCGTATAGCGGGTGCGTATGTCTTCTTGGATGTACCAACCTTGGGCATGAGTCTACAATGGGACCGCGGCATGAGGGTCTACGTCAAAGTGGACTCCATTTGGCAAGGAAGGGTAAATATCAATTTTAATTTTCATATAAACACATCATATATTTTTAATTTCACTCCAGTATTTGCTCTATGAGTCGAGTGGTAAATTCACTCTGAATAAAATAGAGTGCTGATTCCGAGTTTGAAAGTTACTCATATCGTAATCGCCATGGTATAATAAGATGTTTCACCAGCTATTCTCTTCCCGAAATGACAGCGCGCTGCCTCCAAGCTACGTCACGATCAGTGTTGCCAGTGATTGTTATCTTCAATATACTTAGGAGATTTTTGTTCATAATGAATATAAAAAATAAATACTATAAATAAATTCCTAACTAGCCTAACTATTTGTTATCTGGTGTTATTCATCTAATTAGTTATTAAAGGAAACTGTATAAAATTACTAGTTCAAAGGTGATTCTTTATAGAAGCCAGTAAATGAAAAAATGAATTTTGCCCGGGTAATTTATTTTCACAATGTGGCAGCACATCAAACTGACAACTGTCACGCTAACAGCCCGCTATTGGCTCCACGGCCGATGACGTAGTACGGAGGCAATCACGTGACCTAGCTGACACGGGAAGAGACTACCTGGTGAAACATCTTATTATACCATGGTAATCGCTATCGAATGCGTTGACTTTCATTCATCAAACAGTAGAGTTCCTCTTCGTTTCCGCCAGGGCCGAAAGTTAGAGGAAACGGATCGGACTACCAAAAAAGCTCAATAAAAGCAAACTCTATATTATCTTTTTCACATACGGTGACAGAGGTCAAATACATATGTTTTGTGTTGAATTATCTTCTACACTTACTCATAAGGCATCGTTCTATCCTGCTGTCTCCGTACCCACATCACCATCAACTCAGACTATCGCAGTCCACTGCTGGACATAGGCCTCTCCCAAGTTGCGCCACAACGCTCGGTCCTCTGCCTTCCGCATCCAGTCCCCCCCAGCCACGTTCTTTAGGTCCGTACCCACGCTATGTGAAAAAGATTGCAATTAAACAAACATTATTTTCAGGTAAAAGGTCTATGCGGCAACTACAACAGTGATATGCGAGATGACTTCCAGACGCCCTCTGGCGGCGGCATGGCTGAGTCTTCAGCACTGATCTTCGCTGACTCCTGGAAACTTAAGCCTACGTGTCCTAAACCACAACGTCTTTTGGTAAGAACATGTGATGAAATGTTTCAAATTTAATTTTAACCGAAAGTACTTAGGTCATAGTATTAGCACACCTCGGACACTCAATACAATATAAACGCTAGCACCACCTACATACACAAGATTACGTCTTATACGAACGCACACACACGTGTAAGTTAGAGATGCACGCCGCTCGTAATGCCGACTGGGATCCTAGCGTTTTTCAGAGATGGTTTGCTTGTATAGCGACTGGCGATTGACATCCATAGCAATCTTGCAGTCCAATTGCCGGAAAACTGTGGGCGGGTGCGGGGTCCGGGCGAGGAATCTTGAATTGGCGGGGGGCGGTGAGTGGCCGTTCTGTACGTTAGTATTATTAGATAGTCTGTGGTATTAGGATAAAAATTAAGAAAGAAAAGTCTAGATTGTGATAGTTAACTCATTAACTCTTCTTTGGGTTCTTGAATAGTTTTTAATTATTAGTAGACTGTAGGAGACTTTATCCACCTCATTACAAAAAACCGGCCAAGAGCATGTCGGGCCATGCTCAGTATTATAGGGTTCCTTAAGTAGGTGTACAAACGAATCAAATCGAATATTAATCATGGCTATTTTAGTTTTTGCAATAATCGGCAGCATTCGCGACTCAGAGCGTGTTGTTAGTAGCGCCATCTAGCGATAAATTCAAGAAGCCAAATTTAAGAAGTCTGATTGATGTCAAAGTTACTTTTTGTGATTTTTTCAAATAGAAAGTAGCTAAAGGAGCATTATTTGCCATGATAATTTTTCTCTAAGGTCAATGACCTTTGAACTAGGACGTTTTAAGTATTTTTCGGTTTTCTGTCTATAACTCAAAAAATTATAATCACATTATACTCGAAATAATTTTAAAAGAGAGTTTTCACAAAGGTCTATCAATGTGGAAGATTATAAGTTTCTACGTTGCATATTTTAGAAATGGCAGGGGGGGGGGACACATTGCAAGCCACTTTGGCGGGCTATATTTCGCAGATGGTACACCTGATAAAAAAGTGTTGTATGAAACATTACCTTCATTTTAGTAGACCTATTCAATGATACCCCACACGATGGGGTGCAGCGAAAAAATTTATTTTTTCCCCATTTCACATGTATGGGCGCCACCCCTAAAGAACGTAAAAACTATTTTTTTATTCTTTTAAAATTGAGATCTATATGCAGACTATTTTTTAACAAAATTTCATTTACTTATGTTTATAACTGTAGAAGTTATTAAGCTGTAAAGGATTAGGACAGACGGACAGACGGACAGACGGACAGACGGACGGACATGACGAAACTATAAGGGTTCCTTGTAGGACTTTGGAACCCTAAAAAGGTTTAATAAAAGGTTTTGCTTAAGCCTTAAACAAATTTTTATGTATGTATGGAGTTTGATGTTTAACCCGGATTAAACAAGAGTCTAAACTTGATCTAAGCTTTTGTAATAAGGTTATAGGTTTAAATGGTTCAATCCATTAAAGTCGAGGGTCGGATGGTTAACAATCAAAGAGTACTGTTCGTGCGCAGTTAAAGAATGAGCGACACTTCTACCTATTGTTCTATGTGCCTCTCGTTCACACAACACCGTACGTGTGAGCGAGAGGTAAATTCAAATGCCGCCATTTTCAATCTAATTGTATATCTGCGCGAGTAGGTAGTACAAATTTTTGTCTCTTGATAGTTGTTTCTTTCACTTCGATCTAAATATTTGCTGTTTCTGCGACTAACTTTGAATTCAATCAAATTTCAAATATTATTTATTTTCAGAAACAGGTGTAATTTTTACTTTTACTAACAATACACAGTTAAATGTTTAAATATATCTTACTAAGATAGATTTAACGGCGGTGTCTGTGCTAGTATAAACTGTGTGACAGACACCGGCGCCTTCCACCCACAAATTTATGGATACACATTGTTTTTTTTTTTTTATATTACATAAGTAGTTTATGCCTTTTAGAAAAATATAATGTAGGAACTACATTTGATACTTAAAGCCATGCATTAAGGACTAGATGTATAAGGGTATAAGTGTGTGTTTGTGTTAGATGTGTAAAAGAGTATAAGGTGTATTGTGTAGGGGTGTGTGTGTAAGTGTAGGTATATGCATGGTTTGTACCTTTATATGCTGGGGAGCGTGAGCAATGCAACTGTCATATTTATTATGTTTCTCTCAGAAACAAGCCTTCAGTCTGTTCGTACGATAAATTCTGTAAATATATTTCACCACTTTCTTACAAAAAAAAATACACAGGACCACTGCAAGCAGCGTCCTGAGCGTAAAGAATGGGCGTCTAGCATCTGCAGCACCATGAAGCAGCACCCCTTCACGCTGTGCCACGCGGAGGTGTCCCCCTCCGCGTACATCGAGCGCTGCACGCGCGACGCGTGCGCGTGCGACGCGGGGGCGGACTGCGAGTGCGCGTGCACGGCGCTGGCGGCCTACGCGCATGCGTGCGCGCACCGCGGCGTCACCTTCAAGTGGAGGACGCAGCAAACTTGCCGTGAGTCTATACTACAACTATGAACTATTTCATACTGGTTGTAAGGGGAACGCTTCCGAAAACGAAGATAGGTGCTGTAGGTCTACTCGCGTTTTACGAACGACAAACGAAGTACGAACTTTCGTTCCGACTGATACTTACATAATAAAGATAGGCACATAAAAAAGGCACAATTAAGATAGACTACGGTTCATAGTCGTATACAATTTACCGGAGATGAGAAAAACAAACGTCAAAACACGATCATCGCATGCGATAAGGGAACGATGGTTGACCGGAGTAGCAAATTGTGCGATGAATCGTACGATTTATCGAATATCGTCGAACGGGAGTAGACCCCTGGTGATTACTGATACGAAAACACGAAAAAAATATAACAGGTTAAGCTGCACTTGCCGCGGTCAGTCTGTGGATGGGTGACCGTTTCGTTACACATCGAGACCACTCCGTGCCTCGGAGAGCACGTTAAGCTGTCGGTCCCGGTTGTCATACGAATATCTATGGCAGTCGTTACGGGTAGTCAGCAGCCTGAAAAGTCTGACAACTGGTCTAACCTCCGAATGTCAGTATTACCCAGTAATTGGGTTGCGGGGGTCTGATGGCAGTCGCTCCGTGTAAAATACTGATGTTCAGCCGCATCTGGCTAGACTGGAAGCCGACCCCAATATAATTGGGAAAAGGCTCGGAGGATGATGATGATTCTTTTTTTAGATTTTTTCATTTTCATTTTTTTTTCATTTTTCATATATAACCAGCTTTGAGCAGTTAAATAAAACTCGTACATCATGAAAAATACTTTTTTTTTTTTTAAATCTAAAAAGAGAATTGCATTTTTTTCGTGGTTTCGTGGTATCAGGAATCACCAGCACTATCACCTATCTTCGTTTTCGGAAGCGTTTCCCTGACACCCTGTATACTAGTGTCTCGTTGGACGTAGGTTTCTCGTAAAGTCTGTATTCATCATCATCATTTCAGCCGATACGTCCACCGCTGGACATAGGCCTCCCCCAAGCATGCCATAATCGCAACGCTTTGCAGGCGTGTTGGCGATCGCAGTTATTTATTTATTAACGGCCAAAATTAATATCCAATCTATCCATGATTTGCCCTACTGGAGATAGGAATTTGACATAAGCTCCATACAAAATATGTCAAATTTCTATCTCTAGTAGGGTAAATCAAGGATAGATTGGATATTAGTTTTGGCCGTTAGAAGCACGATTAGAGAGATGGTAAATAGGGAGCAGCTTATTCACTTTATTATAAAGGGTAGGTGCCAAGAAATAATTAAACCTTCTATTGTGTGTGAAATTTCCTTTTATAGTTTCACAAATTATGTTATTACGCCTTAGTTGGTTGGTTAAATACTCAGAGCACGCTGCAGCCCATCCTCTGGTGAATCACTTAGTCGCCTTTTACGACACCCATGAGAAGAGATAGGGTGGTGAAATTCTTTATGTCCGGCACCACACGAAAGTATGTATTACCTGCGGGTATTAAAATATCTGTGCTGCGGGTAACTGTGATGAAAGGACTAGGTACTACGACCGAAAAGTGAGTTATTTATCATCATCATCATTTCAGCCGAAAGACGTCCACTGCTGGACATAAGCCTCCTCCAAGCATCGCCACAACGACCGGTCCTGCGCTTTCCGCATCCAGCGGATTCCCGCGAGCTATTATCGCAACATAATAATAAATAAAAACGTACGAGTATGTCCTCTCGCCGTTTCACTAGCCTCACTAATTGAGTAAATAAAGGATTGCCATCGATTGGTAGGCAGAACTTTGTCAGTCAGAAGCACCGATGATTTCTCTGGTAACGCATACATTCCACTCAAACTCATAATTTTTTGTAGTTAAAAAATGCGTTATGAGTTGTCACTTAGAAGAACTGAACCCTAAAATAATCTATCCTGAAAACACACACTAACACCCATATGCTTAGTTGTTTTCTCAAACGTTTCTTGACTCAAACTCAGTCAAAGATGCCTTAACACTTACATTTCCTCAATATATCTTGAGGAAATAACCGATAATAGGATGTTTGAGAATTTTTGGAAATGTAAGTAGGTATAACGATGGCGAGACATCCAATTAAAGCATTCATTATCAAATAATTACTAAAATATGCTTTTAAAATTAAATAATCAAGATTTTTATTTCTCGTTTTAAATTTCGCACCAAAAAGCTAAGTCACGTGACATTATCGTCAACCTACGTCACTGCACTTGTACCGGTCAGTGTTGCCAGTATAAATTCCAGTAAAAATAAAGTAAATCTTCAACCTAGAATCTACGATGCGTGCAATTTTCATAATTGTTGGCAATACCAGTCAAACACCCTGATTCTCGAACATTTATTGCATAAATTCGTCAAATTCGGTCATTTTTCAGAATAGAAACAACAATAATCACGTCGCAATTAACACTTTTCCAGTCTTGAGGAAGCCTTAAGGTTGGTCGCGATGTTCCTCGAGTTCTTTCTCACCTTGAGTAAGGAAAACTATCAAGTGACGGAGATTTTTTACAACTGTGTTCACAGTTGTGTTGTGTTTTCTCCGTGGTGTTCACCACGGAGAAAATATTGAGTTGAGGTGGAGTGGAGTCTAAAAACGTTTGAGGAAACAGCTAAGAATATGGGTGTTAATCTTATGTATTATAAGTATGTAGTAACAAAAAAAAAGTAGGTATATAAGTAGGTATTATATCCGTTGTCTAGTACTGCTTAGTTTGGGACTAGATGGTGCTGTGTAAAAATGTCCTAAAAATATTTATTATTTATCTCATTTATTCCTTTATAAGCACTTATTATTATTATTTATCGGTTCATTTAAGATAAAAATCCATAATTTTTACAATATAAAACATAACATAAAATTACAATTATAAATTCAAACAATCACAGCAAAATTAAATTACAATAAATTGTATTGGTAAGATACACTATGTTAGTCAACACCTATTACTATACGCATTCATTAATTAATTACATTTTTAAATATTTCTGTATAGGTACTTAAAAAAAGAAAAACATTTACAAATGTAAAAAAATGTAAGCCACCGGCATCGGCATCGGGAACTACGTCCAAGCTACTGACGGTCAGGGCCCCAGATACAGAAACCTCCTCACAATACGTGCCGTTTCGAGGAGAACCGCCTTCTGAATGTGGCCCTTGACCCAGCCACCTAACGAGAGCCTCTTAAGGTGTTGGTCGAAGCTCTTATCTATTAAGCGATTAGCTGGCTGTGACAACTATCGGCATCTATTATTATTATTAATCTCCATATTAATCTGTCTCATCAGCAATGCAGTGCGACGAAGAGTGCTCTAACTACGACGCGTGCCTGTCTCCGTGCCCTGTGGAGACCTGCGACAATACCCTGTACTACCAGGACATGAAGAACAGCTGCGAGCAGGACACTTGCGTAGAAGGTAATGTGAACCGAGGAAAAGTGAAACTGAAAAGCGAAACATAAAATGAAGCTTTTAGTCTTAATAACTATTTTCCTAACTAAACTAATGTAAATAACTAATTATGAGTCGGCGCCAAGCAAACAATCAACGAAGATCATTAAATTACTTTAAAGAAATAATAAAAACAACATAACATCAAATACAACGTGAAATTTTCAACGATAAACAATAACTTTCCAAAAATGCTTCTCTGCTCGACCACTTGCAACTTGCACGCACTTTGCTTGTTTGTTTGGCGCCGACTCATAATTGGTTATTTACATTACTTTAGTTAGGAAAATAGTTAATAAGACTAAAAGCTTCATTCTATTTTTCGCTTTTCAGTTTCTGTTTTTGTCGGTTCAATTTTTTGATAAAAACTTTTCAACAAAAAATAAAACCGACTTCAAAAACCTTAACTAAAAAGTAAAAAAAATAATCATTGTATGTATTTTAAAATCTTAACTTAAACAACATTTTTAAGGCGGCGCGTGGTTGACCCTTTGCGTCATGTAATGTACAGTCGAGCGCAATATCTATAGTAAAAACAGTTTATGTGAACGTACATGAAAATCACGCGCCGCCTTCAAAATGTTGTTTAAGTTAAGATTTTAAAATACATACAATGATTATTTTTTTTACTTTTTAGTTAAGGTTTTTGAAGTCGGTTTTATTTTTTGTTAAAAAGTTTTTATTTCATACTTTTTAGTTGAGGGTTGATTCATAAATGTTTATATAACCAATTTGAGAATATATTTTTATTAACCTTTGCTATCCCACTGCTGGGCAAAGGTCTCGCTCATGTTCTTCCAAACGTCCAATCACTATCGTGAAAAAAAAACACGCATATCGGCCAAGAATTCTCAGAATGAGGAACCAATGAGCAGATCATCTAGATACGCGAAGCTAAAATAAACTGATTTATTGAAGCTGGTTAAAAAACTACTTAACCTAAGTCGATAAAATTTATATGGGACCACCGCGCGGACTTTCTCTACCAAATAAAAAAACAACCACGTAAATCGGCCCACAAATCTCGGAGTAATCGGTGTACATACATGAAAAAAAAAAAAAAAAAAAAAAAACCCGCGGAATACATAACCTCCTCCTTTTTTTGAAGTCGGTTAATAAAAAGTTTTTCTATCTACAACTACAGCGAACTATAATTTTAGTTTCTGATTAAACTACGGCAGCTGTACTTCAATAGTTAAAAACGAAATTTCGATAAATGATGTATTCAGCAGGTAATAATTTTTTTACTGATGGGGGCGCCACTTGGTTGCTATATTCCCCTTAAGGGGTCATTGTACTCATAAGTTTGAACAACTTTAACTATGGCACCAAACTGGAATTCGCGAAAAAATTCAAATGTTCCCTACATTTTATCATAAAAGCATAAATCCAAAGATAATATACCTAATTTACATAAATCTTTGTGAAGTTCAAAAACAAATTGGGCTCTCCACAGACCAATTGCAAACAATTTTATCAGAATCTTCGTATTTTAAACCTTTGTATAAAGAACAATGGCCATTTTGAACTATGAAAAAACATGAAATGGTACCCAGATGAGACTGTCACCAAAATGGAAAATTATAATACCCAATTGATCTGTTTCTATTTAAGTTGGGCTTTAAGGACTTGTATCCATGGCCGTTAAATAAATAAACCAAGTAGAGATGCTACGCATCCAGTGGTCTCGAACCTACCGATTTTTCGGTGTTTCTACCGATATGAGGACTCCTACCGATATACCGAAACTGAACAATTTTTTCCACGATTTCTGAGCAAGGAAATTCATGAAAGAAATAAAAAGTCAAAGTCAAAAGTTTTTATTTCGAATACGCATTTACAAGCACTTTCAAAACGTTAATTATGAATCTAGTTGCACTTCAGGACGTTCATTAATAAGTTGATAATTACGAACATTACTGCAATAAAATTAATTTAAACTGCATCATAAAATAGGTATTTTATGATAGTAGGCATTTATGAAAAACAAATCATTATAAAAAGCAACGACGTCAATAAATAGACACGTGATCTCATATAAGCAGCATGTTCCAAACTCAGTTGACGCAACCGTTGATAAAATTTACGTGTTTTCGCGAGACAGCTGTCAAGTGAACTAATGACAGATGACAGTGTGGTTCCGGAACCATAACTCGTGTAACCATGTTGTTCTTCTAAACAGCATATCTAATAAAGTTTTTTTTTTATAAAAGGTTTCACTAATGTTTATTTCAATAATCTCCAGCAAACAATTGAAACAATTTCTTTAATTGTGTGGTGAATTCTGTAAGTTTCTATTACAAGGATAACGAAGTTTTAAAATTGAAAAATTCGATTAAATATAATTTTTAACTTGTTATACCGATTTTAGGTACAAATAGACCGATTTTTGGGGGCAGCTCTACCGATTACGATTGTGCATTTTGACGTTCGAGACCACTGATGTAGCATCACATATAGAAGTGGGCGTTTAAACAAAAAGCGCTTAAAAAAGTCTAATAAAAAAAAAAGCGTATAAGCACGCTTTGTGATTAAAGCAGATTTCGTTTAGACTTTTTCGTAAACCAAACTAATGCTTTTAATAGTACGATTGAAATGTAACCTTATTTCTATGAAAGTAAGACTCAATTTCAAAGTTGACTCGTGGTGGTTTGAAACCGGCAGAATTAAATTTTATTCGTTTACGTAAAATTTGTTTAGAGAAAGCACTTTTTTATTTTGTTGATTATTTTCGTATCGTTTAAACATTTTAAACGGTTTTGACCTTGATTGATTTGCTTTTGCTTTGGCGCTTAGTTTATTTTTCGTCGTCAACGAGTGAATGCGTTTTTGAATGTTCTCCTTGGTAATTACGCGACGATTGTAGTTTGTTTGTATAGTTTTAGTGAACTTTGTAAATAGTTAAAATGTAAATAGAATAGTGTAATTTAGACAAATAAAAGTCAATTTTTTTAGAAGTGAAATACGAAAAGCGGCAAAAGCGTAAAATAATTCGTTGGCAGAAAAAAGCACTACGTTTAAACACGCTTTCGATTTTAAGTCGTTTTTCCCAACTTTAAATTCACATATATCATTAATCTGTGGTAGCATCTCTAGTACGTCTGTGCACTGATGGGATGGTTGTTGTTTATGTTTACATATTATATCGTAGTGATTATATTTTTTTTGTAATAAATTATTATAAACCACAGAGTACTGTAATAGTTATAAACGTAGTGATTATATTTTTCGTCGCACGTTGACTCGCTCCCGAATCCCAATCGACAATGGCGCAACAACACAATTACTCGAATTACGAATATTACGAGATGGTCCGGTGTTACATTTTGAGTGGTGAAAATTTATGTGGTGCGCAAAGACTCTACCTTTCTGATAGTTTACCGCGTTTGCAAAGACGAGGAATCAACACGCGTGTGCCTAACAGGCAAACAATTTTAGCGGCCAATCAAAGATTGATCGAATACGGGCAGTTTACCACACCAACCCATGCATCAGGTCGTGGTAGGCAGGCTGTGATAACATCAGCAGTTAAAACTGCAGTTCTCGAGTTTTTCGAGCGAAACCCTAATGCTAGCACGAACGAAGCCGCTCGACGCTTTAATGTCAGCCAGCATTACGCGTGGAACCTGCTAAAGTCTTCTGGGTTTCGCCATTACCACTACCAACAGAACCAACGCGTGCAGTCTCTACACGAAAACGATGGACTCGCCCGAATACAGTTTTGTGAATGGTTATTAAGAAACATTGATTGCAACATTTTGTGGACTGACGAAGCCCTATTTACCCGTGTAGGCATTTACAACAGTCGAAATGAACACTTTTTGACGTTAAATAACTCACATGTTATTGAAAGCAGTAAACACCATGCGGGCTTTAGTCTAAATGTTTGGGCTGGTATAATTGGCAATGTCATTGTGGGTCCTGTCTTCATTGAAGAACGGTTAACAGGCGGTAATTACTTAGATATGTTAAGAGGTGTCATCGAGGACCTGTTAGAAGATGTGCCACTAGCATATCTTAGAAATTATTATTATCAGCATGACGACGCTCAGCCTCATTACGCAAGTGTAGTGTGTGATTTTTTAAATACAAAATATAGCGACAGGTGGATTGGGCGTGGAGGACCTGTACCATGGCCTCCTAGGTCACCGGACTTGACACCATTGGATTTTTATTTATGGGGTGAAGTGAAAAGTCGTGTTTACGTTGAGGAGGCACAAAGTGTAGAGGACCTCCGCAAGAAAATAATTACTGCTTTCAACAAAATTAAAAGTAAAAATGGGACACTCAATTTGTTAAAAAATCATTTAAGAAAACGTGCACGATTATGTATTGAGAGAAATGGACTTGATTTTGAACAGTTATTAAAATGCACGTGAATTATGTAAGTTTTGATTGGGTAAGTTTAATTGTTGTAAATAGTTGATTTCAATTACTTTAAAACACCATTGTAAGTTATATCATTATAAGTTTAATAATGTTAATGGTGTACAATAAAGAATATTCTATCTATATATATCTATTATAAAGCAGCTCGAAATTTCAATTTAATTTATTATGACGGTCCTAAGCCTGTAAACTACGAAGGAAAAATTTGAATCTACTTTTTTATAGATAGAATATTATTATTATTATTTTTTTTTTTTAAGTATCTTCTATCTATCTATCTACTTTTTTCTGTAATAATAAAATTAATAATGAAATGTCAGTTATCACAACTACGAATTCCACTTTGTTATTAATTATTTTATTAGACTGCCTCGTTGGTCTAGTGGTTGCAAGCGCGACTGCTGAGCGTGGGGTCCTGGGTTCGATTCCCGGGTCGGGCAATTTGTTATTGGGTTTTTCATTAGGAAATTCTCAGTAGCAGCCTGGAGTCTGGATTTGTCCCAAGTTAATGGCAATAGGCTCACCCCCTATTACATGAGACTATAACATAACTGGTGAAATGTGGGTGTGCTATACACCTCTGCCTACCCCTTCGGGGAAATACAGGCGTGATGTTATGTTATTAATGATTTATTACTAAATAGACACAACTTGCGCACACTAAGTAGTCTGGTACCTACTCAAGCGCACTGTAGTTTACGCGGCGAGCGAGGTCATTGTCCTTATCGCGTGTTTATAAGATAAGAAAATGTTTAAACATTTTCAAATGAATGTTTTTTTTTAATTTCACTATAATTTTTAAAAAGCAACTTTCGGTTTGAACTCATTATCTTAATTTTAAAATTTGGCCTTTTAAAACTAAACCTGTATAATGTATACAATGTGTTATTGAAATAAGAATAAACCTCTTAAGGGGTCATTGTACTCATCAGTATGAACAACTCTTACTATGGGACAAACCATGAAATTACAAAATAAAAACCAGCCGTTCCCTTCATATTTTGTGTTCACATAAATTAAAAAAATTTAGGGATCAGCTAATTTCAAGCAGATAATTTCAATAACACGTATGTACAAAGTGACTTTTTGTTTACGCAATTTGAGAAACTAGTTTGTTCAGAATAACGAGGAGAATCAATTGGGATGTTTTTTTTTCTTAACCACAAAATTGCATGCTTTTATAGCCACTGTAAGTCCCCAAGTTGGTAGCGGAAAAAGTGAATAATGTCATGCAGGGACTACCTGCATGCGTAGCATGACCACTGTAGACAAGCGTTTTGTCTACGAAAGAATAGTCAAAATGACAGTTAAAGTACAGTCTAACAAAGCAATTGGTATACAGGGTAGAGAGATATAAATGAAGTTTTCTCAGAAGATTATGGAAGTTTTCGAGTGAAATATCATTTTAATAACGGACAAAGCTTAACTGTATTTATACAAAAACCTAATCAAACCATTCTATGATAACTTCCTGAGAAATCTTCATCTATATCTGGCGACCCTGTATACTAATTGCTTTGTTAGACTGTACTATACAATGTCATTTAGTCTATTCTTCCGTAGACAAATCTCTTGTCTGCAGTGGTCATGCTACGTGTGCTGGTGCACGGAAACTCATCAAGACGAACTTTCTGGACCTTAAGGACCTATTCACGATCCGCTGATGTACTGAATTTAATTATTTATAACCGTGTTGAGTTTATTTTTATTTTTTTGTTAAAATGTATGATGTTATAAAAACTATGCCAATCAATTCTCCTGGTGATTCTGAACAATCTTATTTCTCAAATTGTGTAAACAAAATGTAACGTTGTATGATATGCAACATGTTGATCTGTATTCGTGCCATATTTAAGGAGGTGACTATACCAGTTATACTGAACACGAATTAATAAAGAAATCAATACCAATTTTATTTCATTTTATTTAAAAACCTATTTGTAAACAATAGTAGTAGTAGTGTCATAGATAATATACTTATACTGGTATTAGATGAGCCACTTTTATGTATTACTGGGAAGAAAGCGAAGGAAATTTACTCTGCTGTACCAAAGATGGCGCTGGCACTATTAGTTACGATAATTACACACCAGAGGTCGGCCCCACTACTGGTTTTCTAAATATTTAATTATTATTTCTTTAAAATTAAACAGCACAGTTATTAAACAAAGATTTTCTTTATTTTTTACACATTCTTAAATAATATGATGTAGCCTATATTTAAACATGGTTGTTTTGATCAAATTTATCTGTTTTACCTTTTAATATTTGATTCACCCCTTTACACCAACTGTGCACGATAATATTAATTGCTAAATTTACAATATTTTTAGGAAATAAACAAATAAAATAACTTTTCCAATACTTATGTGACGACATTGTGATTCCACAAAACAGCAATGCAGTTTTGTAAAAGTTTATTCCACGGATCAGTTATGTTGTGTGTTGGATCAGTTGTTGTTGTTGTTGTATATCACACACAAAATAATATTTTTTTTTCCTTTATTACATGTGTAGAACTAGTAATTATATTTTATCAGTACTTATTTGATTATAGAGTTTCAAAATCTTGTGAAATTTTTTGACAGCAATATATTATTATTGGAAACATTGCCACAATTAAAAATTAACCGTTATCGTTTTCGAGATTAAAATAATACATTTTTATATTAAATGAATAAATTCAGACTAAATCAATAAAAACGAATTAACTGACTGAATAACTGAATTAATATTCATTAATTTTTTAACTAAGCAAATTAATGATTTTTTATTTTAAATTGTGATTCCAACGCACTCTATTGAGAAATTAGAATAAAAACGGTTCTAGTGTTTCTGCTGCCTACTAGATGGCGCTAGCAGCAACATGAATTCAAGCTTCTAGGGACTTTCATACCCCTGAGTAGTGTATTTGTAGATGAAGCGAAAGAGGTGTAACAGGATCTTAGCTGATGAAAATCCAGTCTCTGCCTACCCCAATGCGAAACAGGTGTGATAATATATATATATTTGTAAACAAACAAACCACCTCCGTGTGTCGCGTGCGACACAAAAAGATGCGTGTGAAACCACAAAAACAATTTGCAGGTATTTCCACCCTTTGACAATGCCGCTGATGATTTATTTTCAGAGTCGTTCGGGATTTATTCTCAAACACTCGCTATGTTTCTAAGTGAAAATCTGGATATTAAATAATCGTAGAATTTTTCAAGTATTTTTAGATGACTAAGCACATTATTTATCATTTGTTTTAAAAACATGGCAAGGTTACAGATCAACAACTTGTATTTACCATTATTGAGCTTCCTTGAACTGTGCTTGAACAAAGTTACTATAAGATAATCCAAAAATCTAAACATATTTTATGTAGGTATGTAAGTAGATTGTTTTCAACGATTTTCCAAGTCACTATATTTAGATGACTAAGCGCATTATTTATCATTTTCTCTAGAAATATGGCATGGTTACAGAATCAGATCAACATCTTACATATATGTAATTATTGAAGAGTTCCACTATCTACCTTCTGGCTACATCATTAGATCAGCTAGATGATACCAAATTATTGTAATGTCATCTGGATTATATATCTTGTAATGATTCAAATTTATGATAAGAAGGGCAGTGTTCCCAACCTTATCCCATGCTTCATAAGTCATGTAGATGCATGAAATTTTCTGTGAGTGGTTTGAATTTGGCATTAAGATGCATACTGGTGATCTTTCTTTCTAATTTTCATGACCATCACCCTCTTAAATTTTTCCCAGGCTGCAAACCCAAGAAGTCGTGTCCCGAAGGCCAAGTCTACAAGAACAGCACTCACAAGGACTGCATACCCCGGGCCAAGTGCAAGCCAGTCTGTATGACCCTGGACGACGGACGGGAGATAGGAGAGGGAGAAGTTATAGAAGAAGACGAGTGCCATACCTGCAGGTGTTCCAAGAAGCAGAAGATTTGTACCGGACAGCCTTGCACTACTACTGTATCGGTGAGTTTGAATTATTTTGGAAAGATAGAGAAATAACATGGTTGAATTGGAAGTAAGCGTAGTCCCGTTGTTACCACTAAACATTCATTATTATTTTCCCTGAAAATTTAGGTATGATTTTATTTAATTGATAGGTGATTAATTCCTCAATGGCCACAGAGAAGTGTAGAGCCGGCCATTGAAGGATTCAATGCTAAAATAAAATTTGTATTGACTACATTGTCTGTTTGGTCTAACTCACAAACTATATTATTACTTACTACTTGCGCAGATAAAGAATGGTATTGAAAATTGCGGTACTTCTATTGTCCTATGTGCCTCTCGCTTACACAATACCGTATATGTGAGCGAGAGGCATATACACTTGCCGCCATTTTCAATCCCATTCTTTATCGGCGCGAGTAGTAAGTACATTTTACAATAAAAATACAATTATACCTATCTTTTTTTTGTATTTACATATTATGATGACTTCGAAACTTTGGTATTGTTTTTGACTGTTATAGTACATTATGATACAAGTGAGCTAAGTTGAATAATATACTCGAGGCTGGATTGCAGCCCGAGCCGAAGGCGCGGGCGTAATGGAGCCGAGAGTATAATAGTCAATGCTCACGCGTGTCAGACGACGTTTATCAACACACTTGCGAGGAAAAAAACATACATTCTAGACAAATATTGAATTTGAATTTATTGAAAATGGCGCGCGGATTACTGTAGTGGTAGTGTAATCGCGCGGTGACATACAGCTATGCGCGCGCAGGTGGTCGAAGGAAACCGCCATACAGCCTAATATTAAAAATATTATAAATTGATTTTTTTATTTAAAACACAAATTAATATTAATTTGTTGACAAAAATAAATAATTTGATGAAATGAAATGTTTATTTAGCATATTTTAATTAATACAGTTTATTTATTCCCAAAAATGTTTTATTTTGTTTAGTCATAAAACTCTTTGCTGCGATTTAAAAATAAACTGTAAAGTAAAAAGCACTAGTGCAATAATATAATGAAAAAAGCACGCGTGCGTTATAAGCTACATTATGAACCTAAAATCGGTGCAATAAGAGCCACTTTACGAGCAAGTGTGTTGAAAAAATAGATAATGAAATTCAGAATCTGCAGACTTACTTTGACTTTATCTTTGTCCTCTCAGCCACAACGGCGTACGTCGCCGAGGCTTCACGACGAGCCCCTGAAGTGCGTGACCGGCTGGAGCTCCTGGATCAACAGGGGAGCGCCCGAGGTGGGACCCAACGGAGAGTCCATTGACAACGAACCGCTGCCACGACCCAATGAACTGGTGAGAATGATTCCTTATCGAATAGTGTAATGTCTTTATTACATTTGATATCTTGTAAGAGCGAAATTCACCAATAGAAAAAAAATGGGTGGCGTCAGGGGACGCTCGACAGAAGCGAATCTTGTTTCAGAGATCTTTCACATTTCACTGCTGTCTCGCTCTAACTTGAGCACTTTTTTAACCGACTTCAAAAAAGGAGGAGGTTCTCAATTCTATTGTATGTTTTTTTTAATGATTGGTCATACATTTATTACCGAGGTTATGAAAATGTTGGCCATGAATTATGTCTGATAGTAATTGCTCATTCATCAGCTTTCGGGAAAGTGTCAATCGAGTGCCCAGAGTAGGATAGATTTTTCTCAATTAGCATTTTTCAATCCAAAGACGGAAAATATCAAAAAAATCTCAAAACTGCTATAACTCGAAAACAAATCACTGGCGCCCCTTGGTTCACGGCATCATTTTTGTTGCAAATGAGCTCTAGTAAATAGGTCGAATTACAAGTCATCCTGTATTATACCAAACGTTTCCGTACGCAAAATACACGTTTGGACGTGGAGTTGCGGAAACCAGCCCGTTATACTATACTATACCAAATGTTTTCCCCCTCATCTAGGAGAGGTATTTGTTCATAGATCATTAGAAACCATTCTTTGATACAGGTTATCGGCACTCCAATGTGTAAGGAAAGCATGATGAAGAAGATCGAGTGCCGTACAGTTGGAGACCACAAGACTCCTAAGGAAACTGGACTCGATGTCGAATGTAGTCTAGAGCGAGGACTATTCTGCAAGGAGGTCGGGAAGAAATGCCTAGACTTTGAGATCAGAGTCTACTGTGAGTGTGAAGGTCAGTAGAAATTATTTGATAGGACCAAATGAAGGGTACAGGAAAAGAAAAGGGAATGTCACAATTTTTTACTTTTTAATTTATTAAGAAACTTATGTTTGCAATCGCCAGATTTTTTATTATTTACTGGTTTGTCATAACAAACAGTTTCTACATCCATTGTTCTCAATAATGAACCAGCAACATTCCAATTTTTAAATGCCTTTTTCCTCTTGATTTACTCCTGTGGATATACCCTGTTCTTTGCCTGTACTCTTCAAATGTTCTTATTGAAGACGTTTTCTGAGTAGAGACCACGGAGAACATCTCTTGATGCTAGTGTTGCACACCATGGTTCTGTTTTCGCATCCCCTTCGTAATACCAAACGCTCAAGCTTCCTTTAACTCATAACAGAACCTTCAATCTGCGAGAACTCTGTCCGTCCTAACGAGCCGCACCCCACCGATTGCTCCAAGTTCTACGAGTGTGCCCCAAGCGGCCCCGTGCTGAAGGACTGTGGGCCCGGGACACTATACAACCCTGAAACCATGGTCTGTGACTGGCCCGATAGTGTGGCGCTGGTCAGGCCCGAGTGCGGGACTACCACTCCTGGTTAGTGCACTACTTTTTTATATAATAACTATCGTTTAATACTGGGTGTCAGGGAAACGCTTCCGAAAACGAAGATAGGTCTGGTGAATACTGATACGAAACCACAAAAAAATGCGATTCTTTTTTAAGATTTTTTCATATATTTTTTTGCAATTTTTATGCATAACCAGCTTTGGGCATTTAAATAAAACTGATTTGCAAAAAACCCCATTTATCTACTTATTTGTTTTAAGTTCACATTGTAATTCAAATAAAATATCAGCTGGGATGAATGACATCCGCTCGCATACGCAGTCCGTGTCGTAGCGAGCTAGGTAGGTTTAGATACGCGCGGCATTGATCCCGAGTTTTGTACGCTTTACATTGCGGGTTTGCAAAATACCAAATCACTAAAACAATGAGTATAAAAGGCTAATGGTTATTGGTATTCGATTGTGTTTAGGCAGTATAATAATAGCCTTTCAGTTTCGCGAGCGTTTCCCTGACACCCAGTTTAAACGGTTTCACTCACGTAATTCCATCGGGTGTGCCCGACTAGTTTCGGACTCGACCGGAGCCCTTTATCATGAACTGGTTGCGCGGCGGTATCGTGGACTGAACCACCGGTGATTAAGGGCTCCGGTCGAGTCCGAAAATAGTCGGGCATACCCGATGGGTGGATTCGGGATGGAATTAAGTTAGTGAAACTGTTTACATTAATGATTAGTGCACTACTATTTGATATGTGCCGTTGTAAACACGAGTTCACGAGACTTTTGGGTTTCTAAGAGAGCTGAAGTGCTGCAATATAAGGATCCTGAAACTTTTGTGGGTGTTTCTTATGTATATTATAAGTACATACCTACAAAAAAAGTATATAAGTCAAAGTCAAAAGTTTTTATTTTACTTTCAAAACGTTAATTATAAATTTAGTTGCACCGTTCAAAAAAATTGTTTCTATGGAGAAGAGCCGGCAAGAAACTCCATGGATATACTCTTTTCAAATATTAATAGTACAATGATTTGTTACATGATTAATTGGAAAGAATTGTGTGAGAATAATGTAGGTTAATATCTGAGACAAATTCACTGAAGTAAACTAATTAATGACTAATAATGATTTTAAGTTTTGGCTCGACCATAATAGGAGGGAACCTAACGATCCCATACTCCATGCCATTAATAGCTACATTATGTTCATTGTAGGTGAGTAGATAAATATTATATCCATTGTCTAGTACCCATAGTACAAGCTCTGCTTAGTTTGGGACTAGATGGTGTAAAAAAGTCCTAAAATATTTATTTGTGTTCTGGAGAAAGGTAGTAAAACGGGGTGAATAAGGACAAAAGTGGGCAAGGATTTTAACATTGAAATGAGATAGTTTGTTGCCCACAAGGACCTTATAATGTTTACCAAATTATGGCAGAACATTTTTGAATTATTTGTGGGCAACCAACTATCTTGCCCACAAAGAATTCAAACATGAGGACATTGACAGTTGGGCTAGTCCACAAATTCAAAGTCGCTCAGAGAGCTATGACCAAGCGCCATACAAATTCGCCCATTGTCCTTTGAGTTACATGTACTACGAAAAAGAGCAAAATTTCACTTAACGGCCTTTTAGTAATCGGACGGCAGAATATAACATATCTTTATAATTTTTCAGAATGTAAAGTTATCCGATTTTTTTGTAGGTTCTCTCACGTCAGCTGTCACCGACGCTCCTCGAACAAGTCCACATCAAGGTTTGTTAAAAAAAAAAACAATGAATGAACCAAAATGAACCCAATGCAATGTAAAACAAACCTTATATCGTTTGCAGAAGTATCAACAGTCACTTCCACGTTAGCTCCCACCACCTCGCAGTGTCCGCCGGGACAGGTGTTCTCCGCCTGCGCCCACCGCTGCGACAGACTGTGTGACTACTTCAAACGGACACTCATGGCGAAAGGACTCTGCGTCGGAGAGGTGAGACATTTTCATAGCTACACCAGTTCATTGCTGGACAACAGCAGGCCTGACTCACTTGGTCACGTGACCCACGAAACATAGAATACGCATTATAATAAAATATTAAATATTATCATAATAAAATTTAAATTGATTTTCCTGACGGTTTGAAAGCTTTGCAGCGTCGTTCGTGGTCGCAGTAAGACTAAGATGACGAGCGTCTTTACACATATTTATAAAAAAATATTTTAATCTACCGTACAATTTTTATTAATTAAAATTGCACACAGTAATCACTCACAATGTCATTATATTTACGGTGTTGTGTGCTGTATAATCAAGTCCGAAATGTCAGGAAAATCAATTTAAATAATAATACGAGATGTAATCCGGTTAAACTTGTTTTATTATAATGAGTAGTGATTGCGAAAACCTAAGAAATTATCATACAATACGCGTGAAATATCTCTGCCCCTGTGAAAACATAAATCAATAGTTCCTCCTCGATTCCGTCAAGGGCGCTACTGATTTATGAATGACAGGAAGTCGACCAATCGATCGCGTATGCGTAAGTTCCAAATTCGCAATAGGCACTCTGGTTACTGTACTAATCACTGGTACTGAACCAGGAGTCGCAGCTTCGAATCCTGTAGGCCAATTCACGTAACTAAAGAAGTGCAGTTGCAGTCAAGTTTCGATCAAAATAACATACATACATATTATCACGCCTGTTTCCCATTGGGGTAAGCAGAGACTATGGATTTCCACCTGCTACGATCCTGACACACCTCTTTCGCTTCATCTACGTCCATTAACCTCGTCATGCATGCTCGTCGGTTTATAGAACTCTTAACCTGGCATTTTTTGAGAACATCCGCGATTTGATCGCGATTGAATCGCGGATCAAAATAATGCTTTCCGTATTCTCTTAGGGTGGTATTGGTATGCCACTGGTCAAATTTCTTTGTCCAATCCAATTTATTTGATGATCAGTGATAAAATACTTACAAAATACATACAATTTCTTTGATCAAAGTCAGATTGGTCAAAGAAATTTGACGAGTGGCATCTACGGCGATCGCTGGCAGAAACGAACTGCAGCGTCAATGCAACTTGATCGGCGCGTCATGAAATTACGTGAATTAGGGCTCTGCTCGTGAGCGAATTTTTCTTTTGCCCAATTTATATCTTTAGGATGACAGCAATGATATTTAAAAGTATTAATATGTCATACCCTAACAAAACAAACATATGTTGTATGAATGTATGTATGAACAATGTTCATATTCATATTCATATTATTTATTTGCATTCCACAATGTAAATTAGGTTCCGTACAAAGCGGCATAATACACATAAATTAGTACAAAGTAAGTAAGTTGGTTACTTCATGATACTTTCGCGTCATAATTGGAACACTTTCTGTACACACACATTTTAGTTTTTTTTGACAGCGGTCACACGGCGCGTTACTTGACGCGGATTAATAGAAAAACATCCTAATTAGGACGTTTTCGAGTCTTCAGATTGCGAGCGCAAGTAACATATCTTTACTTTTAAATATCATTGGATGACAGATACTAAAATATTAGTTAATATAACATTTTCTTTACAGAAATGCGTGGAAGGTTGTATCGATAAGAAATGCGACGCTAATTCATACTGGCGCGATGAGAAGACTTGTGTGCCTATGAAGGACTGTACCTGCTATGGCGATGGAAACATTGTTAAGGTAAGTAGTACTTAAGATCTGCTCCTATTCCTATACTCAAAGATTTATTTAAAAAAAAAATTAGGATTGTCATTCTCATATTATTGGAAGCATATTTATTTTTATGTTATTTAACCACCTACCACAGTTTAAAAAAATATTGTGTTGACATCATCAAACAAAAATTAAATTTAAACCGGTTCATTGTTTAACGGAAAAATCCCGAAAGAAGGTATTTATATTTTTTTCAATCCTCTTTTGATCCCATGACTCCAATCATGACAAAACCCATGTTAATCTGTACCCAACTCCATGTTATGAGGAATCTTTCTTCGTGTCCCAACAGCCCGGAGGCGTGGTAGTAGACGGCTGCATCAAGTGCCAGTGTCTTAACAACGAGTTCCACTGCGACTCCAGCGATTGCGTCATCATCAGTACCCCGGTGCAGGGCTCCACTCACCAGCCCATCATCGCACCGCACATCCTGCCCTCACCTTCCACGACCACTGCTAGACATGTTACTACGCCCGCTATGGAGATGTCACCGTCATCATCATCGCCTTTGGAGTGCGCTCCTGACAAGTGAGTATAAAACAAGTTTAACCGGATTATATCGCGTATATTATTTAGATTGGTTTCTTGACGTTTAGAAAGCTTTGCAGCGTTCGTGGTCGCAGGAAGACTAAGATGACAAGCGTCTTTACAGATATTTCTTAAAAAAAATATTTAATCTACTGTACAATTTCATCCTAATTTTAATAGAGAAGATGGTTGGCAGCTACCACCTGTTTGGAACCCAGTCCTAAAAATAATCAAGTCCCAAACAGCACGCAACACTGTAAAAGACAATGACATTATGAGTGATTACTGCGTGCATCGAAACAATTTTAATTAATGAAAATTGTACAGTAGATTTTTTTTTATGCCATTAAACTTATGCCAAAAAGCTGCGATTACACAAAAAATCTAGTGTGACGGTAGTCATTGTTGCAGTGTCACAAATAAAATAACAGTATAAATCTGGTGTGTTAAAATGCTTTCGAAATTATAGTGGGTTTAGGAAAAAAATAAGTTCTTTAGTCTTTGTTTAGCGAGATTCCGTCCTCCTTTTTTATTCGTCCGAGAACTAATATTATAAAGCTGAAGAGTTTGTTTGTTTGGTTGATCGCGCTTATCTCAGGAACTACTGATTGGAATAGAAAAAATATTTTTGTGTTGGATAGTCCATTTATTGGGAAAAGCTTTAGGCTATATAACATCACGCTACAACCAATAGGAGCGGAGCATAAATGAAAAATGTTGCAAAAACAGGAAAGAATTATTCCTTTTGAGAGATTCCGTTGCGTGCGCTGAGTAAACGGTTAAAGTTACGCAAAAATCATGTATAGCGGAATTGTTTCCCTTTAAAAGTTCAAAAAACAAAGTCCGCGACAGCATATGTTTAATTTTTATTGAATGAACATTTTAATATTTTATTAGAATTACAGTTATTGTTAATTAGCTAAAACTTTCATTGTATGTATGAATTTTATAATATCCTTGTTTTAACAATAAATAGGTATTTGTAATTTTAAATACAAAACGTAATTTTGTGTTTATTCAAATTTTTCATATTAAGCATTCTTCTTTTTCATGTTTTCTGATTGCTAACTGTCCTAACAGCTACATCAATCTATTGTGGGGTGATCAGCCGTTGCCAGACTCGGCGTTCAGCGCCAGCTCCATCGCCAGCGGGCTTTTCGAACCGCAGTACGCCAAACTTGATGGACACCCACTTGATATCGAAGGTACGATGTTCTTTAAGAGCTTAAGAGGCTGACAACACCTAAAAAAACAGACCTCTGTGGTCACTGTCGTTTCGTACAGAACTGAAAGAGAGGCAACGAGCCGAGGGACGTCGAATATGCCGCTAAACTTGACTGAAAATTATCATTTTTTTTTTAAATAATAAACTAAAAGCTTATTTGAAAAACAAAAACAACAAATGTTTAGATTATTGTCTTTCTCAAATGTTTTCTTAATTGTATTTATAATATTTAGTAAATAATAGAGATTGTTTGCTTTAAAGCATGTTTTTAGAGGTTAGTTTACAATTCTTTTCTATCGAGAAAACTTCAAGAAAACGTGTTTTGGGCACAATACAGTTTCAGAAAATACGATCAAGATTAACATATATATTTTTCACTGCCACAAACTGAATAGATACAGCTAAAAATGTTTTTAAAAGAAGCCTATTTGGGGTATTTCGCTGTTGTCAGCGTCTTAAACAGAATTAGATATTCTCGATGACGTGATTGTCATCTAGTCCTGAGCTATGTTTAAAGTTTCAAGTATCTAGAATTCAGCCATTCCCAAAGTGGGCGATAACACCCCCTTGTGGTCGCTGCAGACCTAAAGGGGGGCGATAAAAGACCCAGAAAAAAAATGGAGGAGTTGTGTAATGGCTTGGGGGGCGATTTGTAATTTCATCTAGCTAGGAGGACGCTTAGACACCGACTGAACTCTCGACTTTCGAGTAGACAAAATAAGTTTGGGAACCACTGACTAGATCAGTGGTCGTCAAACTTTTTTTTCCAAGAGCCAATACAAATCATGCGGGGCGGCACCTTGGGCCGCATGGGTCCGATTATAAATATTAATTTGTCACCTATATAAATTAACTACAACTCCACAGCTTTACTTACGTAGATTCCGATCCCGTGGAGAAACCGTAAGTACCTATGTTAAGACTACAAACTATAACGGTACGGGCGCAGCACAGGCTGAAGACGTCCGTCCCTCTCGCACTTCCTTCGTAGGTACTTACGATCCTCTTTTTTTATGATCTGAGCACAGAGTGAGTACAGTAATTTACGATCTGAGAAACGAACAAACCCTTGTTCTTCAATCAGACTCAAACCATGTGAAGCCAAAATTGTTTTCTTTGATGGTCTCTTAGTTACTGATAATATCATTCTATTTGGCTTAGTGCTAGGTAGATCTTATAAAATAGGGTTGCGGGCCACACTAGACTTTAGCTGGGGCCGCATGCGGCCCGCGGGCCGCGGTTTGACGACCACTGGACTAGATCATCAGGAAGTTAGTTTAAAATCGATTGCAAAATTTGTACCGAACAGAGACAGGAATGAAAGTTAGTTAATAAAAAAACGTGTTAAAATGAGATTTGGCAACATAAAATCAGATCTTTAGGCCAGTTCACGTAATTAAAGAAGTGCAGTTGCTGTTATGTTTCGATCAAAACAATGCTTTTCGTATTCTCTTATCTACGGCGATCGCTCTCAGAAACTAACTCCAGCGTCACTGCAACTTGATCGGCGCGTCATAAAATTACGTGAATTAGGGCCCTGCTCCCCGATTCAGAACCACAGGATATCCAGTTGTCGACCAGTTCGGTTTTTTTATCTCGTTTCGGCTGATGATTCTCGCAATGAGAGAAAAAGAGATGACAAACCGAATCGGTCGACAACTGGTTTTCGGGTGGTTCTGAATCGGGGAGCTGGACGATGAATTTGGATCCATCAAAAACGAAAATAGAGACGAGATAAAAAATAACAGCTATAATGCTTACAAATCCGGTAGTTGACTACTGTTAAAAATACCAAAATAGTTATATTGTTTAAAATAAGCTACAGAAACGACAACATTGTAGAAAAAAAAAAACATGAAAAAATGGAAGAGATACACGCTTTTTATGTTTTTGGAGAGGGCATTTCCTGTCCTTGTCGTGCTAAACGGACGTTGTACAGAGAGATGTCAAGTTTCTATGAAGGTTTTGAACAATGACGTCATACTTTGATAAAGCCGTCTCTCCCCCAGATTCCGAAAGGCTGATCAACGCAAAAATTAACTAATCAGCAGTCAAATCTCAGGTCAAGCGATGTGGTTGTTAACATTTTTGCCGGCCAATCACAGGAGCTGACATTAGATCAAATTGATTAGCCTTCCAGAAACTGGGGATTAGTCTAGTGAACCAATTTTAATTGCTTATAACTTGGAAATTTTATTAACAATTTTATTGGTTTCTTCATAGTTTGCTTATTTTTCTAGAATTTTTTTCGAGATTTCTAATAAAAATTTGTTTAAAAAAATTGTCACCTTCCCTATTAATGCTGAATTTGACATTTCTCAGTGTACATTTTTAAATCTCTTCCAGGCGGCAGTTGGAATCCAGCGACTCAAGACGTGAATCAGTACATCCAGGTCGAACTGCCTCACCCGGAGCCGATCTTTGGCGTGGTGATGCAAGGCAGCCCGCTTTTCGACCAGTACGTCAAAAGCTTCGAAGTCTTGTACGGAGAGGATAAGGACAATTTGTCGCGAGTGATTGACTATGATTATTTAAAACCCAAGGTAGGAAATTGATTCTCTTAGGCGGATCACACACTGCGACGCGTCCCGCGACCGGACATGTTAATATACAAACTGAGTTACTTGCATTATAACTCTTAAAACCGCGGCTCAGTGTGTGATCCGCCTTAATTGAAGCTTTTTAATACTCTGCAAATAATTTAATATATTTTATCTAGGAGATGATATAAACTAATATAATCTAAGACAATACTTTTGAAAGCCGTCGTCAGTGTTGAAAAACGTCGTATGAAACGTGTGAGCACTGTTTATTATACTCTCGGCTTCATTACGCCCTCGTCTTCGGTTCGGTACAGCCCGACCGAAGACGAGGCCGATTCAGCCTCAAGTATGATGAATAGCTTAGCTCACTTGTATCATAATGTACTATTCTAGTATGAATGATATTTTGAATTACAAACTAATAATATTTGACAGTGTATGAATAATATTACGTTCCTATGACATAAATAATGTTGACTGAATATTTTATTAAATTATTGTATTTTAAAATAGTTGTATAACGACTTTATTGATAAGTTTTCAAGTATTGCATGTCCGATATAGGTAAACTGTTAAGGGTGCCACTGACGATGCATCCAACAGTACGAATGGCGTGGCCGCATTCCAAAATCTGTCCGTGAATGTTGAAAATATATGTTAATTTTAGAACAAATCAAGCTTTTTTGGATGCAATAATTAAAACGGCGTTTTTTTATTGCATCCAAAAATTGCATCGTCAGTGCCCACCTTTAATTGACTAAATACTACTATTTGCAATGTCAACTGCACACTATGTAACAGTTAAGAAATAAATTATTCTGACTCAGATTCTTTTCGAATCATCAATACAATACGACATTTCAAAAAAATCAAACATTTTCCTAGGTATTCGAAGGACCCTCAAACCACAACACTCCAAAGAAGCAAATGTTCGATATACCAGTCGAAGCCAAGATTATTCGAATCCATCCTCTAACTTGGCACGAAGAGATCGCCGTCCGATTTGATATCATCGGTTGTAAGGAACCAGTATCTACTACGGAGTCTACGGAGGCTACGACGCCTACGACGGTTACGACGCCTACACCTACGACGATTACGACGCCTACGCCTACAACCGTTCCGTCTACGCCGACAACTGTCCCAACAACAGTACCTTCGACAAAATTGACTACAATCGCTGCTCCTCTGATAATAACTAGTACTGTGAGCCCACCGCCTGAATGTAATCCGAATAGGTAAGTGTTATAACGTATTTCAAATACAGTCTTCAGTTTTCTTACAGACTGAATATTGACGTACTTGCGCAAATATTCACAGTATTCCTCTAATACAAAATAACTTTATTCAAATAGAAATAGGTTATTTTGTATTGGCCTATCTACGCAAATATTTGGACAAATACTCCCAAGTAAAATGTCAGCATTTTTTTTGAATAGAATATTGGCTTATTTTTAAGCTTAAAGTAAGTGACTTTAAGCTTAAAAATACGTACCATACGTACGTAGCACGTCATGAAACGAAAATGTCTACTTTAGCTCAAAAAACCAATGTGACGATTACTGTTGTCATCGTAAATAATAAAACAAGTTTAACCGGATTATATCGCGTATATTATTTAAATTTGTTTTTCTGACGTTTCGGAAGCTTTGCAGCGTTCGTGGTCGCTGGAAGACTAAGATGACAAGCGTCGTTACAGAAATTTCAAAGTTATTTTTAATCTACCGTACATTTAAATTACGAAATTTTAATTTACTGGGATTTGTTTTCAAGCTATTTCGTGGTCGACTATACATTTTTCGAAGCTATAAATTTGGTACCACAGACACTCAATTCAACATTAGGATAAATTACTTGAAATAGTTTCAACTGTCCCACTTCATTGCAGCTACATTGACCTTATGTGGGGAGACCAGCCTCTTCCTGACTCAGCGTTTAAAGCAAGCTCCATCGCCAGCGGGCTCTTCGAACCACAGTATGCCAAACTCAATGGACACCCACTTGATATCACAGGTACATCTTAACTACACACTTATCTTAACTACATGGTGACTTCTTATTATACCATTAGCTTTAGATGTGTGCCACAATTCCTTCAAATGCATGCGTGCCATCAGTTGGGAGGTTGAGACAGGTCTACTCAAATCAACCTGGCACTTTCTTCAATAGGCCAGTCCAGGCGTTGCCCTGCATTTTACTCTCACAAATACTTAGTACAACATGTCTCGACTTGAAAAGACACTGATCCTTGAGTTTGTTTAGGTTTAAAGAATCTTTATTCTCAAAAAGAACATTCAGTTCACTTATATGAGAAGCTTACATTATTCTTAAAATTACACATAGGTCGTCGTTTAAATACGAAGCATGCAAATCTAGCTATCTAATCTACAAAGCGGTATTCGGTATTTGGTATTTCGGTATTTCTTCTCAGAGGTAGTCCCATAGGAAATGCCGATGCCATCGGTACTGCTGGACATAGATTCTCGCAAGCTGTGCGACCATATTTGGTCCTCCATTTTCCGCATCCAGTCCACCCCAGATACCTTCTTCAAGATAACGGTCCATCTGGCTACAACTCCTATTATCTTGTCTATACAACAGGACTGGGTGAACGAGGGACATATTCAAGAATATCGTAAAATGTGCGACAACATAATGAAAAAAAAAACATTCCACGATAAATCACGCATACAGGAGAAAAAATGCTCGCGCACGCTCTGACTGTCTAAGAGGTCTGCTGGCTAGTAAAAAAGGCGGAGAGGGTAGAAATAGCGACTGATGGACACTGCCGTGCTAGGTGCATCACCTCACTGCATGAAACTTTGATTTGTAAGCGCGGAATAGTGTCCACAGTTATGTGATGTTGATGAAATCGATTGGAAAAATATTGAAATCGTTAAGTTGCCATTTTTTATACATATTTGGAACGAGAATCAAGTACTTCCTCCTTCAATAAAACTGTGAACCCACAGTGAGCGGAACTGAAACGGGACGGAACTGAAGCGTATCGTTTGCGGGGCTCGTCGTGTTGTAATGTACTGAACTGTGTTAGACAGTGCACACAGCGCCGTCCTGCCGGGCGTTTTGTCGACGTGACCGATCCGCCGCCGCTCCGCCGGGCAGAAAGACAACGCCGCGCAGTGCGTGACCAATACGCTGGCGTTGTATTATATGGGAATGCATAATAGTAGCCACACAGACAGCGGAAAGTTTTCTTCTGGCGCTCTCATTCCGGCACAGTTCAGTCCCGCGCGCGATCCGCCCGCAGTGTGACATGCTAGCCCCGTCCACATTCGGTCGACGCTCCGCCTCCGTTCCGTCCCGCCCGCTTTGTGCCTGCACCTTAAGTCCCTCGTTCAACCAATAAACCTGTAAAAGCACTCGTTAAGCGGCTCATATGTTCAGCAGTGATGATAATTATGATGCTACATGTCATTGTCTACAGCCGGCAGCTGGAACCCAGCGACCCAAGACACGAACCAGTTCATCCAGGTGGAGTTACCTCGTCGCGAGCCGGTGTATGGTGTTGTCATGCAAGGAAGCCCCCTCTTTGACCAGTACGTCACCAGCTACCAAGTGATGTACGGTGATGATGGGAATACTTTCTCCACTGTCAACGGACCTGATGGTAAACCGAAGGTTAGTTTATTCTGGCTAGTAATTTCTAGTATTGTAGGGTTGTTTCTTATTACTGTAGGGATATTTGATGTCAACTGATAGACTTTTTTGTCAAGATTATTTGTCCCATCGATTTTTGAAAAACACCTTTTTACACATTCATTCCGGCCTTAAATTCCCATTCGAATAAATTCTCAGGTATATACTTGAAATTGCTTTTAAAAAAAAGAGTTGCTACAGATTGTCTAATAAGCATATTATCTCATGTTACCTTTGAAGCAGATTTTAAGTAGCTCTTCCATATTTTGTCGATCATTACTGTAATACTTCAAACTTCCCAGGTGTTCCGAGGCCCAGTAGACCACATCAAGCCCTTGAAGCAGATGATAGAACCTCCCGTAGAAGCCAAGGTGTTCCGAGTACAGCCTCTGACGTGGCACGAAGAGATCGCAGTGAGGTTCGAGTTCATCGGATGCAAGGAACCTTCCGTTACGGAGACCACCAGTACTACAATCACTGTAAGTGCTTATACATACTCAGTAAACTCAAACAACTCTCAAACATATTGGAACCCTTCGTGGTCCAATAAAATAAAATCGTACCTATAGCATCCCGCGATCGTCGAAGACTACGTCACCATTGTGATTAATTTTCTGTCAATACCAGCTAGGTGTATACCAGTTACTTACGGAACTGAAACGTGGTCACTCACAATAGGCCTGATAAGAAGGCTCAAAGTCACTCACAAGGGCAATGGAGAGGGCTATGCTCGGAGTGTCTCTGCGTGATCGAATCAGAAATGAGGAGATTCGCAGGAGAACGAAGGTAATCGACAGAAGTTAGTTATTCGAAGAATTGCCAAACTTAAGTGGCACTGGGCGGGGCACATTGCTATAATAATAATAAATCTTTATTTCAATACAAAAATTGTTACATCTCGCATACTACATTTGTTACTGCTTGCGCATTGTTCGTAGAACGGATGGCCGATGGGGCAGTAAAGATCTCGAGTGGCGTATTAAAAGGTGCAGCGTGGATAGGCCCCCCACAAGGTGGACCGACGACCCGGTGAAGGTCGCTGGAATCCGCTGGATGCGAAAAGCGCAGGACCGGTCGTTGTGGCGATGCTTGTGGGAGGCCTGTGTCCAGCAGTGGACGTTTTGCGGCTGAAATGATGACAAGCTAGGTTTGATGACCGTGTCAAAGACTACGGGTTCTTCCCTGCCTCTGAGATAGGTTTGGAAGTGTCGCATGTCCTTGCTATTACTGGAAAATAATACATAGTTATAAAAAAAAATGTATAGGGTTGACCCTCTAAACTATAATTATACGCCCTTTAACCGATTTAGGCAAGTCGACTCAACAAATTTTTTAATCGTGGCGACTACGATGACATTGCTAATCGGTACCTATGTTGGTTCTTGATTCTTTTATTAGTAAAAGTGTTTACCGTTTCATTATTTTTTTAAACACAACATTATTTTTATCTCTTAGCCGGAACCCATACAATGCACGGAACCGCTTGGCTTAGGCGCAAATCTGCCAGTTGAGATGATCGAAGTGAGCTCCAACAACGACGCGAGACAGTACTTCAAACTCGACGGAGAGAGGGGCTGGAGACCACTGTACAGTACTCCAGGAGAATGGATCATGGTAAGCTCTTCGGATATAGATCCCTTCGAAAGTTATTGAGGCCGAAATTTCTTATCAATCTCATCCAAAAAAGTGGGTTTATGCTGAAAATGTCATCTGTTTTTGTTTCATTGAAGCAGTCAAGTAAACTAACGTAGATTGATATTACAGCACAAGATTACATCGGATAATGGTTTACTGGCCCACTTTATTTACAAAACTCAATATTATCCCATAGGGCACAAAGATGGTCTTGCCTTATGTATCGTGTACAAGACAACTTTAGGGTGATGCAGATACAAAAATACCAAGGTCGTTGTGGACATACATTTCATTGAAAAAGGAAGTTCCCTAAGTCACTGAGTTCGAAGAAAATCCCTGTATCTGTTGGTCGCCATAAGTCGATCAACTGCAAGGATATCGGCTTGTTAAGGTTTACAGAAGCTAGATGATCTGTTTCTGTCGTGTCGACATGAGCTACATGATGATAATAGCTCATGTCGTGGTGTAAAGATTAGTCAGTCAGCAGGTTGGTAGCGGGGCTGACTGCCTAGGGATAGATGATAAGCATTCAGTTCATCAACTACATTCAGTTTTTTGCTCGTTCTTCTGCATAGGAATCACACAGAGTACCTTTGTATATACATAGGAATCTACATTTTGGAACGGGGCAGAAACATCTGGACCATTCAAAAGTGCCTTTAAATGGTCTAATTTAAATAAATTAAGTCAAAACTTAAGATTCTATTCAATTTTATTTTCGTTCAATTTACTTCCTCACAGCTTTTCTTAGGTTACAAACAAGATATCAGGGCATTCATTTCGTCACCAGTCATGATTATAGTTCAAACAATAATCTAAGCACCTTCCTTCCACAGTTTAACTTCACCTCCCCGCGCAACATAACCGGCGTCAAAACCAAGGGTGGTCCCTTCGGCTGGGTGCCTACCTACAAGATCATGTACACCTCAGACCTATCCACCTTTAACCCTGTGGTAGACGAGACTGGGGCTGGCAAGCTGTTCCCAGGGAACTTCGATAGGGATACCACAGTAATCAACGAGTTCAAACCACCGATACACGCGCAGTATTTGAAGGTGTTACCAATTTCGTGGAAGGATAATATTGAAATGAGAGTGGAACCTATTGGATGCTTTGAGCCTTATCGTAAGTTTTCAAGACAGTATTTTGTTTGTCTTTTAATCTGATTAAAGTGATCACAGTAGATGATAAAGTCAAGCTATTATTGTTGTGATGTATAATTTATTTTAAGCCAAATTTAATTAAACTTTACTTCTTGTTTACACAACAAGTTTGTTCAGAATCACCGGGAGAATCGATTGGGGTAGTTTTCATACGATGTTACAATTTAATCATAAAAATTTTGAAACTCAAATTGGTTATTTTGGTTAAATTCAGTACATCAGCGGATCGCAAATAGGCCCTTAAGGTCCAGGAAGTTCGTCTCGATTAGTTTCCGTGCACCGAGGTAGTCCCTGCATGATATTCTTCACTTTTTCGCTACCAACTGGAGGACTTACAGTGACTTTAAAAGCATGTAATTTCGTGATTTAGAAAAAAAACATCCCAGTTGATTCTCCTCGTGATTCTGACAAACTAGTTTCTCAAATTGCGTAAATAAATAGTATCGTTGTATACTCCATGCTTCTTGGAGTACTGGTTTTAAATCAAACTCTTCTAAGGAAGAATTTGGAAGACAAGCTCTCCAAAACGTATCGTATGTATTATGAAACTGATTATTTTCCCTTTAGCCGTAACCGAGAAGCTTCCAGAAGTAACAACATCCCGCTACAGAGAGCCACCGATAACTGAGCGATTAACCTGTGAAACATGTCCTGGAGTACAGATGACTGACGAAACGTGCGAATGCAAGCCGCCCGCGAGATACTACGACGGAGAGAACTGCGTCACCAGGGACCAGTGTCCCTGTGTTGAGTCCTTCATGTCGTGAGTATAACACTATAGTAACAGAGCGCAGAGGACTGACGATACTGAAAACTACTGATCAGGATACTAATCTAACCAGATATGCCTGGAAATTTGTATTCTACACTTCTATCGTGTCGGCAATGAGCTCATGCCGTGTGAAAAAGATCAGCCAGTAAGCAGGTTGGTAGCGGGGCTGACTGCCCAGAGTGCGCCGAACGATCAATTTAATATCACCACTCGTGAAGGCTCTTTTGATGCACCCCATATTTTACACTGAAGCAACTGTTACTATGCATTATACCTACCTTTGTGACTTTTTGCTAACTGGTCTCCACAACACTCATTATTTAAGGTCACTTTACTAAGCTAGGTGGAATATTCTTAAGGCCGATAGGACTTAAAGCTCATGAAAGAAGAAAGAAAGAAAGAAAAATAATAGTTTATTGTCACAGTTAACGACGCGCAACATTTAAAACATGCTGTACGTGACTTATTTTTACCTCTAATTACCTTGCTCATGTTTTGGTCGTTGTTTTATTCCATAGCTACCCAGTAGGATCTACGTTCCGCGGCGCGAACTGTGATGAGTGCGTGTGTAAGCTCGGCGGTATCACCAACTGCCAGCCCGTCAAGGAATGCAAATGTGCTCCGGTAAGTGTTAGGTGAAAGTATTAAGTAACTAGCCTATGCCCGCGGCTTCACCCGCGTGGGTGTCGTTTATCGCGCATCCTTCGGGAACTGCTCATCTTCCCAGGATAAAAAGTAGCCTATAGGTTAATCTGGGTTACGTTTTATCTGTATGCCAAATTTCATCAAAATCTTGCGTTTGACCGGCACCTCACCTGAGGTCGACGATGATACACCTTTGCTCAGCAAAAACCTATTTCTATTCCTTGAAGGCCACCAGATTATACTTATCAGGAAACACAGCCGGCACAAAGAATTCCACTCATTAGCGGTACGCATGATAAAGCTTTAGCAAATCGGTTTGTGCGTAAGGGTGGAATGTCTACCATATAACGGTGGCGCATCGCCGTGCGACTGGTTGTCCGATGATGAAAACTCCATGATCCTAAATAAATACTTAAGTACTTTTTTATCGATGAATGCTATCAAATAAACCAGAGATCTTAATTTTTCCTCTCAGGACCTAGTACCAAAACTATCTTCATCAACTTGCGAGTGTATCTGCGAGCCTTGTCCTGCTGGCTCTAAGATCTGTCCCACGAGCAAGCTTTGCCTTCCTCTTGAGAAATGGTGCGATGGGCTTCAAGACTGTCCCGATGATGAGAAAGATTGCACCACCAGCACCGCGGTGACGACTCCTAGGACTACGGTGACGGAAGCTATTGTAGTCACCACTCAGTCGCCGGCTACTGTTGCTGCTGTTGTTACTACGCCCATGCGTGAGTATTGTAGGATAGATTCGACTGTATAGTCTTCTGTATTATGACGTGTTTACTGTTTAGTAAATTCATTAAGACTCCTAATAAAACAAGTTTAACCGCATTACATCGCGTATATAAGGTCCTACATTAATTGAAGTGAAATTGAAGTGGTTCACGTACCAGCCAAGTGGCGCCCCCGTCTGTAAGAACTGCCAAAAGTAGCCGTTTTTCGCACTTTCAATCTACAACTACAGTGAACTATATAAGGTCCTACATTATTAATCCGAAATAATTGAAGTGGTGAATCTACTCATCATAACAAACAACATTTACTATGGGACCAACCCTGAAATCGCGAAAAAAAAATCAGTTGGTCCCTACATTTTATCGATTTAAGTGAACACAAATGTAGGGACCAACAGATATTTTATTTCGCGATTTCAGGGTCGGTCCCATAGTAAATGTTGTTTGTTATGATGAGTAGATTCACTAATTCAAATATTTTGGATTAAAAACGTAGGACCTTATATTATTTAAATCGGTTTTCCTGACGTTTTGATTAAACTTAATGTGTAGTGATCGTGAAAATCTAATGAATTATTAATTAGAGTTTTTAATCGACTAGATTGCAATTATTGAAAATAACAACCTTTTCTTCGGACATGAATGCAATGTTTTTGATCATGAATTTGCTTAAATAATGTAGTCATTATTATATCCATACTTACTCCCAAATACTCAAACGCAATTTTAAGTGGCTCTTAAATCTCATGCTGTCACTGTCATTCTAAGGTGTATTATAGCGACGGAATGACTTTCAAGAACGACTTAAAGTTAGTGTTGTTTGAGCATTTGGGGCTTAACTAATCCAATAAGAAGTTTAAAATGAATCTCGTTTATCTAACTAGAGCTTTTACTCACCTCGCTTTACTTATAACTTCGTTACATGTTTTTTTTCTTATTACCATAATTACGTAATGAATATTGAATAAACACTTTAACTTGACTATTATGAAGAAACCAAAGAGAGTGATGTTCTAAAGACATTCCTAAAATATTATCAAAATTCAAAATTGAATTCAGAATTTAATTGGCGTTGAATTGGACTGAAAAATATATATGGTTTTAGGATACCTACCTATCGCTGTCCGGTCTAGGCCCTTACCACGAATGTTAAAAAAACCGAAGAAACGACTTCGACACAACAAAACTATTAAGAGCACTAAATCCGACCAAAAAAATAATACTAAAATACTTGGTAAGAATAATACCATGCATAGTTTGAGATACGTTACAAAATTGAATTTTTAAAGCACCATAAATTGGCACATATTATTATACATTAGCACTTTCTACACGCGGCTTCTTTAATTTTATACACGATATTATTTATTTAGTGCCAAGTACCTATTTACCTCAAAGTACATACCTATCACTTGATAGTAGGTAATTACCTACTGCCAAAGATTGCTTTATTAAGTGGTGTTATCAAAAATTATTAAATGCAATGGCCATAGGTGTGTAAATTGCGGGAAATACCGTTACCAGCTAAAAAGATGTAAAGAACTGTGACGGATGACAATATTATAGAGTGATGACTATTTGAACTTTTGATTGGCATCTAGACTCCAAAATTTTATACAATGACTTAGAAAGACTTATTTTATATAATAAAAAATAACACAACTCGTTGCCTTGAAAGGCCTTATTCATAAGCAATCTAAATTTAATCCAAGCCAACGTATTTTTCCAGCTCTAGTATGTCCAAAGGTGGAATGTCCACCTGGCTACAGCATTCATTACACGACTACCTCTGAACCAAGCCCCTCTCGTTCCACATATGGAACTGGCTCTGAACTGCCCCCGCCAAGACCTCGGTACTCCTACCAGAGGTACCAGAGAGGAGGATACTCTAAAGGAGGTTATTCCAAAGGAGGTTATTCTAAGGGTGGTTATGCTAAGACTGGCTTCGCGAAAACTGGATATTCCAAAGGAGGATTCTCTAAAGGAGGATATGGTAAGCATTTTGGTCATGACTAACTACTAGTAGTACTAACATGTCTACAAAATTCTATACATACATATAATATCTGCAACAAAAATGTGTGCGTAGCGAAATCAAAATTACGACTCTCGAATCAACAAAATATTATGTCACGGAATAACCAAATCTGAACAAATAATTTCTGATAAATATTAATAAATACCGACATAGCCTGAAGAATTGCCAAACTCGAGCACATTTCTCGCAGTCGGACGGCCGATACTGGGAGGCGCAGCGTGGGTAGGCCCCCCACAAGGTGGACCGACGACCTGGTGAAGGTCGCGGGAATCCGCTGGATGCGGAAGGCGCAGGACCGGTCGTTGTGGCGATTCTTGGGGGAAGCCTATGTCTAGCAGTGGACGTCTTTCGGCTGAAATTATGATGATGATGATTAATAAATCAGTTTCAGTTATTTCTTCTAAAATGTAACTTCTCTAGCTTTTCATCGGTTCCAAATACTCTACTATTATATTCCTTACAGGTATGCCATCCCCGCCCCGGCCGAACCAAGCGTTCTCCCTCGACAAGCCCGAAGTGAACTCCACCCCAAAGCCTCCCAAGCAGGAGTGCGCGCAGTTCAAGTGCATCCCCAAGCTGCCTCCCTACAAGCCCGGAGTTGTCACCCCTGCCCCCGTCTGCTCTGTTGTCGAGTGTCCTCGCGGTTACTCGCTCAAGCTGGATAGAGCTGTGTCAGGAAGCAACAAATGTCCACAGTAAGTAGATTGCATATTTTTTAGTACAAGCAATCAGGCAACCTTGGTTGATTTGGCTAAACAGCCCCCCGATTCAGAACCACACGATAACCAGCTGTCGACCGATTCGGTTTGTTATCTCTTTTTATCTCGTTGCGTGAATCATAAGACGAAACGAGACAACAAACCGAACCGGTCGACAACTAGTTATCGTGTGGTTCTGAATCGCGTAGCTGGTCCGAATACTGTTTCGTCTGTTAGCCCCGATTGTTTGGCCAAATAGTTTGGACCCTAAAGCAATTAATATTATTCTGAATTCAAAAATCCTAACTAGGATTTAGGAAAGGAAATCAGGAAATAAGGAAAGTGTGATAAGAGTTAGATCGGTGTAATCAGGAGGTTCCTTTCCTAAATCCTAATTAGAATTTCTGAATTTAGTGTAATGTAATAAGCACTTATCCTATGTGAAGCCTAGGTAAGACGTGATTTGAAAAAACTGACATACTTTATTAGCTTTAATTAAATAGATCCAGGAGATCTTAAAGCAGTCTATTACAAAACAACTAAACGGGTCAATGGGTCCATCACTTTGCTTAGTCATTATCTGTTCCCCAAATGAATTGTTCTATATAGTGCCTTAGTGACAAAAAGTTCCCTAAGTACATATTTTATTGGATCACTCGGTCCACCTAGTGATTCAGCTATGCCAAAGTGGACATGGAGTGCCATGAGAACATGGCAATACACAAACTTGATAAAATCACTATTTGCGAGCAGCTCCTTTTCAACATGAAATATTTATCCTTTCCACCATCAGGTACGAGTGCGTACCACCTCCGGAGCGGCCGGTGTTCTGCAACGTTACTGGCCGCACCTTCAACACGTTCGACGGCGCGGAGTACAAATACGACGCCTGCTTCCACATCCTCGCTAGGGAGAACAGATTCGACGCCTGGACTATTCTTGGTAAATCACAATCTAAGCTATTCCAACCTGTGTCTGTCTGTCTGGACTAGACTTAGTTAAATTAACTGCGTATATAGTATCAAAAAACATAACTGCATTCAACATTCATTTGCGACGTTGCAACGCAGAAAACTGCGACGCAAATAGCTGTGATACGATGAAATGCGATTTCGTGCGGCAAGGCGTCTTGATGACCATAGTTCGGGTAACCATGGTAACCTTTCATATATCGCAGAAATCTTCGACGCGAATCATGTCGCAAGTTCTTGCGATGCGTCGTGCGAGCTCGTAGATTTCTGCGTTGCGAAGTCGCATCGCAGTTGTGTCTTTACCCATAGTAATGAGTGTTGTCCAATTTACATTCGTATTACGAGTATCGTCCGTGCATTAGTTGATCCTTCCGCCTATCTTTTATTAAATTATTTATGCAAAAAGTACATTAAAAATGTCTTCAGTCTACTTTTGAAAAAGTCCACCCGGTCTTATCACTAACAATACCATAATTGAAGTCAATTTTCCGCAGTCCGCAAGAAGTGTCGATTAGACGGCTGCCTGAACGAGCTCTTAATCATGCAAGACGACCAGCTGATCCTCGTCAAACCCAACATGATGATAGAGTATGACAACTACGAGTACACAGTAGAACAGACCAGCAAGATCTGCTTCCAGAAGAACAGCTTCAACGTGGCCCGGCTCGGCAACGGCATCGCTATCAAGTCCAGAAAGTACAACTTCACTGTACTGTATAATTCCGAAGGAGATATCAAGATTGGGGTGAGTTTTGGTTTTAAGGCTAATTTACACGGAGAAAGCTTAGCCAGGCTAGACTCGTGCTGACTTTGTCTTTCCTTCTGCGAGCCTTTCCCAATTATGCTGGGGTTGGATGCGGCTGTATTTTACACGGAACGACTGCCATCAGACTCCCGCAACCTAGCTACTGGAAAATATCAACATCCTAAGGTTAGACCAGTTGTCAGGCTTCTGACTACCGTAACGACTGCCATAGATAATCATATGGCATCCGGGACCGACAACTTAACGTGCTCTCCGAGGCACGGAGGTTGCGATGTGCAATGAAATGGTCACACAACCAAGGACTGACCACGGCTAGCGAAGCTTAACTTCGCAGATCTTTCAATCCACGCGGTGATTTCTTAGTCTGATTTTTCTTGTCTGCTGACTTTGTCTATCTCGGCCAGATAAAAAGTGAAACCTGGTGAAACTGTCCCCTAAATGAGTTTTTATTCAGATCAGCATCATAATAAAATTGTATTATCATACAGTAAACGTTCTTGCATAGCCGAACACCTAGGAATATTAACAAGATAACCACGCTAAGAAATCCGATTCGTGAGAATTCTTATTCGCATTCTCTGAAACAATCCCTCAATCGTCTTATTAGGACACAAACAGGGAGACGAGGGAGATTTATTATTCGGTTCTATAAAAAAAACTTTTATTTGGGGAACGTCGTATTTCAATGAGTGGAATAAAAATATTCTTCTTGTTTTAGCATATATTTTTATCATGAAATCTCAAAATCTGTCTTAACACATATATACTCAATTCTAGGTATTCAAAAGCTACATGGGTGCCGTGGACGGTCTTTGCGGCGCATTCGACGGCGAGTCTTACAATGACCGACGTCTTCCCGACGGCAGAATGGCGACCAGCATCGACGAGTTTGGCCGAGCCTGGGCCAAGCCTGGCCTGCCTCCCAACGCGTGCCAGACCAAGGTCATATCGGACAAGAAGCAGAAGAAGGCTTGGGAGCTGTGTGATGTTATTACGTAAGTTTGATTATTGATGTATTGGCCTCATAGTAAAAGCGTAGCGAAATATGTGGAAAGAATCTCGAAGACGTATTCAAAGTAGAAGTTAAATTCGATACCACGAGGAGGGTTCACGATAATTTAGCGGCTAAAGCACTGGTGTACTGAACCACGAGTTGCAGGTTCGAATCCTGCGTGTGAGCGAATTTCTTTCCACAGTTTATATCTGCTGGTAAAAGCTATTTATTCACAGTGATGAGTACAGAAACTCCCCTTCTTTCTCTTTCGGTCTAACTTTGTATAGGTGAAGCCAATTTTTTTTGTGCCAGCTAAACCATCATGCAGTATCCAATGTAATATAATATGATGACATCATATAGTATCACATCCAATAACACAATGGCTTACTTATGGCTTAGTTTAAACCACCTAATTAAAAATTGGATAGGAGAATAGACTTGGATATGTCGTAGGATAATCGGAAAAATCGTATCTTTGCGAAATCCTAGGAAGATTACAAAGAAGAACCGGATAATAGGAATCTAAGAGAAACTTTCGCAATCATCCGAGCTGTTTTCAGGATCATTGCGAAAATCCCAGTTTTTTTAGAACGATTAGAAACTTGAACGCTGATTGGCTAATCTAACAGTCGATTTATAACATCTTCATTCTGGGTGGTCAAAACATGGCTCTTAAGAGGAAGAAATGTAGCCGTAAGCCAATCAGTGCATCCGTCAGTGGATAAAGTTCATAACAGCCAATCAGCGCTCATTACGTGAGTTGTTATTCGTGACTAAACTAAGATAAGCCGGATTTTTGGAATGATTCTAAAAATTCCTCGAATGGTAACGAAAAACTTTCATAGATTCGAATTATCCGGTCATTTGCAATCATCCTAAGATTTTCGCAAAGATCAGATTTTTTCGATTATCCTACGACAGATAAAGTTGAATAGAGTTTGGAAACTGTTTATCGTTACCCACGTACAATGACGACTTTGCATGGTTATATGACTTGTTGATCCATTTTCGGCCACACAACTGAACATCTGAAATACTAATACAAAATAAATGTGCCCGTATTCCTTCTAGTACTGACCAGTCCTCTAAACATGATCTATATTCTATATACCAGGAAAGAACCCCTCTCCCAATGCGGCAACGTCCTAAACTTACACAAATGGAGAAACATCTGTCTAGAGAAGATCTGCGAGTGTTCAGAGCTGATAGTAAACGGGACGCATCGCACTGAGGAAGAATGTAGATGTCTCCTTGTTGAACAACTGGTGGCCGAGTGTCTCGCTGCGGACAAGAACGTGGACCTGTCCAACTGGAGGATCATGATGGACTGCCGTGAGTATATTGTATAAGTATACATCTACTGGAAGAGCTGCGAGTGTTCAGAGTTGATTGTGTACGGGACGCTTCGCACTGAGGAAGAATGTAGATGTCTCCTTGTTGAACAACTGGTGGCCGAGTGTCTCGCTGCGGACAAGAACGTGGACCTGTCCAACTGGAGGATCATGATGGACTGCCGTGAGTATATTGTATAAGTATACATCTACTGGAAGAGCTGCGAGTGTTCAGAGTTGATTGTGTACGGGACGCTTCGCACTGAGGAAGAATGTAGATGTCTCCTTGTTGAACAACTGGTGGCCGAGTGTCTCGCTGCGGACAAGAACGTGGACCTGTCCAACTGGAGGATCATGATGGACTGCCGTGAGTATATTGTATAAGTATACATCTACTGGAAGAGCTGCGAGTGTTCAGAGTTGATTGTGTACGGGACGCTTCGCACTGAGGAAGAATGTAGATGTCTCCTTGTTGAACAACTGGTGGCCGAGTGTCTCGCTGCGGACAAGAACGTGGACCTGTCCAACTGGAGGATCATGATGGACTGCCGTGATTATATTGTATAAGTATACATCTACTGGAAGAGCTGCGAGTGTTCAGAGTTGATTGTGTACGGGACGCTTCGCACTGAGGAAGAATGTAGATGTCTCCTTGTTGAACAACTGGTAGCCGAGTGTCTGGCTGCGGACAAGAACGTCGACCTGTCCAACTGGAGGATCATGATGGACTGCCGTGAGTATATTGTAATAAAGTATACATCTACTAGAAGATCTGAGAGTGTTAAAAGCTAATAGTGATCAGGACGCATCGCATTGAGGAAGAATGTAGATGTATGCTCGTAGAACAACTAGTAGCGAACAAGAACCTGGACCTGTCGAACTGGAGGAGTACATTATAGGTCTAATTCCCCTATATGTCGGTCTAGTATCTGATTTAGACCGATGAGGAAATAGGACGATACTACTCATTTTTAGTTTTGAGTATCTAGGCTGGCAAGTTGAATGTTTCTCATTCTATCCCCCAGTTTCCGAAAGGCTGGTCAATGCAAAAAATTACTAATCAACTGTCAAATCTCAGGTCAAGCGTTGTGATTGGTTGTTAACATTTTTACCGGCCAATCACAGAAGCTGACATGAGATTTGACAACAGATCAAATTGATCAGACCTTTCAGAAACTGGGGGTATGTGTCGTCAGAACCTCATTGGTCGGCGGCAGAATTAATAGTATACAACGGGTACGGGGTACGGGTGAAAGGTACTAGGGTAAGCCGCAGTGACTATTGAAAAGTCGGAATGAGTCCGGCCGCATATTAGTGGAATGATTGTACTTTTGAAGAACACAGCATGAGTGTGTGCGCCGCACATGAGTTAGATTTTCGAAAACACATCGTGTGTGTTTTCCCGCAGTTGACGAAATCGTTTGTTCCCACAGCTGCCGAATGCCCGCCTCCCCTGGTCCACTACGACTGCTATCGCAAGCGATGTGAGCCGGCCTGCTCAGAATTTGGAGCTGTGACCCACGCCTGCCCAGTCGAGGATGGCCAGTGCTTCCCCGGATGCTACTGTCCTGAAGGCAAGCTCAGGAAGGGAGACCAATGCGTGCTGCCTACTGAATGTCTTGATTGTAAGTAGTATACAAATAACTTTTGACCAATTTTTATTTATGGACATTGCTGACTGTAGCTGCCTAAGGGGAGCGGCTTTCTCACTCCATCCATAATTGTTAGCCGATTTATTTACATAACATAACATCACGCCTGTATTTCCCCGAAGGGGTAGGCAGAGGTGTATAATACACCCACATTTCGCCAGTTATGTTATAGTCCGGTGTTTATAAATACGATAATTTAGTATACTTGGCGTATTTTGCCTTTGCCTGCATACACTCGTTTAAAGTTGCAAACCCACAGCGAGTGGAACTGAAGCGTATCGTCGGCGGGGCTCGTCGTGTTGTAAAGTACTGAACTATGTTAGACAGTGCACACAGCGCCGTCCTGCCGGGCGTTTTGACGGCGTGACCAATCCGCCGTCGCTCCGCCGGGCGGTGCGCGACCGATACGCTGGCGTTGTATTATATGGGAATGCATAGTAGTAGTCACACAGACAGCGGAACGTTTTCTTCTTGCGCCGTCATTCCGCCGCCGATCAGTCCCACTCGCGATCCGCCCGCAGTGTGACATGCAAGCCCCGTCCATGTTCGGTCGATGCTCTACCTCAGTTCCGTCCCGCGCGCTGTTTGATATTGTTAGTTTGATCCCCTAAAATGTTTTGTCAATAACAACTTCGAAGACTACTAACTCTGGTTCCACCTACCCAGGCGCCTGCAACGGAGTAGGCACTCCAGCCAAGTATGTGACCTTCGAAGGCGATGACCTTCCTTTCCTCGGAAACTGCACGTACCTCGCCTCCAGAGACCGGAACGAGACTGGCCAGCACAAGTATGAGGTGTACTCTACCAACGGACCCTGTGAGGATAATGAAGCGGTTGTCTGCACGAACATTGTGCATCTGGTGTATGAGAAGAATGTTGTGCATGTTAGCAAGGACGAGAAGACAAAGAAGGTCAGTTTTTAATTTGAATCTTTTTGTAATTGATAAAGTTTTCTTTTAGCCCAGGCCACATGAGGTACGGTGAATTTTCGCACAGGTAGAAATTGAATTAATTTTTTATATGTTGTGTAATATATGCGGAAGGCAGAGGACCGAGTGTTGTCGCGCAACTTGGGAGAGACCTATGTCCAGCAGTGGACTGCGATAGGCTGAGTTGATGTTGTGTAAATGTTTATTTCCAAACTTCTTTCAAAAATGCAGATTCTTCTAAAATTTAAGAGAAAAACAGCACATCTGTTTTCACATTCACTATGGAATCTAACATAAAATATAATTTAACAGTTGCTTACAACAATCGGAGATGAGGCGATATTCAAATACCCTGTGAAGAAAGACTGGGTGACCATCAACCAAGTCAACGGACAAGATGTAACAATACTCCTGCCTGATATACATGTTGAGGTAAGATTTACAGTACACAGAAAGGGAAAACCTTATCAAATAGCAATATCTGAAAAACTAGACTTAGGACTAACTACATTTATTCAGCTCGATTCAGCTTTTGACCATAGAAAACACCATTTTTGTATGGAGATTGTACGCGTCCGTTCAGATGCCTTACAAAATGTTATTTTCTTTGTACAAAAGCTGAATAGAGCTGAATAAATGTAATTACTTCCTTGTAGGCATAGTTTCATTCTAAAACTTATGTATATTTTCTATCATTAATATTGTAACCGTTGCATTTGAATTCTTTTTGTAACTATACTTGAAAGATGTGTGATGTATGTGGGATCCAGTGTCACATTTAAACTGTAACTATTTATGACACTTAACTTTATTATTATTATTATTCACCATTCAACTAAAATGTAAATAAAAAGATATAGATTTTTTTTTTACGTCTTCTTGACCAAATCCGACAATGATCCCTTCTAGCATTTTTAACCGACTTCAAAAAAAGAAGGAGGTTATGTTGTATTCGGCGGGTGTTTTTTTTTTTCATGTATGTACACCGATTACTCCGAGATTTGTGGGCTGATTTACGTGGTTGTTTTTTTATTTGGTAGAGAAAGTCCGCGCGGTGGTCCCATATAAATTTTATTGACTTAGGTTGAGTAGTTTTTTAACCAGCTTCAATAAATCAGTTTTTACTTAGTCACTACCAGTAAATCTTTGTGTATTTTACCCAACAGCTAACAGTACTACAATCAAAGATGGAGTTCACAGTCCGTGTGCCTTCGTACCAGTACGCCAATAAAACGGAAGGTCTTTGTGGCGTATGTGCTGGCTACCAAGAAGAACTGATCACTAGTAATGGCACAGCTACTGATGACTTTGAAGAGGTGAGTTGAAGGACAATCCTGGAAAATTAAAGTGGAAATACAGTTAGGAAGAAGAAACCGAAGGTGGTCCAAAGACGTTACAAGCCTGCTGTTTATTTGATTAGATAACGTCAAGAAACAAATAAAGCTTTATTGTGGTTTTCAACGGGGTTTCAACCCCCGAACAGGATTTGCGACCTCTCAGGGCATCGCGAACCACACTTTGAAAAGTACTTGTGTAAACTCTAGTGACGTGAAGTTCATGTAGATCATGAAATAAAATATAAATTATTATGAAGTATCCAATGCCCCCAAGTTACATTTAGATTAAATAAATAAATATCTTTGGGACATTTTTACACAGCACCATCTAGTCCCAAACTAAGCAGAGCTTGTGCTATGTGTACTGGACAATGGATATAATACTTATATACTTTTTTTTTGTAAATACATACTTATTACAGCAACACCCAGACCAACACAAACACCTATGTTCATCACACAAATATTTGTGCCCTGTGGGAATCGAACCCACGACCTCGTTATCAGCAGTCCGACACTCGAACCACTAGATCACAGAGGTTTTCAATATATGTATAATATAATAGATATTAAAAAACGCCTTTGGCTTCTCTTACCTTCTTCTGAAGTACTAAATTTTTTTACTATTAAGAATCGTTTCGAACTACCCGTTGTGATTTTCTACCGCTAAATGCTTTTTCCCCCACCAGTACGGCAAGAGTTGGCAAGCAACCCCAGCTACACTAAAGACACTGGATATATCAGATCAAGCGCAGTGCGACCAGCCTCCACCAACACCCGAGTGCGTGCTGCCACCACCTGAATCCAACCCTTGCTACAACCTGTATAATGCTGATAGATTTGGAGCGGTAAGTATTGTCTGTATGTATAATGTCATCTTTCAGAGGCCACAGCTCTTGTTACTGCGGAATTTTATCGACGAAACTGTAACGCGGCAAAAGAAGATAAATCATTGAGATTTACAAGTGGCAGTATAGTCTTGTTGGTATTTGTCGCTAAGGACTCCCTGCCGCTGGAGCAGACGAGTCCTTGAGTGGAGACCGCGAAGCGGCAAACGCAGCGTAGTGCGCCCCCTAGCCAGGTGGACTGACGACCTGAAGAAGGTGGTTGGGGGGGACTGGATGTGGAAGGCAGAGGACCGAGTGTAAAGGCAAACTTGGGAGAGGTCTATGTCCAGCAGTGGACTGCGATAGGCTGAGTTGATGGGACTCCCTTAGAATAGCCGCGACCCCAAGACGTAGAAGCTTAGGTTTGGAAAGCGCATTAACTGTCCAACTAAGCAGCTGTAGGCTTCTGTAAACTCTTGTATCTTTTTTTTATAGTATAGAATAGCAAAACGAGCTAAAGGCCCACCTGATGTTAAATAGTAACCTTTGCCCATAACAACTTAAATACCACCTCAGCTGTTGCCTAAATGATACCGCAAGTCGGTTCGCCAAACTGAGTGAGACATGAAGATGGAAAGTCTCATGTGATTGTAATGTCATCCTTCGCATGGTAACACAGTAATGCATCACTGTTTAGCGGCAGAAGTAGGTACGGTGGTAGTACTTCCCCACACGAGCTCTTTCTAACTACTAAAACCTTCCTTCGTGCTGAACGTCCTTTGTCAGCTGCCTTGGAATCGGCTTTAGTCAAATAAAATTTGCATTGAAACTGCTTTTGAATATAAGCATTTTTTCCGACTGACGATCTCGAATTTTACAGAACTCACATACATATAAAAACACGCCTGTATTTCCCCGAAGGGGTAGGCAAAGATGTAGGCATAGTACTGTCGACTGCATGACAGTGGTAACACTTCAATTCGAAAATCGCCCTTACTGCCTGCATAATACATATGCTGTCAATCTCAAAGTGTTACCACCGACGTGCGGTCGACCGCACCACTCACATTTTGCCAGATATTCTTCTTCTTCTTCGTGTCGACATGAGCTACATAAAAAACAGCTCATGTCGTGGGGAAAAGATTAGCCAGTTAGCAGGTTGATAGCGGGGCTGACTGCCCAGAGTGCGCCGGACGATCATTTAAATATCGTCACTCGTGGAGGCTCTTTAATGCACCCCAAAAGATATGAATATACCAGGCCCCTCAGAAAGTATTGCGAAAAAAAGTTTTTATATATGGGAGACTGGCCAGTTATAATGTTTTTCGAAAATATGATTATTTATAAGTAAAAATAAGTAAGTTCCAATTTCAAAATTTCCCTCCACATTTTTTGCGAATTAATTCAAAGTATTGTGTCTCACTGAAATATGGATCTGCGCCGGGAACATTTTAGAGCTATGATTTTATACGATTTCAAGTGTCGCCTGAAACCGGATGAATCGTACGATAGACTTCAAATGGCATTCATGGATGAAGGCCCTTCCAAGGCAACCGTGTATCGTTGGTATAACGAATTCAAGCGCGGTCGACCAACTTTGGGGGATGACGAAAGAAGCGGTCGCCCTTTGACGGCTGTTACCGAAGAACACGTGCTAGCAGTGAAAAATTTAATCCAAGACAATAGGCGAATTACATATCAGGAGATTCAACACATATTGAAGATTGGATCGGGAAGCGTTCACGAGATTCTACACAGCCATCTTCGCGTGAGGAGGATAGTATCACGCTGGGTGCCGCACAACCTCACCGATGCTCAGAAGCAGGCCCGGGTGGAATGGTGCCGTGATATGCTTAACAAATTTGAAGTAGGCTCGTCTCGGCGTGTTTACGACATCGTTACAGGTGATGAGTCCTGGATTTATCAATATGACCCAGAAACCAAGCGCCAGTCGACTGTTTGGGTGTTTCAAAATGAGCCAACGCCTACCAAAGTGAAGCGATCTAGAAGCGGGGGTAAGATTTTGATCGCTAGCTTTTTTAATTTGACTGGCCACTTGGTATCAATTCCCTTACGGGATCAAAGAAGCATTAATGCCGAATGGTATACTACCAAATGTTTGCCAGAAGTTTTCTCTGTTATAAGCAACAAGCGACCAAACACAGGGCTCCGCGGGCTACTGCTCCACCACGACAATGCACCTGCGCACACCGCACTCAAAACGAGGGACTTCCTGGACAGCACGCCAGTCAAACTCCTGGGTCACCCTCCTTACAGCCCTGATCTAGCACCGTGTGACTTCTTTTTATTCCCAAAAATAAAAAATCAGCTCAAAGGGATACAATTTTCGTCGCCGGAAGATGCGCTGGCTGCGTTCGAGCAGGCTGTAAACGAGGTGTCTGCGGCGGACTGGAAAAAGTGTTTTGAAAACTGGTTTAGGCGCATGAATCTTTGTATAGAGGCTGGTGGAAAGTACTTTGAAAAGATTTGATAAAAATATATGTACGTATAGAACAATTTTTTTTAGTTTCGCAAAACTTTCTGAGTGTCCTACGTATGCCAGATATGTTAAAGTCCCATGTAATAGGAAGCGAGCCTATTGCCATAATCTACAGAACTGTTTAATGCATAAATACCGTGTTTGTCCAGTGCCACGCGCTAGTGGAGCCGCAGTCATTCGTGGAAGCGTGTGAGGCGGACCTCTGCGCAAACGCAACGGACTCGTGCGTCGCTCTAGAGCGATACGTGGCCGCGTGTCGCCGCCAAGGAGTGTGTCTGCAAGACTGGCGAGCTGACCTCTGTCCTTACCCATGGTAAGTGCCGTTTTCATTTATAAATAAAAATAAAATTATTAATCAATTATTAATTAATTATTATTAAATTATTAATTATTTAACGATTTAAATTGTGGAAAGAAAAAATCGCTCACGAGCAGGATTCGAACCTGCGACTCCTGGCTAATTATTAATTATTTTTAATTATTTTATTGAATTTTATTTTGTTCATTAATTATATTACTATGAAATACTATTGACTTATTATTATTAAATTATTTCATGTAGTGTACAATACACAATTACATACACTTTGTCAATTAATAATTTTATGTTTTTTATATTTGTACACCAGTCATGGTCAAACATGTTGATCCAAACCATTATTTATATCTTTAATAAGCATCTCAACCATGTATTATTATCTACACATGTTTTTGCAAATAAATTTATCTTTATCTTTAATAAATAAATAAGGAAATATTACAGAAATATTTCCGTGAAAACAATTTAGCAGATTCAGCTCGACTTTGAATTATCTTGATGTTATATATTTATAGTTATATATGTAGGTATGTATAATGTGTATATTTTATTATATGTATATGTATGGTATCGCTCACGAGCAGGATTCGAACCAGCGACTCTTGGCTCAGTACGCCAGTGCTTTAGCCACTAAACTACCATGAACACTGCTCGTGGAATCGAAATTCTCATCCACTATTCTCGGCACTGGCGTACTGAGACAGGAGTCGCAGGTTCGAATCCTGCGAGCGATTTTTTCTTTCCACAATTTAAATCGTAAGATTTCGCTTCGCATGCGTAAATGCATTAAAAATAATAAAATAATACTTATATATATTTTATTTTGATAGCCTTGTTCCATCCCGATGTGGATTACAAGCGTCCTCTCTTTGTAATATGCTTCCCTTGAATTTGCCGATCACTTCAGGTATTAGTTAGTCTTGATAATTTTTATTTCTCCAATAGTATAGAATTTTTTTCTTCAAGGTGCAAGGTTTATAAGTTCACTTCAAAAATTTCAAAACACGGTGGGTGCAGTACTTATTATAAATCATTGCTGCAGATTTGTTAAATGATTCACTTACTGCGCTTTCTTGTGTGTCCGCTCTCAACACTGAGTGAATGTTTCTATCGATCAGGGTCCTATCGTGTAATTTCATGACGCGTCGATCAAGTTGCAGTGACGCTGCAGTTCGTATCTGACATCGATCGCCGAAGATAACAGAATATGTAAAGCGCTGTTTTGATCAAAACTTAACTACTGCAACTACACTTCTTTATTTACGTGAATTTGCCCTACAGGGGGGCTAAAAAGGCCGCTTTGGTGAATGCATAATATGATTCATGTTAGAAACCACAAAATGGCCACTTACGGATAATTCATAATATGATATGCGAACGAGTCATATTCCGCAATTCATCTATGTGACAGTTATTTAAACTATGACAATAGAAACCGAACTGCAGCGAATCTTGAAAAAAAAAACTCATTTTGCCGATTCAATTTGCGTCAATTACTTATATTATCTATCAGGATTTGATTATCACTTGCTTTAACGATGAAGGAAAACACCGTGCGGAAACCTGTACACCTGGGAGTGCTCCATACAGTTCTCGATGGTGTGTGTAGTCCACCAACCCAAACTAGGCCAGTTTGGTGGACTAGGGCCTTAACCTTGTCATTCTGAGAAGAGGTTTGGTGCCCAGCAGTGGGATAATAATGATCTCATTATGACTTATAAGTATTTTTGCTCGGTTTCTAGTGAGGAGCCTCTGGTGTACCGAGCTTGTGTTAACTGTGAGATGACATGCGAGAACAGTGAAGAACTCACCAAGAACCCTGACAAGTGTGACAAACCGTCTGTTGAGGGATGCTTCTGTCCTGAAGGAAAGGTAACTTCCTTCTACCTCTAACTTGTTCTGGCCATGGTATAGTAAGATGTTTCACCAGGTAGTCTCTTCCTGTGACAGCTAGGTCACGTGATTGCCTCCGTACTACGTCATCGGCCGTGGAGCCAATAGCAGGCTGTTCGCGTGACACCTGTCAGTTTGATGTGCTGCCACTTTGTGAAGATAAATTACCCGAGCAAAATGCATTTTTTCATTTACTTGCTTCTATAAAGAATCAATTTTGAACTAGTAATTTTATACAGTTTCCTTTCATTAATAATTAGATGAATAACACGAGATAACAAATAGTTAGGCTAGTTAGGAATTATTATATATTCAGTATGAACAAAAATCTGCTTGAATATATTGAAGATATCAATGAGTGGCAACACTGATCGTGACGTAGCTTAGAGGCATCGCGCTGTCATCGCGGGAAGAGAATACCTGGTGAAACATCTATTATACCATGGTTCTGACTTAGTTTGGGAACCCGTATCAGTAGCTTCAGCGTGATACATCTTTGCTGTACTATCAGCAAACTTTCCGGTGAAGCACCACAAAGGCTAAAATCGCTTGCGCTCAGTGTTCGACGACAGCCGTAGGTACGTGTAATGTAGCAGGATTCGTTCAAGGGACTTTGTCGACGAAAAGTATCACCGGGAAGGATCGTGACTGTACCTATAAATTCCTACTGTGAATGTATTGATTTCACAATAAGTTTTTCAGTATTTTCCAGAACAGTACCCGTTTGAATAAAAAATAACTGCTTGTGCTCTTTATCAAGAGCCATTTTTTTATACTGAGCTGTAGTATGAGTTTTCCTTACAAGTTCCAGAATTTACGCTTTAGAGGTAACTGTAGTGCTGCTAAAGACATATTTATTTAAGATGATTTTTTTTAGGTGCGAATAAACAACACGTGTATCGAACCAACCAAATGCTTCCCATGTGACGCCAATAAAGAACACTACGCCGGCGATGAGTGGCAGGTAAGCACGATTTCAGAATGTTGCAACTTATAAAATATTGACGTATTTTTGGTAGTAAGGTTTTTATTACTTTTTTTTTAATTATTATCAAAAATCTTAAAACTGAAAAAGATAAGCAAAAATGATAATACTAATAATAAGCACAAGTTAAAAGCTTTTCAACATTGTTTACTAGATAGAGACAGTACAACTGGCCAATGACGTCAACACATTAACTCCACAGCTCTACAGTACAATATCACTTTCGTACGACAAGGACAGTAAATGCCCCCTCCAAAAACTTGAAAACTTTATCCCTTCCATTTTGTCATCGATTTTATGTTATAACAAAACATGTTTGTTGTTTTTTTATGTTTTAACAAATCGTTTGACTAAAGAAAAATTTAAATGTATGAGTAATAGACAAATATCATACCGAGTAAATTATGTGTATAATGATTGCTATATTATTGTCGCCAGTCATAAATGAGCAATGGGTGATTATGCCGATTACGGGACACCACCGTGTAATATCCACTGTTCTGCGCCCTTTTTCACCTTAAATTCAGCCCTATTATGCTACAAAAATGAGGCGCTATCTACACTATTGTTAAAAGCAGCCAAAAAATGTTTCACTGTCTATACTATTTTGGTAAAACTTCAAACATATAATTTTCTTGCAGGAAGACGCGTGCACAAAATGCACTTGCAGCAAACTGTCAGGCGAGAATACAGCGCACGTATCTTGCACCAAGCAGACTTGTACCGCGCCTGTATGCTCGCAGCTGGAGGACATGATCACCAAGCCCACCAAGCCTGGACACTGCTGTGCTGACTACATGTGTGGTAAGTAATTAATGTCCTCCCGGCCGAATTTCGGTCACGGCAGCCATCTCAACGGAGACTAGCCATCTGCGCGGGACAAATTATAGTGCGCAAACACAGGTGCACTCTCTATTCCCTCACTCTCATAATCCGATGGGATGGCAATTCGACACGACCGGAGAGAGATCAGGCGCAGGAGCGACGGCATTACGTGCTCTCCGAGGCACGGGGGTGTAGCAACGCCAACTTCCTGACTCCGGACTGCTACTGAGAAATTTTCAAGTAAGTAAGTACACTCCTTCCGTTCTTTTCTGTGTGGTGCCGGACATAAAGAATTGCACCACCCTATCTCTTCTCATGGGTGTCGTAAAAGGCGACTAAGGGATTCACCAGAGGATGGGCAGCAGCGTTCTCTGAGTATTTAACCAACCAACTGCGATCGCCAACCCGCCTGCCAAGCGTGGCATTTATGGCATATCGCCACAACATGCTTGGGAGAGCCGTATGTCCAGCAGTGGACGTCTTTCGGCTGAAATGATGATGATAATGATGAAGTGCACTCCTTGAGTACAGTAGCCCTCGAACGAACCATTTTGACGTATCGAAACGTACGTAATAACGAAATGTAAGTGAACTTTGTATCGTTTGAGAAATAATATCTTGAATGTTTTAACCATATCTTCGAAGGCCAAGTCTCGTAATTAAAAACGTTCAAAATATAGATACAAACTAAACAAGAAGTCGACCACAACATAATTGGGAAAAGGCGAGGAGAAAGAGTCCTAAATAATGCCTTTCTTTCTCTTTCTTAAAACTCTTCTACTGGACATTGGCCTCATAATAGACCACTAAAAAGATCGTTTACGTTGAAATGTTGGCGTTATCAGCTTGGCAAACGAACAGTAAGGCTGCGTTTCCACCAGGGATGTGCTGGGAAAAAAACCACTAATAAGAGAACTGCTGGCTAGCAAAATAAATCAATCCTATTGGTGGAATTTTTCCTCGCGCATCGCCTCTTTGCTTCGTACATCCCTGGTGGAAACGCAGCCTAAGACGTCGAGCACACAGCAAGCGATCTAGAGTTCAGAGTGCCGCGTTGACTGTAAATACTGTAATCTATGCGATAGTATGAACCTCTACATCTCTTGTTGTGAACTCTAAGACACAATATACGTAAAACGAGCCAATTCCTATCTGAATGCAGCAGACTGCTGTAAATGATACTGCATTCAAGAATAGATTATAAATCTACATGCTGAAATGTTTAATCGCTTAATTCCCGAAAAGAGGTCATTGTACTCATCATTATGAACAACTTTTACTATGGGACCAAACCTAAAATCGCGAAAAAAAAACAGGTGGTGGTTTCCGCGATTTTCGGGTTGGTCCCATAGTAAAAGTTGTTCATAATGATGAGTACAATGACCCCTTTTCGGGAATTAAGCGATTAAAATTTTAGCATGTATACTACATGTATGTTACATTTAGCATGTAACTTACCTCTAAAATTTTACTTTTTATAAAGCCAACGCTATTTTTATATTATCTCTAGTGCCAAAACCGAAGAAGAACTGTACGGAAGCAAAGAAGATGGAGTGCGGTTTTGGACAAGTGCTGAAACAGAAGACCACGCCTGATGGATGCCAAGAGTTCGCTTGTGGTGAGCATTTATACCACTATTTTATTTTATTTTTTATAGTATAGGATGGCGAAACGAGTTAAAGGCCCACCTGATGTTAAGCGGTTACCTTTGCCCATGACAACTTCAATACCACCTAGGCTGTTGCCTAAATGGTACCGTAAGTCGGTTCGCCAAACTGAGACATGAAGATGGAAAAATCAATTCAATTCTACTTGGTTTGGCTCCCCCCCCATCTGACCGATGATATCATCGATTACAAGGTCAATAAGGAGTGGATCGCCGAATTAGATTTTTTTGGAACACGATATATTAAATTAAATCTGATTCTGAATGTATTTTAACATATTTCGGGACATTGGTGTCGATTCTCTTGTTCACAAAATAAACTTATTTTAAACTAAGCAAGAAAGGGATGGAAACATTTTTTGTGCTTTCAAATTAGTTAACGTGTTCCACTTCTTCGTGTTTTTAGTGGGCACGTTCCGATATCACGACTAAACTTGTATGAAAAACTTAATTCCAACAAAATTTGAAAGCACTAAAATCGTTGCCATCCCTTTCTTGTATCTACTATTAGTAAAAGAGAGCGATAGTTGAAAATATGTTTAGTTTGTTAACAAGAAAATCAACACCAATGTCTGCTTATAAACGTAGTAACAATATAAGAAAAGTGTTAGTCACCTTCCAGAAAATGATTTCGTTTAAAAATACAGTACGCGTAATATATCTGTGCCGCTCTGATATCAGGCTTTGCGAAAGGCCGCGCAGGTACAGCAGCGTAATAAGTGTGAGCAGGACCTAAAGATGCATTGAACATTAACGAACGACTGAGACAGCGAGAACATGCGGTCGCTCGTCGTCTTGCCACTCAGATGAACAACCTATCCGAGTCTTGCCGCCATGACCGCGCATGCGCGCTACTGATTTGGTTGCAAAATTGACTACTGCGCAGCCACTTGTTTTTCACTTACAGTGGCAGAGTTACACTACGCGTACTGTAACTTAAAATTGACGTTTGCTGGAATCGTTTATTCAAACAATTCTCTTCCAGAATGCACGCCTGCAAGCGAATGCGCTTCTCTACCAAACGAGAACGAAGTTGAAATCCTCGAGCCTGGCATGGAGCGAGTGGTGGACAACAGCGGATGCTGTCCTCGCATACAGTTCCTGTGCCGAGTAGAAACCTGTCCACAGCCTCCAGAGTGCCCCAAGTTCTACGAGACGAAGACCAATAACATCACCGGGAAGTGCTGCTCGGAATACAAGTGTGGTAAGTTACAAATTACGGACACAAAGAGTAGTACCACCCGATCTCTTCTCATGGGTACGACACCCAAAAGGTGACTAAGGAATTCACCAGAGGATGGGCAGCAGCGTTCTCTGAGTATTCATTCAACCAACTGCGATCGCCAACCTGCCTGCCAAGCGTGGCGATTATGGCATATAATTTTTGGCATTTTGGGAGGCCTATGTCCAGCAGTGGACGTCTTTCGGCTGAAATAATGATGATGATGATGATGATGAAGTAACAAAAGGTTTAATTTGATTATTTTAGGAGTCTAACCCTCAGTTTCTGGAAGGCTGATCAATTTGATCTGTTGTCAAATCTAATGTCAGCTGCTGTGATTTGTCGGCAAAAATACTAACAACCAATCACAACACTTGACATGTGATTTGACGGCAGATTAGTTAATTTTTGCGTTGACTTTGGGAAACTGGGGTTTAATATTTTCTTGGAATTTGTTTTCTTGTCTAGAATTCATTTAGTATAAAATTTTATGTTTTTCTGATCTGGAAGAGGCCTGTATCCAGCAGTGGGTCAGTAATGGGCTGATTATGTGTGTATGATCTGAGCTAGTGGTAGTAGTTTAACATTGTAATATTTGTCGCAGAGCTGCCGAAGGACAAGTGTGTAGTGAAACTGGATTGGGAAGCTGCGTCTAAAGGCGGCGAGAAACCGCGCACCACACCGCAAACTGTCTTGAAGGACGTACGTTATATTATTATACATCGCTTATTTCATCACTTTCAAAATGTCTTATTATTAGATGAACATCATTTATCACATCATAAATGAGGAGATTCGTAGGAAAACGAAAGTAAACGAACTAGCCCGAAGAATTGCCAAACTTAAGTGGCAGTGGGCGGGGCACATTGCTCGCAGAACGGATGGCCGATGAGGCAGTAAAGTTCTGGAGTGGCGACCGCGTACTGGAAGGCGCAGTGTGGGACAAGGTGGACCGACCACCTGGTGAAGGTCGTGGAAATCCGCTGGACGCGGAAAGCGCAGGACCAGTCGTTGTGGCGATGCTTGAGGTCCAGCAGTGGACGTCTTTCGGCTGAAATTATGATGATCATTTATCACGACCAAGTTTTCCGTAACCTTTCCTAGTACAGATCTTGATGTATCAACCTATTCATCTTTAGCCCGATTCAGAACATTTTCCGACCGATTTTGAGACCGATTCGATTTATTATCTCTTTTTCTCTCGTTACGTGAATCGTAGACGGAATGAGATAACAAACCGAATCGATAGACAACTGTTTATCGAAAATGTTCTGAATCGAGAAGCTAATTATTCGTAGACCATTAGTGTTTGCGACGTTATAATACTTCGACATTATTTATTATGTTGTTTCATCCTAACGGACTATCGATCATTAGAGCTATCGGTTACTCTTTGTCGACCTATCGAATATTTAGCTTTGGGTGTTTTGTACGTAATCCGTTGGCTGGCGACCTATTTTTAACTTTAGTGTATAATTCCGATTTCCTCTTTTGTCTCTTAACTTATTCCTTTTTCCAGCGTCAGGCACTAGTTGCCTGTCATTTATGCTGAACTGGACCTTTTTGGCACAGTCGCTAGACACACAGCATGTATGATCCGTTTTTGTATAAGTATTTATTTGTGTTCCTGTTGAATTGTCAAATGACACAAAGCACATAGATACACAGACACATTTATTCATTTAAATGTTTCTTTCTTTCTTTCAGTAGAGGAAATTGGACTTATACCCTTTTTCACTAGAGGCAGAGAAATGTGTCTTGACCACCGAAACGGGAGAACGCCAAATAAGCCAATTAATAAATAAATAATAAATTTATTTCTCTCTTCACAAAGGTTCACTTAATATAATAACAGCTTAGATTTACGTGACAAATAGGCGCGTATAAGCTCTTTTGTGAGAGACTGGAGTCCGTACTAGGAAAACCCTGTGTTACGGATCACCAGGCCCTCACCCTAGTTTTAAGTATCTTGTCCATTAGGCTGTCACATAAAAAAAAAACAAATAATCGATTAATAAAATCATTGTTCGCCCAGATTGACACCGTTTGGCTAGACGGTCCGTGCCGCTCGTGCCGCTGTGAATCAACGTCCCTCGGCGCGTCTGCACGGTGCACAGTGACGGAATGCCCGGCCGTGGTCAGCACGGAGCAGTTCGTGCTGGAACCACGGCCTGTGCCCTTCCAGTGCTGTCCGCAGCCCGTGCATGTGGCCTGCAGGGACGGGGACAACATATATAAGGTAATTATAAATGTAGTAAACAAACACAAACATTCTATTTCCAGCCAAGCGTAGAGAAAGAAGTTGCTGTGTTCCAGTTTGAAGGGTATACGAGGTATGAGCGCCTGTGAAATTACAGGCACGTGAGACATTCCAAGTCCAACTTTATCTCCAAGATTGGTAAAATATCACCAATCCTCTTGGTGTTGTTGGTGTATCTGGACCACAGAAATAGAGTAGAATGGTTGTAATCACAATTTTACTTACGATTCATGCGTGGCAACTTTCGAACAAACTACGCCTTACATTTTAACGTCATTAATTTTTTAAAATTAATCAAATGTACTTTACAGTTTTTGTTTCTGGAGTTAGAAACAGCACAATAAGGCATTTTTGCGGGTTTTTGTTACAGTATTTACAGAAACAAGTCATAAGGCGTATTGAGAAAGGCTTTGAAATGCCTCGCGCTATGGTGCAGTGTTGGCACGCGCGCCCTGCCCACTTTTCCATTCTATCTATTTCTGTGATCTGGACGGTGCAGTGGCCTGATTAGCAAACTATTTCATTAAAATAAACGTGTTCAGAATCTGAACTTAATGCGCCTTGCTTCTAAGGTCTGTCACCAAGTTCTAAATACTCCAAGTTGATTAGAAACAACATCAGGATCATTGTGAGAAGGCTAGCGATGCTTATTAAGCCACAAGCGACTAAACCACCTTTTTGGAGAGACCTGCGTCTACTCATGGACTACGATAGATTGTTGATCTTGGTGAAATAAATAACAACTTTACAACATCGGCTTTAAGTATCAGATGTCTTTGACCTGAAAGAGACACTCTCTTATTCCTCGGCTCGTAGCCTGCATAAAGCATTCAGACTATCAATAATATTCAGTTAGTCCATTCCAATAATAATGATGCATCTCTGTGTAGGTCGGCGAGAACTGGACTTCACCGGAAAATTCATGCGAAAGCTACAAGTGTATTCAGACCGACACTGGAGACAAACTGGAGAAGATCACTACGGTGCAGCAATGCCACACAGACTGTCAGCCGGTGAGTATTCACGTCAAGCTATCTTCGAAGGTGAAAAACAAAAGCAGGATAAAGATAGGATTACTAGACGGGACCATGGTATAATAACACCAGGTAGTCTCTTCCCGTGACAGCTAGGTCACGTGATTGCCTCCGTACGACGTCATCGGCCGTGGAGCCAATAGCGGGCTGTTAGCGTGACACTTGTCAGTTTGATGTGCTGCCACTGTGTGAAAATAAATTACCCGAGCAAAATGCATTTTTTTATTTACTTTCTTCTATAAAGAATCACTTTTTAACTAGTAATTTAATATAGTTTCCTTTATTAACTAATTAGATGAATAACACGAGATAACAAATAGGCTAGTTAGGAATTTATTTTATATTCATTATGAACAAAAATCTCCTTAAGTATATTGAAGATATCAATCAATGGCAGCACTGATCGTGACGTAGCTTGGAGGCATCGCGCTGTCATCGCGGGAAGAGGATACCTGGTGAAACATCTTATTATACCATGGACGGGACAATCTTGATCAGTTTGATACTTCGATTCAAATTTTTGGAGTGACGTTTCCACATAAGGTTGATCACAGATGTCACACTTTTCAGGCCCGATTGTCAGCTCGACTCAAGACTTGTTTATTGTGCGTTGGTTCTTAAAAGTATTTGTAGGACGTGTGCCTGGACAGTATGAAATTCAAGTATTCTTTTCTATCCAAAAAAACAAAAAGTCGGCTACCAATTATCTAACGTGTGCAAGCGAGACTACTTCGACCCAGTTCGACCCATTTCTGCGACCCTTACTTTTACCGGCACAGAAATTGGACGAAGTAGTCCCTCACCTCATTTGAATAATCCCTTTTATTTAATTTATCTTTCAAAAATTAATATTCAAGTACAAGCCCCTTAGAAACTCTATCCATAGGAAATCTGTCGCCAAACTTCGACAAACTTGTTCTTCTCCCTCAGGGTTCGAAGTACTTCCCAGCTACTCCAGAGAGCAACGAGTGTTGCGGCAAGTGCGAGCCAGTCGCCTGCGTCGTGGATGGCAAGGAGAGACCGATCGGAGAGAAGTGGACTTCTTCTGACTTCTGCGCTAACTACACTTGTGTCGACTTGAACGGGACTGTAAGTAAATCTAGTCTTCTGGAGTCTTTAATGAGATCAAAAAGTTTAAACAAAAATTCCTAGTAACAAAAAAGGTAAGGTAGTGTTATGTTTTATGAACTTTTGATAGGTATGTTTTGCCAATTGACTTTTAAGAGTAGTGTTCCGTCAATAATTTAAACCCTAAGTATTTCAATTTATTGGATCATATCTCGATTACGATATTTGCATTCAATTATATTATATTGCGTGATCGAATCAGAAATGAGGAGATTCGCAGGAGAACGAAAGTAACCACATAGCCCGAAGAATTGCCAAACTTAAGTGGCAGTGGACGGGCCACTACTGGAAGGCGCAGCGTGGGTAGGCCCCCCACGAGGTGGACCGAAGGCCTGGTGAAGGTCGCGGGAATCCGCTGGATGCGGAAAGCGCAAGACCGGTCGTTGTGGTGATGCTTGGGGGAGGCCTATGTCCAGCAGTGGACGTTTTTCGGCTGAAATGATGATGATGATTCAATTATAGCCTTTAGCCAAAACAATAACGTCATCTTATCTCGGATTCCTTCCTACCCCATTAATCTTGAAAAATCTCAATATATAGGTGCTATTGTATTTCTGCCTCTAGCTACAAGTACAATGCTCTAACGAGACGTGTCCAGAAGTGTCGGTCGCAATGAAGAAGCAATTTGTCCTGAAGGAAGAGAAGGTGGAAGGCAAGTGCTGTCTTAACGAAGAGCCCATCGCGTGTAGAGTTGGCAACAAGATCTATCAGGTAATTTTTTATTGGGTGAATGCTTGCCTTTTACTCATTAGAGTTTCGCGTCGTATCTTGTGCTGTGCTGTGTTATGTTCAAGTACTTCTTCTTCTACCGTTATGGGATGTCAGGGACAAATGAGGGAGAAACAGAGCTCCTGCGAGGAGGTGATGCTCGCAAAAGAAGCGGCGGAGAGGGTTCGAGAGGCGACAACCTTAACCGTAAGAGACGGACCGGGCGCCGCAGGCGGGGTACACCGTTCTCCAGTCACCCTAGAAGTGGGCCTGAGGGTGGCCAGTCAGGACGAGGGTGTGGCTACCGCTAGGCGGCATGGGGAGAAGAGGCTCGCCTACTAGTGTTGAGCCGAGACCTGCCAATGACACCTGCAGTGTGGTGGTGGTGGTTTTAGTCGATAAAAGTCCGACAGCTTCGGCTTCCCCGGGTGGAGGATGAGGATTTCCCCACATGAAAAAAGAGCGCAAGAGAGGAGCTCGCTAAATGGTAATATTACGAGGTGCTCTGTTATTCTTGTAGCTCTAAATTCTCAACACGGCGACTGCGAGAGTTAATTTTCCACATATCACATCAGCCTCTGAACCATGAAGTTGAGCTCATCCGGGGTCTCAATCTGGGTTCTCATGCCGCCTTGGGCGTCAGAGATACCTGATAGTACGGTCATAGTTGTCAATTATAGCACATTTTTTCTAACCGCAATTTTTTTAACTCTACTTCTCAGGAAGGACAAACGTGGCCATCTCCAGACCCCTGCAAGAACATAACTTGCGCTCGCGACGTAGACGCGCGGCTCACTCACAAGGAGAGCGTGGCTACTTGCACACGAGACTGCAACCGCGGCTGGAGCTACCAGCAGCCGCCGCCTGATGTGTGCTGCGGACATTGCGTGCAGACTGCCTGTGTTGTTGACGACAAGCTTATTGCACCGGGTGAGAGTTCTAGAACATATTCTTAATCATCCAGTTGATTTCTGCCATAAAGTCTTATTTTGAAAGTAGATGTCTCCCAATACACACATCCAATCTTACTTTGAACATTGTCTCCCAATACACACATCCAATCTTATCTTGAACATTGTCTCCCAATACACACATCCAATCTTATTTTGAATGCAGTTGTCCCGAACACACACATCCAATCTTATCTTGAACGTTGATGTATCCCAATACACACATCCAATCTTATTTTGAACGCAGATGTCTCCCAATATACACATCCAATCTTATTTTGAACGCAGATGTCTCCCAATACACACATTCAATCTTATTTTGAACGTAGATGTCTTCCAATAGACACGTCCAATCTTATTTTGAACGCAGATGTCTCCCAATACACACATCCAATCTTATTTTGAACGTAGATCTCTCCTAATACACACATCCAATCTTATTCTGAACGTAGATATCTCCCAAAAATTAAGGCTAGAGGCTTAGTGACCGTGAAGGTAAGCCAGCGCTGCGAGTTCAATGGGTTAACTTTTAAACTAAAATCAATTTGGAGTTCTCCAGGATATACAAATACAAATACTTTTAAAAAATATTTTTATTTGTTAAACTTGGACTAGATTACATGGAAGGATATAGGTCGTTTTCGAGGATATAAAAAACGGCGGAGTCTTTTTTGTCTATTTCTGGAGCAGTATTACCATATATAGCAGCATTACAAGTCATTTACATATTAGACGAAACTGAACACCCTTGCTCAAAACTTATAACATTATTGTTGCCATGAGCACTCGTTCTTACATTATTCTTTCCAACAGACACAACATGGCACTCCGACGACAACTGCACGACGTACTCCTGCGACAAGTCAGGCGAGGAGGTGTTCGTGACGTCATCGCGACAGTTCTGCCCCGACGTGTCGCAGTGCGCGCCCGAGAACCTCGTCAACGACACGTGCTGCCAAGTGTGCCAGGAACCCGCTGAGAACTTGAGTGAGTACACTATATCCTGTAGAGGACATAACATACTCCTGCGACAATCAGGTGCGGAGGTGTTCGTGACGTCATCGCGACAGTTCTGTCTGAGTAGACTTTACAGGACCATAAAGCCGCGTCTCCAAGAGGCCAGCCCGGCTCCGTAAGGTAACGTGAGCAAGGTCTAAACTCCGATCAAATATTCTATAGATGCACGATCGCCGCTCGTAAAACGGCACCATCAAATATGATATTTATATAGTTACCTATGTTACTGGTAGAAAAAATAATATTGTTACATTTAAATCGATAACTGAGGGGTTTTCTTACAGCAAAAAACCCATACATAGGTTATACTTATACATAGACAACATTCACTTTGTATCATGTTTCATAGTACCTATTTATGTCCCTAACATAAACAAGTATGACAATATCGTTAAATACATATTTTGAATGCTAGGTACCTACTGTGCGATCCGACATTTACAAACGTACATTTTGCTGGTATATCCACCCCATACATAATGACATCTATCTTCTATCGTGTCGACATTAACTACATAATGATAATAGCTCATGCCGTGGGCAAAATATTAGCCAGTCAGCAGATTGGTAGCAGGGCTGACATCAATTCTTATTCACATTTAACGATATCCACTTTAAACATTTGAAAGGACGCGAACCACACAACTATAGCTGTCGCACTGCTGCAGGTCACGGACCTCTTCTCAGAATAAGAAGGTTAATTCCTTAGTCCACAACGCTGGCCTAGTGCGGGTTGGTGGACTACACACACCATCGAGAACTGTATGGAGCACTCTCAGGTGTGCAGGTTTCCTCACGATGTTTTCCTTCACCGTTAATATAAGTGCTCATGATTTTGGAAATTCAGAAATGCGGGTTTTCGAAGTCAGACCCTCCGCATGGAGCTAAACCACACTAACCCCCAGTTTCCGAAAGGCTAACGGCCAAAATTAATATCGAATCTATCCACGATTTACCCTACTACAGATAGAAATCTGACATAAGCTCCATACAAAATATCCTATCTGATATAAATTTTGGCCGTAAATCAACTCAATTAACTAATCGACTGTCAAATCTCAGGTCAAGCGATGTGATTGGTTGTTAGTATTTGTGCCGACCAATCACAAGAGCTGACATTAGATTTAACAATAGATCAAATTGATCAGCCTTTCAGAAACTGGAGGTTAGAGCTTTTTAATTAAAAAAAATACCTAATAAATACCTCTAATGAATCCTTCCGCAGGTAAATGCGTGCCCACAAGCATCACCAGCACGGAATCAGTTGGTCTTCTCCGCATCCACCTGGGCCCGCACGGCCTCTGCGTCAACAAGCAGCCGCTCAAAGGATTCAAGGAGTGCCGCGGATCATGTGACTCGGGAACTCTTTATAATAACCGTAAGTTTATGTTTTCTAATAGATTTTAACACTAATTCTTATATTGTTTTTCACATACAAATACAGATTATTGGGCTTAACAAATAATTTTACAAGGTAGTTCTTGGAGTCTCCTTTTAAGCAATTAATGCATGTGTTAGGAGACTCCAATCTTCCATAACATATTAGCTTATAGTTAAGTTCAGTTCAAGGCTAACATTAAAACTGTTTATTATTAGCTAGAGCGTAAAAGGGACATTTCACGCCACACGTATAGTGAGCCGCCGACTGTAAGCAAGCTCACCGTCTCGGTATGAACCTGAAGTCGAACTACAAGTTCCGTTCATGGTATGACTACGCTGTAGCGTACTTACATAAAGTTGAAAATGTATGAAAAATCAACAAACCATGTAACTTTAATGCGTTTGATGTGAACAACACGAAAATTTACACCATTTTTTAGAAACCGGCGTTCACGACTCCCGTTGCGAGTGCTGTCAGGCCACGAAGTACAGTTCCCTGGACGTGACGTTGAGCTGCGAGGACGGCACCGCGCAGAAGCACCGCGTGGCCACACCCGCCACCTGCGTCTGCGCAGCTTGTGGCGATGTTGCCCGCCCACTGTGGCCTTCTAAGCCCGGTAACGTTTTGTGAATAAAACTTAGATAGAATGTAGTTTAGATACCACTCTTCCCTATTTCCAAGAAGTAGATAGAATCTGTCAGTAAAACCTTGTGAAAAATATCCATTTCGCAAAATTGAATATGCGAACTGGTAATTCTGGTTGGCGGGAAAATTCGTAAAGTTCGTGTTGTGGATTTTTTATTATTTTCCAAAATTTGTGTTTCTTCGAGTGTTAATGTGTAATAATGGTGGATTATTAAATTTTAAGTGCTCGTTAACGTGTACAAGAGTGGATAAATGGTACAAAGTTGAAAAACATGACTTTCGTATTATCTCATCATCCCCTCAGAAACCTAGTAAAGTTTCCATCACTTTACTAGGATATAAGTATAATATGTTCAATGATTACGACTGAAGGACATGTATCCATGGTCATGAATAAATTTAAAAAAAAAAAAACCTGGTGATTCTGGGTCAGATTCATCAATATTCTATTCTATATTTAACAAGTCTTAAAATGATGTAAGGGCCAAAATAAACATGGGAAAGGGAATTTTTATCAGACTGTAGTAACCCTTATCTCATATACCGTCTTGTGATGCAAATCTTTTGTATTTCCCCTTTAATTTTTGTAATTTTCTATGAAATAACTATGAATTCTATTACAGGTTACGCTGGAGTGAAATCTCCCCCAAGAAAAGCAGGTTACTCCGAACAAGAAGATATGATCCCCGAGATATACCAACGATTTGGATCGTCCCCCCGCCCTAGGCTATGATAAATAATAAATAATACTCCTTATGTCCACGCGATAGAGTTCAAAACTCATCATGTAATCAATACTCGACTCATTTAGTATTATAGGTTTAAGTCTGTGATGTATGTGTATTCGAATAATCCATTTTTGTAAATAAGAAATACAGCAATTGTTAAAAACTATGCGTTTTTTTTATTTTGTTGTACCTAATATTTTAATTATTATAACAGAGAGAAGATAATTGTTATAATGAGGCACAACACCTGAGGAACGTCTGTTCCAAAGTTTACATTAACATAAATTTTATTAGTTTTTACCTGTTTCTGATACGAGTTCTGCAAAATGGATAAGATACCTACACGCATGGTATAATAAGAGGTAATAGTAGTTTATGAAACTGTTGCATAACAGGGGTTATTAAAACACGAGTGTAGGTTTTTAATAGTATCACACGAGTGTTTTAATACCTAGCTAGGTCAGTTTCATACACTACTTTATCTAAACTCATACAATTTTAAATAAAATACCAAAGTCAAAATCTTGGTAACATTGTCGTAGTTTTTCTTGATTTTACTGGTAAAAGATTGTTGGTCATTTACGTTGCTGCATCCAGAAATTCAGGCGGGGTCATATTCTCCTCAGTTCAGCATCACTGCTATAGTTAGATATTTTCGCCCAGAATAAAACTTGAGACATACAAAAACATAATAATAACGTAAACAATTACAATAAATACAACAATTCCAGTAGGCCATGGCGCACGCACGCGCCCTAGCGCGCGTCAACATAGATAATAAAATATAGTCTGGCGAAAATATTATAATCGGAACTCATTTTCTATAGTTGTCAGGATTCCGTCAATCTCTGTTTTATGATGCAAAAAATATGCCTGTTAACACTTAAATATAATTAAAAGCAATATGACAATCCAAAGTTCTGCCAAAAACTCGATTTTAAAAGATAACATTTTTCAATGTATGACTAGTAGCGCCCTGCATTTTGTGTTCTCTTTTGTGCTAAACTGTACGACTGCTAAAAAATGGATTGAAAACTCCTTGGTTGGACCAAAGTGGAATTAAAAACTCCTTAGTTGGGCTGAAGTGTACGGTTATGGTTATAAAAAAATATTTAATTACAGCATTATTTTGTTCAGCAAGCTGTATCGTAATGATTTTTTAAAATTCATTACAGAATTTAAAAATGCGTAAAGTCTGTCATTATGACATTACTTTCGAGTTCATAATTCCTCATAATTCGAATTTTACGATATGAGTGTAGATAAAACATCTTACTATACCATGCCTACACGCTTTTTGAGTTTTTGGAGGGGACATTTAAGTCCGTGCCTCAAACGGACATTGTACCGAGTGGTGTATAATGGCGTTAATATATATGACGTCAATGGCTAGTAGTATAGTAAAGAATTTTGATACGAAACAATTTACGAAAAGTCATTATACTTGGGCATTATAAAAAATATCCTTAAAAATGGCCTTTGTCCAGCAGTGGACGTCTTTCCACTGAAATGATGATGATGATGACGATTATTATAAAAAATATTTATAGTTTTTTTTCCTTGTCGCTGATCTTTTTAACAGACTTCAAGAAGGACGATATTAATTCGACACATTTAGATTTGAGATTTCCAAATAAATGATAATTTATTTAAATAATAGTCAAATTCCCTTTAAGGGTTTGTCTGATCTGTATCAAAGCTAGTTATTGCAATAGTTTGTACCTTGACACGCTTACATTAATAGAGGGGTTTCCTCTCTGTAACAAACACTTCGACACACGTCGAAGCGGGGAATATTTGTGTATCCTTGTACATATTATTGTAATTTAAAACTCGAGATTACATCATTTATAAAGCAAGGGATGCATTATTAAAAAAAATTAAAAACAATAATTTCAATAGTTTATTCACCGGTACCAAAACAAAAAAATCTGATACCATCACATAACATATCAAACTCAATCCATACCAGGTTATATAACGAATAAATTGAACCTTACGCCTTATGTTTTAAGGTTGTATGTCGTTTGTCGTGTCATTTAGTGCCTAATACCACTATCACTCTTCGTCCTGATCTTCTGTGATGGCGTCACCTTCTGCTTGCTGTTGAGCTTCTTCCTCTTCTTTCTGCTTCTGCTTTCTGACCATGTCTGACAGGTATTTACACCTCTGCATACATTCTTCCTGTAATTCGGAGAAGTAACATTGATTTGTAATTTTTTTTTTATTCAAAGGCCCAATTGCTACGTCTTTGACCTAGCAAACGATAAATTGATAAAGGTTGCAAGTAATAAGAAGACTAGAACAATTGAATGAAAACTGGCAGATTTTCCTCACGCAATTATTCGTAGTGCAAGGTATTTTTGGTTGTAGCGGTGGCGCGATTCAACTCAGCCTATCGTAGTCCACTGCTGGACATAGGCCTCTCCCAAGTTGCGCCACAACGTTCGGTTCTCTGCCTTGCGCATCCAGTCCCCCCCAGCCACGTTCTTTAGGTCGTCGGTCCACCTGGCAGGGCAGGGCTGGTGGCGCGATTAATGATGAGCAATCGCCTTTGAAACGGGTAAGAAGGATTTTAAGGACTCACCATCTCTTCTGTTTTTTTTTTTTAGCGTATTTTTATATTTTATTGCGTCTGAAGTCGCTTTCTTGTATCACTTGACAGATGCTTGGCAGCATTGCGTCTTCTTTTTCTTTGTGAACATAGGGAAATGGAATAGGAAGGAAAAGGCATGGAGACAGGAAACGACGAAAGCTCATCACAATAAGTAGCGGAAATAGAATTTATTTATGGCCAAAACAAAAACGATATTATATCTGACCAACTTTAGCTGCACAAGTTATTTATTCCAATTCAATATTGATTCAAGTAGATTTTTTTCTCTCCTTTTTTATGAAAAGTTTTGAATAGAATTTGAATAACCTTAGCTTTTATTAAACTATTTTGGTTGGTTTTTCGTAACCGCGGGTAGGTCGAGAAAACACCCGCCGCTCAAGACGATGACACTCGCATACATTCAGTCTGCTCGTGACCAAAAAAAAAAAGAAAAAAAAAAAGCCAAAAAAGCGGAAAAGTCAAGGTTAGTCAAAATGTTTCGTTGTTTTGATTTATATGTGTGCAAAAAGTCCCGTAACCACATTTTAATATGAGTGAAATTCGAAAACCTTAGCTTTTATAAAAACATGGCAGTAAAGTTATAAATTGTGGAAAGAAATCGCTCACGAGCAGGATTCGAACCTGCTGTGTGTTACGTTCAGTGTTCACGGTAGCTTAGTGGCTAAAGCACTGGCATACTGAGCCAGGAGTCGCAGGTTCGAATCCTGCTCGTGAGCCATTTTTTTTTCTTTCCACAATTTATATCTTTAGATTTCGCTTTGCATGCGTAAATGCGTTAAATACTGGGTGTAAGGGGAACGCTTCCGAAAACGAAGATAGGTGCTGGTGATTACTGATACGAAACCACGAAAAAAAATGAGTTTTTTTTTTTTAGATATTTTCATATATATTCTTTTGCATTTTTCATACATAACCAGCTTTGGGCAGTTAAATAAAACTCATACATAATGAAAAATGCAAAAAAAAAATGAAAAAAATCTAAAAAAAAAATGCATTTTTTTTCGTGGTTTCGTATCAGTAATCACCAGCACTATCACCTATCTTCGTTTTCGGAAGCGTTTCCCTGACACCCTGTATAATCAAATGAAAATTGCGGTCTCTAATTTTTTCCTGATTTAAGATTTCCGTATACCATCCTAGTAACAACAAACGCAGTATGCGACGGCGCTACGTACTTTGGTCTTCCCGGGCACGTTGCTGGCTATCTTCTGCCAGCGGTCGCCGGCGCCGCCCTTGGGGTACTTGGCGAGTGCGTTCTCCAAATTTTTCTGCTGCGTCTGAGACCAGTTGCCGCTGCTAGTCTCCTCGGCTTTGCGCGTTTTAACCTGCAGATAACAATTATGCATTGTTAGAGACAGTCATGTAGATACCGAGTCCGTTTTTGAAATACGAAAAACCCTCAAAACGATAACCGGACTCGTGTCTTTGGAGAAAATTATAACTATCTATTTTGTTTTTTGATAAAAACTGTAGTTCACTCGGGAGTCAAAACAAACGGTTTATGAAAAAAAGAAACCAGGTACTTATTATGGTTATTTATTACTATTACACACTGTATGTATGTATGTTATTATACATACACACTGACGGTTACTTCGAGATGATGCGTAAGCAAGTTGCCTTGTATTACTGCAGAGTGAGGGGAACAATGACCATACACCCCAATAGACACCTAAAGTTGAATATAATGCGTACAAAAAATTATATTAGGAACCTCAATATCATTTTTGAAGACCTATCCATAGATACCCCACACGTATGGGTTTGATGAAAAAAAGTTTTTGAGTTCCAGTTCTAAGTATGGGAAACCCCCAAAATTTATTGTTTTTTTATCTATTTTTGTGTGGAAATCTTAATGCGGTTCACAGAATACATCTACTTACCAAGTTTCAACAGTACAGTTCTTATAGTTTCGGAAAAAAGTGGCTGTGACATACGGACGGAAGGACGGACAGACAGACAGACATGACGAATCCATAAGGGTTCCGTTTTTTGCCATTTGGCTACGGAACCTTAAAAATGTGAACATTTCATAAGTGTTTGTAATTAGGTTTATTTGAAATAAAAACGATTGGAATTTGAATTAAATAAATATCAAATTCTGCAAAGGAATGCTGCGGGCAAATAAAGGTAGTTTGATTGTTCGGCTACAGTTTTTCTCTTTCACGATGAGGCTATAAGTTAATAAATAAATAAATATTTTTGGGACATTTTTATACAGCACAATCTAGTCCCAAACTAAGCAGAGCTTGTACAATGGGTACTACAGTACCCATACTATGGGACAATGGATATAACACTTAGATACTTTTTTTTTGTAAATACATACTTATAATACATAAGAAACACCCAGACCAACACAAACACTCATGTTTATCACACAAATATTTGTGTCCTGTGGGAATCGAACCCACAACATTCAAACCACTAAGACCACAGACGTCGTCAAGTCAATAAGTACATTTTCTAATGTGCACCCCTCTCTTCAAAGCTAGTCTATTAAATGATTTAGCCAAGTGAACTAACCTTCTTAGGCGCTTCCTCCACCACCGGCTGCTCGGGCTCCTGGCCGGGTATCTTGTAGCAGTTCTCCTTGAGCTTGGCCGCCATGTGGGTGACCTCGGGCACACTGCGGCACATGCTCTCCGCGATGCGCTCCCAGCGCTCCGCCGACCCGCCCGGGTACTTCTTCACTAGCCGAACTAGCTCAGCCAAGTCATCGTCTGTCCATAGACCACCCGTTATCACTGGGGCTGCGGGCTGGACAAGATAAATGAAAATAGTAGTTTAATAAATAATAATAAATAAATATTTTTGGGACATTTTTACACAGCACCATCTAGTCCCAAACTAAGCAGAGCTTGTGCTATGGGTACTAGAAAATGGATTTTATACTTATATACTTTTTTATTAAATACACAATTATATTATTATGTGGCAGTGGGCGGGGCACATTGCTCGCAGAACGGATGGCCGATGGGGCAGTAAAGTTCTGGAGTGGCGACCGCGTACTGGAAGGCGCAGCGTGGGTAGGCCCCCCACAAGGTGGACCGACGACCTGGTGAAGGTCGCGGGAATCCGCTGAATGCGGAAGGCACAGGACCGGTCGTTGTGGCGATGCTTGGGGGAGGCCCATGTCCAGCAGTGGACGTCTTTCGGCTGAAATGATGATGATGATGATGACACAAAGAAACAACCAGACCAACACAAACACATGTTTATCACACAAATATTTTAGTTATTTTTTTAATTTATAACAACGTGTACCAGAAATGCGTGGTCATATTTGAAGAGCTTGTTTAGGGGATGCTATGGAACAACTTTTACTATGGGAACAACCCTGAAATCGCGAAAAAAATATCAGCTGATCCTTACATTTTGTCGAGCGACATCGATGATTTAGTAAGGAACAGCAGATATTTTTCGTGATTTCAAGGTTGGGCCCATAGTAAAAGTTGCTCTATGCTATGCCCTGAATGAGCTCTCAAAATATGACCACGCATTTCTGATACACGTTGTATGTACACACACACGGCTGCGTGCGCACCATGTACTGGCGGCGCTATTGTCACGCACATGCACTATCCAGTATGCTCCCAATAATAATGCTGTTTCATTGCTCAATGCTCTGATTGCTCAACAACCAGAAGTTGATATTTTTTACACCAAAATAAACCAATTTGTCAGCTTTTGTCATAAATTTTTAAGTGATTAGACTTATAAGAATTATTTATGTACCTAAATTATAACTTGGCCTACTGTACGTGTTAGGCAACTGTAAGTACAGTAGGCAGCTGTTAAATAAATAAATAAATTAAATTCTTGTAAATGCTGACACTTTTAGAAGTCATATTTAAATGACTGATGAAGTCATATTTAAATGGCATATTCACTTAAAGCAGTCTCCTGCGCGTGATTTTACATACACGTTACACAGAAACATCTAAACAAAAAGTCGGTTAAAAATAGTTTTGCGTTGTGTAATGTGTAAACGCGCAGGAGACCCGGCTTAATAAAAAATCAGCTATCAAAAAACTAGTTTAAAGATGCTGCTGTAATTACTTGATAAAACCCCTTACTCATCTTACAAAACCAGCGGTACTATTCACAAAACTTCAGTAGCCATTTGCTGTCGGAAAGCACTCGATGTAAAATTAAAACTATGAATAGTGTTTCCGAATCCGTTCGATCCTCAAATCGTTTTGTTTCATGATAAAACAAGTTTAACCGGATTACATCGCGTATTATTATTAAAATTGGTTTTCCTAACGTTTCGAATGCGTGTTCGTGGTCGCAGGAATTAGTCGTTTGCCGGTCTGATTTCACTTCGGAAACGGAAACTTTTCGAACGTTTGTGAATTACTATTTAGAATTTAAAAAATTGTTGTGGCAATTTTTTTGGCGTGGGTAGGCTCCCCACAATGTGGACCGACGAGCTGGTGAAGGTCGCGGGAATCCGCTGGATGCGGAAAGCGCAGGACCGGTCGTTGTGGCGATGCTTGGAGGAAGCCTATTTGCAGCAGTGGACGTCTTTCGGCTGAAATGATGATGATGATGATGGAAAGTTTCGTACAGTTGTACACATTTTATATGGCCCACCGATGTACCTGCGCAGATGACACTATTTAAATACGCGGGAAACTGGTTAACCAATCAGAAAACACCATCGCTGCTCGCCAAAAGTCTCAGCCGCTACCGCTAGAGTACGGAAGCAAAATAGAAAAAGATGTCACGTCAATCAATTTTAACACGTTATAGCCATTGAATAAGGTTGATTATATTTCTTTAATGTTTCGAGTGTTTCTGTCATCGTCTTTTCGTGTCTGCGCGAACGAAGATCAACGACGCGCCCTATTTTTTATGTCGTACTCAGGGCCGGATTAACCACTAGGCAGAGTAGGCACCTGCTTAGGGGCCCCGCATCGGCTAGGGGTCCCGCGCACGCACAAAATTAATTGAAAATGTTTCATACCTCCTCCAAAAAAATTGTATCCTCAATAACAATAGGTATTATTGCTTTTTTTTCGACGCATGCTGTCAGTTGAAATATTTTATACTTACAGAACAGAACTATCAAGTATCGAGCAGTACAACTAATAATATGGATGCGTTACGTAGCGTATTGTAACATAAACAAAAGTTTTGAAATGCTTGGTCTGTAATTGTGATTTGTGAGTTTTGCGACCATGATCCCTTCATCAACTTGAAAAGAGCTGATGATCTTCAAACGGCTGAAAAGGGGCCCCGAGAATTGCATTGCCTTAGGGCCCCGACATGGTTAATCCGGCCCCTGGTCGTACTATACATACCTGTTTAACAGGCATAACGACAGGTCCTCCGTCAGGCTCGTCGCCAGGGTCCAGCAGACAGTCTGCATCCCTTGCTGGAGGAACGAACCCGCGCCGCTTGCGCACCCCGCCCCCGGCCGCCTTGGCCTCAGCCGCCGCCGCTGCTTCACGGTCCGCTCGCAACCTTTCTTCTTCCTCCCTGATAATATAACATGCCTCTAACTTTTGTCCTTTGTATGGTCACGATACTTCGCGATAGAATATTCTTTATTGTACACCGATAACATTATTAAACTTAGGAAACTAACATGTAAAATAAGGGTACATTGGCGGTCTTATCGCTAATAGCGATATCTTCCAGACAACCTTTGGATGGACAAGGAAGACGTGAAAAATAGATGGGGGCAGTATGTGGTGCACTTTCATAAAGTTTACTAATATTTAATATAATAAATAAATAAATATTTACCTAACATAAAAAATATTACATGTAGAAAATAAGTTCTAATATATATCCATAAATATATACCAAATATATACAAATGTAACAACAAATAATATTCTTTAATAAATGATAAAATAAAATACGTGTATATAACAGTGTAGCAACATCTCAATAAAATAACAATTTATACAGAGAAGTAATGTTCCTTTACAAGTTTTTTAAAAGAAGCTAGCGACTGAGCACGTCTTATAGGCACAGGTAACGCATTCCATAAACGAGCAGCTTGGACTACACAAGCTTGCTTGCTAGCTTGTATTACATTTTGTCAACAAAATCCCTTGAACGAATCCTGCCAATACACGTACCTACCGCTGCCATTGAACAATGAGTGCAAGCGATTTTAGTCTTAGTGGTGGTTCCCCGGAAATATTTCTGATTGTACAAATCGTAAAAGAAAGAAGAGACAGTTTTGCACTGTTTGAACGTCAATTACAAAATACAGTTCCCATATTTGCCTACCTTTCACCAGTTCCTAGTGAATAAAAGTAAGGTCATAATAGGAAACTAATTTATATTCTTCAATTATTGTTGAGTCACCAAACTCAACAGCACCATGAAGTCCGAGAAAGCGGCACAAGCGGCGCATCATCAGCTCCGCTGCCGCGCATACTCACTCATTCTGTCAGTAAGCTGATGCACCCAGGGTGCTCAATCTTAGAACAAATAATCGGGTACAACAGCTTTTACAACGCTGCAAAAAAACGTAGTACTTCGAATGCTTGTAGATAACAGGTAAGATGGTGGTTTTTAATTTAGTAGCATTATATTTGTTACTGTTACGGACTAAAAGTAATAGATGGCAGGTTTTACAAATTTAAGAAACGAGATATTGTAATAGTTTATTCAATATTCGATAGATGTCGCTACATGACCCCATATTGGATAATTCCTCCAAAGAGATTAAGATTTCATTTCACGAGATAATTGTACTGATTTTTCAACAAATATTACTTTATTAAATAAGTATCTATTTCAGAACCATTTTTGTTGTTTTTTGAATAATAAAATATTCTACTTTTATTGATTTTGACTGTTTGATTATAGTGCTTAAATTCGCAAGTCAGAAGTAAGTGTTGGTAGCAGTACGATCTTGCGGTCAGGTTTATTAACGCAGGACATGGGTTCGATACTCAAGAAATGCTTCTCTTTTTGCATTTTTTATTTTTAGTTCAGATGATGTACTAACAGTAGTATCACACTAAAAGTATCAGATGGCGCTAGTAATCGGTTACCAGTTTTGAGGTTGAAGATTGGTCTCTATTTCAGTATATTACAATGTACTCTGTGGATGCACCTGACCAAGCACGGCCGCGCTCGCACATATTAGATTTATTATTTACATTGTTTTTACCGATCGACAGTTGTACAGTCCACTGCATGAACTGTCATGCAGTGGACTGTACTCCACTGGATAACACTTGAATTAGAAAACCGCCCTTACTGCTTACGAAATAATGTCAATTTGTTACCACTGTCGTGCATCATAATAGTAATTTTACACACTCCACTAAGTATTTTATTTCTGCACCACGAGCTAGCGTCGCGTTCAATTATATTTTATCAATTAATTATTTTAATCGCAATCATGATAAACGTAAAGTAATACACTACTGGTAAAATACTTCATTTTATTCACAGGAATAGTAAGCCAGTATTTGGTATTTCAACCACCCAACCAACTGCGATCGCCAACCCGCCTGCCAAGCGTGGCGATTATGGCATATTCCCTCCCCCCATTGGGGGAGCCTATGTCCAGCAGTGGACGTCTTCCGGCTGAAATGATGATGATGATGATTTGGTATTTCTATATTCTAAGTATTTGGGGTACCATCGCTAAGCAAAACAATTAAAATAAAATTATTATTTGAAATAGTAATTTGTAAGGAATAAGATGACTCTCGACGCACAGACATAATAAAAAACATAAACAAAGTGCTGCGAACAATCATAGTGAAGGCAAAAAAACTGTGCTCATTCGTGTACAACCAGCGCTCACACATACACATGCACATCAAACCGTGCTCACCCCTCGCAGTACACATGCCGCGGCATCATCCAGTAAGCATCGCGAAAGTAAATATCCTTCAGGTTCATGGTGTGTGCGTGAGCGCTGGTTGTACACGAAGGAGCACGGTTTTATTTGGCTTCACTTTGATTGTTCGCAGTACTTAGTCTATATTTTTTACGATGTCTGTGCTCTGACTTTAGTTAGTGCCGAGACACAGGTTTCCACCTACTTCGGCTGCAGATGCTCCCTTTTTTATAACACGATATAAATATTAGCACTGTAGTTTTAAGTCTTACTAATTTATGTTGTGTAATTCTTTGAGTCTCTAAATATTTTTATTAGTTTGTCCACACAAACGCAACACGCTACGCTTAACAAAGAGGTCACGATACAATGTTCTCTTCTACCCTTGACTAATCAGCGAATTGGAAATCGTTGGACAGCCGTGTTTCTAAATTGTTACATCTACGTCTATTACGTCTGATGATGATGTAAGAGTTATTCAAACTGTGCTTCCTGCAGTACTCTGTTGTGATGCAGTCATGCGTTACTGTCACGTCAGTCCACAGAAATACATAGATAGAATGGGTGTAATCACAATTTTACTTGCGATTCATGTGTGGCAACTTTCGAACAAACTACGCCTTCCATGTTCACGTCATTATTTTTTTTAAATTTACTTTAATCAAATTTACTTTACAGCTTGTTTCTGCAGTTAGAAACCGCGCAATAAGGCATTTTTGCGTGTTTTTGTTACAGTATTTACACATTACACTCAAAAAACATACAGCGCCCTTCGTGTACAGTACAATAATGCCTTCAGGGTGCTGCTGGGGTTGCCTCGATACTGCAGCGCATCAGGGATGTTCGCAGTTGCTCGCACAGACTGCTTCTATGCAGTCATGCGGAAGCGATGTGCATCCATGGTCCGTAGGGTTCGGGCCAGCAACAACAGCATCCTGCTAGCAGGCTAGACTGTGTGTTTCTGAACCACTGCTGCAAGGTTTCAGCTGGACCTGTGACCTTGCGGTAGTGTTCTCAGGAACGGTAACAAAAATGTACATACTAACATAGTTTCTAAGCAATCTGTTACTAACACTATGAGTCTAGTTACTCGAATAAATAAATTTAAATAAAATAAATTTACAGGAACAAGTCATAAGGCGTACTGAGAAAGGTTTTGAAATGCCCTGCACTCTGGTGCCGAATGTTGGTACGTGCGCCCCGCCCACTTTTCCATTCTCTCTATCTATTTCTGTGTGTCAGTCAGTAAAATAAATCTATGACCAATGTCTTGGTGGACTAAGGCCTTAGCCTTCTCATACTGAGAAGAGGCCCGTGCCCAGCAGTGGGACAGTAAAGGGCTGGTTATGTTATGTAATGTCTTCTTGGTACATCATCCAACAATTTTTATCAACATTGTTCAGCTTTTATTTCAATACGGAATTTCAGAAGCCAATTTTTACAATGGTTGTTATGAAGAATAAACTTCGATACCATCAGATCTTAGATACCTAGTTAAAACTTGAAAGTTTAACATGCTTTTCAAACAACATTAAGGTCTCGAAGTAAACATAATGTTCATCCTACATAAGCCCAACACGCTCTGCGGTTTTATCCCGCCCGCGGTTTTGGCGGCAGGAAATGTAGCCAATGGGGTTTCTCAATCAGCCGCAATTTTTTTCCTGCAGCTGAATCGAGAAACCATATTGGCTAGATTTTTTGACAGTTTACAAAAACGCAACCGCAGTGCGTGCTGGGCCTTTCTGCTGCTTTCTTTGGGTATTTTAAGAAATCAATGTTAGGCCATTTTGGATCTATAAAGACCCATAAAACACACAAAAATACTTAATTTTTTGAATATAATGTTCAGTTGCTTATGCTGTTCTTGCTTTCGCAGCCTGTTACTCAGCACAGAGTGAATGTGGGCTAGACAAATACATATGTCAATAAATTCTTACCTCTTTTTCTGTCTCTTAGCTTCTTCTTCCTGTTCTTTTAATTTCCTCCTAAGCTCTATGATTCCTCTTGGGACGGCCGTCACCAACCACCATGCACACCTTGGTATTTGAAACGGCAAGGTATCCTTAACACTTGGCTTGGGGAGCTGGTCCAATATTTCCGACAAGCCTTGGTCAAACCCTGACTTCTTGGAGTGCTTTCTGCCTCTACTGTTTAGTATTTGCTCCTGGAAAATACGGTATTTAAGTTATAGAAACAGAATCTTCAATTTATTCTCCAAAACATTAAAATACTGTTGAAAAAAAAAAAAAAAAACTTATAAAGGCACTTCTTCACCATGATCATTATTGCATGTAATGAAATAAATTCTCAAGTACAAATCAATATAATTGGTACATGTGAATGCTCGCAGTAAGAGAGCACCCAATTAAGCTATTTTTACTGTGTGGATACAAGGATGCAAGGAAAAGGCCATCACTCTTCTGCTTATGCCTGTTATAAGCAGATACTAAGGCCAATATTCTAGAACAATGCTCAAGTATGAATTTCAAGAACTGTGACTGTTCTTAAAACTTAAATGTCAATTTATTTTTAATTAATGGCCCATTATAGAATACAGGAAAGATTTATGTCACGAGTCACGTCATGATATGTGATTGTAATGCAGCATTTGCCTAAGGGCTACGTTCTGTAATATCGCCCGACGACGCACGGAGCGTACTTTGGTCTTTCAGTTACTCAGATTGATCATACCATAAACTTATAATACTAGCTTTTAGTTTTTGCTGGGCAAGCGTCTACCATTGTCGACCGCACCATCGCTTACCATCAGGTGAGGTGGCGGCCAAACGCAAGGCAGTTAAGAAAAAAAAAACTAGCGTAAAGTATAATAAGTTCATGGATTATAGAAACGAACACCTAAAGAACGCTCCGAGCATCATCCGACGACGTCGGGCGATAAAACTGAATCAGCCCTAAACTAATAACAACATACTCCAGTCACCAATTTATTAGTTAAACATGGTGATATATTGTTAGTGTATTAAAAGGACAATAATAAGATGATTACAACTTACTGGTTAGCTAAGTGTTATTGGGTTTTTCCATTAGGAAATTCTCAGTAGCAGCCCGGAGTATGGATTTGTGCCCGGTTAATGGCAATAGGCTCGCCCCCTATTACATGGGACCATAACATAACTGGCGAAATGTGGGTGTACTATACACCTCTGCCTACCCCTTCGGGGAAATACAGGCGTGATGTTATGTTATGTTACAACTTACTGCAGTAAATCTCTTCTCAGCATATGCTGCCCAGCCAACAGCATACTGCCCAAATGTGATGATGATAAATAGAATGATGGAGCCCTCGGCCAGGCCCATCTTCCTCACGTGCCGGTAGTAGTATAGGGCTGATCGCCAGTTTGGAAGACCATTTTTGAGCACCTCGTTGTATCTGAAGCAGACATATTGCTTTAGTGTTAATTGGCCAGTCTTTTATTGGATGGGATCTGCAGCTTTTGGAATCTTCAGAGCAAATATTCTCATTAATATAGAAAAAACAAAATTACTGTATAAGAAATGATCTTATAAAATAAACACAACTTCAAAGAGAGAAAAGCTTTACAAACTAGAACTCTTCCTTCAGTTGATTATTTTTATCCGGTCTGATCATGACCACAAGCAGTGGAACCTGGTCGAAATGTAGAGCTTGAAATAGGTATATTCTGTTTTTTTTTCACTTGTCTTATTTAGTAAACAATCTTAGCATGTCTCATTCAACATTCAAATAACTACTGATAAAATATAATTACTAGTTCTGCACATGTAAATTGGTTAAAAAATGTTATTTAGTGTGTATGTGTGTGTTATTTTGTTAACATAATGTCTTTTAATAATTATTATTGACAAATTGCATTAAAAGACTTGCCAAAATTGTTTACTAAATAAAGACAAGTAAGAACAACAGTAGGTCGCCCCAGATATCACTGGGGAGATGCTGTGGAGACTGATCTACGTGAGCTTCAAGCTACCAACTGGCGAAATATCGCGCAAGGTCGAGGAAAGTGGAGAGTTCTCGTTTCGGAGGCACTCACTTTGGGTCGCTGAGCCAGAGGAGTAAGTAAGTAAGAAAAACAGAGATTATACATACATACATACATATTATCACGCCTGTTTACCATTGGGGTAGGCAGAGACTATGGATTTCCACCTGCTACGATCCTGACACACCTCTTTCGCTTCATCTACGTCCATTAGCCTCGTCATGCATGCTCGTCGGTTTAGAGAACTCTTAACCTGGCATTTTTTGAGAACATCCACGATTTGATCGCGATACGTTCGCCGAGGTCGTCCCCTTCTTCTTCCATCCGCACTCGCTTCATATACTTGTTTCGTCAATCTCCTCTCGTCCATCCTCTCTATATGTCCAAACCATCTTAACATACCTTTCTCAATCTTTGTCACTACATCTTCTTTCACTCCACAACGCTCCCTCAACAGAGATTATGTGTGTGTTAATTACCATTTCACATTATATTAATAAGTTATGTTAAGTTGTTGTTGCACAAAAGTTGTCAACTAGATACCTTGAGCCTTAGCTAATGGCTGGAAAACATGGGACACTTATGACCAAATTTAATATCCTATCTATCCACAATTTACCCTACTAGAGATAGAAATTTTACAAATTTTGTATGGAGCTTATGTCAAATTTCTATCTCTAGTAGGGCAAATCGTGGATATATTGAATATTAATTTTGGCTGTTAGTAAAGCAGAGGTTAGACTGAGCCAAAAGTTAAACCCAATAGTTATTTTTTCCCCTAAAAATTTAGATAGATAGATAACACGTTTATTTAGTACAAAAACAAAGTAAAAAGACAATAAATAAGTGAGATATGTGTCGCAGTATTGAACCAAATGGGTGTCCAGCTCATCATGTGCCAGGTATTATATCTGACACTGGTATTCTGCTAGATCCCTGCAGTGACATACGGAATGTAATAGGACATTAACAAATCAAAATGATCCATGAAAGCAAGTGAAAAAAAAACACACATCCATTTATAGCACAAGTTATGGTGAAAAACAAACTTTTCTCTTTTTCCTGGGTCCTTGAGTATGTTGTGCACAGACACCAGGTTTCTGAACTGGACATCAGCATCCGGAGCATCATTCTTATCTGGGTGGAGTTTTAGTGTAAGCTTCTTAAATGCAGACTTGATTTCTGATGGTGATGCATCCTGCCAACAATGAAGTTAATTACAAATTTAAGTAGGCACACAAAAACAAATGGTTAGTGTCGCCTTAGGGGCGGATTAACTGAATTACTTATCCTTTTACACCTAATGTACAATTAGATAAATACTAATTATGGTCAGAGAGTAATTTTATTAAGAAACAATACCTCGGTGAGAATACAGCTTGAACAAATAGATGATGATATTATCTATCTAATTATTGACACAAAAAAAAATTTCAACTTATAATTAGTTCTTGGATTAAGATTTTAATTATCTTGTGCGATATTATTATCTAATATTAACGATAACGACCATTTTAGTTATAGAAAAATTGAACTTACTAAGATCTGGGCTTGTTAGCAAAACTAGCGGCTGAACCTGTTCTATTATGATATTTGATGGACTTTTACTATATATAAAGAAGCTCTGTAAGCAAATTAAAGCTTAATCATAATCTTACCTGTGTAACACCTAACAATTCATAAAAGTTCTGATTAACTTCTTCGAACACGTCGAACACTTCTAGATCACCATCATCCCACGCTTTCGCGCCCAATATTAGCGTGAATAAAATTAATAAGTTCCACCTCATGTTATAAATTCTAGCTCAATCTATTTTTAATTTAAAAATCATGTTACTTGATTGCATTATGGGTACAAAACTCCTTTTCGTTCTTTTTCGTTAGCTTTATTCACCACCACACATATGCAATTTGACAATTGACAATGACAACGCACCAGCTGGACTATTAGTGACGTTCTTATACGTTATAGTTACGATTTACGATTAATCGACTAAATACGAAAAAATACTACTCTTACTAGTCCTAGCCTAATTTATAAGTGATTAACGGCCAAAATTAATAACCGATCTATCCACGATTTTCCCTACTAGAGATAGCAATTTTACATAAAATGTATGGAGCTCTCAAATATGGATATCAATCTGAAATAAATGAATAATAATTATGTCTAATTTCTATCTCTAGTAGGGCAAATCATGGATAGATCGGATATTAATTTTGGCCATAAGTGCTTATTTTCATTAGCAATGGTCATTAAAATAAAAATCTAAAGTTTAATTCAAGTGACAAGTATTGTTACAGTTTATCATTTTTACTGGCATATCAACTTTAGGTACTGGCGAGCACTGGCGAGTGCGAGTGAGTCAAAAATGAAATGACATTTCTAAACCAATGGTTACGGCCTTCATCACAATAACGCTTACGAGATAATAAAAAAAAATTGGCAACGCCAATAATTTAATATCCGAACATTGGCCATAAAACTTAGTGCATTGTCTCTTCACTTGCTTCGGGTCAATCAATCAATATTTTTTTTGCAGCTGCTACCTTTTGCATCACATAGCACTTCAAGAGTTTAGAAAGGTACCTTTAATCTACCCATTTAATAGATTTTTTATGTTGTTTATATTCAATTTATGTGTTTTATTGTTTTTTATTAATACATTTGTGTTTCTTCTCTTTGTGAACTGATATTTTATTTTCTCCCTTGCGCCACTCTATATGTATACTTGCTTTTATTTTTTATTTTTCGTTGATTAACTATCAGTGCTCTGCGTGTCTTAAAAGCTGCGTATCTTTCGTGGTTTTCGCAACCAATAAGTGAATATACCTTGTTAGGTTACCCCGTCTCCACTGGCATAGGTGCAGGTAGGTACAGTCGACCGCACGTCAGTGGTAACAGCTTGACCTTGACAGCGACTTTATTTCGTAAGCAGTAAGGACGGTTTTCGTAATTCAAGTGTTACCACTGACGTGCGGCTGAATATAATAATAAATAATAATAATAAATTATTTTTATTATTATACATTTATTTACCATTTTCTAAGCTCCATTTTATTTTCCAGTAGGTAGTTTCCGTGTTCGATAGGGTATCTCACTCAAAATTACTGCTTTCTTTCTTTCTCTCGTTATTGTTAGGTCGCTTTTTGCGATTAGGTTCGAGCAGTATCAGCAGAGAGTGGAATGGTAGAGAACCTGATTTTATACCACATTATACATTTATTTGCCTTGCACATGACATGATATATAATAAAAAAATGTGTTATTTAAATACTGTGTATTATCAAGTTTTGGAGTTTTGGGCTGTCATCATAAGATCTATAGGCAGGTACGTATGTACAACGTCAAAATGCACGCGCCACTGTCAGGCTCGAGTATTGCTCATCATGCTCACCCACTCAAGCTGCGTTCTAGCGTTATACAAAATGCGTTCAATAAAAACGCTGAGCTAGCCAACCTAAGCGCGGCACGCAGAACGCGCGGTTTTGACCGTAAATTATTATAGTGACTTTAAACTAAGCCAATAAATAGTGAACTATATCAATGGTAGACTTTCTATGATGAATGTGGAATGTGGATGAATGTTAAGTAATTTCCTGTGACTCATACTCTGTTGTCAAATTTTTGCAAGAAAAAGATATATTTTGTTATTGTTTTGCTAACTACACCGTGCTTCAAAAGTACAAGCATAGACATATTACACATATTTCTACGAGTACAAGTACTTACGCACCAATCTTGTTGGGTGCTCTGAACACGGGGCGCCAGCGTAGGTATGTCTGCGCTGCTGTAGCGAAATTAAGATTCACGCGGGTAATACTGGGGTACGGTATGGGGCCAGTAATCCTAACTTCAGAGAGGCCATAACCCGACGGCCATGAAACTGACGCTTCAAGTGGATTCGCTTGAAGCAAATTCGCTTTGCGTAGCCGTCGGGTTTGGCGAGCCGCAAGGATAGGGTACACTCCTTTACCCGTATATTATATTTCTTATCAGAAGAGGATAGGTGCTGCCTACAACATACTTACCTGGGTATAAGGTAATTAGTGCAATGCGACGTTATGTAATAAAATAATTAATTGTGTTCACCGATTTCACTGCAATTTAATTTAAGGCGTACTTATTAAATTTTTAAGTAAACTGATTCTGTCTTGTTACAACTTTTAAGTATATCAGATTATTATAGACACAAATTTTATCTAAAACAGGGTATAATATTGAATTCTAGATGGCTCGAGCAACCGGTACTAGGGCTAAAGTAACAGTAGGACAACTTCGCATACTCCTAGAGGCGGTCGAAAATGACCCATCATTGTACAATGCGGAGAATTCTGAGATGATAGCGTTCTTAAACGTTGACAAGTGGGTGGAGCTTGCTAACCAATTGAATGAATGTGCTGGCGGGGCACGGGTGTCTGTCCCAAATTGGAAATATGTAAGTCAATAAAATAGTACTGGTGGCGTAACAATATTGTGGCAGGACTGGCAAAATGTTGATGGCAAGTCTAGCAAAATGTCAATGGTAAGACTGGAAAAATGTTAATGGCAAGTCTGACAAAATGACAGTGGCAAGACTGGCAAAATTACAAAGGCAAGACTCGTAAAATAGTAGAATTTCATAAAGATGTAAATTGTGGAAAGAAAATAATAATAAGATTGTTAAAATTCATGTTTTAAATAGATAAACCTTAGTAATAATTTTGTGTATATTAAGCTACGGTGGTGTCCCAATAAAAAAAATACCAGGCCCACACTTTGTTGTTACGCTACCCTCACCACTTCGCAAGTTTATTGTGCTGTTCTCCATTCTCTTATTCTTTACAGGTCCTGCGTTACTGGAGTGAAAACACGAAGAAGAAGCAAAAGTTGCCTAAGGGGAAGGGCAAGCCGAATCCAGCTATCACGGCTAAGGAGGCTCTGGAACTAGCTGATCTGGAGACTAGGCTAGCCGATTTTATGAGGAGAGAAGAATCCAGGGAGGTTGTTGTAAGTAAATAGGTAATAAACAGACCAGAATCAAGCATTGGCACAGAGCCTTTCGTTCATAGGATTCGGCACTGAACACATAATACTGTAGTAGAGCCGACTGCATGACAGTGGTAACACTTCAATTCAAAAACCGCCCTTACTGCTTACGAAATAATGATGCAGCTAATGTCAAAGTGTTACCACCGACGTGCGGTCGACTGTACTAGCTGGATTACGTATGGATTCTGTGAGAATCCTGGAAACATTTGCCAACCATTTTTTGTTAGGTTTACCACACATAAATATAAATAAATAAATATTTTTGGGACATTTTTACACAGCACCATGTATCTAGTCCCAAACTAAGCAGAGCTTGTACGGGGTACTAGACAATGGATATAATACTTAGATACTTTTTTGTTGTAAATACATACTTATAATACATAAGAAAGAAAGAAAGAAAAATGGTTTATTTACTACAGTCAGAGGCACACAATAACAATAATATACAATTTTAATCAACACAGACTCCTAAAAGTATAATTGTGTGCCCCGCGGCTGCACCAAATAGGCTCAGTTCAGCATAAATGCCAGACAACTAGTGTCTGGCGCTGGTTTTCAACTGGACCTTGTTTGAAAGCGTCACGGACGAAAATCAGTTTTACAGTGAGTAAACTAAACATAGATAAAAATAATAAGAAAGTTTTTCGCAATAATAATATAATATAAAATATAAATATCGTGATATATACCAACACAAGCCAACACAAACACTTATGTTCATCACACAAATATTTGTGCCCTAGTCCGACACTCGAACCACCAGACGTCGTCAAATAGGTGGGTAACTGTTTCTTTATGCTATAACGCGACCGTATGTTGGAACGCACCTCAGCGCTCCCGCCAAACCACGCGTCCCGCGCCGCAACGCCTCCCGTGTCGGTTCAACCAATCAGGAGGCCGAAGAAAATTCTAGAACCGGATCGGCGGCGGACCCCGTCCCCCGCCGCTCTCGGCCGAGTCGCGCCAGACAGACTCCTGCGCGCTACCGCGAATAACGCATCGGTCAATCTGTCGTGCGTATACTTACCTTTATATTGTCGTACCTACTGTAGTTTTAGTTAGTTCACCAGTGTCCAGTGTTGAAAAGTAACTTGCCATTGTGATACCTACCTACTCGAATACAGGACTTGGAGTTGTGAACTCTCCGCGTTTCATTGACCTACCTAAGAACACAGACCTTCGCTAAGAACCCCCACACTCAAACTGTTATACTGGCTGCCCAACGAGTGGGCGAAGTGCTAACTGTGTTCCGTGTGTATTGGTGTGATTCTTGTGTAAAATGCCACGTTCTACAACGCGTAGTCAACAACGTCATCAGACGGATCCCTTCGACGTCGGTTCAGAGCAAGATGAAGAGATTGCAACGCCAGAGCCAGCGGAGCCCCGCGCGCCCGCGGCCGAAGCGCCGACGCCCATCACAGCGAGCGACCTCGCCTCAATAATGGCGTCTCTACAGCAAGCCCAAGCCGAGAACTTCGAGCGGCTACTCACAAGAGTCATCGAAGCGCGGCCGCCATCTTGTTCGCCTGCGCTGGCTCCAGCCGCGCCAGCCACACCCACGCCGTCGACCGCTCAACCTGCATCTGGAAACTTCGCCACCTGCAAGGCTCGTTTCAGCGGAGCGACAACGGAATCCCTCGACGGTTTCGTCGATGCTATTGAAGCATTCAAGGACTGCGCGAACGTCAACGAAGCCAACGCCTTACGTGGGCTATCAATGCTACTTACACATGACGCGGCCACATGGTGGCAGGGAGTCAAGGCCACCGTCAGTACCTGGGACAGCGCTGTCCAATATTTACGCAGTGCCTTCGGAGACAACCGTCCTCCTCATCGTATTTACGTAGAGCTGTTTTCAAAGCCACAGCAACCTCAAGAAAGTACGGAGTTGTTCGTGGCCAAAGCACGGGCCCAGCTAGCGCGTCTACCAAGCGGTGACCTCATTGAAAAAGTCCAGTTAGACATGATATACGGACTACTCAATCATAAAATGCGAAAAAGGTTACGAAGAGAGGAATTCTCCGACTTCAATAGTCTCCTCCTAAAAGCTCGGAGTATCGAGGAATCCACAAAGGAATCTCAGACGCGCGCCGACACTTCAAAGCGTGCCGACACTTCAAAGGGTGCTGCCGACGCGCGCGCCACTGCTCCCCGCGCACGGTTCAAATCGCCTCCACCGGCAACGTCGCGGTCAGAAACGCAGCGAGCACCGAGTTCTCGTCAACCTACATCAACGGAGCCTGCCTCACGTCAAGACACGCCGAGCGTCGCCTCCAACATCACTCCAGTCGCCGAGAAACGACGATATTGCGTTTATTGTAAATATTACGGACATACACGTGATCAGTGTCGAAAATTAGTACAAACCGTTAATGACTCTCGTAATAGTAACGTAAACAGTAATAATAGTAATAAGATATCGTGTTACGGTTGCGGCGAGAGCGGAGTGGTGCGTTCTAATTGCTCTAAGTGCAATTCAAATTTTAGCGCGATCGATTTTATGCCTAATACATCGCGATCGCGAAGGTCGATGACCCCGGGTGCATCATCGTACGGTAAGCCGTCCACCCAGGTGAGTAACAGTAACATCAATGTTTCTTCTCCTATGGTCTGTACTGGGGCTGTACCTGACTCGTGTTCTCCTACTTGTAGTGTTTATTCTGAGAGCTCTAATTGTGTATATGTGGATACAACGCTCACCACTACAGAACCGGGTTCTATTTTGCATAATAATGCATGTACACCCCCCGTAAATAATTTTGTCTCTAACCATAACGTTAATGTTCATAAACGTCATAATAAACAAAAAGGTTCAAGTTTTGCTTGTCGTGTAGATGATAGGTATTTGTTTACATCTTTATCCCCACCTGTTATGCAGGGGGAGCCCCATAACCGCACTTGTGTACCTAGTGAATTTGAATCAGCGCTTCCCAGGGAATCGGTTGATAACCAGTGCGTCATTAATAGTAATAATTTTAATAATAATACTCGCTCTTATCAGTGTCCGTCACGTAGTAGGGTGACCATGAATTTTTCGGGACACAACACGGAAACTAGTCTACCTAGTAGGGTGACTATGAATTCTTCAGGACAAAATCCGGAAATTAGTATACCGGGTAGGGGGACCACGAAATCCGAGAATGAGACGTTTATAACTTTTTCATCATTAAGTTCTCTGCCTAACGGCACACCGCGACGACCTATTTTAGGTATTGAGATTTTAGGAATCCATGGAACGGGTTTAATCGACACCGCGGCCAAGGGAACTATCGCCGGATCCTCACTCTACGCGTTACTGAAGCAGCAAAATCACGTCTTCGCGTCTAGTTCTATGCGTATCAAGCTCGCCGATGGTTCAGCACCAACGCGCCAAATGCTGTCAACTACACTGGAAGTCAAGATAAAAGGTAAGAGTGTCAATGTAGAATTTTTGGTGTTTCCTGATGCTACTGATAATGATACTTTGTTGGGTATAGACTTTTTGACAGCAGCTGGGTTGGATATTAATTTTGCTACTTCCACTTGGCACTTCCATGATTCTACAGAAGTGTACCCATTGGAGTATGAGTACCCCAATCACCTCGTGTCTTGTTCCGCTGCGGAAATTTTGAGGGAAGACGAGGGTACGATGCTGAGCCCTCTCGAACGTAATAACCTAGCTTCTCTCTTACAGCGTAACGACGATGTCTTCGGACCAGGGGGAGAACCAACCCCATACGCTGAGCATCATATCGATACAGGAGATCATCCGCCCATTTCGGTCCCGCCGTATCGCCTCACACCTGCAAAGAAGCAGTTAATGAAAACCGAACTTGACGCAATGCTCAAGGACGGTATCATTGAGGAATGCGAGTCTGCATGGACATCTCCTGCAGTTTTAGTTCCAAAAAAGGATAATAGCATCAGATTTTGTGTAGACTACCGCAAATTGAACGCTATCACTAAAACTGATACTTATCCTCTTCCGCTCATTGATGAGCTTCTTCAATTGACTAAACGTCATTGTTTTATGTCCTCAATCGATCTAAAAGCCGGCTATTGGCAGGTACAGGTACGCCCAGCTGATCGCGATAAAACTGCCTTTATAACGCCATTTGGAACATTCCGCTTTACGCGCATGCCGTTCGGACTGAAAAACGCGCCATCCACCTTCCAACGGCTGATCGATCGTTTCCGTTCTGGGGCTAGCTTACAAGGTGTCGTTTTGCTAGCTTATTTAGATGATCTGCTCGTCATTTCAGAGGATTTTACAAGCCATCTAGAAGATCTACAAAAGGTATTTGAAAGGTTACGTTTATTCGGCTTACGGGCTAATCGTACAAAGTGTTTCTTTACTCGCCCAGAGATTAATTACCTTGGTCATGTGATTACTCCGGAAGGTATTAAGCCGGACCCCTCGAAGGTCGATGCAGTCCTGCAGATGACCAGTCCTAAGAATTTAAAACATTTAAAATCATTCTTACAGACATGCTCCTGGTTTCGAAAGTTTGTTCCAAATTTTTCCCAGGTGGCTCAACCGTTAACTATACTCACTCGTAAGAAGGAGTCATGGAGATGGGATAGTCAACAACAAGAAGCATTCGAGTGCCTGAAGAAAAAACTAACGTCTGCACCTATATTGGTTCAAGCCGATTATTCCAAAGCTTTTGTGTTGCGAACAGACGCCAGCAACTACGCTTTAGGGGCTGTCCTATTACAGGGAGAGGGACCTGAAGAGAAACCTATAGAATATGCCAGTCGCTTGTTGACTTCCGCAGAGAAAAACTATACCACGACCGAAAGGGAAGCTTTAGCAGTTGTTTGGGCAACAGATAAGTTCCGTGGATATCTTGATGGTCACTTTGTTATTGTCAAAAGTGATCACCAGCCGCTTAAGTGGCTGATGACTCTCAAAACTCCTAATGGGCGTCTCATAAGATGGGCAATGAAATTACAGGCCTTCGATATTCGTTTTGAATATACCCCTGGCAAAGCCAATGTTGTGGCCGATGCATTAAGCCGTCCTCAGTGCGACAATACCAACATTCAAAGTTGTGATGTCTGTAGTGTCATCGTCGACTTACCGCGTGTAAATCCAGCTGACCTTCGTAAGGAGCAGCTTGACGATCCCGAGGTTGCCACAATCATCAAAAACCTTGAAGACACCGGATCGGTCGACACCCAATGGTTAGATAGAGGTTACCTTATGGACCAAGGTGTTCTATATCGCTATCTTCCAGATTCGGACAGTGAACAGCCACAGCTCATCGTGCCGCTTACTATGCGTGAAAAAATATTGCAGGAATACCATGACGCTCCCACCGCCGGTCATCAAGGGGTAGAACGGACCTTCAACCGGATCATCCAAAATTATTACTTTGTTGGGATGCGTAAGTATATTACAGAGTATCTAAAAAACTGCGAAGAGTGTCAGCGCTACAAGGCATCTAATCAAAAACCCGCTGGACTCTTACAGACGCCAGTCCTCAATCAGCGTGGAGAAGTACTCGCCATCGATTTATTTGGACCCTTACCGGAAGGTGACCATGGCGAGAAATGGATACTCTTAGTCGAAGATACGGCCACCAGGTGGGTTGAATTGTTTGCTTTGACAGAAGCGACCGCCGAGATATGTGCTCCCGTACTCATTAATGAATATTTTCTTAGATATGGCTTCCCACGCCGCATCATATCGGACAACGGTGTCCAATTTGTTTCAGCGACCATGCAACAATGTATGTTTATTCTCGGTATCAAACAAAACCTTATTCCGTTGTATCACCCTGAAGCAAATCCTGCCGAGAGAAAGAATCGAGATTTACGTACCCAGCTCTCGATGTTAGTTAAAAATGAACATCGCATGTGGCCAAAATTCCTATCCTCGGTACGTTTTGCCATGAATAGTGCCACGTGTTCCACTACGGGAGCCACTCCCGCGCAAGTTATGTTTGCCCGTGAGATGCGTACCCCCTTCGATGCGCAACGCGACTTAAGAGCTATCTTGGATAAAGAGAATTTCCTACCTCAAGTAACCCCGTATCTCCGTCGATTTTTAGATAATTGGGATAACATTAGAGATAGGGCTGAACGTCATCAGGACGACAGGAAGATTCACGCTGACAAAACCCGACAGACCGTTACTTACCAAGAAGGTGACTTAGTTTTTATCACCACTCACTTACTTAGTGATGCTGCAAAAGGTAGAACCCGTAAATTCATGCCGAAACGTGATGGACCCTATCGCATAAGTAAGGTAGTTAGTCCCACTACCTATGAAGTCGCTGATTTAAATTCCAAAATCCTGGGTAAGTTTCATGTTTCTGATTTAAAGTCATACCATAATAAGTCAGGTCAGGTATCAGCTCCCGTACAGCCTCGGCGCCTTCGTGGACGGCCACGTCGTTCTTTTTCTGCCGAGCCCCCACCGAGACGTCGTAGTGACTCGGAGGGGGAGGATATAACGCGACCGTATGTTGGAACGCACCTCAGCGCTCCCGCCAAACCACGCGTCCCGCGCCGCAACGCCTCCCGTGTCGGTTCAACCAATCAGGAGGCCGAAGAAAATTCTAGAACCGGATCGGCGGCGGACCCCGTCCCCCGCCGCTCTCGGCCGAGTCGCGCCAGACAGACTCCTGCGCGCTACCGCGAATAACGCATCGGTCAATCTGTCGTGCGTATACTTACCTTTATATTGTCGTACCTACTGTAGTTTTAGTTAGTTCACCAGTGTCCAGTGTTGAAAAGTAACTTGCCATTGTGATACCTACCTACTCGAATACAGGACTTGGAGTTGTGAACTCTCCGCGTTTCATTGACCTACCTAAGAACACAGACCTTCGCTAAGAACCCCCACACTCAAACTGTTATAATGCCTAAATATATAGTATATCGATATATAGGATAGGTGGAGTTGATGATGATGATATACTAATCACTTCTCATTCGTGGCCTCCTTAGCAAGTTAATACTTGAAGGAGGTGTTCATTAATCATAAAAGGCGTTTGTTGAATACAAGACCTCTTTTATAAAATACTAGCCAGTGCACACGGCTTTGCCTGCGTGATTGCCGTATATCGCGCATCCCTCGGGAACTGTTCATTTTCCCGGGATAAAAAGTAACCTATACAACGTGTATCAGAAATGCGTGGCCATATTTTAAGAGCTCATTCAGGGCATAGCATAGAACAACTTTTATTATGGGAGCAACCCTATAATCGCGAAAAAAAATACTAAATCATCGATGTCGCTCGACAAAATGTAAGGACCAGCTGATTATTTTTTCGCGATTTCAGGGTCGGTCTCATAGTAAAAGTTGTTCTATAGCATATATATAGCAACCCCTAAATAAGCTTTTCAAATATGACCACGCATTTCTGATACACGCTGTATATTAATCCGGGTTATCACAGGTTACAGATAGATCTGTATACATGCCAAATTTTATGCAAATCCGTTCAGCCCTTGCAGCGGGATTGAGTAACAAACATCCGAACATCTTCACAAACTTTCGAGGTTTGCGAAACATCCGCTAGTGCGATTTAGAATTTCATCATTGTAGTTTCACCGAGAAGATTAAAACTGAACACAAACTCACTGTTTGAACAGCCTCGGGCTAGGAGCCGTAAAGAAAATTAAATATGTTATATTTCCCAGGATGTGACTTACATGGGGAAGTTGGGCGGGAACCAGAAACCGGGGGATGAGAACCTGGGAAACCCGGGACCTGAAGGAGTTAAGTTCGTGATCCAGCTGATGAACGTGTTCTCCAATGAGCCTGATGAGAACACGGTGCCTGACGGACCCAAGAAGAGGACCATCATCATGAAGGGAGATGACCCGTGTGGTAAGATGTATACACAAATCTGTAAGCTTATAGACGCCAATACCGGATACCGGATACCCACGATCACCAAGCTTATGCTGTAGCCCTGCATAAGAGCCACCCCGCCGCCAATCGGTACATCACTCCGTCAGCGAACGGCACCAATCATACCTAAAAAAAATTGAGCTGACCAATCATAACGCGCCGTCCGCCCCTTGCCCCCCGCAGACATTTTACTATTGTGTTCTCAAGAAAAAACTTTGATTATGCGGCGTCCGGTCTGTAGATTTATAAAACCTATTTTTGTAGCCCAGGATTTTTTTGATTCATCACATAATAGGTATTCCTAAGTCAATTGTGGAAAGAAGAAAATAAATTAATTTCAAGGTTTGATTTGATTTTTACGAGTGATCGATAAAATAATAAAAGGGGTTTTTGTTTTCTGGAAAAAGAATTTAAGTAAATATGTAATTCATATTCCCGGCTAATCGAAAGTGAATTTCAATAACATGTTTTCCGAAATCCAGGTTAAAGTAGTATCCTATCCTGTAAGTCATGGGCTGTGACCAGATTTTCTATTTTATAGTTTCTGTTTTCGCCCTGCAAGCCCATCTCTGAAACTCACCCTGTTCATAAGCACTGTGTTGACTAAACACAACTTCACGCCTTAAATACAAATTTAGGCCTTTTCGTTTCAGATCCAACTGGGAAGACCAAGAAATTCAAGATAATCTACAATCAAAATGTGGGTAAGTACATAACTTTAACACTAGGTTGACTGCCGCAAACAAGTAACAAACAAGCGACTTCGGCATGTCCAAGTCGCTTGTTTGTCGTTTCGATTCGGTTGACTTGGGCTGCGAACTAATTAATTGTCAAAGGACTAGGTGCTTCACTGGGCCGGTTGCCGCCTTCGCTGGGCAAGCGAAGTCGACCTATCGCTCTCGTGTAAAAGCCATTAAGAACGTCAGAATCAGAGTTATCAACGTCAGAGTTTGGTGTAAATATAATAATAAAATGGAATCATTGCAAAGAGCCTCGACCAACACCTGCAGAGGCTCTCATTGGGCAGCTGGGTCAAGGGCTTGATGCAGAAAGCGGTACTCTTTGATACGGCGCGTATTGTTAGGAGGTTCCTTTCTCTGGCGCCCTGATCACCGGTAGCTTGGACCCTGTACCCGATACCGGTGGTGATACAATGTTTTATATTTTTAACTTTTTGTTTTTGTTTTGTAGAAATATTTAAAAAGATAATGATAATAACAAAATTTTCATAAAACTGCTACACTGTTCACATATTAGATTGATCATCAGTTGGCCTTGTTCAGTAGCTTTTCTCTCTTCTAATATAAATGCGTTTAATTTTACGTTACATTTCATTTCTTCTCTCGTAGCAAGTTTGATAGTGGTGCTATCTTCGTAAAGTCCCACTGTTCCACTGCTTGACAAGGGCCTCTTTCGCTTGGCAGAATAACAAGGGATTTAATAGAAGACCTTATTCCATGATGGTCTGGTCACGAAGTGACTATTAAAGTAATCTGTGGCCTAGTACAGGCTGTTAAACTACACTGCACTATCGAGAACATTAGTAGCAGCCTTCTCCAATGTTTCATCACAGATTTCAAGATGTTTTCCTTCGCCTTTTTTCAGCATGATTTTTATAATCTACAGACGGTGAAGGCGAACCAGAGAAACAGATTCTAGAGAACCAGCTGGATAGACTCCAGTTCGTCTCCCGCGAGCTGGAAGACCACATCTCCACAATCCAGAGCCGCATTCACATGATCAAGGATATGTGGAAGCATCGCTGCGGTAACAACTAATCGTGGATGAGTAGGGAGTGAATCGGAGTGAACAGGGTGGTTATAGAATGACAGAGGAAGGAAAGGGCGGAACTTGGGTCATATAGCCAACTACATGTTGAAAGGTGATTATCATGTGGTCTACGCGACACCTGTTTGAACGAGGTTGAATGTTTGCTATATTACAGGGGGTGACTGCCAATTAGATTAATCACTTTTTACTCATTCTCATTAAAATATTTACATCAATCAATAGTGAATTAGTGAATCATTATTTATAAATAAGTGTTCTTTGTTAAAGTATTATTATTATTTGTTATTTATGAGATTTAAGATTTCGTTCGTAACTTAAAGCTGCAAACCCACAGTGAGCGGAACTGAAGCGTATCGTCGGCGGGTCTCGTCGTGTTGTAATGTACTGAACTGTGTTAGACAGCACACAGCGCCGTCCTGCCGGGCGTTTTGACCGATCGATACGCTGGCGTAGAATTATATGAGAATAAATAATAATAATAAAAATATCTTTGGGACAGTTTTACACAGCACCATCTAGTCCCAAACTAAGCAGAGCTTATGCTATGGGTACTAGACAATGGATATAATACTTATATACTTTTTTTTTGTAAATACATATTTAAGGAATGCATAGTAATAGTCACATAGACAGCGCAACGTTTTCTTCTGGCGCAGTCATTCCACTGCCGTTTAGTTACGCGCGGTCCGCCCGCAGTGTGGTCCCGTCCACGTTCGGTCGACGCTCCGCCTCAGTTCTGTCCCGCCCGCTGTGTGCCTGCACCATAAAGGTGTGTTTGAATCAGTTTTATGTTTGTATAACTTCTGTGATAATTTTCTGTGAAAATCTCTGATTATGTTAACATTACACACTCTCGTATTCCATAACACATATGTACACTGTATTTCCCCGAAGGGGTAAGCAGAGGTGTATAGTATCTACACTCACTTTTCGTCAGTTGTTATAAGTCCCATGATAAAAGGAGTGAGCCTATTTTTACTAACCGGGCACAAATCCAGACAACTTACTTACACATTAAACTTGCTTAGTAGGTACCCAGTGGCGGAGCTATATAAACCTAAATGGGCCCTGTATCAAAATTTTTTGGGGGCCCCTTTTTACCCGACTGTGGCGATGACCAAATGTTTTATGTAAATTATTAATTGTTTCTATTTGCTATAGACTAAAAACGACCATTATTTTCATTATTCATTCATTACAGGCCTCTTGTCAATAAGAATTTGAGATCGTGGAAAACGTCTGGGCCCCTGTAGCTCAGGGGCCCCGTATCATTGATAGGGCTGATACGGCGGTAGCTACGCCCCTGTTAGTACCTTTTCTTTTTAATTCATTTAATTTATTCATTAAACTAAATTATTACCCGATAATGGGTCAAATTTGACGATCTATGTGTTTAGATATGCAGATATACTTGTGTTATCGATGTAGCCCGTAGTCTGTCACAAATCCAATAGATATAATTGACAAACGTACGAGTACGATGTCAACCGAACCAATCCATAGATGTCAATGTAAAAAGGCATTTAATATGATTAAATATAATACTCATTACAAAACAGTTTTGTACAACCTTTTTATGGCATAAGTTGGCGAAACAAGTTAAAGGCCCACCTGATACTAAGCGGTTACCTTTGCCCCATAGACCAGTAAGCCTCTAGACGCCGCTTAGCTGGACACCCCCGGTCACAACGCATATGCGTATAGAGCATATGCTCTACCACTGCATATCATACGTCACTCCGCCAATCGGAACGTCACTCAGTCAGCGAGCGGCACCAATCATAAGGAATCATACCACCGAACTTTTGAGCCGGCCAATCATAACACGCCGTCCGCCCCCCTGACCCCACCAACGTTTTACGACTGCGTTTGAATACAAAACTTTGTTTATGCGGAGTCTTGAAGCTTACTGGTCTGTGCCTTTGCCCATAACAACTACAGTAGGTACCTAGGTTGTTGCCTAAATGGTAGTGCAAGTCGGTTCGCCAAACTGAGACTTAAAGATGGAAAGTCTCATGTGATATAAATTGTAGAACTTTGAGATCTCAATAAAGCATACTAAATTAATATTGGTGTTTCATTTTTCATCTGTGTTAATCACTAGGACTACCGTTGAGGAAAGTCTGACAGAAAGATGCTGCTTGTCCATCCTCTCGATATAGAAACAAGGGGGGGATGACGGTACGACAATGAATGAAAACACGGCGCAATTAATATAATACTACTATACTAAAACACGGTTATTACAAGGCTATAGAAGCATTTTAAAACAGCAGTTAAGCATTTTGCAGACAATAGAATTTGATTGTGTCTGCAACTATTTACTCTCGGCACCGATCGGTTTCAGCCACTGAAATCTAAATAATTAATTAGATTTATATGGTTCCAGCAGCGGTATCTGAGAAGTGCATTTTGATCGAATATAAAAAATTGAATTTTTCAAACCAATGAATTCAAACTCAAAATATTTATTGCGAATTAATTCAATTCAATTAATTTATTTGTGATACACAGTTAATAAATAGGTCAATACAGTACCATAATAATATGTGATCAGCCTCATGGCATACAAAATTATAAATCACAAAAAATAAAAATGTCGTAGGTTGTTACAATATTACAAAACAATATCACAATAATAACTTCTTAGGTTTTCGCGATCACTACACAAATACTACTGAAGATAATGATACTGTGAGTGATTACTGCGTGCATCGAAACGATTTTAATTAATAATATTGTACGGTAGATTAAAATATTTTTTTTTGAAATATTTGTAAAGACGCTTGTCATCTTAGTCTACCTGCGACCACGAAATGCTGCAAAGCTTTCGAAACGTCAGGGAAACCAATTTAAATAATATACGCGATTTAATCCGGTTAAACTTTGTTTTATTATAATATCACAATACTATAAAAATTACATTTAAAAAACATACATTATGTACATACTTTCGTTCTCTTGCGAATCTCTTCATTTCTGATCACGCAGGGACACTCCGAGCATAGCCCTATCCATTGCCCTTTGAGTGACTTTGAGCCTTCTTATCAGGCCCATTGTGAGCAACCACGTTTCAGCGATAGTTGTGGCGATGCTTGGGGGAGGCCTATGTCCAACAGTGGACGTCTATCGGCTGAAATGATGAAGATGATGATGTACATATTGGTTTTCAATCAATCAACTCAGCCTATCGCAGTCCACTGCTGGACATAGGCCTCTCCCAAGTTGCGCCACAACGCTCGGTCTACATACTCATTAATTAATGGTATGTACCTAAGACTTAGCGCCTTTTTCAAGCAAAGCAAACCTGCAAAGAAAATGGAGTAAGCAGAAACCTCAAACTTGTCCTATAACAAGCAACAAGTTATTAGCAACAGTCAAGTCGGTGTTTTTATTTCCTGTATACTTTCCCGGTGTTTCAAGTATATTCCCGGTGCTCCTAAACAATTATCAAGAAATAAGCCTTCAGTTCGGCGTGTGAATCCCTGAATCTATAGGTACAGCCCCGTAGCCAAGTTGACAATCTACAAGCGTCAACGGTAATAGAAAACAGTCAAAATGTATGGGAAAGACATATCTGAACAAAAAAATCATTCGTTGAGATACTCATTCCCATACATTTTAATTGTTTTCTATAGCGTTAAAGATTGAAGATTGTCACCTTGGCTAGGGGGGCAGGTCGTCAGCGGCTCGTTCGTAAGTTGAATTCCGCCCATCCAATCTATTAATCAAAACAAAAATAACACCATTTGTTATTATAAAATAATAATATTGAGTTTAGAATCATAATATGGTTTCCCACAGGTCTTTGACCTAACGATCTTCGCCCGGTAAAATATTATGTTTAAAATTAAGAAAATGAAAATGTTTTGCTGTGACTAGGTACCATCAATGACTGTATTCCATTGATTTACATGGATGACAACAATAATTTGCAGTAACGTTCATCGTCTGTCGCGAATGTGTAGTATATACTAACGACATCGCGGCCACAAACCAATGACATCGCGGCCACAAACGCAACGACATCGCGGCCACAAACGCAGCGAAATCGCGACCACAAACGAAGCGACATCGCGGCCACAAACGAAGCGACATCGCGGCCACAAACGCAGCGACATCGCGGCCACAAACGAAGCGACATCGCGGCCACAAACGAAGCGACATCGCGGCCACAAACGAAGCGACATCGCGGCCACAAACGCAGCGACATCGCGGCCACAAACGAAGCGACATCGCGGCCACAAACAAAGCGACATCGCGGCCACAAACGCAGCGACATCGCGGCCACAAACGAAGCGACATCGCGGCCACAAACGAAGCGAAATCGCGGCCACAAACGCAGTGACATCGCGGCCACAAACGCAGTGACATCGCGGCCACAAACGCAGTGACATCGCGGCCACAAACGAAGCGACATCGCGGATACAAACGCAGCGACATCGCGGCCACAAACGAAGCGACATCGCGGCCACAAACGAAGCGACATCGCGGCCACAAACACAGCGACATCGCGGCCACAAACGCAGCGACATCGCGGCCACAAACGAAGCGACATCGCGGCCACAAACGAAGCGACATCACGGTCACAAACGCAGCGACATCGCGGCCACAAACGCAACCACCTGGGGGTCTACTTGCGTTTGACTTTATCGCACAATTTGCTACTCCGGTCAACCATCGTTCCCTTATCGCATGTGATCATCGTGTTTAGACATTTATTTTTCAATCTTTCCCCCAGTTTCTGGAAGGCTGATCTATTTGATCTGTTGTCAAATCTCATGTCAGCTCCTGTGATTGGCTGGCAAAAAAGTTAACAACCAATCACAACGCTTGAGATTTGACAGCTGATTAGTAAATTTTTGCATTGACCAGCCTTTCAGAAACTGGGGGTTAATTGTGCGTTTTTCATGCCGCTATCTTTACTTTGTAGGTACCTATCCGTCGGAACGAAAGTTCGTATTTCGTTTGTCGCTCGTGAACCTCGAGTAGACGCTCAAGCGGCCGAACACCGACCAGCCACAACGCAACTACATCGCACGACCATATATACCCAATAGACGCCTAATGTTTAATATAATGCGTACAATAAATTCTGCCACTAGCTGAGGCGGGGTACGGCATTCCGCTTGGCCCTATCAAGGTGGCTATTGGCTAATCACTAACGCGGCAGTTTTGACGGCTCATGTAAGTGATCGAAACAGATTTAACGATACTAAGTGGCGAATAGTGGCGACCTACATTAGTGAAATTTCATAGATGTGTTGCAGACATCGGTCGCCTGTAATGAGGCGTCTATGGGCTGTGTGGTCGTTGCATCGCAACCACATGTAATTTGTGGCTGTGACCACGTAACTTCAGACGGCTGCAGTGAGACCGTACACACACGAGCACTGCACACTGCCTGGCAACATTTTTGCCGCTATGGCGTGGTCCATCTGGATATACCTACCCTAAGTTGAATTTTAACACATCAATGAGTTCACATTATGACTTATATGTCATCATCATCATCATTTCAGCCGAAAGACGTCCACTGCTGGACATAGGCCTCCCCAAAGGGGGGTTATGCCATAATCGCCACGCTTGGCAGGCGGGTTGGCAATCGCAGTCGGTTGGTTAAATACTCAGAGAACGTTGCTGCCCATCCTCTGGTGAATCCCTGTCTATGACTTATGTAGGTATCAATATTTACTTTTAAACTTACGATTAGCATTATAACTACCGTCGGGCTTATTATAGGTATGTGCGTGTTAAATCCAGTTTCATATTGAATGAATAAGTTATGTATCAATATCAAACATTCCAACCTGGGTAAGTGACGGTGTTCTTATTAAGCCTTGAATTTTCACATTATGACATGTACTTCTAGAATATTATTTATTTAATTGAATGTAATTCAACACTATGATTAATTGGATAATGATTATTTGACATGAATTTCTGGGAAAATGATGACAGCTGATTATTCTGACATAAATTTATATTTTATTATTATTTGTTTTTATTTTTAATTATTAAATTATTGATTATTTTGAAATTTATAGACATTCATTATTTAATTTAAATTATTTTGTTAAAATACTTAAATTTGTACGCCTTGATAGTAGGGCATGCAATATCGGAAGGTTTCCAATTCCGGAACTGATTTCCGATATTGGGTACTGAACTCCGGAAGTCCGGAACTAGTTCCGGAATTGGTGTATTTTTTACAATTCGTTTATTTCGAAACTTTATTGTTTTTTAAAGTTCAAATTTTCGATTAGACTTTATTTAAAGAAACACGGCCGTTTCATTACCACCATCACCGAATCCAAATCAGCTCTAGAAAGAGTTTTCTGAGCGGGTGGCTACATTTGCAACTGACTGAGAAACTGTCTCTTAGCAGCAGTATTCTGAAAATCTAACGATTCCAACAACCCATTTTCAATAATCTAATATCAGTCTTTGGAAGATTGAGATGCTTGATGAAGTTGAAAGTTTCCCGTGAGAACAGCAAGACCAGCGGTTTCTAGCAACATTCACGCGCCATTTCAAGAATCTCTGAAAGGTTCACCAGTGCGTTATTAGTGCGGCCCTTAGGCAGATAAAGAACAAAAAACCTTCGGGTGATGATGATGACGGTATTACCACTGAACTCCTTTTAGGGGTGCAAGCGTGGCTCTGGTTTTGAAAGAGCTAGTTTGTTTTATTCCGCGATTCAACAAAGCACTACACAGAAGGCATGGAGCGGGAGTTCGCTCGTTCTGTTCTTCAAGAAAGGTTGAATAACCTTGCTGAAGGAAAACAGATGCTTTTCACTCCTGGGTCATGTATACAAGCTGTTCTCGGAGCTCGTCACAAATAGTCTCATCAGAAGACTCGACGAATTCCACAGAAGCAAGACATTTTCGAAAAAGTTACAGCACTGTAAACCACAACCTTTCTCTACCGCAGAGTGTGCAGAAGACACTAATTAGGGTTCCGTACCCGAAGGGTGACAAACGGGACCCTATTACTCTCGCTACGCTGTCCGTCCGTCCGTCCGTCCGTCCGTCTGTCTGTCACAAGGCTGTATCTTTTGAACAGTAATAGGTAACTGGTTGAAATTCTCAGAATATGTGTTGCTATGAGGTGTATCACGACAAATACTAAAAACTAAAAAAGTCTAAAAACAAAGGGGGTCCCCATACAAGAAACCTCAAAAAATATGCATTTTTTTCAACGTTTTTGTTCCTGCTCTATCTTCAAAACGGTTATATATACCAGCGTCAAACTTGGCCAGATTATAGTGCATATTATGTAGTTTAGCAACAAATACTAAAAATAAGACAAACATAGACATATGTGGTGGTACCTCGTAAGAAAGACATGCAAAAATTCATATTTCGCGCACTGTGCGTTGATGTCTTTTGATAAACTCTCGTAAATTAAACCAGTTTTTATGGGGTATCAGGTCGTTGAAGGTACAGAACCCTTACTGCACGAGTCCGACCCGCACTTGGCCAGTTTTTTTTTAGTAAAACTAAAGCTAAAATTTAATTAGCCGCTTTATATGGCACAGGGGTATGTAATATCACTGTGAAATTACACTGAAGCTTTGTAGGCCGTCTAAAAACACTGGACTAGACTGGAAGGGTATCAATGTAAATGGCGAGAACATTTCACAACTCCGCTTTCCGATGAGATCGTTGCAACGGCAGTCTCTGGCTCATTTATGCTATACAGCATTTTGGTTAGTTGTTACCAAAATGCTGTATAGCATAAATGGAGCCTCTTGGCTGGTTGGTCTTGGGATGAATCTAGACAAGAAGGTCTTGCGCTGAGGTCGGTTCTTGTCGAAGAGAAAGTGCTCGAAAATGTGCAGGAATATATCAGGGCACTAAGAACAGATTGTTCAGCTTGGTAGACATAACATCGTGAAAGGAGCCGACTGCATTTAGCAACCTTCGTCGAATCTTCTTGTCGCCTCTACCACAAAGTCTGAAAACAAGTCTTCAACCAGTACGTCCTATCTGTCGTGTTCTACGATGCCGAGCAGTGGACACTGTCAGTTAGACTAGTCCACAAGTCACGCAGCGAACTTTGCTTGGATATTCTTTAAATAAAAATATCCGCAATGAGATTATCCGGAAAATAACCGCAGTGACTGACATAGCTCGTAAAATCAGCAAGCTGAATTGGTAGTGGGCTGGGTCATGAACTCAAGGCTGTTAAGGAACCGATGCCCGTTGGAGCAGACGAATCCTTTAGAGGAGGCCGTGAATAACGCAACGTATCGTTACCATCTAGGTAAATGAACAAACAACCTGAAGAAACTAGCTGAGTTGTACTGAATGCGGAAGGAGGAAGATTCAGTCTAATAGTGCAACTTGGGAGATGTCTATGTTCAGCAGATTTCGATAGGCTTATTTGATTTAAATATTGCATACAATTTTGAAACTTATGAGACTAATTACATAAGCTAATTTCGAAGCTCTAAATATATGAAAATGCGTGCCCTTTAATGGATATGTTTTTTAATCACATAGCCGAAAAGTAAATTTGTTGAGTAATTATGAATATCGGAATTACGATATTTAGTTTCTCAATTCCGGAACTGAAATATCGTAAAAATCTGTCCGAGATTCCGGAGTTTCGAGATTCCGGAATTCCGGAATGCATGCCCTACTTGATAGGCAAAACATGTAGGTGCTTCAATTTATTTTATATCTTGCATGCTTTAATTTGTATGCAAACGCATGTTTGACAAATAAATGATCTTTATCTTTATCTTTCACAGCAAAAGTGTCTATCTGTGCCTTTGTAAACCACGTAGTCGTTTGGCAGCCAAAATTAAGTAATGAAGATGCACGAATCCATATGAACTCGATTTTGGATTATATACCCTACCAAGTAAAATGTTATGCCCCTCACGTCAAAAATATCCAGTTCATCCAAATCGAATCAAACATTCCTTAATAGTGTTTTAATGATCAACCTACCGGTATCAGTATTGTCTGCATCGAAACAGCTCCCAGGGATGCAATATTGGATGCAATACTATACAGGGCGTCCCACGGATAATATGCCACATGGAGGGAAAGTACCTTGAATATTGTAGATGGAACATTTTACTGAAAGAAGACATTATTTGAATTTAAAATCAATTTCAACTGCATCATAGATATTTAAATAATTACATGGTTGAACCGGAAATCGAACCCGTTACATGAGAAATATAATCACAGTGTAGCTTTATCAAACCGATCGAAAGGCTTCATCATAAGGATTATTTTTTGCTAAATAACAGTGTCACAAATAAAAGGAAGACCATGAATTTTAACATTTGATGTGAAATTTTGATGCGAAATAATCAAAAGAGTGCGACTTTGAATACAAAGTATTTGTATTCAACAGGAAGGGACTCATTTTGAGCATTTGATAAATTGATTAATTTTGTATTAAAATTTGAGAGATAAAGTAAGGAATAACGTGATAAGGGACCGTTGTGGAGTGAAAGAAGATGTAGTGACAAAGATTGAGAAAGGTATGTTAAGATGGTTTGGACATATAGAGAGGATGGGCGAGAGGAGATTGACGAAACAAGTATACGAAGCGAGTGTGGATGGAAGAGTTGGAAGGGGACGACCTCAGCGAACGAACGTATCACGATCAAATCGCCGACCTTCTCAAAAAATGCCAGGTTAAGAGTTCTATAAACCGACGAGCATGCATGACGAGGTTAATGGACGTAGATGAAGCGAAAGAGGTTTTTCAGGATCGTAGCAGGTGGAAATCCATAGTCTCTGCCTACCCCAATGGGAAACAGGCGTGATAATATGTATATGTATGTCGTTTACACGATGCATATAACCCGAGCAAGTGCCTCATGTACGTATATACATGCGTATATTACCTGCGCCGTTTACAAGCACCATTACGATATTTTTTGATTGACGATTTTTATATTAATAATATTGCTACGACATAGCCGACACGAGGACGTAGCTGCTACGTCTGCTACGCCAGTCGTAGCAAAGAGTAGATGAATGAAACGCATTTAACTTCGTATTGAACTTGTTAGGATTAAGCATAGCTATAAACAAACAGTATATAGATCACTGTAACTGTTACTTCATATAACAACCACACTGGACTATATAACTAAATCAGGAAACGAGTAAACACAAAATAAACCAGTATTAACTTGATAATATTTATTGGTCTAAATGCTCGGTTCCAAATGGTGGATCCTATGGAGAAGAACCGGCAAGAAACTCCATAGATACTCTTTTAAATACAGGTAGTTCTTCAATACAAGAAATACATACAAATAAAGTGGAATATGTACAAGATAAGTAATAACATTAGTTATTGCTATTAAAAGAATAGACACCCAATAAGTTTAGGTATCTTCTAATAATTTACACACAAGACAGTTGATTAAATATTCAATACTTAGCTTTGTATAATGTCACATCAAATCATTAGATAATGAGGGTACTGGACCCGTTAGCTAAGATCCCGCCTTTTACATCAAATACCAATTACTATGGAATATGGCGGTAGAATAATATACTACTGATATCACGGAGTATTTGATTAGTCTAACACAATTATCCAGACACCGATCAGAGTATCAGAATATTTAGGAGACATTAGCACATTTTAAAGGTTATACACATTTATTTATACGCCGAATCGATGTTCGACCCAGAAGGGGGTATTTATACAGAATACTTGGTATGGATGTTGCCATACTTTTAAATACTTAATCGATTATTTGTTAACAGAAATAATTATTATAATAGATAACATAGTTTTTCACATAAATATATACTCAATATAACATTATATTGTCTATCAAACTCGTATTAAAAGTTAAAACTACCTAGAAATGTATTGTGGGTTTAATAAAATTGCTGACAGAGCACAATCCTCCTGATTACGATAGAAGCCGGGAAAATAAAAATCCATGAGCGGTCCCAAGTAAACGTGCCTACCTCGTAAAAGTTAATGAGCTCGAAGACAAAGATAAGGAAGCCATCAATCATACTGCTAAAACAATTTAAGAGAACTTCGACGGCGGCCGCGGGGAGTTTGATAAGTACCTGGTACAGTGAAGCGCATAGCGTACGGTGATATAACCAGCATAACCAGAGCCCGTCTTGTATAAAACTTACGTACTAAGCCACGGATGATGATGATGATAATGATGAAGCCATGGGACATCAATCAACTCAGCCTATCGCAGTCCACTGCTGGAAATAGGCCTCTCCCAAGTTGCGCCACAACGCTCGGTCCTCTGCCTTCCGCATCCAGTCCCCCCCAGCCACGTTCTTTAGGTCGTCGGTCCACCTGGCAGGGCCTTACGCTGCGTTTGCCGATTCGCGGTCTCCACTCAAGGACTCGTCTGCTCCAACGGCCATCGGTCCTTCGACAGACATGTTCAGCCCACTGCCACTTCAGCTTACTGATCCTACAAGCTATGTCGGTCACTCCGGTTCTTCTCCGGATAATCTCGTTACGGATTTTATCCTTCAAAGAAACTCCAAGCATAGCTCGCTGAGCGACTTTGAATTTGTGGACTAGCCCAACTGTCAGTGTCCACGTCTCGGCACCGTAAGTCATGACTGGCAGGACGCACTGATTGAAGACCTTTGTCTTCAAACTTTGCGGTATAGGCGACGAGAAGACTCGGCGAAGTTTGCCAAATGCTGCCCAGCCCAGACGGATCCTTCTGTTGGCTTCCTTCTCGAAGTTGCGTCATAAACTGCGTATGGGACATAGTAGTAGTAGAACTCCTTTGTGAAAGAGCTCGTCCGGGGAAGTACTACCACCGTGCCTACTTCTCCGCCAAATAGTGATGCTTGCATTGCTATGTTTCGGTCTGAAAAGTACGGGTGCCGGTGAAATTAATCACATGAGACTTTCCATCTTCATGTCTCAGTTTGGCGAACCAACTTGTGGTACCATTTAGGCAACACCCTATGGTATTGCAGTTGTTATGGGCAAAGGTAACCACTTAACATCAGGTGGGCCTTTAGCTCGTTTCGCCATCCTATACAATAAAATAAAATAAAATAGTCTAATCATGAATAATGATTTGAAAATGCTCTAATGAGCTCCAGTAAACTTTCGCTTTATTATTTTATGCAAACTGTCTGCCATATTTTATTTTTATCCTATTTTATACACACACCAACACACATGCACAAGATACCAATATTTTTAGCAGTTTTTTTTGTTTTTTGCTATTGTTATTTATAACGCATTGACCATTGTAAATAACACATTGTTGATTAAATTCATTCTGAACCGTGTCAACTATGTCTTCTGGACTGAAAGAGACTAGACCCCACGACACAGAGAAACCTAGTGTGAAGTCTAGGGCTTCAACCAATGTTATGTATATTTTTTGGCATATTAATAGTACAATACTACTGTCGAGGCCTGAAATGAAACAATTTACGGCCAAGTAATATTGTACAAAGTGATTTTGAAAGGACGAGGCGCAAGCCGAGTCCTTTTTAACTAAACGAGGCCGTCAATTGCTATTTCGGCCGAGACTTGTATAGTACTTTTCTCTCATTTGCGAGGAAACACAACACAAATTAATTCAACAGTATCTCATTTTAATTCACAACAATTCGCCCGAGCGCGGTTCTTGTTCTATTTTAAAAGTTAAAAAAAAAATGCGCATTCAGCCTGTATAATGATAAATATTTTGTACCTAAAACACCTAATTTATGTATGTGTGTACTTAAAAACATCGGTAGCATAATTTAAAAAATAAAAAGTGTCCAGCAATTTCTATTATTGTCCTGTTGGACATTACCGGCCTGTTATTTCGTTGCGTACAGAAAAGAGCCGATTGTTGTATTCTTTTTTTTGAATAATGAACCAATTCCCGAGCAAGTGGGAGAAAAGTTATTTTTATAAATTTATTTATGTAAAATGGTTTCGACATAAAGTAACTAATTATCTAAACTATCGATCTACATGGAAAAATAGCAATTATCCATTAAACAAAGCCTTCTCACATCTCAAGGGAATTGCTTACAGTTCTTTGGACGTATTTTTCCTTTGAAGTAAGTAATTTCAGTTCGTTTACAATTTCGTAGCGGTGCTACGGCCTACGAGCTACGACATGGCTACGACGTAGCCGGAGTGGCGCATGGCGCCCCAGTAATACATTTTATGTTTGTATGGAAAACTTGCTTCTGCCCGTTGCTTCGCACGCGTGGAATTCGGTTTATCACAGAAAGACGTTAGCACATCCCTCGGGAACTGTTTATCTTCTCGGGATAAGAAGAAGCCTATGACCTTCTCCAGGTCCTAGGCTACCGTTTTGCCAAATTTTATTATGATCGGTTCAGAGGATTAGTTGTGAAAAGGTAACAAACAAACAAACAGACAGAGTTTCTTGGTATGGATATATTACTGTCGTTGCGCCAAATTTAATCTGGGTCTGGGCTGAGGTCAAGGTGAAGTTTACAGACAACTGGGGATAATACGGGAATGTTCGAGGACATCTGGTTTTATGCTACTTTTATGCGGAAGTTTATGTATTACAGAGTATCTACTCTATATATATTTTAGTATATTTTCATATTCAACCTTATTCTTAGTTTATACTAAACTTCTTTAGGCGCATGTAGCAGCCAAGTGGCGCCCCCATCAGCAAAAAAAATAATACTCGCTGAATACATCATTTATCGAAAGTTGTAGATAGAAAAAGTGCGAATAACGGCCACTTTTGGTACTTTTCTATCTAAAACTACAGCGAACTATAATTTAAAGTAAATACAATTTTTTTTATGGTATAGGATGGCGAAACGAGCTAAAGGCCCACCTGATGTTAAGCGGTTACCTTTGCCCATAACAACCGCAATACCACCTAGGCTGTTGCCTAAATGCTACCGCAAGTCGGTTCGCCAAACTGAGACTGAAGAAGGAAAGTCTCATGATATTGTAATTTCACCGGCACCCGTACCCTTCTGGCCAAAACACAGCAATGCAAGCATCACTATCTGGCGGAAAAGTAGGTACGGTGGTAGTATTTCCCCGGACGAGCTCTTTCACAAAGTAGCTCTACTACTACTAAGATTCTGATTAAACTACAGTACCTGACAATTTTCAAAAACGAATTTTCGATAAATGATGTATTCAGCGACTAATAATATTTTAATGATGGGGGCGCAACTTGGCTGCTACATGCGCCTTAAGGGGACATTGTACTCATCATTATGAACAACATTTACTATGAGAATAACTTCGAAATCGCGAAAAAAAACTGCTGATCCCTACATTTGTGTTCACATAAATCGACGAAATATAGGGAAAAGCTGTTTTTTTTCGCGATTTCAGGATTGGTCCCATGGTACAGCATGTTCATAATGATGAGTACAATGACCCCTTAGGTTTAGTAAAAAGTAAGAAAAAGGTTATTTGTATTTTACCTAACTGCCTTTACTAAGCTAGAATTACACCACACATTACTACGAAATTTAGAAGAGCTGTTTATAAAATGTCGTAGAATTTGTCTCTACTTTCGTAAGAAAATTACTATATTACCTGCCTAAGGAAGCCAAATTTAGACTTCTTTCGTGCGCAAAAAATACTACAAAAGTACGAACAACCACATATAAAATCCAATTTGTACGTTATTTTCGCCTTTACGACTGCAGTAATGCGTCTCCAGCCGACCTTATACATCGAAAGCGTACTTTCACGATACCAGCCCCGAACATGCCAATATATTGCCAACATTCTAGGTTTGGCAAACAACAAAGTTACTTTTACAGCTGTAAAAACCAACTCACTTTTACTACGCACAAGTTTTGCGCCGCAAACAAGCGTGTGAGTGCGAGTTTCTCTCGTTCCCTAACCGCAAATGTAAGGGTGTTTGAAACAAACCAAGTGTACAGTGCAAAAAGATTCGTGGTTATGCGAGGCGGCATCTATATTTACAACAGGCTATGTTTACCATAATAATTATATACAGAAGTTCCACTTAATATAGGTACGACAACCGGCTTTTGTGACATAATTTCCTGAACATAAGGAATAAAGTTGCGGACAGTTCGTGTCATAGTTCGAGGCTGCTTCATTTTGCCTACACTTGGGAGCAATTAATCCGGGTCACTAACGTTAACCATAATATCTCGGAAACTAGGAATGATAGCTTATCAACCCATTTGCCACCAGTAGGGGTGTTCATAGTAGGGACTACTGGGAATGACCGAATTTTGGACTATATAATAAAAAAAACAAAGAAAATGCCACCTCTAAAAACTTCAAAAGGGTGTATCTCTTCATTTTGTAATTTTTTTTTTTTTTTTTTTACCTATTCGTGTTACTTTTATTCTTTCTTTAAAATTAAATTGACAATTTGTTAATTTTGAATAATTTTCAAATACCCTATTATTATTGTTTATTTGTTAAGTAATGTGCATTTGTTTTTGAGACCTTGAATAAGATATCAATAGTTTCCGAGATATTAAGGTTTATAATGTTGGTGACCCGTATTCATTGCTCTTAAGTGTATTAACCAAGCGATTTTTACAATGAGAATTATTACAGAAAAATTGGATGTATTTGGCCTTCTGAGGCTCCAAATTTGGTGTGCACTGGCGCCCGTATAGCGGCAGAATAGGAGGCAGTCAGCGCCACGCGGTCCTGCTGAAAATACATATGGCGCGGTGGGCGCCATTTAGCTCGTTGCCTCGTGACGTAGGCGTAGGTGCAAACTGCACTTTCCTATTCAACAATTAACAGTGTGATTTTACACCTCCATGAAGTGCCATACGAAACTGCGGATCACCACAATGTTTATCGCCTTTTTCGCTTTGTCTGTATTCGGATTTTTTATTCTTCAACCTGCTCCAGTAAGTTTCATATTTCCATTTTGAGTCGTATGAATTTCATACTTTCATTTACTGATCATTATGTTTTTTACATTTAATATGATAATTCAGATTTTTTAAATTATATGTGCATCTTATTATTAATGCAGTAAATTCGACAGAACTAATAGGTATATAAACTCTAGAAAAATTCAGACATATCGATATAAACACAACAAAATACTGAAACAAATATTTTCAGCATCAGTTGGAGCCATTTTGTTTTAAATTCAGAAAATTCTAGAGCAGAATGGCTGTTCATATTAAATTTTGATAATATGAGCTATCTAATTTTAGCACAAATCTAGGTAACGAGGCTGCATAGCACTTGTAGCTTGATGCCTGTGCCCGGTTTGACAGCGCGATCGATCGAATCATGCGCGCTGCAGGCCGGCCGCCCAGTTTCCCGCTAAAACTGTGTCCAACCTATTTTTATCATTGCTAGCCACCTGATCTTATCACAGGATGCAACGCTATATTATCGATTTATTGCATGACCTGTGCCCTTTACGGTGTTCTGCTGTGGACGTTAGAAAAGGATGGAAAATAAACGATAGTAATACGTATAAAAATATACCTATTTTCATTCGTATTCGTAAGCAATATTGCGAAATTTAAAATAACAAAAAGGTTTCGTAAATTATTGTAAAAGGTCTTTTAGCAACAATAGCTACCTATCTAACAAGGACTCCGGCAAAGAGCCACTTGGACTCCGGTCCTGTTTTTTAACAGCATGCGTTGCCATGACAACCGCTCGCGGCTTCGTCATCGCAATCCCTCTACTAATTTCTAATCCAGTCACCCAGTCACTCGTCTTATTACTCGTTTAATACAAACCAAAATTGAACCAAACAATAATGTATTTGTTATTCGATTATCAGCTTACATTGCTATGCCGCTATATTTGTGAAGCAAAATTAATGGCAAAAATACACGTTACTTGCCTTATCATTTCAAATCTCATAAAACCAATTCTTTTTTTATTGTTATGTAACAAAAAGGTTTAATAACCTTACATAACAATAAAAAAAACAATTTCATAAAATGCAAATAATCAGACTCAGTATTAATATAGCCCGAATCGAACCTGTAACCCTAAGCCAAAAATCCAGATGCTGCGTCATTCCTGTCCAAATTTGAGTCGGCAACCGACCCAATTATTTATTCCTATAGAATATAAAATAAATATCTCCGTAATCGGATTTCAAACATAAATATAAATTTCTCATTTCTGTTTTCTCCAATTTCCTGGTTCATTTTCATTTCAATCCATGTCAATATTTCATCCTAATGAGTTGGAAATAGGGATGAAAACGATATATCGATAATTCTTTTTAACGCATTTACGCATGCGAAGTGAAATCTAAAGATATAAATTGAGTAGCAGGTTCGAATACTACTAACGAACGATACGTGAACGATTTTTTGTTTCTACAATTTATATCTTTAGAGATATCGATACTTATATCTTTCATAAACATTGGCGTTGGCATCGATGTTTTGAAGAGCGATGCATCGCTGATATATATGCTTCGATGACAAAATCCAAAAAACATGTTTTTTTCTTTATAAAAACCATTTCAAATGTAGTTTCAAACTTTATTTAGCTTAATCATCGAATTGGTCAGTATAATTGAGCCTAATGTAACATAAAGAAAGGTTGGAAGGTAGGTTTGTGATTAAATATATGAGAATTTCTAATTACATTTTGTTATTCATACAGCTTAAAATACGATCATTTCATGCATATTTTTTCTTACATTAAAAAAAGATCGGAAAAGACATTCAGGTTTCGTTCATAAGAGCGATGTTTTATTAACATCGTTGCTTTTACGTGTGTGAGAACATCGATGTTTTAAGAGCGATTGTTGCATCCCTAGTTGAAAAGCGGTCGGCCAAGAGAAACCCTCTTTGTGATTGATAGAAAGCTTTCACTGACTGAATAGGGGATGAGTGGGCTCTTCCATCATGTGAATGTAGCCTATAAATACGACACAGTGGAGACCAGAAATATAGGTAGGTTCGTGTTGAAAGCTAAAGCATTTTTAAACGACTTCAAAAAAAGGAGGAGGTTATGTATTCGGCAGGTTTTAGTTTATTTTAGCTTCGCGTATCTAGATGATCTGCTCATTGGTTCGTTTTTCTGAGAATTCTTGGCCGATATGCGTGTTTATTTTTCACGATAGTGATTGGATGTTTGGAAGAACATGAGCGAGGCTTTGCCCAGCAGTGGGATAACAAAGGTTAATAAAAAATAAAAAATTCATATTGGTTATATAAACATTTATGAATCAACCCTCGCAATTATCAACTAAAAAGTATGAAATAAAAACTTTTTAACAAAAAATAAAACCGACTTCAAAAACCTTAACTAAAAAGTAAAAAATAATCATTGTATGTATTTTAAAATCTTAACATAAACCAAGATTTTGAAGGCGGCGCGTGATTTTCATGTACGTTCACACAAACTGTTTTTACTATAGATATGTGCTCGACAGTACATTATATTTACATGACGCAAAGGGTCAATCACGCGCCGCCTTCAAAATCTTGGTTTATGTTAAGATTTTAAAATACATACAATGATTATTTTTTACTTTTTAGTTAAGGTTTTTGAAGTCGGTTTTATTTTTTGTTAAAAAGTTTTTAGAAGATGTTTTTGAGCGCGTGACTAGTATACTTTTTTAGAATCGCTGCTTGTGTGAGCCAAAGACTGTAGGTATTCATTTTCTCATTTTGTGTTTTGTTTACTTTGTGGGCTACTTTTCAATAAGTTTTTTATTAATGTTTAGAAAAAAAACTCTAGATGTACTCGTTTGTAGACATGTTTCCAGTTTATAAAACGGTTTTATTTATCTTCATGTAGGTAGTTTCATGAGTTAGTATTTTTCGTGAACATCCCGAGGGATTTTTACGTTTTGGATTTTGTAACTACTAGTAGTTTACACACAGTTTTAACAAAGTTCCTGGCCCTTCTTTTGTAATTTTTTTTTTTTGATAATTTGGTCATTTATTGTAATGAGCATGACTCAACTGTAAAATTAAACCTTAGTAACGACAAAACCTTTTTTTTTTTCAAACAAAATCGTGACCTATGATCGCTTAAGAAATCGTCCGACTTAATTTTATTAATACTTGATAACACGGTAGTATATAAAGGGGGGTTTAGGCGGTCCGGACCAGCCTCCTTACAGTCTACGCAAGAACGTTGATTTTCGCCGAATACCCACCTTTTTTATCTGTGCCTCAAAATAGTATAGTTTTTGCAAGCGCCACTTGGCAACGAACGATAGTTGTGTGGCGATAAGACCGCCAATGTACCCTTATTTTACATGTTAGTCCTAAGTTTAATAATGTTATTGGTGTACAATAAAGAATATTCTATCTATCTATCTATCTAAGCAGACCATGGCTGTCTCCCGCCCACACCTACTACGCGCGCGACGGTTCCAAGACTCCCCAGCCCCCACGTGAAAGCTATAATTACGCGTGCTTGACACCCATACTCATCACGCCTTGGGTGCAATATAGGTACATGTTGCAGGGCTCCTACACATAACCTTACTTACTGAGGGAATACCGAAGTGAGCTTTCGAGAGAGCTATGAGCTAATACGTCCCCCTAGGTATTATAACATAACCAGCCCATTACTGTCCCACTGCTGGGCACGGGCCTCTTCTCACTATGAGAAGGCTAAGGCCTTAGTCCACCACGCTGGCCTAGTGCGGGTTGGCGGACTACACACACTATTGAGAACTGTATGGAACACTCTCAGGTGTGCAGGTTTCCTCACGATGTTTAGCAAGTGATAATCGAATATAAATCCGCACGGGCCGGGATCGAACCAGGAGGCAAGCGTTCAACCACTAGGCTATCATCCCTAGGTATTATTAAAAAAAAACTGTATAACATATGTGTATATTTTATCACTTCTCTACAGTACTCTGTTTAATCCTAAAACCCCCATTTATCTCAAAGAACGTTTTATGTTCCTTCATGACACACATACTCGATACTTAAGATCATCGGAAAACTTGAGACTTCAGATGCCAGCACATTCAACTATATTCTATGACAAATCCTTCACAGTCCAAGCTGCTCGTTTATGGAATACGTTACCTGTGCCTATAAGACGTGCTCAGTCGCTAGCTTCTTTTAAAAAACTTGGAACATTATCTCTCTGTATAAACTGTTATTTTAGTGAGATGTTGCTACACTGGTATATACGTGGGACACTCAGAAAGTTTTGCGAAACTAAAAAAAATTGTTCTATACGTACTTATATTTTTATCAAATCTTTTCAAAGTACTTTCCACCAGCCTCTATACAAAGATTCATGCGCCTAAACCAGTTTTCAAAACACTTTTTCCAGTCCGCCGCAGACACCTCGTTTACAGCCTGCTCGAACGCAGCCAGCGCATCTTCCGGCGACGAAAATTGTATCCCTTTGAGCTGATTTTTTATTTTTGGGAATAAAAAGAAGTCACACGGTGCTAGATCAGGGCTGTAAGGAGGGTGACCCAGGAGTTTGACTGGCGTGCTGTCCAGGAAGTCCCTCGTTTTGAGTGCGGTGTGCGCAGGTGCATTGTCGTGGTGGAGCAGTAGCCCGCGGAGCCCTGTGTTTGGTCGCTTGTTGCTTATAACAGAGAAAACTTCTGGCAAACATTTGGTAGTATACCATTCGGCATTAATGCTTCTTTGATCCCGTAAGGGAATTGATACCAAGTGGCCAGTCAAATTAAAAAAGCTAGCGATCAAAATCTTACCCCCGCTTCTAGATCGCTTCACTTTGGTAGGCGTTGGCTCATTTTGAAACACCCAAACAGTCGACTGGCGATTGGTTTCTGGGTCGTATTGATAAATCCAGGACTCATCACCTGTAACGATGTCGTAAACACGCCGAGACGAGCCTGCTTCAAATTTGTTAAGAATATCACGGCACCATTCCACCCGGGCCTGCTTCTGAGCATCGGTGAGGTTGTGCGGCACCCAGCGTGATACTATCCTCCTCACGCGAAGATGGCTGTGTAGAATCTCGTGAACGCTTCCCGATCCAATCTTCAATATGTGTTGAATCTCCTGATATGTAATTCGCCTATTGTCTTTAATTAAATTTTTCACTGCTAGCACGTTTTCTTCGGTAACAGCCGTCAAAGGGCGACCGCTTCTTTCGTCATCCCCCAAAGTTGGTCGACCGCGCTTGAATTCGTTATACCAACGATACACGGTTGCCTTGGAAGGGCCTTCATCCATGAATGCCATTTGAAGTCTATCGTACGATTCATCCGGTTTCAGGCGACACTTGAAATCGTATAAAATCATAGCTCTAAAATGTTCCCGGCGCAGATCCATATTTCAGTGAGACACAATACTTTGAATTAACTCGCAAAAAATGTGGAGGGAAATTTTGAAATTGGAACTTACTTATTTTTACTTATAAATAATCATATTTTCGAAAAACATTATAACTGGCCAGTCTCCCATATATAAAAACTTTTTTTCGCAATACTTTCTGAGGGGCCTGGTACACGTATTTTATTTCGTTATTTATTAAAGAATATTATTTGTTGTTACATTTGTATATATTTGGTATATATTTATATATTAGAATTTATTTTATATATTTATACATGTAATATTTCCTATGGTAGGTAAATATTTATTTATTTATTATATTAAATATTAGTAAACTTTATGAAAGTACACCACATACTGCCCCCATCTATTTTTCACGTCTTCCTTGTCCATCCAAAGGTTGTCTGGAAGATATCGCTATTAGCGATAAGACCGCCAATGTACCCTTATTTTACATGTTAGTCCTAAGTTTAATAATGTTATTGGTGTACAATAAAGAATATTCTATCTATCTATAACTACTTGACTACGTAAAACTAGACCACGTTCAATTATTTGACTATCTAACTCGTAGTTACGACATTTTACAGAACGCCATAAATAAATAACGCTTTGTTCAATCCTCAGTGTGTGACTCAAATACACTGCGAAGATGGGCACGTGTGTCCATCGCGCTGGACGTGCTGCGACCTCGGCTGCTGCGAGGTCGCCACGCCATCCACACACCGCGTCAACTCCACTCCACCGCTGTCGCCGCGCCGTGGCGTCGATGACGCGCCGCTCAAGGAACATAGCTATACTTATGCTTGGTATGCGCAGTGGTGAGGATCTGTTCCTTCTAGATATTCCAAAACAATTTACCTACATCGATCTTTTTTTAATTTTTTATAATATAGGATGGCGAAACGAGCTTAAGGCGGAAACCTTTGCCCATAACAACTTCAATACCACCCAAGCTGTTGCCTAAATGGTACCGCAAGTCGGTTCGCCAAACTGAGTCATGAAGGTGGAAAGTCTCATGTGATTGTAATTTCACCGGCACTCGTACCCTTCAGACCGAAACACAGCAATGCAAGCATCACTGTTTGACGGAGAAGTAGGTACGGTGGTAGTACTTCCCCGGACGAGCTCTTTCACAAAGGAGCTCTACTGCTACTGATAAAGATCTTTGGCTGTGTTCATTTCTGACCAGTGCTTCTGCTTAATCGGTAAAAATCGACTTTAGTGTTACCATATTTAAGAAAATACACATTTTATGAGTTATGGCGCTACTAGCAGCTAAGTGGCGCCCCATCTGTAAAAAAATTATTACTCTCTGAGTACATCATTTATCGAAAATTCATCATCCTCATTTCAGCCGAAAGACGTCCACTGCTCGACGTAGGCCTCCCCAAGCAGTTTAGGGGGATATGCTATAATCGCCACGCTTGGCAGACGGGTTGGCGATCGCAGTTGGTTGGTTAAATACTCAGAGAACGCTGCTGCTCATCCTCTGTTGAATCCCTTAGTCGCCTTTTACGACACCCATGAGAAGATATAGGGTGGTGCAATTCTTTACGTCCGGTACCACACGGAACTTTAGTGAACGAATCGACTTTAGTGTTGTTATATTTTGGAAAATACCCGTTTTATGAGTTAACATAAAATTAAATGTAAATTATAAGGCACGGTGCTTTCGGCCTTCGATCAAATCACTATCACTACATAGTATAAACAAAGTCGTTTCCCGCTGTCTGTCCCTAAGTATGTATGCTTGGATCTTTAATTAAAACTACGCAACGGATTTTGATGCGGTTTTTTTTAATAGATAGAGTGATTCAAGAGGAAGGTTTATATGTACATTCTGTAGTATATTTAGTATCAGGATTGCATCCGTGCGAAGCCGGGGCGTCGCTAGTATACTATACGTCTCACAGCCACTTCTAGCGTGGTCGTGAAGCAGTTGAGAGCAAAACTGTGTACGCAAGATTAATGCACAGTTTTGATGGCGCCGTTTTTCGAGTGGCGATCGTATATTTGATCGAAGGCACGGTGTAATATTTTTTTACCGAGCTTTCAAACTCTTTTAGAAAAAGTCTCAACATTGAGTTCAGTGTATTAATTTCTAAAAGACTATAAATTTACTAATCTGTAATGGTTTTTTGCAGGCCCGTTCTGTTTCTTCTGGGAACTCTCGGTGGTATTTTGATTTGCTGCATCTGGTGCCTATTCTTCAAGAGACCAACGGGCGTGTACATGTGTTCGTTCGCGTGCTGCGTGCGTCGGCCGACGTCTGAGCACGACTCTGCCGGGTCGGTGTACCCTCCGCCGCGCTACAGCCGCTGCGGGTCCTTCCATCAGGCACCACCCCCATATTCTGAAGTGATATTCTTATTGTGAAACTACTACAGTTCGAGGTTTATTTGTTTTCGCCAGTTTTTTTTATTGATATTTGATTTTTGATAATACAATGTGTTATTGAAATAACTGGAAACCTCCTAAGGGGTCATTGTACTCATCCGTATGAACAACTTTTACTATGGGACCAACACTGAGAAAGCGAAAAAAACTCAGCTGATTTCAGGGTTTGTGTCATAGTAAAAGTTGTTCATACTGATGAGTACAATGACTCCTTAAGAGGGTTTTAGTTATTTCAATAACACGTTGTTTAATCTTCTAACGGCTGTTTTTTTGTAATCGAGTTTGCATGTTTCTTAAAAGCAGTCAGTTTGGATTTGTAAATTCAATTGCCATTTGGGTAACAGTGCTTTTTAAATGTAGTTATAAATGAACAATAATTTCAAATGTTTTAAATATTTACGGAAGCTTATAACTTTATATCTCTACTTTGTCACAGGTTGCCTCCAAGCCAGATCTTTATCCACTTGTCATCACTTGTGGAGAAGGTGACGGCAAAGCCGGCAACTACCTCATGGTGCACTACTTCAGAAACTACGTGATTCGTGCGCCAGGTAAACATTTTATTAATAAACTAGGCTGTGCCCACGGCTTCACCCCCGTGGATGTCGTTTACCACGCATACCTCAGGAACTATTCATTTTCCCGGGATAAAAAGTAGCCTAGATGTTAATCCAGGTTATGTTCTATCTGTATGCCAAATTTCATTAAAATCCATACAATAGTTTTTGCGTGAGGGAGTAACAAACCACACATCTTCACAAACTTTCACGTTTGTAATATTAGTAGGACTACCTAGTAGGAAGTAGGATATGTATGATACTTTCGTTATTTCATTAATATTAAAATCATTGCTAGTAGATAAGGTATATGAATCATCATCATCATTTCAGCCGAAAAACGTCAATATTTAATAACGCACTTTTGCTGTAAGTGCCAGTCAGGGCCGGATTAACCATTAGGCAGAATAGGCAACTGCTTAGGGGCCCCGCGCGCGCAGAAAAGTAATTGAAAATGTTTCATACAGTAAAAATTTAATAGAAAAATTTGTATCCTTAATAATAATAGGTATTATTGCTTTTTTTCGACGCATGGTGTCAGTTGATGAAATAATTCATACTTACAGAACAGAACGATCTAATATCGAGTAGTAGAACTAATAATATGGTTGCGTTACGTAGCGTATTGTATGATAAACAAAAGTTTTGAAATGCTTGATCTGTAATTGCGATTTGTGAGTTTTGCGACCGTGATAAGGGATCATCAACTTGAAAAGTGCCGATGATCTTCAAACAGCTGAAAAGGGGCCCCGAGAATTGCATTGCCTAAGTGCCCCGACATGGTTAATCCGGCCCTGGTGCCAGTAGTCTAATACTGTAAATTTCGTTCCAAAATTCAACCAATTTTAATAGGTAACAAAAAAAAATCCTATCCTTCCTAGCGATATTTAATCAGCTATAAGTAAATGAGATTACATCTACGAGACAGAGCCAAAGCGCAACCTGTTGGCTGTTTCTTACAACCTAATTAAATTATACTCAGTAACTGCTGCGCTGTATACAGACTTGCATCCGCTCAGACGGTTGCGATTGAATCCCGTTAAATAAGGTTATAAGAAACACAAAGGAGTTTTGAAACTCGCTAAACTTAACGTTACCACGGTTGGTTCCCAAAAAAAACCGTATCGAGTGGGCCGATTGTCTCACCTACACTATTACAGTCAAAAAAGTGCAGTGTTTTATAGAAAATTACATTTTAATTTCAGGCTCTTTATCAGCGACGAGTACTGCAGAATCTCTCAACTCCAGTTTCATATGCAACGCAGCAAATGAGGTAAAATGAGACTAACTTCCTTGCTAAATTAAAAAATTAAAAAAAAAAAAAAAAAAAAAATATTAAAATAATTAAATTGAATTAAAATTAAATTAATGTGAATAGGTACTTAGTTATGTTGTAGTAATGAACTAGAAAGAACTGGTTAATAATTAGGTTCAGTAGAAGAGCTGTTTTGTCGTTGTGGGGCTTCTGTAGCTAGTGCTGTGTACAAATCTGACGTATTAGGTATTATAATTTCCTACAGTGTTATAATAATATAATAATAATATATTTATTGACAAAAAGTTATACAGCTATTTTTTACATATTAATTAAATAAATAAATAAATATTTTAGGATTTTTTTTACACAGCACCATCTATCTAGTCCCAAACTAAGCAGGGATTTTACTATGGGTACTAGACAATGGATATAATACTTAGTTTTTTTTTTTTATGAATACATACTTATAATACGTGGGACACTCAGAAAGTTTTGCGAAACTAAAAAAAATTGTTCTATACGTACATATATTTTTATCAAATCTTTTCAAAGTACTTTCCACCAGCCTCTATACAAAGATTCATGCGCCTAAACCAGTTTTCAAAACACTTTTTCCAGTCCGCCGCAGACACCTCGTTTACAGCCTGCTCGAACGCAGCCAGCGCATCTTCCGGCGACGAAAATTGTATCCCTTTGAGCTGATTTTTTATTTTTGGGAATAAAAAGAAGTCACACGGTGCTAGATCAGGGCTGTAAGGAGGGTGACCCAGGAGTTTGACTGGCGTGCTGTCCAGGAAGTCCCTCGTTTTGAGTGCGGTGTGCGCAGGTGCATTGTCGTGGTGGAGCAGTAGCATACCATTTGGTAGTATACCATTCGGCATTAATGCTTCTTTGATCCCGTAAGGGAATTGATACCAAGTGGCCAGTCAAATTAAAAAAGCTAGCGATCAAAATCTTACCCCCGCTTCTAGATCGCTTCACTTTGGTAGGCGTTGGCTCATTTTGAAACACCCAAACAGTCGACTGGCGCTTGGTTTCTGGGTCGTATTGATAAATCCAGGACTCATCACCTGTAACGATGTCGTAAACACGCCGAGACGAGCCTGCTTCAAATTTGTTAAGCATATCACGGCACCATTCCACCCGGGCCTGCTTCTGAGCATCGGTGAGGTTGTGCGGCACCCAGCGTGATACTATCCTCCTCACGCGAAGATGGCTGTGTAGAATCTCGTGAACGCTTCCCGATCCAATCTTCAATATGTGTTGAATCTCCTGATTTGTAATTCGCCTATTGTCTTGGATTAAATTTTTCACTGCTAGCACGTTTTCTTCGGTAACAGCCGTCAAAGGGCGACCGCTTCTTTCGTCATCCCCCAAAGTTGGTCGACCGCGCTTGAATTCGTTATACCAACGATACACGGTTGCCTTGGAAGGGCCTTCATCCATGAATGCCATTTGAAGTCTATCGTACGATTCATCCGGTTTCAGGCGACACTTGAAATCGTATAAAATCATAGCTCTAAAATGTTCCCGGCGCAGATCCATATTTCAGTGAGACACAATACTTTGAATTAACTCGCAAAAAATGTGGAGGGAAATTTTGAAATTGGAACTTACTTATTTTTACTTATAAATAATCATATTTTCGAAAAACATTATAACTGGCCAGTCTCCCATATATAAAAACTTTTTTTCGCAATACTTTCTGAGGGGCCTGGTACATAAGAAACACCCAGACCAACACAAACACTTATATTCATCACACAAATATTTGTGTTCTGTGGGAATCGAACCCACGACCTCGTGATCAGCTGTCCGACACTCGAACCACTAGACCACAGACGTCGTCAATTGGCTATGTTTTGGTAGTACAAAAAGTATGAAGCATCTGTAGCCATATTCTCACCATCCCAATTGTCAGGGCGAGGCTTAAGGCGCATGTAGCAGCCAAGTGGCGCCACCATCAGTAAAAAAAGTATTACTCGCTTCTACTTGAATATATCATTTATCGAAAATTCGTTATTGAAATTGAAATACAGGTACTGTTATTTTATAATTTTTAACGCATTTTTTACGCATGCGAAGCGCATTCTAAAGATTTAAATTGTGGAAAGATAAAAAAAACCATAAATGCGTTCTTCTATCGTGTCGACATGAGCTACATAATGATATAGCTCATGTCGTGGGGTAAAGATTAGCCAGTCAGCAGGTTGGTAGCGGGGCTGACTGCCCAAGGTGCGCCGGACGATCAATTAAATATCGTCACTCGTGGAGGCTCTTTTAGTGCATCTAAAAATAATAAAATAATTAGTAAGGGTAGGCATATCTATACGACTTTGAATTAACTGCAAAGTTAGTCGAGTCGGTTAAAAAACATTGTTTCTTAATAAGATATCGCTGACGTCACCCAAAGACGTACCATAGTGGAGGATAATTTCGATACCACGAGCAGTGTTCACGGTAGCTTAGTGGCTAAAGCACTGGCGTACTGAGCCAGGAATCGCAGGTTCGAATCCTGCTCGTGAGCGATTATTTCTATCCACAATTTAAGTCTTTTTTAATCAACTATTGACTCTGTAAATTATAGTTCGCTGTAGTTGTAGATAGAAAAAGTGCGAAAAACGGCCACTTTTGGCACTTTTTACAGACGGGGGTGCAACTTGGCTGCTACGTGCGCCTTAAGGCAGCCAGCATTGAAGCTCGGTGAAGCAACACGTACAATAATACACTTTCTGTCTGTTCTCAGGCAAATTCAATCATTCCACCGCCGTACTCGTGCGCGAGCAACTACGAGGAGTGCGCCGTGGGGTGCGGACCGCTGCTACGCTCGCTGTCCTCGCTGACGGAGCCACGAGCCATCCCCACGGCCGCCCCCCAGCGCTCCCGCACCGACCCCACGCCCACCAGGCCCCACGAGCCGCCGGCAGCCTTCCGGGATAACCTTATTACTTCGCCTGTCCAACCCTTGGTGAGTAGTTCTGTTGGAGTTGTACTCGGCTTACTTGTACAGAGATTTCCATTCACTTTACTTAAGGCGAATGTAGCAGCCAAGTGGCGCCCCCATCAGTAAAAAAATATTACGTGCTGAATACATCATTCATCAAAAATTAGTTTTTAACAATTGAAGTACAGGTACTGTAGTTTAATCAGAAACTATTAACTCTATAAAATATAGTTCGCTGTAGTTGTATATAGAAAAATGCCAAAAGTGGCAGTTTTTCGCAATTTTTCTATCTACTTGTCCAATGGCGAGGGCAATAAGCTAATAAATGTTGGAACGTTAAACTTACGTGCGTTTTACTTTATTTTTCAGGACTCTAACTTTGACCTAGAATTGGAGCTTATTGATTGCGAGATGTACTGTGATGGGGGCTGCAAACCAAGGCTCGGCCTATCCCCTCCAGTTCACCAGACGCTTGATGAAGATGAAGACAATAATATGTACATGCATGAGGCTTACGGTAGTCTGCGGAAGTTTTACACTGGCAAACCTGACCCTCCCGAGTCACCGCCGCAGCCTACCAGCCCCACACAAACATCCAGGGACTCGACTTTAAGGAGACCAAGTGACGAAAGACGCTATAGACGCCCCGAAAGTATCAAGAAATCACAAAGACAGAGGAAAACGAGCTTATACATGCCATTGTCCGTAGCTTACCCAGTTAGAACTTCAAGAATTTCTCCCGGAACGCGGATGTCATCGCGATCTGCACCGGCCACGCCATCAAGTTCACTTGTCCCCAATCTACTCACGTTCTCACAGAGAGTTTCAGCTTCAAGACACGGCTCAAGATCTTCAAAACATGAGGAGGAGAGTGATCCACTGCTCACAGATTTGGAAAACACACCCAATGAACACAAATTTTAAATGTCACATGAGGCTACAGATTGCTATACTGGGTGTTAGGGAAACGCTTCCGAAAACGAAGATAGGTGATAGTTCTGGTGATTACTGATACGAAACCACAAAAAAAAATGCTATTCTTTTTTTTTTCATTTTTCATACATAACCAGCTTTGAGCAGTTAAATAAAACTGATTTGCAAAAAACCCCATTTATTTACTTAATTTTTTAAAGTTCGCAATGTAATTCAAATAAAATATCAGCTGGAGCTAGGGGTGAACGACATTCGCTCGCATACGCAGTCCGTGTCGTAGCGAGCGTAGGTAGGTTAGGTACGCGCGACATTGATCCCGAGTTTTGTACGCTTTACATTGCGGGTTTGCAAAATACCAAATCACTTAAACAATAAGTATAAGGTTATTATTGGTATTCGATTGTGTTTAGGTAGTATAATAATAGCCTTTTAGTTTCGGGAGCGTTTCCCTGACACCCAGTATTAATAAACTTTTTTGTAAGTCTGATCAGACCCTTAAATGTCACTCCCATCTGTATTTATAGATCTGCATGTAATAGTTTAATATTTAAATGATGGTGTACTTATTCGGCCTAAACAGCAACCCCCACCCAACCACAACCGTCGTCGTGTGTCAACATCAACAACCATACAACCCATAGACACCTCACGGGCGACTGATGTCTGCAACTCATGTATGAAATTTCACCAATGTAGGTCGCCACCATTCGCCACTTGAAATCTTTAAATCAGTTTTGACCACTTATATGGGCCGTCAAAACTGCCGCGTTAGTGATTAGCCAATAGCCGCCTTAGTAGGGCCAATCGGATTGCAGTACCCCGCCTCAGCTAGTGGCAGAATTTATAGTACGCATTATATTCAACATTAGGCGTCTATTGGGCTGTATGGTCGTTGGTCAACATCAGTGGCGTAGCTACCGTAGGGCTAGGCGGGGCAGTGCCCCGGGGCCGCCTAGCTCAAGGGGCCCCTCGGCCCCATGAACGACGTTCGAAACAGTACATTATGATACAAGTGAGCTAAGTTGACTATCATACTCGAGGCTGGATTGCAGCCCGAGCCGAAGGCGAGGGCGTAATGGAGCCGAGAGTATAATAGTCAATGCTCACGCGTGTCATACGACGTTTTTCAACACACTTGCGAGGAAAAAAACATAAATTACATTAATTATTAATTAATTAAATTACATTATTAATTATTATTAATTATTGACAAATACTGAACATGTGAAAAATGATAAAAATGGCGCGCGGATCGCGCGTTGACATACAGCTATGCGCGCGCAGGTGGTCGAAGGAAACCGCCAAACAGCCTAATATAAAAATATTATAAATTGCTTTATTATTTATAACACAAATTAATATTAATTTGTTGACAAAAATAATAATAAGATGAAATGAAATGTTTATATAGCATATTTTAATTTATACAGTTGATTTATTCCCAAAAATGTTTAATTTAGTTCAGTCATAAAAACTCTTTGTTGCGATTTAAAAATAAACTGTAAAGTAATAAAAAGCACTAGTGCGATAATATAATGAAAAAAGCACGCGTGCGTTATAAGCCATATTATGAACCTAAAAACTATGCAATAAGAGCCACTTTACGAGCAAGTGTGTTGAAAAAGTTATATATTATCCTAGTTGAATAAAGAATGTTCGACTATTAACTTTTTGTCCCGGGGCCCTTGGTTACATAGCTACGCCACTGGACAACATATTATAATTCTCAATGTTGTGACCGTTTTAACTGTGCTCATTATATCGTAGAGCCTACGCAAATATGTAGTTAGTTTAATGATAATATTCAATTAAAATATCGCTATTCGCGAATAAGAAAAGAGCTTGTTGGACCATTGTTCACCTGCCTTCTAATAAATTTAAGTAATTATAAAATAACAAGATCAGTGTTTTATTTATAATGTCCCCATAGTTTTAATTTAAAGCTCCCACCATGAATAAAAACATAGGAAAACAGACCATTATAAGTTACTAGTCAAACAACTGAGGAACTTTACTGGAATAATACAACGTGTACCAGAAATGCGTGCTCATATTTGAAGAGCTTATTCAGGGGATGCTTTCGAACAACTTTTACTATAGAACCAATTCTGAAATCGCGAAAAAAAATCAGTTTATCCTTACATTTTGTCGAGTGACATCGATGATTTAGTAGGGAATAGCTGATATATTTTTCGCGATTTCAGGGTTGGCCCTATAGTAAAAGTTGTTCTATGCTATGCTCTGAATGAGCTCTTCAAAAATAACCACGCATTTCTGATACACGTTGTATACATCAATAAGTTAAGTTTAGGATAAGGGTTAACCCCATAGGAATCTAAATACCTACTCCGTTGGCGCAGCGACTCATAATGACGTGTCTTGGCCTCCGAATCCGAAACGAGAGAACGCCACTTGCCGCGATCTTTGGCAGTATCTCGCCAATCACTGGCTAGAATCTCCAGAACTTGCCTTCCATTTTTCTTTTTTTTCCTTTTTTTTAGCATCGCTCCAGCGATATCTAGGGCGACCGACTGAGCATCGCCTTTTCGGTCGACCCAGATAGGCTCTCTTTGCATCTCGATCTTCTCCCATTCTCTCCACGTGACCAAGCCAACGGAGTCTGTGAGATTTTGCCTCTCTATTCACGTTTGGTTCGGCTACGAGCTCTTCTATCTCGGCGTTCTTCCTGATCCGCCAGGTTCCATCCGGTCTCTGCACAGGGCCCAAGATCTTACGTAAGACTCTCCTCTTTGTTAGTAACAGCTTACTCTCCTCTTGAAGAAACTACATGGACATACTCTTTTCAAATAATAAATGGTAATGTTTGTTTGTTATATAATTTGGAAAGACTTTGTAAACCATTACCTCCTAACTGACCAATACTTTGTTTAATCTTTTTTTTGCCGTGGGGAAATCCTCATGGACGCACTCCGCCCGGGGTAGGCGGAGCCAGTGTCGGACTCTTACCGACTAAAACCACCACGGTGTTCCTTCAACTACCTGAGCCGGGGGCGTGGGAACCCGTGAGTATTCACACTACCACCCACGACAGGTCCTGGCCCGCCACAAGCAGGCGAGCCCCTTCTACCCGTGCGGCCTAACGTCGGCCGCACCCTCCTTGGTGGCGCACACGGAACACTGCACGCCACCTCAACTCATGGGCCTTTACCAGCTACGCCAACTACACCAGCTGTGCCAGCTACGCCAGCTGCTGGTCGGGCAGCAGACTACTACTAGAGGTTTTCTTCCTCGCGGTCCGGGCGGTGAAGCCAAGACCTTCGGTCCCAAGAGGCGCGAGAAAATTACTCAGTGGGCACTCCTGAAGTTACGAGATCAACGGGGCCAGGGAGAGACAGTCCCCGCCCCGCCTGCCCAGTGGCAGGGTGAGTGCACACCGGGCCCGCCCCTGCTCCTCCACTGTGCCCTCTGTTGGAAACAGAGGGACACGTGGAGCAACTCCCCACTGGCCCAGAAAGGGCTCCTCCCTTGCCAGAATATTCGCCACAGGCAATAAAATCCCCCGAAGGTTAATCCCTCGAAAGGATTTTATTGCCCGTACCCAGGATGCACCGGCCAAACAACTGCCGTTCCCTCCAGACGTGTCCAGAAGGACAAGCAGCTGTCAGGCACACGTGGAGGTTTTCCGGCCAGCACCCAACTTTTGTTTAATCTGCTTTTTCTGTTCTGTGGTCAAAATATGGGTAAAGTGCTAAAAAACCAGCCAAGAGCATGTCGGGCCATGCTCAGTATTATAGGGTTCCTTAAGTAGGTGTAATTACAAACGAATCAAATCGAATATTAATCATGGCTATGCTTTTTTAGTTTTTGCAATAATCAGCAGCATTCGCGACTCAGAGCGTGTTGTTAGTAGCGCTATCTAGCGATAAATTCAAGAAGCCAAATTGAAGAAGTGTGTTCAACATAACACAAAGTTACTTTTTGTGATTTTTCAAATAGAAAGTAACTAAAGGAGCATTATTTGCTAACATCGTTTTTCTCTAAGGTCAATGACCTTTGAACTAGGACGTTTTAAGTATTTTTCAGTTTTCTCTCTATAACTCAAAAAATTATAATCACATTATACTCGAAATAATTTTAAAAGAGAGTTTTCACAAAGGTCTATCAATGTGGAAGATTATAACTTTGTACGTTGCATAGTTTAGAAATGGCAGGGGGGGGGGACACATTGCAAGCCACTTTGGCGCGCTATATTTCGCAGATGGTACACCTGATAAAAAAGTGGTGTATGAAACATTACCTTCATTTTAGTAGACCTATTCATTGATACCCCACACGAGGGGGTGCAGCGAAAAAATTTTTTTCATCTCCATTTCACATGTATGGACGCCACCCCTAAAATACGTAAAAACGATTTTTTTATTCTTTTATAATTGAGATCTATATGTAGACTATTTTTTAACAAAATTTCAGTTACTTATGTTTATAACTGTAGAAGTTATTAAGCTGTAAAGGATTAGGACAGACGGACAGACGGACAGACGGACGGACATGACGAAACTATAAGGGTTCCTTGTAGGACTACGGAACCCTAAAAAGTGCTAGCAACTATAACATCGGGTGATTTTAATTTTATGCTTAATTTAGTTGCTTCTAGTTTTCTCAGAAATGACAGGAATAACGCTCTAATATCAGGGGCCAGGGGTTTACGAGTTTGACACTCTTACTGATACTTCCATCCACCGTCCATTGAATTCGATGATATCCATTCATAAATCAGTAGCGTCCCTGGGCAAGGGCGGACTTTTGTGTCAGGGGAATCACGTACTTACCTATTTCTAGCCCCGGATCTACATTTTTAAAAAGTGGTGAAATATGTTAGCGTTATTCATTAAGAGTCAAGACATGCGCTAGGGCCAAGTGACGCACGGAGGGTGATCCCTGACCCTGGCACCCCTGGGTGACCGTCCCTCACCCTGGCGCCCCTGGGCGACGGCCCCCTGACGCCGGCGCACCTGTGTGACAGCCCCCTGACCCAGGCACCCCAAAAGTCGCCACTGTGCCAGGGGATATAAGTAACTTCAACTATTCATTAGTGCCTGTAATTAGGTCTGTTTGAATATAATTTAAATTTGAATTATTTTAATGCTGTTACGATAATTGAGCTGACTGCCTCGTTGGTGTAGTGGTCGCAAGCGCGACGGCTGAGCCTGGGTTCGATTCCCGGGTTGCGCAAAGTGTTATTGGGTTTTTTCCATTAGGAAATTCTAAGTAGCAGCCCGGAGTCTGGATTTGTGCCCGGTTAATGATAATAGGCTCGCCCCCTATTATATGAGACTATAACTGGCGCCCACCTTATTATATCTGACTATATTAATGTGGGTGTACTGTGCACCTCTGCAGGGCCGTCTCTACCAGGGGGTGCAAGGGGTGCGGTGAACCCGGGCGCGGAGCGCCCGGGGGCGCCTCTCGAGCGCTGAATTTTTTGATATTTCATTGAACTTAACGCCATTGCACAGTTTTATATACTTGTTACTTACGACAAATATGTATGCGCAAGCAAAAAAAAAAATAGTCGTCAACAATAATATTTTTATTACGCTTTCGGCGCTTGTCATACCGCATTACTACAATACACAAATAACAATTTTATTTAATACAACACGCGCGTGGCACAAATCTCTAATCCAAAGAGTGTATGTATGTACGTTTGACACGTTGCCGCCCGGTCGCCCGCACTTGAAGCAAAATGATCTCTAAGTCAATAGAGTGTAAGTTCATTTGAAATGGGCGCGCGGCGTGGCACCTGTGCGTCTGTCATAGGCGAGTAATTGCGCCCTTTGACATTGCCGCCCGGTCACCCGCACTTGAAGCAAAATGATCTCTAAGTCAATAGAGTGTAAGTTCATTTGAAATGGGTGCGCGGCGCGGTACCTGTACGTCTGTTGCGTCCTTTGACATAGCCGTCCGGGCGCTCGCACTTAAAGAGAAATTATCTCTAAATCACTATGTTGTGATCCTTATCACTGTATGATATGGGTTACTAACGAATGAGAATGAGAAACTATTGATTAAAGTTTTCCACATTTATTAAACCAAGCTATATCTATTACAGTCCTCGTTTTTTATATTTTATTGTACAACTCACAGACCACTGACAGCCCCCCCCGTGCTGGGGAAAAACGTTTTTGTCTTTGCTCTGCTCTTGCGTTTAGTTACCACACTCTCCCCCAGCACAAAAAAAAAACCGTTATACAAAATAATAACACTTATCAACTTTACTTTTAAAAGTTACACCTCACCTTACAAAATTTAGAGAAATTATAAATTACATTTAATTATTTGGTTAATGTGGCGTTTAACTGCCCTTCCGTCCACATTTACCACATATGTAACCCCAGGTGTCAAACAGTCTTTTACCTCTGCTAAAATCCATTTTGTTTTTTTATTTCTATAGTCTCTAATCATTACTTTCTCCCCTACAGAGAAAGAGATGTTACGGCTTCCTTTACCATATTCTCTCATTTTGTCATTGTTTACATGAAGCCTTGAAGTTACTGGTTGTGGCCTAAGCAGTGAAAATCTAGTTCGTAACTCCTTTTGGTATACCAGCTTAGCAGGACTGACACCTGTGGTTCCATTTATACTTGAACGATAATCTAACAAAAACATATTCATTGCATATTCTAAACTATGTTCACTATCTACGATTTTTTTTATATGAGCTTTAAATGTTTGCACAAAACGTTCGGCTGCTCCATTTGTGGCTGGATAATATGGTGGAGTGTAACTTATTTTTACCCCTGTTAACATACAAAAATCTTTAAATTCTTCCATTGATCTAACTACGCATTTGACGGCACGTGTATGTTCAATACAACGTAACCTCAAACCGAAATTCACACCTTAGCACAAGCCGTAGGTTCGTAACAATCTCGTCGCCACTGTTGTGATCCTTATCACTGTATGATAGGGGTTACTAACGAATGAGAATGAGAAACTATTGATTAAAGTTTTCCACATTTATTAAACCAAGCTATATCTATTACAGTCCTCGTTTTTTATATTTTATTGTACAACTCACAGACCACTGACAGCCCCCCCCGTGCTGGGGAAAATCGTTTTTGTCTTTGCTCTGCTCTTGCGTTTAGTTACCGCACACTACAATTAGGTGTAAGTTCATTTGAATTTACAGCGCGGCGCGCGGTGCCTATGTAAGAGTCGGTCAGTGATTGATCTGATTTCTTCTTTTAAGTAATTGAATTCGTTAGTTCATTTCATTTGCGACAACCGGCGAATTAGCACGGAAGTTCTTAGAGAAAAAATATAAAGGTAAGTCAATTTTATTTTTTAAGTACTAAGTGAGTTAGACTAGACTAGTAAGGTAGAGTGTAAGTATTAAGTGTTAGTGTTAGGTACATTACAATCATTATCATCACATCATCATCATCACATCATTTGTTTATGAGAGAGTCATGACTGTTTTGTTTATTTGTTTATAATTGCAAAAATACAAATTCTTAATGCTAGTGATTGATAAAAAACTACTTACTTTATTTAGAATAAAGAAAGAAAAATTAAATACTAAATTGAAATTTGATTTTATTGTAGAATGGCCGAATTAGGGGATAAAAAGAAACCATCGGGTGCTCAAAATAGAAAAAGGAAACTGGAGAATGAAGAAAAAATTAAAAAGCTAACTTCTCCGATTGACTCTTTCTTTCGGCCTGGTAAGTTCAGTCAGTTGGTACCATAAATAAAACATCTGAAGTGGCATAAATCAGTGACAGAAGTCGCTGGTGTATCCTGTCTGGGTTCGATCCCTAAGTTCCTACCTACTTATTATTATTACACTTCTTATTTTTGTATAAGTTACCTGTAACTGTATATCTAATGAGTCTTAAATAAAGTAGGTTTTTAAGATTATGACAATATCTAATTGTTTTTTTGCGGATTGCGCACCGGAAGGCGCAATGGTTAATAACTAACACTCACTCTTGTGCCAAAGTTCTCGGGTTCGAGTCCCGGCCGGTGCAATATTTATTCAAATACATACCTTCTCAGACCTTGTGTTAAATTTTTGTATTGTGTGATATGTCCAACACGCGTTCCAATCGTGGAGATTATGGCAATAAATAACCCCATAGTTTTGGAGGCTCATGTCTAACAGTGGACTGGACTTTCTGTACTTATATCTGTACTTATATGGCTTGTGTATTTGTGATTTGTTTTTGGGGATTATGAATTATGTTTTTTCATGAAATAGCCGCAGGCGAGATCCGCCAATCGCAACTAAAGTATTTGTTGGTTTTATGATAAATAATACTAGGATGTTCATTAGAACGACAAATTGTAATTCGGTAACAAATTTACGCAACATATTTGACAAGTACAAACCGACCAAGAGACAGAGGCGCCATCAGTGGCAACTTTATAAACTAAAATCACCAACAAAACTGTTTGGTTTACATATCTTCTATAACAGTATTTTAATTTCTTACTGTTTGCGCTCTATAGCGTGCGTAAGCGCCTCGGCAATTCCACACTGAGCGCGCTCGCCCGGACTAACGGATTAGACTATGCCCGATTGCCCGCCTTCACTTTAAGGCGCTATTTTTAATGTCCTAAAATATTATTGCGTGGCCCTGTTACCACACTTGGTTATACAAATTGTTGACTATCTTATGTTTTTTTAGGTACATCTTCGTCAACATCCACCCGACAGTTAGAAGAGACAGTCAACTTGGAAGAGAAAACTTCTACGAGTATTTCACAAGTTCCAGCTCATACTAGTACCAGTACGTCGCCTGGCTCGCTTACTCCAGATGAACCAATTCCAATTGTTAACCAACCAGCAACAGAACCAGATGTACAATTTTGTGAACATGTCGCGAATGATCCTGCTCTCTGCCCGCAAGTAATACCCGATAATTTAAGATTATTTTTAACAGGACGTGGACCGATTCAGAAAAAAAACCAACTATCCTTCAGATAGTAACATGAGGTCGTTTTCAGATACATATTACAGTAAAAAGTTACAAAACAACGAAATTATTCATCGATTTTGGCTTGTATATTCCACATCTACTGATTCTGTATTTTGTTATCACTGTAAGCTTTTTAATAATAATGTCACTGCATTTAATGCCCCCACTGGTTACAAAGACTGGGGGCATTTGTCAAGAAATATAGAACGACATGAAAAAAGTTCAGGGCACATGTTCTTTAAAAAAATATTTGGATCTAAAAAATGACTTATTGAAAGGGCAAAGAGTAGACTCGGTAAATCAAACTGAAATAGACCGCGAAAGAAAGAGGTGGACAGCAGTTTTGGAAAGGATAATCGAAATTATAAAAAATTGCCAGGTCAAAATATAGCATTTAGGGGCAAAACCGAGAAGTTGTATGACCCAAATAATGGTAAATTTTTAAAGTTGGTGGAGAGTATATCTAATTTTGATAGTAAACTATCAGAACACATTGCTCGAATTCAAAGAGCTCAGCATCGCATGCCACATTATCTTGGTCATAACATTCAAAATGAACTGATTAGTATAATTGCTGAAAAAAAAGCTGCAGATGAGCCCATTTTAGACCCAACCAACAAATTTAAAGTATGTTTTTATTTGTTTCTACTGGACACTACTATCTCGAAATTAAATGAGAGATTCGATTTGCTGACGGAACACAATTCAGATTTTACACTCTTCCAAAACATTGAATGCTGGAATAAATAAATAAATAAATAAATATTTTTGCGACATTTTACACATCACCATGTAGTCCCAAACTAAGCAGAGCTTGTACTATGGGTACTAGACAATGGATATAATACTTATATGCTTTTTTTTTTTTGTAAATAAATACTTATAATACATAAGAAACAACCAGACCAACACAAACACTCATGTTCATCACACAAATATTTGTGTCCTGTGGGAATCGAAATCACGACCTCGTGATCAGCAGTCCGAAACTCGAACCACTAGGCCACAGAGGTCGTCAAAATTAGAGATGCATGAAAAAAAATCTCTATGTTATCGGCTCCAAGAAAAACTAACATTTAAAAATAGATTTGATATTGACGGGGAGGATTTATATAATGAATTAGAATTGTTGCGAATATTTTTTCCCAATGCATCAACAAGTACTCCCACTGATATTTTAAGCTATATATATTCTAATAATTTAATTTCCTCATTTCCCAATATCTCAACAGCTCTGCGTATATATTTAACACTGCCTGTTACAGTAGCAGAAGGTGAAAGATCCTTTTCAAAATTAAAATTAATAAAAAAAAAATTTCATTCAACCATGACCCAAGACAGACTGACAAACTTAGCCATTATAAGTATAGAATCCAAAATTGATATAAAAATAAATGATTTAATTAAAATCTTTGCCAACTCAAAAGCAAGAAAAATTGAGTTTGTTTGATGTATGTGTATGTACATGTAATAAATAGATATTTAGTAATCGAAGTTTTAAGTTTAATTTTGTTTTTTAGACTAATAAATAAATAAATTATCAAAATTACGTGTATTGTGTTTTCTTGGTTGACTAGGATCCCTTTCATACTGCAGTGTGTCGTCGGTCGCGAGCCACGCAGGCCACGCTGCAGTGTAAAAAAAAACGAGGGCGCAGGCTGAGTCCCGCACCCCGGCGCAGAATAGACTTAAGACGGCCCTGCACCTCTGCCTACCCCTTCGGGGAATACCGGCGTCATGTTATGTTGTTGTTGTTGTTACGATAATTGAGGGTCAAGAAAAAAAGATGAAGAAGTTTATTCTTATTTTATTACACATTTAAATCAGTGTACAAGAAATACAGGTGTACTAAAAGGTGATCTACTGTCCATGCGACTATTGACTAGACGGGAGCCGGCGCGGCGTCTTCTAGCTCGGCGGCGTCCGCCAGGTAGTCGTGCAGCGCTGCCTGCAGCGCGTCCACGAAGCACGGCAGGTTGGGCTTGTCGAGCACGTGCAGCGCGCGCGCCAGGAAGGGGAGGCGGCGGAGCGCGCGGCCCGAGGCGCCCCCCGCCGCCGCCGCCCGCGCCACCCCCCACAGGTGCAGGCTGGCACGCGCCAACTCACTGTTGGCGAAGTGCTCGCCCTCCAGCACGCGCAGCGCCAGCAGGGGCTCACGTGGCGCCACCACACCACGCAGCATCAGCTCCACGCAGCAGCCGCGTAGGATCTCGTAAGCGGCGCGCGCCGACGGAGGCCCCACGCGCCGCTTGATGTCAGCCCGGTCCACGAACGCCACGTCGACGGCACCCGTCACGTTGGACGTGGTCAACACCAGCGCGTTGGGGTGCCGCCGCAGCCGGTCCAGCTGCGTGAGCAGCGCGTTGACGGCGCGGATGGAGTCGGACGGCTCCAGCCCCGACACAGCAGCACGGCGCGCGTGGGCCAGCGACTCCACTTCATCCACCAGCACGCAGGCCAGCAGCCGCCGGTCGGCCATGACCTCCTCGAGGTGCTCGAACAGGCGCGCCACGAGCTTGCCGCTCTCGGCGAACCACTTGGAGAAGAGGCTGTGTGCTTTTATCTCGACGAGTCGTGCACGGGGAAAGCGGTCGGCGAGACGAACTGACAATTTTTGAGCAAGCGCACGGCACAAGCTGGTCTTACCAGTTCCGGGCGGCCCATGTAGGAGTACGACTCGGTTCCAACCGATAACATTCGGGTCTACACCTTGGTCAGCAAACTCGAAGGCAGTCTCAACAAATCTGACTGTATCCTGTTTTAATTTCGTGTCGTAAATAAGACTCTCCCATAACCCGTGGAACTCTTGGCTGGGCAATGCCCACACCTCAGCAGCAGCAAACTCTTCACCTGTGTTTTCGTATGTCATTGTTTCAGCTCCAAAAGCGTCCAGTTTATAAATGTGATAAACAAGTTCAGTTTCTGTGACTAAAACTTCAGTACCGTGTGCAATGTCACAGAAAGTTATCATTTGCACATGTTCTTTCAGTTCGAGATTTTCTCCTAGATCAGATTCAGCTAGAGTGGCACCAGGAATAATGGATACAAAATTCACCACAAATGAGCGTACAAGCTCCATGACAAAATCTTTGTTAGCACGACTGTGTGATTTCTGAACAACTTCAACGTGTAGCGGAATATTCATAGTAACTTGTGATAATATAGACATATGTTGTCAGTAGGTATTAAATTACTAAAAAACTTGTTTGAACGAAGCCACCACTATCAGGTATACTCCATTCAAAGATAATATAACCACTACGTTTTGCTGCAGTGTACTCCTCCTTTCAAAACTTTCAAAATTGGCGGCAAATGAATGAGAATGACTGACAGTTTTTTTTTTTTTTTTTTTTAATTTATTCATGACCATGGATACATGTCCTTCAGTCGTAATCATTGAACATATTATACTTATATCCTAGTAAAGTGATGGAAACTTTACTAGGTTTTTTCTGAGGGGATGATGAGATAATACGAAAATCATGTTTTTCAACTTTGTATCATTTATCCACACTTGTACACGTTAACGAGCACTTAACAATTAATAATCCACCATTATTACACATTAACACTCGAAGAAACACAAATTTTGGAAAATAATAAAAAATCTACAACACGATCTTTACGAATTTTCCCGCCAACCAGAATTACCAGTTCGCATATTCAATTTTGCGAAATGGATATTTTTCAAAAGGTTTTACTGACAGATTCTATCTACTTCTTGGAAATAGGGAAGAGTGGTATCTAAACTACATTCTATCTAAGTTTTATTCACAAATGACACTGACAGAATGAGTCCAGCCAGGGTTGTCAACTGCGTGGTTATATTCTCTTTACCAACTTCTGTGGCTACCTTTATCGTGGGGTGCGTTCAGTATTATCGCCCGACGACAAACCATACATGTACAGTCAACAAATCGGAACCATGACCCACTCAGCTCACTCAGCTGATAATTCATATGAAACATGCATTGCTGTGTTTCGGTCTGAACTGTACGGGTGCCGGTGAAATTACAATACAATACAAATCCTCTTTATTGCACAACAAGATTATATAAATCACATGAGGCTTTCTATCTTCATGTCTCAGTTTGGCGAACCGACTTGCGGTACCATTTAGGCAACAGCCTAGGTGGTATTGCAGTTGTTATGGGCAAAGGTAACCGCTTAACATCAGGTGGGCCTTTAGCTCGTTTCGCCATCCTATACTATAAAAAAAGAAAAGAAAAAAAAAAGGAAACTGTTAATACGGGCCAGAGGTCTATGCAATTTTGAGCTTTGTTATTCCGCATATGTCGTTCCGCATAGTTTACCTATTAAAAAGAAGTAAACAATTATTGTTTTCAAAAACCTATACTAACTCTTTCAATTCCAGAAGATTATTAATCAAATTAAAAGAAATTGGTAAACTAACTGTCACTGCCCAGTAAAATTGATGACAAGTTTGTTGCCAGGAAAATATCTTTAAGTGAAATTCGACCTAATTGTATTAGAATGTTTGTAGAAAATTAAGCTTATGGTGGGTCACGATTCCGTTTGGTCGAGTGTATTTTATTATTATTATTTGTTTGACACCAAGAAAATATTAGGTACATAAAATAAAAGTAAACCAATCATGAACAAAGTTTCAATTACATTTATCGATGAACAATGAACACTATACCTAAATAACCTTAAAATAAACTTGGATAAAACTAAAATTGTACAATACAGACAAAGGACAAAAACACTAGATAACATAAACATAAATTATGATAATATTAATATAGATGAGGTAAATTCAACAAAATTTTTAGGTTTGTGGATTGACCAAGACATGAAATGGAAATCACAAATAGATAATATTTGTAAAAAACTAAACAAGTTCTCTTATGCGTTGTATATGCTTTCCAAAGTCGTGAACCAAAAAGCAGTACTGACAGCATATAATACTTATGTTTCTTCCACTCTAAGATATGGTATCATATTTTGGGGTAATTCAACAGATAGAGAAGAAGCCCAAAAGAAATGTGTTAGGGCTGTGTGTAAGCTTAGACTACCTAATAGTTGCAGGCCGCATTTCAAAGATTTAGGCATTCTTACATTACCGTCGCTATATATTTTCGAATTAGCTGTATTTATTAAGTCACATTCCGAACTATTTCCAACATTAAACATTAGGCGACACCGTGATAAAATACAAGCAGTTTCTCACGTCACAGCATTATTTGACACTAATATACTAGGCATGGCTCCTAAACTTTATAATAAAATTCCAAAACCCATAAGGAATATACGTGACTTAAAACTGTTTAAAAAGGAGTTAAAATTGTTTTTAATCAGAAAAACTTACTATTCAATCAATGAATTCCTATCTGATTATAATATTTAAATATTAGAGATTTGCATTCGTATTTACTACCGGTACCTAATTAATAATCTAATAAATCAATAATGATATGAATATTTTGAATGCAGCTAATTCCTGTAAATTTATTATTTAAAAACATGTGTAAATTTTAATCTTAAATAATAATTATATAAATAAAGTGAATTAATGTAATTCATTCTAATTTTTTAATAATGTTGTGTAATATGCTTAATTAAATATTAATATTTGTATGCCACCTGTGGCAGCACACAGAGAGACTACCTATAATGTACAGTCGACTGCATGACAGTGGTAACACTGTAATTCGAAAACCGCCCTTACTGCTTACGAAATAAGGATGCTGCTAATGAAATGAAAATGAAATCGTTTATTTTCCAGATTATTACATCCAATAATTATAACAACTGCCGTCTGGCTTACAATAGATTACAAATAGGTACAAATAAACAACGAATATATACTAATTAAGTGATCGGTGTGTGATAGGACTGCCACTTTTGGTGTAGGGGGCTGTAGTCCCAGTCACGCACTGCGGCCACCAAGGAGTTAAATAACTAATGTCAAAGCTAATGTCAAAGTGTTACCACCGACGTGCGGTTGACCGTACTAACACCAAAATTACCTGTGTACACAAATAAACATTTTGATTGATTGTTTGATTGACTAACGTCTAAACTAGGCCGAGCCTGTATCTTAGACGTTAGTTTAACACTTGAATTAGAAAATCGCCCTTACATCTTACGAAATAAAGGCGCTGTCAATGTCAAACTTTTTCCACTGACGTGCGGTCGACCGTACGATAATTTTTTAACGTCTGTACGATAATTCACTTTTGAAATTCTTGCAACCCTGGTGTTACGTCAAAGTGACAGTTTACTGAGTTGACAGTTGACAATACATTACGAAATTATCACAAAAAAAGTGAGGTTATATTGGTTTATATTTGTATACAAAACGGCAAATAAAATTTACCAAACTGTCGGCCAAAATAGATTTGGATATGAGCTTGCAAACAGACTTTGGCCCCGATTCAGGGGGTAGAGTCAAGGTAAGTTACCTACTTCTATTGAATTAAATACAAAAAAAAACCAAGGAACCTCTTTTATTGTTTTGTATTGGTAACAATTTTATTATGCTGTATTGTGCAATACGACACTCTAACCCAACAAGCGGTAGGCCCCTGAAATACACTTTGGCTTGGCACCTTTTATGTATTGACTCGCACTTCTTAATTCCAGGGCTTAGTGATAGTAAAACCCATAATATATGGGAACGTAGCCCGGTACTTTGGCAAAAAACGTGAAGAAGACGGCCATACACATCAATGGACTGTGTATGTCAAGCCTTATGCCAATGAAGACATGTCAGCGTACATCAAGAAAGTGCACTTCAAGCTACATGAGAGTTATGCAAACCCTAACAGGATAATTGCAAAGCAGCCATATGAGCTGACTGAGACGGGCTGGGGAGAGTTTGAAATAGTCATCAAATTATACTTTCATGATCCTAATGAGAGACCAGTAAGTTTTTTTTTTTTTAATCCCCTTTTTTACTGCAATCTGTCCCAAAAGAACAATAAGCTGTACTTTGGTCACTTCTCACAGTTCTCACTAGGCTTGCTGGGTATGCAACCACTGATGCACCCCTCATTAGGTTTCACTCATTGTTATTATGTCCTGAGGTTTTTTTTTTGCTTCAGTCTTCTAATAGGGGGTTCTCTTGACATCAGTGATTTTTCTAGATTCTTAGGGTGTTTGAGTAGCCTTTGTTGGTATCTTTTTGTTGGCTTGATTGCCTCTTCTTCAACTGTTGTCACTTTAAGATCTCTATGTAGTAGGTTATTGGTGACATACCAAGGAGCTTTTGTGAATAGTCTTAAGACTTTGGACTGAAATTTTAGCAATGTACCTAAGTTTGATTTTGAGGCTGTCCCCCAGAGCTATATACCATATGTTGTCCAGCATTGTTCTCTAGGTTTAGTTTTGATTTGTAACCTAACAATGGATATAACTGTCTTAAGAGTAAGCCAAGCTGTTTTCTCCAGGTCTGTCTCTTGTCAATATGCATAGCTGGGTATGCATATAGACCTGTAAGTTCATATTTTACAGTTATTATCCTGAAATAGTGTTCAATGTAAATGTATCTTTATACCATTGAGATTGTGGTGACCCAGTAGCATTTACAACCTTCGCTGTTTCTACAATAATGGTTCAGTTTTCTGAATAATACCAAAAATGAAACTTATTTGAAATCTTGCTGCTGTGGCAACTTGAAGTTTGTTTTATGTACTGATTTCAACAGTACAGACAAATTTTATATGAACTAATTATCTCAATATTTATTTTCAACATATTTCTTCAAAGAAAAACATACTTATTATTTCAAAATATTATATTTCAGGTAACGCTGTACCACATACTAAAGTTATTCCAATCACCAGTAACCGAAGGTGCTCCACCCCAGGTGGGCAGGGCACTTGTCAGCGAGTCTTATGAGGAGATAGTCTTCCAGGAGCCCACACAGCTGATGCAGCATCTATTGAACAGTGTGAAGCCCATCACCAATGGGCCTTGGAACCATGATACTGATTGTAAGTAGAATAGAAGACTCCTTTTTAACTAATTAATACACAAACAACTACTTAGTTAATTTGTAAAGTAAGGGCTTCTTTCACCAGTTTTTAGGGTTCCGTAGTCCTACAAGGAACCCTTATAGTTTCGTCATGTCCGTCCATCTGTCCTAATCCTTTACAGCTTAATAACTTCTACAGTTTTATAAACATAAGTTAGTGAAATTATGTCAAAAAATGGTCTAGATATAGATTTCAATTTTAAAAGAATAAAAAAATCTTGATTAAGTATTATAGGGGTGGCGTCAATACATGTGAAATGGGGATGAAAATATTTTTTTTTGCTGCACCCCCTCGTGATGGATATCATTGAATAGGTCTACTAAAATGAAGGTAATGTTTCATACACAACTTTTTTATTAGGTAGCAGTGTTGTGTAGTGTGTGTGTGGGTAGTGTGTAAGTGGCTAGCAATGTGTCCTCCCCCTGCCATTTCTAAACTATGCAACGTAGAAACTTATAATCTTCCACATTGATAGACCTTTAAAAACTCTCTTTTAAAATTATTTCGAGTATAATGTGATTATAAATTTTTGAGTTATAGTGAGAAAACCGCAAAATACTTAAGACATCCTAGTTCAAAGGTTTTACTTTCTATTTAAAAAATTACAAAAAGTAACTTTGTGTTATATTGACATGATACACTTCTTCAATTTAGCTTCTAAAATTTGGCGCTAGGTGGCGCTGTTTGCAAAAACTAAAATAGCAATAATTAATATTCGATTTAATTCGTTTGTAATTAGACCTACTTAAGGAACCCTATAATAATGAGCATGGCCCGACATGCTCTTGGCCGGTTTTTTTAGTAGTAGTAGAGCTCCTTTGTGAAAGAGCTCGTCCGGGGAAGTACTACCACCATACCTACTTCTCCGCCAAATAGTGATGCTTGCATTGCTGTGTTTTGGTCTGAAGGGTGCCGGTGAAATTACCATCACATGAGACTTTCCATCTTCATGTCTCAGTTTGGCGAACCAACTTGCGGTACTATTTAGGTAACAGACTAGGTGGTATTGAAGTTGTTAGGAGCAAAGGTAAAAGTGCTTTGAGTGAAAGGCCCTTTAGCTCGTTTTGCCATCCTATACAATAAAAAAAACTAGCTACAAGTAAAGTGTCAAGCAGGCTAATCATCAGTTAAAGTCATCAGTAAATGTTCATACGAATTTAACAATTTTCAGTGGCATTAACCAACAGATAAACTGGCACGTAAAATTAATACTGCACTTCATTTACTACATAATTACAATAATTTGTTGAGAATTTTTATATTTTCATGCCTCTGTATGATATTACATCTGCTCTAATATTGCCGGTACACCCAAACGGCATGCAGGAATTTAATGTTACATAAAAGGTGGCAGAAAAGTATGTCTTGCAGTTTTTTTTTAAAATAAAAATTATACTAATATGGCTAACTACTCCTTGGGTACACAAAGTATTAGAATGAAATGGGTGCCATTTGTATTTAATTTTGCATTTTGCGAGCAACGCTGCATATAAAAAAAACGCTTTTGCGTGAACACTCTTATACATGGCATACATAAGTTTGAATTCGCCGCGCGACGCGACAACCGACGCTCCACATTTCAATAAACGAGTCCTTACTTCTTTTATTGTACTGTGACTAACTGGTCAAATATTTGTATGCTTTTATAGCCAAACATGGATGAACTTTACATATTTGTATCAACCATTCTACCTGTGTTTACAAATAAATAAATTCTATTCTATTCTTTCACAAAGTCCTAACATACACCATCCCTTCCAGTTGAAGAAAAAAAAGAGAAAACCCTACAAAACATAATAGCGGCACAAATGAAGGTACGGACCGAGATATCAGATCTCAAAGAGAAGCTGCACCTAGCTAAGGAAACCATCTCCAAGTTCAAGGACGAAATAGCCAAGCTGCAGAATAGTGGCGGGAGCAGTATATTGAGTGGAGTATAAAAAATGTATATCATTATTAAACAAATGTATTGATATTGAGAGTATTAAATATTTTTTTAATAAACAACCTTATTCTTAGTTTATAGCAAAACCTCTTAAGGTGAATGTTACAGGCTATCCCGCAAAATACAATTTTTTTGGCGTTTTTTGCAAATTGTAGCTTTATTTCGCGTTGTATATCGGTCAAAATATGATTAGCGGAAATAGTAACAATATATCTAAGGAATAATACTCATAAAAAAATATTAAACTAGGTCTATAAGCTGTATAAACTCGAAAATTGATAATTTGATCGTAAATTAATATTATCAAGCTAGTACAGCTAATAGAGCTAGGTTAATATTTTTTATGAGTGTTATTCAGTAGATATATTGTTATTATTTCCGCCAATCATATTTTGACCGATATACAACGCGAAATAAAGCTACAATTTGCAAAAAACGCCGAGAATTTTGAATTTCGCGGGCTACCCTGTAGCATTCACCTTAAGGTGTCATTGTACTCATCAGTATGAACAACTTTTATCATGGGACCCACAGACCATTAAACCACTAGATGCCAATCAGCCGGATACTCCCGTTCCCAAAGCATATGCAGTAGCACTGCATATCATACGTCTCGCCGCCCATCGGGACGTCACTCCGTCATCATCAATCACAACGCGCCGTCCGCCCTCCTGTCCCCCGCCAACATTTTTAACCGACTTCATACGACTGTGTTCTCATGTGGAACCTGTTTCCAACCCAAGGACGCGCCCGTTTTCACGGGCGAAGACTGGATACCTCGGGAAAGGGGTCACAATTCCCGAGCCCGATTCCTCGCGCCCCCTGACGGTGGCGCCGAGAAGACCACGAGTGTGTTCTCATGCAAAACTTTGTTTATGCGGCGTCTTGAGGATTACTGGTCTATGCTGCGACCAAACCTGAAATCGCGAAAAAAACTATCAGCTGATCCCTACATTTAAGTTCACATGAATTGGCAAAATGTAGGGATCAGCTGATATTTTTTTCGCGATTTCAGGTTTGGTCCCATACTAAAAGTTGTTCATAATGATTAGTACAATGACCCCTTAAGAGGTTTACTATAAACTAAGAAAAAGAATGTATATATTGTGAGTCCTACAAGCCGCACTAAAAGCCTAAACTCTTCTCATTCTAAAAAGAGGCCCCAGGTGAATAATTATTGTCATTTTATATTTTAATGAGTATTCAGGATTTCAGGTATTAGTCTTTCAACGGGCGCAAGGCCGCCGTCAGACGCCATCGCATATCGCGTAAATACTATAATACGGTTCTTATAGAATCGCTCCATTGTACTTCTAACATACGAAAGTTTTAGGGTCAGCGGACACCGACTTCGTGACGGCGAAGCGGCTTTTTTTAGTAACAATTGATATTCAACCTTATTTGCTTTGACATACGACTGAAACATGAATAGCGAATTAAAATCACACTAGGAGGCTCAAAGCGCCGCAAAGAGCTTTCGAGCGGCCACAAGCGTCCATAAGAACCGGTCATTAAGAGTCGGTTTGCCTTTTGCATCCAGTGAACTCCTTTACGCCGCCACTCCGTCGGTGTGCGCTGACCGTTAGATTGGATTTCAGGAAAAGACTGAAAATATAAAAAATTGTTCCATTTACTCAAGAATATTTACATATATACAGGGTGTCAGTCAAAATGTTGATTTATGAATTTCAGCGAATGAAATTCAGTGAATAAAAGTTTAAATAAATAATAATTGGCTTATGTTTTAAATAAATTGTAATTGTGTCATGTGACACTATGTGAGTACGTTTAAGCAGAAAAAAAAAAAAAAAAAAAAAACAACTTGAAAAACAAAAGAACAAATAAAATGTCTAAACGGTATAGAAATTCCCCACACTAATGCTGCACACTGATAGCTAGACATGTCCTCTAACAAGGGTTTTCCCTTGGACCACAGGCAGAGGGACATCCTGTATATATGTTATGAACAGTATCCAGTTTAAATTTAAAACCACTGTGTAACATAAGTGAATTTGTTTTAAGGAACCTTTATTAATTTAGATGTATATAGGATTTGTGATAATTTTTATAAAATTAAATAAACTATGAATTAGAAAGTATAGTTTTATATTTCTCTAAATTAAGTTGTTTACCTGCAGAAAGGAACCGAAGCGTCTTCAACAGGTGACGATTTTTATGTACATTCCAGTGGCGGATTTACCAGCAGAATGAGAGGCTGGAGCCGAGGGCGGCTTAGGGGCTAACATTTTTTTTCATGTTTTTTTACAGAAATTAAAAAGATTATATTTATTAAAAAAAAAATGTAAAACTTTCATAACTTAATTGAATTTCATCATCATCATCAGCCGGATTGTTACCAGATAATTGAATATATTGTTTTTATACTGTAAGTAATTATACTTTAACTAGTAATTATACTGTAAGTAATAATTAAAAAATCGTGGGATTGTAAAAATCTAAGAACGGACATTTTCAAATGTCGGTAGGGGCGGCAAAATTTGAATAGCCTACTGGCGGCAAATGTGTAAATCCGTTACTAACATTCAGTCTCAAAATTATCGTTACGAAGCATTGATTTATTTATTTATGTATGTTATGAACATACACAGACCAGTAAGCCTCAAGACGCCGCATAAACAAAGTTTTGCATGAGAACACAGTCGTAAAATGTTGCCGGGACCGCGGCGCGTTATGATTGGTCGGCTCTAAAGTTCGGTAGTATGTTTCCGTATGATTGGTGCTGCATATGCGTGGTGACTGGGGGTGTCCGGTTAATCGACGTCTAGAGGCTAACTGGTCTGTGACTCGAACACACTATTGATGAACCTTTTATAATAATTTAAGGGTCTATCCAGACGGTCCACGCCACAGCAATAAAAATATGGCCAAGCATCAGTGGTCGTGTGTGGATTGTTTCACCGTAGCTGCCTGAAGTTGCGTTCTCGCAGCCCCAATTACGTATGGTTGCGATATAGTTGCGATGTGGCAGCCACTAGATCGGGCGTAGGGAAAGTGGCCGGGATTGTGGCCGGTCGGTGCAGGGGCGGATCTATAAGGGCATTTTGGGCTGCAGCCCAGGGCCCCGTTATTCTCGGGGCCCCCCCCAGCGGTGGCTCCCCGTTATTCTCGGGCCAGCGGGGGCTGGGAGCCCCGAGAATAACGGGGACATTGAAGATAATGGGCAATATTGTGAATATAAAAAAAAACCCATCTTATCATAAGGTTGCCAACCCTGAGATCAATTAAACTGTGTGCGCGCCTATCTAACGGAACGGGGGATTCCCCGTCGCTAGTTTTGGTTGTATTTTCCTATTATGGGGGACTCCCCGCCGCTTGTTTTCAGTGTATTTTCTCGCAGTCGAACAGGATTCATGCATCAATTAGTTTCTTAATTAGGCAGACCCCCAAGTAGTACTAGCCCAGGGCCCCACAAACTCACGATCCGCTCCTGGGTCGGTGCTAAGTAATTTTTTTATTCTGTCTGGGTCGGTGATCGGCCACTTTTTTTTTTCTTTGTGGCGTGGTTGTGGTTTTGGAACTTTTAAATGGACCCTGCAAAAATAGCCAATTTTTATAAACTCATTTGTTTAAAACCCAGTACGTTAGACAATAGGACGAGACGAAATGGCCCACATCGATAACAATATCCATCGCTGCATTCAAGTACAAAACTCCTAATCAAAATAGTTATTACTTTAATGGAAATTGGAGTTATGTAGGTACAAAACGATTTTGTAGGAAGCTGAATAAAAAGCTACTCAAAACATACGTAATAAAAGCTTCCGACCAATGGGATCCTTGTAAACTACGTTTAATTTGGTCGACAAACTGCAATCTAGGTTATGCAAAGAGCGCCGTTCTTCACATCGCGTGAACACCTGACGTGAAGCCATGCAGTTTATATCTATCATGCTAGTTAGATGATTGTATTGTATTCCAAATTCTAGGGATAGTGTTGAACTGTACTATATTATTATAGTAAGGTGTACCGACAATCTGGTGAAGGTCGCGGGTATCCGCTGATTGCGGAAAGCGCAGGACCGGTCGTTGTGGCGATGCTTGTGGGAGGCCTATGTCTAGCAGTTGACGTCTTTCGGCTGAAATGATGATGATGATGATAATGATATTAAGTATTATAACAAGTATTAGGTATTAGGTTTATGAAATCCATTCTTTCCGCAGCCGTCTCGCTCTAGCTCTAGGGATTTTAGGCGATACTGAAAAATGTGCCCGGTTAATGGCAATAGGCTCGCCCCCTATTACATGGGACTATAACATAACTGGCGAAATGTGGGTGTACTATACACTTCTGCCTACCCCTTCGGGGAAATACAGGCGTGATGTTATGTTATGTTATGAAAAATGTGTTCAAAACATCCTTTAGGGTTCAGGGTTCCTTTAGGATCAGCGCATCTTGGAAATATATATTCATCTTGATTCGTTGCTTAGAAGGAGGAGTTGTTTATATTACTTTGTTTTTCTTTTTAGATAAATCATGAATGCAAAAGACGGCCTTGAGTCGTAGTCGGTTTGATACATATTTTTATAGGTCTAGGCTAAGCTCTTTTATTCCTAGATGCTCTTTGCACTGCATTTTTGACGGCAATTTGGCACTGAACTTTTGATAATCTGGGCCATCCAACCTATCGATTGATATTTAAACCTTCACATTCGAATAGCTGACTTATGAGTCAGTAGGTAGGCTCGCTGACATATGATTGAGCTTTGGCATAATTATCTAACGTAACATCCCCAATTATCGACACTCACAAGTATTTTTTTAAATACATTGGTTTCGTGATGATGAATGAAAGAAAAGATAAGAAAAGATCGACGATCGAAGAAAAGATGGATGGATTGTGTGAAAAATGATATGGATAAAAAGAAAGTGAACACGGAAATGACGGCTGATAGAGATGTATGGAAGAAAAAGACATGCTTCGCTGACCACAAATAAATTGGGATAAGCGCAGGAGGATGATGATTGGTTTCGTGATGATTTTTTACGAACTTGTGATGCACTATGTATCAGTTTAACCGTATACCAAATTATATATTTTTTTGAAGTTGGTTCTTTTTTTGTCGAACAATGGGCACTGTCGGTATCTGGGGCTTTTACTATTATGTTAGTTCGATGACAATACAATATTATGGTACAGTCGATTGCATGATGGTGGTAACACTTGAATTATAAAACCGCCGCCCTTACTGCTTACGTAATAAAGATGCTGTCAATATAAAAATGTTACCACTGACGTGCGGTCGGCCGTACCATCCATAGATCTGGTCTGGTGATGAAGCCGGAAGAAAAAAACTTGTTATCATAAAGATTTTTACAATACCCTTACGGCCAAAAGTAATATCCAATCTATCCACGATTTACCCTACTAGAGATGGAAATTTGACATATTTTGTATGGAGCTTATGTCAAATTCCTATCTCTAGTAGGGCAAATCGTGGATAGATTGAATATAAATTCTTGTTTAGGTTGCCTGGAAGAAATCGCTGATCGCGATAAGGTCGCCATTTGTACAATAGTACATATGCATACATATTCCATGTAATGTTTTTTATGGTGTACAATAAAGCATATATAAATAAATATAAATTTTGGCCGTTAGACTTTTATACATGCTGAAATTTTAATCACTTCTTTCCCGAAAAGGGGTCATTTTACTCATCATTATGAACAACTTACTATGGGACCAACACTGCGAAAAAAAATCAGGTGGTCCCTACATTTGTGTTCACTTAAGTCTTAAATCGATGAAATGTAGGGACCACCTGTTTTTGTTTTTGCGATTTCAGGGTGGTTCCCATAGTAAAAGTTGTTCATAATGATGAGTACAATGACCCCTTTTCGGGAAAGAAGCGATTACAATTTCAGCATGTATAAGACTAGCCTTTGTCCGCGGTTTCACTCGCGTATAATTCAGTTTATCACAGAAAGACGTTATCGCGCATCGGGAGCTGTTTATCTTCCCGGAATAAAGAAAGTCTACATTTTCTATCCAGGTTATGGTCTAGCTGTGTGCCAAATTTCATCTGAATCCGTTCAGCTGTTTCAGCGTGATTAAAGGACAAACCAACACACATCCATACTTTCTTATTCATATTCATTATTGTACACACATACAACGTGTAACCTTTTTGCAAAGGGCCCCAACACTGTGGGCCGAAGTGCCCATGCATGGCTGGAAACGGCACTGATAACATTTATTTTTGCGTACATAAGTAACTAGTAATAACCGCAGGTATTGTACAATCTGCGAGGTTAAGCTGCTCTTGCCGCGGTCAGTCTGTGTATGGGTGACCGTTTCGTTACACATCGAGACCCCCCGTGCCTCGGAGGGCACGTTAAGCTGTCGGTCCCGGTTGTTATACGAATATCTATGGCAGTCGTTACGGGTAGTCAGAGCCTGAAAGTCTGACAACTGGTTTAACATCAAAATTAAACTCCACTTTATTTTTTTCTCTTTCAACAAGTTTTTTAATTCGTTTAAATTATAATGTTTTAAATTAATTTTTGTTTGTATGGATCTTTGAATCCGAAATAAATAATTATTTATTATTATTATTTATTAACCTCCGAATGTCAATATTGTGGGTTGCGGGGGTCTGATGGCAGTCGCTCCGTGTAAAATACTGATGTTCAGCCGCATCTGGTTAGACTGGAAGCAGACCCCAATATAATTGGGAAAAGCCGAGGAGGATGATGAAGTAGCTACATACTACCGCAACTTGCAAGTCGCAAAATATCACACATAGCGCAATACTATAGGGGATCCTTACCTGTCTGGATATTTCTATATCTTAAGGTTTGGTCCTTGTTCCCCCCCTACTGCCAGAAATAAATTCTGGATCCGCCCTCGAATGTTACACCTTGTATTTGACCCGCGCGGGGACCGAACCAGCTACGCTATGAACCACACGATAGTTAAATAGTAGAACCCAGTTGTCGACCGGTTCGGTTTCTTATTTCGTTTCGTCTGACGATTCACGCAACGAGATAAAAAGAGATAACAAACTGGATCGGTCGACAACTGGTTATCGTGTGGTTCTGAATCGGGGGGCAGGTGGCGTAAAAGCCACTGTGCCAATCTCGAATCTGAGCGTGAACTCAGTTGCTTCCAACTGTCAAATAGCACTGCATTTTGACAGTTGGAAGCGTGAGTTCACGCTTAGATTCGTCTCTGAATTGAATATAAGCATAAGTCTCCATTTACCTGATCAATAAATCAAGTGGTTTATCTACTGCTAACAAATGTAACAAGGTGACATGTTTTAACTTGTCGCCCGTATGTTGCGATGTAAATGTGGAAATTAACACCAGAAGAAGGATCGCTCGTTCAAGGTTCGCGGCAAGGGCACTTGATTGCGTACACATTGTAACATCACACTATACGTACACGCATAGCTATTATTTTGTTGTTTTTGAATGTGATGTTGATGTGATGAACTGCTTCGTTGGTCTAGTGGTCGAAAGCGCGACTGCTGAGCATGGGGTCCTGGGTTCGATTCCCGGGTCGGGCAAAGTGTTATTGGGTTTTTTCATTAGGAAATTCTCAGTAACAGCCCGGAGTCTGGATTTGTGCCCGGTCAGTGGCAATAGGCTCGCCCCCTATTACATGGGACTATAACATAACTGGCGAAATGTGGGTGTACTATTACACCTCTGCCTACCCCTTCGGGGAAATACAGGCGTGATGTTATTTATGACGTTCCTTTTTTCTGAAAATTATTTGGAACCTTGAGAAATACACTCGAGCAAGTCTCGAGTCTTATGTTATCGCCTGCAATGGACTTAAAATGTTGTTGGATAAAAAAGATTAAATAAAAACGGCAAATAGTGCTCTCAGTCTTCGAGTAAAATGGCTGTAACCTTCGATCACGATCGAAAGCTGTAACAGACAGTCGGATGGATGGACGGACGGACATGGTGAAACTATAAGGGTTCTTTGTTTGACTACGGTACCCTAAAAAAGTGCAAAATAAGAAATCAAGTCGTAGTAAATTCTATGAACACGCTACGAAACGTAGCTTGTCTACGAATCATCCGCTACGATCCAAGATACTTCGCTTACTACGCGTGGAGATGCTGCGCTACGCGATGAGCTACGTATTGACTCGCTACACGATGAGCTACGCATTGAGCCGCTACGCTAAGGGACTTGCTACGAGATGCTACATCTTATCTAAAACAAACAAAAATAATTCCCAATTGCTCATTTAAATTAATTCATTAGATATTTTTAATTCTAATTAAAGGTTTCATTCTGTTTGTATATCGATTATTTCTATTCACGAGTACCTAACTAAAGGTATGAATAATTAGCTGGAAAAATGATTCAGATATAAAACGATAAGATCATAACCCATGACTGTTTACACCCACGTCGTTGGTCACAGTTTTATATCCATCGCTGTTTTGTTTACCAAAGTTCAACCAAACTTGTTTGTATTCTCTCAATGGATGTTAAAGTGTGGCCAACATTGGCGAATGGGGAAAATGCTCATTAAGAATCGTTGGAAAAATCACGCAAGCCCACTTGTTGACAAACCAATTCAAGGTTACGACAATTCTACTACGTACTCACACAATCTTCCACGTGAAACCATTATTAATGACGGAAAAGGCCAATGCAACGAAATGCCGCAAAAACACAGAGTCGATTATGGTTTAAGTATGAATTTGTAGAGCATTAAAATAAAACCATCATTGAACGCCGCAAGCGTCAAGTGATTTCTCGGGATTTCTCGTTTTCAAAAAGAGATAATTACCGGTTAGGGGACGTTCATAAAATACGTGAGATGTTTAAGGGGGGGAGGGGGTCGAGTCAAATATCATCTAGTCTTACGTTGGAGAGAGGGGGAGTCTGCGCAAATATCACGCATTTTTTTTCTGCTAGAAACAAAAAAAAAAAAACGATTTTGTTCCATTTAATCCAGATTGTACATGCTTAAGATTTAATCTTAAGCGTAATCGTAATACGATTAAGATCATTCACTAATTCGTTCGAAAGAAAATAATTAGTCTTATTAACTAGTCGTAAATAAAAGCACGAAGCTATTTTTTTTTTCTTTTTACAATAACAATCCAACGCGTTTATGTAAGAAACCCACATTTTGAAAAATCTCACGTGAGATTGGGGGTTGGGGGAGGGGGTTGAATAAAATCTCACGACATCTCACCAGGGGGGGAGGGAGGGACAGGAAATTTAAAAAAACACCTCACGTAATTTATGGACGCCCCCTTACTTGACGTTTACGACCTTGCCACTTTGAACTATACACTTATTATTGTGTAAGCTTATGCTAATAACATATGTGTGACCAACTAATAACTCTACAAGGGTTGACTGTACTCAACAATTTCTACTACTTTTACTATGGGACCAACTCTAAAATCAGGAAAAAAAATCATTCCTTCCATGTATAGGTAATGTTGCGTGTACTTGTCCAAAATGTGTGGAACTACTATTTTTTCTTTCACGGTTTCAGAGTTGGTCCAATATTAAAGTTTTTCAATTTGATGAGTACAATCAGCCCATAAAGGGTTATTGGTAAATTAAAATTAACTCTGTATATCTTATCCTAATGGACTCTGGGTCATTTTGTGGCATTCTTTTTTACTCAAGATTTTAAGAGTATATCCATGGAGTTTCTTGCCGGCTCTTCTCCATAGGACCAACTTTTTCGAACCGTGCAACTAGATTCATTTACGTTTTGAAAGTGCAAGTAAATGCTTATTCGAAATGAAAACTTTTGACTTTGACTTTGACTCTCGTAATCAATCAATCAACTCAGCCTATCGCAGTCCACTGCTGGACATAGACCTCTCCCAAGTTGCGCCACAACGCTCGGTCCTCTGCCTTCCGCATCCAGTCCCCCCCAGTCACGTTCTTTAGGTCGTCGGTCCACCTGGCAGGGGGGCGCCCTACGCTGCGTTTGCCGATTCGCGGTCTCTACTCAAGGACTCGTCTACTCCAACGGCCATCGGTCCTTCGACAGACATGGCCAGCCCACTGCCACTTCAGCTTACTGATCCTACAAGCTATGTCGGTCACTCCGGTTCTTCTCCGGATACTCTCGTTACGGATTTTATCCTTCAAAGAAACTCCAAGCATAGCTCTCGTAAGGAAAACTACAATTAAAAACTTCGACACACTTTAATAAAACATGAAGACAGACGCGACACTAACACTTGAGCAATATCAATATCTTCGTATACATTCAACGTTAACAAAAATAAACAAACTCTTACTTTAACACGGTAACACTTAGCACGTTTTACTTGTCAACGGACGTACCTCACACAATAAACGATTCCACTCTCTTAATCTAAGTAATAAGTGTTAAAACCAACTGTTCTCCTTTTTCATCTTATCTCTGTGCCGTCCTTTCATTTCTAGGCATTGGAAAATTTCTGATAACTTATCTAGTTTTTGCGCAGGACTTTGAGGTAACTCTTGAAGTCTACAGAAACCTTTGTCGTCGTCCACTCTGCATACTCTATACGTCTGTCTCTCTCTCAAACACAGCAGCTTCCCTGTCTGCGGCATCGATGACATCTTGGCTACTTGCAAGGCTGCGTTCTTAAACCTGGTCTTCGGTGAAACTTTCGGTTCAACTAATTTTATCATATTCTCAGAATTTGGCCCCGGTTGTATCAGATCTGACTCCTTTGTAATGGACATGTCATCTTTACTCGCTTTAATGTTCGCTGCAGTCACGTATATCGGTTTTATTACATCGTAAGTGTTTTCTCTGAGTAACTGCTGTGGTCTCTTGACGTCTAACTGGTCCAGGGAGCTCTTTCTCGCGAACCCATGTATCCGTAAAGGAGTCAATGGCTTGAGCACATCACGAATTTTGATGGAGCGATCCAAAGTGCCCGATTCGTTTTTGTTTAGGTCGAACACAATCACTTTTGTTTTGGACTTCTCCAGCTTCTGTCCGATGGCCGGGAGGGGGTGGAACGGGGAGAGGGAAGATTTGATTTGGATGTTGTTGTCGAGCATTCTCATTTGCGCCGTTTTGTTCTTCCGCGCGATGAATTTCCGCGGCGCGTATATGGTGGTGAGCGCGCGCGTCTTGTGCGAGTCGAGCGGCGCGAGTGGGCCGGGCAGCATGGGGCGTGCGGCGCCCTGCGAGCCTGCCAGCGGACAGCGGCCCGACCTTGGGTGGCGTTGCCCCTCCCCGTCAATCGAACGCTCACGCGCGCTGCCGACACTTGACCACGGTGGACACTTCGTTAGCTCCCTTGAGGTACTATTACCGCTGCAATTTTCGGATTTTCTGGAAGAATATTTAATTTAAACGTCAATCATTTCCTAAGGGTGGTATTGGTATGTCACTCGTCAAATTTCTTTGTCCAATGTGAATTTGACAAAGTAAATGTCATGTGAGTCTTAAAAGGGGCCAGTATGATTCAGAAATTCCAAATATGCTACCTCTTTATTCCTATTTTACGAAACTTAATATTGTGGCAGCTAAAAGAACCGAATAGTCAGTAGAACAAACGAATTACAAATCACCCTGTATATGTCTTAACGTTACAACAGTAAGTATAATAATGTCTTATGATATATGTGATGTATGTGTATGTATTACTCGTAAACTTATTATACTGTAGTTACTGTACTACTCATAGAATAATGATGAGTTTCGCGCAGCGGAAACCCATCATTCATCCATGGTACTACTATTGAAAATAATATACTTACTGAAAATGATATTGATTCCGCACTATTTCATTTCAATAACAAGCTTTACAATTATTTTGTAAGCCGTGCTTAAAAGCTTTCAATAACTGGTTTAATCAATTACTTTAGGTTGTTCTTCAAAGCAGGGCTACATTTTGTTCCGTGCAAAATATCAATGATTTTAGAAATCGATTTTTTATATTGGCTGGACATTGTAAGTACCTACCTAGTGTATCTTAAGATCTCAGAACTTGATGGGACTTCTATGAAAAATACTTC